>CM045766.1:18234458-19621612 GCA_025200525.1 Camellia lanceoleosa | reverse complement strand
GTCACAGATTTAGTACCAGCTCCATCAGTAGTGAGAGGTACCTTTTTGGTTTGTAACTCGGTTGCTAGAGTGTTGATTGACACGGGTGCATCTCATTCTTTTGTATCTGCTGCATTTGCATCTGTGTTGGAATTGGAGTTAGCACTTTTAGCATCTCCTATTTGTGTTGTGTCACCTATTGGGGGTGAGTTAATTTTGAAGCACGGATGTAGAGGTTGTGATATAGAGGTCGACGATCATCGACTTCCGTTTCCATTTGTAGTTATGCCCATGAAGGGCTTTGATGTTATTTTAGGTATGGACTGGTTATCGTCATACCGGGCTGTGATTGATTGCTACCGCCAGAGGGTTACTTGTTGTACCGTGAGCGGGGAGTGTTTCCATTTCTTGGGAGACCGGGTTGGTAGTGTTGTGCCACCGAGGTATAGTCCGCGAGGGTGGAGTGAGCTTAGTGGTCTACTTGCTACCTTTGAGAATGGTGAGTGTGATGAGACCCAGATTGAGTTGCCAAGGGTAGTTTGTGAGTACTCGGACGTTTTTCCCGAGGATCTTATTGATTTGCCACCCCACCGAGAGATAGAGTTCTTTATTGATCTAGTGCCCGGCACGGCACCGATTTCTATGGCACCTTATCGTTTTGCCCCAGTAGAGTTGGTTGAGTTGAAAGTTCAACTCCAAGAATTACTGGATAAGGGCTTTGTACGCCCTAGTGTTTCACCGTGGGGAGCACCGGCCCTCTTTGCTAAAAAGAAAGACGGTGCCCTGAGATTGTGTATTGATTATCGGAAGTTGAATCGAGCTACGGTTAAGAATAAATACCCTATGCCCCGTATAGATGATTTGTTTGACCAGTTGAAGGGTTCCCGTTGTTTCTCTAAGATAGACTTGAGATCGGGTTACCACCAGTTGAGGGTCAGAGAGGAGGATATTCCGAAGACGGCATTCCGTACACGGTATGGCCATTATGAGTTTCTGGTGATGCCATTTGGGCTTACCAATGCACCGGCAGTCTTTGTGGACTTGATGAACCGGATCTTCCGGGAATTCTTAGATCGTTTTGTGGTCGTTTTTGTGGACGACATTCTTATCTATTCACCTTCAAAGGAAGAGCACGAGGAACACTTGAGAGTGGTGCTTGAGTTGCTTAGAGCCCATAGGCTGTATGCCAAGTTTGGGAAGTGTGAGTTCTGGCTAGGAGAAGTCAAGTTTTTAGGCCATGTGGTATCTAGGGAAGGGGTGTCTGTTGATACATCCAAGACTGAGGCAGTGCAAGATTGGGCACAGCCTAAGAGTGTGTTCGAGATCCGCAGTTTTCTGGGCTTAGCTGGGTATTACCGTCGGTTTGTGAAAGATTTCTCTAGGTTAGCTTCACCGTTGACTAGATTGACTCGGAAAGGAGTCAAATTTGTATGGAGTGAGACTTGTGAAAAGTCGTTTCAGGAGTTGAAAGTTAGATTGACCACCGCTCCGGTCTTGATTATTCCGGAGAGAGGGTTGGGTTATGCAGTCTATTGTGATGCCTCACGAGAGGGTTTGGGTTGTGTGTTGATGCAGGAAGGGAAAGTGGTAGCTTATGGCTCACGTCAGTTGAAGATACACGAGAAAAATTACCCTACACATGACCTAGAGTTAGCGGCTGTGATTTTTGCCTTGAAAATCTGGAGGCACTACCTTTATGGTGAGAGATTCGAGGTGTTCTCGGATCATAAGAGTCTGAAATATCTGTTTTCACAGAAGGACTTGAATTTGAGGCAGAGGAGGTGGATGGAGTTTATTGAGGATTACGACTTCGAGTTGCATTATCACCCAGGGAAGGCCAATGTTGTGGCCGATGCTCTTAGTAGGAAATCCATTAGTGATGTAGCTTGTGTAGCCATCCGAGAGTGGGAGATGTTGGGGGCACTTGGCGAGTTTAATTTGCTTCTGGGCGAATCCGTTGAGGCTGCGGCCTTATTTTCTGTTGTTGCGCAGCCTACACTTGTGACTCGAGTGTTAGAGGCACAGAAAGGTGACCTTGAGGTAGAATCCCTCAGAGAAAAGATCTCCAGTGGGAAAGTTGAGAAGGGTTTGACTGTGTATCCCGACTTGAGTGTGAGATACCGAGACCGTTTGTTTGTGCCGGAGTCTTGCCGAGCGGAGGTACTCCGAGAGTTTCATCATTCGCGCCTTGCGGTGCATCCGGGAGGTACTAAGATGTATCAGGATTTGAGTCGCCAGTTTTGGTGGCGAGGCATGAAGAGAGATGTGGCAGTCTTCGTGTCTAAGTGCCTTACTTGTCAGCAAGTGAAGGCCGAGCACCAGAGGCCAGCGGGTTTGTTACAACCCTTGCCTATTGCCGAATGGAAGTGGGAGCATGTCACTATGGACTTCGTTGTAGGCCTTCCGAGGACTCAGCGGGGTAGTGATGCTATTTGGGTGGTTGTAGACCGGTTGACTAAGTCGGCGCACTTCATTCCTATGCGCGTGAGAGATTCGGTAGATCACCTTGCCGACTTGTATATTCGGGACATAGTGAGATTGCACGGGGTCCCAGTGACGATCGTCTCAGATAGAGATCCTCGTTTTACTGCTAGATTGTGGCAGAGTTTGCAGAGTGCTTTGGGCACTAAGTTGACTTTTAGTACAGCTTATCACCCTCAGACTGACGGGCAGTCCGAGCGTACTATTCAGATCCTTGAGGATATGCTTCGGGGTTGTGTCCTTGACTTTAGTGGGACGTGGGAGAGGCACCTACCATTGGTGGAGTTTGCCTACAACAACAGCTTTCAGTCTAGCATCGGTATGGCACCGTTTGAGGCCTTGTATGGCCGACCTTGTAGGTCTCCGGTTTGTTGGGCCGAGGTGGGTGATACACCTTTGTTGGGTCCGGAGTTGGTTAGGGAGACGACGGAGAAAGTTGAGCTTATCCGTAGGAGGCTTATTCTGACCAGTCGTCGAAATCTTATGTCGATTGAGGAGGAGACCGTTGGTGTTTGAGATGGGTGATTATGTCTTTCTGAAGATATCACCTAGGCGGGGATTGATGAGGTTTGGGAAGAGAGGAAAGTTATCCCCTCGGTTTATAGGTCCTTTTGAGATCCTTGAGAGGATTGGCGAGGTTGCTTATCGTTTAGCCTTGCCGCCACAGTTGTCCGGAGTTCATGACGTGTTTCATGTGAGTATGCTTCGGAAGTATGAGCCGGATCCATCACATGTGTTGGATTGGACCGACTTAGAGGTAGATGAGGATGCCTCGTATGAGGAGAGACCGGTTCGGGTCTTGGATAGGCGGGATCAAGTCCTGCGTGGCAAGACCATCCCTTTGGTGAAGGTTTTGTGGAAGCATCACGGAGTGGAGGAAGCCACTTGGGAACGTGAGTTGGAGGTCCGTGAGAAATATCCGGACTTGTTTATTGATGTGTAATCTTGTACATAGATTTCATAATCTTGCCGGACTTAAGCTTTATTTATGTCTTAAGTTGTAAAACGTAGCATATGTTTTGGTTTATGGAAGTGGGTCATAATATTGCATTTATTGGCTATATTATAGGACTGATTGTGTATCATGAAACTTTATTATGATATGAATTGCGAACCATGTATGTTGAAAATGGTTGGAAAATGGAAAGGAAATGCATGTTATAGATACACTTTGAAATGTACGTTGTGAAATGCCTCTTAATGAGAGATGGATGACCGGTAATGGGTCGAATTGTTAAATGTTGTGTTATGGCATTGTTTTAAAAAAAAAAAACTTGCTTTTCAAAACTTGTTTTTAATTTCGGGGACGAAATTCTTTAAGGGGGGGAGGTTATAGTGATCCCGGGTTTACCCCTTATTGTACAGTGATCCGGACATGTGTCCGTGGATGTTAATAGTTGAGCATTGTCTTGTTTACATCCTTTTCTACATTGTATTTGAGTTATAGGATGTGTTGGGCAGGTTTGTTTCAGGTTGGTTGTGTTTGGGAACCAAGGGTTGCTGCCCATAATTTTTGTCCTTCGCTCGAGCGAGGAGTTGGTCGCTCGAGCGAGCGTTGAGTTTTGTGTCTGGTGGGTCGAGCCAGAGTGGCTTCGGCGGCGATTGCGTCGCACCGGACTGAACACCATGATTTTTGGCTCGGCGAGCTTTTCTTCGCCGAGCGATCTGGTCGATCTTCGCCGGCGAAGCGGTTTGTCGCCGGCGTCGTCTAGTTGCGAACTGAAGGGTCGAGTTCTGGCTCGGCGAGCTTTTCTTCGCTCGAGCGAGCTTCTGGGTTGTTGACTCGAGCGAGACTTTCTTGGCTCGAGCTAGTGTTTCAGGTTCAGTCGCTCGAGCGACCAATCCTTCGCTCGAGCGAGCCTATTTATATCAGTTCGCAGCAGCGATCTAAACTTCACTTTTTCAAAACTTTTATATCTTCAAACCCTAAATTTGAGAGCCTCTCTCTCTAGACTTGCCTTCTCTCTAAGAAATCATCTCCCTAGAGTGTGAATCTACCCTAAGTGCTTTGTTAAAAAGATAGAGGGTGACTTGGGCTCCGATCTAATCTGAAAATATTTGGCTTTGGAGCAAGTTGGGTGTTGGGTCTTCATCTCCTTTTGAGCTCAAACTTTGAGGTAGGGATATCCTACTCCTCTTTATGGATTTTGTCTTTGAATTTTAGCATTTTGATGTGTTGGAAGTTGTAGTGTAATTTTGAGAAACTTTGGGCCTTTGTGTAATTTTACAAAAATTGGGGTTTTATTTATAATGAACCTAGAGGCATGTTTAGTGTAGAAACATGGGATTAATGTTGAAACATTGATGAAAATGGAACCTTAAGGGTTGTAATGTCAATTATGGAAAAATGCCCTAATTACATTGATTAATTAATTGATATGATTAATTATGAGGAATGAGGAATTGAAGTGGAAATGTTGATTTGAATATCCATTTTGTGCATTTATTTTCTGTTTAGAAATATCTGCTTTGGGCTATCGGTGGAGGATAGTCTTGATTGTTGTAGACAATGCATGATGATTAGGCAAACTAAAACCAATCATTGAAATGTGTCATTGAGTATGACAGTTGAAGAATACATTAACTTTATGTATTGATTTGTGATGTGTAAAATTATTGTTTATATGCATTGTGTTGTGTTGGAGAAGATAGGGGATGTACTCCACGGTTTAGGGGAAGATAGGGGATGTACCTCTAAACCGGATGTTGTTTGGGAGAAGATAGGGGATGGACTCCGTAGATAGAGCTCATATGCTTATCTAGAAGTGTGTCGGCAGAGCTCTTATGCTTGTCTTGGGCATGTGATATAGCTAATATGCTTATCTGTGGAAGTAATGAAATTGAAAGTGGTTAATATGAGTTATTGTCTCATATGAGTTGTTTGGCCAGGTTCTGAGCCATGAATTATAAATTGAGAATTTAATGAAAATGGAGAGTGAATTGAACATAGACCTGAAAGTCTTGGAATTGTAATGTGTTATGAAAGAGTGTAAAAGTGTTGACCATCTATCAACTGTTTATCTACCAGTCATTATTCATAACTGGTTTAATATATTTCTACTGGGCTGTGGCTCACCCTATATGGGAACATCATTTTCAGGTACAGGCAGCATGCCACCTCCCAGGACATAGCTTGAGAGACTAGGGGTGGGGCAGACTTTTGTTATCTTTCTTTTGATGTATTACATGTAAATTCAAGCCAAGGGCTTAATGTGTAAATGAGTTAGCACTCTATCCTTTTTGTAACCAAGTGTTAACTTGGAAAGCTGTAAGCCCTTAGGGCATTTGCTTTTGTTGTTAACATGTAACACTTTTGTAAGCAAACTCTGATAATGGAAGAATGTGGATCTTTTATATATCAATGCATGTCTATATTGTTGGGTTTTATGTTGTTATTTTGAGGGCGTTACATCTCATTTCAAAAGATACATGTATAACTTTTTCATAAAGTGAATATTTCCAACTTCAATTCCAAGATGCCAATTATCAAATGAATGAAAATGCAATGCAACCATTTGTTCATGTCTCATGGATTTTCCTCAAATTTCAAGTTATTCCAACAACATTGTCAAACCATCACATTCCTCATTTTCCTTTCTCGATGTTATTCCATAAAATAATCCAAGATTTGCTACCATGAATCTTTACACAACAATGAAATTACAATTAATATACTTTCACCTTCTAAATATTCCAAAGCCATAACAATGCTTGAAAACCAATTTTTTACCTTATACCACAACACTCATATATCATGTAATCCAACATCGTAGAATTTGTAATCACACACACACACACACACACACACACACATATATATATATATATATATATCTTACCAATGAAAAATCAAGTGAGGTTTTTCAACTTTTATGCATCTAAAGTTATCAAAACACAACATAATTAAGAAATTCTCACTCACCCTTTTTATTAGTCTCAAGAAGATTCCCTTGATTTACCCAACATTTTAAAAACCCCCAAATTTCTAGGTTTTTCACAAAAACCCTAACAATGTCCATCTCTTTTATGAAATTTCTTCATCAACTTCAATCTCAACCCATTTTGTTCAAAATTTCAAGAGAAGTCTGTAAATGAACACAATATGGAGTTTGATCTACAAATCATCAATTTCTTGAGCCACCAAAATCATTTTCGAAATAGGAGTAGGAGCTCATCAAAATCAACAAATAAAACCTACATAAACATATATATAACTCAAAGGAGAACCCTACCTCAAGCTTGTTGAAGAACAAGGTGGAACCCTAGAGTTAAAAGAAGAGAGAGCCTTGGATTTTCCTCCACCCAATTGAAGCCCTAACTTTGGATCTTCAAGATCTTGAGAGAGATGATGATGATCTTGACCCAAGATTAGCAAAATCAAAGAGTTTTAGATGTTTGAGGTGTTTTCTAGAGAGAAAGGGGAGGAAAATAGGGTTTAGAGTGAGAGAGAAAGGTGTATAATGAGAATATATTCGGACCAAAAAGAGGGAAAAAATAGAGTTTTGGACTGCCCAGTTTATAGCGACCCCGGTCTTTTCCCATTTGATTATTGTATCCGGACTTGGGTTCCGTAGATTCTGTCATTATATAATTGTTGTTGTCCTTTAAATCCCTATTCTTAAGTTATGGGTTGTGTTGGGCAGGTTTGTTACAGGTTGGTTGGGTCCGGAAACCAAGTGTTGCTGTTCAGTTTTTGGGTTGGTCGCTCGAGCGAGGGTTTGGTCGCTCGAGCGAGGGTTGAGTTTTGTCTCTGGTGGCTCAAGCCAGGGTTTCTTCGCTCGAGCGAGCGATTGCGTCTAGTATAGACCTGAGAGCAGTGTTTCTTCGCTCGAGCGAGCTTTTCTTCGCTCGAGCGAGCGAGGTGTATGTTTTCGAGTTCTTCGCTCGAGCAAGCATTCTGTCGCTCGAGCATGCTTCTGGGTTGCAGACCTGAAGCATTGCATTCTTGGCTCGAGCGAGCCATTCTTGTGTCTGGTCGCTCGAGCGACCATGTCTTCGCTCGAGCGAGCCTGTTCAGTTTATATAGTCAGCAACGGGAATTTAATCAGTTTTTCATCCTCTTTTTTATTCTAAACCCTAGTTCCGACTTTTCTCTCTCCCAACTCACCTTGTCTCTTAGGTTTGATCTATTTAGAGTGTGTTTCTACCCTAGTCGCTTTATTAAAAAGGTAGTGTGGGTCGAGGGCTTCAGTTTAATCTAAACGATCTTGGATTTGGAGCACTTTGGATTTTGGGTCGTCATCTCCATCTTCTCCATTTTTGTTGATTTCTTCGAGGTAGGGATTTCCTACTCCAATGTATACGTTTTGTTCTAAGTTCTGGCATTTTAATATGTTGGGGGTATTTTGGTAATTTTGGGAAAAACCCTAGTTGTTTAAATAAATTGAATTGTATATTTAATTTGAGGAACATTGGGTAAATTAGTTAAATTCTTGAGATTGAAGAATTTATTGATTAAATGGGGTAGTTGGTTAATTGAAATCACTCGTCTATTTAATTGTTGAATTATTTATTTCCAAGTCTAGAAATAACTCTTTTGGGCTATCGGTGGAGGACAGTCATGATTGTTGTAGACATTGCATGTGGATTAGGGAAAATTGAAACTAATCACATTGGCTAAGTCATTAATTTTGACTGTTGAATTAATACAGACATTATGTGTATTGATTGTTTGTTGTATATGTTATGTGCTTACATACATGTATTGGTTGAGCATTGCATATGCATATTGTGTGGGAGGAGATAGGGGATGTACTCCACGGTTTAGGGGAAGATAGGGGATGGACCTCTAAACCGGATTTTGTTTGGGAGGAGATAGGGGATGGACTCCATTAGCATCACTTTTATGTGTGCTTATTTATATTGAAGTGTTTTATTGATACAGCACTAAAATGTGTATCAAACTGGAAGTATGAAGTGTTTTGATGTGAGCCTGAGTCTCATTTATTATGTTGAGATTGGAAGTAATTTACTGTGACATACAAATTCACCATTATAGTTTGGCCAGGTTCTGAGCCATATTGGTAAAAAGGAAAAGTTGAATAATTAATGGAAAGTGAAACTGATAATTTGTATTAACCATCTATTGAATGCTATTGCTTTATTCAATGCTTATATTTAGTTTAGTATATCTCTACTGGGTTGTGGCTCACCCTATATGGGAACATTATTTTCAGGTCCAGGTGATTCACTACCTCCAAGGACTTAGCTTGGAAGGATTTGGACAATGAAGCCTTGTCTTTAGTTATTTGTTTTTATTTGAATTACATGTAAACATTCAAGCCTAGGGCTTTATTTGTATTTGAGTTAGAACTCATGTTTTTGTGTCCAAGTGTTGGCTTGGCAGGAATGTAAGCCCGTAGGGCATTTATTTTGGATGTTATATGTAATGTCGTTATTTGGGATACTCTGATGAATGAATTATGATTTATTTTCTTAAGTAATGCATCGTATTATTGTGTATGTTATGGGTTATATTTTGAGGGTGTCACAACTTGGTATCAGAGCGTACCGGGTTTGAATACTTTGGGTACGTGGGAAGTGATTAGTATCACATTGGGTTCGTCTCGTTTGATAGAGACCTAGTGTACGATTGTATGCTTATTTGATAACATGTTTATGTGATTATGTGGGTATGGAACGTAGTTTCTAGGATATTGATTGGGCCCTTGAGTTTCTAGTAGTCTTGTTGGAAAGGCACTTGATCACTGCTGCTTCCAACCGGAACTATAGTAACACTTTGGGACTATCATTATCCGGGAATGAAATTCGTAGGTGCTTATGTGATTATGTGCTTACGTGGAATGAATTATTGTTGTTCAATGCATTAGGACGAGAGTGTTTAGCTTCGGCACATTTATTAATGTGCTAACGTCTTTGTTCTTGTATTAGGATGTCAAGACGAGGACGAGGACGCAGTAGGCGTGGTAGACCGGGTAGGCAGGAAGTGCACATGCGGAAGGAGATTCGATAGTACAGAGATGCGTGATGCGAGGAAGGTGTTAGTCGAGCCAATGTGGCCGAGCGATGGGCAATGAGCTATGGGCGTTTTAGCCCGAGAGATAGCAGGGCATTCAGGAATCGGTTGGCATTACGAGTGAGAACCCGGCCCAAGTTGTTGTTGCGAATCTTTGGACCTTCTTTTACGAAGAGGAGTTCTTAGGTCAATCGAGGCAATTTTTAAGAGATCCTAAAGAGCCGCTTAAGGCAGATGAATGGCTCGAACAGACAACGAAGACATTTGAGATGCTTGGCATCGAAGATGAGGGGTTGAAAGTGACCTTGGCATCGTTCCAGCTGAAGGGAGATGCAGGTCAGTGGTGGAAGTTCACTAAGGGTCGCATTGGAGCTACATGGGAGGCTTTTGTGAATGCTTTCCAGGAGAGGTTCTTATCTCCAGCAGTCAGGGAGAAGTTGAGAGACTAGTTTTGTTAGCTTAAACAGTCGAGTTCTTCAGTAGCCGAGTTTGAGGCTGCATTCACTAGTTTGTCCAGGTTTGCACCTGAGTTGGTGGCGTCCGAGGAACGCCGTTGCATTAAGTTTGAGAAGAAATTGAGGCGCGGCCTCAAGTTGAGAATTGTTGGGTCTATGATTCGGGACTATGGGCGTCTAGTTGATGCTGCAGCCCATGCAGAGATTATGATGCAGGAAGAGGAGGAAGGGCAGAAAGGCTCCAAGAGGAGTCAGGATGGCCAGGGTGATGGTAAGAGGCAGAGAGGTTTTACTCCTCAGCAGTCTCAGAGTAGCTTTTCTAGATCCACTTTTCCTGTGCCGAGTGCTAGTTTGGGGAAAGGCAGCCAGGGAGACATTACCTGTTTCAAGTGTGGCCAGCTGGGCCACAAGTCTCCAATTTGTCCTCAGAGGGGAGGAGGGCAGAGAACAGCATCTTCTTCGGCTCGATCTCAGAGTCAGAGTTAGAATAGAGGCCAGCCGCTCACTTGTTTTCAGTGCGGTCAGGCAGGGCACATGAAGAGGTATTGCCCGCAGTTGGGTGGCACACCTAGTGCATCAGGTTTGAGGCAGACTCAGGGTCAGCAGCCAGCTCAGTCGGGTCAGGCCTCGAGGGCCAATCAAGGGGCTTCATCGTCCCAGTCTGTGCAGCAGTCTTATGCTCCTAGGGGTGAGCAGGTTGATCAGAGGTCATCTGGGCGCGTGTATGCAGTTACCGCGCAGGACCTTGTACCGGCTCCATCGGTTGTGAAAGGTACCTTCTTGTTTTGCAACTCGGTTGCTAATGTTTTGATTGATACGGGTGCATCTCATTCCTTTGTGTCTGCTGCATTTGCATCTGTTTTGGAGTTGGAGTTAGCACAGTTAGCGTCTCCTATTTGTGTAGTGTCACCTCTTGGGGGTGAATTGATCTTGAAACAAGGTGTTAGGGGTTGTGATATAGAGATCGATGATCATAGAATCCCATTTTCTTTTGTAGTTTTGCCTATGAAAGGCTTTGATGTTATTTTGGGTATGGGTAGTTATCGTCATCCGGCGATTATTGATTGCTACCGTCAGAGGGTCACTTGTTGTACCGTTAGCGGTGAGTGTTTCCATTTTCTGGGGGACCGGGTTGGTAGTGTTTTGCCACCGGGGTACGTTTCACGAGGGCGGAGTGAGCTTAGTGGTCTACTTGCTAATCTTTCGATTAGTGAGGTTGATGAGACTCAGGTTGTGTTGCCAAGGGTGGTTTGTGAGTACTCGGACGTCTTTCCCGAGGATCTTGTTGATTTGCCACCGCATCGAGAGATTGAGTTCTCTATTGACCTAGTGCCCGGCACGGCACCAATTTCTATGGCACCTTATCATTTTGCCCCAGCCGAGTTAGTTGAGTTGAAGATTCAGCTCCAGGAGTTGTTAGATAAGGGCTATATCCGTCCTAGTGTTTCACCGTGGGGAGCGCCAGCCCTTTTTGTTAAAAA
This sequence comes from Camellia lanceoleosa, assembly GCA_025200525.1. Lineage (NCBI taxonomy): Eukaryota > Viridiplantae > Streptophyta > Magnoliopsida > Ericales > Theaceae > Camellia > Camellia lanceoleosa. Next base: position 19,610,240 of record CM045766.1, on the reverse strand, counting down.
GAAAGGTGGTGCTTTGAGACTTTGTATAGACTACCGGAAGTTGAATCGGGTGACGGTTAAGAATAAGTACCCTATGCCTCGTATAGATGATCTGTTCGACCAGTTGAAGGGTTCCCGTTGTTTCTCTAAGATAGACTTGAGATCGGGTTACCATCAGTTGAGAGTCAGGGAGGAGGATATTCCGAAGACGGCATTCCGTACACGGTATGGCCACTATGAGTTTCTGGTGATGCCATTTGGGCTCACCAATGCACCAGCGGTGTTTATGGATTTGATGAACCGGATATTCCGGGAATTTTTAGATCGTTTTGTAGTCGTCTTCGTGGACGACATCCTTATTTATTCACCTTCAAAGGAGGAGCACGAGGAACACTTGAGAGTGGTGCTTGAGTTACTTAGAGCCCATAAGCTTTATGCTAAGTTTGGGAAGTGTGAGTTCTGGTTAGAAGAGGTGAAATTCTTAGGCCATGTCGTTTCTAGGAAAGGGGTGTCGGTTGATACATCTAAGACGGAGGCAGTGCAAGACTGGGCACAACCTAAGAGTGTGTTTGAGATCCGTAGTTTTCTGGGATTAGCTGGGTATTATCGCCGGTTTGTGAAAGATTTCTCCAGGTTAGCTTCGCCTTTGACTAGATTGACTCGGAAGGGAGTTAAATTTGTATGGAGTGAGACTTGTGAAAAGTCGTTTCAGGAGTTAAAAGTTAGACTGACCACCGCTCCAGTATTGATTATTCCGGAGAGAGGGTTGGGTTATGCAGTCTATTGTGATGCCTCACGAGAGGGTCTGGGTTGTGTGTTGATGCAAGAAGGGAAAGTGATTGCCTATGGCTCACGTCAGTTGAAAATTCACGAGAAAAACTACCCTACGCATGATCTAGAGTTAGCAGCTGTGATATTTGCCTTGAAGATTTGGAGGCATTATCTTTATGGTGAGAAGTTCGAGGTATTCTCAGATCATAAGAGTCTGAAATATCTGTTTACACAGAAAGACTTGAATTTGAGGCAGAGGAGGTGGATGGAGTTTATGGAGGATTATGACTTCGAGTTACATTATCATCCAGGGAAGGCCAATGTTGTGGCCGATGCCCTTAGCAGGAAATCTGTTGGTGATGTTGCTAGTATAGCCATCCGAGAATGGGAGATGTTAGGTGCAATTGGGGAGTTCGATTTATACAGGCGAATCGGTTGAGGTTCTTGACTTTGTTTTACATTGTTGTCTGACCTACACTTGTGACTCGAGTGTTAGAGGCTCAGAGAGGTGACCTTGAGGTAGAATCCCTCTGTGAGAAAATTTCTGGTGGGAAGGTTGAGAAGGGTTTGACGGTGTATCCCGACATGAGTGTGAGATACCGAGACCGTCTGTTTGTGCCGAAGTCTTGCCGAGAGGAAGTACTCCGAAAGTTTCATCATTCACGCCTTGCAGTGCATCCAGGAGGTACTAAGATGTATCGGGATTTGGGTCACCAATTTTGGTGGCGGGGTATGAAAAGAGATGTGGCAGCTTTCGTGTCTAAGTGCCTTACTTGTCAGCAAGTGAAGGCCGAACATCAGAGACCAGCGGGTTTGTTACAACCCTTGCCTATTGCCGAGTGGAAGTGGGAGCATGTCACTATGGACTTCGTTGTAGGTCTTCCGAGGACTCAGCGGGGTAGTGATGCTATTTGGGTGGTTGTAGATCGGTTGACTAAGTCGGCGCACTTCATTCCTATGCGCGTGAGAGATTCGGTAGATCATCTTGCCGACTTGTACATTCGGGACATAGTGAGGTTGCACGGGGTCCCAGTGACGATTGTCACAGATAGAGATCCTCGTTTTACTGCTAGGTTGTGGCAGAGTTTGCAGAGTGCCTTAGGCACTAAGTTGACCTTTAGCACGGCTTATCATCCTCAGACTGACGGGTAGTCTGAGCGTACTATTCAGATCCTTGAGGATATGCTTCGGGGTTGTGTTCTTGATTTCAGTGGGTCGTGGGAGAGGCACTTGCCTTTGGTGGAGTTTGCCTACAACAATAGTTTCCAGTCTAGTATTGGTATGGCACCGTTTGAGGCCTTGTATGGCCGACCATGTAGATCTCCAGTTTGTTGGGCTGAAGTGGGTGATGCACCTCTATTGGGTCCGGAGTTGGTGAGGGAAACGACGGAGAAAGTTGAGCTTATCCGTAAGAGACTTGTTACAGCCCAGAGTCGTCAGAAATCTTATGCCGACCGTAGGATGAGACCTTTAATGTTTGAGGTGGGTGATCATGTCTTTCTGAAGATATCACCTAGACGGGGATTGATGAGGTTTGGGAAGAGCGGAAAGTTGTCCCCTCGGTTCATTGGTCCTTTTGAGATCCTTGAGAGGATTGGCGAGGCTGCTTATCGTTTAGCTTTGCCACCACAGTCGTCCGGAGTACATGACGTGTTTCATGTGAGTATGCTTCGGAAGTATGAGCCGGATCCATCACATGTGTTGGATTGGACTGATTTAGTGGTTGACGGGGATGTCTTGTATGAGGAGAGACCAATTCGAGTCTTGGATAGACGGGATCAAGTTTTGTGAGGCAAGAACATTCCTTTGATAAAGGTTTTGTGGAAACATCACGGGGTGGAGGAAGCCACTTGGGAACGTGAGTTAGAAGTCCGTGAGAAATATCCGGACATGTTTATTGATTTGTAATCTTGTATGTAAATTTTGTAATATTGTTGGACTTAAGAGCTTTATATATGTCTTAAGTTGGAAAACATTGGATGTTTTGGTTTAATGATGGTAATTTGAAACTTGCTTCATAATGGAAGTGGAATGTCACATTTATAAATTGAATGTGTTTTATAATATCATGGAAGTGAATATGATAAGAAAATGGAAATCATGTATATGGAAATCATTCAAATTGGAAGAAATGCATGTTGTTAATGCAAGTTTACGTATATATATTGTGTTACTTATTGTGAGATGCCTCTTGATAAGAGATGAAGTGACCAATATTGGGTCAAGTTGTTTATTATTGTTATAGCATATCATTGGGAATTGAGAAAAACTTATTTTTGAAAAAACTTATGCTTAATTTCGGGGACGAAATTCTTTAAGGGGGGAGGTTATAGCGACCCCGGTCTTTTCCCATTTGATTATTGTATCCGGACTTGGGTTCCGTAGATTCTGTCATTATATAATTGTTGTTGTCCTTTAAATCCCTATTCTTAAGTTATGGGTTGTGTTGGGCAGGTTTGTTACAAGTTGGTTGGGTCCGGAAACCAAGTGTTCTTTGTTGATTTTAGTTGGTCGCTCGAGCGAGGGTTTGGTCGCTCGAGCGAGGGTTGAGTTTTGTCTCTGGTGGCTCAAGCCAGGGTTTCTTCACTCGAGCGAGCGATTGCGTCTAGTATAGACCTGAGAGCAGTGTTTCTTCTCTCGAGCGAGCTTTTCTTCGCTCGAGCGAGCAAGGTGTATGTTTTCGAGTTCTTCGCTCGAGCGAGCATTCTGTCGCTCGAGCATGCTTCTGGGTTGCAGACCTGAAGCATTGCATTCTTGGCTCGAGCGAGCTTTTCTTCGCTCGAGCGAGCCTTTCTTGTGTCTGGTCGCTTGAGCGACCATGTCTTCGCTCGAGCGAGCCTGTTCAGTTTATATAGTTAGCAGCGGGAATTTAATTAGTTTTTCATCCTCTTTTTGATTCTAAACCCTAGTTCCGACTTTTCTCTCTCCCAACTCACCTTGTCTCTTAGGTTTGATCTATTTAGAGTGTGTTTCTACCCTAGTCGCTTTATTAAAAAGGTAGTGTGGGTCGAGGGCTTCAGTTTAATCTGAACGATCTTGGATTTGGAGCACTTTGGATTTTGGGTCGTCATCTCCATCTTCTCCATTTTTGTTGATTTCTTCGAGGTAGGGATTTCCTACTCCAATGTATACGTTTTGTTCTAAGTTCTGGCATTTTAATATGTTGGGGGTATTTTGGTAATTTTGGGAAAAACCCTAGTTGTTTAAATAAATTGAATTGTATATTTAATTTGAGGAACATTGGGTAAATTAGTTAAATTCTTGAGATTGAAGAATTTATTGATTAAATGGGGTAGTTGGTTAATTGAAATCACTCGTCTATTTAATTGTTGAATTATTTATTTCCAAGTCTAGAAATAACTCTTTTGGGCTATCGGTGGAGGACAGTCATGATTGTTGTAGACATTGCATGTGGATTAGGGAAAATTGAAACTAATCACATTGGCTAAGTCATTAATTTTGACTGTTGAATTAATACAGACATTATGTGTATTGATTGTTTGTTGTATATGTTATGTGCTTACATACATGTATTGGTTGAGCATTGCATATGCATATTGTGTGGGAGGAGATAGGGGATGTACTCCACGGTTTGGGGGAAGATAGGGGATGGACCTCTAAACCGGATTTTGTTTGGGAGGAGATAGGGGATGGACTCCATTAGCATCACTTTTATGTGTGCTTATTTATAGTGAAGTGTGTCACTGATCCAGCACTAAAATGTGTATCAAACCGGAAGTATGAAGTGTTTTGATGTGAGCCTGAGTCTCATTTATTATGTTGAGATTGGAAGTAATGTACTGTGACATACAAATTCACCGTTATAGTTTGGCCAGGTTCTGAGCCATATTGGTAAAAAGGAAAAGTTGAATAATTAATGGAAATTGAAACTGATAATTTGTATTAACCATCTATTGAATGCTATTGCTTTATTCAATGCTTATATTTGGTTTAGTATATCTCTACTGGGCTGTGGCTCACCCTATATGGGAACATTATTTTCAAGTCCAGGTGATTCACTACCTCCAAGGACTTAGCTTGGAAAGATTTGGACAATGAAGCCTTGTCTTTAGTTATTTGTTTTTATTTGAATTACATGTAAACATTCAAGCCTAGGGCTTTATTTGTATTTGAGTTAGAACTCATGTTTTTGTGTCCAAGTGTTGGCTTGGCAGGAATGTAAGCCCGTAGGGCATTTATTTTGGATGTTATATGTAATGTCGTTATTTAGGATACTCTGATGAATGAATTATGACTTATTTTCTTAAGTAATGCATCGTATTATTGTGTATGTTATGGGTTATATTTTGAGGGTGTCACACAGTTGGCCGCTCGTGCAGCCTTCCCCACCGCTCGAGTGGCCCACCTTGACCGCTCGTGCGGCCCATTTTCTCCTCTCGTGTGTCGATTTCAGAATAGAATTTTCTGGGTGTCAAGCTCCACCGCTCGAACGGCCCTCCTCCGCACGTGCGGCCCTGGCCCAGCAACACAAGTGTTCAAATTCGCTCCCGGGCACCCCGGATTCACCCGCGCACCCTCCGGAACGACCGAAGTTCAACACCAAAAGAAATAAGAACTAGGAAACCGTTTCCGGACATTTCAATCCAACGAAAATAAAAAGAGAACGAAGCGAAGAAAGAAAGAAGAAAAGGGAAAAAGAAGGCTAGTCGTCACACAAACCCTATATTGGGAATGAAATGATCAATTGATTCAATTCCCATTCTTGGCCTCTCAGTTAAGAATCAATATGAATGTCCAAAAGAATCAAATAGGACGCTTCCAAAGTTGTCCATAATTTAAGGAGGGACACTATTGTAATTTTATGAGGGATAAATAAGAAATTATCTTTATATATAAGGTTACTAGTATAATAGTAGTGCTAGGATCCTAGAAAAGTTTCTAGACAAAAAACCAAGAAAACACATTGGAGGGATGCGATTCAATTCAAATGCAAGTCCCATTATACATAATTAAATCTACACTACACTTCAATATTCATGGTAAAAATCTAGGTATTTTTTTCCTATACCTTAGATTCTGTTAGTATAAATATTAAAAATTTATGGTGGGCACGTGGTCCCCCAGGCCTTAGCTAGGTTTATCCTTGTGCTTATGCACAAAAGTCATACAAGGTGCACCTAAGGCGCATGCCTCATATTGTGATGTGCAAACCTTTGGGGAATATAGCCTAAAAATGAAAGTCTTGATGCCTTTTGCCTTAAGCTTGCCCTCGAGGCTCGGCTTGACTTGGCTCGCTAAAGCCTTTTAAAAGTTTGCTCTCAAGAGTCAAGATACAATAACCCTAGCTATATAGATCATTTGCACAAGAAGTTGAGTCATACAAAGTACTCGAAAAAAAACTATGTAAAAACAAGGGAAAATTACAAATTAGTTGTTCCTTCATTAAATATTTACAAATTCATGAAAAAACTTAGAGTAATGATATACAAACAAAAAATTCTTGCATAGTGATGTGACTCATAGTGGACCTTTCACTTTAAAACAAAACACCATTGAAGATGAATTTATTTACAATAATGGCATTGCCACATCATTATTGTTATGTTTTTTATATGAATTTTATTTATGAATAGAATTTTCCAAAAGTTTATAATTTTAAAAATATAGAAAGAGAACAAAGACATCAAGAGAGACTCATATCACACTGCTATAAGGCTTAAGACTCTACAAATGCTGAATTGAAAGAGTTACATATACATAGGAAAATGCTCAATTGAAAGAGTTACATATATATATAGGAATAAACTTTTATCCATTTTTAATACATATTTTTGCCTTCTATTATTTTATTTAATTATTTATCCTTTCTATTTCCTTCACGAAACTCTCTTCTTTTTTTAATTTTTTTATTTATTAACAATGTCAATGGCAGCTTTTCTTTAGCTTCTCTTTCTTATCCATGTGACAAAGATATAAAATATACATTTAATGAATATAACTAGAATGCTCTAGTTAGATCACATAGGTAAAATGTTCATAATTTTAATATTAAAATATATTGTGTATTGCATTATGGATTGACATATCTCCACTTATTTTAATATTGAAAATATAGTAAACATCATGAAGGTATGCTATGCACTAAACCTCCACTAGTGTAACAATGAGCTCTATTCTAGAGTTAGTAGTATGCTCTACATTGAACTATGACTACTAAAAGAAAATATAGCTAAAATATCATTGCTTAGAACCAACTGACTCAACTTTGGAAATAAATTATTTATATTTTATTCTTCATCCATTTTTATCACATGTTTTTGCCTCCTATTCTTTTATTTCATTATTTATTCTCTCTAGTTCCTTTGTGGAACTCTCTTCCTATTTTTTAATTTTATTGACTGTGGCAGATTTTACTTATCCATGTGACAAGATGTAAAACATATATTTAATGAATGTGAATAGAATGCTCTAGTTAGATCACATGGGTAAAAAGTAAATGATTTCATATTAAAATATGCTGTGCATTGCATTATGCACGGACACTTCTTATGTTTGTTGTGATTATTGGATATGATCGACAAATGCTGGGCATCTTTTCCTGTAGAATACACAGCTTGAGTTTGTGAGATTGCTGAAGGCATATACACAAGGTTCGGTTGGTACATTGTTTTGTCTTACTTTGGAGGCAATTGACGCTGGTGTGAAGAAAACGTATTTTGCAGAAATTTTGAGAAATGCTAGCAAGAATTGTAGATTGGAGTTAGAATCATTTCAGCTTGTTCCTAACAAGATTGAAACATAATTGGCAAGCTAGGTAACCATTTTACAACTCCGTAAAGTCTCACTTTGATCGAAGTCTTATACATATTTAGAAAGATTGCAAAACAATTATTTCTTGATTGTTATATACCTTATCTGCATGTGTGTTACTTTACTTGCAATTGACTTTTGTTGTAGTTATACATTATTAAGTTTGTGAATGGAAGCTAAATTACAGATGTCATTCATTCCTAACATTTGGCAGCTTGTTTAACAAATTATAGCTTTTCTTCTTTTGATTATTTATTTATACATTATTACGTTTGTGAATGGAACCTGAATTAGAGATGTCATTCATTCCTAACATTTGGCAGCTTGTTTAACAAATTATAGCTTTTTTTTTTTCTTTTGATTATTTATTTATTTGTTGATGATTATGTGTTCAAACCAACTTAAGCACACCTCAATTGATCCCAGGACCCATGCAAACTGCTCTCTCCAAGTGGATCGGACAAATCTCAAGCATGGCCCCAAGAAATTAAAAGCACCTAGTTTTAGTTGAACTGAGACCTGGAGGGAGCACACCCCCACGCCCCAAGTTGCACCCACTAGGCCAACCCCTTGGAGTTTCTTCTTTTGATTTATTGGTAGCTTTGTATCAAATGACTGTCGCTCACCCATCTCCACAAATGGGACACTTTTTGTTGTTGTATATCTATATAAGTTTTTGTTTGTTTATTTGTTTTATTTTTATTTTTCAATAATCAATTAGAGGATTGTGTTATCACATAGGGTTGGCCCCTTTAGCCAAAATTTTGCTATCTAATATTATCGTTTGTGTATGGATTTATTACATCTGTATGAAAGTTCTTTTGCCATATCTTTTTCTTGGGCTTTTTTTTTAATTATTATTTTTTAATCTTGAATTTATCGACGCAAGTGCTTATTAGTTCCGTCTTTATATTATGTAGTGTCACAAATACTATTGTGTTTTTGTTTTACATATTATTTATGTTATTCTTGTCCAACACCAAGCAACTCGAAAGCTATGTACGAGAATTATTTCTCTATTCAAACACTTCAATTGGTTGCACAAGTCATGGTTACATTTAGTCTCCCCTCGAATGAAATATACATTGTGACTGATGAAACTCTCTGAGGTCCTCGTCCCTACAAGACAATGGCATAAATAATTTGTCCTTGAGCAGCAAGTTGTTATTTGAGTACATCGTCCATCCTTCCAAACGTTCACCTCCCAAAAATTGAGTGTAAATCGAAAGTGCTTCCTCATGCTGTTATTGGGCGTCAATAACCCTACTCACCAAGGTGGGTTGTGCTACGAAGTTAAATAATATGACTTGCCCCTTGGCCTAGCCAATTACCCATAATCTTCAATCCTGAATGGCGAAACTCGCCAAGTCCCCATGTGTCTTTTGGCTCAATATATTGGCTACGACGTTGGTTTTTCTTGGGTGATATTGCAAGTCAAAATCATAATCCTCCAAGCACACCATCCATCGTCGTTGCCTCAAATTTAAATCTTTATGATACAAGATTTACTTTAAGCCCTTGTGGTCAAAAAAGACTTCAAAATTTTTGCCATAGATATTGGTCAGCAAGTAGGGTTGCAAATGAAGCAAGATGAACTGAGCCTAGCCTAGCCTAGCCAAGCCTTGTTGGGCTCGGGTTGAGCTCATTTGTTTATTGAGCTTGATTATCGAGCTCGGTTTGAAGCTCGATAATGAAATATTTTTAATATTATTTATATTATTTAAATATATAAATAATATATTTATAAATTATTTGAATAAAAAACTTTAAATAAAAAAATTATTATGTTATTTAACATGTAAATAATATATTTATATTATTTGAACATATAAATAATATATTTATGCTATTATTTGTACAACTTTTATGTTATTAAATATATAAATAATATATTTATTTTATAATTTAAATAAAGATAAACGAGCTTAAAAGTCAGGCTTAGACTAGTTTATTTACTTAACGAACCGAGTCGAGCCAAGCCCTTAATGAGCTGAGCCGAGCAAAGCTTGCAAACTGTTCGGTTTGTTTGTAGCCCTATCTGCAAAGAAAAACTATTGTCGCTAACTCCAAGTCATTGATGAGGGGGTAATTTTTCTCATGGTTCTTCAATTTTTTAGAATGATATGCCACCATTTTCCCCAATTGCACCAACACATATCTAAGGCATTCCTATATGCCCAAAACTGGTGTTGTAGTCAACCTCGTTTTCATCTCTTGGAAAGCCACCTCACAAGCGTCATTACAAGTGAATCAACCTCCCTTGCTGGTCAGTCTAGTCATTGGCACCAGTAAACGAGAAAAATCCTACAAAAAATGGCAGTAATAATTGGCTAAAATTAGGCCAATCTATGCCTCAAAGACACTATTTGGTCGCTGCCAACACATCACTACCTCGATATTTTTGGGTTCTATTGGCACATAATCTCACGATACTACATGCCCCAAGGACTTCACTTTTGACAACCAGAAGTCACATTTCTCGTACTTGGCATAAAGATGATACACCCTCAAAAGCTATAAGACCATCCTCCAATGATCTTTGTGCTCGTCCTTGATAGGTGAGCAGACAAGAATGTCGTTGATACAAATCTATCCAAGTAAGCTTGAAAGATCTAAATTCATTAAGCCCATAAATGTTGCAGGGGCTTTGGTCAAATGAAAGACATCACTACAAAGTCATAGTGTCCGTATTGGGTGGGAAATGCAATCTTCACGATGTCTTCCTAGTTGACTCTCAATTGATAAGTATCCCAGCCTCAAGTCTATCATTGAGAAACATGTCGAACCTTTTAACTGGTTAAACAAGTCATTGATTCTCGACATTGGATGCTTGTTCTTCATTATGATACGATTCAACTTCCTATAGTTGGTGCAAAGTCTCAAAGATCCATCTTTTCTAGGTGAACAAGGCTAGAACTCCCCACGATAAAGTACTAGAACAGATAAATCCTTTGTCCTGTAACTCTTGCAATTGGCCCTTGAATTCTCTCAAATTGGCACGTGTAAACCAATACGGTTGCGTAGAAATTGGAGCAGTTCAATGGTGAACACCTCTCTCCTTGGTGGTAAACCATACAAGTCCTTTGGTTGTCCCCTAATCTAACATCAAACTAGCTAGAAGGTAACAAATACTTTCTAGGTCTTGGGGGGTTGTACAATGATGACTCCAAGGAGTAGCACCGCTCCCCAAGAAAGTAAAAGCAATCCCCATCAAGGGTGCAAATCCTCAACTGTTCTCCTACAGCAATCGATTGTGGCATGGACTGCGGATAACCAATCCATTTCAAGAATAACATCCAAACTGAACATGTCTAGAAGAATGAAGTCAAAGGTGAAATGGTGCTTGGAGTTCTCCAACTCACAAGCCCGACTAACCCTATTCAAAAGGACTCTTACCCCAACTGATGACTTAACATACAAGGGTGGGTCAGGGTAGTCTACTTCCAAAATCCCAAGAGGAAAGCAAAAGAAGATGAGATGAATGAATATGATGTTCCAAAGTCTACTAGCACCTTAGCCCAAGAACTGAACACAAGAAAGATGCTTCGAGCATCCGATGGCTCAGAAGGTAGTGACCATCATTGTGTAGACAAGGTCTGGGTCCTCTGTCCCTGCTGTCCTCTTGGATAAAATTTGATGTTTCACTATCAATTTTTAATATTATAGCTACCAAAAGTAGGCTGGCAATTTGAATCCTAGCCTAAATATTGTCCTCTTAAGAGGATTTTGGGATTCAAATCATTATCAGTGTGATGCTTTTATTGTTGTAAATAAAACAACTATATCTATTTTCTTTTGGTTCGGTGGTGGGGGGAGCAATAATGGTATGTTTTGACCAGATTTGGATACCAACTGTTGTGTTGCCAATGCATTGGTTTAATGGGCTCCACCTTTCATGTCGTCTACCAATTACATTGATGACACAATAGATTGTATTCTACTTTTTGTACCGAAATTTGGCTACCATAGCCATTACTGTGGTGATGCAATCAGTACGGGTCCAAATTTGCTTTCTTCAGCTGCCTGCTTTGACTGTTTTTATCCATGCAAAGATGTGCATATATGAAATGCATATAATGTGAATTTTAAAACCATCAAAATGTTGAAGGTTGTAGTGGAAAGTAAAGAATTTTTTTATCTGATTTTAATGTTTAGAAAAAAGTAGTAATGAATCAAGCCAATGCTGACATTATTTTTTTTTTATTTTTTTATTTAAGATATTATGGTTAAATGTGGACATTTCTTGGATTATGTAGCACATGTTTCTCTAATTGGGATATGCTTTCGATAGATCTCGTTGGTATGTTCCATCTGACCTAATTAGTATTTAACTGTGAAACCTTTGCTCACAATGAAAAGGTTAAGTGGAGGTTGAGTACAAGAGTTTCTTATCTGCAGTTATTTTTGACTTGTATAAAACACTGAATATAGAACACTCTTGTGTGCGTGTCTGCGAATATGCATGTGCTAGCAGTGATGCTTAATAGGACTGGATGATGAGAATGTAAAACAGCCTATGCAAAATAAATATAAAAAAATTAGTGCACAGTGCATCTACTGATGTCACATAGATTAGTGATGACCGATACCTGTGTCTTGTTGAATAGTATATTCTTTTCCCAATTCTTCTGCATGAATAGAATCCAATCACATAACTGGGCATAATTCTCTTACATGGGGTGAGACTTGCACAATTAGGTTGTACTTGGATGATGGATTTGGATAGGAATTTGGAAATGGAACTAGACATAATTCTATATTTCATTTACATTTCACCCACTTTATCCCTTTCTAAATTCCTATCCAAATCCATAATCCAAACAGAGTCTTAGTGGTATGCACTTAATGTGAGACGATTGTGTCCAGTACAGTGCACTTAACGAATTTTTCTTCATGTTTTGCAGGTGGTCGAAGCTTGTCATGTCTGATGGCCTATAGCAAAGGAAAAAGGAGCTCAACAGATTCTGGGTTCAATCCCTGGTGGAATCATCAATGTTTCTAGGTTTTTGATTTTGAATATGTATTCCATCTTAATTAAATGGAGTTATGTGCCTTGTCTTTTGGAATTAATTATGCAAGTGGTTTTATATTATGATATCTGGATGGGTTGTATCTTTTTCTAGGATATTTGCTGATCTAGTTGGGACGTGGACTCCGTGGTAGGCCCACGAAGATCAACAGCATGCTTTAGTTTGATTTCGGACTAGAGAGAAGTCTGGGCCATAAAATTATATATAGTGGTCTGTGTGGTAGACTTGGGTTGCTTGCGTGTCTACTTTTTTGTCCATGTGAGCGTAATAATATGTAAGTATGACACTTGATTTATATTTTTATCATATGATGATGAAGGTAAATCTAATAATGGCACAAAAAAAATTTACACTTTGTTGGTTCAAGTGATTTAAGAGAGAATAAAAGAAATGGAGGAAATGATTTTCAATACTCTTTCGTTTTTTTATTTTTTTATTTTTTTTTACACCTTTAAATTCCTTGTTTGGATTACTAAATAGGGAAATTTAGTCAAAACTTTTCTATTGGACCTTGTTTGGTGAAAAAGATAACTCAATTTATTTTGCTTCATAAACTTTTCAAGGAGAAAATACATAATTGAGTAAGGACAAAGTAAAATATATATATATATATTTTTGGATAATATTGTCAGAGTAACATGTTATTGTCAAACAAAGTAACATGTTACTGTCAAACAGAGTAATGTGTTAGTTTACATCAATTTCGACAGAAATAATAATTTTTTTTTTTTTTTAAAGAATTTTATAGTCAACATAAATCTTATTTGATAGATTTTGATGAGAGGATTCTAAAAATATTAATTTTATTAAAAATCGACATTTGCATCAAAAGTTATATTATTTTAAAGTTTAATATTTTGATAATGTTAATATGTGTTGAACTTTTCAAATAAATTTTTTTATGCTTATTATTAATGCATTACAATTTTATTATGAGGGGGGCTTTGACCAAATACCCCTACTAAATATTAGAGAAATTGAGAGAAATGCATTTCTTTCATAATTTCTATTTTCCACCTTTTCAAAAGAGGAGTAATGAAATCATTAAATATTATTTTGTTATAATACCAAAACTACTTGTTTAGATATAGAATAAATAAAGATTGTCACACTCATAAAAAAAAAATGTTAATTTGGTAATACAACGTTATATCATTTCATTTCATTTCTTTTCTTTTCTTTCCTTTTCTATAACTTAACCAAACAAGATAGGAAAGAAATCAATATCATTTTTCGTAATTTTTTTATTTTATTTTATAGTTTATGAATATCCGAACGTGTTTCCAAAGGATTTGTATGGTTTACCACCAAGGAGAGAGGAGTTCACCATTGAGTTGCTCCTAGGAACTCTTCCAATTTCTATGCAACCGTATTGGTTTACATGTACCGAATTAAGAGAATTCAAGGACCAATTGCAAGAGTTACAAGATAAAGGATTACACTGGTTGGTCGACTAGCTGGACATTCCCTGATTGGTCGACCAATGGTTTGATGAAATTCCAAAACGCTCCGTTGGAACGCGCGATATCAAATGAAAGTTTGACTCAAATATGATGAAAAAAAAGGTTAAATGTTGAAGATGCTCTTAGGGCACCCTTGTTTGAGGCTATCTCTGTTCTTGTCTATGATCAACATTCATAATATTCTATACTTAGAACTAAGCTTTACATACATGCTAAATTTGGTTTTTGGGGATCAATTTGGATATTGTTTGTTCATTCTCTTATATTTTATTTTTGATTTGCAGTAAGCTTGGTATTTCACAAGCAATCCAAAGTTAAATCGTAGTGTTGGGAAAATGTCATGCTCACATCGATAATTATGAAATCATCAATTCAAACCTATCTATGATGTGTGTTAGATAGAATTTGCATATAGAAAGTAATAGGACATTATTTTCCAAAACCTGAGGGGGGCATTTTAAAAACCTTAGGAAGGTATATACAATTGTTATAAACATTGAGGGAGGTCAATGTAATTTACTTTTTTGTATTTTTGTCACAATTACTGTCATGGAAATTTTTAGTTTTGAATATTGTTGATCAGTTGTTGGATGACAATGTAATTTCATAAAAGTATAAAAGAGGATCATCTAATTGTCAAATATTGGCACATAAATATTTTTAAAAACACACACACACAAAAACTCAATACGAATTTCACAAGGGTCAAATTATGAAGAAAATATTAAATATAACAATTATATCACGTGAGAATATTATAATTTAATAAAAAAAATATCATTATATAATAGGGATTATAACATTAGTTTGGCATCCAGCCAAAAGAGTTATTTTTTAAAATAATTTTTTTGTCTTTAATTTTTTTTAAAAAAAATTGAATCAATTTTTTTTTCCCTGATCAATAGTGTAGATGGAAATAAATCAAAAAAGAGTTTACTAAAGAAAATTTTCTTTTATCTTTCATAATTTTTTTTTTTTTTTAAATCGTCTAGTTGAGAAAAATGGAAAAATGTAAATGCCAAATGACTTGCCCATTTAAATCCATTCACAATTTTTTGGGGGTAAATTAAAAATATTCTATTTGAGATTTGCTTAAAATACGAATTGTCCTTTATAGTTTGAAAAATTACAAATACGCCTTGTTAGAATTTTTTATTTAACAGAATTAATTGTAAAAATGAAATTTCTGACTGTTTTCCTATACAATAATAAAATTATTTGAATTATTAATTAAAATAAATTTCTGACATAATTAAAAATTATTAATTGACTTGATATTTTATTAATAAAATGGGTTATTTATTATGAAATTTAAAACTTCAATGGTCAACTTATAATTTCCAAAACTACAAGAGACAATTTATATTTTAAACAAATCACATGAGTGCATATTTATAATTTATTCATTTTTTTTATTATCAAATAACAATGTTATAATGATTATCTATATTTCTATCATCTTGTATATTATATTTAAAAAAAAAATAAAAGTGATAAAATAAAAATTAATACAATTATTAGATTTTTTTTAATGATAATACAATTATTAAATAAATCTATGTTTTTTATCTTAGACTTTAAGCTCGTCCGAATTGTCCGAATTACATAAACCGAATGTCTGGTCAAATAACCTCTTGGACGACCGATGTCACCCTTGTCAACCGTTGTTATCACTTTTATCAATCGCGACTGTCACCCTTATTTACTGATGTATCAACCAATATCCTACCACATGACTAACCAGACTACCGATCGAACAATCGGAATGCACAAATTCAAGCAATTGGGAAGCCCCAAATTCGGTAGAGGTAGCTCACAGAGACAATCACTCGAGCCGAACATCTGCAATTGTTCTCTAACCCATCTGTGCTTGTTGCAGAGCATGATTTTTTGAGAGAGGGTTTTAGGGTTGATGAAAGAACTAGGTTTTAGGGGAAAAAGTTCCAACACTCTTAAGAAATCTTCTACAGAACAGGTAATTCCCTTATCTTTTTGCTAAAAAAATTCATCAATGTCTAGTTTAATCCACAAATCTTTACACCATTTGAGGTCTGCGATTAGAACTTCTTCACCAACCCACCACCATAATCTCTATTTCCTTTAAATCCACTATCCTTTTTCACCATCATCAATCGAAGCCAAATCCAAATCAACATTTATTCCCAGTGAATTACCTCATAAACTAATGTGGGCTTCCTCTAGGAAAGGCTCTCTCATTACCCAAATATGTCAAATTCCAAACTCCACACAAGCCTAATTCAGTCCTCGCACTCTTCGAGAACCACGATTCACCAAAACCCAGATCTCAAATCTCATCATGAAGCTCCCTCGGGTCCTCTTATGTAATCCAGATAAAAACCTTTTGCCCAAACTCGAGTTTTTCAAATCTAAAGGCATTTCAAGCACTGATGTTGCCAAAATGCTATCTTCAACACCAAAGGTTCTAGAAAGAAGCTTGAGAAACAACATCATACCTGAAAAATTTAAAAACACCTAAGATATTGATTTGTGATTATGTTTCAATTATAAATAACGAATGACAATCCCAATTAAACAATCAAAGACAAATCGATATAACGATTTAACGTAAAAAAACCATAATTGGAGTGCCTCTAATTGTGATAAAAAAAATCATAGGCCAAAGCCACAAAAAAATCCACTAAGAAGACAAAAAAGAATTACACAAGTGTACTATCAATCACCTAGCGAATCCATGCCCGAATTGAACCGACCTCAATGTGCCTCTTCCACCATCGTCTTTACCTCAGAATTGTCTTGTCCAATGTTAAATCTACAACGCTGATGTCAAATTCATGACGATGAGCCACTCTGGAATCCACCAAAGCTTCAGGCCCAAGTTCCCCGGAATCCACTGAAGAACAACTCTTTCTTTTGTGAATGAAAGAAAATAAACAAACCCTTGATGATATTGATTTGAAGTTCACAGATCCATTGAACACTCTTAAATCATCAAGGAAACATTCATAAAGCACCCTCCAATATAGAACACTTTGTTTATTCTTCATTTCTAAAAATCCGGACGGCTCAAACCCTAGAAACAGCAAACTACGCACTTTATAGTAAACTAAATCACACAGACTCCTCTAGCGCATATTTCACTGCTCGAGAGGTGTGACTAAAGGCGGTGCGAAACATATAGGTTGACTGCTTGAGCGACCACTTCATGGCTCGAGCGAACTCATTAAAACACGTGCCCATTGCTCAAACCAAGACTCCACCACTCGAGCACATATATGATGCTCTCAGAAGTTTGGACATTCTGCAAAAGTATTGGATGATGCCATTCATCACTCGAGCACACAAATGACCACTCGAGCGGTTAAATAACTTCGATTGCATTTTTTGCTTCGGGAGCGCTGTCGCTCAACCCCACCATGGGGCGCTGCCCCCTAGACCCCCGCGAGCTGACCAGGTAGCTCGACCTCGTACTTAGTTAGGGAAGTGGCAACACATGAAGGGATTAAGATCACAAACTCCTTTGCAAGGCACAATTCGGATTGGATTTGCATCTAAACACTCTTAGCCTCACTGAAACAAAAGAGTGAATACAATTACAATTGAAAGGAGTTTTGTCAAAAAAGATTGCCATTTAGAAAAACCTAAAAATCTCCATCTTTGGCAATTCCATGACAAAACACACCTGACAATTAAAATCCTAATCACCCCAACTCATTACAGCCAATAAAAACAAACTTCTTTCTCAAGGTCACGATGTGCAAAACAATTATTAGCACCACAAGAGTATATGAAAATGCTATAGACATATGATTGGATTATCTTGAAGCATGAGATAGAAATATGAATAGATGAAAATTGGAGATTTTAAGAACATGCAGCATGAATAAATGAAAATTGGAAGAAACATGCAAAAACACTCAAAATTTCCCTTCAAAATTTTCCTCTTTTTTGTCATGAATTGGCAAAGGAAGCTCAATCAACTAAAGTAAGAGCATAAACCACATAAGTAAGGACAAGATGATGTAAAAATTAATAGCATGTGAGAAGTAAGCAATAAATAAGCAATGCATAGCAACCAGGCCCGACCTTGAGATTTCTGGGGCCCAAAGCTGATAATCAACTAATAAATATCACTAGATCATTTGGGGCCCTTTACATATTTTTTTTTTCATTCAACGAAAAAAAAAATTCGAAGGTAAAGGACAAAAGATTTGTGTCAAAATCACAAAAAATACTTAGCATTACATTACAACAACTAATAAGTATCACTTCATCCTCACTCTTCTTGCATTTTTAGAAGCAAATAAATCAATCATACTTGCATAATCTAGTTTAATTAATTGAGCAAAAGACAAGACAAATATTTAATTAATTGAATAGAAAAAAATACCTACTTGTGCTGTGCTGCTGCTTTGAATTCTTGAGAAATTCGTTAGTGCTCCATTGTGCTACTTCTCTCAAATATTTGGGAAAATCGAATTAAGAGTTAGGGTTAGGAATTAGATAGGGAGAGAGAATGGGTCCTTTTAATCTTGAATGAGCCTTTTAATTTTTTAATGGGTCAATTTATTTTAGGTTAGTTTGGGCCTTCTTGAATTTTTTTTGGACTTAAAATATACCTAATATAATACACTAAACTATAATAGAAGGGGCCCCCTTTTTTGGGTCTATTTTGAGGGGCCCTAAACCAGCCTTGTGGGCCTATACCCAAGGCCAGCCCTGATAGCAACATGCAAACCAATTAATGCCAATCTCTCTACCAAATCAATTAATGTAAGTTCACGCCAAAAAAATCCTGCAATGATTCACCAAACTTCCCCTCACTAAAAGCAACCACAAGCACAAAAAACAATGAACAAGAAGAAAAAGAAAAAAATAATATGGTGGAGTAGGCAAGGAATTTCAGATTTGTACCTTAAAACACATAAGAATATCCAAGAAACATAATTACTTGAAAACACAATGTGCACAACCTCTAGAAGATTCCTCATGAAAGAATGTGATACAACATGTGAAAAGCATAGATCCCATGGTAAAAGTGTGTGTGTGGCTCTTGGAGTTCGGCGAACACTAGATTCAAATCCTAGTAGTGATCTGATAGTTGGACCTCTAGCAAGAGAATCTAGCCACAACTTAGGAAAGTCAAACCACTAGGAATCAAGGGGCACTTGTTGAGTAAATGCGGAGGCTCCCCCTTAATTAATGAATCAGAATTTTTTTTTAAAAAAAAAAATTTCTTTCTTGCTTTCTTTTGCACACTCATTGGTGGCTTTCACGCTCATGAGTATGGAAACCAAACTAGAGAAGCATGGATAAAATAAGGATAACCTGGTTGGTGACTCTGAGGTAGCCTTTTCCTCATACCTTGACTACAAAAAACTGAGGGAAAAGCCGTGGAGATGCAAAAAGATGGAAGGTGGTTAAGAGATCAACATCACCCATGATGTGCTAGTATAGGTCAATTCCTCTGGAAATGCAAAAGACACAATGCTAGAAGTCCATAGAGAAATTTGATCACTCATGCAGAAGATTTTGATATTTGCTAATCCAAGGGTGTGTACAGAATGAGACATACTAATTAAAGTACACACACTCTAAAATGAGTAAGGACCATAGAAAGTACACACATATTAACATATAATGAATATTCTCATCAATTCCAATATGTACCAAGAACTTCTCAAAAATTTCAAGCTTGCAAACCTATACTAAGAAAATCTTTTTGTTTTTTTGTTTTGTTTTGTTTTTGTTTTTATTTTATAAACACAAAGCAAGATAGAAAACGAACAAGCACACACAAAACGATCCAAAAAGAAAAAAACAAAATAGGCAGAAACCCAAAAATAGAGAGAAAATCAAAAAAATAAAAAGAAACTAAATAAACATGTTAAATCAAGCTTTCTCACCCAAACCGTTTTAGTATTAACAATGTTGTGGGAATTACAGTTCTTGAGTAGTGTCTTGATGTTGTGGTTCCCTTCCCCTTCAATGGGAACCCGTCTCGACTTGGTTTCCAACCTCTTACTCCAAGGTCTAGGCAAATGCAAACTCGCTTCATGTTTGGTCTCAAGCAAATCAAAATAAAAAGGTCTAAGTTGACCCTTAACTACATTACGACCAATGAAATGTCTCTTACCCCATGAGGTATTAAAATTTCTTCTACCTCTATGAGACATTCTCCCATACAACTCATAACAATAAGGGCATAATATACATACCACAATGATGACAAATGAAAGTAGGGTGTACCTTCTTTTCTTTAACCTTACTAACTCTAGGAAGATTGAGAAGTCCTTCCTCTTGTTGAATCTTTTACTCCCCTTTTTCCTTGAGTTCTTATATCATGAGATGTGGATGGACTCCATTTTTGCTCTTTGTCACCACCAAAGCCAATGTCACTCTTGTCATAACACATTTGTTGAGACCCAATGATATTGTCCAAAGTCTTTGATCCTTTGTTCCAAAGACCAATAGTAGCCATAGCACACTTGAGCTCTTCCTTTTTCTTGATGATTAGCTCTTCCAAGGCAACTTGAGACATCTCAAGAGTTTTAATCTTTTCTTCATACGTTGCATAGATTTGCTGTAGCTCATTCCTCTTTATCTCACAAGTCAAGAGTTTCGGACAAAGTGTTTGTCGATCATTAGATATCTTGATGGTGTAGACACCCCATTTTTGTCTGCCCTTAAGACTTGGGTACCTCAGGTTGATCACTCGATGATGAAAAGTTATGTTGTACAATCGTTCAAATTCTTCAGCAAAAGGCTTTGATTTTTGAGCTTTCTAATCCCAACCTTACACCCCATTTTGACCAAAACTATTTTTGACCATAAAACCCTCTTTTTAAAAATATTTTTCCAAATGTTTCTACAATGTTCCAAGGCTCACATTTCGTTTAAAATGTTACACATTTCGGTAAACCGAGTAAGGACAAAGTGGAAATAAATGGAAGCGAGGTGAACTCTTCGAAAAATATTTAAAAACATCTTATTTATAAGTTTGGAGTTGAAGGAAATAGGAGGGGTTGGAAGAAAACTAGTTGCGGAAAAAAGGTTGAGCATCAAACCGTTAAGAAAGAAATGAGCAGCTTTCACTAAATTAGGTATATCTCTTTGTACACTTATAATTTAAATGTGAAGCCACCACCATTGGAAAATAGACTTTTGGGGCTTCAATTTAGACTTAAGAATTACCTAAAATCAAGTCCAGATGAGGGAGATATACCCGTTTGAAGTTGGGTTTCAAAACAATTTTTTTTTGCAAGTAACTGGCTGGCCAATTAAGTGGCCAGCCGACTAGTTGTTGAAAAATCCGGCCAATTAGAGTGGCTGGCCGGCCATGTTTCTCGGAAGAATAGATATTTGTTGCCAGCTATCCCCCCATGCCCATACCTTGCACCAGTTGTCCCTATATAGATGTGTTCGACAGAGGCACCAGTTTTTCTATATATACATGACCACCCCTTTTGAATTTAAGTTAGAAAAAATTCTCAAAGAGCTAAAGCTTGCTAAGCACTCTCCCTCTATATCTTGCAATATACATACACTATACGTACACTTCCTAAACCAAACATTTGAGGCTCCTTGTTGAGGTTCTTGAACTAAAATCTCAACCCTTACCAATGGATATCTTGTGGTTTGTGAACAAAAAATGTAACTCCTCCTCAAGAGGCATAACTTTGGCCATCTTCACACTACTTTTTTTCTCTCTCTTTTCTTGCTATTTTTTCACTGTTTTTAAATTGTTTTGGTGGGCTGAAACTTGTGATTTAAAGCTACCAAAGGTGGAGGGGTTAACCACCATTCTTTGAACCTTATTCTATAAGCTTTCATCCTTGTGTTTCCCACTGGTTTCTTAACTTTTGGCCACTATTTTCCAGAGTTTTAAGAGGCTAAAACATGTGGTTTTGATGTCCAAAAAGTGGAGGGGTTAGCCACCCCTCCTTAGGCTTGCTTACTAGTTTCAATTCTCTTTCATTTTGCTTACTTTTTCTAGTATTTTCAGACTCATTTCAGCACTATTTTTGGTGTTTTTAGGACTGTGTTAGTGTGTTTATTTCATTTATGCTTTGCATAGTACGCTTGTAGTGTTGTAGTCCTCATAGGTTTGGTGGTTTAGGCCTTAGACACCAACCTATTTGAGTTGATAGCTTTTATTTCATAGTTTTCATACATATACTCACACTTGTAATAATCATTTCTGCAACCTCTCCCATTTCTTGATTTTCTTTGTTTAAGAGTTGTTTCAAACAATTGTTGTTTAAGGCATGCGAAAGAGACCTTCCATGCTTAATGGTTTAATCTCTTCGGAGGTTCATTACCAAGGCATTATATCTCTCTTATGCCAATAACAACTTCTTGTTTGACACTTCTCTTCATTTAGTGGACATAACTCCCATTTTTGGACAAAATGATTAAAGAATGGAAACGTAATGAAAAGGGCTAATAAAATTGGATTAAAAGAGACACAAGATAATAAAATCAAGTTGGGTTCAATTGGACGTTATATTGAACCCATTGAGTCTTAAGACATTTCATACTCTTTAGTGATGATAATGGTTCAAGAATCAATGTCTACCACTTCCCTTGAGGTAACTTGTGATGACCGGTTTGAAAACAGTCTTGTTTCTCTTGCGATATGTAGGGAAAGTTTTGGTTAAGAACTCTTTCTTGAAATTTCCTTTGTTGGGGTTGCCTCGGTTCTAGGTTTTCACGCATTTCGGAGGGTGCGGGGTCGGCTCCAGAGTGTCGGGGTCGGCTCCAGAGTGTCGGGAGCAAAGCCGGGGGTTTTTTCCGGGCTAGAGACGATCCGTTTGCGTCTACGGGCCTTGGGCGTATGTCCGCAGGAGCACTGCGTCACGAGGATTAGCCGCACGTCGGAGGTAAGGAGCCAAGGAGGCTGTGCTTGTTTGAAAAGCGGCAGGAAGGAGGTGGGGGGAAGACCGCACATGTGGGGGTGAGTGCCGCACGTGGTCGGTGCACGCTGCCTTGCGGAGGTGCGCCGCCGTGCAGCGTTCACTGTTTGCTTTTTTTATGCCTTTCAGCTATATTTTGCATTTTTTGTCCCTTTTCTCTCATTTTCAGATATATCACTCTCTCTCTATGTTGTTCCTCTCTTTTTCTCTCATCTCTCTCTACCCAAACCCTCAAAACATTGCATTTTGTTTGATCCTTTGAAATCCATTGAGTTTTGTATACTAGTTCTTTATCGCAAAATGACGAGCATGTCGAGGGCTTCGTCTTGACCGGTGGAGATCGTGTTCTGGCGAGGTTGATTTTCGAGCTTTTTCTTCTCTTCTCTCTTGAGGTAGGGAATTTCTTGAGTTATATATACATGTTTTGCTACATTGATAGTGTTTTAAGAGTTTTTCTCAAGGTTTTGTGTTGATTTTAAGAATTGATTTAAAGTGTAAAGAAATTTTAAATGTTAGTTTCCAAAACTCACTCCTTGTTGATAGTTCGCTAATATAACCTAAGAAATGTGATTTTAGTTGGGATTTACCAAGGATATGAGAAGTGTTTTGCCTTGATGGAAAAACCCTAAAATTTGGGAATTTTGGCAAATAAGAAAAATACCTATGAAATTCTTTGTTCTTTTATGTCAAGAGGATGAATGAAAATAAATTTCATAAATGTTTAGAGAAATGACTATCTATGTGAGGTAAGAGAAATAAGATGATAGTTTCATATAATTGTTAAACACAAGAACGTGGTTTGTTGGAAAATAATAAATGGTTGCGTGCCTCGAATTGTAAGAATTGTAAAAAAATCTTGGAGAGCTATGTTGAGAACACAATAGATATATTTTTGAAGAGGCTAACTAGCTATGAATTGTGCATGGCAAGTAATGGTGGTTGTTGCTATGAATGGAAGGCATGTGGTTAGGTTGTAAAATAACATTGCAAGAGAAGAAACGAGAAATTGAATTTATGGATCTTGTTGTAGAGATATTTGAAAATGAAGAAATGTTATGGGATACTAATTATTGGTCGCATTTTCATTTGATATATATTTACTAATGTGCATGAAATGTTAGATGGGCATGAATGTCTACATATATATACATAGATGTAACCCTTTTTATTGATCGAGAAACATCTTATACTACAAAAGACTTTGAGAAGTAGAGACTAGCATCTACATGTTGCATTGGCTTAAATAGAAGTGAATGTTGAAAAAGCATGGATTGTGGTTATATAGCTGCACATGGTCAAATGTTAATAAATTCTTGACTATTGGTTGGAAGAACATGGAAATGGTGAATGGAATTGTTTTGTAATGTTGTTGGAATGACTTGAGAATTTTCCATGAGACATGGAGAAATGGTTGCATTGCATATTCATTTGATTTACTATCATGCATGGTGTATTTAGATTGAAATCATTTACTTCATGAAAGGGAAGTGTAATGTAATAGGAACTACAAAAATGTGGTATGGGGTAAATATGTGGTAAGTCCGGATAGGGGGTGTAGTTGAACTTGTTAAGTTGGCCTGAGTGTCCATGGTGAAAGACCAAAAAGCCGCGTGGATAGGTGTCGAGCCTTCCGTTTAATACCGATAAAAACGACAGTTTGGTAGTACTCGTAGAGTCTACTTGCAGACACCAACCTAGGGATTACTAGTCTCATATTTACCGCCCCTCTTGAGTCATTTGGAAATTGGAATTAATGAGATTTGAAAATGTTGTTGAAAGCATGATGATTTTCATTTAAAACAGGGCACATGATTATTTTTTTTAAAAACGGCATAGCATGGCATCGCATTGCATTAAATGTTGGGCATCTTACATAGTTTTATTGGAAGCTGGTAATCTTTTAAAAGAGCATGAAATGGAATTTTTCTTTAATAGGTGCATGGCATGGCATTGGCATTTGCATATTCATTGAATTGTTTGCATATCTATGTATACTTTGTTAGAGGTTCTCTAATGGGCTTTATGCTCACCCTTATGGGATTTGGTGCAAGTTAAGAAGTGGTGATCCCGCCAAACTAAGGGCGTGGATTTTTCTTTTGTGAAGAGTAAACGGCTTTCTTATTTTTGTCGTGAAATTTGTAAAGCCATGGGCTAAACGTGTATGGGTCCGAGAGACCATTTTGTGTAACCGGGCTATTGCCTTGGAAGATGTAAGCCTGCGGGCACTTTATTTAGTTATGTACGTGTTGCATTTAAGTTGAGTTTCGAATGAGAGAACCATTATTTATTCTTGCACTTGATGTAAAGAGTTTGCGCATATTATCTCTGAAATTGAATAAACTTAATGGATTTGGTAATGGATTCCAGGTAATAAAAAGTGGGGGCATGACATAACTCCATGAAAGGGAGGAGGTTTTTGTTAGTCTTTTATTGTTATTCATTGAGCCTTTCTCGCATCGATTCATACATCATCATGCAACAACCCTGTGACTGCTGATGATTTGTGAACCGATTCTACTCCTTTCTTGATCAATTTCATGATAGATAGAGGCAGAGGGGATAAACATCCTTTGGAAACACTAAATATATTTTTGCTCTGTTTCCATTCTGTTACAGCAGGGCAATACCAAAATTAGTGGCTGGCCGACCACCTCTTGAATCCGGCCGACCACTTTCCTTGGCCGCCCGGCCACCTTTTGTTGAGCAAGCAATGCCATTTTCATGGTAGAACAGAGTAGAAACTGGAGTGAAAGTAGATTAATTTTCTGACTACGAATAGAACAGTTCAGGCAGCAAAACAGAGCCGTTTCTGGGAGGATGTTCTCGATTATGTGCATGGTTCTTCGACTCCTATTCAAATTAATTAGCTTAATTACTCTGATTTACTCCTGTTCGAATTAATTAGCTTAATTGCTCTTAAATTAATCATCATGTTGTAATCAATTAGTTAAATTCTTTTGAGTTTGTAATAGCTAGTTAACCTAGTTAATTGCTCTCAGATTAATTAGTATATTAATTAGCTTGGAATTTGTAGTAGCTAGTTCATTAATTAGTTAGATT
This sequence comes from Camellia lanceoleosa, assembly GCA_025200525.1. Taxonomy (NCBI): domain Eukaryota; kingdom Viridiplantae; phylum Streptophyta; class Magnoliopsida; order Ericales; family Theaceae; genus Camellia; species Camellia lanceoleosa. The sequence continues at coordinate 19,584,272 of CM045766.1, read as the reverse complement.
AATTCTAATTTGTAATAATTAGTTAGTGTAGTTTCATTTATTTGGTGTTGTAATAATTAGCTAAGTAGGACATTTATTCGGACCGTCTTCCATGAGGACAAAATTGTAATATTGTGTATGTCTTCCAACCCCCATTTATTTCTCCCTTTTATTTACTTACTTATGATGGTTGCATGTTGCATTCATGTTTTACTTTCATATCATTTCCATGACTCATATCCATGCTTGCATGCATAAAGGTTCAACTCATCATACTAATCAATGTCAATTTCAAATTCCTTACTTGAATAAGTGCTTTATCGCATGCCTTGAATTGACTCACATGCCTTGCTACTAGCCGAGCCTATTAAATGCATGTTGTATGTGCTGCATTAGTCATTTGCATCATTAGGATCATGCATTTTTTCTAACTATTTTCTTTCTTTTGGCTCACCTCGGCTATTTGGGGTAAGCATTTCTTGCTTTAGCATATTGCATAAGTGCAATTGTTGCCATAACAAGCATGTTCACCATGAGGCTAAGTGTTTATTTGATATTCCTGTTTGAATGCCTGTGGATGAAGATTTTTTCGCTTAAATTGGGATAATTTGATTAATGTACATATGAGATCACTTTTTCAAATGGTACATGTTCAAAACAATTTTCAAACAAACATGAAATCAAAGCGTTCCAAAATTTTCGAATTAGTCTATACTTGTGTGCATCACATAGTAAAGATAGCATAAAATTTGGAACAAGAGTATATACTGTACATAAGAATCACATCATGATTAGTTGAGGCCGATCTTCGATTAGGTGAGTGGGATGCTCAATTCATGACCTTCCCCTCTCATACCTAAGTTCCCAAGCCGAGACACTTTGGTGATGACGGACACGTGACCTTTGGCATGAGTCACGGGTTTCCTAAATTTCCTAAAAATATTTAGGTGGCGACTCTGAAATTTGGCAATGCAGTCCATTTTTGGTATTTTTGATTTAAAATCGATTTTCCAAAGATTTGCCGGATTTGGACTCTTTTATGTTTTCACTGTTTCACATTGTACTTGTGAAATCAGATTCAGAAACACGGGAGTCCGAACTGTAGGGCTATCATATCCAAGGTGACTAAACCCTTCCGAGGAGCACGAAAAGCATGCTACAATTTATGGCGACTCCACTAGGGAAATTAGAGAACTTAACTTGGACTTCGTGATGTGAAATTTTATTTACAGATATATATTTGCATCTGCATTATTACTCTAAGTCACTATGTTTTCCATCTGCTGTTCCTAGACGGCTTGCTGGAGGATTGCCTAAAAAGCTTGCCAAAAGGTTGGCCGGTCATGGGATCTGCCACGTTGGAAACACAACTCTAAGACCTAGATTATCGTCGTACCGCTTGATCCTGCTTTCATTTCTCAGTGTTAGGTGTGAGAGGTATATTAGGTAATCTTGCTGAGGTACCCCTTTTGACCAATCGGCCTAGCTGCATATAGTAAAGCCATAGTGACTGTTCTAACATAGGACATGATGCTCACCCGTATGCAGGATTTTGTGAAACTGCTTGCTTGAACTAGTAAAACCCTAGATCATGTCAAAGCTAGGACAGAGAAACCCTAACCTCTCATAGGGGTGTTTTGAATGCTTTTGTGCAAAATGTGAAATCTTTAGAAATGTGTGATGCAATGTTGGGAGAGTCTTAATTTTGAGGCAATTCTTTTCAAATTTGAGGGCCATATCAGAATCAGAATTTGGGTCGAAATCCAGTGGTTTGTGTTTGATATGGGTGAACTTTCAGCAAAACCAGAACCAGGGCCCAAAATTGTATCTTGTTTTGTTTTGACCAGCATACCCGGTATCCTAATCTGATAGAGCATTTGTTTTTAATGCTAGGTTTGTCTGAGCCAAAGAAGGAGCCGTACCCAACTTAACAAAGGTCCAGTCCATCTAATCCCAGAAAAAAAAACCCACTCAGCAAAGGTCCAGTCCATTTGATCTCCAAAGGCTAACTTAGAAAAGATCCATCAAATGCCAAAAGACCCATGCTAAAAAGCCCAATCCGGTCAAAAATCTCTAGACTAATCTAGTTTAGATACATCAAGTATAATTGGGTCAAAATCCTTGTTAGTCAGCTCTCAGGTTACACCCATCCATTTTTCCAATTGCTAACTCAGCAGACCTGTGATGACATAGAGTTCAGAAAAAGTTGTGGCCATGATAACGACCCTAAACCAGGGAATTGCCATGCAGGATGAGACCATTGCTAAAATGCAACACCCATCTAGGGCATCTACCACACATCCAATCTCGGGCCCCCAGCCGAACTTTGACCCACTTCCGTTAGTTGAAGATTTGCAAGGTCCAGATCCTCGAGAAGGGTTGGCTCAAGCTCAAGTTTTCAGACCCCTGGTGCAACCTAATGAGGGGCTTTTTCCCCTTGATATTAATGATCTTAACCCGACCTTGTCAAAAATTGCCAAACTTGAGAAGCAATTCAAAAAGGCACAGAGAATTAACTCTATTCCTGACATTGAGAATGGGTACACCGAGGCTGCCATAAAGCTCCCAGATAGATAGAAAATGCCACACATTGACCTTTTCGACAAGTCTGGAGATCCTATGGTACATATCCGGCTTTTCTTGGTCGTCTTGAAACCGGTGGGTCTGACTAAGCCTTAGAAACTCTCTGTATGGAAGAACCCTGTCGAGTATAGCAGCCACTTGGTACGCCAAGATAGAGGATAAATTTAAGTAGAACTGAGAAGATTTGGTTGAGGCGTTTGTCAATTAGTATTCTTACAATACCCAAATTGAAATGACCGCCCAAGAGCTTGAAGAAACCCACCAGAATCTGGAAGAACCTTTTGTGGAATTTGTTACAAGATGAAGAGTAAATGCAGCACAAATGATAGATCAACCTTCTAAGAGAGACAAAGTGTAGATAGTGGTGCAGAACCTTGAGCCTAATATGTTACAAAAGTTAATAGTCGCTCCAATGTTCACTTTCAAAAATTGGCATGAATTAGGGGTTTATATTGAGAGTGCATTTAATAAAGGGATTATTCCCAGAACAAGTGAACCAACAATGAGGGTATTTTCTAAGAGTACCAATGCTAGCAGTAGCTCTATTTCCAAACCCACTAAAATCAATACCGTTGTCACCAATTCCAAAACTGTCGACCCTTTTGCCAATACCAACCCACAAACAGCCGGCCCAACCTAAGCTCAAGGTAGAACTTTCACCCCCTCCATATGAGTCTAACCAGCGCACTAAAAGTCTTGATGGAAAGAGGGTATCTCAAACCCCTTGATCTCCAACCTCTTCCTAACCCACTCCCTACTAGACATAACCCCACTAAATATTGTGCATACCATCAGTAGCGCAGTCACGGCACCGATTGTTGCTATTGCTTTCGTCATGAGGTTCAGAATCTTATCGACAACTAGACGATAGCTCCACCTCAAGAACCCAATGTTACCACTAACCCACTTTCCATCCATGACCAAGTACCTCATCCTCATCTTAACCTCATCTATAGACTACCTCTCTCCTTCGACCCTAGTATATATCTCACTCTATCCCATCTGCCCAAGCTAGAGGTGTTCATTGTTGAAAGTACCAATTTATGCATGATGAATACACCCACTCCAGTTTAAACACACCAAAAGTGCCAAATGACCGAACCCACTACTGCTGAGATGTTGGGAATGATCAAAGACCTTCAGGGAATGGTGGCAAATTTAATCTTTAGGGTTCTGACCTCGTCAAAGGATTCTCCAATCTTAGGACAAGCTAAAAGTGGAATGGACCAATCAAAAGCAAACAGGCCTTGCCCAGATATAGCTGTCTGACTCTGTGACAAGGCTGAAGCATGTGGCAAACATGAGTCTGTGGTGACTATTGACCCTTGTGCACATCTCCGACAGGTTGTCGAAGTTCTGAAGACCAAAGGCCTGAACCAATGGCAAGTTCTTGCAATTGTTGAAAGGGTTATAAATGAAACTTTCACTGCTCAACACACCAATGCTCAAATGGGGGTTACTCACAGGTTGGCAAACAAAGGAAGGCCAAACAATGAGAAGAGACGTTTTACCAGAAACACCCCTCCTAAGTACAATCCCAAGCTCATAAATACCCAGCCAACACCCGTCAACCCATTTGCCAATGTTTTTAAACCTGATGCTTCCTTCTCCCAAAAATGAACCTTCGCCCATCTTCATATGAGCCCAACCTATGCATTGAAGGTACTGATGGAGAAAGGGTATCTCAAACCACTTAATCCTCGACCTTTCCCTAATCCTCTCCAGCCTAGACATGACCCTACCTAATATTGCACATTCCATCAGTAGTATGGTTACCATACTAACCGTGGTTTTTGACTTCGCTATGGAATTCAAAACTTGATTGACAATAAGGTCATCACCCCACTTGAAAATCCCAAACCTGTCAATAAACCTCTCCCTGACTGCAATAGATTGCCATCCCATAACATAAATCCCATCCACTGCTTGCTAACAACCAACCTTGACCCTAGCCAACACATCATACCCACCAATGAGCTCAAATCCATTGTGTTCATTCCTAAATCTTCCGGTTCCAATCTGAGCAAAAAGAACAAAATCCTTGAAGAGATGGAAAGTTTACTCGATCTGAGTGAGTTTAAGCTTGATGAAGCAGTGTGCTCTCTACAGATCCCAACACTGATGGTTAGAATGATGAACCTCAGTCTCAGCTAGGGAAATTGTAGAAAGCACTCAGAAAGGACTCTTTGAACTAGGGGTACGGCGTGAAAAAGAAATTGTTTTGGTCAAAAAGATGTGTGGGGACAATCGGGGTAATTGTGAGACTCAATCTGTGAGACTCAGTTTGAAAGTTTGAAATCTATCCTGTTAGGTGTGGATGTTAATACTGAATTGAAGGCGGGTTTGAACCCTCTTGTGGGCTGCTTGAAGTTATTTTTGAAATCTGTAGATGGACTTGGAGAGTGAAAACCCCTTTTCTGTCTCAAGGATGTTGTTTTTGTTTTGAGTCATGTCTTGTAAATAGTTGAGCTGTGATTTTTATTTTCGTTGTCTTTTCTTGTGTTGTTGCGTCAGTTGAATATTTTCCTTTGAGTCGCTCTCGTGTATCCTTAAGTCTTCATTTTGTTGTTTTAATAATAAGAAAATGGGAGTTAAGTTTCTGATCATTTTATTATGCCTATAGTAATTCATGTGCGACCTTTTTGAAAATAGAAAAGCTCCAATTTTTATTTTTTATTTTTTGGAATAAGATTTCGTTAATAAGCGCGAGTGTTAAAAAGGATCCCTTAAATGGTTTGAGTGAATTCTGGATTGTCGTCAGAAAGTCCTTTGTGATTTCGAAATTTTAAGTTGTTTCTTTTGCAAAACTTGTGAAGATAGGTTCAGAATTGTGCATGGTATTCTACATTGTCCTGGGGATTCTCTTCGCCGTTAGGTGATCATTTTGGCAAGCATAAGGCGGCTTTTAGACCTGTAAGTACAAGACTGCTTTCAGATCTCACCGTCATAGAATTTCTCCCCCTGATGTTTTCATTACTTCAAAAAACAAATGGATAAAAGAAACCAAAAAGAAAAAGAAAAAAAGAAAAAATACAAAAGAAAGAGAAAAGAATAAAAGAAAAGAAAAGGAAAAAAGGAAAAAAAAAGGCAACCATCAAGCTAGGGGTATCTATTGGAATGAAATCCAATCAATTGTGAGGAAGGGAACTTTTGTCTGAATCCAGGGAAGCTAATGCGAGGAAATACCATATTGCGAGAAGAACCAACTTTTAAAATTGAGCAAAAAAAAGGAAGAAGGCATGCATAAGAGAATAGAGAACCAAGAACCAAGCTCAAATCAAGGAGAAACCAGTTCCAGTGTTAAGGCAAGAATGACTATTGATCAAATTCACCGCAAGTGTTGTAACGCTATCCTTGAAAGGCTCGCTAGGCCGAAAACCCGAAAGGGTGACCTAGGCAAAAGTTAGAGCATGAAAAATAAGAAATCAAATAAATAGAGCTCGCAAGGTTGAAAACCCTAAGGGGCGACTTTGGCAAAAGTTAGAGCGCAGAAGGAGAGTGTTAATACCCAAGTGAACCTTACCCATAAACTACGTTACCTGATTCCCATTCATGGGATACGTAGGCAACTTTATCTTGAAGTTTAGTCTCAACCATACCCATTTCATCTATCTCGACCCAATAAACTTGCCCAATTCGCGTCGTCAGCTTCATATCAATCCATGAGCTACACCAACTACTACACATACTTGCGTTGGGTAAGAAGGAACTAGCTTGAATCGACAAGTGGAGCAATTTTCAATACTTGAACTTATCAGTAGAATCTCTAACTTGAGCAAAAAAGGAATCAAAATTGAGTTTTAAAGGGAGCATAAGTAATACTAGTTGCACTATGAATAATCAGTCACCTTGAGTATTTTTCTGCTTTTGGGTTAGTCGTGAGTTTTGTTGTATCATGCCCAGTATTTGTTTCACTATGTCCTTTTCATCGAGTCATCATAGCATGTATGTCGCTCAAAAGTGCTCTTCATCGAGTCACCCCGACATGTCTGTCGCTCAAAGTTCAATAGAGTGGCATCGCCAAAATTCCATACACGAATGTTCGCTCCGAACTCAAAAACAAGTCCATGGGTGGAATTCATAAACAAACTGAGAGTGCCTATACAGGGGGCATTGCATTCATGATCATTGCAAAGTGTATATGAGGAATCTGTTACTTCTTTGGAGGGGACTGAAGTAAGTTCTCAACAGGCTAGAATAGAAAAGAAACATGAGTCTAATTGGTTGGCAATCGTTCCAGGATCTGATGATCCCCGTCACACGTGCATGCATAATGTTGAAAAAGGTGGCCAACGACTGGACACTAGGGGCAATTTTCAGTTCATCTGATCGGGCCATCCATCAAACAAGGGGCATGAACCCAACTAGTGGCCAATGACAGGACACTAGGGGCAATTTTCAGAACATTTGATCGGGCCATCCATCAAACAAGGGGCATAAACCAAACCGGTGGCCAATGACTGGACACTAGGGGCAATTTTCAGTACATCTTATCGGACCATCAATTGAACAAAGGGCATGAACCCAAGCTTTCTGTCAATCCGCTCAGAGCCGTTTGTTGGGCACTTTGCCCTGGGTTAGGGTAGCTTACCCCTATGATGATTCTGCTATGATCCATCTTTCGAAAGTTGTCTCCGGTCATTTTCAAAACTCTCTTGGGATTATCATCTTTCCTCTAATTAATACATGTTATTTGGATTATGCATGCATGCTCATACACTCTGGTTTATTTGAACTGCGTGATTGGTTGCTCTTGACTTTGTTCTGTACTTGTAATAATAGAGTTTCGTCAAGTTATCTTCCACAGTGTTTTTCGCTTACATTTTAATAAATTATGGCAAGTTTCCCTACACTCATTCCATAAGGTATGTGATGCACTGTCTTGTGCACTTGCTTCGCACTATTTTGTGCATTCACCCCACATCGCACTGTCTTGTGCACCTACATAGCACTGTTTTGTGAATTCAACCTGCACGGCACTATTTTGTGCATTCACCTGCATCGCACTATCTTGTCCACCCTGCATCGCACTGTTTTGTGCATTCACTCTCTATCGCACTATCGTGTTCACCCTGTATCGCACTATCTTGTGCATCCATGTCGTACGGTCTTGTGCGTTCACCCTGCATAGCACTGTCTTGTGCACCCACATAGCACTATTTTGTGCATTCAACCTTGTATCGCATTGTTTTGTGCACCTTGCATCACACAGTTTTGTGCATTCACCTTGCATTGTACTATTTTGTGCATTCACCTTGTATCGCACTGTTTTGTGCACCTTGCATCGCACTATTTTGTGCACTCACCTTGTATCGCACTGTTTTGTGCACCTTGCATCGCACTATTTTGTGCATTCACCTTGCATCGCATTGTTTTGTATATTCACCTTGTATAGTACTATTTTGTGCACCTGCATAGCACTGTTTTGTGCATTCACCCCCATCGCACTATCTTGTGCATCCAAATATCATTGTTTTGTGCATTCACCCTATATAGCACTGTTTTGTGCATCCTACCCCGCACTGTTTTGTGTATCCTATCCTGCACTATTTTGTGCATCCATTTGCATTGCACAATTTTGTGTGACTCACCCGCACTGTCTTGTGCACTCACTAGGTCTAGGAGACCTTAAATTCTCTGAAGGTGCAATTCCTTTAGTGTTTGTTGTGCTCAAACGACTTCAGGCAGTCTGGTATTGCCACTTGACTATGTTTGTAATGAGTTCCTCGAAGATCAAATAAGACAGTGCAAACTAGAGTTTGAATGGTCGAGGCCTAGAACGCAAAGGTTTGGAATTTTCGAGACTAAAGTCTGGTTTGAATACCCATGGGCGTATCCTTGGCTTGAAATCTGTATGGCAGCTTCATAGATTGAGGTAGCTTGTATGCACCTCAATTTTGGATACTGAACCAACCTAGTCTGTCACCCTGTTGAAGAATAGGGAAAGTTGCAAACATAGCTAGGGAGAAAAGTAGTACCAATGGTTTGGAAGAGCGTGAAGATGAACCAAGAAGAAGAGGAAGATCCCCAACAGCATAAGGTAAGTCCTCGCCAATTACCCATGTAAGGTGCTTTCTAAGGCACCACTTCCTAGCTGCTACATCATATCCATTATCATCTATTACATTGCATATAACATCTATCACATGCATCTACTCCATTATCCATTACACCCATTACATCATACCATTTTATTACTTGCATCCTTTCCATGTTAAGCTTAGTTTGGCATGTGATCATACTTTTCCCGCGTTAAAGCATAGCTCTGCATGTGTACGTGCCTATTCTACAAGAATTGTGGTATGAGCGTTTTGGCACCTTTTCTGTGTTAGACGTGGTTCGGTTTGTGTCCATGCCTTTTCTAGGTAAGACGCAGTTTGAACTGCGCTTTTTATTCACTTCATCCATTGCATTCATTGCATTGTACTTTATCTTGTTGCATTCAGCATTTAGGATCTTTATCTTTCCCTGGCAGATTATTCCTCACTTATATCATACCACCCAAATTACTTGTACTCTTTTTGCAAAACGCATAGTTCTGTATGTGAACGCGCCTATTCCACAAGAATTGTGGTTTGAGGGTTCCGGCACCTTTTCTATGTTAAATGTAGTTTGATTTGCATCTCCATTCCTTTATGGTATTTGTGTGTTTTGCACTGCTTGTGGTTTGATTATTTCGTTACATTATGTATCATTTTGCATTCTGCCCCTAAACTACGCTGGTTTGATTCCTTACAATGGGATACGTAGGAAACCCTCGGGTTCATCCAATTGTATGAGTATTTTGTTTGTTTACCCAAGTCTTACGACCTTGTTAAAATGTGTCATCTCCGAGCTTTGACATTCACTCACGTTATTTCATGATTTCGAGCTCTATCAAAGAGGGGCAACTGTAGACACCTCATTTTTGACTACCCTTAGGACTTTGGTGCCTTAGGTTGATCACTCAATGATGACCCCATTTTGACCAAAACTATTTTAGACCATAAAACCCTCTTTTCAAAATATTTTTCCAAATGTTTCTACAATGTTCCGAGGCTCGCATTTCATTTAAAATATTACACTTTTTGGTAAATTGAGTACAGAAAAAGTAAAAATAAATGGAAGGGAGATGAACTTTTTGAAAAATATTTAAAAACATCTTACTTACAAGTTCAGAGTTGAAGGAAATAAGAGGGGTTGAAAGAAAACTAGTTGGGGAAAAGGTTGAGCATCAAACTGTTAAGAAAGAAATGAGAAGCCTTTACTAAATAAGGTATATCTCTTTGTACACTTATAATTTAGATGTGAGGCCACCACCATTGGAAAGTAGACTTCTGGGGCTTCAATTTTGTGATGGCCGATTTCGTTTTGCTATCACTCCACCTTTGTCTTCCTTGGGTTTGAGATGTTCAGAGGCTTTTCCTTAAATAAATTATTGTTCTTATTAATTCGATGTTGAAGTTCTTTTATTTCGAGGAGTGCGAGGTTAGGTCCAGAGTTCCCGGAAATTGAATTAGAAAATTTTGGGCTGCTGGGCCAGGGCCGCATGTGCGGGGCCCTAGGCTGCACGTGCGAAATGCCCCCAAAATAATACATAAATCAATCATGCACAAGATCCATAATTAATAAAAGAAACATTTTATTTACTTTCATCAGAGTGTTCCTTACAAGAGATGTTACATGTTAACAACAAAAGTAGATGCCTTACGGGTTTACAACTTTCCAAGTTAACACTTGGTTACAACAAAAGAGGGTCAAAGCCCTTTACAACTTAAAGCCCTCAGCTTAGAAATAAAAACATGTAACATGAAATAAATAAATAAAACCAAAACAAAGACTTTAGCCCCGAGACCTCCCAAGCTATGACCTTAGAGGCGGCATATCACCTGTACCTGAAAATGGTGTCCCAAGTAGGGTGAGTCAGAGCCCAGTAGAGATATGCTAAACATTATATGAGAAATAACTAAAACATTAGCATTTGATAAATGTTTAAGACTTATAACCTAACTTACATCTCTTTCATAACCAATCAACATCAACATCCATGTTTTATTTCATTCCCATTTATTTGCCCACATTCAATTCATTGTTCTATGAATAACATAAAATGACTACAACTCATTTAACAACACTTCAATAACAACATCATTTATGCACTTCCATCCCTTTCCATTTTACGGAACTACGTCTGAGGGAACCGGCACCCATAAATAAAGAGGATTTCAGGACTTTTACCCTGGACACTCCGACCAACTTAGTTATCAATGGAGTCTATCCCCTATCTCCTCCCAAACAAGTGGAGTACATCCCCTATCTTCTCCCACATAGTATACATATACAATGTATTAAACATGTTGGCATAAACAATGACCCAACAATTCACATAATCAACATTCAATTCAACCGTCATATTCAATGACATAACTCAATCGATTAGTTTCAATTTACCTAATCATCATGCAGTGTCTACAACAATCAAGACTATCCTCCACCGATAGCCCAAAACAGTTATTTCCAAACAGATAAATAAAGGTATCAAACAGATAATTTTTTCACATTTTCCGAAAGTGAGTACTTATAAATCCAACTACACCATTCAATCACAATTCCCTCCAATTTCACAATTCCACAATTAATTTCATCATTTAAACAAAATGATCTATTTAGTTCAAATTAGGGCATTCTCCTCCATTTTTCCAAATATTGCAACCATAGTCAAATTTCTCCCATGTTATACAAACAAACCCCAAATTTTAAGATTTCATATACATATGGAACTCAAAATGGAAAACCCTCTTTCATAAATTTCAAACTCAAACCCTAACTCTACTCAAGAAGGAGTAGATTATCCCTACCTCAAATGGAGAAGCTCAAAGGAGAGAGAGAGAGAGAGAGAGAGAGAGAGAGAGAGAGAAATCCAAGATGCTCCAAACTCAAGCTTTTTCGGATCAAAGTGAAGCCCACACAAAGCTCCACCTTTTTAACAAAGGGATTAGAGTAGGAGAACTCTAAATCAAGAGTATTTGTAGAGAGAATGTGTGTTTTAGAGAGAGAGATAGCCAGATCTAGGGTTTGAGTAAAAAGGAGATCAAAAAGTGATGAAGAAGATCCCTGCTACGAACTGATATAATCGAGGCTCGCTCGAGCGAAGAAGTGGTCGCTCGAGCAACCAGACACAACAAAACCTCGCTCAAGCGCAAGAAGTGTTGCTCGAGCGCACAATGAGAAGCTTCAGGTCTGCTACACAGACGCACGCTCAAGCGCAAGAATGCTTGCTCGAGCAAAGGAACACAAAATATAGAGCTCGCTCACTTGAGCAAAAGAAGAGTCGCTCGGGCGAAGAATACTAACCTTCAGGTTCTACAAAAACATAGATGCACGCTCGAGTGCAAGAATGCTCGCTCGAGCGAAGAGAGACACCAGACCAGGCTCGCTCGAGCGTGAAAAAGCTCGCTCGAGCAGAAAAACTCTCGCTCGAGCAAAGAAGCAAACACCTAGGGCTCGTTCGAGTGCAAGAAGCCTCACTCGAGCGAAGAAGCCAAAATCTGGGCAGCAACCATTTGCAACAATTCACAGCCAACCTGCTTCAAACTCACCCAACACATCCCAAAACTCAAATACAAGGAATTAAAGGAAGGAAAAGAGATATATACAACAATACTCAACCATGGAACCCAAGTTCGGAACACAATGAGTAACGGGAAAAACTGGGATCACTATACGTGCCGGGGCTGAGGCCGCACATGCGGGGGAGGATGAACATTAGATAGTTGCACACTGCCTAAAAGGCATGTGCGAAGTGAGGTTCGCGAAGGGAGCACAGCACGTGCTGGGGTGAAGGCCGCACGTACGGGAGAGGCGCTCTGCACGTGTGGGGAAGGGCGCCGCACGTGCAGCAGTCTAGGCAGTCTGAATCTCTGTTTTTTTTAGCTGTTTTGGCCGAATTTGTATCACATTTGGGGCTTTCCTCTCTCACTCTAAACACCATTTTGCCCTTCATTCTCTCTAAAAAACCTCATCTAGCACTCCAACTCCTTGATCTCTTGTGATTCCTTGAGCCTAGGGTCATCACCTTCCTCTAATCTTGAAGAATCAAGCTAGGGCTCCTCTTGGTGTAGTGGGAGTTAAAGAATCTTCTATCAAAGCTAGGGTTTCATTTTTCTCCATCATCAAAACCTTGGGGAAGGGATTTCTTGAGTTATATATACATGTTTTGCTATAAAGATGTTGATTTAAAAGCTTTCTTGAAATCTTATGGTGATTTCTATTTTGAGACCTAAAATGTAGAGAGTTTTAAGAGTGGGATTAAAACTCAACCCTTTCATTAATCCTAGGGTTATTTCCCTTTTATTAAACTCAAGAAAAATGATTTTGGTGGGGTTTCACCAAGGAAATGGAAATGTTTGGTTTATGATGAAAAACCCTAGAAATTGGGGATTTTGGAAAGTATGGAAATGTCTATAGTGTTCTTACTTTTCTTGTGTTAAAAATGGAAGAGTGTAGGCTTCATGATGTGGTTTGCAAAATGGCAATCTTATGATATATCAAAATGGGGAATTTGTTTTAAAAACTATTGTCTAATAGATGATGATATATTGTTGTGAGATGACAAAATTGTTGTGCACTATGAATTGTAAGAATTGTAAAATCTTAGAGATTAATGTTTGAAAACATTACATGAGATTTTGGAGACACCAAATTGACAAGAATTGTACATGATGAGAAATTGTTGTTGTGTGTTGAAGGCACATGGTTATTTTGTGAAATAACATTGAAGAGAGGAAATGAGAAATGTATTGGTTTTATTATTGTTGTTAAGACATTTGGAAATGGTGAAATGCTATGAAGCACGGAAATTTACTACATTGCATACTCATTCAACTAATTATTATTCATTGTATATTTAGATTGGAAACATTTACTTCAAGAAAAGAATATATTTATTGTAATAAGAACAACAGAAATGTGTAAGGGGTAAATATGTTGGTAAGTTCGGTTAGGAGGTGTAGATGAATTGATAAGTTGGCCTGAGTGTCCGAGGTGAAAGACCTAAAACACGCGCGGAGGAGGTACCACTTCCCTTCTGGTTAGCAACTGGTAAAATGGTGATATTGGTAGTGCTTGTTGAGCCTACTTGCAGACACCAACCTAGGGATTACCTAAGTCGTATTTACCGCCCCTATTGATTAAAATTTGAAGTTTTGGAAATTGTTGAGATTGCAAATTTTTATTGAAACATGATGATCATCAAGTAGAACATGAAATGAAATTTTCTTTAAAAGGGCATTGCATGGCATTGACATTTGCATTTTTTTATTTTTATTTTATATATTGAGAGTTTGCATAACTATATATACTTTGTAAGATTTCTCTACTGAGCTTTATGCTTACCCCTATGGGATTTTGTTGCAGGAAAGGACGTGGTGATCCCGCCAAGTTAAGGGCGTGGATGATTTGTGAAGAGTACATAGCTCTATTTTGTTGTGAATTAATTGCTAGCCAAGGGTTGTTTTTGCATGGGTCCGAGAGGCCACTTTTGTGTAACCGGGCTTAAGCATTGGAAGTTGTAGCCCATAAGAGTATTTAATTTATTTTGAGACTATATGCTTCACATGCTATAGATTCATGTGTTTTCTTACCAATGAATTTATAATTCACATGTGAAACTTTTGTATAAACCCGTTTATTAACCATGTAAATATGGAGGGATTTTTATCATTTAATTAAGGAATGTGGCTTGATGTATTATACATGTTCGGATTATTTTCGGGGTGTTACAAATTTAGACTCAAGAATCACCTAAAACCAAGTCCGGATAGGAAGATATGCTCGTTTGAAGTCGGGCTTCAAAATAGATTTTTTTTTGCAGTAGCTGGCCGGCCAATTAAGTGGTCGGCCGGCCAGTTGATAAAAAATCTGGCCAATTAGAGTGACCAACCGGCCATGTTTCCCGGCAGAACAGATATTTGTTGCTAGCTGTCCCCCCATGCCCATACCTAGCACCAGCTGTCCTATACAACTGTGTTCGATAGAGGTACCAGTTTTTCTATATATACATGACCACCCCTCTTGAATTTAAGTTAGAAAAAATCCTCAAAGAGCCAAAGCTTGCTAAGCACTCTCTCTCTCTCTCTCTCTCTCTCTCTCTCTCTCTTGCAATATACATACACTTCCTAAACCAAAAATTTGAGGCTCCTTGCTGAGATTCATGAGCTAAAATCTCAACCCTTGAGAGTGGATATCTTGTGGTTTGTGAACAAAAAAGTAACTCCTCTTCAAGAGGTATAACTTTGGCCATCTTTACACTACTTCTTCTCTCTCTTTTCTTGCTGTTTTTACACTGTTTTTAAACTGTTTTGGTAGGCTGAAATTTGTGATTTAAAGCTACCAAAGGTGGAGGGGTTAACCACCCTTCTTTGAACCTTATTTTATAAGATTTTATCCTTGTGTTTCCCACTTGTTTCTCAACTTTTGGCCACCTATTTTTCAGAGTTTTAAGAGGCTAAAACATGTGGTTTTGAGGTCCAAAAAATGGAGGGGTTAGCCACTCCTCCTTAAGCTTGCTTACTAATTTCAATTCTCTTCCATTTTGCTTACTTTTTCTAGCATTTTCAAACTCATTTCAGCACTGTTTTTGGTGTTTTTAGGACATGTTTTAGTGTGTTTATTTCATTTATGCTTTGCATAGTATGCTTGTAGTGTTGTAGTCGTCACAGGTTTGGCAGTTTAGGCCATATACATAACCTATTTGAGTTGATAGCTTTTATTTCATAGCTTTCATACATATACTCACACTTGTAATAATCATTTCTACAACCTTCCTCCTTTCTTGATTTTCTTTGTTTAAGAGTTGTTTCAAACAATTGTTGTTTAAGGCATGCGAAAAAGACCTTCTATGCTTAATGGTTTAATCTCTTCAGAGGTTCATTATCAAAGCATTACTTTTCTCTCATGCCAAGAACAACTTCTTATTTGACACATCTCTTCGTTTAGTGGACATAACTCTCACTTTTGGACAAAATGGTTAAAGAATGGAAAGCTAATGAAAAGGGCTAACAAAATTGGATTAAAAGAGGCACAAGATAATAAAATCAAGTTAGGTTCAATTGGACATTATATTGAACCCATTGAGTCTTGAGACATTTCATTCTCTTTAGTGATGATAATGGTTCAAGAATCAATGTCTACCACTTCCCTTAAGGTAACTCCATGATAGGGAGGAGGTTTTTGTTGGTTGTTTATTGTCATTCATGGAGCCTTTGTCCCATTGATTCATAGACCATCATGCAGCAACCTTGTGACCGTTAATGATTTGTGAACCGATTTTACTCCTTCCTCGATCAATTTCATGATAGGGAGAGGCAGAGAGGATAAACATCCATTGGAAACACTCTACTTTGCTCTGTTTCCATTTTATTGCAACAGGGCAGTACCAAAATTAGTGGCCAGCCGGCCACCTCTTAAATCCGGCCGACCACTTTCCTTGGCTGGTCGACCACCTTTTATTGCGCAAGCATTGCTATTTGCATGGAAGAACAGAGCAGTGGCTGGGGTGAAAATAAATTAATTCTTTGACTATGAACAGAACAGTTTAGGTAGCAGAACAAAGGCGTTTCCGGGAGGATTTTCTCGGTTGCACGCATGGTTCTTCAACTCCCGTTCGAATTAATTGGCTTAATTACTCTGATTTACTCTCGTTCGAATTAATTAGCTTAATTGCTCTTAAATTAATTAGCATGTTATAATCAATTAGTTAAATTCTTTTGAGTTTGTAATAGCTAGTTAACCTAGTTAATTGCTCTTAGACTAATTAGTATATTAATTAGCTTGGAATTTGTAATAGTTGGTTCATTAATTAGTTAATTTAATTCTAATTTGTAATAATTGGTTAGTGTAGTTTCATTTATTTGGTGTTGTAATAATTAGCTAAGTAGGACATTTATTCGGATCCTCTTGCATGAGGGCAAAATTGTAATATTGTGCATGTCTTCCAACCCCCATTTCTTTCTCCCTTTTATTTACTTGCTTATGATGGTTGCATGTTGCATTCATGTTTTGGTTTCACATCATTTCCATGACTCATATCCATGTTTGCATGCATAAAGGTTCGGCTCATCATACTAATCAATGTCAATTTCAAATTCGTTGTTTGAATACCTGCTCTATTGCATGCCTTGAATTGACTCACATGCCATGCTAGTAGTCAAGCCTATTAAATGCATGTTGTATGTGTTGCATTAGTCATTTGCATCGGTAGGATCATGCATTTTTTCTAACAATTTTCTTTCCTTTGGCTCGCCTCAGCTATTTGGGGTAAGCATTTCTTGCTTTAGCATATTGCATGCGTGCGATTGTTGCCATAATAAGCATGTTCATCGTGAGGCTAAGTGCTTATTTGATATACCTGTTTGAATGCCTGTGGATGAAGGTTTTTTTGCTTAAATTGGGATAATTTGATTAACGTACATATGAGATCACTTTTCAAATGGTACATATTCAAAACAATTTTCAAACAAACATGAAATCAAAGCATTCCAAATTTTTTGAATTAGTTTATACTTGTGTGCATCACATAGTAAAGATAGCATAAAAATCGGAACAAGAGCATATACTATACGTAAAAATCACATCATGATTAGTAAAGGCCGATCTTTGATCGAGTGAGTGGGGTGCTCAATTCATGACCTTTCCCTCTCATACCTAAGTTCCTGAGTTGAGACACTTTGGTGATGACGGACACGTGGTCTTTGGCACGAGTCACGAGTTTTCTAAATTTTCTAAAAATATTTAGGTGACAACTCTAAAATCTGGAAATGCAGTCTATTTTTGGCATTTTTTATTTAAAATCGATTTTCCAAAGATTTGCCGGATTTGGATTCTTTTATGTTTTCACTGTTTCACATTGCACTTGTGAAATTAGATTCAAAACCACGGGAGTCCAAACTGTAGGGCTATCGTATTCGAAGAGACTAAACCCCTCCAAGAAACATGAAAATCAAGCTACAAATGGCATCATTCCTGGCCTAAAAAATCTCCTCATTTAGTTTCACATTCTCACATTCACAAGCTTTGAGTTTCATAGTAAGTTTGTCATTCATTTTGGATAGGTTAAGAGATTCATTGTACAATTTACCATAAGCTTGTTGAAGCTCTTGACCATCTACATCATCATCATTCTCTGAAGACTCATCATCAATGATATTCTCAACTGGCCTCTTGGGATACTCCATTCGTCCTTCAGCTCCAGAAGTCACCCTGAAAATAAGAAATTGTTCATGCCCCTCTTCACTTTGAGCTTCGTTGTCACTTTTATTTTTATCAGACTCTAATTCATCATCCCAAGTGATAGCGAAGGCTTTTTCCTTCCTCAAACCATTAGGGAATTCTTGAGCAAAGTGGCCAAATCCTTGGTATTCATAGCATTGGACTCTTTCAGAGTTCCCTTACATCTTTCCTTTCTTCTTCTTGGTTGTAGAATCATTTTTGAGTTTATCTTTGCCTTTAGATTTCTGAGTTGATTCCAAGAGATTAGGCTTCTTTTCAGAAAAGACTTTTTAAATTGTTTTACAAAAGCATCTGTAATCTTGGAATCAATCTCACAATCCTCATCAGAATCCTTTCCAACTCTATGAGCACTATTAAAAGCAATATCATCTTTGGTTTCTTTTTTAAATCATATGTGCCTCATAGGTTTGGAGATTTTTAACCAAATGATCCAGCTTGAGGTTGTCAACTTCTTGAGTCTCTTCAATAGCAGTAACTTTTGATTGAAACCGATCGAGCAAGAACCTCAAAATTTTTCATATAATCTTGGATTTCGTTATTTTTTTCACCTAAATTGAAGTTGGAATTTACAATGTCACTCAACTTCGCATAGAATTCATCAAAGGTCTCACTATTTTTCATTGAAAGGTTTTCGAAACTAGACATGAGGCTTTGAAATTTTGAGCACTTAAAGTGCCCTTATGAATAGTTTGTAAGATATCCCAAGCCTCTTTTGCGACTTCACAATTATAAATACGACTAAACTCTTCTAATGTGACAGAGCAAAAGAGAGAATTTATAGCTTTATTATTCCAGCTACTAGTTTGGTAATCAGTTGTGTCCCACTTATCAATTGGTTTGGGAAAAGTTACTTCATCAATTGATTTTAAAAACGTTCTCATTCGAGCTTTCTAAAAAGAATAATTAGATCCGTCAAATAGGGGTGGTCGAATTGTAGATTTCCCTTCATGAATTAAATCTATTATCACAAATCAAATAAGATCTCGCTTCAATAGTTTTGAAAAAATAAAAATAAAAATAGAGCAACCTGCTCTGATACCAATTGAAAAATCTAAAAACTCCCAAGATATTGATTTGTGATTATGTTTCAATTTTAAATAACGAATGGCAATCCCAATCAAACAATTAAAGACAAATAAACACAACAATTTAACGTGAAAAAATCACAATGGGAGCGCCTCCAATTTTGATAAATAAATAAAAAAAATCACGGGCCAAAGCCACAAAACAATCTACGAAAGAAAACAAAAAAGAATTACACAAGCGTACTCTCAATTACCTAGTGAATTCACGCCCGAATTAAACCAACCCCAATGTGCCTCTTCCACCACCGTTTTCACCTCGGAATTGTCTTGTCCAACGTTGAATCCACAACACTAACGTCGAATCCATGATGATGAGCTACTCCGGAATCCACCAAAGCTTCAGGCCCAAGTTTTCCAAAATCCACCGAAGAACAACTCTCTCTTTTGTGAATAAAGAAAATAAACAAACCCTTGATGATGTTGATATGAAGTTCATGGATCCATTGATCACTCTTAAATCATCAAGAAAACATTCATAAAGCACCCTCCAATATAGAATACTTTGTTTATTATTCCTCTCTGAAAATCTAAACGGCTTAAACCCTAGAAATAGCAAACTACGCACTTTATAGTAAATTGAATTGCGCAGTCCGCTCGAGCGCACATTTCACTGCTCAAGCAATGTGAGTAAAGGCGGTGCGAAACATATAGGCTGATTGCTCAAGCAACCATTTCATGGCTCGAGCGAACTCATTAAAACGCGTGCTCATCACTTGAGCCAAGACTCCACCGCTCGAGCGTATATACGATACTCTCAAAAGTTTGGACGCTCTGCAAAAGTACTAATGATGCTATTCACCGCTCGAGCGCATAAATGATTGCTCGAGTGGTCAAATAACTTCGATTGCACTTTTTGCTTCGGGGGTGCTGTCCCTCGACCCCACCATGAGGCGCTGCTCCTTAGACCCCCCCGTACTTAGTCAGCAAAGTGGCAAGCATGAAGGGATTAAAATCACAAACTCCTTTGCAAGGTGCAATTCGGGTTGGATTCGCATCTAAACACTCATAGCCTTATTGAAACAAAAGAGCGAATGAAATTACAATTGAAAGGAGTTTTGTCAAACATGATTGCCATTTACAAAAACCTAACAATAGCATCTTTCAATTTCTACAGAAATTTGATTCAATCCCAAGACAACCATATTGGCTATTAAACGCAATTCATGACTTCTTTTATTTGATCTTGAAGCTCAATATTGAATTTTTGCAAGAAGTGGGTATAACAAATGAGAAAAAATTTATCTTGCTAAGGTACACATGTCGATCTCAAGGTTTCATGACGAACATTGTTACCTTTAGAAGGATTGTGGAAGATGTAGAGAAAATGGGTTTTAATCCTTGTAAATTGAATTTTGTGTTAGCAATTCATGTATTGAAGTCAATAAGTAAATCAACATAGGGGAAGAAGGTTGAGGTTTATAAGAAGTGGGGTTGGTCTGAGGATGAGATTCTTGTAGGTTTTGGGAAACACCTCATGTTTATGATAGTGTCTGAGAACAAGATCATGAGAGTGATGGATTTTTTTTGTCAATAAAATTGGTTGGGAGTCTTGTAAGAAAGCCGATACTGGTGTCATTGAGCTTAGAGAAAAGGATTGTTTCAAGGTGGGCATTTTATGATGTTTTGTTATCGAAAGGTTTGATTAAGAACAACAATAATAGCTTAATAAATATGTTGGTATCTCTTGAAAAATGCTTCCTAAAGAAGTTTGTGAACTGTCATAAGGAAGAAGCTCCCAAGCTATTGAAATTGTACAAGGAAAAGTTGGCTCATGCAAAACAATTACGATTTGGTATGCTAATGAGACTAGATTGGCTAAGGATGTTTTCCTTTGATACCGACTCAACATATAGTTGCCCTTTTCTTCTACTTCTCATGATTTAACCGTGGTTATTGAATTCTCCCATTTTGAATACAATGGGGTTATCAATTAAAATTTGTCATCTGTAAGCACGTTTCAGTTCTTTGTTTTCACTTTGACAAATGGGATTGAAGTTTCACATTGCTGCATTAAATGTTGATCATTTTGGAATGGCTTGAGTCTTGAATCAGTGTACCAATATATGTTCATCTGGGTAATTATATATAACTAATACCTACGTATGTATATATTTTGTTTATGCATTACCATATTGTTTGTGCATAGGGGACCTATTTCTTGTTCTAAGGCTTACATTGGTTTATTTTTTCCTTTTTCTTTGTATTCAGTTTATAATTAAGTTTCAAATTGGCAAATTATAAAAGATCTTTTTCTTTTTCTATTTTTTTTCCTTTTACGGTTCTCTTTGATGTTCCATATATTTATATGGGCATTTGATTTGGTATAATTGGTATTCTGTCAACAAGAGTTAACCTTTATCGAAGGAAATGCATGGCTTCGGATTTTTGCCCTATTTGCAACAAATATCCAAAGACGGTTGAGCACCTATTGTTTGATTGTGATTGGACCAAAGCTATTTGGTTTGGAAGTAATTTAAGTCTTAAAATCAACCAAGGTTCAATCTCTAATGTTTCCATGATTGAGTTTATCTACAACAACACTCCGGTGGACACTAGTGCAACTATTCAAAAAACTACCTAAGCATGGGATGTGATGAGTTTCACGACCTCCCACATCTCGGCGAACCACCAACTGTCACCCCTATTTATGTGCCACAAGGTGGTTTTAATCATAAATGGGAGCCTCCTCTTGAGGGTTTTTGCGAATTCAATTGAGATGTTGCAGTCAAGAAAGGCCTTTTAAAAGGCCTCCATTGAATGCATCATTTTTTTTTAAATCCCTCTCCCCTAGTGGAGAAAGTACAAGCCTCAAATGGTTGTTAATATCATCATATGACCCACCTTGTTTATGCTAAATCATTAGTCTAATTCATTTACCAAACTATTTGGGATTTATTTATAAATAAATACAAAACACAGTTGTGACAAAATACAATATACAAAGACATTTGTGATTACAATCATTTTAACTATGAATTTAAACAATTTCCTTTTAATGATTATTCAATTCTAAGATTGAGTATGGCTAGTTTGTCCAATACAACACATTCTCTGACTAAATTTTGAAGTTAATTTTTAGATTAATGATTTAAAAAGCTTTGAATAAATTATAAAAATGTTTGATATAGGTTTTGAATGGCATGTGAAAAAAATGAAAATATTTGATAAATAATTTAAATAGTAATATTTTGTAGTGTAAAACCGAAAACTCAATTCGAAACCTTCAAAAATTTTAAAAAGTGACTTTGCCTACAAGTGTTGTCCTTCAAAATTTAATGGCTAATGTAAGGGTTTTAAAAATTTAAACGCTTCTCTTGTTAAAAAAAAAAAATCATTGCTAATTACATATTTAAAACACATTGTACTATATGAAAAGTATTAATCTACTTGATGTTGATGGTATGAAAACATACCAAACAAATTTTTTTCCCCTTCTAAAAGCTCTTACATTGTGTTGGAGAAATTGATTGACTTTTTGTATAAGTTTCTATAATTTTTCAAAGGAAAATTGCACATCAATGGTAACTTTACAAAGTATTTATAAATTCATAGAAAAATTTACGATTTTAATTATTAAAGTTGATCAAATTTATCATTAATTTAAAATTGTTTTTGAAAATTATCAATTTTTAGTTACACCACTTGTGAAATTTTACAAGTTTACAAATATTTAAAAATATTCAAATAATTTCATAGGTTTATAAGAAATGAGCAGCATTATCACAAAAATAAAATAAAAAATGAGTAATATATATATATATATATTTATAAGGGTAAATTACACTAATCTCAATGAAATTTGGAGAAAATACAACAAACTTCACAAGTTTAGTGTAATTACATTAAAATTTCTTAAAATTTTAATTCACATAATACTTTACTCCCTTTTCGTCAATAATACATTAAGCATATGTATGAGACAATGACATTATCATATCTTTCACAATAAAATATATATTTTTTCTCATTTATTTTTATGTCTTCACACTATTTGCATTAGTTTTGATAAATTTAGGGAGCCGCTATTCCCAATCCACTTTGCTTCAAATCTACTTTTTTTTTTTTTTTTTTTTTTTTGTCCTTATTATACATAGTTATATTAATACCCTTTCACACAAAATACACTTCCTAAAAAAATCAAAATTCAAGCATATGAACTATATATAATAAGGATAAAGAAGAGAGTATATTTAAAGTAAAGTAGAGTGAGAATAGTGATTTCATTAATTTAATGTTACCAAAAGAAAGTTAATATAATTATGTTAAAACTATATGGCTACTTGTATTTTTGCCAAATTTTAAGGTGCTCACTATAATTTGCCTTGAAAACAATTAACCAAACGGCTAATTCTTTACTCCTTGGGCTAAGGACAACTAGATATAATCAGGACAACTTTAGGGTTCATGAAATAAGAGGGTTTTAGGGGGGAGGGGGGGAAGTTCCAAGATTGTGAAGATTTCCTCTACTGAATAGGTAATTCTCTATTCCTTGGGCTAAAATTTCAATCAATGTCCAGTTTAATTTGCAAAACTTTACACCATGTAAGGTCTTCGGTTAGAGCTTGTTCATCAACTTACAATAATCTCTATTTCATTCAAATCCACCTGTTTTCTTTATCATCACTTGAAACCACTCCAAATCAACACTCATTTACAGTGAATTACTTCATAAACTCATGTGGGTTTCCTTCAGAAAAGGCTCTTTCAGCATCAAATTATGTCAAATTTGAAACTCCAAACAAACCTTACTCTGTCCTCGCATTTTTGGAGAACCACGGCTTCACCAAAACCCAGATTTCAAATCTCCTCAGGAAGTATCCTCCGGTAATCTTATGTGATATGGAGAAAACTCTTTTGCCCAAATTCCAGTTTTTCAAATCTAAAGGTGTTTTGAGCACTGATGTTGCCAAAATACTATCTTCAGCTCCAGCTGTTTTGAAAAGAAGCATGGAAAACCAAATAATCCCTTCTTTCAATTTCTTTAAAAGTTTTATACAATCTGAAGAGGAGACAATATCTGTTATTAAACACAATGTCAAGCTTTTGTTAGTTGATCTTCGAGCTTGTGCATTAACCAATGTTGAATTTTTTAGAGAGGCTAATGTGCCAGATGCAAAAAATTTGTTCATGTTAAAGTTCATGTCTGGAGCATTCAATTCAACTAGTGATAGGTTTAGAAAGATTGTGAATGAGGTAAAGAAAATGGGTTTTAATCCTTCGAAATCAAATTTTGTGTTAGCGGTTCATGCATTGAAGTCAATGAGTAAATCAACTTGGGGAAGAAATTTGAGGTTTATAAGAAGTGGGGTTTGTCTAAGGATGACATTCTTGTGGCTTTTGGGAAGTATCCATGGTGTATGATAGCGTCTGAGCATAAGATTATGAGAGTGATGGAATTTTTTGTCAATAAAATGGGTTGGGAGTCTTCACTTGTTCCAAGAAGTCCATGGTTTATTTCAATGAGCTTCGAGAAGAGGATTGTTTTAAGGTGTGCAGTTTATCAAGTTTTGTTGTTGAAAGGTTTGATACAGAACAATGATATTAACTTGGCAACTATGCTAAAGTATACTGAAAAGGTTTTCCTAATGGAGGTTGTTGTTGCTTGCTTTTCGTGCTCTTTTTGGATACAATAGCCCTACAGTTCGGACTCCCGTGGTTCTAAATCTAATTCCACAAGTGCAATGTGAAATAGATAAACACAAATGAGTTAAAATTCGACAAATCTTTTGAAAAATCAATTTTGAATCAAAATGGAAAAAATGGACTGCTTTTCCAGATTACAAAGTTGCCACCTAAATATTTTTGGAAAATTTAGGAAACCCGTGACTCATGCCAAAGGCCACGTGTCCGTCATCACCAAAGTGTCATGGCTCGGGAACTTAGGTACGAGAAGGAAAGGGGTAGACACTCCATTTTTGACCGCCTTTAAGACTTGGCGCCACTGATTGCTTTCTTGATGGTGCATGCTATCTTGTGCAAAGGTTTGATTTCTTCGACAAGAGGAGCTTCAAATCCCAACCTTACACCCCATTTTGAACCAAAACTATTTTGAATGATTTTTAGACCTTAAAACCCTCTCTTTCAAAATATTTTTGAAAAGAAGTTTCTACGATGTTCCGAGGCTCGCATTTTGTTAAATGTTACGCTTTTCGGTAAACCGAGCAAGGACAAAGTGGAAATAAATGAAAGAGAGGTGAAATATTTGAAAAATCTTCCAAAAAATCTTCTTTAGAGGTTTAGATTTGAAGAAAAGAGAAGAAGAGAGAAGATAACCAGTTCAGGAGAAGTTCGGCATGAATCTGGGTAGGATTGAAACTGAGCACCTTCACTAAAATGATCATAACTTTTTACACACTTCTAATTTTTATGTGAGGCTACCACCATTGGAAAGAAGACTCCCGGGGCTTCAATTTAGGCTCAAGAATTTTCTACAAAGGAGTCCAGATGAAGGAGTTATGCCCATTTGAAGTTGGACCTGGAAAACATAATTTTTTGCCGGCCACTGGGGAAGGGTGCCGGCCATGGATGATGCGGTGCTGGCCATGGATGATGTAGTGCCAGCCATTGATGATCAGTGCCAGCCAAAAATGATCCCCTGCTGGCCATCAATGAAAAAAATCAAATTTTTTTGCAGATATTTGTCCTCCAACTGTTCCAGCTGTCTTTGGCTTGATATTTTCGACCAGAGCTTGCATTTTGCTATATATAGAGGCCATTCTCTATGGTTTTCAAGGTTGGAAGAATTTTGGGAGCCTCTGTCTCTACAATCACTATCTCTACAATCCTCTCTCCCTAAGATTTCTCTCTCTCTATAGCTTTTGTGTTTAGAAGCTTGCATACATCAAACTTTAACCTATCAAGCCTTAACAAAAGTGGTTCATCTTTGGGCTGAGGTTGCTTGAAGCCCTCTTGGAGCCTCCTTTGAGCTCTAGAAGGTGGTTTAAGCTCAGATTTGTGCCTATTGTGTGCTTTGCTTCAAAGGTATAGAACTTACCTTCTTTAAGCTTGCTTTGAACACTTGTTTTGCCACCTTTGCAAACTGTTTTTGGCCTGGTTTTCAACTACAAAAAGCTCTTTTTTTAAGGTTTAAAAATGGTGGTTTAAGGCCTTTTTTGAGTTAAGGGGTAGTCTACCCTTTTTGTTCCTTAATTGTGAAGCCTTTTGTGCCATCTTTTAGCATATTAAAAGCAAACTTTTTGGGCCTTTAAACCACTGAAATTCAAAGTTATTTCAGTGGTGGAAAGTATGTTTTGAAGTCCAAAAATAGAGGGGTAGGCCTCCCCTCCTTGTGTCTCACTTGCATGCCTAGTTAGCAGCACATGATAGCATGTTTTTGTGGCTTAACCTAGCTTCATTCAAGCATGTTTTAGGCTCTAATTTGGAATGATTTAGCTCTGTTTTGGGCTGTTTG
The DNA here is from genome assembly GCA_025200525.1 of Camellia lanceoleosa. NCBI lineage: Eukaryota > Viridiplantae > Streptophyta > Magnoliopsida > Ericales > Theaceae > Camellia > Camellia lanceoleosa. The sequence goes on along the minus strand of CM045766.1, from coordinate 19,557,947 downwards.
GCTCAGTTGAGTCTCATTTTGCATAGTTTTAGTGTTAATGGCTTTACTAGCTTGGCATTTTGGGCCTGTAAATTTGATTTTCTTGAGATGGTTGCATGTTAAAGTGTCATTTTACATGTAATTTTAGTGTTTATAGCTCTGTTACATGCTCACTTGCTTTACTCTTTCATTGCTTTTTAGAATTGCTTTTGAGTGTTGTTTGTAGCCTAACATGTGAGCATGTTCTTTTAGCCGTTTATGACTTAATCTCAGCATGTTTTTGTGACTTTTTTGACTTGTTTAAGCTCTATTTTGGGCTGGTTTGGTCACTTGAGGCTTGCTTAGTATGCTTGTAGTGCAATTGTGCTTAATGGTCTAGTTTGTGCTATGTGTTGGCCTTTCATTCTAGTCCTTTTTAGCCTACTTCAAGCATGTTTTATGACTTCTTTTAAACTGTTTTAGGATTTTTCTAAAGTGTTTGTCCTTTTTGAGCTTTGTATTGCATACCTATAGTGTAGTGCTCTTCACTAGTTTGGTGTTTTTGGCTTTTGAACATGTTGTGCGTGAGTTGCTTGCACGTTGTAGTCTCATTTTTCATGCCATTTCAGCACTGAAATATCTGCAACCTCCCTCATTTCTTCACTTTTCAATTTGCTTTGAGGGTTGGTTAGCCTTAGGGTTGTGTTTAAGCTTGAGATTGAGACTTGAGCTTAATGGTTTTAATCCTCTTTTGAGGGTTTCTACTAACCAAAGGCATGATCTCTCTCTTACCTTAAACCCTCCCTTGGTTGACACCTCTTCCATTAGAGGATACTCACCTTGGACTTAATCAATTAAAGAATGCATTAGTAATGTAAAATGAGTAATAAAAGTGCCAAGTTAAACTTGAACAAGTTAAGCATTATGTGTTGCATTGCATGTGTTCAATTGGACGTTATATTGAACATAAGGAAGATTGGTCCATTTCATACTCAAAGTGATGAAATGAGCCAATCTCCTTTGTCTCCATTGCCTTCGATCATCCATGACAAGGTAGTGGTCAAGAGTCTTATTTTTATGCATTTATTGAAAGTGTACAACTTGGATCTTTGGCCATCATGCATTGAAAATGCTTGATTGGTGGTTTTGGATCCAAGAAGTGCCATTCCTTTGATGTTTTAAGATGATAAGGAAGGGCATAGTACACATATGTCCCTGGAAAACCCTCAATTTTCCTTTGTTTTGTGCTCTGTTACAGTGTGGTGACTTAGCACACCAGTGGCCGGCAGTGCCCCACTGATGGCCGACACTACTTTATCCTCGGTCAACAGTGCACATCTCTGGCCAGCAGCGGGCCAGCACCAACCAATCATGGCCGGCAGGCCACTGGTGCAATCCTCAGCAAAAGTTTGGTACGATGGAGCAGAAAGTTCTTGGAGTATGTTCAACCCTGCAAACAGAGCCTCTCAAGAGCAAACCGGTGGGCTTTTCAGGGCGAAAACCGAGTGCATGCATGTTTAACTTCCAAAAGTAGAGCTGAGGCAGTTTAGTTAGTACTTTGCACGTTTAAATAGTGTACATTTGTGCTGCTTTAATTAACTAGTTTCCTAATTAGTTAAGTGTTGTAATAATTAGTAATTAGTTTGCTCGTTATTCGTTTGATTTGTAATAATTAGTCTAATTAGCTTAATTAGATTAATTAGCTTAGCTTAGATTAGCTTAACTTATTTATTCGGACCCTCCTTCATGAGGGCGTAATGTTGTAATAAGTGTGCGTGCGTGTGTGCATGTCTTCCAACTTCGTGTCTTTCTCCGTTTTACTAAACCGCTTTTGATGGTTAGTTTAGGATCATGTTTTGATTAGCATACCTTATGCTCGCATGTTTGCATCATTCATTTGTCTTGCATGCACTAAGGCTCGGCGCATCATTCAAACTGCATTGCAAATTTCAATACTTCTTTGAATATGTGTTCTAAAGCATGTTATCAAATTGTATCATATGCCATATTAGTAGCCGAGCCTATTAATTCATATTGCATGTGTTGCATTAGGCATCTTGTATAGTTAGGATCATGCATCTTTCTAACTTTTGTTTTCCAAACTTGGAGTACTAGGTAAGCTTTTATGCTTTAGCATATTGCATGTATGTGAATGCTGCCATATCTAGCACGCTTGCCATGAGGCTATTTGCTTAAATGATTAACTGAATGAATGCCTGTGGATGAAGGCCTTGTTCCTTGAATTGGAACAATTCGATAAATGCGAGTTTTAAGCCCACTTTGCGAAGTGGCAAATTATGTTTTAAGCCCATCATGTTTGATGGCAAAACCGCATCTTTAAGCCCACTTGAGGGTGGAAAATTCAAACCATTTTCGCAAACAAATATGAGTTGAAAATGTTCCAATTCTTGCGACATAGTCTATATATGACGCCCCGAATCTACACTATTGGTTTTATTCAAAGGAGAGTCACTAATGAGTCCTATGGTCAATAACCAAGTAAGATCCCAGATCGCCGGAGGAGTCAAATTAGCCTCCCTTCTAAGTCCGGCTTTCTTAGGCAGTGCACTACCCTTTTGACAGATCTTAAAAGGTATTGACACAAGGCCTCATAAGCAACGATAAGGTTCATACATATAAATATATAGAACATAAGTACATAACAACCTCGAATATTCTTAATTCCAAAGGCTTGTTCCATTACATTACATCCCAAAAGGAAAATTTAAATCTTCACATGAGCCTTACAAAATATCAAAAGGGATTTCTAACTTTCCTAAGATGGCCAAAAGTCTTTGAAGGTTTTAGGCTCGTCGTCTCCAGCTATAAACTCCTCTTCAGCACCTGGCATGACATGCCGTGAGCTTTGAATGCCCAGTAAACACACACACACACACCACCCCTTTTTCCCCAGTCCAATACATAATCACAGATATAACATCAAGTAGTAAAGCATGATATTCAAATAAGTAAATAAATAATTGGTTACAAGTTAGATGTTAGTAAACTAGAAATCCCCCAAAGAGATTTCATCCTCCCAACCACAAGAATCGGACGCGGATTATTCGGTATGCCCCCTCTTTTGCTGCTTTGTTGCAGAACTAACCTCGGATGCCTACCAACGGTTATATACCGCGTAGCGCCAACCGCAGGGCCTCAAAAGAGACGGTAAAATAGGGCCTTGCCCAAATCCCTCCTCACACCAAATACCTAGGGTCCGAATACAACCGCTCCGTTCAAGGGTTTCGAAAACCACTCGCGCAAGACTTAACCTTCAAGTAGGGAACGCATCCCAATCAATCCATATAACACATATTCTCATCTTTTCATTACTCAAGTGCTCGAAAACCCAATACCCTCCCAATTAGGTTTCCCGTTGAGTTAAAAGTTTTTAAGTCAAGGTTAGTCCAACTTATAAGACAATAATATCCATACAAGCATGCATTCTTACGATGAAAAGGTAAATAACATAACCACAACACATATAATATCATGCCAAGATATGATCATAAGCTAATAAATATTTTTATGAATACAAGGGCATAAAACATCCATGCATAACAAATTTTCCAGATTTAGTATCACATAAAGATTAAAATGAAAGGACTATCTTAGATCCTTCACCGGACTTGGCCTTCCTATGGTTCGTAGAGAATTTGATCTAGTTTCTAGAACATTTTTCGGAAATGGGATTACTTTTCCAGATTTTAAGTTATTTAGAAAATAGTCCAGCGCTGTCCAGAATCTGTCCAGATCCGTCGACCGTTACGAAAACTTGATTTTCTTGCAAACCGCTCAATGTTTTTTGATGAAACCAATTTTAGTTGAAAGCTAACTTCTAAAGGAAGGTTTTGACATAAAATAGAGGTTCAGAATATTTTTGTACATTTTTCTGGAATTTTCGAAAGTTGGCTGCAAAAACAGGTTCTAAGGTAGAATGCCCAAATTAAGAAGATTTATGAAAAAAGGGGTTCCACTAGGGGAAAGTTTCATTCCTTTTGTGAAGAAAATATACTAACTATTACATGTTTAACTTAGAAAATCTGTGTGAAAGAGTGCCTTTGAAAAGTTGAGAGATTGGTAATAAAGAAGACGGTTTTTGTACCAAAATGGGTAAAACACAAGAGAGATGGAAACGATACTCAAATCTTGATATTTTTTTTTTAACATAAGAACATGATAATAACAGATCTGAAACATCACTTAAAATCTTTAAAAAGAACATGCATTAGAAAAGACAATGAAGAGAAGGTTGTGTTGGTGGCTTACCCTCCAAGCTTAGCACAAGAAACTCTCCTTTCTTCCTCCTTCTTCTCCTCTAGATTTCTCTTCCTTGCTCTCTCTCTAACCCAAATGTGTGTGAGTGAGTGTGTTGTGTGTATGTTTGCAAGCTAGGGAGGGTGTGGTATATATAGGCAAATTTGGGGTAAAAGGACATAAAAGCCCTTTAGTTGGAATTGGATGGAAAGTTAGGATTTTTGCTTGGATTCTAAAGGAATGGAAGGGACTTAGGAGGTGTGTTCCATTGGTTTAGGCCACATCTAGTTGTAATAAAACCAATTCTTGGATTTTGCATCCTAGGTAGGTCACTAGGTTGTATTATTCCTATAATCTCATGATGGTGTGTCTTGGAAATAGATTTTTCACCTCCTCCAAGGAAGGGCTAGCCATAGGGATGTGAAGGGACTAATTTTTTAATTATTTTAAGTTCTAGGCACATTCTCCTAGGTGTATATGTATATATATATAGCAAGATTGATGGCATACCAAGGTACAAGATACAAGTACTTGCTTTTGGGTAAGTTTTGAATTAAAAAAAAAAAAAGAGTGAAGGCTTAGAGTTAAATACATGTATTGGGACCTTACTCATGTAGAATTAAATTAAATTAGGTTAGGGAACCTAATCTGGCTAGGATATTCTTATTCTGATAAAAATTAAAAATGCTAACTGGCAAGATTCGAAATAATTTAAGAAACTAAGGGGCTTTAAGTAAATAATTCAAATGTAAGGATTTTTAAAGAAAATACATTTTTCTGGGGCTTCACATTAAATGTAATGAAATGAGGAGGATTAGAACCTTAATCATGTATTTAATTGTGATCTAGTTAGGTCTAGGACTAATGTAAATATTTTCTAGTTAGAAGTACAAACATATATATATATAGCAAATCTTTATAGGTACTAAAGTCATTATTGCTCCAAGATTTCAAGAGATTTTAAAGTGCAATGATTATAGTCTAGGGGGGGTATGATGGCTAGCCATGTGATGGTGAATTGATGGACATGTTGTATATATATATTGTACAAATCTTGGAAATTGTAAAATATATTATTAAAAAAGATTTTTGGGTACAAGTGTATATATATATAAATACATAATAGTACTTGTTTGGGGTCAATTTGTGATTTAATAAAAATGTGAGGGCTAGGGTTCAATTAAAGTATCTATTTCAAGTGTAAAATAATTCAGTTTTGTATTATCATGCTGTTGAATTTAAAGGTAATTAACCGAACGATGACTGTGAAAATCGAAAGTTAAGGTTTAGAGCGATTAATCTAAAATTTGAGAGTTAAGTAATTAATATTAGAGTGTTAGAAGTGATTTCTAAGCTTCCAGGATCGATTAGGGTTTGTATGGATTCGCACGTGATGCGTTTTTCAGTTCTAGTGCTTAATTTGCAAATAATCGACGAACAAAGGGCTTTATTGTAATAAATTCAAAATTTTAGGGACCTAATAAGGTTTACAAAAGTCAGGGGCCTCACACTATACTTGCTTGTGTGCGTCACATAGTAAAGTTAGCTAATAACCAGAATAAGAACACATAAGGTTTATAAAATCTCATATCATGTTTAGTAGATGCCGATCTTTGATCGGGCGAGTGGGGGTGTTCATTTCAGGACCTTCTCCACTCGTACCCAAGTTCCCGAGCCAAGGCAACTTTGGTGATGACGGACACGTGGCCTTTGGCACGAGTCAGGATTTCCTAAATTTTCCAAAAATAAAATATTTAGGTGATGACTCTGTAATCTGGCAAAGCAGTCCAATTTTGGCATTATTTGATTAAAAATCTATTTTCCAAAATGATTTATCAGATTTGGACTCTTTGGTGATTATCAATCTCACATTGCACTTTGTGAGATTAGATTCAGAACCGTGACAGGAGTTCGAACTATAGGACCAATTCAAGCTCTCCGAAAATGGGGCGCGAAAAAGTCGAGCTACAGTTTCTGGCGACTCTATTGGAGATCTTGAAAACTTGACTTGAACTCATGATATGTCATTTTATTTACACTTATGTGTTTTTTTGCATTTGCATTTGCATTGGTGCGCCTAAGTCACAGTGTTTGCCATTTGCTATTCCTGAGCGGTTTGCTGGAGGCTTGCTTGGAAAAGCTTGCCATAAGGCTAATCGGTTGCGGGCTCTGCCACGATGGGAACATTACCCTTCGATCTGGACTACCACTATACCGTTTGATCCTTCTTTCACTTTTCGGTGTTAGGTGTGAGAGGTATATTAGGTAGTCTTGCTGAGGTACCCCCTTTGACCATTTGGCCTAGCTACATATAGTAAAGCCATAGTGATTGTTCCAACTTAGGACAGGATACTCTCCCATATGCAGGATGACGTAATACCCCGCTTGTTTGAGTAGTAAAGCTGTAGATCACTCCAAAGCTAGGACAAGGAAACCCTAACCTCCCATAGGGGTGTTTTGAATGCTTTTGTGCAAAATGTGAAAATCATTGGGAATGTATGGTGCAATCCTCAGAGTCTTAAATTTGAGATGTTACCTTTCAAACTTGAAGGTCATATCAAAATCAGATTTGGGTCAAAATCCAGGGGTTTGTGTTTGATATGGTAGAAACATACCAGAACTAAAACCAGGGCCAAAAAAAAAAATTGTATCTTGCATTGTTTTGACTAGCATATCCGATATCCTGATCTGATGGGGCATTTTGTTTTCAATGCCAGGTTTGTCTGAGCCAGAGAAGGAGCAGTACCCGCCTTAATCCATCCAACCCTAGAAAAAAAACCTATTCAGCAAAGGTCCACTCTATCTGATCCCCAAAAGGCCAATCCAGAAAAGATCCAACCACTACCAAAAAGATCCATTCTAAAAAAGCCCAATCCAGTCAAACCCGTCTAAACTAATCCAGTTCAGCCACATCAAGTATAACCGGGGTAAAATCCTTGTTGGTCAGCATTTAGGTTACACCTATCCAAATCAGCAGACCCATGATGGCTCAGAGTTCGGAAGAAGTTGTGGCCACAATAGTAGCATTAAACCAGGAAATCGCTATGCAGGATGAGACCAATGTTGAAATGCAACGCCCATCTGGGGTATCTACTACACATCTAGTCCTGGGCCCCTAGCTGAACTTTGACCCACCTGCGCTAACTGAAGATTTGCAAGGTCTAGATCCTTGAGAAGGGTTGGCTCAAGCTCGAGTTCTCAGACCCTTGGTGTAGCCTAATGAGAGGCTTTATCCCCTTGATACTAATGATCTCGATCCGACCTCGATGAAAATTGCTAACCTTAAGAAGCAATTCAAAAAAGCACAGGGACTTAACTCCATTCCCGACATTGAAGATGGGTACATCGAGGCTGCCGTACGGCTCCCAAACAGATTCAAAATTCCACACATTGACCGTTTCGACGGGTCTGGAGATCCTATGGTACACATCCGGCTTTTCTTGGACATCCTAAAATCGATGGGTCTGACTAAGCCGCAAAAACTCTCTCTGTATAAAAGAACCCTGTCTAGTATAGCAGCCACTTGGTACGCCAAGTTGGAGGATAAAGTGAAGCAGAACTGGGAAGAGTTGGCTGAGGCGTTTGTCAATCAGTACTCTTACAATACCCAACTTGGAATGATCATTTAAGAGCTTGAAGCAACCTACTAGAATCCTACAGAGTCTTTTGTGGAATTTGTTGCAAGGTGGAGAGCAAAGGTAGCACAGATGACGGATCAGAATTGGGAAGAGTTGGCTGAGGCGTTTGTCAATCAGTAGTCTTACAATACCCAACTTGGAATGATCATTCAAGAGCTTGAAGCAACCTACCAGAATCCTACAAAGTCTTTTGTGGAATTTGTTGCAAGGTGGAGAGCAAAGGTAGCACAGATGACGGATCACCCTTCTGAGAGGGATCAAGTGCAGATAGTGGTACAAAACCTTGAACCTAATATGTTGCAGAAATTAATAGTTGTTCCACTATTCACCTTCAAAACTTTGCATGAATTAGGGGTACAGATTGAAAGTGTGTTCAACAAAGGGACTATTCCCAGAACAAGCGAACTAACAAAGAAAGTGTTTTCAGGGAGTACCAATGTTGGCAGTAGCATTATTCCCGAGCCCACTTGAATCAATACCGTTGCCACCACTCCCAAAACTGCCAACCCTTTTGCCAATACAAGCCCACAAATGGCCAGCCCAGCCCAAGCTCAAGGCAACACTTTCACCCCCCTCTATATGAGCTTAACTAGCGCACTAAAAATCCTGATGGAAAGAGGGCATCTCAAAGCCCCTGATCCTCAACCTCTGCCTAACCCACTCCCTGCTAGACATAACCCCACCAAATACTGTGTCTACCATCAACAGCGCGGTCATGGCACTGATCGTTGCTATCGTCTTCGTCATGAGGTTCAGAATCTCATCGACAACCAGATAATAGCTCCACTACAGGACCCCATTGTTACTACCAACCCATTTCCCATCCATGACCAAATATCTCCTGCCTACCTTAACTTCATCCATACACTACCACTTACCTTCAACCCCAGCATATACATCACCCCGGCCCATTTACTCAAGCTTGAGGTGTTCATTCTAGAAAGTACTGATTTGTGCATGATAAATGCACCCAATCTGGTTCAGGTATGCCAAGGGCGCAAAATGAGTGAACACACTACTGCTGAGAAGTTAGGAATGATTGAAGACCTTCAAGGAATAGTGGCAGATTTAACATTTGGGGTTTTGATCCCATCACCAAGCTCCTCAATCTTGGAGCGAGCTGCAGTTGAAAAGGTCCAACCCGAAACTATCCCAAGTCTGGGTGATGACATATCAACAACAACTGGGCTCCGCTCTGACATAGCAATCCAATCCCTTGGCCAAATAGAAGCAAGTGGCAAGAACAAAGCCGGGGCAAGTATTGATCCTTATGCACAACTTCGGGGGGCTATCAAGGCATTGATGGTCAAAGGGTTGAACAAACAACAAGTGCTTACAGTTGTTGCAAAAACTGTGGAGTACACTTTTGTCGCTCAGGATGAGAGCATTTTGAATCAGGGGGAAAACAACAGGTAAGGATGCTTTACTAGAAACACCCACCCTAATTCCAGTCCTAAGCCTATGGATACCCGACCAGCACCCGCTACTCCTTTTGCCAATGTTTTCTAAACCTAGTGCTTCCCCCTTCCTGAAACGAACCTTCACCTAACTCCATATGAGCCTAACCTATGCACTGAGGGTACTGATGGAGAAAGGGTATCTCAAGCCGCTTAATCCTCGGCCTCTCCCTAAGCCTCTCCCACCTACACACGACTCTACTCAATATTGCACATTTCAACAGCAGTACGGTCACCATACTGACCGTTGCTTTCGCCTTCGCCATGAAATTCAAGACCTGATTGATAAAAAGGTCATTACCCCACCTGACAATCCCAAAGCTGTCAATAACCCATTCCATAACATAAAACCCACCAACAACTCACCAATGGCCAATCATTACTCTAGCCAACACAGTATACCCGCTAATGAGTCCAAACCCATTATGTTCATTCCAGAATCTTCTTATTCCAATATGAGCAAAAGGGACGACATCTTTGAAGAGATAGAAAATTCACTCGATTTTGATGTGTGAAAGATTTATGAAGCAGTGCTGCCAACACTGGTGGTTGGAATGAGGAACCTCAGTCTCAACTAGGGTAAAAGTCTAAAATCAATCCTTTTGGATGTGGATGTGTATTAAAGGCATGTCTGGACCTTCCTGTGGACTACTTAAAGCTGTTTTTGAATTCTGCAGATGGAATTGGAGAAGGGAAATCCCATTTTTTGTCTCAGAATTGCTTTATTTTGTTTTGAGTTGTGTCTTGTAAATAGTTTTGTTGTGAGTGCTATTTTCTGCCTTTTCATGCGTTGTTGCATCAGTTGAGTCTTTTGCTTTGTGTCACTCTCGTGTACCCTCAGGTCTTCATCTTTATAAGAAAATGGGTGTCAAGTTTTTGATCATTTTATTGTGCCTGTAGTGATGCATGTGTGACCTTTTACAAATAGAAAAAGACCTTGAATTTGTTTTCTGAATGAAATTCTGTTAATAAGCTCGAGTATTGAGCAGGATCCCCTGAAAGGTTTGAGTGAATTTTGACTTATCAGTGCAAAATTGTTTGTGCTTTCAAAAAAAATTGAGCTATCTCTTTTGCAAAACTTACGAAGATAGGTTCAGAATTGTGTGCGGTATCCTATATTGTCTTAGGGATTCTCTTCGCCGTTAGGTGATCATGTTGGCAAGCACAAAGAGGTTTTCAGATCTATAAATGTAAGGCGGTGTTCAGACCTCACAAATCATAGAATTTCTCCTTTAGTGTTTTCGTTATTTCAAAAGAAAGAAGAAAAGAAAAGAAAGGAAAAAAGACAAAAAGGAAAAAAAAAAAAGAAGAAGAAAAAGAAGTCAACCATCAAGCCAAGGGCATCCATTGGAACGAAATCCAATCAATTGTGAGGAATGGAACTTCTATCTGAATTCGAGAAAGCCAATGCGTAGAAGTGCCACATTGCGAGAAGAACCAACTCTGCAAATGGAGCAACATGAAGAAAGAAGGCATGCATAAGGGAATGGAGAACCAAGTTCAACTCAAGGCAAAGCCAATTCCAGTGATTAGGGCAAGGATGACCATTGATCAAATTTACCATATTCACCACAAATGTTGTAACATTATCCTTGAGAGGCTCGTTAGACCGAAAACCCGAAAGGGTGACCTAGGCAAAAGTTAGAGCATGGAAAAATGAGAAATCAAATAAATAGAGCTCGCAAGGCGGAAAACTCCGAAGAGGTGACTTTGGCAAAAATTAGAGCGCTAAAAGGAGAGTGTTAACACCCAAGTGAACCTCAGCCATGAACTACGTTAACCTGATTCCCATTCTTGGGATACGTAGGAAACTTCATCCTGAAGTTTGGTCTCAAACATATCCATCTCATTCTGTCTCAACTCAATCACCTTGCCCAATTCACGTCGTCAGCTTTACATCAATCCATGAGCTACACCGACTGCTGTGCATATCATATGCTTGCGTTGGGTAAGAAAGAACTAGTTCGAATCAACAACTGGAGAAATTTTCAATACTTGAACTTATCAGTAGAATCTCTATTTTGAGCAAAAACAAAAAAGAAGAATCGAAACTCGAGTTTTGTAAAATTGAGTTTTAAAGAGAGCATAAGTAAAACTAGGGGCACTATGAATCATCAGTTACCTTGAGTCTTTGTTTTTATGCTTTTGGGTTAGTTGTGAATTCAATTGTGTCATGTCCAGTATTTGTCTTGGTCTGCACTCCTCATCGAGTCACCATAGCATATTGCTATTCATCGAGTCACCATAACATGTCTGTTGTGTTGTTCAAAAACGCTCTTCATCGAGTCACCCTAGCAAGTCTGTCGCTCAAAAGATTCAACAGAGTGGCATGATTAAAATTCCAAAAATGTTCGCTCCAAACTCAAAAACAAGTCCATGCGTGAAATTCATAAACGAGCTGAGAGTGCCCATACAAGGGGCAACACATTCATGAGCAATGTATATGAAGAATTCGTCACTGCTTCGGAAGGGATTGGAGTAAGTTCTCAATATATTAGAAGAGAAACATGAGTCTGATGGGTTGGTAATTGTTCCTGGATCTGATGATCCCCATTACTTGTGTCTACATAATGGTGAAAATAGTGGCCAGTAACTGGACACTAGGGGCAATTTTCAGTACATCTGATTGGGCCATCAATCGAACAAGGGGCATGAACCCAACAGATGGCCAGTGATTGGACACTACGGGTAATTTTCAATGCATCTGATCGGCTCATCAATTGAACAAGGGGCATAGATCCAACCTATCTCTCAGTCTGCCAAAGTCATCTATTGGGCATTTTCCCCTGGATTATGGTGGTTTACCCCTATGTTGATTCTGATATGATTCAACTTTCGAAAATTGTCTCCGACCATTTCAAGATTCTCTTGGGATTGCCATATTCCCTCTGATTAATGCATGTGCTTTGAATTATGCCTAAATGTTCATACGTATGGGTTGCTTTGAACTGCGTGATTGGTTGCTCTCGCTCTTGACTTTGTTTTGTGCTAAAACAAAGTTTTGTTGAGTTGCCTCCCTCTGTACTACAGTTCAATAAGTTATGGTAGAGTGCCCTACACTCATCTCATAAGGTACATGATGCAATAATTCTTTGTACTGCTCATTTCCCTCCACATGCCTTCAAATTTGCATAGAATATGCTTTTGATTCACGCATAGAACATGCAACATGCTTTCAATCTTGTATAGAAAATGCTTATATCTTTTGCATAGAACATGCCTCACACTTTTTTTGTGCATCACACTCGCACTGTCTTGTGCATTCTTTGGTCTGAGAGACCTTAAAATCCTGTGTTTACACTCACGCTTTCTTGCGTATCGCACTTTTTTGTGCAGTTTACACTCGCACTTTCTTGCGCATCGCACTTTTTTGTGCAGTTTAAACTCGCGCTTTCTTGCGCATCGCACTTTTTTTGTGCAGTTTACACTCGCGCTTTCTTACGCATTGCACTTTCTTGCGCATTGCACTTTCTTGTGTAGTTTACACTCGCGCTTTCTTGCGCATCGCACTTTCTTGTGCATTGTACCTCACTCGCACTGTCTTGTGCACTTTGTGGTTGTGTGCCACTCGCACTGTCTTGTGCACCTTGTGGTTGTGTATCATTCACACTGTCTTGTGCACTCTCTAGTCTAGAAGACCTTAAAATCCTACATTTACACTCACACTTTCGTGAGCATCGCACTTTATTGTGAATTTTTACACTCGCACTTTCTTGTGCATCGCACTTTTTTGTGCTTTTACACTCGCGCTTTCTTGCGCATCGCACTGTCTTGTGCACTCTCTAGTCTAGGAGACCTTAAATCCTCTAAAAGTGAAATTTCTTTGATGTTTGTCGCGCCTGAACGACTTCCGGTGGTCTGGTATAGCCACCTACCTGTGTTTGCGACGAGTTCCTAGGAGATCAACTGCGACGCTGGAAACTAGAGTTTGAATGGCCCATGCCTAGAATGCAAAGGTTCGGAATTTTCGAGACTAAAGTCTGGTTTAAATACCCAGGGGTGTATCCCCAGCTTGAAATCTGTATGGAAGCCCCGTAGGTTGAGGTAGCGGGTATGCGCCTCGATTCTGGATACTGAACCAACCTAGTCTGTCACCTTGTTGGAGAATAGGGAAAACTGCGAACATAGCCACAGAGAAAGTTCAACCAAGAAGAAGTGAAAGATCCCTGGCAGCATGAGGTGAGTCATCGCCAATTGCCCCTGCAAGGTACTTTCCCTTCCCAGCTACATTGCATTTTAGGTATTACATTGCATTGTACATAGCATCTATCGCATGCATTTATTGCGCTATCCATTTTATCACCTGCATCCTTTCCATGTTAAACTTAGTCTAGCATGTGCTCATACATTTCCTTCGTTAAAGCATCGTTTTGTGATAATGTGTACGCACCTATTCCACTAAGAGAATTGTGGTCTGAGGGTTTTAGCACCTTTTCTGTGTTAGACGTGGTCTGTTTTGTGTCCATACCTTTTTTAGGTAAGATGTGGTTTGGCTTGTGCCTTATTCACTACATCCATTGCATCGTAGTTTGTTTTGTTGCATTCAACATTTAGGATCACGATCTTTCCTCAGCAGATCATTCCTCACTTATATCATGCCACTCGATTACTCGTATTCTTTCTACGAAACATATAGTTTTGTATGTGCCCGCACCCCTTTCACGTTGAAACACGATTCTATTATGTGTAAGAATCAATGCTGCGCTGAGGCTAGCACCGAGGATGTAGGCACTTAGCCTGTGTTAGGCGTTGTTCTGCTTATGCCCACTTCTTTTCTATGTTAAACGTAGTTTGATTTTACATCTCCATCCTTTTATGATATTTGTGTGGTTTTGCATTGCTTGTGGTTTGATTATTTCATTGCACTGTATTTTATTTACATTGCTTTGTTACATTGTGTATCATTTGCATCGCCCCTGAACTATGCTGGTTTGATTCCTTGCAAGGGGATACATAGGCAGCCTGTAGGCGCAACCATTTATTTTTGTCTTCATTGTTTGTCCAAGTCTTCGGCCTTGTCAAAAATGGGTCGCCTCTGAGCTTTGATATTCACTCACGTCACTTTATAACTTTGAGCTCTATCAAAGAGGGGCAACTGTAGACACCCTATTTTTGACCGCCTTTAAGACTTGAGTGCCGCTGATTGCTTTCTTGATGGTGCAAGCTATCTTGTGCAAATGTTCGATTTCTTCGGCAAGAGGAGCTTCAAATCCCAACCTTACACCCCATTTTGAACCAAAACTATTTTGAATCATTTTTAGACCTGAAAACCATCTCTTTCAAAATATTTTTGAAAAGAAGTTTCTACGATTTTCCGAGGCTGGCATTTTGTTAAATGTTGCTCTTTTTGGTAAACCAAGCAAGGACAAAGTGGAAATAAATGAAAGAGAGGTGAAATCTTTGAAAAATCTTCCAAAACTTCTTGTTTAGAGGTTTGGATTTGAAGGAAAGAAAAGAAGAGAGAAGATAACTAGTTGAGGAGAAGTTCGACATGAATCCGGGTAGGACCGAAACTGAGCAGCTTCACTAAAATAATCATAACTTTTTGCACACTTCTAATTTTTATGTGAGGCTGCCACCATTGGAAATAAGACTTCTAGGGCTTCAATTTAGGCTAAGAATGATCTACAAAGGAGTCCAGATGAAGGAGTTATGCCCATTTGAAGTTAGACTTGGAAAGCAGAATTTTCTGCCGGCCATTGGTGAAGGGTGCCGGCCATGGATGATGCAGTGCCGGCCATTGATGATCAATGCCCGCCACAAATGATCCCCGGTCTTGGGTAGAACTCACCCCAAAATCTAGCTATTAAGGTGAGGGTGCCCTTCACGCTTATATACTTAATATTACTTTAGTACTCAAGCGATGTGCGACTTCACTTCACACCCTCCCTCACGCCCAGTGTGCTCACTCGACAGCACCTGTGGCGTGTAGGCCAGGGACATGCACCCTACCCATCTTTGAGTACTTTGGCTCTGATACCATGTTACACGGTCTTGGGTAGAACTCTCCCCAAAAGCTAGCTATTAAGGTGAGGGTGCCCTCATGCTTATATACTTAATATTACTTTAGTACTCAGGCGATGTGGGACTTCGCTTCACACCCTCCCTCACGCCCAGCGTGCTCACTCGGCAGCACCTGCAGCATGTAGGCCAGGGACACGCACCCTACCCATCTTTGAGTACTCTTGCTCTGATACCATGTTACACGGTCTTGGGTACAACGGCCGGCTATTGATGAAAAAAATCAGATTTTTTGCAGATATTTGTCCTCCAGCTGTTCCAGCTGTCTTTGGCTTGATATTTTTTACTAGAGCTTGCATTTTGCTATATATAGAGGCCATTCTCTATGGTTTTCAAGGTTGGAAGAATTTTGGGAGCCTCTCTCTCTAATATTCCTCTCTCTCTAGAGCTTTTGTGCTTAGAAGCTTGCATACATCAAACTTTAACCTATCAAGCCTTAACAAAAGTGGTTCATCTTTGGGCTGAGGTTGCTTGAAGCTCTCTTGGAGCCTCCTTTGAGCTCTAGAAGGTGGTTTAGGCTCAGATTTATGCCTATTGTGTGCTTTGTTTCAAAGGTGTAGAACTTACCTTCTTTAAGCTTGCTTTGAACACTTGTTTTGCCACCTTTGCAAACTGTTTTTGGCCTGGTTTTCAACTACAAAAACCTCTATTTTTAAGGTTTAAAAATGGTGGTTTAAGGCATTTTTTGAGTTAAGGGGTAGTCTGCCCTTTTTGATCCTCAATTGTGAAGCCTTTTGTGCCATCTTTTAGCATATTAAAAGCCAACTTTTTGGGCCTTTAAACCACTGAAAATCAGAGTTATTTCAGTGGTGGAAAGTTTGTTTTGAAGTCCAAAAATGGAGGGGTTGGCTTCCCCTCATTGTGTCTCAGTTGCATGCCTAGTTAGCATCACATGATAGCATGTTTTTGTGGCTTAACCTAGCTTAATTCAAGCATGTTTTAGGCTTTGATATGGAATGATTTAGCTCTTTTTTGGGCTGTTTGGCTCAGTTGAGTCTCATTTTGCATAGTTGTAGTGTTAATGGCTTCATTAGCTTGGCATTTTGGGCCTGTAAACTTGATTTTCTTGAGATGGTTGCATGTTAAAGTGTCATTTTACATGTAATTTCAGTGTTTATAGCTCTGTTACATGCTCACTTGCTTTACTCTTTCATTGCTTTTTAGAGTTGCTTTTGAGTCTTGTTTGTAGCCTAACATGTGAGCATGTTCTTCTAGCCATTTGTGACTTAATCTCAGCATGTTTTTGCTACTTTTTGGACTTGTTTAAGCTCTATTTTGGGCTGGTTTGGTCACTTGAAGCTTGCTTAGTATGCTTGTAGTGCAATTGTGCTTAATGGTCTAGTTTGTGCTATGTGTTAGCCTTTCATTCTAATCCTTTTTAGCCTACTTCAAGCATGTTTTATGACTTCTTTTAAACTGTTTTAGGACTGTTCTAAAGTGTTTGTCCCTTTTGAGCTTTGTATTGCATGCCTATAGTGTAGTGCTCTTCACTAGTTTGGTATTTTTGGCTTTTGAACATGTTGTACGTGAGTTGCTTGCACGTTGTAGTCTCATTTTTCATGCCATTTCAGCACTGAAATATCTGCAACCTCCCTCATTTCTTCACTTTTCAATTTGCTTTGAGGGTTGGTTAGCCTTAGGGTTGTGTTTAAGCTTGAGATTGAGACTTGTGCTTAATGGTTTTAATCCTCTTTTGAGAGTTTCTACTAACTTGCCTTAAACCCTCCCTTGATTGACACCTCTTCCATTAGAGGACACTCACCTTGGACTTAATCAATTAAAGAATGGATTGGTAATGTAAAATGAGTAAATAAAAGTGCCAAGTAAAACTTGAACAAGTTAAGCATTTTGTGTTGCATTGCATGTGTTCAATCGAACGTTATATTAAACACAATGAAGATTGGCCCATTTCATACTCAAAGTGATGAAATGAGCCAATCTCCTTTGTCTCCATTGCCTTTGATCATCCATGACAAGGTAGTGGTCAAGAGTCTTATTTTTGTGCATTTATTGAAAGTGTAAAACTTGGATCTTTGGCCATCATGCATTAAAAATGCTTGATTAGTGGTTTTGGATCCAAGAAGTGCCATTCCTTTGATGTTTTGAGATGATAAGAAAGGGCACAGTACACACATATCCCTAGAAAACCCTTCATTTTCCTCTGTTTTGTGCTCTGTTGCGATGTGGTGATTCAAAGACACCACTGGCCAGAAGTACTTCATCGATGGCTTCAAGATCGCTTCATCTCTAGCCGGCAGGGGGTTGGCAACAACCAATCATGGCCGGCAGGCCACTGGTGCAATCCTCAACAAAAGTTTGGGAAGGTGGAGTAGAAAGTTCTTGGAGTATGTTCAACCCTGCAAACAAAGCCTCTTAAGAGCAAACCGGTGCACTTTTCAAGGTGAAAACTGAGTGCATGCATGTTTAACTTCCAAAAGCAAAGCTGAGGTAGTGTAGTTAGTACTTTGCATGTTTAGATAGTGTACATTTGTGTTGCTTTAATTAACTAGTTTGCTAATTAGTTAAGTGTTGTAATAATTAGTAATTAGTTGGCTCGTTATTCGTTTGATTTGTAATAATTAGTCTAATTAGCTTAATTAGATTAATTAGCTTAGCTCAGCTTATTCATTCAGACCCTCTTTCGTGAGGGCGTAATGTTGTAATAAGTGTGCGTGCGTGTGTGCATGTCTTCCAACCCCGCGTCTTTTTCCGTTTTACTTAACCGCTTTCAATAGTTAGTTTAGGATCATGTTTTGATTAGCGTACCTTATGCTTGCATGTTTGCATCATTCATTTGTCTTGCATGCACGGAGGCTTAGCGCATCATTCAAACTGCATTGCAAATTTCAATACTTCTTTGAATACGTGTTCTAAAGCATGTTATCAAATTGTATCATATGTCATATTAGTAACCGAGCCTATTAATTCATATTGCATGTGTTGCATTAGGCATCTTGTATAGTTAGGATCATGCATCGTTCTAACTTTTGTTTTCCTAGCTTGGAGTACTAGGAAAGCTTTTACGCTTTAGCATATTGCATGTATGTGAATGCTGCCATATCTAGCACACTTTACATGAGGCTATTTGCTTAAATGATTAACTAAATGAATGCCTGTGGATGAAGGATTTGTTGCTTGAATTGGAACAATTTGATAAATGCGAGTTTTAAGCCCACTTTGTGAAGTGGCAAATCATGTTTTAAGCCCATCATGTTTGATGGTAAAACCACATCTTTAAGCCCACTTGAGGGTGGCAAATTCAAACCATTTTCGCAAACAAACATGAGTTGAAAATGTTCCAATTCTTGAGACATAGTCTATACTTGCTTGTGTGCATCACATAGGAAAGCTAGCTAATAACCGGAATAAGAACACATAAGGTTTATAAAATCTCATATCATGTTTAGTAGAGGCCGATCTTTGATCGGGCGAGCGGGGGTGCTCATTTCAGGACATTCCCCTCTCGTACCCAAGTTCCCGAGCCGAGGCAACTTTGGCGATGACGGATACGTGGCCTTTGGCACAAGTCAGGGTTTCCTAAATTTTTCAAAAACAAAATATTTAGGTGACGACTCTGTAATCTGGCAAAGCAGTCCAATTTTGGCATTATTTGATTAAAAATCTATTTTCCAAAATGATTTGCTAGATTTAGACTCTTTGGTGATTATCAATCTCACATTGCAGTTTGTGAGATTAGATTTAGAACTGTGACAGGAGTCCGAACTGTAGGACCAATTAGAACTTTTTGAAAAGGAGGGCGTGAAAAAGTCGAGCTACAGAAGGTCATGAATTGAGTGCCCCACTCGCCCGATCAAAGATCGGCATCTACTAATCATGATGTGATTCTTATTTACATTATATGCTTTTGTTTTGATTATTAGGTTAACTTACTATATGATGCATAAAAGTATAGACTAATATGCAAAAAATTGGAACACTTTGATTTCATGTTTGTTTTGAAAGAGTTTTGAATATATACCTGTAGACACCCCATTTTTGACCGTCCTCAAGATTTGGATGTCACCGTTTGAACACTCGGTGATCATCCATGTTCGTGTTTGTCTTGAGTTCTTGGAGGTTTTGGTCGCGCGCCTTGCCTCAAGACCTCTCGACTTGTTTGTTTTTGTGCTTGGTTGTGCACCAAACACTTGTGTTTTTGCTTCTGAGGGAAGGGAATGGCTTGTTGGCCATCCCCACACCTCATCGGCCTTGGTCTGAGGACACCAGCCATGTTTTATTGCTACCGGCCAATAGTTCTGGCCGATCGGCACTATAGTTGGTCGGCCGGCCATTGATTTGGTCGATCGGCCATATTTTCTGGTCGAGACCTTTTCTTTTCCTTTTTCAGGCATTGTGCATGCCATCTGTGCCAACTGGTGAGCACAAATCTTGCCCTCCATACACATGTATGGAGGGATTTCATCCTTACACTTAGCTTCCTTTGGAAGCTTGGATTTGCATTGCCTATAAAAGGAGGGCCTTCCCTCCCTTTCCAGGGGTTGAATAATCTGAGATATAAGATATATATCCCTCTCTCTCTATATCTCCCTCTCTCTCTATATTTGTGTGTGTAATAGTGTTCTAAAGGGGTTTTTGTTCTTAGTTCTGCACTAAGACACCTAGTGTTACACTATACTTTGATTGCTGAGGTTTTATGGGGTTGATTTTAGAGTTTTGAGTTGGTTTTTGATCAAAAGGAGGTGCTGGACTTGTTGTTCTTGAAGTGTTCTTCAAGGGTAAGAACTTACCCTTTTATTCTCCATTTTTGCTTAAGATTTTAGACCTATTTACATATTGTTTTGAGCTTAGTGTATAGCTGATAAAAGTTATGTATTTTCATGCTTGTCATAGTTGCTTAAGGTCATTTTGGTGTTGGGGGTTTTCTACCTCCTCTTAGGCCTTGTTTGGCCTCTTTTTGTGACCTTCTTCTTGAGCTTTGGAACTCTTTTATTTCGACCTTCTCACCACTGAAATTTAGAGGATTTTCAGTGGTGGAGAAGTGGTTTTGAGGTCTTGTATAGGGGAGGGACACCCCTCTCCCCTTGTGACTCATTTGCTTGCATTAAGGGCTCATAAAGGTAGCATGTTTGCATAGCTTTATTTGGCTCCATTTCAGAGGGTATTTGGTGTTAGTTTATCATGTTAGACCTCTGTTTCATATTGGTTCGATGGCCTATTGCATGCATCATGCACTTGCTTTGTAATCCCCTCTATTGTCATAACATGTGCCATGCATTTAGACCATCATCCTTGCATGTTTTAGCTTGACTTCATGAAGCTTTTATCCATGTTGTGACATGTTTAAGCTCTGTTTGGTATTTATTTGGTCATGTTTTCCATGTTTGGTATAGCCACCATGCATTTTGGCTTGTTAGTCTTGGGTGTGTGAGTCATGAGTACGCTTTATTTGGGATATTTCAGTGATTTGGAATCACTTATCATGCCATTTCAGTCCATGTTCCATGCTTGTACACTTACATTTGCCATTCTTTTAATGCTTTGAAGAGTTGTTGTTTTGTGCTCCATGTTTGGACCATTGTATATGCCTCTATGATTAGGTCTTTGACATGCCTTCTCATTAGGTTTTGAGGCTTATTTTGGCGTATTATAACTCTGATTTTCCTTGATTAAGTCATGTCATGCTTGGTTGTAATGGGTGTAGTGCAATTCTCTATTTTGGCCTTGTGTACGCTTTGTTTTGTACTCGCCTTTCTTAGCATGTTTTGGCCTTATTCCATGCATGCTCTAGCCTTATTTTGGTCTGCCCTAAGACTGTTTTAAGTCATCTTGGCTCTTTGGGGCTTGGTTGATATGGCCATGGTTTGAACCCCTTTGTTAGCCTTGAGTTTTGGGCTTTGTTGCATGCCTTACTTGCATGGTTTGGTTGATTTGGCATCATCCTTTACACATTTTTAGAGCTTGTCATGCTTGTGATTTGTCCATATATGCCTCTTCTTAATGTTCTTGAGAGTCGACTCTTTTCATGCCTAAGTGTTGGACCTTCACATGTGCACGTTTGGGCGCATTTTGTCCCTCATTTCTTGATACTTTGGCCATTGTTTTGGTACGGCTGAGGCCTATCCATCCTTAGTGTAAGTCCATGGATCATGCACTCATGTATTGTTGTAGGCTTACCGCATTGTATGTTGTCGCATCCTTGTGGTTGGTGTCATTATTGCATGCCTATCACTTTGTATACTTACATACCTAGGTTGCATTATAGTATTGCATGCCTATTGTATTACCATGTTCCTTGTATGTTAAGTTGCATTGCTCATGTTGCATTGCATTAATTGCATGTTTCGCATTGTATATGGCATACATACATTGCATTATGTTTGGTTTGGGGTGTCAAACCAAACATGAGGAATGAGGGACGTTCGTACTTAAAGTGACGAAACGTACCTCAATCCTCGGTCGCCGACACTCTTGATTCAACATGATAGGGTATGTAGCATTCATTTGTTTTGTTGCATTCATTCATATTGATTTGCACACTTGACATCTTTGGGTCATCATGCATCGAAATGCGTGATTGGTGGCCCGAGGGTCGAGGGCCACACTCCCTTGAGTCCATAGCATGATAGGGAAGGTGGTCGTGTATACATTTGGCTTGTAAATTCCATGCCATACACTATCTGTCCTCTGTTGCAGCAAAACCAGTGTTTTGCAGGAAGAAATGACCGGTCGACCAATTTTAGTGCCAGCCGACTACCAAAATCAAGCCGGTGATCCTGTTTTTGGTCAATGACCACATTTCCATGGCCGGTGGTGGTTTCCCTTGGCCGGTGACATCCCAATGTTCTCATGGAGTGGTTCAGAAGCAACCTTAGGATTTTCACAATTCTCAGAGGCGCAGAACAGTGTAAACAAAGGCAACATGGGCCATGGCATCGGGTTTCCAGGCAAGGCGAATCAAGCATTCATCATCAAGTCATTTCAAGGTAGGGCTGCGGCGGCCTTTTGAATTTCATACTTAGTTTATTTTGTAATTAATTTGTCAATTAATTAAGGGTCTATAATAATTAATTAGCTAGAGTAGTTAATTATTTATTTGGTTTGTATTATTCTTTCAGACCCTCCAAGGAGGGCTATGTTGTAATAAGTGTGCGTGCGTGTGTGAATGTCTTCCAATCCCACGTCTTTCTCCCTTTTACTTACTTGCTTTTGATGGTTAGTTTTAGGGCATGTTTCAATTAGCATCTATATGTTCGCATGTTTGCATTCATTCGTCTGTATTGCATGCATCGGGCTCGGCGCATCATGCTAACTGCATTGTATTTCAATTCCAAGTTGAATACATGTTATCTGTTGCATTTCATATGCCATGTTTAGAATAGCCGAGCCTATCTTAGTTCCATTTTGCATGTGTTGCATTAGCCATCTTAACATGAACTAGGATCATGCATTGATTAGTAACTAGTTTCTGTTTTGGCTTGAAGTACTCGGTAAGTATTTATGCTTTAGCATCCTTGCATGTGTGTGAGTGACTGCCATGATAGCATGCTTGCCATGAGGTTATTTGCTTATGTGATATAACTGCTTGAATGCTTGTGGGTGAAGGTTGGGTTTCTTGAATTGGAATAATTCATCGAAACCCATGTTTTAGCCTACTTGCGAGTAGCAAACTTCAATCCATTTTCAAAATAAACGGATATGTGATGCTTTGTTCCAACTTAGGCAATCTAGTCTATACTTGTATGATGTGTGCATCACATAGTAATTCTAGGCTAACTGTAACAACCCCCATACTATTTACCGATAAATTACTGAATTACCTACTGATTATTGCTAAACTGGACTGATTATGACAGATAATTGAACTAACTGACATACTGAACGGACTGATTGAAAACTGGAACTGAATTGACTGAGCATATCTATTGTATCGCATTTTTTATCTTTTCGATTAATTGATTATCTGTTCGTGTTTTTATGTTTAAACTGTAAATTGAAGGCCTTATCGGCGGCCGAATCGAAAATAGATTGATGTTTTGGAATCATTGGAATTTATGTGATTTAATGGTGTATTTAATTAAAATGTGATTAGATATGATTAAATTAGATTAAATATTGTTTTATTGCAAACTTTGACTTATTTACCCAAAATGCCACTAAGTGGGCCACTATCTTACACAATTAGGGACTTGTATTACACTTGAACAAAACCATTTCCTCAGCCCTTTCCTTATGCTAGCTGACCAAGAGAGGAGAATTAGAGGGAGTAGGAGAGAATTAAGAGGGAATTGGGTTCAAATTGTAGAATTGCTTGGAAATTGAAGATTGAATTCAAAATTGTGCTTCCATTCTTGAATACAAGACTTAGGTATGAATTTCAACCCCTCATTGATGTCCTTAAGGTTGATTCTTGCTAGATTCTTGGCAAATTATAGAGTTAAGACATAAATTGGTTCTATAGTGTTGAATTAGAACTCATTTCATGCATGCATGTGTGTGTTGATAAATTTTGAGTTGATTTCATGGCCAATTGTCACATGCATGTGCATAATCAAGCTTAAGTCCATGTTTTCAACTTGTTTTGAAAGAAATGAGTTCATTTGAACAAGAATTGGAGCTTTGAAATAGTTTAATTTCATACATGTTTGCATGTTCTTCATATTCTTGAAAATGGGTTTGAATATGGTTTTAATTGACTCACCTTTGGGGCTTGAATTCATAAATTGAGCTTTAAAACTTGTTATACATTGGATTTGGATGTATTTTCCAGAATTTGGGCCCAAGAGGTCGAGTTTTGAGTGAAAGAATGCTTGGTTTGAGCTTAGGAGACAAATCTGGAAATTCCAAAATTTGGCTTCTTCGCTCGAGCGAAGGATTCCTTGCTCGAGCGACCAACGTTTACTCTGAGCCACGCTCAAGCGAAGGATTGGTGGCTCGAGCGTAAAATTCGAGCATCCAGTACTTTTACTGTTTCGACAGATCGCTCGAGCGAAGGATTTCTCGCTCGAGCGAAGCCTTTGATTTTGGAAGCTCGCTCGAGCGAAGGAAGGCTCGCTCGAGCGAGGCTCCTATTTTCAGCAAACTTTGCAAAATGTTTTCTAAGTGTATTTTTGCATCCTCATCCCATTCTAGGCATTCTTAGGCCTAGTTTAAGGCACCTTAATGAGGATATAGATGTAGAACACACCAAGGCAAATAAGGGATTAAGTTATAATATTTCCCAACTGGGTAGCTTAACTTGGAAAGATGTAAGCCTTTAGGGCATATGAACATTTGTTTAGCTTTCATTTCTTATCACCTTGTATTGGTTGTCTGGAGTTGGATTATTGTAATTATTTTCGGGGCGTTACAGCAATAGTGTGCAACACCTAACTCTACACCATGGTTTTCATCATGGCCTGCAACTCGGCCACTTTGTTGGCCAGATTCTTTACCTCTTCGTCTTGACGAGTGCACCGGTCTTCCCAGACTTATACATCGCTCTCGTTCTAGTATTCTTCTTGGGATAACTCCTACCTCCTTCCGTTGCCCCTCCTTAAGCCATCATCCGTTCTAGGATTTCGACTGTTAGTGGCATTATTTGCCATAATCCCCAGTGCCTTGCTTTTATAATTGTGGGGGCATGCACTATTACAAAAACAGTTCGAGATCACATATTGACAAATGAAAATCTCACTTTTATTGGAAGTGTGATAAAAAAAAAATTAGATTGATATTTTGATCAAACTTGATTTGATTGAGTGTGATAATATTTATTTTTTATATCACTTTTCAATTAAGTGTGATTATATATATATATACATATTGTAGACACCCCATTTTTGATCGCCCTTAAGACTTGGACGCCTCAGGTTGATTGTTCAAGGACGAAGGCTATGTTGTGCAAAGGCTCAAAGTTCTTCGGTAAGGAGAGCTTCAAATCCCAACCTTACACCCCATTTTTGGACCAAAACATTTTTGACCAAAATGATTTTTAGACCTTAAAACTCTCTCTTTCAAAATATTTTTGAAAGAAAGTTCCTACAATGTTCCGAGGCTCACATTTCGTTAAATGTTACGCTTTTTGGAAAACCGAGCAAGAACAAAGTGGAAATGAGTGAAAGAAAGGTGAACTCTTTGAAAAATATTTCAAAACACCTTATTTAGAGGTTTGGAGTTGAAGAAACTTGGAGAAGAGGGAAGAAACCTAGTTGGGGGAGAAGTTGGGCACGAACCATCAAGACAAAACTGGGCAGCCTTCACTAAATTAGGTCTATCCTTTTATACACTTGGACTTAAGTTGTGAGGCCACCACCATTGGAAAGTGGACTTCTGGGGCTTCATTTTGCACTCAAGAATCTCCTAAAGCTGTGTCCGGATGAGGGAGATATGGCCAGTTGAAGTTAGGCATCAATCCGATTGAGATAGAAATGAGCAGTCTTCACTAAAATCAGCATATCTCTTAGTAAAATTCTAATTTTGATGTGATGCTTCCACCATTGGAAAGAAGACTTCTAGGGCTTCAGCTTAGGCTCAAGAATGACCTGTAAATGAGTTCAGATGATGGAGATATGTCTATTTGAAGTTGGGGCCAAAAACCAGTTTTTGCTTGTCGGCCATGTGTCAGCCACAAATGGAATTTGACGGCCATATGTCAGCCAAGAGTGACCCTAGTCAGCCACCAATGATGGCCGGTCAGCCACAAGTGTCTAGAAAGCTCAGATTTTGCAGATATTTCTCCTCTAGTTGTTCTGCACTGCTCCAACTGTCCCATTTTTGAATATTTTCAACCAAGGCTCGTGTATTTCTATATATAGAGGCCATTCTCTATTATTTTCAAGGTTAGAAAGATTTGGGAGCCTCTCTCTCTACAATCCTCTCTTTCTACAATTCTCTCTCTCTAGATTTTCTCTCTCTCTCTCTCTCTCTCTCTCTCTCTCTCATTTTTGTGCATACAAGTAGAGATATACTTCTAGTTTGCCTATCAACCCTTAACCAAAGTTGCTTATCTTTGGGATGAGGTTACTTGGGACTCTCTTTGAGCTCCAAAAGGTGGTTTTAGCCTGGATTTGTACCTCAATTGTGTCTTGGCTTCAAGATGTATAACATTCTCCCTTTAAGCTTGTTTTGCACAATTGCTTTGCCATCTCTTTCTACTATTTTTGGACTATTTTGGGGCTAGTTTTGAACTGTAAAAACCTCTATTTTTATGGTTTAAGAGTGTTGGTTTGAGACTATTTTGAGTTAAGGGGTTGTCTACCCTTCTTGCTCATTTGCTTGTTAAGCTTTTGTGCCATTATCCATTACTTTCAAATCAAAATTTTTGGGCCTTTTAACCACTAAATCTCAGAGGTTTTTCAGTGATAAAAACCTTGTTTTGAAGTCCAAAAGTGGAGGGGTTAGCCTCCCTTCCTTGTGCCTTGTTTGCATGCTTAGTTAGTTTTACATGTTAGCATGTTTTTCTAGCTTAACTCAGTTTAAGTCCAACATGTTTTGGCCTCTAAAATGACTTGTTTTAGCTCTGTTTTGGGCTGGTTAGTTTGTTTGAGTTTTGTTTTACATGGTTGTAGTGTAACTCCATGCATTAACTTAATGTTTTGGCTCTTCATGACTTGAGTCCAGCATGTTTTCCAACTAATTTTGGGCTATAAAAACTCTGTGTTTTTAGGCTGAAGCTTGGGTCCTAAGGCCATTAAAGGTTGACGGGTGGATAGCCTTTCTTTGTACCTTGTTTTGGAGGCCTTTGCTTTTGTGTTTCCCACCCTTAAATCATCTTTTTTTGAGGCTTGTACCACTGATTTTCAGAGTTATTTCAGTGGCAAAAAACATGTTTTGAAGTTCAAAATTTGAGGAGTTAGCCTCCCCTCCTTGTGTCTTGTTTACTAGTCTAGGTAGCTCTATGTGTTAGCCTATTTTTCTAGCCATTTCTAGTTTAATTCCAACATGTCTTAGACTTTATTTTGGACTGCTTTAGCTCTATTTTTGGGCTATTTGGCTCAGTTGAGTCTCATTTTGCATAGTTGTAGTGTTAATTTTTTTACTAGCTTAGTGTTTAGGCCATTAAACATGAGTTGCTTGAGTTGGTTACATGTTGTAGTGTCATTTTGCATGTAATTTCAGCATATATAGCTCTGTCACATTCTCATTTGTTTCACTCTTTCCATTACTTTTGAGAGTTGTTTCAAGTTTGGGGATCCTTTAAGCTTGAGATAGAGTTGATGCCTAATGGTTTAATCCTTTTTGAGGGTTCATTATCAACGGCATGAACTCTCTCTTGCCTTACATCATCCCTTGGTTGATGCTTCTTTTGCTTTAGAAGACATTCACTAATGGACTAAACAATTAAAGAATGGATTGGTAAGTTAAAATATGTAAACAAAATTGACAAAGTAAAAGAGGCAAGATAAGCATCTTTGTGTTGCATTGCATGTGTTCAAACCGGACGTTAGTTTGAACACAAGGCAAATGGGACATTTCATACTCAAAAGTGATGAAATGTGTCATTTCCTTAGGTCTCCATCGCCCTTGATCATGTATGATAAGGTGATGGTCTTGAGTCTTGTTTTGCACTCATTAAGCTTGTACAAGCTTGGTTCCTTAGCCATCATGCATTAAAAATGCTTGGTTGGTGGTTTTGGAGCTAAGAATTACACTCCTTTGAACTTGTGTAATGATAAGGAGGGTAATAGTACACATCTATATCTATATTATATATATAACCAAATGTAATTGTTTTGTCAAAAATCTCCAAATATTTATTTCTAAATTCTCATAATTTCAAAACACTCTCTTTCCTACGTGGCAACCTTCTTTGATTACCTATCATGTTTTCTATTTTTCTTCATTTTTTATTTGTTTGATTAATTAAAATTAAAATTAATTTCATTACTTATGGATAAAGATTTGAATTTCAAAATTCCTCCATATAGATAAACATAAAAAAACTGAAAATTAATTTTATAATCTACAGATAAAGATAAAAAATAAACAATTAATTTAAAAAAATTAATTTCATAATTTATAGATAATTTAAAAGATAAAAAATGAACAATTAATTTAAAAAAATTAATTTCATAACTTATAGATAATTTAAAATTTCTTCCCATAAATAAACAAATAAAATTTGATAAATAACTTATAAAAATTAATTTCATGGCCTACAAATAAAGATATAGATTAAATAATTGATTTTTTTTATTAAAAAAAAAAACAAAATTACTCTCTTCCCCCCCCCTCATTTCGTACTTTAATTAATTTCATTATAGATAAAAATATAAAAATTCATAAATAATCTATGAAAATTTATTTCATAACCTATAGATAAAGATAAAAATTTTAAAAATTATTTAAAAATAATAATTTCATGACTTATAGATAAATAAACATATAAAAATTGATAAATAATTTATAAAGATTAATTTCGTGGCCTACAAATAAAGATAAAGATTAAATAATTGATTTTCAAAAAATTAAAATAATAAAATTTAGATAAAGATATGATTTGTTAATCTATATATCTATAAAAAAAATAAAGATAAAGATTAAATAATTGATTTTCAAAAAATTAAAATAATAAAATTTAGATAAAGATATGATTTGTTAATCTATATATCTATCAAAAACATATATATCTAAATCTTTATTTTGATTTACTCATTTTTTTTTCTCCTATCACATATTATCTTTTTTTATTTTAAATTTTTTATCTTATGAAATACTCTTATCTATAACTTCTTATCTCTTATTAAATTCTTAACTTTCTCTTGATAATTTTTATTATTCGTTATTATCTACCAAATGATAAAGATTATAAATAAAAAAAAAAAAATTATCACTCTGAATGAGAATAGTATTAATAATGAAATAATAAAGGCTACATGGGAGAAGGTAGCACAAAAATCTCACAAAATTAATTTTCTTCACTATATTTATAAAAGGTAATAATTTGAGATTCTTTCTATTAGTTATTAAAAATAATTTGCATTAGATCATTGTTATTTTTTTTTTTAAATTTTTTTATAAGACTGTCATTCGTTATAGTATTTCTTCAATCCCATCTCTAAATTATCTCTTTGAAATTTTTGTTTTTCAATAATTAAGTTTATAATCAATTTCTTATCAAATTTGTTTTCTTGATCCTTATTTTATTGAAGGATCGAGACGAATAAAACTTTCATATAATATATGAAATTAATGAATATAATACAAAGATGATAAGGAAGTACTACATATTTGTCAATATCTCTATATTATTATTAGTTGATTTGCTAGATTATACTATCAATTTAGAGCCCATATGATTTAATTCAATGTTCATGACTCTATTTGTATTTGACCATTTTTCCGTTGAGTAACCGATATAATTTTTTTGGGGGTATATAATGATTAAAACTATCATTTGTTATATTTTTTCAAGTACAATTCGAATAATTTTTTATCATTTTTTTTATAAATAAAATAGATTAAAACTATTCTCTTATATAATTTTTATAATACTGTGACATTCTTATCTTGATTAATTTTTTTAAAATGACGTAGGAACTATGCAAGTATTATTCAAACTATAGAGAATGATTTATACTTTGATATGATATGAGTGTGTTATTGATAGAGGAAATCAAAGATAGAGAGTTGCTAATATAATCAATTAATGATTTGTTTAAGAAGTTCTTTTTATAAGCCAAGCAACAAATTTAGATTAAATTTTTTTAAAAATTACTTATAAATTATAATTAAAAGTTGATATTTATTCATAATTTGATCCCACAATAATAATATACACCACTGATTTAAAAGTCCAAGTAAATTTATGATAACTTTTCTGAGCTTATAGAATTTCTCTCTTTTAATGTTTTGTTTAGTTTGATACAAGTTATTTATGTTATCAAGTGATTGTGATACTATTATTCTCAACAATTTTTATAATTAATAATTTTTTATGCATATCAAATTTTATTGTAAAATTTTGTTGGTTAATTATTGTTAACATCTACCTAGATGGCTTAATATTATGGCATCTATTAAGATATAATTTAAGATTAAGATGATTTATTTATCACACAAAATATATATAGTCTATTTTTCCGTGGGAGAGGATATGTATATATTATAGGAGTTGTGGGAGAGTGAAATTCTTGATATTTTTTATTTATTTTTTTTACAGCTTTAATGGATAGGTTTGCTAGGAGTTTTTGTTGTTCTGAAAGTCTTTGAGAGGGGAGGAAATGAACTATAAACTAAAAAGAGAGCTGCATGTATTTTTTTAAATTATGAGAATTTTAGAATATCATTTTGAAGGCTTTTGGAAACACCATTACATTCTATTATATATATAGATAGATATAGATATAGATAGATAGATAGATAGATATAGATATAGATATAGATAGATAGATATGGATATAGATAGATAGATAGATAGATAGATATAGATAGATAGATCCCTTATTCGAAGAAAGAGGAAAGCATTATTCGAACAAAAATTGCCCACATTCACGCCAAATCTCCCCACGATCGACTCAGAGAAGCTAGCACGCACGTACGACTCTTTCCATTCCCACATGATTGAATTTCCCAAATCTCTTCCTTTGCAATTGATCGTTTGCCTTCTCTTTCTTTTGTAAACAAAGCCCTCGTTTTCTTAGTCACAGTGCATAACCGCCATTGAAGTTACCCAATCAAACCACCATTGAAGTGTCTTTTGAAATCAATAACCTCTTCAAGCTTCTAGTGAGTTCTTTGTTCTTTATGCCCCTTTTGTGTGTATATATTTTTTATTATGATTATTATTAGTGGAATTTCTCTCATTTTTTTTTCTTTTTTTTTTTTTGAACTGAGTGGAATTTCTATCTATACACTTATCATCAGCATCATAACCATCAGCTCATAAGAGTACCATGGCTCTCTTTTTTGGTTGCCCCTTTACCCTTGCTTTTGTCAAGTTTGCATGGACGTTGTTGTTTATGTCACTTTGGACTAGTGCATGATATAATATTTGTGTTTCTCTTTCTCTCTTTACTAGTCGATTTTCTCATCTCTTGGCCTCGTTTGGGAACATATTTTTTTTAGTAACTTTTTGAGTTTTTGACTAAAATATGATGTAAACAAAAAGAGATACTTACGTGTAGGTCCTAATAAATAAACTTATTGTCTAATAGGTCCTATGAAAAAAAATTGTCATAAAAAAAGTCACTAATTGTAAATTTTAGCAACAATTTATAAAAATCATGACAAAAAAATCACTAATTGTCCATTTTTAGTGATGTATGTAAAAAATTGTCACAACAAAATTATTTTTAGCGACAATTTTATCAAGATCTATTTTCAATAGGATTTGATAGAATTAAGGCCTTGTTTGGGAAGACTAAATAAGTGTACTTTTTGTCTTTTTGGACAAAAAAATTGAGGTTGAAAATATGGATGTTTGGGTTAACTTTTTGATTTTTTATGAAAAAATGTGTAATAAAAAATTGTGAAAATTGATTTTTAGAGGAAAATTTGAATTGGGAGTTGTGCAGCCGTAATTGTTGACTTTTGGTGAATAGTGTTAACTTTTTAACTTTTTGAGTAACTTTTTGGCTTTTTGGATTATTTGGGACTTCCCAAACAAGGCCTAAGTCAAACTATTAGGACCTATTGGCAGTTGACCCTAAAAAAAATTAAGGGTTATTTGGGATGTCCTAAATAAGTGCACTTTTTGTCTTTTTAGACTAAAAAGTTGAGGGAAAAAATATGGATGTTTGGGGTAACTTTTTGACTTTTTATGAAAAAATGTGTATTAAAAAATTGTATAAACTAATATGTAGGGAAAAATTAGAATTGAGAGTTGTGCAGCCATATTTTTTGACTTTTGGTAAATAGTGATAACTTTTTAACTTTTTAGCTTTTTTTCAACTTGCCAAACTTGGCCTTAGTATGTTTGGGATGACTTTTTGACTTTTCATAAAAAAATATGTAAAAAGTAAAGAGAAAATGGAATCTTTAACTTTTTGATATAAGTTGTTGATTTTTTGATTTTTTTTAATAACTTTTTATTTTTATTTATTTATTTATTTATTTTTTTTGACTTAAAAAATCTACTTGACAAACAAGGCATAATCTCTCTCCTGTCTCTTTTTCTCTCTGGACAACGACGGTGAGAAACCCTACCAGCTATGGGCTACGCGATGTGAGTTGAGGGGATTTGAAGATGAATCAATAGGGACTGACTACTAAAGACAATCTAAACGGCGGGAAATGGAGCTAGGCAATGGGAAAGTCGACAATGAGACCAAACTGCACATATTTCTTCTCTGTCTATCGCTATTTCCAAGGATCGATTTCATTGATAAAATGGTAAGTATAGTGATTTCACTGTTTCATTGATCGATTTCAAAGAGTTAGTATAGTGATTTTGACTTTTTTTCCCACTGATTTTTGTTGCTTCTTGCAATTGGATCCACTGATAAATTGGTAATTTATTCTTTCTTATTTTAAATTTTTTAATTTTTAATTTTTAATTTTTGACCTCCATAATCCATAATCAGAAACTAGTTTCTCCATTGGCTACTCTTAATTGCTGCTGGTGAAATTTGGGATTGGTCAAGCAGCCAACCATTACACGTTGTATGTAATAATCCAATAGCTGTATTTGATTTCTTTGAGATTATCCTTTTATTTTTTCTCTCAAATCTTATTGTTCAAGCTGACTCCAAAATTAAGATTTTGTGGAGATAATTGGAGATTTTTTGATAATATAGGTTGAGTTTGTGTTGCTATTTTTATTTTTTATTTTTTAAATTTCTAATTTTTGGATTGATCAAGTTGGGTTTTGATATGGAGTTTTTTTATTTATTTATTTATTTATTTATTTATTTATTTGTTCGATTTTTAATTGGTAAGGTTTTTGTTTGCTTTGTTGTGATTTGATTGTTGTTGTTGTGGGACAAAAAAATAAAAATAAAATGGAACTCATCTATCTTATCGGCTCAATTTAAATTTCCTGCATTAGCTTTGTTGGGTTGTAATATATATATTTTTGGTAATATGTAATTAAAACTGTAATACTTTGGTACTAACTAGATGTTGTTTGGGATTTCTATTTGAGAGTCATGAATTTCTATTAGTATATTTTTAGAAAATAAAGAAAGACTATTAGTCTTCAACCAATCATTTGTTTTCTTATTGAATAAAATTACTTCTATAGAGGTTCTCTTTAGTTGTTTATATTTTTTATACATAGTTATAATAAAATGAATATATTGCATTAACTTATAGCTGATTTTTGTTTTCCTATTTTCAAAATTTTAATTAATTTGTTTCTCTGTTTTAGGTTTAGAAAAGTTAAGAGCTTTGGTGGTAATGTGGTGGTCAGAGTGATTAAATAACAACAATGAGCTCTTCTTTCTTTGAGTGTAACTCTCTAGTTCTTATGGAAATTTTTTTATTTGTGTTCTTTTATTTTTAAAAATTGGTTATTTTTTATATGTGATTACTAATGGATGTTTTCAATGTTTATCACTGCATTACCTTGGGGATTGAATGTTTGCCATATTTGTGAGTTAAAGGCTTAAAATTTTTGTTTGATTTTGGGTGATGAGTTTACAAAGTTTAAGATTTGTAATTTGTACAGATATTTACTTATTTGGACATTATGGGAAATTTTTATTTTTTTGGGGTAGTGATTGAGGTGCTCTGTTTCTCCTTCATTGTAATGGGTCTTGTCATGTATATATGTTAAGTTCTAAGGTTACCGTATATGGTATTTAGTATTCCATAATTCTAGGGCTGTTTGGAAATTAACTTTCCTAGTGGTTTGGTTTTTACGAAATACGTGCAGAAAAGTAGAGAGAATGATGTGGCTAAAAACAAAGGTTCCCAAACAAGGCCTCAATATAATATTTTGTGGATTCTTTTGCCGATCAAAAAAAAAAAAAAATATATATATATATATAATATTTTGTGGATAGATAGATTTGCTAACAAAATTGTGAGTTTTTTTTTTGTTTGTCTATTTGAGTTTGAGAAAAATTAAAGTGACCTTGGTAATTTGGTGAGTAGAGTGATTAGTTATGAATCCGTGCCCTCTTGAGTGTTGTTCTCTTCTTCTTATTATTGTGTTTTTTTTTTTAAATTTTTTTTTTTTTTTTCATGGGTAGATCTAAGAGAATGAATATTGATGATTGCATTAGCTTGACCATTTTTTGTTTCTTTTGTATTTTCAAATTTTTAGTTGGTTTGTTGGTCTATTTTAGGTTCAGAAAATTTCAAAGTTTTGGTCGTAATGTGGTTGTCAGAATGGTTAAATAGCAACAATATGATTTCTTCTTTTAAAGGTAACCTTCTACTTTCTATATATATACACACACACTAACGGTTGGCACACGCGATGTGTGTGCAATTCAAATAAGTAAAATAAAACAAAACATTTGTTATATATTGAGTGCCCTTGAAGTGGTAATTGTCTTCTTTATTCAATTTAAGGTCTAAGGTTTGAGTCCCATGCCTCTCATCAATTTAATTTAATTTATTTTTTATTTTTAAAAAAAATGGACACTTGACAGCATAAA
This sequence comes from Camellia lanceoleosa, assembly GCA_025200525.1. NCBI lineage: Eukaryota > Viridiplantae > Streptophyta > Magnoliopsida > Ericales > Theaceae > Camellia > Camellia lanceoleosa. The sequence goes on along the minus strand of CM045766.1, from coordinate 19,523,132 downwards.
TAGCCAAGGCTTTAGGACATCATAAGGGGTGTTCACTTTATATATAGTATAGATAGACAAGGCTTCAGGAAGCCTTAAGTGGTGTTCACTTTATATATACTACAAATAGATATATATATATATATATCCATGTATGTACCAAAATGGTTATGGTTTTGGGCCTAAAGCTTCACTTGCTATTTTAAACACTTTACTCTTATTATATTAAGTGCACCTTCCATCGTCTCATTCTTGAATTTTAAGTTTCCCTTGTTTTTGGAATAGATGCCACTTTAACATATTGTTTGCCAAGCACTTTCTGTAGAAGATATCATATCACAAATAGATGGTTTTTTTGTTATTGTATTTTCTTGCACAATGAAGAAAATGGTTCATGCTTATTTTTTTTTGTTTTTTTTGTTTTCCCTGTCTTTAACTTTTTGCTTTCTCCTTGGTGCAAGATATATGGGTTGTCACAAAAACAGTGCCCATACTTGGACATGAGAAGTAAAAAATTGCTTAATTGTGTAGATAGATATATATACATACCTCTATGTTTCTGTGAGATTGTCAGACTGGTTTGTAAGTATATACCCCTATATCTTTCTCTATCTATATGTCTGTATTTTTTGAGAAGAAAACAGAGAAAGAAGAGCCTTAACAAATCTGCACACTGTAATTGTAAGTGCTTTAAATTTGAATTCTTGGCTTTTGGGTCTTCAAAGTTGTATTTCAAATTTATGACTTTGAATGATATGGTTATGGCTATATTCATTTTTTCTCTTTGTTTACTTTCTGAAAGCTAGATTGATGTTTACAATGCACTTCTGGTCAATTTTTATTTAAATTTAATATATAAATGTGTTTTCGGCTTTACTTATGATTTTATTGGACATAAATACAGGTGTTGTTGGTATGGACACAGATTTTTACTTGAATTTTTTAGGTGACACCTATGCATTCTGCTATTTATTCTCATGGATAAATTTCACTTTTGGCAAATTGTAACAGGTAAGCTGATGCATTTGTGTCATTATTTGGAAGAGAATTCACAAATAATGTTGTATAATTTTTTTGTTTGACTGCATTTAGAAGTGATTTGCTTCCAATAATGTGTCTTTGTGTATGCTGTTGAACGGTATGATTATATTTCTCAGTTCATTAAACTCTGAAATATGTTTTTTCCAGTTTGATTGTAAAATATCTTGTGGCAAATGAATATTTATCCTTGCTTTTAAGTAAAAAGTCATTGGATGTTATAATGGATTTTTCTGTTTTCCTACATTCCATAGATTAGATTTTGTTTGGTCAAAATGTAAACATGAACTTTAATTTTTAACAGAATAATATTCTGAATGAGTTGTTCTATTGAGTTGATTATTTGTGCTATCAATCTTGCAATTTTGAAGATGCATATATATAACAGATGAACTATAAATTGTTCGGTGGTGCTACATATACCAATTAGTGTACTAACTAGTGTACCAACACTAGTTATGACTTTAATATTGACCCCACTCATTATACAAATTACAAATACCAAAAACATTTTAAATTATGTCACATCATCAATTGGTACACTAATTAGTATACTAGTTGGTGCATATAGCATTATTCTAAATTGTTATATCAATAATGATAATGAAGTGTGCCCCTTACAATCAATGCTCAATCCAAATGTCAAGTGTAGCATTGCTCTTATACGACATAAGACTACTTAAAATGCAATTAATGATTCTCTTACCCTCTTAAATTTTTAGATTGAATTGACCTTTATATGTGTGTGGATAGATAAATGTCAGGTGCTCATATTACAAAGGATGATGCAAGTTTAGAGCACCTTGTGACAAAATATTTGATTGCAAACAATGCCATAATGAATCCAAGGTCTTTTAAGTATTTTGTTTGGTTTTGTTTGTTTTTTTTGTAGTTGATTAAAATAATATTACTCTGCTATGGCTACTGTTGTGAGCATGTAATTGATACCAGAGAGTTCAAGCTAATTTATTATTATTTTTTTTCAAATTATTATTGATGACTCTGCATATTTGTCCTACTTTGTTGGGAGGTTTTATACACCAATGGATTTTGTAAGGTCTTTTGTGCTCACTTATCTTGAAGACTTGTAATGGTCTGCTGCTGTAGCATTTTTGTTTGGAGATTTTGATCAGGATTCTACTTTTTCGCTATACTTTTAATTTAATATGTTCTCTTACATGTTTTATTGTTTTAGCTATTGTTAATCTTTTATGACTACTTACTGGATACTTTGTATTATTTTCCTTTCAATAAAATTGAGCATGCACTACTGTCACCTTTCTATGCTACATTTGATTTCATGTTAAAACTTGCTTGAGCAACAGGCACGGGCCATCGTGTGAAGCACGAACCCTCGCAACTAGTATATAATAAGAGGGAGCTCATACCTGCTACAGTAGTAGGTGGCTCTCTTTTTTTCTTCCTTTTCTATCCTTTTCTTTTGTGCTTTGTTTGTTTATTTATTTTTTTTGTTTTTATCTGGACAATTTTGTAACTTACAACCTTGGGAGTTTAACAATGGCTCTGCTAAAAAAAAAAAAAAATTCTACGAAGGAGAGCTAGCCACATATACCATCCTTTTACACCACACAATTTCTCTTCACTTCACTTCAGTCTATGCATGCATATCTCATTTTCTCTCCCTACTGCAAATTCTTCACCTCTCAGTCTCTGTATCTCTGTCTCTCCTCGTCCAGAGAGATGTCCAAGATCTGGACTATGGTTTGAGATCTTGATGGTGATGAGTTCATGATCCTGAAATACTACCAAAGATGTGTTCAACTTGATTTCGATTTTGGATTACAATTTGGAATTTCTATGAGAATCCGCCAAACAAAATTAGGGTTTCTTCTTCTCTTCGGGTACAGTACATAATTTATTTTTTCATTTATATTTTGCTGCGTAAAAAAGTGGTTTTCGCTTACAATTTCATCTCATCTTCAAAATCGAATCAACAGAATTAATCATGTATGGAAGTTCTATGAGACCCGTCCAACAAAATTAGGATTTTTTTTCTTCTATTTTTTATGTACTATCTATGAAGCACGGACACCTCTCTGAGGGCTCCGTACCAGTGTCGAACACATGTCGGACATGGACACGCGTTGGACACGGACATGCGGTGGACACGTGTCCGACACGCAGCAGAGAGTGTCCTCTTTTCTTTTTTTTTTTCTTTTTTTTTTTTTTCTTTTTTTACATCTGGACACGTTCGGGACACGTTATAGACACTTTTAGAACACGTTCGAGGGTAATTACACAATTTACAAGACTTTTTTGGGGGCGATTTGTAAATAAGTAAAACAGAAATATATGCCCTAATTCGATTAGCACAGAATAGAAAGGGAGAACAGAAGAGAAGGGGAGAGAAAGAGAGGACCTGGTTGCTCGTTGTTTGTCTTTGCTCCTCGTCGGTCATCTTTTCTCGTCGATCGTCGCTCCTCGTCGGTCGTCACTCGTGTCTCGTCGTCGCCCGTCGTTAAGGTGCACACTGGTCTTCTTTATTCTTCTTCGTCGTCGATCTTCTTCTTTTTCTTCCTTTTCTCCGATCTTCTCAGTCTCTCTCTCTCTCTCTCTCTATCTCTCTCTCTCTCTCTCGCACCCTCTGTCTGATTTCTTTTCTATTAGTTTTTCTTTTATATAATGAGTTATAGTTATTTTTTCTTTTTCTTTTAGATAGACTGATCCGTCTTTCTCTGGCTTTCATTTTTTTTCTTTTTTCTTTCAGCTGTGCCTCTATTATTTGAGTATGTAAATGTTTATTTTTTTTTTTAATTTTAATAATGTTATTTTGTATATTTTATTACCTTTTAATGATTTTTTTTTATAATTTTATGACATATAATAAATAAAATTAATTATATATATTGAACGTGTCCTCAGCGTGTCATGTCCCCTATTTTTTGAAAATTTACGTGTCCGCATGTCCGTGTCGTGTTCGTGTCGCGTGTCCGTGCTTCATATGTACACAATTTTTTGTTTGTTTGTTTGTTTGTTTTTGTTGTGTAACAAACGTTTTTTTTTTCATTTTTTATTTATTTATTTTTAATTTATATTTGTTAACGATTTTCTTTCTTTCTTTCATTTATTTATTTTTTTTGAAGGGTTGTGTGGTTATCATGTCTTTTGCGTTTCCTACTAGATTTGACTTCTTTCTGTTCAGGTAAGAAAGGTTTTCTTTGTGTGGGGATATGTTTCGGGTGAGAAAATTCATTTTAATTGTTCAAAAACTCAAGGCATTAAGACTTGTTTGGATTAGGTAGATATCTCCAGGAGCATGGTAAACCATGGAATTTTAGTTTGTTAAGAATAACATATTCTGAAAATTAAATTAAATTACTTATTGACTAACCAGGATTATTATTATTTTTTATTATTGTTGTGACTTTGGTTGGTTGCAGTGTCTGCGTGATGATGAAAAAAGAGACACAGAGGTTATCTAAGATCCCAGATGAAGTTCGAGTGGAAATATGTCTATATTTCTCTTTTGTTCTTTGTTTGTGGATTCGAAGTTCAAGCCTACATCCTATCGGATAGGGACATGCATAGGGACACGGATACGGGACACGACAATTTTTAAAAAATGAGGACATGGACACGACAGGGGACACAACAAATTTTTTAATTTTTTTAAAAATATTTTTATTTTAATAAACATTTATTATTTTATTTATGTAATATTTTTTAAATAATGTGTTCCAATTAATTTTTTTATTTCATTTTACATGCATGTGTTTTTTTATTTTTTTTATTAATATGTATAAGTATATATTATCTTATAATATGTATTATATATTATCTTATAAGTATATTATATGTAGTATAATTACTATTATATAATATATAATAATAATAGTTATTATATAATAGTTATATATATATACATATATGAACCAAGAAGATAAAGACGAGATGACAGAGAGAGAGAGGGAGACAGAAGTGAGAGAGAAAGCGATCAATCGTGATTGCGATCGCAATCGCAATCGGGAGGGAGAGAGAGAAGGCGAGAGAGAGAGCTCTGAGTAGGTGAAGGCGAGAGAGAGCTTTGAGAAGTCGAAGGGCTCTAGATTGTCAAAGTCGAAGGGGGCTATAGCTAGTCGAAGTGGATTGGATCGTCGAAGTTGAAGGGCTATCGCTAGTCGAAATAGACTGGATGGAGGTCGATTGGCTTGAGATCGAAGTTATGAGAGAGCAAGAGAGAGAGTGAGGCTTACGATGGAAGTCGTCCAAATTGAAGTCGCTGACCAGGTTTTACTCCTTTTCTCTTTCACTTACTCTTCCCGCCGATTGTGTCCCATGGCGTGTCCAGATTTAGACAGGCGTGTCCCCGCCGTGTCCCTTGCAAAATTATAAATTAAATTGGCGTGTCCCCGGTGTGTCCCCGTATCCAACACCGCCACAACTTCCATTTTGGCGTGCCCATGCTTCATAGTATAAAGTCCACCATTTAGCAATGATGTTATTGGACGAGGGACCAAACTCCGTTATTACGTGAACATAGTGTTAGACCATAACCTATTAGCTGGGTGGGTTTGTTGGTCTCGCTAACCAATCAAAAATGTCAAGATTGGATGTGAAGGAATGTGATGCACGTGGGTAATGTAAATCAATATGTATGTTCATTAAAAAAAATGTGCAATCCTGACCATCTTGGAAACCACCATAAACTGAATACATGTAATTATTAAGACAATTATATCACAAGTACAAATCTAACTCAGCAACAAACAATTTTTTGTTTGGAATATAGTCATGATATTAGGAGATAGTCAATAAAATATTTGGGACAAAATTAGAGTAAGATGCTTGTACAAGAAAAGCAGTGCTTGTTGTGCAAACACACACAAGACGGGCCACATCAGCACCACTCTATTATCCAGTGTCATTTGTGACATATGGACCAATCACATATCTCTGTATATTTCCCTTCTAAGTTGAGTCATAGTTGAAGCTAATATACACAGGTGCTTAGGAAAATTCTTCAGGCATCTCCCAGTCTGTAGAAGTACCTAGCTAGCATTTTAGTTTTCTGCTTGCTTGTTCACCTTCTTCATCGATTGCAAACATAACCAACAAATACTATTTCCTTCTCTTACTTTGCAAAATAATGACCCATTTCAAGATTTATACATTTCCCAATCCTCCTTGTGCGGTGTTTGGCTTTTATGAAAGAAAAGTTAGAGAGAGAGCTCAATATCCCCAAATGTGATTACATTGGCTTTAATTCCTTTGATACTTACAGAGGCGAGGCTTCTCGTATCTTTTGTGATCACCGATAACTGGAAAAGATGGAAAGCAATTTATCCCTAAGACTCTGGCGTAGCTTTCGTTGCGTGGAATGTATGCATAGCTAGCTATACCCCACTTCTTCCTCCAAGAATTTTTTATCAGCCAAACGGGTTCTCCATTGTAACTCCCCTTGCCTACAAGACAAATCACATGAAATTCCACCAGTGAGTGGTTGACAAGATCTAATTCATCACCCAGCTTCATCATATCAAGCCTATGTAAAAAACGGGGTGGCTTGTACACACCCTACATATAAAAATAAATTACAATAACATTTAATTACAAGTTATTTCAAAATTATTCAAATAAAACATTTTTGTATTTAGTAGTTTATACCCCTTTATAACGATCGAAAAACTCATGGCAGGCTATATAAACAGTGATCGGGTGATACTGGAGAATTCTTGACATCTCATCCTCATTTTCGGTTTCAATCCCGTAATATCCATCGATAAAAACTCTTGGACTATGAAACTACAAAAATTATAAACATCATAAATACAATATATATATATATATATATTTATCAGCAAAAATAAACTTTAATAATAATAATAAAGGAACAATACAAATGATTATCATCAATAAAGGGAGGGTAAGTGCAAAAGAGCATCACAACAAAACTAAATAATCCCAACTAGGTTGACACCGAAATAGCTTGCCCAATCATTTGCTAGCATAACCCAAATTTGGTGTCACCAACCAACAAGACAAGTACAATACGCAAAACAAAAAGAAAGCCAAAAGTGAAACCGGATATGGAATTGATGGATAATTTTGTAATTTCATAGTCCGGGAGTTTTTACCGATGGATATTACAGGATTGAACCTGGAAATGAGGATGAGATGTCAAGAATTCTCCAGTATCACTCGATCACTGTTTATATAGACTGCCTTGAGTCTTTCAATGGTTATAAAGGGGTATAAACTACTAAATACAAAAAAAATTTATTTGAATAATTTTGAAATAACTTGTAATTAAATGTTATTGTAATTTATTTTTATATGTAGGGTGTGTACAAGCCACCCCTTTTTTTACACGGGCTTGATATGATGAAGCTGAGTAATGAATTAGATCTTGTCAACCATCCACTGGTGGAATTTCATGTGATTTGTCTTGTAGGCAAGGGGACTTACAATGGAGAACCCGTCTCGTTGATAAAAAATTCTTGGGGGCAGAAGTGGGGTATAGGTGGCTATGCATACATTCCACGCAACGGAAGCTATGCCGGAGTCTTAGGGATAAATTGCTTTCCATCTTTTTCAGTTATCGGTGATCACAAAAGATATGAGAAGCCTCGCCTCTATAAGTATCAAAGGTATTAAAGCCAATGTAATCACATTTGGGGATATTGAGCTCTCTCTGACTTTTCTTTCATAAAAGCCAAACACCACACAAGGAGGATTGGGAAATGTATAAATCTTGAAATGGGTCATTATTTTGCAAAGAAAGAGAAGGAAATAGTATTTGTTGGTTATGTTTGCAATCGATGAAGAAGCTGAACAAGCAAGCGGAAAACTGAAATGCTAGCTAGGTAGTTCTACAGACTGGGAGATGCTTGGAGAATTTCCCTAAGTACCTAGGCTTGAGACTTAGAACTGTGTACATTAGGTTCAACCATGACTCAACTTAGAAGGGAAGTATACAGAGATATGTGATTAGTCCATGTGTTACAAATGACATTGGATAATGGCGTGGTGCTAATGTGGCCTGTCTTGTGTGTGTTTGCACAACAAGCATTGCTTTCCTTCTATAATCATCTTACTCTAATCTTGTCCCAAATATTTTCTTGACTATCTCCTAATGTCATGACTGTATTCTAGACAAAAAATTATTTGTTGCTGAGTTAGGTTTGCACTTGTGCTATAATTGTCTTAATAATTCCATGTATTCAATTTATGGTGGTTTCCAAGATGGTCAGGATTGCACAGTTTTTTATTTTTTAATGAACATACATATTGGTTTACATTACCCACGTGCATCACATTCCTTCACATCCAATCTTTTGACCTTTTTGATGGGTTAGCGAGACCAACAAACCCACCCAGCTAATAGGTTACGATCTAACACTATGTAAAAGTAATAACGGAGCTTGGTCCCTTGTACAATAACAACATTGCTAAATGGTGGACTTTATAGATATATATCTTGTTTGCGAGTCACCTGAATATTTTCATGTTTAACCTTTCCCATGCTAAAAATCTCTTTGAACTATTTTCTGATTTTATTTAGGGCTACATACAGTGGTGGGATGAAGGGTCATATAGCCCGTTGTGCTGGAGACTAGAAAGCACAAATGCAGTGATACACCAAAATCTAAAAAAGTAGGATACGGGTACGGCATGGTTAAATAAAAAAATTTATTTTTTATGATTTGAATAATGTAATATGCATGAAAATAAAACCTAAAGCAAATTAATCAATAAAGAGAGGGATTTCTATTAAGCTAAAACTCTTCAAACATTCATAAAACGTCCATAACTAAAAGCAAAAGCAAATGCAAATTAAACATCATCCTTAAATGCCAACACAAAAAAAAAAAAAAGAAAAAAAAACAAAAGAACGAGAGCAGAGAGAAGAAAAGTGAGAGAGAGAGAGAGAGAGAGAGAGGTGAAAGAGACAATAAGGATACATTAATTTGACAAGTTCTATTACTCTAACTCTCGTTATATTTCTCTTATCGTAGAACTAAACAAAGTGTTACAAGTAATATGTGACTTCAAGTATCCGATACTTTAAAATTAAGTATCCAATACTCCAAAATTAATGAAAAATTAATTAAGAAGTATCCGATACTTTTAAGAAGTATACAATATGTATTTGCGAGTATCCAAGGAGTATCGGTATCCGATAAGTATCCGATACGGATACGTTTCCCTTTTTGAAGTATCTATGCTTCATAGGCTGGAGATCCTTGCCCCCCAATTTTCTGGTCACCAATTTCTAGAATGGAAGATATTATGGACAATCAAGTCATGTAAGCTTACATGCAATCAAAATAATTTTGTATTGGATTAATTGAATTCACTTTTTTATCTTGAGCTGTTACATTGTGTCTACTTGTTCCCTATTCATCATCCAGATGCGCTATATACAGACTTCCAGATGCTCACAAACATATCACTTGACCACCTGCCTGCTGGGGTTATATTCCCGAAGAAGGTTTTATCTTGTCATGTTCTCTGCTTGGCATTAACATTCCTCTTGTTAGTAGTTTATTTATTATTTTTATTTCTGCATTCGGTTTCAATATATAAGGCATCTACTTGTACAGATGTGCATCTTTGCTTTTGTGATAAACCCTTATGCGTGTGTCTGCTTATTTCATGGTCAAGCAAGGTAATGGAAATCAAAAAGATAATAACAAATAATAAAGGAGATGCATTCAACCAAGGTATAGAGGGAGCACAAAGACTCGCAATGTTTCAATATTAGAGCCCATATGAGAATGGTTTTTTGCACGTATTTTGATTTGTTTGATGTGAATAGAGTTCTTTGGCTTTAGATTTATTAGATATGGTTCATTATGTTATTATTAAAATCTTGGTTTGGTTGAGGTTCTTTAAAGCAATTCCTTGCTTTAAGTCAATAAATCTTGGTTACCTGATCAAGCATGGTAGAGCACTGTAGTTGGACATATTTTATTTCAAAAATGTTTAAGAGCTCTAATCTAGGAGCTCTAACTGGTGGGTCCTACCTGCTGATGTGATGGTCTCCTTTTTTTTTTTTTTCTTTTCTTTCACTGCCAGCTCATTAGAGCTGGCTTTAGAGCTGCTGATTTAGAGCTCTGAATCATAACTGATTTTATTTTACACATGCTGGAGACTTAGATAGTAATTAGCTTTCCATGTATTTTACATCATGGTGTTGTGTGTTGATGGATTTGAAATACAGGGATTTGGGTTTCATTTCGTACTTAAAATAGTCGAGAGAATTTGGTATTGAAGTGCTTCCATTTGAAGCGTTAAGGTAAAGGTATGAGATTCATCCTACTAGAATAGTTGTGCCTCTAGAATTTCGGAGGTTTGGGTCAAAATTCATGTTTTTTTTTTCTTCTTCAAAATCATTCATAAAGTTCTTATAAATCCATTCGTGGAAAATTTAATCCAAGCTATATTTTGCTTGAAGTTCTTTTTGTTGGATGGTGGAAAAATAAGAGGAATGGAAGAAGGTAGGAGCAGAAGGATATCAAAGTTCACCTTTTTTCTTCCAAAATTACTGAGATAAGGTTCTCAAATTCATTCGTGGAGTTTGTCCTCGTCAAATCATTTTTAGTTTAGTTTTGCTAGGGTTCACTACAAGAAATTACACTTTCAGCTACCAAATTTTTAGTCGCCGAAGGTTCTTTTTTAGTCGTCAAAAGTCATTGGTGACGAAAGTTTTTCATTACCCATTTAGTCACCGAAGCCTTGTCGGCAATAGTCAATGGCGACTAAATTCACGTTGGTCGCTAATTATATAATCGTCGGCTACTAAAACAAACTTAGTCGCCAATGGTCACTTTTTGGCGAGAAAAGATTTAGTCACCGAATGTAATCAAATAAAAATGAAATTCTCTTTCAGCGACTAAATATTGCAGTCGCTAAAACCTTTAGTCGCCAATAATAACACATTTAGTGACTACAAAGTTTAGTTGCCGTTTTATGCCACCATTAGCCACCAAATAGTTTAGTCGCCAAAAGATTGGATATTTTCATTGCACTGTATTTTACGGCCAAAAATTTTTGTCGCCAAAGGTGTATTGTTTTTGCGTGACTAAAATATTTAGTCGGCAATATTGTTTTGGTTACTAACTATTTGGTCGCCAAAAGTCTTTTGTTTTTTTTTTTTGCTACTAAATATTTAGTCACCCAAAACCTTTGCTTACATTTTTGGCTACCAAATATTTAGTCGCCAAAAGCTTTATAATATGACTTTTTTGATTAATTTCTCAACCACCTGTATTCATTCCATTATTAGTGCAACCTGTACCCTATATATGAACAAAACAATCCATATATTGATTATATTACCAATCACTCTAGAACGTGCACGCATTTCACTTTCAACCATTCAAAAAATTCATATTTAACATCAAATTTCAAATGTAATAGAAATTCCATATAAACGAAGTATAATCCAATCTCAAAAATGTAATTCCACACAGAATAGAGGATTAAACAAAAACATGCCCTATAAACACAAAAAAGTAATCTGTACCCCGCCAAAAAAATAATCTATACAAACAATAGTGATATGTAGACTAAAACAATGTCCTCCGTAATTGTCCAAAAAAAGTCGTATCCACAATTCCATGCCAAAAACCATCCATAAAAATAAAATTAATCATTAGAATTGACTGAATATTGGTATATTTAAAATTATAAAAGAAAATCACATAAAACTTGAATGTAATTAATCTTTTCAAATTAATCATTAGTTTTGCATACTCGAATGTATAAAAAAAAATTTAAAAAAAAAAAAAGAAGAAAGAAAGAAATTCAAAAAAAAAAAATTGTAGTAATTTTTCTAAATAGATCTTCATAAACAACTCAAATTGCAGTTAGCAACTTAGAAATTCAACTGACAAACAAATTAGTATTGACACAAACAATTCATAATTCCAAATTAGTATTAAGATAAAAATAAATCTCCATTATAATCTCACCAAAAGCTAAAAAGCCCATTTTAACAAAGTGATATTAAACTTCCAGAAAAACAGGGCAAACAAATGACATGTAGACTAGAGGCTCCAAAGAAACTTCAAAAAAATAAAAATAAAAAATAAAAACACACATTGATAATTGTCCTATTATCAGTGTAGTCATTGTTCATTTATGAAAGCTATGTTCAAGTTCGAAAGTGAAGGTACACAGGTCATTTTTGGTACGAGGAAGCTGCCTGTTACATCCCAACAGTACCTAGAAACTAACCAAGCACCCAATTCCCAAGGATATTCCGAAGGATAAAGAAAATAAATTTACATGTTATTGGCAAATATACCTGTGCAATATTTCCAAAGTTGATTGACCCTCCAACAATTATAATTAACAGCGAAGTGATGCTCATTCATTCTCCCTTTCAAACTTGACATTACAACGGCATAGATCATGCAATATACATCTCTAATTGTGCTTACCTTAGAAATACAAAACTTGAAATTATGATATGCATATTGCAATCAAGTTAGGGAAAAATAGATATTAAAATTTTCAAACCTCGAACTCTCCATAATACCAACTTGTAGGAGGTATGACAAAGGAACTTTCAAATGCCCATAAACATATTCATAATTAAAAAAAATCTGTTACAGATGCAGTACTTTTACTTCTTAGAGCAAATAATAAGAACCTGCTGGGTAAAGAACTATGTTTGGAAAATAGAATACAATTTATAAACCAGAAATAACTTGTGAAGGAATTCTTTCACCGGCTAAATTTTAGATTTCAAATCAAAACTTTGAAATTTGAGAATATAAATATACTTCTCTTAAAAAGGGTGGAAAAAAAATGTGATTAAAAAAATGAACTTCCTACCAAACCAAAAGGCAATATAACCCGAGCACCACTAAGAGGTGCTCTTTAATGCCTACCCGCTTGATGGGCCCATAAGCTTCATACTCCTTTTTGAATTTGCTCTCCAATGTTTCATAATTCTGAAAGAAAGAAGGCATCATACAAGTTACTAAGTTAAATATTAGGAAATAATTGAAAATTGAAAAACAGTTAGGCACTGTTACTCACAAGCCTAGCAACAAAAAGTGTCTTGTATGGGTCTCCAGAAATATTTGGGTCGTTAGTTGGATCATCTGTAAGGAAGATTATTTAGAAATAAAAAAAATTCTTTGATAAGTTCTTTTTAGAAATAAAGATAACTGAACCACAAACTATGGATATTGACTTTGTCTAGCTTATAATCATTGAAAAGAGACAGTGGCCTGTCACATTTCTCAAGCTCTTCTGCAGCCTTTTTTGCACCCTCCTCCAGCCGCAATGTGTGGATTCTAGCCCTTCTTTGTGCCTGAAAACACCAAATGAATCAATAAAGATACATAGGCATGTTAAGATGTTACATCAAAGTTGTGTTACAAAGAAACAAACAAAGAAGATACTTATGTGATCCATTGCAAGGCCTTGCAAATGATGAACCAACATTTCCAATTTTTTTGGGATGCGTAATACATGATAGTCTGAAATTCCAAAATCTACAACTTCTAAACAATTTAAACAGTTAATCATGAATATCATTGTCTATTAACATGCTCTCTTATTTTAAGACTACAATATTGTAATAATTAATGCATCATTGAGATATTGTTATTGATAATTTACTCGGTGATTCAAATTGGGAGTTTGACCTATTATCCCTCTCTAGACAAAAAATGTGTACTCCACCTTTGACCTATTATCCTTCTCTACGCAAATTGTATCCACCTTTTATGCAGTTATACTAAAACAAATTAATATTTTGCATGTGGACTTCATTAACATAATAAGCAATGCTCCACCTGTAAAATTTGACACTAAAGCATTTGATTATGGGAAAATTAGGCCTCAATTCATCAAATAATTTTTAAAACTCTCAAATAAATACAAAAGATACCAAAATAAATAAATACATGCTATCTCTTCTTCAATCAAGGGGGAGCTTTTCATTCTATGAACTGCCTGCATGATTGTAAAAGTCTCACAATATTTTAACTAATGAAAAGTAGTGAGCCCATAATCAAAGTGCCTATATGATAAACATTCAGGTCCACCATTGCTGCATCCACTACAGGAAATGAGGCAATTAACGGCGTTTTATTAAACGTCACGTTTGCTAATTTTTAACGGCGTTTTGTAACCGTCGCATATTTTTTAAAACCAAAATGGCACCGTTTCTAATTGAAGGCATTTAAAAGCGCCTCGGAATGCTGTAGGTACACGCGCCCCTTTATGAAACCCTTATTTTTGAATCTGAGTGCAAAGTGTAATAACAATTTCGCGCACATCTCTCTCTCTCTCACTCTCAGTGATGAAGAAGACGGAGGAGATCAATCGGCTGTTCTTGAAGCTTGAATATATAACACTGAGTCTTAGCTTGAATACGCACACATCTCTCTCTCTCTCTCTCAATCCTTATACGCACACATTTCTTCATCAAAGCTCCATCTGCACCTGCGATTTCGAAGATTCAGATCGATTTCGAGATTCAGAGCGATTTCAAAGCTCCATCGCCACCGTCATCTGCACCAGCGAGATAGCGAGCTCCACTGTCTCTCTCTCTCTCTAGATCTATGAAATCAATGTTTTGAAGGCATTCTTACTTGAACCTCATTTGCAGAGATTCAGAGAGAGGCATTCTGACTTGATCCTCATTTACTGAACTTTAATCAATACTCTCTCTCTCTCTCTCTCTCTCTATTTCTTTCGAATTTTGCTGCATGTATAACATTTGTATACATCAATATTTGTTGAATTGTTGAATTGTTGAATTGATCTATTAGGTTCTTTTTTGATCTCTCTATATACATATACATACAGCACACCCTATCTCTCTCTCTCTCTCTCTCTCTCTCTCTCTCTCTCTTTTCTAGAAGTTCATTTCGATGGTGTCTGAAACCCTAGAAGACAAGAAACAAGAAGAAATAGCTAATGTCGAAGACAAAGGTGAAGTGAAAGAAGAAGGGAAAGCAGAGGAGGGTGAAGAAGAGAAGGAAGCGGAAAAGAAAGAAGAGGATACGGAAATGGCAGAGAAGGAAGAAGAAGAGGAGGAGAAGGAAGAACCTGAGGTGAAAGGTGAAGAGAGTAACGAGGAAGCAGAGGAGGTAAGCAAGAAGGCGAAGAGAGGCCGAAAGGGTAGTTCGAAGAAAGCTGCAAAAGATGAGAAGGCGGCGAAGAGTGAGCCCGGCTCGAAAGAGCTTGTTACGCCAATTGAGAGGCCGATCAAGGAGAGGAAGACTGTCGAGCGGTATTCGGAGCCTTCGACTGGGAGAAGTGCAAGCAAAGCATTGTCCATTGAGAAGGTGTTGACAGTAAATTTATGCTATACTTTTTTTTCCCCCTTAGTAATTGTGAATTTTCTCACATTGTGTTTTGTAAATATGCAGGGTCAAGGCACACAGCTTAAGGATATGCCAAATGGTATGTATTTATCATTTATCTAGTTCTGAGTTTGTCAATTCAGATGTAGAAAAGTACTAATTATGGATTGACAGCTAGAATTTGAATTGCATCAATACAGATTTGTTGTTCCTCAATCTTATTTTGTTATATTGTTTTATGCTCTGTCTAGCTAGGATGTCCTGGTTTTCACATCAATCTCTAAAGTTCATTTAAATGTTATTTTCCCAAGGAGGTGTTGTTCCAGTGTATAAGCGGAACATTTAAATGAGTTATGTTAGTGATGTCTGGAGTCTTTAGTTTCTAAGGTCAGGTCATAGCTTTTGATTGGTTAGATTTACAATGCTCTTTCATAATTCACACATAAATTGTATGGGTGTATTAGAAGCTTGAATAATATTTTTTCCTTGAACATCCAACAATGCACTAAAATGTGGAATTATTTTATCTGCACTATTTGAAATGTCCAATCATTTCAGTTGTCTGACCTGCCTATTGAAAACCAAAAATTTTTGTAGTGAAGTGTATAGTTGATAAAATCATATTGTGAATCAAAATATTAATTTTGCTAATTGTGAATCAAATTGAAATGAGAATTGTAAGATTTGACACAAAATATAAAAATGATATTAAATAATCGGATATATGAAAATTAAAATAAATGGATTTTGGTAATTTTGGAGCTTTGTGATTTAAAGTTACCAGATGTTGAAAGCAAGTGGTGCTGCTGGAATGGCTCCTCAGCGCCGTCGATCATCTTCGGCTACTCTGTTTGGAAGGATGACACAGGTAATTTAAAGTTCCCATTTGAATTTCCATGTTCTGTCATCAAACAAAGTTTTAGTCCTTTCGTTAGTTCAGGTGTTTGCTATTATTTTTATTTACAGAGTTTCCGAGGAACTCCGCAAGGAGTTAATCTTTCCTTTGTAAATGGTGGCCTGACTGGTGGAGCAGAAACTTTACACGAAGTTGAAGCCAAATACCCAGCTTTGCTTTTCAAGCAGTAACTTACAGCATTTGTAGAAAAGATTTATGGAATGATGTGAGATAACCTTAAGAAAGAGATTTCTCCATTGCTTGGATTGTGCATCCAGGTAATTGAATCTGTTCGATTCTTAAATTACCAGGCACAATTTATGGTAAAAGGAGGAATGAAATTCTTTATTCTATGGGTTATTTTATTAATTTACTTGGTAAATTATTTCTGTATAAAATTTCTGCACAAATGCACATTGCAATTTATGGTAAATTATTTCTGCACAAATGTACATACCATCATCACCCAGTTAGCTCACGAGGTTGCAGAGAAGCACATTGCAATTGAAGGGGAATTAGTAGTGCAACCTTCAGATAATCATTTTTGGTGAGAACCATTTTATTATCCCCAGGCTCGTTATAGGGTGAGAACCATTGCCCCATTTTCACTTTGATATTCTTTCTTATTACAGATATTTTGATGTGCAATTATTGTGATGCTATGGGATTTGTATTTATTCTGTTTATTTACTGTTAAAATTCCAATAACATTATCATTTTGACTTTTTTAGGGTATTTGTTCAAGTACTCTGCAGTTATAGCACCCTACCACTCTATGCCATAGTGACACAGGTAAGGTTCAGTCGTAACTTATCATCTGAGTTGCAGTTTAAATTGGCAAAACTGACATTCACACTCACATACAATGTTTTTGTTCTATTGTTCCAATGGATCATTTCACCATAAAAATTAGATTGTATTGTAGCCATTTTTCTTATAGTTCTGTATGATCACACAAACTCAAATGTTAACCACAAATGTCTTTTGTTTGCACAACTAGTGGAAATTTGTCATGGGGGATTTGCTACTCTTCTTAAAAATTGAGCAAATTTGATTTTCATCGTCTTAACGCCAATTTTGATGCTTAACATGATCTTCGTGCATTTTTCATTATTTTAGGTAAAAGAACACAATAATCTTGACTCTTCTAGAAGGCCTTAGTGAAACTTAGGTAACTAAGTTAATCGTTCAATAAAACTTTGTGAAGTTGATTTTTTGTTCAGCAAATGCAAGGTGGTTTTGTAAAGAGGAGCCTTTTAACACTTAAGAGAGTGTTTGGTTTGTTGGAATGATTTTGGGTAGGAATGCGATGGTTGTTCTTTGACTTCCCAATGGAATGGTCATTCTGGTGATTCCATTTGGAATATATGTTTTTACTTTTTACCGTACCAAACATGGGAATGCATAATGGGTGTTTTGACGGAATAATCATTCCGTTCCAACCTTCATTATAGTAACCCAACACTGCATAAAACTTGATAGTTTCATTAATCATATACTGCTGAATGACATATTGGATACTCATATTTAAATGCAATTTATTCCGATATCTGTTCTGCTATTGTAGTAGAGGGACTTCTTCATATTTTGCTTTATTAATTGGATTAGGTGTTTCAAAGGTTTCCCTAAATCTGTAATATGGATCAACAAGCTCATGATTATGCCACAGCTATGGCATTTGTTCAGCAGCAGCAGCAGCAGCAGCAGCAGCAGCAGCAAACAACTAATATTCAACAGCAGCAACAATTTGGTTTTCATCAACAGTTCCCTCCATCAGTACACGGTCCTCCTTTTCTTCCACCACATCCCTCTCTCTAACAGTGTCCTTTCCCTCGCCACATCCAACAACCACATCAACTCCATCCTCATCCTTCACCACATCCTCACCTTCTTCATCTTCAGCAGCAACAACAGCCTCCACCTGTATTTCCTCCACATATGCCCCCTCATCTTGTTCCTTCACCCTTCATTGGTCCATATGATTCTCCACCACACCCTGCAGCTCCACCATCTGATCCTGAACTCCAAAAGCGAATCGATAAACTTGTTGAGTACGCTGCCAAAAATGGCCCTGAATTTGAAGCCATGATTCGTGAAAAACAGCAAGACAATCCTGATTATAGCTTTCTATTTGGTGGTGAGGGCCATAATTACTACCGGTACAAGCTTTGGTTATCTACACATGGCCCGGGTGGCCCCTTCAACCCACCTTTCCCATCCTCTTCTATGCCTATGATGCGTCCTCCAAATCCTATGATGAACCAGTCATCGTTAAATGCTCCTCCACTGGGTGGTCCTCAAATGCACCAACCTCCTTTTACACCACCGTTTTATGAGCAACAACAGCACCATCAACATTCTCAGCCTTTTGTTGGTCATGGACGACCAGATTATGATCACTCTTCCAGGTCATTCAAAGGTCTCTCTGGACCTCTGCCTTCAGATGTTGCGATGGAGATGAACAATGTGCTTAACAATCTCACTGGAACCAAAGAGTCAATCAAAGGTGCCAAGATTTGGTTTATACAGAGGTCTCCATTTGCACCAGCTCTAGCCGAGGCACTTAGGGACAGGGTGTTTGGTGCGGATGATTCTGAGAGACAATTGCATATAATTTACCTTGCCAATGACATTCTATTTGACAGGTACACTTCCAGTGCTATGCCAAATCTTAGTTCAACATGAATTTGAGTGCTGTTGAAATGAATTTGATTTTGGCTGCTTTTCTGTGTGTGAATACCTATTGCTTTATTTTCTTCTTCTTTATTACATCTATTGCAGGATTCTTATTCACTGATATTTTCTGCCTCTTAAATGCTTCCACTGCTTCATATCTCGTGGTGTCCACTGGCTGCTCGAGTACATTATTATGTGTCCTTCCAAATTTGTCATATAAAAAATAATAATAAAATTTGATTTTCCTCCCAGATAGAAATTTCTTTTTAAGTTTGTTCAACTTGATACAATGATATTGCACTGGTGTTTTAATGAATATGTGGTATTGATCTATCCTGGCGATTATATTTTGGCAAGATAGCAATGTTCTTCGATTTTGATGATATAGTAAGGGGAATTAAAATCGAGCTATTGTGATGTGAACGCAGGAAATTATTTCTTTCTTGAATGCTTCTTAATTGTTTAATCTTTTGGCTATCAATGTGTGCATTGATGCTACATGTGTTTATCTTTGGGTCATTCTTGAAATATGCAGGTTGCAGCGTAGGATCAACCCTCATGAGCTTGATAACGAGGCACTTGCATTTAAGCCTGTTTTAGGTTCCATGCTTGCCAGGATTTACCACAACCCTCAAAACAAGGAGGAAAATCAATCACGATTGCAGAAAATCTTACAGTTCTGGGCTTCCAAGGAAGTCTATGATCATGTCACTATTCATGCGCTTGAGAATGAGATGATTGGTGGACCACCAACGAATTTCTTTCCAATATTTGGTGGTTTCTACCATCAGATATTTGTTTCTTCTTTTTTTCAAGTTACCATTATAATAAGCTTTCATTCACTGTTTGTTTACTTGTTCAGCAAGCGGAAAAACTTACACTATGAAGCCATTGCCCCTTAAGGCCTCTCGAGATATCTTGAAGCTGATGCACCATACTTACTGGATCCAGGGCTTTCAGTTGTTTTTCAGCTTCTTTGAGATATATATATATATGGAGGAAAACTTTTTGATCTCCTCAGTGATAGGAAGTAGGTGTTGTTATCATATCCTGCTTTGGAATTACCATTTGTGGTCTTTTAATTTCTCTCTACTTATGCAGGAAACTTTGCACGAGAGAGGATGGTAAACAGCAAGTTTGCATTGTTGGTTTGCAACAGTGCAAAGTGTCAGATGTGGAGACAATCCAGGAGCTCATAGAGAACGGAAATGCTACAAGAAGTGCAGGCACAACCGGTGCAAATGAGGAATCATCACGTTCACATGCCATTCTTCAGCTTGCTATTCAAAGGTCAGCTGATGGCAGTGAATCTAAGCCTCCAAGAGTTGTTGGCAAGCTCTCTTTCATAGATCTTGCTGGAAGTGAATGAGGTGCAGATACTACTAAAGGTTCAATCTTTTGACTCTTTTGGCTTATCTTCAGATATTTATTCATCAATGAAGGTTCAATATGTCGACTCCTATAATTAAAATAATATTAAGATTTTTTTTTTTTTTGCACAATGATTGTGGACTATCATTTGATATGATTTTATTATTTGAGTGGGAGTTATTATTTTATATTAGTGTTATTCAGTTTTATTTGAGATATTTTTTTTAGTTCATTCGCATAAAATTAGCACAATTTCAAAAAAAAAAAAAAAAGGATACCACGGCGTTTTAAGAGACGCCACCTAAACCTATAAATCTAACGGTCAGATTTTTCAAAAAAAATATAACGGCGTTTCAAAAATGTTGCTAAATATCATAGTGACGTCATCGTACTGTTAGATAAGACATTTGGCGGCGTTTTTAAAAACACCGCCTATACTAATATAACGACGTTTTTCAAACGTCGTAAAGTTATAGCGACGGCCGCGTCATCGGCGTTTGGTACTAAACGTCACAAAAAGAATTAGCGACGTTTTTAGTACTTATAGCGGTGTTTTTTAAATGCCGCTAAAAGTGAATTTTCCTACAGTGATCTTATAATCTATTATCAATTAGAATAACCTTTAGATCATCTATTTCAATATGTTGTCCAAAATAGGACATCAACTCAGATGTTTCAGTATTCTGATACCCTGAATTTCCTCTGGACCATTTACCATGATTTTAGGGACTGCTCAAAGTTAGGCACTTTGTGAAATGCATTCCCAATGAATTTCCATCAGACTGGAATGCAAAATGAAGGAAGGCAATTCTATTTGGTAAATATGATAGGGATATTTACATACCTTGATTGGATTTTCTGGCGCTTTAGAAGATGAATGATTTTTCTGCCGAACAAAAATCTGTAACAAAATTAACATTCTTAGAAATCACCACAGCAGAGATGATGAATTACAATAATATTCCACCTCAACAACTTTAATTTTGAGAATAAAAAGTTGGAAGAAAATTGAAGAGAAAGAACAAAAAATGAAGGGAAAAGGCAAAAAAAAGAAAAGAAAGGCATGGACTTAATCATTAGCACGATAAAGAAATGGTATAGCAACTCTGGATTGGAAGTTCTTAGGCAACTCAACCTCATTAGGTTATGATTTGGGGTTGGGTCAATTTGGGGCTTGGTCAATTTATAGGTATGCGAATGGAAGAAGGCGAGTCAGAGGGATAGAGATAGAGACAGAGAGAGGGCAAAAGACATACTTGGGAGTGATGACGGTGAGAGAGAGATCGTGGAAGGAGGAGAGGAGAGGAGAGGGAGAGAGAGAGAGAGAGAGAGAGAGAGAGAGAGTCACGGTGATCATGAGAGAGACACCAACTTTCCAAGGTAATTTAGCCTGAAACGGTGACGTTTTGCAAACCTAGCTTCTTTTTTTTCCTGACTAACTGCTTTCGTCGTCAAAAACAAAGAGTTGTAAATTTTTGCTAACTAAAACGTAGTTTCATTGCCGATTCATTTAGGAATCCCTCCAAAAATTCGAAGTCCTCCCTCTAAAATTTTAGTTACTATTGCTCGACTAAAATTTAAGATGTTCAGGCTGGGCTTGGCTAAGGTGAATGTGTGTTCGGGCTCGACTCGTGTTCATGACGAGCCTAGCCACCTCGAGTCCGGATCATCTGTCGCCATTTCCTGCGGCCCGCCAAAACGACGTCGTTTTGTTTTTTTTTTTCTTCTCCTTCTTACTTTGCTTTTCAACCCCTTTTCGTTTTTGAACCAAACCCACCCCCTTTTCTTCTCCATCTCCTTCTTCCTCCTTTCTATCTATAAAAACTACCAAACCCACCATCTCTTCTTCTCCATCTCTGAGAGATCATTTTCCCTTATTTGAGCTAATTATGTGTTGATTTTTTGATTCTTCATTTGCTTTTCGTGCTTTCTCTATTGGGTTTGAGTTTCTCTGTCCTCAAAACCCAAAAGTTTCTTCTTTGGGGAAAAAAGTATGTAACTTTACTCTGATTGGAATGATTTTGATTTGTATTTTGCTATTTTTTGGCTAATCCCCTATTTATTTCAAGATTTCCACGAAAAAAAATTCATTATCTTCATCGGGGTTTACATGATTACTATTTCAAAAATTCCTTTATTATCAAATTATAATTGAAAAAAACACATCATCTTCAAAATCTTTGGTTGTTCTTTATAGAGAGTGGTTCCACTGAATATATGGATCCTTATATCAAACTTCAAGCTAGCTTACAACATGCTTTGCCGCCTAGACGGCACATTCAACCATGATGTAGCACTTAGAAGGAAAAAAGAAAATATTTAGAAGGAAAAAATTAGAAGCAGAGGCAAGAGTGCAGAGAGAAGAATGAGGGAAGAGACATCACTGAAAAATTATTAGAAGGAAAGGGCAACCAAATTGATACCTGTGCAACTCGATCAGACTCATAGCCACCGGCTGCTATGTGTGGCCATCGGCACAGAATTCATCCATCGGCTAATAATTGATTGCCGGTCGGCACTAAACATTGCCGGCCGGCAATGAATTCCTGCAGAACCTGCAACTCACAGCAGCAGAGGGCAAAATCTTGCATGGCAACTTAATTCAAGCAATGTATGCACCAACCCTATCCCTTATCATGTGTATGACTCAAAGGGACATGGTCCTTGGTTCTCGGACCATCAATCGCGCATTTCAATGCGTGATGGCCCAAGAGACCAAGTTGTGCATTTTTCATGTCAAATGAAATGCAAACTAAACAATCAAAGAGCCCAATCCCCATCACCAAATCAAGGGACAAGGCATGCATGCAAGATGCATTGCAACCTAATCATGTTAGCTAGGGATGCAATATGAGCATGTGAACAAACAATGCAGGCATACAAGCAAACATGAGGTAAGCATACAAGCAAGCAAATGATGGTCTTAAACATGACTTAGGCAACTCTAATTAAGCCTAAAATCAGTGGCCAAAATGCTAAAAAATGAGGGCTAAACACACATGCACACATGCAAGTAAGGTGGACCAACACTTAGGTACTAAACAAGCAACTTCCAAGCACACTTGAAAGGGGATATCATGGACAACTAGCATGCAATATAAGCTCTGAAATCATGTCGAAATGTAGTGCCAAACCAACTTGAACAAGACAAACAAAAGCATGCAAACATAGTCCAAGTATACAAGGCAAGTCATGAAGGCTTGAACCACACTTAGTACAACCACACATGGCAATACTTAAGCAACTAAAATCAGAGTTTTAACACATAAAACTAAGCCCAAAGGACTACTTAGATGGCATCTAAGTGGTTTGAATTCAAAGGCATGCATAATGGTCAAAACATAGGGCATGCAACACATACTTTTAAAGCAACAAAGAGACAACTAAGGCGAGCATACAAGCACACCAAAGGGACTGAAATGACATGTTGGGTGGTTCCAAATCACCAAAATGATACAAGCAACACATGCTACACATTCATATACTTGGGGCATACAAGCCCGGCAAGCCACAAATGCAAAGGAGCTACACTAAGCATGCCAAAATTAATCCAAACAACTATGGACAGACCTAAAGCATGGCAAAATAAGCACAAAACATTCACAAGTCTAAGCCTAAAACATGCTCAAACTAAGGCTAACAACCTAAGACATGTTAAGGGAATTACAAGGCATTACATGGCAACTATGCTAAACATGCATGGAGTACCAAAACCAACATACAACATGATTATATTATAGCATAATAAACATGAAATGCAGCCTAGACATGATCAACACACACTTGAACAAAGGCTTCCTTAGGAGACCAAAAATGGTCTCTTTCAAGGACAACAAGGAGAGGGGGTGGCCCTCCCCTTTTGGAGACTTCAAGGCACCATCTCCACCACTGAAATCCCTCAAGATTTCAGTGGTGAAGAGGCCCAAACACCAAAGTCTCGAAACTTGCACAAAATGGCACAAAATGAGGCCTTTCAAGGCCTAAGAGGGGCCAAACTTCCCCAAAGCACAAAACACTCTTAATAAAATATTAAGAGGGCTTAAAAACAAAACTTTTTTATGTTATACACTAAACACAAAAACAGCTTTAAGATAGGTAAAAATAGGATGCAAAAATGGGGAATAAAAGGCAAGTTTCTCACCCTTGTTGACCACCTTCACAAGTGTTGATGTTGTTGCTTCCTTGGGCTCAAATCCAGCCAAGAACACCAAGAACAACCTCTTGGAACCTCAGAAACCAAAGAAAGGTGAAGCACTAGGTGCTTGTGTGCAATAGTAAGACAAAACACACACACTAAGCTTAAGGGAGAGAGAGAGATATAGGATAGATACACAAACCCTAACCTAAAACCATTGCTCTCTCTGAGTTATTCCCTCTCTAAAATGTCCAACCTTTTTGCAAGGGAGAGAAGGCCTCTTGTTATAAGAGGCAATCTTGTAATGCTTAACTAGTAAGCAAACAAGAGGTCCATCCCTCCATACACGTGTATGGAGGGGAAGTCAATGCAAGACAGCTGAACAGTAGTCGGCTGGGCAAAAATGTCATTTTGACAAAAATGACTGCCGGCCGGCAACAAAGAGTGCCGACCGGCAATGTACATTGCCGGTGGCAAGAAAAACCAGCCGGTGGCCTCTAGCTAGTGCCGGTGGTGTGTGGGGATGCCTCACAAGGCATTCCCTGCCCCTCCAAGGCAAAACATAAGTGTTTGGTGCAAAACCAGACACAAAACAGTCGAGTTCGGAGATCCTGAGGCAAGGCGCGTAGCCGAGAACTCCGGGAACTCCAAACAAACACAAACATGGATAATCACCGAGTGTTCAAGCGGTGACGTCCAAGTCTTGAGGACGGTCAAAAATGGGGTGTCTACAATTGGCAAATCAAGGTCAATTCACAAGTCGGTCATTACTGTTTGGGGCACTCTTAACAAAAATTTTCAAACATTTTAAGGTTCACCTTGCAGATGAAATGGATATCAAAATCCGTTCACCAATTAATTAGTATACAGTGACTCGTGCTAGTGCAACCTCCAATTTAATGGGAAGTGATAATGCTTCAGAAGATTCAGAAAATGAAGTCCCAGAAGATGATGCTCCACAAGATCCTCATGCCAATTTGATGCCATCAACTGAACAACCTCAATATTGGACTGAGTTTTTGGCCATGGAAGAACAACGTTATAATCAATGCGTTCAATGGGAACAGCAAATGGCTAATCAGGTCAATTCATTGGGTAGTCAGTTTGATACATTTGCCACTGCACAGAACTCATTAATTTAACAATTTGGTGATTTCCGTGTGGACATTGAACATCGCGTAGATACGATTGAGCATCGCGTAAATGATATATACCAGCACTACTACCCTTCTCCACCACCACCACCACCAGATAATGACTGTTGATGTGTTTCACATTATGTATTTGCATTGGTTTGTATTTTGTTATTTTAAAAACCTTTTGTTGGGTCAATTTGTTATGACATTGGCCTATGCAGTTGTTATCACTTTATATTGTAGTTTTTCATTTTAAAGCCTAGTTGACAAAGGACATGATTATGTACATCCTGAAAATGTGACAACAAGGTCATTATTCAGTTATGATTCCTCTTGTACAAATCATGTTATAGTAGTCAATGACTTCACTTTAAATATCATTTTATAGAAGAGGAGGTTAATTAAAAAAAAACACATTGAACTACAGGCCAAAGATCTGCCTATGCAAAAAACATGGCAAGAATTAGGTATTGAACTTGAAATATGGCAAAAATACGTATCAGGGGAAATTCATAAAACCAAAAAAACTAACCAATACACGTTAGACATAATATTTTTAAATAATAAAACCAATACATAAAACCCACAATTATGGAACCTTTCAAGGCAATCTATTAGTTGTTCGAAATAAAATCTGTCGTTGAAGATCTTCGTAGTACGCCTTTTGCATAGGATTTAAATTTGTCATGTCCATTGACATAATTTTATGATCTTCATTTCATTGTTCTCTTTCATTCATCATAGATAGGAGTTTTAGTTGTTCTTCCCTATCTTCGGCCCTTCTTCGACGCTCTGCAGCCTTCTGCGCACGGTCTATCACCTTTTGTTCATCTCGCTGAATAGTTCTAGCAGAGATAGTTGATAACACTTCAACAATTTTGGATTGGTTAGCAGCCATTTCATCAAATCTACTATCGTGCGTTGTTTGATTCTTCAACTTCTCTTTCGCAGCCTTAGTACCAATTGGTCGTGTTGATGTATTAGATGGTTGTTTGTGCACCACATTATTTTGGTTAGATTGAGAAGCCTCATATTCACTTGGTGGATTCGAACATAGATCAGTATGTTGTGTGCTTCTTTTTGATCGAAATTCATCCCACTTTCAACTTTGGCGCAAAATCTCCCAACATGTATCAAATATGAAGTGTTTTTTCTGTATTGCATGATACATCCGCTTCGCTTCAGTGACCTACAAAAAAAAATTACAAAGATTTCAATAACAAGTATACATTTAAAAAATAAATTTGATATTTAATAACACAAATAAAATTTACCATATCTGTCTCAGTTGTTCCACTTTGTTGCCTCAGTTGAATTTGTTTAAGAAAACCACAAAATTTATTAATTGCCTTTTGTATGGCAGACCAACGGTGAGTCAAAGAAATACGATTTCAATTTGATTCACTGCTCAATTGTGAATTAAAATAAACAAGTACTCATTCCCAAAATATAGCCATACTCTGACTATTACCAGTAATGGGATCTTGAGAGACTACTAACCAAGATCTACATAAAGTTTCATCTTCTATAATTGTGAATGCTTTACCACAAGAAACACGAGAATGTTCTGAAATAAAATGATTATCACTATTCTGCGTGTTCTGTTCTCGTGAAGATTCCAACATAAAATTAATATGAGTGTTGTGCTCAAACATTTGTGATTCCTCAAATATTTCGAAATCTTCCATAGTTTAGAAAAAATACAATACACTTACTGAAAAATATTGTAATGATATGAAGCTCAAACTCAGAAGCAGATAATATTAATTAAAATTTCAAGGAAAACAAATATCTAATGACTGAAAAGAAAAAAAATTCACAACATATAAATGCTATTCTGAAAATGAAACACTATGTCAGCTTGATATAGAAATCAGATCTATTTTATAGAGCACATCATCAACAGTAAATTATTATAACGGCTAGTTATGAAATATGTATGTCAAATATATTGAAAATTTAAATTTATATCACCCTTCAAATTATTAGTAATCCACAAATGAACATATGTCCAAAAAAATCAGCTCAACCAAGTTAAAACAACCAGTTCAAACCTGTTCTTGCAAACCTGTTCCTCCAAGTTGTGCACTGTGCGGAATTGCCCAACCCGGTCGACCGGGTGGTTGACCGGTTGCTCTCGAACGGTCTCGAACGGTCAGCAGTTCAAACCAACAGTTCAAACCAACCAGCTGAGGATTCAAACGAACCAGGGATTGAAATGGTGCACCGGTCGACCGGTTGGTCAACCGGCCGGGCAACCGGTTGGTCGACCGGGTCCTCCCTCCAACGGTCACCAGCAGTATTTTGGTGAAATCAGTATCTTGTCGTCAGTTTGATGAATTGTTTGATGAAATCTCAATCTGATATCGATTTGGTGCAACCGTTGGAGCAGTGAACAGTAGCTTTTTCATCAAAATTTGAATTTGATATCAACTTTGGTGAAGCGTTGGAGATGGTCTAACATGTCTTTTTAGTAACTTTCTGATTTTTTTTGGCTCAAATATAATGTAAAAAAAAAGTGACACTTACGTGCAGGTCCTAATAAATATACTTATTGTCTCATAGGTCTTATGGAAAAAATTTGTCATAAAAAAATGTCACTAATTGTAAGTTTTAGCGACAATTTATAAAAATCATGACAAAAAAAGTCACTAATTGTCAATTTTTAGCGACGTATGTCAAAAATTGTCATAACAAAATTATTTTTAACGACAATTTTATCAAGACCTATTTTCAATAGAACTTGATAGAATTAAGTCAAACTATTAGGACCTATTGGTAGTTTATCCTAAAAAAATTAATATGTTTAGAATGACTTTTTTACTTTTTATAAAAAAATGTGCAAAAAATAAAGAGAAAATAGAATTTTAACTTTTTGATATAAAGTGTTGACTTTTTGATTTTTTTTAATAACTTTTTGACTTCAAAGAAGGCACTTGCCAAACCCTGTCTCACTTTCTCTCTGGACAATGACGGTGAGAAACCCTACCAGAGATGGGCTACGCGATGCGAGTTGAGGGGCTTTGAAGATGAATCAATAGGGACTGACTACTAAAGACAATCTAAACGGCGGGAAATGCGAGCTAGGCAATGGGAAAGTCGACAATGAGACCAAACTGCACATATTTCTTCTCTGTCTATTGCTATTTCCAAGGATCGATTTGATAAAATGGTAAGTATAGTGATTTCACTGTTTCATTGATCGGTTTCAAAGAGTTAGTATAGTGATTTTGACTTTTTTTCCCACTGATTTTTGTTGCTTCTTGCAATTGGATCCACTGATAAATTGGTAATTTATTCTTTCTTATTTTTTTTTTTTTTTTTTTTTTTTTTTGACCTCCATAATCCATAATCAGATACTACTTTCTCCATTGGCTACTCTTAATTGCTGCTGGTGAAATTTGGGATTGGTCAAGCAGCCAACCATTACATGTTGCATCTAATAATCCAATAGCTGTATTTGATTTATTTGAGATTATCCTTTTATTTTTTCTCTCAAATCTTATTGTTCAAGTTGACTCCAAAATTAAGATTTTGTGGAGATAAGTGGGGATTTTTTGATAATATAGGTTGAGTTTGTGTTGCTATTTTTATTTTTTGTTTGTTAAATTTTTGGATTGATCGAGTTGGGTTTTGATATGGATTTTTATTTATTTATTTATTTGTTCAATTTTTAATTGGTAAGGTTTTTGTTTGCTTTGTTGTGAGTTGATTGTTGTTGTTGTTGTGGGACAAAAAAAAAAAAAAAATTGGAACTCATCTATCTTATCGCCTCAATTTAAATTTCCTACATTAGCTTTGTTGGGTTGTAATATATATTTTTTTGGTAATATGTAGTTAAACCTGTAATACTTTGGCACTAACTAGATGTTGTTTGGGATTTCTATTTGAGAGTCCTGAATTTCTATTAGTATATTTTTAGAAAATAAAGAAAGGCTATTAGTCTTCAACCAATCATTTGTTTTCTTATTGAATAAAATTACTTCTATAGAGGTTCTCTTTAGTTGTTTATATTTTTTATACATAGTTATAATAGAATGAATAGATTGCATTAACTTATAGTTGATTTTTGTTTTCCTATTTTCAAAATTTTAATTAATTTGGTTCTCTGTTTTAGGTTTAGAAAAGTTAAGAGCTTTGGTGGTAATGTGGTGGTCAGAGTGATTAAATAACAACAATGAGCTCTTCTTTCTTTGAGGGTAACTCTCTAGTTATTATTGAAATTTTTTTATTTGTGTTTTATTTTTAAAAATTGGTTATTTTTTATATGTGATTACTAATGGATGTTTTCAATGTTTATCACTGCATTAGCTTGGCGATTGAATGTTTGCCATATTTGTGAGTTAAAGAGTTAAAATTTTTGTTTGATTTTGGGTGATGAGTTTACAAAGTTTAAGATTTGTAATTTGTACAGATATTTACTTATTTGGGCATTATGGGAAATTTTTATTTTTTTGGGGTAGTGATTGAGGTGCTCTGCTTCTCCTTCATTGTAATGGGTCTTGTCATGTATATATGTTAAGTTCTAAGGTTACCGTATATGGTATTTAGTATTCCATAATTCTAGGGCTGTTTGGAAATTAACTTTCCTAGTGGTTGTTTGGTTTTTACGAAATACGTGTAGAAAAGTAGAAAGAATGATGTGGCTAAAAACAAAGGTTCCCAAACAAGGCCTTAATATAATGTTTTGGGGATAGATAGATCTGCTCACAAAATTGTGAGTTTTTTTTTGTTTGTCTATTTGAGTTGGAGAACAATTAAAGTGACCTTGGTAATTTGGTGAGTAGAGTGACTAGTTATGAATCCGTGCCCTCTTGAGTGTTGTTCTCTTCTTATTATTGTGTTTTTTTTTTTTTTTAATTTTTTTTTTCATGGGTAGATCTAAGAGAATGAATATTGATGATTGCATTAGCTTGACCATTTTTTGTTTCTTTTGTATTTTCAAATTTTTAGTTGGTTTGTTGGTCTAGTTTAGGTTCAGAAAATTTCAAAGTTTTGGTCGTAATGTGGTTGTCAGAATGGTTAAATAGCAACAATATGATTTCTTCTTTTAAAGGTAACCTTCTACTTCCTATATATATACACACACACTAACGGTTGGCACACGCGATGTGTGTGCAATTCAAATAAGTAAAAATAAAACAAAACATTTGTTATATATTGAGTGCCCCTGAGGTGGTAATTGTCTTCTTTATTCAATTTAAGGTCTAAGGTTTGAGTCCCATGCCTCTCATCAATTTAATTTAATTTATTTTTTATTTTTTTAAAAAATGGACACTTGACAGCATAAAAAGCCAAGGCTTCAGGATATCATAAGGGGTGTTCACTTTATATATAGTATAAATAGACAAGGCTTCAGGAAGCCTTAAGTGGTGTTCACTTTATATATACTACAAATAGATATATATATATATATATCCCATGTATGTACCAAAATGGTTATGGTTTTGAGCCTAAAGCTTCACTTGCTATTTTAAACACTTTACTCTTATTATATTAAGTGCACCTTCCATCGTCTCATTCTTGAATTTTAAGTTTCCCTTGTTTTTGGAATAGATGCCACTTTAACATATTGTTTGCCAAACACTTTCTGTAGAAGATATCATATCACAAATAGATGGTTTTTTTGTTATTGTATTTTCTTGCACAATGAAGAAAATGGTTCATGCTATTTTTTTTTTTTTTTTTTTTTTCCCTGACTTTAACTTTTTGCTTTCTCCTTAGTGCAAGATATATGGGTTGTCACAAAAACAGTGCCCGTACTTGGACATGAGAAGTAAAAAATTGCTTAATTGTGTAGATATATATATACATACCTCTATGTTTCTGTGAGATTGTCAGACCGGTTTGTAAGTATATACCCCTATATCTTTCTCTATCTATATGTCTGTATTTTTTGAGAAGAAAACAGAAAAAGAAGAGCCTTAACAAATCTGCACACTGTAATTGTAAGTGCTTTAAATTTGAATTCTTGGCTTTTGGGTCTTCAAAGTAGTATTTCAAATTTATCACTTTGAATGATATGGTTATGGCTATATTCATTTTTTCTCTTTGTTTACTTTCTGAAAGCTTTATTGATGTTTACAATGCACTTCTGGTCAATTTTTATTTAAATTTAATATATAAATGTGTTTTTGGCTTTACTTATGATTTTATTGGACATAAATACAGGTGTTGTTGGTATGGACACAGATTTTTACTTGAATTTTTTAGGTGACACCTATGCATTCTGCTATTTATTCTCATGGATAAATTTCACTTTTGGCAAATTGTAACAGGTAAGCTGATGCATTTGTGTCATTATTTGGAAGAGAATTCACAAATAATGTTGTATAATTTTTTTGTTTGACTGCATTTAGAAGTGATTTGCTTCCAATAATGTGTCTTTGTGTATGCTGTTGAACGGTATGATTATATTTCTCAGTTCATTAAGCTCTGAAATATGTTTTTTCAAGTTTGATTGTAAAATATCTTGTGGCAAATGAATATTTATCCTTGCTTTTAAGTAAAAAGTCATTGGATGTTATAATGGATTTTTCTGTTTTCCTACATTCCATAGATTAGATTTTGTTTGGTCAAAATGTAAACATGAACTTCAATTTTTAACAGAATAATATTCTGAATGAGTTGATTATTTGTGCTATCAATCTTGCAATTTTGAAGATGCATATATATAACAGATGAACTATAAGTTGTTCGGTGGTGCTACATATACCAATTAGTGTACTAACTAGTGTACCAACACTAGTTATGACATTAATATTGACCCCACTCATTATACAAATTACAAATACCAAAAACATTTTAAATTATGCCACATCATCAATTGGTACACTAATTAGTATACTAGTTGGTGCATATAGCATTATTCTAAATTGTTATATCAATAATGATAATGAAGTGTGCCCCTTACAATCAATGCTCAATCCAAATGTCAAGTGTAGCATTGCTCTTATACGACATAAGACTACTTAAAATGCAATTAATGATTCTCTTACCCTCTTAAATTTTTAGATTGAATTGACCTTTATATGTGTGTGGATAGATAAATGTCAGGTGCTCA
This sequence comes from Camellia lanceoleosa, assembly GCA_025200525.1. Taxonomy (NCBI): domain Eukaryota; kingdom Viridiplantae; phylum Streptophyta; class Magnoliopsida; order Ericales; family Theaceae; genus Camellia; species Camellia lanceoleosa. The sequence continues at coordinate 19,490,545 of CM045766.1, read as the reverse complement.
TATTACAGAGGATGATGCAAGTTTAGAGCACCTTGTGACAAAATATTTGACTGCAAGCAATGCCATAATGAATCCAAGGTCTTTTAAGTATTTTGTTTGGTTTTGTTTGTTTTTTTTGTAGTTGATTAAAATAATATTACTCTGCTATGGCTACTGTTGTGAGCATGTAATTGATACCAGAGTTCAAGCTAATTTATTATTATTTTTTTTCAAATTATTATTGATGACTCTGCATATTTGTCCTACTTTGTTGGGAGGTTTTATACACCAATGGATTTTGTAGGGTCTTTTGTGCTCACTTATCTTGAAGACTTGTAATGGTCTGCTGCTGTAGCATTTTTGTTTGGAGATTTTGATCAGGTTTCTACTTTTTCGCTATACTTTAATTTAATATGTTCTTTTACATGTTTTATTGTTTTAGCTATTGTTAATCTTTTATGACTACTTACTGGATACTTTGTATTATTTTCCTTTCAATAAAATTGAGCATGCACTACTGTCACCTTTCTATGCTACATTTGATTTCATGTTAAAACTTGCTTGAACAACGGGCACGGGCCATCGTGTGAAGCACGAACCCTCGCAACTAGTATATAATAAGAGGGAGCTCATACCTGCTACAGTAGTAGGTGGCTCTCTTTTTTTCTTCCTTTTCTATCCTTTTCTTTTGTGCTTTGTTTGTTTATTTATTTTTTTGTTTTTATCTGGACAATTTTGTAACTTACAACCTTGGGAGTTTAACAATGGCTCTGCTTAAAAAAAAAAAAAAAAAAAAAACTCAACAAAGGAGAGCCAGCCACATATACCATCCTTTTACACCACACAATTTCTCTTCACTTCACTTCAGTCTATGCATGCGTATCTCATTTTCTCTCCCTACTGCAAATTCTTCACCTCTCAGTCTGTGTATCTCTCAGTCTCTCCTCGTCCAGAGAGATGCCCAAGATCTGGACTATGGTTTGAGATCTTGATGGTGATGAGTTCATGATCCTGAAATACTACCAAAGATGTGTTCAACTTGATTTCGATTTTGGATTACAATTTGGAATTTCTATGAGAATCCGCCCAACAAAATTAGGGTTTCTTCTTCTCTTCGGGTACAGTACATAATTTATTTTTTTATTTATATTTTGCTGCGTAAAAAAGTGGTTTTTGCTTGCAATTTCATCTCATCTTCAAAATCGAATCAACAGAATTAATCATGTATGGAAGTTCTATGAGACCCGTCCAACAAAATTAGGATTTTTTTTTATTCTATTTTTTATGTACTATCTATGAACCACGGACACCTCTCTGAGGGCTCCGTACCAGTGTCGGACACGTGTCGGACACGGACACGCGTTGGACACGGACACGCGGTGGACACGTGTCCGACACGCAGCAGAGAGTTGTCCTCTTTTCTTTTTTTTTTTTTTTTTTAATTTTTTTACATCCGGACACGTTCGGGACACGTTATAGACACTTTTAGAACACGTTCGAGGGTAATTTCACAATTTACAAGACTTTTTTGGGGGCGATTTGTAAATAAGTAAAACAGAAATATATGCCCTAATTCGATTAGCACAGAATAGAAAGGAAGAACAGAAGAGAAGGGGACAGAAAGAGAGGACCTGGTTGCTTCTTGTTCGCCTTTGCTCCTCGTCGGTCATCTCTTCTCGTCGATCATCGCTCCTCGTCGGTCATCACTCGTGTCTCGTCGTTGCCCGTCGTTAAGGTACACACCGGTCTTCTTTATTCTTCTTCGTCGTCGATCTTCGTCTTTTTCTTCCTTTTCTCCGATCTTCTCAGTCGCTCTCTCTCTCTCTCTCTCTCGCACCCTCTGTCTGATTTCTTTTCTATTAGTTTTTCTTTTATATAATGAGTTATAGTTATTTTTTCTTTTTCTTTTAGATAGACTGATCCGTCTCTCTCTGGCTTTCATTTTTTTTCTTTTTTTTTTTCTTTTTTCTCTCAGCTGTGCCTCTATTATTTGAGTATGTAAATGTTTATTTTTTTATAATTTTAATAATGTTATTTTGTATATTTTATTACCTTTTAATGATTTTTTTATAATTTTATGACATATAATAAATAAAATTAATTATATATATTGAACGTGTCCTCAGCGTGTCATGTCCCCTATTTTTTGAAAATTTACGTGTCCGCATGTCCGTGTCGTGTTCGTGTCGCGTGTCCGTGCTTCATATGTACACAATTTTGTTTGTTTGTTTGTTTGTTTTTGTTGTGTAACAAACACTTTTTTTTTCATTTTTTATTTTTTATTTTTTTTTCAAGGGTTGTGTGGTTATCATGTTTTGTCTTCTGCGTTTCCTACTGGATTTGACTTCTTTCTGTTCAGGTAAGAAAGGTTTTCTTTGTGTGGGGATATGTTTCGGGTGAGACAATTCATTTTAATTGTTCAAAAACTCAAGGCATTAAGACTTGTTTGGATTAGGTAGATATCTCCGGGAGCATGGTAAGCCATGGAATTTTAGTTTGTTAAGAATAACATATTCTGAAAATTAAATTAAATTACTTATTGATTAACCAGGATTATTATCATTTTTTTTTATTGTTGTGACTTTGGTTGGTTGCAGTGTCTGCGTGATGATGAACAAAGAGACACAGAGGTTATCTAAGATTCCAGATGAAGTTCGAGTGGAAATATGCCTATATTTCTCTTTTGTTCTTTGTTTGTGGATTCGAAGTTCAAGCCTACATCCCATCGGACAGGGACATGCATACGGACACGGACATGGACACGGGACACGACAATTTTTAAAAAATGAGGACATGGACACGACAGGGGACACAACAAATTTTTTAATTTTTTTAAAAAATATTTTTATTTTAATAAACATTTATTATTTTATTTATGTAATATTTTTTAAATAATGTGTTCCAATTAATTTTTTTATTTCATTTTACATACATGTGTTTTTTTATTTTTTTTATTAATATGTACAAGTATATATTATCTTATAATATGTATTATATATTATCTTATAAGTATATTATATGTAATATAATTACTATTATATAATATATAATAATAATAGTTATATATATATATATATATATGTGAACCAAGAAGATAAAGACGAGATGACAGAGAGAGAGAGGCAGACAGAAGTGAGAGAAAGCGACCGAACGTGATTGCGATCACTATCGCAATCGGGAGGGAGAGAGAAGGCGAGAGAGAGAGCTCTGAGCAGGTGAAGGCGAGAGAGAGCTTTGAGAAGTCGAAGGGCTCTGGATCGTCAAAGTCGAAGGGGGCTATAGCTAGTCGAAGTGGATTGGATCGTCGAAGTTGAAGGGCTATCGCTAGTCGAAATAGACTGGATGGAGGTCAATTGGCTCGAGATCGAAGTTATGAGAGAGCAAGAGAGAGAGTGAGGCTTACGATGGAAGTCGTCCAAATTGAAGTTGCTGACCAGGTTTTACTCCTTTTCTCTTTCACTTACTCTTCTCGCCGATTTTGTCCCATGGCGTGTCCAGATTTAGACACGCGTGTCCCCGCTGTGTCCCTTGCAAAATTATAAATTAAATTGGCGTGTCCCCGGTGTGTCCCCGTATCCGACACCGCAACAACTTCCATTTTGGTGTGTCCATGCTTCATAGTATAAAGTCCACCATTTAGCAATGATGTTATTGGACGAGGGACCAAACTCCGTTATTACTTGAACATAGTGTTAGACCATAACCTATTAGCTGGGTGGGTTTGTTGGTCTCGCTAACCAATCAAAAATGTCAAGATTGGATGTGAAGGAATGTGATGCAAGTGGGTAATGTAAATCAATATGTATGTTCATTAAAAAAAATGTGCAATCCTGACCATCTTGGAAACCACCATAAACTGAATACATGTAATTATGAGGACAATTATATCACAAGTACAAATCTAACTCAGCAACAAACAATTTTTTGTTTGGAATATAGTCATGATATTAGGAGATAGTCAATAAAATATTTGGGACAAGATTAGAGTAAGATGATTGTACAAGGAAAGCAGTGCTTGTTGTGCAAACACACACAAGACGGGCCACATCAGCACCACTCCATTATCCAGTGTCATTTGTGATGCATGGACCAATCACATATCTCTGTATACTTCCCTTCTAAGTTGAGTCATGGTTGAAGCTAATATACACAGTTCTAAGTCTCAAGCCTAGGTGCTTAGGGAAATTCCCCAGGCATCTCCCAGTTTGTAGAAGTACCTAGCTAGCATTTTAGTTTTCTGCTTGCTTGTTTACCTTCTTCATCGATTGCAAACATAACCAACAAATACTATTTCCTTCTCTTTCTTTGCAAAATAATGACCCATTTCAAGATCTATACATTTCCCAATTCTCCTTGTGCGGTGTTTGGCTTTTATGAAGGAAAAGTAAGAGAGAGAGCTCAATATCCCCAAATGTGATTACATTGGCTTTAATACCTTTGATACTTATAGAGCCGAGGCTTCTCGTATCTTTTGTGATCACCGATAACTGGAAAAGATGGAAAGCAATTTATCCCTAAGACTCCGGCGTAGCTTCCGTTGCGTGGAATGTATGCATAGCCACCTATACCCCACTTCTTCCTCCAAGAATTTTTTATCAGCCAGACGGGTTCTCCATTGTAAGTCCCCTTGCCTACAAGACAAATCACTTGAAATTCCACCAGTGAGTGGTTGACAAGATCTAATTCATCACTCAACTTCATCATATCAAGCCTATGTAAAAAACGGGGTGGCTTGTACACACCCTACATATAAAAATAAATTACAATAACATTTAATTACAAGTTATTTCAAAATTATTCAAATAAAACATTTTTGTATTTAGTAGTTTATACCCCTTTATAACGATCGAAAAACTCATGGCAGGCTATATAAACAGTGATCGGGTGATACTAGAGAATTCTTGACATCTCATCTTCATTTTCGGTTTCAATCCCGTAATATCCATCGATAAAAACTCTTGGACTATGAAACTACAAAAATTTTAAACATCATAAATACAATATATATATATATATATTTATCAGCAAAAATAAACTTTAATAATAATAATCAAGGAACAACACAAATGATTATCATCAATAAAGGGAGGGTAAGTGCAAAAGAGCATTACAATAAAACTAAATGATCCCAACTAGGTTGACACCGAAATAGCTTGCCCAATCATTTGCTAGCATAACCCAAATTTGGTGTCACCAACCAATAAGACAAGTACAATATGCAAAACAAAAGGCAAGCCAAAAGTGAAACCGGATATGGAATTGATGGATAATTTTGTAATTTCATAGTCCGGGAGTTTTTATCGATGGATATTACGGGATTGAAGCTGGAAATGAGGATGAGATGTCGAGAATTCTCCAGTATCACCCGATCACTGTTTATATAGCCTGCCTTGAGTCTTTCAATGGTTATAAAGGGGTATAAACTACTAAATACAAAAAAAAATTATTTGAATAATTTTGAAATAACTTGTAATTAAATGTTATTGTAATTTATTTTTATATGTAGGGTGTGTACAAGCCACCCCTTTTTTTACATGGGCTTGATATGATGAAGCTGAGTAATGAATTAGATCTTGTCAACCATCCACTGGTGGAATTTCATGTGATTTGTCTTGTAGGCAAGGGGACTTACAATGGAGAACCCGTCTCGCTGATAAAAAATTCTTGGGGGCAGAAGTGGGGTATAGGTGGCTATGCATACATTCCACGCAACGGAAGCTACGCCGGAGTCTTAGGGATAAATTGCTTTCCATCGGTGATCACAAAAGATACGAGAAGCCTCGCCTCTATAAGTATCAAAGGTATTAAAGCCAATGTAATCACATTTGGGGATATTGAGCTCTCTCTCTTACTTTTCTTTCATAAGAGCCAAACACTGCACAAGGAGGATTGGGAAATGTATAAATCTTGAAATGGGTCATTATTTTGTAAAGAAAGAGAAGGAAATAGTATTTGTTGGTTATGTTTGCAATTGATGAAGAAGGTGAACAAGCAAGCGGAAAACTGAAATGCTAGCTAGGTAGTTCTACAGACTGGGAGATGCTTGGAGAATTTCCCGAAGTACCTAGGCTTGAGACTTAGAACTATGTACATTAGGTTCAACCATGACTCAACTTAGAAGGGAAGTATACAGAGATATGTGATTGGTCCATGCGTCACAAATGACATTGGATAATGGCGTGGTGCTGATGTGGCCTGTCTTGTGTGTGTTTGCACAACAAACATTGCTTTCCTTCTATAATCATCTTACTCTAATCTTGTCCCAAATATTTTCTTGACTATCTTCTAATGTCATGACTATATTCTAGACAAAAAAATTATTTGTTGCTGAGTTAGGTTTGTACTTGTGCTATAATTGTCTTAATAATTCCATGTATTCAATTTATGGTGGTTTCCAAGATGGTCAAGATTGCACATTTTTTTTTTTTTAATGAACATACATATTGGTTTACATTACCCACTTGCATCACATTCCTTCACATCTAATCTTGACCTTTTTGATGGGTTAGCGAGACCAACAAACCCACCCAGCTAATAGGTTACGGTCTAACACTATGTAAAAGTAATAACGGAGCATGGTCCCTTGTACAATAACATCATTGCTAAATGGTGGACTTTATAGATATATATCTTGTTTGTGAGTCACCTGAATATTTTCATGTTTAACCTTTCCCATGCTAAAAATCTGTTTGAACTATTTTCTGATTTTATTTAGGGCTACATATAGTGGTGGGATGAAGGGCTATATAGCCCGTTGTGCTGGAGACTAGAAAGCACAAATACAGTGATACACCAAAATCTAAAAAAGTAGGATACGGGTACGGCATGGTTAAATAAAAAAATTTATTTTTTATGATTTTAATAATGTAATATGCATGAAAATAAAACCTAAAGCAAATTAATCAATAAAGAGAGGGATTTCTATTAAGCTAAAACTCTTCAAACATTCATAAAACGTCCATAACTAAAAGCAAAAGCAAATGCAAATTAAACATCATCTTTAAATGCCAACACAAAAAAAAAAAAAAGAAAAAAAGAAAAAGAACGAGAGCAGAGAGAAGAAAAGTGAGAGAGAGAGAGAGAGAGAGAGAGAGAGAGAGAGAGAGAGAGGTGAAAGAGACAATAAGGATACATTAATTTGACAAGTTCTATTACTCTAACTCTCGTTATATTTCTCTTATCGTAGAACTAAACAAAGTGTTACAAGTAATATGTGACTTCAAGTATCCGATACTTTAAAATTAAGTATCCAATACTCCAAAATTAATGAAAAATTAATTAAGAAGTATCCGATACTTTTAAGAAGTATACGATATGTATTTGCGAGTATCCAAGGAGTATCGGTATCCGATAAGTATCCGATACGGATATGTTTCCCTTTTTGAAGTATCTATGCTTCGTAGGCTGGAGATCCTTGCCCCCCAATTTTCCGGTCACCAGTTTCTAGAATGGAAGATATTATGGACAATCAAGTCATGTAAGCTTACATGCAATCAAAATAATTTTGTATTGGATTAATTGAATTCACTTTTTTATCTTGAGCTGTTACATTGTGTCTACTTGTTCCCTATTCACCATCCAGATGCGCTATATACAGACTTCCAGATGCTCACAAACATATCACTTGACCACACACTCTTTGAGGTTATATTCCCGAAGAAGGTTTTATCTTGTCATGTTCTCTACTTGGCATTAACATTCCTCTTGTTAGTAGTTTATTTATTATTTTTATTTCTGCATTCGGTTTCAATATATAAGGCATCTACTTGTACAGATGTGCATCTTTGCTTTTGTGATAAACCCTTATGCATGTGTCTGCTTATTTCATGGTCAAGCAAGGTAATGGAAATCAAAAAGATAATAACAAATAATAAAGGAGATGCATTCAACCAAGGCATAGAGGGAGCACAAAGACTCGCAATGTTTCAATATTAGAGCCCATATGAGAATGGTTTTTTGCACTTATTTTGATTTGTTTGATGTGAATAGAGTTCTTTGGCTTTAGATTTATTAGATATGGTTCATTATGTTATTATTAAAATCTTGGTTTGGTTGAGGTTCTTTAAAGCAATTCCTTGCTTTAAGTCAATAAATCTTGGTTACCTGATCAAGCATGGTAGAGCACTGTAGTTGGACATATTTTATTTCAAAAATGTTTAAGAGCTCTAATCTGGGAGCTCTAACTGGTGGGTCCTACCTGCTGATGTGATGGTCTCCTTTTTTCTTTTTTTTTTTTCTTTTCTTTCACTCATTAGAGCTGGCTTTAGAGCTGCTGATTTAGAGCTCTGAATCATAACTGATTTTATTTTACACATGCTGGAGACTTGGATAGTAATTAGCTTTCCATGTATTTTACATCATGGTGTTGTGTGTTGATGGATTTGAAATAAAGGGATTTGGGTTTCATTTCGTACTTAAAATAGTCGAGAAAATTTGGTATTGAAGTGCTTCCATTTGAAGCGTTAAGGTAAAGGTATGAGATTCATCCTACTAGAATAGTTGTGCCTCTAGAATTTCGGAGGTTTGGGTCAAAATTCATGTTTTTTTTTCTTCTTCAAAATCATTCATAAAGTTCTTATAAATCCATTCGTGGAAAATTTAATCCAAGCTATATTTTGCTTGAAGTTCTTTTTGTTGGATGGTGGAAAAATAAGAGGAATGGAAGAAGGTAGGAGCAGAAGGATATCAAAGTTCACCTTTTTTCTTCCAAAATTACTAAGATAAGGTTCTCAAATTCATTTGTGGAGTTTGTCCTCGTCAAATCATTTTTAGTTATGTTTAGTCTTGCTAGGGTTCACTACAGGAAATTACACTTTCAGCTACCAAATTTTTAGTCGCCGAAGGTTCTTTTTTAGTCGTCGAAAGTCATTGGTGACGAAAGTTTTTCGTTGCCCATTTAGTCACCGAAGCCTTGTCGGCAATAGTCAATGGCGACTAAATTCACGTTGGTCGCTAATTATATTATCTTCTGCTACTAAAACAAACTTAGTCGCCAATGGTCACTTTTTGGCGACAAAAGATTTAGTCACCGAATGTAATCAAATAAAAATGAAATTCTCTTTCAGCGACTAAATATTGCAGTCGCTAAAACCTTTAGTCGCCAATAATAACACATTTAGTGACTACAAAGTTTAGTCGCCATTTTATGCCACCATTAGCCACCAAATAGTTTAGTCGCCAAAAGACTGGATATTTTCATTGCACTGTATTTTAAGGCCAAAAATTTTTGTCGCCAAAGGTGTATTGTTTTTTCGTGACTAAAATATTTAGTCGGCAATATTGTTTTGGCTACTAACTATTTGGTCGCCAAAAGTCTTTTATTTTTTTTTTGCTACTAAATATTTAGTCACCCAAAACCTTTGCCTACATTTTTGGCTATCAAATATTTTGTCGCCAAAAGCTTTATAATATGATTTTTTTAATTAATTTCTCAACCACCTGTATTCATTCCATTATTAGTGCAACCTGTACCCTATATATGAACAAAACAATCCATATATTGATTATATTACCAATCACTCTAGAACGTGCACGCATTTCACTTTCAACCATTCAAAAAATTCATATTTAACATCAAATTTCAAATGTAATAGAAATTCCATATAAACCAAGTATAATCCAATCTCAAAAATGTAATTCCATACAGAATAGAGGATTAAACAAAAACATGCCCTATAAACACAAAAAAGTAATCTGTACCACGCCAAAAAAATAATCTATACAAACAATAGTGATATGTAGACTAAAACAATGTCCTCCGTAATTGTCCAAAAAAAGTCGTATCCCAATTCCATGCCAAAAACCATCTATAAAAATAAAATTAATCATTAGTATTGACTGAATATTGGTATATTTAAAATTATAAAAGAAAATCACATAAAATTTGAATGTAATTAATCTTTTCAAATTAATCATTAGTTTTGCATACTCGAATGTATAAAAAAAATCAAAAAAAAAAAAAAAAAAAAAGAATAAGAAGAAGAAGAAAGAAATTCAAAAAAAAAAAATTTGTAGTAATTTTTCTAAATAGATCTTCATAAACAACTCAAATCGCAGTTAACAACTTAGAAATTCAACTGACAAACAAATTAGTGACACAAACAATTCATAATTCCAAATTAGTATTAAGATAAAAATAAGTCTCCATTATGATCTCACCAAAAGCTAAAAAGCCCATTTCAACAAAGTGATATTAAACTTCCAGCAAAACAGGGCAAACACATGACATGTAGACTAGAGGCTCCAAAGAAACTTCAAAAAAATAAAAATAAAAAATAAAAACACACATTGATAATTGTCCTATTATCAGTGTAGTCATTGTTCATTTATGAAAGCTATGTTCAAGTTCGAAAGTGAAGGTACACATGTCATTTTTGGTACGAGGAAGCTGCCCGTTACATCCCAACAGTACCTAGAAACTAACGAAGCACCCAATTCCCAAGGATATTCCGAAGGATAAAGAAAATAAATTTACATGTTATTGGCAAATATACCTGTGCAATATTTCCAAAGTTGATTGACCCTCCAACAATTATAATTAACAGTGAAGTGATGCTCATTCATTCTCCCTTTCAAACTTGACATTACAACGGCATAGATCATGCAATATACATCTCTAATTGTGCTTACCTTAGAAATACAGAACTTGAAATTATGATATGCATATTGCAATCAAGTTAGGGAAAAATAGATGTTAAAATTTTCAAACCTCGAACTCTCCGTATTACCAACTTGTAGGAGGTATGACAAAGGAACTTTCAAATGCCCATAAACATATTCATAATTAAAAAAATCCTGTTACAGATGCAGTATTTATACTTCTTAGAGCAAATAATAAGAACCTGCTGGGTAAAGAACTATGTTTGGAAAATAGAATACAATTTATAAACCAGAAATAACTTGTGAAGGAATTCTTTCACCGGCTAAATTTTAGATTTCAAATCAAAACTTTGGAATTTGAGAATATAAATATACTTCTCTTAAAAAGGGTGGAAAAAAAATGTGATTTAAAAAATGAACTTCCTACCAAACCAAAAGGCAATATAACCCGAGCACCACTAAGAGGTGCTCTTTAATACCTACTCACAAGCCTAGCAACAAAAAGTGTCTTGTATGGGTCTCCAGAAATATTTGGGTTGTTAGTTGGATCATCTGTAAGGAAGATTATTTAGAAATAAAAAAAGTTCTTTGATAAGTTCTTTTTAGAAATAAAGATAACTGAACCACAAACTATGGATATTGACTTTGTCTAGCTTATAATCATTGAAAAGAGACAGTGGCCTGTCACATTTCTCAAGCTCTTCTGCAGCCTTTTTTGCACCCTCCTCCAGCCGTAATGTGTGGATTCTAGCCCTTCTTTGTGCCTGAAAACACCAAATGAATCAATAAAGATACATAGGCATGTTAAGATATTACATCAAAGTTGTGTTACAAAGAAACAAACAAAGAAGATACTTATGAGATCCATTGCAAGGCCTTGCAAATGATGAACCAATATTTCCAATTTTTTTGGGATGCGTAATACATGATAGTCTAAAATTCCAAAATCTACAACTTCTAAACAATTTAAACAGTTAATCATGAATATCATTGTCTATTAACATGCTCTCTTATTTTAAGACTACAATATTGTAATAATTAATGCATCATTGAGATATTGTTATTGATAATTTACTCGGTGATTCGAATTGGGAGTTTGACCTATTATCCCTCTGTAGACAAAAAATGTGTCCTCCACCTTTGACCTATTATCCTTCTCTAGGCAAATTGTATCCACCTTTTATGCAGTTATACTAAAACAAATTAATATTTTGCATGTGGACTTCATTAACATAATATGCAATGCTCCACCTGTAAAATTTGACACTAAAGCATTTGATTATGGGAAAATTAGGCCTCAATTCATCAAATAATTTTTAAAACTCTCAAATAAATACAAAAGATAGCAAAATAAATAAATACATGCTATCTCTTCTTCAATCAAGGGGGAGCTTTTCATTCTATGAACTGCCTGCATGATTGTAAAAGTCTCACAATATTTTAACTAATGAAAAGTAGTGAGCCCATAATCAAAGTGCCTATATGATAAACATATCCAGGTCCACCATTGCTGCATCTTATAATCTATTATCAATTAGAGTAACCTTTAGATCATCTATTTCAATATGTTGTCCAAAATAGGACATCAACTCAGATGTTTCAGTATTCTGATACCCTGAATTTCCTCTGGACCATTTACCATGATTTTAGGGACTGCTCAAAGTTAGGCACTTTGTGAAATGCATTCCCAATGAAATTTCATCAGACTGGAATGCAAAATGAAGGCAGGCAATTCTATTTGGTAAATATGATAGGGATGTTTACATACCTTGATTGGATTTTTTGGTGCTTTAGAAGATGAACGATTTTTCTACCGAACAAAAATCTGTAAGAAAATTAACATTCTTAGAAATCACCACAGCAGAGATGATGAATTACAATAATATTCCACCTCAACAACTTTAATTTTGAGAATAAAAAGTTGGAAGAAAATTGAAGAGAGAGAACAAAAAATGAAGGGAAAAGGCAAAAAAAAAGAAAAGAAAGGCAATGGACTTAATCATTAGCACGATAAAGAAATGGTATAGCAACTCTGGATTGGAATTTCTTAAGCAACTCAACCTCATTAGGTTATGATTTGGGGTTGGGTCAATTTGGGGCTTGGTCGATTTATAGGTATGTGAATAAAAGAAGGCGAGTCAGAGGGATAGAGATAGAGACAAAGAGAGGGCGAAAGACATACTTGGGAGTGATGACGGTGCGAGAGAGATCGTGGAAGGATGAGAGGAGAGTGGGAGAGAGAGAGAGAGAGAGAGAGAGAGAGAGAGAGAGTCACAGTGATCATGAGAGAGACACCAGCTTTCCAAGGTAATTTAGCCTGAAACGGTGACGTTTTGCAAACCTAGCTTCTTCTTTTTCCTGACTAACTGCTTTCGTCGTCAAAAACAAAGAGTTGTAAATTTTTGCTGACTAAAACGTAGTTTCATTGCCAACTAATTCAGGAATCCCTCCAAAAATTCGAAGTCCTCCCTCTAAAATTTTAGTTACTATTGCCCGACTAAAATTTAAGATGCTCAGGCTGGGCTTAGCTAAGGTGAATGTGTGTTCGGGCTCAACTCGTGTTCATGACGAGCCTAGCCACCTCGAGTCCGAATCATTTGTCGCCATTTCCTGCAGCTCGCCAAAACGACTTCATTTTGGTTTTTTTTTTTTTTTTTTCTCCTTCTTACTTTGCTTTTCAGCCCCTTTTCGTTTTTGAACCAAACCCACCCCCTTTTCTTCTCCATCTCCTTCTTTCTTTCTATCTATAAAAACTACCAAACCCACCATCTCTTCTTCTCCATCTCTGAGAGATCATTTTCCCTTATTTATGAGCTAATTATGTGTTGATTTTTTTGATTCTTCATTTGCTTTTCGTGCTTTCTCTATTGGGTTTGAGTTTCTCTGTCCTTAAAACCCAAAAGTTTCTTCCGTGGGGAAAAAAGCATTTAAGTTTACTCTGATTGGAATGATTTTGATTTGTATTTTGCTATTTTTTGGCTAATCCCCTGTTTATTTCAAGATTTCCACAAAAAAAATTCATTATCTTCATCGGGGTTTACATGATTACTATTTCAAATATTCCCTTATTATCAAATTATAATTGAAAAAAACACATCATCTTCAAAATCTTTGGTTGTTCTTTACAGAGAGTGGTTCCACTGAATACATGGATCCTCATATCAAACTTCAAGCTAGCTTACAACATGCTTTGCCGCCTGGACGGCACATTCAACCGTGATCTAACACTTAGAAGGAAAAAAGAAAATATTTAGAAGGAAAAATTAGGAGTAGAGGCAAGAGTGCAGAGAGAAGAATGAAGGAAAGAGGCATCACCGAAAAATTATTAGAAGGAAAGGGCAACCAAATTGATACCTGTGAAACTTGATCGGACTCATAACAACCAAATTAGACGGAAAAATATTTCATTTGGTTTGAGGTTTTATTAGATATGTGGGTCTTTATGTGATTTGTTGCAGATTTGAGATTGCATCTATATTTGAGAAGCTTGTAGGTTTGCAATTTTTCTTTCTGGGTTTGAATCTAGGTTTATATTGTAGTGGGTGTGATTTGGTAGCTTTTAGAGAGAGAAAAGAGGAAGAAGAAGGAGATGGAGAAGAAGAGATGGTGGGTTTGGTAGTTTTTATAGATAGAAAGGAAGAAGGAGATGGAGAAGAAGAGGTGGTGGGTTTGGTTCAAAAACAAAAAAGGGGCCGAAAAGCAAAGTAAGAAGGAAAAAAAAAAAAACACCAAAACAACGTCGTTTTGAAGGGTCGCAGGAAATGGTGGCAGATGATCTGGACTCAGCCACCTCTGTCTCAACTCGGTTAATTAAATATTTTTACATGTGTTGCATTTTAATTGTTACAAGTGCAAAGAAAAAAAATAACATGAATGAAATTGGAGACTTAAAAGTGTCAGAGAAATGCTGACATAGGGGCTACCACTTTATTTTTTATCACATTATACACATTTCTTTTAAAAAGTTTAAGACAAAAGTTGCCAAGATTTAGAAGGTGGCTGACAAATTGATGGCAACTGGACCCCTTTTTGTACCTCTGTGTCATATAATAATACATAGGTTACCCTAGCATTGTGGACATAATATTCAAATAGACTTAATATGGCATTCATGTAAATGAACTTTTATTTGTACCCTTATTTTATGTATTTGTTGATTTATTTGTTTCCTTTGCTATTCGTGCTCAGTTTGGGGACATGTTTATTCCTCTCTAAAATCTTCTAAGAGCCGATGTGATTTGGGTTCTTGTAAACAAGCTTAGAATTAACATATTGGAGATATACTTTTAAAGAAACCCAAAATGATGGCTTGGTTGGTCCTTGTGACCAAACCAAACCAAACCAAACTAAGTTTAGAGTCAATTACATGAATAATTTTTTATCATTCTGTTTTTTCAAGGACTATATGTTTAATTAAATTAAATAAATTTACTTATTTTCTTACTGCGGCATCGCATGTCAGTTTGAGTCTTCCCTTGCTCCTAACAGTTTCATTTATCATGATCATATCACTCTTCCATCGTGGTACATGACCAAACCATCTTCAGTTATTCTCTATCGAATTATCTTGATTTTGTGCCACTCCTATCATTTTAATATCTTTCCTAGTCTTACCAAATTCATCTAAGTAGGGTGTTCACGGGTCGGTTCGGCTCGGGTTTCCCTTTACATGTCAGCTGAACCCACAGCTTTAGGTTAAAAATCAATGATCCATTCTCAACTGAATTAAAGAGTACTGTTTGACGGTTGGTTCAATCAATTTAAAAAATCTAAGTAGGGGTGAAATTTTTGTGTAAAATATTGAATTGAACTCATACATATACATATACACACATACATCTACAATAGAGTAGATGAAAGAAAATGTGTAGAGAGAGAAAGAGAGAGGAGAAGGGGGAGGGAGAGAACCATTGCAGTCACAACCATCGCCATTGCTGATCATCGCTGTTGCTAGCTTACGTCGTTTGCCACCATAACCATCACCATCAAAGGAAAGAGGAGAGGGAAAAGAAAGAGAAGCACAGATGATGGAGAGAGGGAGAGATAAGTTTGTCCCTCAAAGAAAGATGAAAAATGTGAGAAAGAGAGGCTCGAGACGAGAGTGAAGATGACGCAGCGGAATACGCACAAAATTAGATATCGTTCTAGTAGACGAAGACTCTTGAATCCACAAGAAAGAAACCCTTGAATCCACAAGCAAAATAGAGTAACTTGAAAATTATATTGATAGAGATTGCCTTTGCCTCTAGGCTTACATAACTATTTATACTAGATAAAGTCTTGGTCACCAAGCATACTTGGAGACCAAGTAATATAAAAAGAACTAATTAACTAGGGTAGTACTAGTCTTGGTCAACAAGAATAGTTGGAGACCAAGTATAGGAAAATATAAGAAAATAATAAACTAAGATAATACTAGTCTTGGTCAACAAGAATACTTGGAGAGCAAGAATTACAAGAAAGTAACTAATTAGGATAATCCTTAGTCATCAAGAAAAATTCTTGGTAGCCAAGTAAAACTTGTTTAAAACTATCATTTTATCCTTGGTCAATACTTTGATTTCCTTGGCTTGTGTTTATCTAGCCGCCTCAAGAAATCTGCAGCAACTTGTTCTATATCAGTCACCTCTACTTGGAGAGAACTCGACCTCGAGTTCAAATTTGGGTAGAAAGACGACTCTACAAGATACTCAAAAAGATTAGCAACATTGAAAGTCTTGGAAATCTTCCAGTCTTTAGGCAAATCAATCACATAGGCATTGTCATTGATCTTCTTCAAAATCTTGTATGGACCATACTTCCTTGGCTTTAGCTTGTTGTATGTACCTGTTGGACATCTATCTTTGCGCAAGAACACCATTATTGAATCTCCTTCTTTGAACACCTTGGTACGCTTGCGCTTTTCAGCTGCTTCTTTGTACCTTGTAGTGGTTTCTTTTAGTTTTTGTTTCACCTCATCTTGCATTGCTTGAGCTTGTTAGCCATGGCTTCTACTGCAACACTCACTTCTGGAATTCTTGGTAGATGAATGAAATCAACTGCATGCCTTGGAGGTGTCACATATACCATAGAGAATGGTGACTTTCTAGTGGCACTATGAACTGCATTGTTGTAAGCAAATTTGGCTTGAGGCAAGGCATGATCCCAATGCTTTGGCTTGTCTCCACATATGCTTCGAACCAAGTTTCCCGAAGTTCTATTAGTCACCTCTATCTGACAATTTGTTTGGGGATGTGCGGTAGAGCTTCGATTCAATGAAGTATCGAACATCTTACACAGAGTCACCTAAAAATGGCTAAGGAACTTCACATCACGATCGGAAGTAATAGATTAAGGTAACCCATGCAAGCAAACTATCTCTCAAAAGAACAATCGAACCACATGGGATGCATCTGATGTCTTTCGGCAAGGAATGAAATGAGCCATCTTAGAAAACCTATCGACGACCACAAATACAGAATCTACTCCTCATTGTGTACGAGGGAGTCCCAACACAAAATCCATAGACAAGTCTTTCCGGATATTGTTAGGAATAGGAAGATGCATATAAAGACCAATATTTTGAGACTAACTTTTGGATACTTGACACGTGCAGCACTTCTTTACAAAATTCCCAACATCTTGTTTCAATTGAGGCCAAAAGTAACGTTCCTCCAAGCTTGATATGGTCTTGTCTCTACCCAAGTGTCCTCTCAATCCTCCTCCATGTAGGTCTCGGATTAGAGATGTCTTGGGAATGCAAAGACGATTTCCCTTGAATAAATATCCCTTAGTGACATGAAAATCACTGATAGGTTTATTCTCTTTACATTTACCCCGTTTCTCTCTAAAATCTTCATCTTCTTGGTAAAGCTCCTTCAAGATCTCAAATTCCAGGATCTCATGGGTCAATGTAACTAGCAAATTTGCACGACGACACAACACATCTGCAACTCGATTCAAAGTCCCTAACTTGTGCCGGATGGTGAAAGGAAACTTCTACAGAAATGTAGACCATCTAACATGCATGTTGCTTAGGTGCTTGTGACTGTTGATGAACTTCAATGCTTGATGAACAGTGTATAGGACAAACTCCTCACTGCACTAGGTAATGTTCCCAATGCTTGAGAGCTCGCACCACCGCGTAAAACTCTTGGTCATAGGTACTCCACTTTTGTTGGGCTTCACTTAACTTTTCACTAAATAAAGCCACTAGTCTCTTCTCTTGTGAAAGAATTGCTCCAATTCCTACACCACTAGCATCACACTCCACCTCAAAAATCTTTTCGAAGCTAGGTAGAGCTAGTACTGGCACAGTGCAAAGCTTCTCTTTAATCAAAGCAAAGCTCTTCTCAGCATCTTCTCCCCAAAAGAACTTCCCTTTCTTCATGCACTTTGTGATTAGTGCCATGATTGAACTAAAATTGTGGATGAATCGATGGTAGAATGTAGCCAACCAATGAAAGCTTCGAACATCACTGACAATTTTTGGTGTTGGCCATTCTCGGATGGCTTGAACTTTTTCTCTATCCATATGAATACCTTTTGAACTAACCACGTACCCCAAGAACAATAGACTACTTGTCATGAAACTGTACTTCTTGAGGTTAACAAACAACTTATTCACCTGCAAAATTGTTAGCACATGCCGCAAATGCTCTATATGGTCCCTTTCAGATTTCCTATAAATCAGGATATATCATCAAAATAAACAACTACAAATTTTCCAGTAAATGACTTCGATACCTGATTCATAACCCGCATGAAAGTACTAGGAGCATTAGAAAGTCGGAATGGCATAACCAATCACTCGTATAGGCCATCCTTGGTCTTGAATGTCTTCTCTCAGTTGTATTTTAATTTGCTGATACCCGCTTCGTAAGTCAATCTTTGAGAACCATTTTGAACCTTCAAGCATATCAAGCATATCTTCAAGATGTGGAAAAGGAAATCTGTACTTGATGGTGATTTTGTTGATAGCTCAACTGTTAACACACATCTGCCAACTTCCATCTTTCTTTGGCTTCAAAAGAGCTGGAACAGCACATGGACTCAAGCTTACACGAATATGCCCTTTTTGCAGCAACTCTTCAACCTTCTCCCTCAAAATCTCATTCTCCTTTGGGTTCATCCTGTAATGCGGTAAGTTTGGCAAACTAGCTCTTGGTACAAGACAAATCTGATGTTGGATATCTCTCATCGGTGGTAGCTCATTGTGTAGTTCATCAGCAGCGAGCTCTTTAAACTCCTTAAGCAATGGTTGTATTTTCTTTAGAATTTGTGACACTGCTTTCTTCTTTCCTTCCTCCACTTGATCTTTAACAACCATCACATAAATGTCTTTTGAAGCTTTAAAATCTGTCACAAACTCAACCTTTGAACTAGCCATGGTGAGAAAATACTGTACCTCTACTTTAGGCAATTTGGACACTATTTATTGTGTTGAAGGAGCCATAGCAATTTTACGAGTCCCCCACATAAATAAATAGGTATTGTCCCTTAAATCTGACATCCACATCAAATTGCCAAGGTCTACCTAAAAGTATATGGCTAGCATCCATATCAATCACATCACAAACATCTTCTTTATAATGCTTGCCAATGGAAATAGAAGCTCGGCAAATTTTAGTTACCTTCGTTGTCAGGCCTTTCTTGATCCAACCAATGTTGTAAAGATTGGGATGTGGCTTGGTTTGTAGTTTCAAATGTTCTACCAATCTCTTCGCAACAAAGTTCTCGCAACTCCCACTATTAAAAATCAAATCACATACTTTTTGGTTGACTAAACAACATGATTGAAAATTATTATGGCGCTGATTTAAATCCTCCGTCTTTGGTGTGAATAAAACTCGTTGGACCACATAGTTGACTCGTTCTCCATCCTCTATGGCAAACTTAGTCCCATCATATAGATCATGATCATCATCTTCTGCGCTTTCATTAGCTCCAAAGTCATCATCTTCTTCCACTAGGTTGACTGGCCTTTGCTCTAGACGAACATTGGAACGGTGGCCAGGTTTGCCACACCTATAGCACTTGTCCGTTGTTAGCTTGGCATAAGGGTTAGGATTTTTAGGAGCTTCTCTAGCCATTGAACTTGTCGCCTAGTTATTGCCTCCACCACTAGCACCCTTGGGTTGGTTTGTAGCAGTCGATGTTTGAACCCCTTTTCTTTTTTCAAAGGTAGAAAAAGAAGAATTCGTAGTTGTCTGTTGATACCCCGAATATGTTGGTTTGCGCTCCAACAACTCAACTTTGAGCGCCATTTTGTGTGCTTTGTCCACAGTCCACAAAACTATCAAACCAATCTTCTCTCGAATGATTTGCTTCAACCCATTGAGATATTTGGCTACTCGTCGTTCTTCCATTTCATTCAGATTGTTGCGATCTGAAATTCGAGAAAACTCGGCAGTGTAGTCAAACACAGATTTGGACCCTTGTACGCAATTTTGATAAAGTTGGAATAAGTGTTGCTCAGAGTCCGGTGG
This sequence comes from Camellia lanceoleosa, assembly GCA_025200525.1. Lineage (NCBI taxonomy): Eukaryota > Viridiplantae > Streptophyta > Magnoliopsida > Ericales > Theaceae > Camellia > Camellia lanceoleosa. The sequence goes on along the minus strand of CM045766.1, from coordinate 19,470,500 downwards.
TAGAAATTTGTCCATGAGAAGTTGCTTTATACGTCACCAAGTCCGAATTGGGTCTTTTCCTTGTCGTTGTCCAATTCTTTGTAATTGGTCTCACCAAACTGTAGCGCCTCCCTTTAATTTGTACGCAACTAGTTTCACTATCTGACTCTGAAACCTCTATCATCTCGAAGAACTGTTTAGCTTCGGAGATCCAATCCAAGAAATCTTCAATATGTAGATTTTCATTGAATTGAGGAATATCAATCTTCAACTGGTAGTCATCGATCCATTGTTGTTGTTTCCTTGGTTGATGACCTCCGCACTCCTCCTCAACCTCTAGCTCGAACCCTTCACTGTTTGATTGATACCGGCATGGATGTCTCAAGTTGTTTTGGACAAGATGGCCTTGGGCAATTCCTGCGGTGCGAACTTTGTCTTGGTTAATTGGTTGGCTTTGGGCAACTCCCTCAGCACATGCCCGATCAACCGCTAGTGGTCTGTTGTTGGCGTTGAGAGTCAACTCCGCAATCATGTCACGAATCTCGTCTAACTACCGTTGTTGTCTCTCCAATGCTTCCCACAAAGCACTGATCCCACAATCACCGTCAGTAGGGTTTGTGTTTACATCTCTGTCTTGTGCCATTGAGCTAGGCAAAACCTGGCTCTTATACCACTTGACACAATGGAATACGCACGAAACTAGATATCGTTCTATTCTAGTAGACGAAGACTCTTGAATCCACAAGAAAGAAACCCTTGAATCCACAAGCAAAATAGAGTAGCTTGAAAATTATATTGATAGAGAATGCCTTTGCCTCTAGGCTTACATAACTATTTATACTAGATAAAGTCTTGGTCACCAAGCATACCTGGATACCAAGTAATATAAAAAGAACTAATTAACTAGGGTAGTACTAGTCTTGGTCAACAAGAATAGTTGGAGACCAAGTATAGGAAAATATAAGAAAATAATAAATTAAGAAGTGGGGTTGGTCTGAGGATGAGATTCTTGTGGCGTTTGAGAAGAATCCATGGTTTATGGTGGCATCTGAGCATAAGATCATGAGAGTGATGGAATTTTTTGTCAATAAAATGGGTTGGGATTCTTCATTTTTTGCAAGAAGTCCGATACATATTGGTTTTAGCTTAGAAAAGAGGATTGTTCCAAGGTGTGCAGTGTATCAAGTATTGTTGTCGAAAGGTTTGATTAAGAACAACAGTTTTAACTTGACAACTATGTTGAAGAAACCTGAAAAGTGGTTCCTAACGAAGGTTGTCAACTGTAATGAGGAAGAAGCCCCTGAGCTATTGAAATTGTATGAGGAAAAGTTGGCTCTTGCAAAGTAAATAGCATATGGGCATGTAGATGAGAGTGGATAAGGATGTTTCTTTTGATACTAACTCAACGAACAATTGCCCTGTTGTTTTGCTTCTCCTGGTTTAACTCTAGTTATTGAATTATCTCATTTTGTCATCTGTAAGCAAGTTTGAGTTCAATGTTTTCACTCTGACAAATGGGATTTGAAGGTTCACATTGCTGCATTGAATCTTTATCATTCTGTAATGGCTGAGGCTTGAAGCAGTGTACCTATATCTGAAGATTAGCCAACGCCTTAATGCTGCATTCATCATTTGAGTAACCGTTGCACATTAACAGTGATAATGTAGATTGTTGTGTCCAGTAAATTGTTGATGTTATGCCTATGAGATGTTAACAGTGTTGGTAAGATAATCCATTGTCTAACTTTTTTGTAGGGCTAATTGTGCAAGCCTCATTTGAAGGCAAGTAATCTTTCAAAGTTTAAATGCCATGATTTCAAGTGCCGACTGACAAAGATTGTTACATTTTCTTCAAAGATGCATCTTGCATTTTCTTAAGTTCACTCTTATATTGCAAGGTTCCCGAATTTTGTATACTATTTACTGCATACAGTAAGTGTAGAGGCTAGTCAGGAACTAGTATTTAGCTTCACTTTGAAATAACAATGATAGTTGAAATGGTTCACAACATATGGAAGTGCAGAGAAGCCTCTGGAATTTGTTGAAGGCTTATGGACTAGATGAGTGATTGGTATTAGAATCTTCTTGAATGTGTTTAATTAATTCATCCATAGCTATCACCAATAGATAAGTTGACCCTTGATGCAATATCCTGTAGTGATTGGAAATTAGCAACTAGCCCAGAGGTTCTGAATAAACTGAAATTAGCAACTTCAATTATGGAAACCATTGAAACCTTTTAGCTACCCTGCATTTGGTTTGTGCAATTCTGTTAACCAATGATGTTCATGGTCGTTCTGGTTGCTTAGTTTCCACATTTCTCATGTACATTAGAAGCATAACTGTGGTTTAAAGCTGTCATATAGGCTCTGAAATGTTCCACATTGTGAGCTTTGGGCTTATAATTTGAGGTTATCAGATCTAGGTTATTATTTGTATTCTATTGGAAGCTATTATTTGCTTTCTATTGGAATAGGCATGTGGCATGGCTGGTGATGGACATTTTTACCTTGTGACGTTACCTTAAGCTGTATAAATAAGCTCACATTCTGTTGTCTTTTTCATTGTCTGTTTTTAGTCAGTTGAGATAGGGGATCTAAAACCTGATCCAGCATTGTGGCACGAGGATAATGGAAGGGAGCCATGGGAAAATCGAGGGTATACTACATTGTTTTTTCATTCAAGTGCCAATTTTTAACTGATTGATTCTACTCTTGATGGATACTTGACACTGTTGTCTTAATATTCTAAAAGAATTGTTGTTTTGGGCTTTCTCCTTTCAGGCAAGATCCTCCTGGAAGCATTTCTGGGTGGCATCTAGGTGATGCTGCACATCGACTTGTAGCTAATAGCTTACAGTTAAGGGCAAATCGAAATGCTTATAGCAGTGAGGAAAAGAATGTGTGTAAGATCTGCAGAAGTAGCCAACAAGCAGCATCTGGAAGGAGTGAAGAAAATAGCTAAGCTGGAAGCAGAGTACCAAAGATTGCGTGGTCTTGTGCGGAAGAAGTTGCAGTCTGCAAAGACTTGCTCAAATGAAGTTAGAAGTAGAGAACTTGGGCCGGGATTATGGAGAAACTCGAGTAAGTAGGTCTCTTCTAAAGCCTCCTAGTCCACACCCACCCCAATTGCCTGACTTTTCCCTTGATAGTGTACCAAAATTCTATAAAGAGAATGATTTTCTCACAGAACGTCTTTTGGCAATGGAAGAAGAAACAAAGATGTTGAAAAAAGCTTTGGCAATGTGTACTAGTGAATTGCAAGCTTCCAGGAATATTTGTGCTAAGACACTCAGCAAGCTTCAAATTTTAGAATCACAACTGCATGCTAATAATCAACAAAAAAAAGTCCATCAAAATCTAGTCTTCAGATCCCCACTGAAGGTTCTCTCAGTCAAAATGCTATCAGTCCACCAAGCTTCACCTCCATGTCTGAAGATGGAAATGACAATGAAAGAAGTTATACTGGTTGTTGGGCTACAGCAGTGATCTCTGAGCTCTCCCATTTCAAGGGAAAGAACATCGAGAAATCTAACAAGGCTGAAAATGAAAATCACCTGGAGCTTATGGATGACTTCCTGGAGATGGAGAAATTGGCATCAAATGATTCAAATGGAGCCATCTCTGGTTCAGCTATTTCAAATAATATGAGATCTGATATGGCAAACCAAGATACTACAATCAACCCACATTTCCATTCTAAAGAACAGCCTGAGTTGTATTCATTAGCAAATCATGAGTCTAATGCGGAATTGCGATGCAGATCCTGTCGATATTGATCCACTGCCCTTGATGAAATTCCAAATGTGAATCTCTATGTTGTTTGAGTCCAAGGATGCTGACATGAAAAAGATTTTAGACGACATCAGATATGTTGTGCAGGAAACACAGGATAGCCTGCATCACCACACCATGGGTTGTGTTTTCATGGAAAGTCACTGCTCTGATGCCACTTGTGATAGGCAGGCTTGTTTTGAGGGGACTGAAGTAACCGAAGAGAAGGAAATGTCTCTGTCCAAAGATGGTTCCATTAATGAAGAATTGGTAGTTGTATGTTGGATTCATGACTTTGTGTTTTGATTAAAGCCAGTGAGCTTCACTTTAATGTCCTCGGCTATAAGAATAATGAAGCAGAAACCAATTGTTCTTATTGCGTAGATGAGGTCGCTTTACCTGAAAATAAGGTGGTTCGGGACACATCAGGAGACAGATATTCAAGTGGTTGTGCTCACTTTTCTGATTCCACATCTGATCCTGACATTCCTCATGAAGGAAGTTTCATTTCGACCTTTGAATCAAATGCTACATCATGGAAATGCTCGCTTGAGGAGTTTGAACAGTTGAAATTAGAAAAAGATAACATGGTTTTGGATCTGGAAAGCTCCAAGGCTCAGCTACAGTGAACAGTGCAGCTTCTGGCAGAAGTTATATCACAATTGGCATCTGCTCAAAAGTTGAACAGCTTGGCTGAGACACAGCTGAAATGTATGGCCAAGTCATACAAGTCTCTTGAAACACGTGCAGAGGAGTTGCAAACTGAAGTGAATCTTTTGTGTGCCAAAACAGAAAACTTAGATAACGAGCTTCAAGAGGAAAGGCGGAACCATCAGGATGCTGTGGCCAAATTCAAGGATTTTTAGTTCCTAGCTTTTTTCTCGCATACTGGTCATCCGGCCCAAACTGATACGTATTTCAGGTACAATGTCCAAAAGGATAGTTGCAGAATCAATTTAAGGCCTGATCAATATCAGGCTAGCATCAGGTTTTATTATATCAAACCTGCTCCATTCTATATGTTTTATGTCGGTAACTACGTTCTTCATGGAAAGCAAAAATGTAGATAATTGAACCTTTACATGTGACCCCATTGATCCTTATCTCTTGTTTCTCCCTCTGAGAAGTTCAATGATTTTCGGAAAGTACATCTTGCATTTCCCTTGGTTTTCTTTTGGACTGAGTTCTGATGCATTTCCTGTATCCACAATTATTAAGCAAAAGATAGGGCTTCATCAAGCGGTGTTAATTTTCAGTCATTCAGTTGTAGGGACTTGAATCCTTGAAGTAAATATTGGTAGCCTCTGTTTGTCTATATATATATTTGTTTATTTGTACTCATGTTTCGAGTAGATTTTGATTTATCTCTGATTCTTTTTATTTTTTATTTTTTTAAAAAGGAATGAGAGTTGCACAGTGACTGACGTTGATGTGACAACTAACCAGGTGAGGGTTTATACTTATATCCACCTTTTGTTTGCAATTTTGGACTTGTTCAAATGCTCGCAAGCTTTCACTTCTAACTTCACCTTGCCTGTGTTGAAAGTAGGAATCTGATATTTTAACAGATAGTCAAACTTAGCTTTAGGATTTTGTTTGTTTATTTTTATGATTGGATCTGCTTCTGCACACTGTTGGAGTTTAAAATTTTATAATGAAAAGTTATGCTTAGTCTCTAAATTATTTTTATATTATTTTTTCAAAGAAATGTAGTTGCGTTCCATACTCTTTCATTTCGTTTCACTCAGCCTTGCCACTCTTGTTTGTAAATATTATAGCGTGTAAGTGGCCATGAGAGTTCCACACAATCCTTGAAATGTAAAACTTTGTGGAATGACGATTTAATGAGTTAATTACTTAAAAGTCTTATTTATAAATGTTATGGTAGCTCATGTCCTATCTAAATTTTTTTGAACCAATAAGTTCTATTTAATAAAATTGATAGGATTATCAATTTTTTTTTTTAATTTTTTAAATTAAGAACATTCAATTTTGCATAGTAATGTTTCAGATAATTATTTTAGTAACTTGAAAAAAAAAAGAAAAAAAAAAAGCATGAGATTAAACGTTTACGTCCATTCTACTTATTGGTTTGATTCAACTATTTAATAAAATCGAGAACATTATCATTTTTTTTCAATTTTAAAACTGAGAATATTGTTAGTTTTTTCATTTTTATTATTATTATTTTTTTTCAATTTTGCACATCAATATTTCATTATAATGCTCCTTTATAGACACAAAATTTTAGTTTTGTACAAAAAAATGATTTCACTTTTTTCAATTTTTTAGTTTTTTTTTATAACAAATATATATATATATATATATTTAAAAAAAATTCAATTTGAAAGTTGATGTTTTAAAATTTTGAAAATCAAAATAGATGGCAAATCATCATGTTCTTTTATAAATAATCATAAATGATGAGCAATCATTGTTTGAAGGGCAATTTCGACTACAAAAAAATTTAATGGGATTTGAAAGTTCAAAAAAATTTAGTTAAAACTTAATAGAGTATAAGTTTACAAATTAAAACTTAATGGAATATAAATTCATTAATTAAGACTTGTATATAAATATCCCTTTATTAATCGACATACACGAAGTTACAACCAACAATTTCTAAAATTTGTGACTTCATAACTTGCAACCCGACATTTTATAATTGGATGTCTAACTTTTGCCTCAAAGACTTGTTACATGTAAAAATGCATTACCTTCTTGTTATTATATGGTCTGAAAGCTTGATTTGTTTTGATTATTTGTAAAGTAACACGTTGCATTTTATATATGTAATCTAAGAGGACATCTAGACATGAAAATTGAAGCAACACCACGTATTTTTTAAACATGACACAGATCGGTAGTATAATACAAGACATATCACTGGTCATAAATATATAAATATTCACAAAAGTGTATTTTTTCATTGTAAAAACTAGCATACAATCCATGCTATGCACGAAATTAAATAATGATGGATAAATTCATTTATTTATTAATTAAAAATAATTTTAAAAATAGATAAGTAAATTTTAACTATTTTAACTAAGTAGTTGTTTGAAATTAACATTTTAAATGTTTTTTTTTTAAATTATTTTAAGAGATAAGAAAAGTTATTGTGTTTGGAAATGAATTTTTTAAGTGTATGAGAAAACAAGAAGAAAATTTTTGAGTTTGGCCAAGAATATGAAGTTAACCTAATTCCATGACTTGAATCAATAAAATTTTAAAGTCAATTTAAAAAATTTTAAAATCATATTTATTTATAAATTAAATCATTTGAAAAACATTGGCATATCTTGATTATATTTTCCCATCTCTATCTTATAAAGACTGCGCATATAAAAAACAAATTTACAATATGAAAAATTTGAAATGATTTGTAGGTCTATATTTTTTTTAAATTACTTGAAAAAATAAATTATTTGAAAATAATAAAATACTCAAATAATTTGTTATTTATTACATCTAAAATCTATATCTCCATCTTTTGTTTCTTTCATTTAAATTATGTTTATTAAATTAAATCTCAAAATTAATTCAAATATGAAACATGGATATTCTTTCTTAATTTCATTAATGGTTGATTTTTATTTTTTTTTTAACTTATAAAAGTTAAAAACTTATAGTGGAAAAAAAATACAAAGTTAAGGAAATACAAATAAAAAATTGTGAGAAATAAAATGATAATTTAATATATAGGTAAATTACAATTAAAGGATATTATGGTCATTTGCACAATAAAGTTAACACTGTTTGGCTTAAATTAACGGAAGGGGAGAATCTTGACAATGTTAGAAAAACTAAGAAAAATTTCCGTAATTATTGAAACTATATGGGAGGTTTCTATAATTGTCAGAAACTTTAAGAGGTGTGTATAATTTACCCAAATTTATTTGTTATGTTTTTTGATTGTAACATATATATTCATTATTTTCCTTCTAAATGTTCAGGTAACCATTTCGTGCAGACCAAACACCTAAAAGCATATTTATAATTAAAACTTCATAAAAAAAATTAATTTAAAAAAAAAAAAAAAAAAGTCAAGTTAAAAAAAATTAGGATATTTACATTGAGCTCTTCTAAAATTTGGAGAAAAAACAAATATTTTTATAATTTGGGCATAATTATATTGACATCTCTTTTAGTAAAAATTAAGAGATCGAAACCAATGTAAATAGTATGAAAACACAATGATAAATAAAGAAAAATATTCAATATAAAAAGATTATAACATCAATTCTTTCTATTAATATGATTAACGAATTATTGATGAAAATAAGCTAAATATTATGTAAATTAAAATCATAAAAAAACCAATATATAAAATTATGTCAAAACTGTAAAATTTATTATATTTTCTTTAAGGGGGATTTTTTTTTTCAGGTTTCTAATATTAAGATTTTATAAGATAAAAGACATAATATTTTCATAATAGTTAAAGTCTCTCAACATTTGTACAGATAAATTTGACTCAGAGAGAAATTTTTCCCGGTTTAGAGAAATTTCAATTTTCATAGACAAATTTCTTTGATTTTATAGAGAAATTTCAAAATTTCTTTGTGTTTATATCAGAGAAAAATTTCAAAATTTCTCTAAGTCGGTGCTGAAATTTTTTTGAGTCGAATGAAATTTCTCTAAGTCGAATTTTCTCTGTGAAAATATTCAACGACCTTAACTAATAAAAAAAAAATCTTAAATCTCTTTTACTACACAAAGTTAGAGGGAGATATTTTGTTAATCTTCCCTTCTTTAAACATTAAGAAAATTCAGTGCAATTAATCTAAAAAATTACAATAATATATCCAGTTAATTGAGCCGACCAAGACATCTCAGGCCCAAATTCACCATAGCAGAGTACAATCCGGGTCAACTGGATCTATGGCCGTATGAAAAGTGAAAATTTCCTCATTAGTCACTTACGAGAGAAATTAGCGGTTATTACATACAATAGGTATGTAATTTAAATAAGTAAAAATAAATTAAAATATTTTATATATGGTTTTTTATTGAAGTAGTAAGAGTTTTCTTTCTTGGATTGAACGACCAATGTTCAAGTTCCACTCGTCATTTATCATATATATATTTTTATTTTTAATAAAAAAAAATGAAGGGCACTTGATGTAAGGAGAAAAAAGTATAGGCTTGGACACCAAGTCCAGTATTCACTTAGTATAATATATGGGTTGTGCTTCTCTCATATTGAGATTTCAACATGAGAGAACTTGAGAGGTTTGTGGAGTCTACCACGAGTCCCGTTTTGATAATTCGAATCGTTCACCTTTTAGGACTCGTTGGGTAGAGTATTCATGCAAAAGATTAAGACAACTAGACATCAATAGTTATATGTTTGAATTAAATTTATATTATAAAAAATGAATGGTTATTTTTGAAATCATATTTGTCGTTCAATTTTTTTTTTTAAAAGTAAATATGATTCAAATATATAGCTACTAATATCTAATCATCTTGATTTTTTTCTTGAATATTCTACTCAATGAATTTAAAAAAGTGAATGGTTTGGATCATCAGAATTGATTCCAAAATGAGTCTAACAAATCCAAATACTCTCTCAAGTTGAGATCCCAACTTGAGAGAAATTAAACCCTATAATACATAGCATAGATAGAGGGAAGTTGTCACTTTATTCTCTGGGATAATTACCGACATATCTTACATATTTAAACTTATTTATTTATAAATCCTGAGTGAATTTTTAATTTTTTTTTTTACATATTTGCTTTTTGTTTGGATAATAATTTTTTTTAGACCTTTTAAATGTGTACTTATTGTTTGTGAAATGATCATTTAGCATTCATAATAACATTGAAAATTTTATCAAAGTCATATATGATTGAGCAATTTTGACTTACATTTGTGAGTTTTGATTTATTTTAGTTTATTTGTGATGGTTTATATTAAAAATATAACATAAAAAGTGTAAATAATTAAATTGTACCTTTTAAATTTTTTTATAACAATAAATTTATCTTTGAAGTAAAAGTAAATAAGTTTAGACCATACAATCGGCCAATAGATATAAAATATTTTAATCTGCCAACCCAACTTAGGTGCGCCCCGCGTCAATTTGCAAAATGTTTGGGCCGGAGCCTAATCTTGCAGTTTATGAAATTTTGATCCACCACCGCAAAGTCACTGACACTTCTCGCACCAATAATCTATGCTATATATTAAAAAAAAATGTGAGAATTTCAAATTTTCAAATTAAATTTATAATTTAAAATGTAAAAAAAATTTATTGGTTGGTTAATTAAACTAAAAAAATAAAAATGCTCTAATTATCTATAATTTCGAATTTCAAAATTCAAACTAATATAATAAATTAGTCTTACTCTTTCTAAAAATAATATTGATCAAAACAATTCAATTAATAATGTTGAATTTCAAAATTCAAAATAATATGGTAACCCACCCTCACCCTTTTCAAAAATAATATTGATCAAAACAATTTTTCTTAAGTTGGCCAACTCTCTCATGTAATGATGCAAATGTTAGTCTCCCTCTCCTCTCTTTACTAATAGTTCAATTTTTTATTTTATTTTTATGTTTATGTTTATGTTTCCCGTAAATTTATGTTTTTTTTTTCTCCCAATATTTCTATACCATTTTATAGATTACCAATCCGTTACTATTGCCCGATTCCATAACATTAATGTGAATAAGAAATAAAAGACAATAATCTTATAGGCCAAAATTCATCTAATTTTCATAAATTCTTCATGAAGTTCCTTACGTTAATTTACAATAAATGCAATTATAAGTTTATCATTGCAAGGAGTTTCTTTTATTAGAGTTTGAATACAGTGACAAAAATTTAGAAATATATATAAATTTATCTGCACATAATACGGATATTATACTAGTTTTTAATAAGTCAAATTGACTTTCTATTATAACTATGCTTCTGCAAGAGTAATGAAATGAAATCCTACATCTCTACATTTCTACTTCTGTCTCATATTAACAATGAGGTGACTTCACATGTTACTTATAAAAATATATTATATAACATTTAATTACAATCTATTTCAAAATTATTCAAATAAAATATTTTCTTATTTAATAATGATTGAAATTTTGTACTCTTTATAACAATTTAAAGACTTATGGTAGACGGTTTTGACAAGAATCAAGTAACATCAGAGAATCCTTAACATTTCATCCTCATTTTTGACAATAATCCACAATGTCCATCAATAAAAAAAACTTTTGAAATATGAAATCAACTAAGCATAACAAATGCAATATATTATTAATATAAAAGTAAATATAATAGCTGTAGCTATGAATATTTTTGAAGTATATAATTTTATTCTCTTAATATAATTTGAAGAAATTTAATACTCATTTTCTTAAGATATTCTCCTAACTGTAGTAAAATATCCATGATTGTCCATGTAGAAAAAATCAATTTATGATAAAACGTTTGAAAAACAAAGACTGGTGAGGCAATTTTCCACAACTTAAATCTTTAACTGTGTTTTCATTTTCAAATTTCATTCTCTCTCTCCCATCAATATTTCAAGAATTAAAGATATTTACGAAAAAAGAACATTCAATTTAAAAAATAGGGAGAAGCTTCTTTGTAATCCTCATCTGGACTGGAGAGGCATTGTCCAAGCCTGTGGAGCTCGCCACGTGCCCCATTTCGATAATCCGAATCATTCAATTTTTAGGACTCTTCGTGAATATCATTAAAAAAAAAAAAAATTAGATCAATCTAAAAATCATAGCATCTTATTTTTATTACATTTTTTACCAACATTTTTTTGAATATAAATGTGATAATATGAAGATGTACTTACTAAAAAAAGTATTTTTTTCCACTGCTGCAAGCCGTCACACTAATAGAAATGCAGTTGCAAAAGACTTTTTGTGATGGCCATGCTGTAGTAGATAGGGGATCGCGATGTGGGAGTGGCAAATACTTTTTGCAACGGCAAACTAATGGTCAGAAATTATTTGCGACCACCTAACTACTTATAGCGACCACTATTTTGGTGTCGCAAAAAACAAAGAACAAAAAAAAAAACCCAAAATTTTTTTTTGGCGACCATCTTGTTACCGTCACAAATAGTTTTCAGTGACATTTTATAAATTGTACAATAATAGCTTTTCAATGACAAATATTTTGCTGTTGCAAATAATTAATTATTATTTTTTGATTAGCATAGAAAAAATTTCATTAAAATATAAAATTAAAAGTATAGGAAGATGCCATTTATCGAGAGAGATTCGGAAATTATATAGTCTTCTTATAACAAAAATATCAATTACAAGCACCAACACCGAACAATTTTTTTAAAAATAAAAATAATATTAAATTTACAAATTAATTTGAATGTGTAATAAAAATATCAACTTATATTCAAATATTATATACAATAATTACATAATAATAAAGTAATAAATGTAAAGAGATATTTACTGATAAAAAAAATGTAAAGAGATATTTATTTCAACTATGATGCAATTTTCCCCCTAGTTTTTATTGATGTGTAATCCTTTGATTTGATTATTATCAATAAAATCCTCCTTTTGCCAATTAAAAAAAAAATGTAAAGAGATATATACAAAAATTCTAATGTTCATGCATATATATATATATATATATATATGTATAAGTGTAAACTTTCATATATACAAAACAAATATCCATCAACCATACCTTTTATACAAAGTACTTAAAAAAAACAATGCATAATATCAGTTTGGCTCTTAACATTGCCTACTTGATCATATCAACTACTCCCTCAGAAAACCTTACAAAAATGTAGATCAATAAATAACTTCTATTTATCAAGATTCAAGTGCAACACGATATATCATAAGGATTCAATTATGATAATTTTGGACTTAATTTAAAGTCTTATGGTAGAAAATTTTAGCTAAAATTGAGTAATATCATAGAATTCCTAACATTTCATCATCAATTCTAACAACAATCCCACAATGTCAGTCAATAAAAAAATTGGAAATACGAAACTATGAGAATTACAGACAACAAAGCATAACAAATATAATTTGTAGTTAATTTATAATTAAGTAGTTTTTGCGGAATAAGCTCAACCAATTTTCCTTGTCTATATATATTGCAGTGATGCTAGAGACCTCTAATTTAGAGGCTCTAAACACACCTCTAATGAGGTGGAAAAGGGAAAAAAAAAAAAAAAAAACAAACAAACACAGCACTGACAGTGGCAGTGGGTGAGACCCACTGCCACATCATTAGTGACACCTTTGATTAGAGGTCCCATGCATTTTTTATATGTATTGTTGGCACTTTCTGACACATTAGTGACTCCAACAGAAAAACATGTAAAAAAAAAAAAGAAAAAAATATAAAAGTAAAAATGATTACAAACTTAGAATCAACAAGAAAAAAAAATAGTTACTGAAAACCATGGAATATAAAAATGAAAGACATGAGTTCACACCAACATTCATTTTGAAGGTTTCATAGACATAATTTGAAGATAAGAACCATCAAATTTCAATTCTTGAATTTTTTAGTTTAAATATAAAAATAAAAGAAATGGAGTTATTTAAAGATTATTTGTCTAGAATCATGAAATTTGTTGGCCAAACCAAAATTTATGGGAATAACAACCGTAAAATGAAAGAGTTATTGAAAATATTTTAATTAGTTTGTGATAGATTATAAGAGAGCTTGTATTGATTGGATGGTTTGAGGAAATGAGATTCACCCTCTTTTATAGACTTACAATGAATATTTTAAAACTTTAACAACGAAAGGAATTCTAGATATTTATTCCCTCTTTTTAAATAAACTATTTGTACGAGCATAAAATAATCTTATCGTATAATCCTGTTGATCAAGTTTACACTCCTCCAAGCGTCGTTGCTTTACTACCTAAAACACAAGCGTGAGCTAGCCGGCAGGTGTGTGCTGGAAACCCCTCTGATGCCTAAGTCAGCAGATAGACAATAAACAATAGACATAAAAATTCTATGTATTTGAGAATAAGAATTGTGATATCTGTACATAACTCCTGTCATGAGCTTTTGTAGATTCCGCTTGGCACAATCCTAACAGGACTCTAACTCTTCAATACAGAGCTCTCCCAAGAATCATACTTCTAAGGATAATACATATCCGGATGACACCCTTCTTACTACCAACCAAGTGAGATGGCTCAAACCTCCTTACCTCGACTCAATAGTCACTCAACCAAGCTAGCATGGCCTTGCCTTATGACAGAACCAGGACAGTATTGGACCAAGATAACCAATTCGGAACCTCACCACCATCGTACCCCGGTCCTGCTTGGATTGAATATAACCACCTCGGTTCAAGCCTTGGGCCGAATACTCGTCCAGTCCATGACCAAGCTTACTCTATTCTCATTTCCGTCCACAAGGTAGCCTAATGACCAAGAGTGTGTACCTAGCTCAGTCCATTTGACAGATGGTCTTAGCTTGGCCTAATAAATTACCCTTTTCAATTGCCCCTTAATTCCATCTGCAGTGCATGATCGGGATTAGTCTCTAGCCGAGCTAGATGTACAAGCCTTCAACCGAGCTCAATATTACCCAGGCTTCCAATTCGATTGGTCCAGAAACGTCTTATCAGTTGCTCTGCACGTCGCTCCACAACTCAGGCACATTTGAAACGTTATTTATTCCTTTGGACACGTGGCATGCCCCCACTGGTCAAGTACATATGTGACAGCCATCTTGTACTATGAAATTTGAACAGTCCTGCCCATTTTGCATCAACTATATAGCTTCACTTTTTTGAAAGGTCACTACTGTTCATCTTCTCTATTGCTATCCCTCGTTCCTCTAAGCTCCCAATCTTTAACCCCTAATCTTCCTGTGCTCAAGACTGGGCCTACGCATCTCCTGTTTTCTTCAACACTGCCGGCGTTTGTCTCATTAGATTGGATTCGGATTTCATTCCCAAATTGGTAAGTTCTTCATCCTTGTAGCTATTTTTGCTTATTTCTAAGGATAGTGTCTCAGTTACTAAATATATATTTATAAACACTAAGGTCCGAACCAATATAGAGAACCTCGAAACACCATGAGTAAACCAGGAAACACACTGATTAGGACTAAGAACAAGTCAAGAACTGTGTTTTGTTGATCCCAAATTGTGCTACGGCCGAACTAGGGAACTGTTTGCAGCGATTAGGCCTGCACTCGACTGAAGTAAAAATGAATTTGATCAAAAACTGAGCTATATGATCAATAATCGAGCTATAAACCTTAGCCGGTCCGGTTTCATGGCCGAACTAGGAATGGTCTATAACCCAGTTGTAGCCGAGCTAGGCTTATTTCGCTTTGTCTATTTTGCTTAGCCCGGTCCATTAACTGGGCATAACCCTTGTTATTTCCACTTTGCAGACTTGACTAGGTTAGCCAGACACACCCTTGCACTTTGCCCCAGGGCAATTTTGCTCAACCGAGCCATCCAAAGTCACCTCAGCGCCGAGCTAGGTAGCCGTGTTCATTTTAACATAACAATCATTTAAGTTAAATGGATAAATATCGATTCCTGGTGAGCTCACCCGGTGCCATAGCCGAGTTCCGAAGGGAATACAACATCCCTGACGATGTACATATCGAGTTAACCACACCGGACACCACATCTTGGGGCAAGCCGGGCTTCGTCCCTTTCAGCCTTATATCGATCGTAGAAGCCAAGCTTCGGTTCCCTGCACAGCCCCTTATCTGCGAATTTCTTAAGCAAACCAGATTGTGCCCTACCCAACTATCTACAAACACTTATAGAATAATAATGGGTATCGACGAGCTAAACCATCGGCTCGGCTTCAACCTTAGATTGGCCGAGCTATTTCATCAATACTTGCTTGGCCAAAATGACGACAGTTGGGTGTACTAACTTAGAGTAAGAAGAGGCCGAGAAAAAATTATCAAAACACACCAGACAAAGATTTAAACGATGATGATTTCCTCTGGGTTTTTGGCCATTTTGAAGATCAGGAAGCCTAGATACCGGGCTACAATATAAACTGGAATAAAGGAACAGCTAGTAAAAGCATCCCAATTTGATTTCCTTTGCTATTTCAACAACCATCGTGCTAACCCTTTGCATTTTTTGTTTCTTTTGCAGATTTGAACCAACTTAAATCACATTACGCCTATGCCGATCAAGACGCCCTTCGTGCTGTATTTTGATATTGCCACCGAAATTGGACCGAGTTGCTGAGTTTCAAGTCGACCTATCGGTATAGTGGAAGGAGAAAAACTAAGGTTACTAACTTCCTTCTAGAATCCTCACTTGAACCGGACCCCAACCTGCTCCAAATCAATCTAATACCACTTATTAAAAAGCAAGACATGGCGAAAAGGTGAGCTGTTCGTGCCCTCATCACCGAACAGACTACGGCCATGAATTAAGAAGCCCAAACCGAGCTACCTTTATTCGGTCAGGTGCGCGAGACCATAGTCGCCCTTCCTTCTGCTAGAGCCTCGTCATCTCGGCCCAGTAAGAGGCCCCGTACTTTGAAAATCACTGAGGCTAGAGGATGAGGAAGAAACAGAGCAGCTTCAGGTCGTGCTCCCTCAACACTCCCCCGTTGAACACCATGCTACTATATCTCCTACTTCGGCATGGACACCAGCTGTGTCCTTTAGGGGCCGAGCTGTGACTATGTCGAATTCTGTATGTACTGAAAAAGACCACCTTCTAGTTTTCAATTTAGCGAAGAGTGTCTGTTTCCCAACTGACATAGAGCACCACGCCCACCTGACTGAGCTGAAGGCCATTCGGTCTGCTAACAAATCGCTTATTTTGGTAACCCTGAATTCTAGGCTTGTTTTATTTCGTTCTTGCCGCTCGGTTTGTAAAATTTTTGGAGTATGATGTGCAGGCCGTGCAAAAGAACCAAATTGCCTATCAACGCGTGCTAGAATTGCAAAGAACGACCAAGGCGGCCATTACAGATAGCAAAGCCATAGAAGTTGAGCTAAAAGAGCTCCAAACAAAATTTGCCGAGCTGAGTGCCGACCGCGATCGCTTGGCCGAGCTTGTTAGTACTGCTGAAGAGGACAAGCAAAAAGATCTGGCTAAGCGGAAGGATCGCTACCTTCGGGAGCTTGCTAAATTGGAGAAGAAGAAATATGCCGAGATAAAAGCACTTTGAAAGCAAATGGAAGATGCCGAAGAGCGCAACTTCAAAGAGGGTGAGAAGGTCTACGTTAAACAATGCGATGCCACAAAAGATATCTTCTTTAAGAGTGGTTGGAAAGCTGCGGTAGAGAAGCTTGGTTACGTACCGAACGTAGACATTTTTGTGAATCCCCTCCCACACTACATACCGAGCTACATGGTGGACTACGCAAACGCAGTCCAACAAAAGCTTCTGCAAGAGGGGGAGGAAGAAGAGGGGACCCTTAATCTGGTAAATGCTCCACCTGCTGGCACGAATCTCAGTTGTCAGCCTTCTTTGTCTAGCTCGGTTGATATGGAGCTTTTAACTGAACTACCCCACGAGGCAGTTGCTCAGACCAACCTTCCCAATGGCGAGGTCTGGGTTGACCTGGACACTAATCTTGATGATTCATTTGCTTGACACATTCTCTATTGCGTTTTCCTTTTGTTTTGATGAAATGTAATTGGGCTATACGCCCCGTCTTTTGTACTCAATAACTGATAAATGAAAGAGACTTATCATTTTTAACGTCTGTTTGTTCGGTTACATCACTTCTTCCACTTTGTAGTGTATCAGTTTGACTGCCTGCCCAGCCGGTTTAGTTAGCTTGGTCATTCTTTATATTTGCCCTCCCTTTTCGGTTGGGATAGTTATCTTGGTTGAAAACTACTTGGGAAACTGCAACAACCTTTTTAACCAAGATGTGTGCCTTGATTCCTATCTCGGCTACGACAGAACAGTTTTGACTAAGCTTGCTAATTTACTTGAGCCTAGATCCTTATCTCGGCTGAAGAAAGAACTAAGTGTTAGTCAAACATGCCAGCTTTCCTGAGCCTAGATCCTTATCTCGGCTAAGGAAGAAAAATTTGTTGGTCAAACCTGCCAACCTTCTTGAGCCTAGATTCTTATCTCGGCTGAAGAACGAACTAATAGTTAGTCAAATCTGCTAACTTTCCTGAGCCTAGATCCTCATCTCGGCGAAGGAAGAAAAATTTGTTGGTCAAACTTGCCAACCTTCTTGAGCCTAGATCTTTATCTCGGCTGAAGAACGAACTAACAGTTGGTCAAACCTGCCAACTTTCCTGAGCTTAGATCCTCATCTTGACTAATGAAGAAACATTTGTTGGTCAAACCTGCCAACCTTCTTGAGTCTAGATCCTTATCTCGGCTAAAGAATGAACTAAGTGTTGGTCAAACCTACCAACCTCTTTTAAGTGCCCCCTAGTCGGGCTAAGTGTACGAACAATTTGATACAAACACAAGAGAAAATTTCTAACGAAAAAATGCCCACTTGTTTTATTGAAAAAGAAAAAATTACAAGTGTTTTAATAGAAAGCTAAAAATAAAATACTTTGAGATTGGCCGTGTTCCATGGCCTGGGAATAGCTTTGCAGTCTATGTCTTCTAAGTGATATACCCTTTTTCCTGCTAAATCAATCACTTTGTACGATCCTTCCCAATTAGGGCCAAACTTGCCATCTCCATGTACCAAAAGTGTGGCCCATTACTTTGCGCAGTACCCAATCTCCAATCTTGAATTGTCTTGGGTGCATTGTTTTATTGTATTTCCTGGATAACTCCTGTTGATATGAGGCAATGTGCACCAATGCCCTTTCTCTTCTTTCTTCTGTAAGGTCGAGTTCTAGGGTTATGGCCTCTCCATTCAAGTTTGGATCAAATTTTCGCTTCTGATAGTAGGGAATCCCACTTCTAGTGGGATTACCACCTCTATGCCGTAAGCTAAGAAAAAAGGTGTTTCGCCAGTCGATGGCCAAGGTGTAGCTTGGTAAGCCCATATGACGCAGGGAAGTTCTTCAGCCCACTTGCCTTTTACTTTTTCCAGCCTCTTCTTTAGACTGTCTAGGACTACTTTGTTTGAAGCCTCAGCTTGGCCATTAGCTTGGGGGTATGCTGGCGTGGAGTTGTAGAATTCTATCTTGTATTCTTCGCAAAAGCCCTTAAAGATTTTGCCATCAAACTGAGTGTCGTTGTTAGATATTAATGCCTTGGGTATGTCGAACCAAGTTATGATGTTCTGCCAGATGAATTTTTTGACATCTTTTTCTTCTATGGAGGCAAGTGCTTCTGCCTCTACCTGCTTTGTGAAATAGTATGTTGCCGCAAGAAAGAATTTTTTGTTGCCTGACGCAGTTGGAAGTGGTCCTACTATATCCAGGCCCTACATTGCAAAGGGCTACGGGTTGGTCAAAGGTATGAGCTCCCTAGCTGGTTGATATATTTGATGTGCAAACTTCTGGCATTTCTGACACTTCTTAACGTATTTCTCTAAATCTATTTGCATGTATGGCTACCAATACCCTTGTGAAATTGTGCGATAGACCAGCGATCTTCCCCCTTGGTGGCTTCCGCAAACACTTTTGTGTATTTCGAACAAAAATGCCTCGACCTTGCTGGGATGAACACACTTTAAATATGGTCTTGTGTAGGATTTTTTGTACAATGTAGTGATGGGGAGAGCCAAAACCTTTGTGACTTTGCTATGATTTTGTTGACCTCTTTCTTTTCTTTAGGCAAGATGCCATCTTTTAAAAACACTATGATAGGATCCATCCAGGAAGAGCCTAGCTCGGCGCAACATGTTTCGGCTGCTTCGGGCTCTTCAATACTTGGTCTTGGTAAGAAGTCAATCAACAATGGATGTGGGGTAGACGTATCTGCCATTGATGCAAAATCGGCCAACTCATCTGCTTTATTATTTTCCTCTCGACTGATTTGTTTTATCTGAACTAATTCAAACTTCATGATCTCCTTTTTGACCAACTCTTGATACTTAGCCATTTTATTATCCTTTGGTTTGTAGTCGCCCGAAATCTGGTTAACTACTAGTTGGGAGTCACTGTACACCATTAGCTCGGTGGCCTTCATACGAAGTGCTGATTTCAAACCTGCTAATAATGCTTCATACTCTGCCTTGTTGTTGGATACTAGGAAGCCAAGGTTGACTGCCTATTCAATTGTCAGGCCATCTGGTGAGATGATGACTATACCTAGTCCTGCACCGTTCTTATTGGATGCTCCGTCGACGAAGAGTTTCCACATCTCTCTGACGAATAGCTTCCAGCAAGTGGAGGGATCTGATGATGTCTTGGGATCAGGGGTGTTACTGATGCCTTTTTCCCGGTTAATGTCTGCCGTTGGGTTTTGATCTTCATTGTTTGACTGTCTCAAGACTTTACTTTTGGTGAGTCCTTGCTAGCAGTGCTGCAACCTGTTCCTTCTTCCATTTCTTCAGGGTTGAATGGCTTGCTATGCAGTTGAGCGTCCTGCTTTGGGGGCTGCGCTATTCCTGTGGCACTTTTCCCTTTCTTTCGGTTGGCTCGGTCAAGTCGATTGGCTAAACATAATGACTTCCTAGTGCGAATTTGGCCATGAAGTCTGCCAAAGCTTGGGCCTTTGTTGCGGTTCTTGGTTGAAACTTAATGTCAAACTACCCCAACTCTACTGCCCATTTCAAGATTCGTCCAGAAAAATTCACCATCTCAAACAAGGCTTTTAAGGGGAAGGCCGTTAAGACAATGACAGTGTGGGCATAGAAGTAGTGCGACAACTTTCTTGAGGCCATCATTAAAGCTAAGGCCAGCTTTTCCAACGGTAGGTACCTTGTTTCAACGCCCAGCAATGTCTTGTTCACATAAAAGATAGGTAGGTGTTGAATTCCCTCAACTCTTACCAACACTGCGCTAATCACATATTGGGAAACTGCTAAGTACAAAAAGACCTCCTCTCTTGGTATTGGGGTCACTGACAATGGAGGAGAGGTCATGTAATCTTTCAAGCTTTCTAGGGCGCGGTCGCACTCATCATTCCACTCAAATTTGGCCTTCATTGCCTGGAAGAACAGTCGACACTTGTCTGACGACCGACTTATGAATCGGTTTAGCGCAGCTGCTAGGCCAGTGAGATGCTGCATCTCCTTGACTGTGTTGGGTCTCTCAAGATCTTGGATGGTTTTGATCTGAGAGGGATCAGCTTCTATACCTTGGTTCGTCACTAGAAAGCCCAGGAATTTGCCAGACCCCATGCCGAATGCGCACTTTGAAGCGTTCTGTCGCAACTTGTGGGACTTCAAAATTTGAAACATATCAGCTAGGTCCTTGAGATGGTCCCCTTCATTTCTTCTTTTGACCACCATATCATCTATGTAAGCCTCCATTGTTCTGCCTAACAATGGTTCAAACATTTTGGTGATCATTCGTTGGAATGTTGCCCCTGCATTTTTTAGGCCAAAGGGCATGGCCTTGTAGTAATATAATTCTCTGGGTGTTGTAAACGACGTGACCTCTTGATCCGGTTCATACATAGCGATCTGATGGTAACCGCGATATGCATCAAGAAAGCTAAGTCGGTTATGCCCTGTTGTTAAGTCCACCAGTTGGTCTATTCGTGGTAGGGAAAAGCTGTCTTTTGGGTATGCTTTATTTGACTGTCTTGTAGTCCACACAAACACGCCATTTGCCGTTCTTTTTTGGTACCACTATAGTGTTGGAAATCCACCTGGGATAATGTACTTTTCTGATGGCCCTTGCTTCTAGAAGGTTTCCCACTTCTTCCGCCATTATTTCTGCGTAGTGGAGTGCCGATCGACGAGTTCATTGTATAATTGGTCTGGCAGTTGGGTGGACATTGAGTTAATGGCAAATGAAATTGGGGTCAATGCTAGGCATGTCATATGGTGTCCAAGCAAACACTTCGATGTTAGAGGTCAAGAATTCAATGATCTCTATTCTCTCGGTGCTGGACAGAGACGAGCTGAGCAAAAAGAACTTCGCTGGGTTTTTCTCATCTATCCTTACCTCTACTAAGTCTTCCACTGCTTTCTGTTCGGCTGCTTTGCCGACGTCTGAGAACAGCTCATTGCTTTTTGGCTCTTCCACCATTTGTACAAACCCTTTTGCAGCCCGGCTGCCATTTACTGTAACGAAGCACTGTTTGGACATGATTTGGTCTCCTAAGACTTCTTCAATCACTCCGGTTTCGTTGGGGAACCATAACACCTGATGGTAGGTTGATGCCACTGCTCGCATGGCATGCAACCATGCTTTTCCCAAGATTATGTTGTAAGTGGAAGGGACCTTAAATATCCAAAATTCAACCTGTTTCGTCATCGTTGCTGCCTTGACTGGCATAATTATGTTACCAACTGGCCATTCTAGCATTGATTTGAAGCCGAATAAAGGAGACATTGTGGGTGCCAAGTCTTTGTCCTCCAATTTTAGTTGCTTGAAGGTCTCGTAGTACATTATCTCGCAAGAGCTCCCTTGGTCAATTAGGATTCGCTTGATGTCGAAGTTCTTGACGCGCAAGGTAACTACCAGTGCGTCATTGTAAGGACATTGTTACCATGCTAAGTCTTTGTCAGAAAAGGAGATGACGTTTGTTGCCTCCGTTTTTTCCCCTTTTGACAGTAGGTTATGTACTTAGTACCTTTCTCAAGTGCTTAGCCTTTTTGATCATCCCTCTGAGTTCATATACCCGTTCAGGTTCGATGATCCCATGTATTACGTTGATTATGCCTTGGGGCAGACCATCGATCGGCATTCCATCCAGCCTATTGCGGTCCTGGGGGACTGGTTGTGTCCCCCCTTCAATATACTGGTCCAGGTGGCCTGCGACTACTAATTCCTCCAAATGTTGTCTCAATGGTGTGCAATTTTCAGTTCGGTGTCCTTTTTCATCATGAAAGGTGTAGTGATACCTATCATTGAGCCCCTATGCGCTTTTCCCAACTTGGCTGGCTGTCGAAAGAAGGGTTCGTCGTGTATCTCGCTAAGAATCCGGTAGATAGGTTTATTGAATACCGTGGTGATGGCAGTGCGGACTCTCAACTTCCTTGCTTGGGGGTCTTCTCTGTTGGCTCATTTGCCTCGTTCATTTTTGCTCGGTTATTCTTCTCCCTCGACTGTGTTCACTTTTGCCTCAGGTTTTTTGTCTGACATCGCTGTTATGCCAGCTTTTGCTTTGGTGCGTGCAGCATCTTCTTCTACCCGGATGTGCTGATGCATTCTTTCCATTAGGGCCTCTATTGTGAGGGATGGCATCATCATTATTGAATCCCTCAATTTATTGCCAACCAGTAAACCTCGTTTATACTGTGCGATAGCTAGGTTTGTGGGGCAATCTCCTATTTGATTAAAAGTCTCCCAATACCAATTATTGTAAGACCTCAATGTTTCCTTCTTGCCCATGTCAATGGAGAGAAGCTGGTTAATCTCCATTGGCGTCTTGGTGTTCGTTCTGAATCTAGTCACAAATGCCTCCGCTAGTTGTGCACATGAAGCTATACTATCTTTTAGCAACCTTTCGAAGCATGTTAGACCCAGGTCACCAAGGCTAGAAGGAAACAGGATACACATTAGAGTCTTGTTTCATTGATATACGGCCATAACCTGGCAAAAGTGGCTCAAGCGCATGTAGGGGTCCGACTTCCCTTCATAAGTAGTGAATTTAGGCTGGTGGAAGCCTAAGGGTAATGGTGCATTCTCTATCGCCGGAACGAACGACGATCTATGCAACCTAGCTAACGCTTTGTCTGTCGGTTCGTAGGCAAGGCGTGGTACTGGAATTCCAACCTCGACACTCCCATGTGTCCTAGGAGCCAACCATTGGAGTGCAGAGACTCTGCGGGGGTCGCGAGCCTAAGTGTCTTCTCTCATTCGAGTCCTTTCCTCCAGCACCGTCCGCAAGTCTGCCAATCTAGGAAACTCTGTGTGCTTAGATGTCGTTTGGTGTGAATGCGAGGGCCGATAACTGCTTCCCTCCGTATAAGACCTTTCTATAGCGATTCTAGTTTTCCCTTTTTGTATTTGTTGTACTTCGGACTTTGGTTCCGTGGAGTTGGTGGTTGTATACCTTGTTATCATCCTTTAATTCCATATGTTTGAGTTTTAGGATGTGTTGGGCGTGTTTCGAACAGGTGGGTTGAGTTTCGGTCTCAAATGTAGTTACCCAGGTTTTTGGTGTTACGCTCGAGCGGGTCATTCTGCGCTCGAGCGGAGTTTGGTTTTCGGTTGTACGCTTGAGCGGGCCTTCTTACGCTCGAGCGGGGTTTACACACTCCCAGTATTTCATGCCTCTACAAAACTTCTGCAGGTGTGTTTTTCACACTCGAGCGGGTTTCTTTACGCTCGAGCGGTCGCGCTCGAGCGGGTATGTTGGCGCTCGAGCGGGTAGTACTTTGTCTGTGAAAGTTCTGGGAGGGGGGAAATCTACGCTCGAGCGGACTGGTTTTCACACTCGAGCGGATATACTTTATTCTTGTGTCTTGGCGCTCGAGCGGGCCTTCTTGCGCTCGAGCGTGTCCAGATTTTTGTATCTGACGCTCGAGCGTTCTATTCTCCGCTCGAGCGGGAGTGTTGTATATCAGATGGCAGCTACGCATTTTTGAATCACTTTTTACACTCACACTCTCTCTCTTACTTTCTAAAAATCGATTTTGAGAGCTTCTCTCTCTGGAATCTCCCTTTTCTCTAGGGTTTGATCTAGTTAGAGTGTCCCTCTATCTTTCGGCCTTTGTAAAGAGTGTGTTGATCGTTGAGGGCTTCGTTTTGATCCGAAAAGTTTGGAGTTTGGAGCACTTTGGTCTTGGTCTTTTTTTCCATTCGAGCTCTAACTTCGAGGTAGAGATATCCTATTTCATCTTATGAGCTTTGTCTTTGGATTTTAGTATTTCGATATGTTGGGGGTTGTTGGGTAATTTTGGAAAAGTTTGGGGCCTTTGTATAATTTTCAAAAGATGGGTTTTCAAACATATAAACTCTTATGTATGTAATACATTGGAAAATGGACTTGGTGTTGGATTGTTGATGAAAAAGGAACCTTAGGGTTGGTATTGTGAATTTGGGAAAAAGCCCTAATTGCATGATAAATTAATTGGTATAATTAATTTTGGGAAACGAGAAATTGAATAGGAAATATTCAAATTAGAATGGTATAGGATTAAATGGTGTAGTTGGATTAAATTATCGCTCACCTAGGCAAATGTTGATAATTTATCCATTTGGTGCATTTATTTTCTATTTAGAAATAACTGTTTTGGGCTATCGGTGGAGGATAGTCTTGATTCTTGTAGACAATGCATGATGATTAGGCAAACGAAAACTAATCAATTGAAAGTGTCATCGAATATGACTGTGAAATAATACATTAACCTTATGTATTGATTGAATGTGTATATGATCTATGTTTATATACATTGTGTTGTGTGGGAGGAGATAGGGGATGTACTCTACGGTTTAGGGGAAGATAGGAGATAGACCTCTAAACCGGAATTTGTGTGACAATGATACAGCACTACAATGTGTATCATGGTGAAGTATGGAAGTGTTTGTTTGATTTGATATAGCACTAAAATGTATATCATTATCAATTGTGAAGTATAAAAGTGTTTCTATGGTATATTGATACAGCACCAAAATGTGTATCACTTGTGAAGTAAGGAAGTGGTTTATGTGTTATTGATACAACACCAAAATGTGTATCTTTCATGAATTTTGAAAGTAATTGAGTGATGAGTTATAATCTCATTAAGTTATTTGGGCCAGGTTATGAGCCTTGTTTTCAAACTGAAAGTTGAATAAGAAATGGAGACTGAAATGTAACATGTGCATGATTGCTATGAAACTGTAATATGGCATGAGTTGGAATATAAGTGTGGACCATCCATCGAATGCTATTATTTTAGTCATTGTTTATAGTTGGTTTAGTATATTTCTACTGGGCCGTGGCTCACCCTATATGGGACATCATTTTCAAGTACAGGTAGCATGCCACCTCCAAGGACGTAGCTTGGGAGGCTTAGTGGCTGGGATTACTTTTGTTGTTTTGTTGTATTACATGTATATCAAGCCAAGGGCTTTCTTTGTATAGAGTTAGCACTCTCTTTTTGTAACCAAGTGTTGACTTGGAAAGTTGTAAGCCCATAGGGCATTTACTTTTGTTGTCAACATGTAATACATTTTGTAATGATTACTCTGATGAAATATATTTATGCTTTATTCTCTTATGTCTAAGCATGCTATTGTTGGTTGATTTATGGGTTTATTTTGAGGGCGTTACAACTTGGTATCAGAGCGTACCGGGTTCGAATACTTTGGATACGTGGGAAGTGATTAGTATCACAATGGGTTTGTCTCACTTGTTAGAGACTTATGTGTAATGTTATGTGCTTATGTGATAACATGGTTATGTGACTACTTGGGTATGAGATTTAGTTTCTAGGATATTGATTGGATCCTTGGGGTTCTGTGAGTCTTGTTGGAAAAGCACTTGATCAATGCTGTTTCTAATCAGAACTCTAGTAACGCCTCGGGACTATCATTATCCGGAAACGAAATTCGTAAGTGCTTATGTGTTTATGTGCTTACGTGGAGTGAATTACAGTTGTCCATGCATTAGGACGCGAGTGTTATAGCTTCGGCACATTTGTGAATGTGCTAATGTTCTTCGTTACCTTTATTAGGATGTCAGGACGATGACGAGGACGAGAAGGTAGACGTGGTAGGCGTGGTAAGCAGGAGATGCCTTTACCGGATGATATTCCGGCGCAGCAGGAAAGGGTTGGCCAGGCCAATGTGGCCAAGCCAACAGGTCAGCAGGCCATGGGTGCCTTAGCCCGAGGAATAGCTGATGCTTTGAGGGAGTCTATGGGAATTCTCAGAGCAGAGAATCCGGTTCAGGCTCCAGTTCAGGCCCAGGTTGTTGATGCAGGGCCTTCCTTCTTGAAGAGGGAGTTCTTCCGGTCTAATCCGGATGAGTTTATTGGGAATCTGAAGGAGCCACTTAAGGCTGACGAGTGGTTGGAGCAGATGAGTAAGACGTTCGAGATGCTTGGCATCGAGGACAGAGCATTGAAAGTGACCTTGGCATCTTTCCAGCTTAAGGGGGATGCGAGTCAGTGGTGGAAGTACACGAAGGGTCGTATTGGTGGCACGTAGGAGGCCTTTTTAGATGCTTTCCAGGAGAAGTACTTATCTCCAGCAGTTAGGGAGAAGCTAAGAGACCAGTTCTGCCAGCTTTTGCAGTTGAGTTCTTCAGTGGCCGAGTTTGAGGCTGCTTTTACTAGCTTGTCCAGGTTTGCACCTGAGCTTGTGGCGTCCGAGGACCGTCGGTGTATCGAGTTTGAGAGGAGGTTGAAGTGTGGACTCAAGATGAGAGTTGGCGGGTCTATGATTCGAGATTATGGGCGTCTGGTTGATGCTGCAGCCCATATGGAGATCATGATGTAGGAGGAAAAAGGGGGACAGAGAGGCTCCAAGAGGAGTCAGGATGGTTAGGGTGATGGTAGGAGACAGAGGGGTTCTAATCCCCAGCAGTCTCAGGGTGGTTTTATTAGATCGACCTTTCTAGTGCCAAGTGCAGGCTCGGGGAGAGGCAATCAATGAGATATCACCTGCTTCAAGTGTGGTCAGTTGGGCCACAAGTCTTCAGTTTGGCCGCAGAAGAGAAGGAGTCAGTGAGCTGCTTCTTCTTCAGCTCGACCTTAGGGCCAGAGTCAAGGCAGGGGCCAGCCATTGTCTTGCTATCAGTGTGGTCAGCCTGGGCACCTGAAGAGGTTTTGCCCACAGTTGAGTGCCACATCAGGAGCGTCTGGTTCTAGGCAGACGTAGGGTTTCAATGGCCATTCAGGCAGCCTCGAGGGCCTATTCGGAGCTTTCATTATCCCAACAGGCAGCATCTTATGCTCCTAGGGGTGAGCAGTAGATCGTGGGCCTCAGACGCAGCGTGTATCTGTTATCGCTACAGACCTAGTACCGGCTCCATCAGTTGTGAGAGGTACCTTTCTGTTTTGCAACTTGGTTGCCAGTGTATTGATCGATACGGGTGCATCTCATTCTTTTGTATCTGCTGCATTTGCATCTGTTTTGGAATTGGAGTTGGCACAGTTAGCATCTCCTATATGTGTTGTATCACCTGTTGGGAGTGAATTGATTTTGAAACACGGATGTAGAGGTTGTGATATAGAGGTTGCCGATCGTCGACTTCCGTTCTCTTTTGTAGTTATGCCCATGTCGAGATTTAATGTTATTTTGGGTATGGACTGGCTATCGTCATACCGGGCTGTTATTGATTGCTACTGCCAAAGGGTCACAGTATGTACCTTGAGTGGGGAGTGTTTCCATTTCTTGGGGGATCGAGTTGGTAGTTTGTTGCCACCGGTGTATGATCCACAAGGGCGGAGTGAGCTTAGTGGTCTTCTCGCTAGCCTTTTGAGTAGTGAGTGTGATGTGACCCAGATTGTATTACCGAGAGTGTTTTGTGAGTATTCGGATGTTTTTCCCGAAGATCTCGTTAGTTTACCACCTCACCGAGAGATCGAGTTCTCTATTGATTTAGTGCCCGGCACAACGCCGATTTCTATGGCACCTTATCGTTTTGCCACAGCCGAGTTGAGTGAGTTGAAGATTCAGCTCCAGGAGTTGCTAGATAAGGGTTTTGTTCGTCCTAGTGTTTCGCCATGGGGAGCACCGGCCCTCTTTGCTAAAAAGAAAGATGGTGCCTTGAGACTTTGTATCGATTACCAGAAGTTGAATCGGGCTACAGTCAAGAATAAGTACCCTATGCCCCGTATAGATGATTTGTTTGACCAGTTGAAGGGGTCCCATTGTTTCTCTAAGATAGACTTGAGATCGGGTTACCACCAGTTGAGGGTCAGGGAGGAGGACATTCCTAAGACGACATTCCGTATGCAGTATGGCCATTATGAGTTTCTGGTGATGCCATTTGGGCTCACTAATGCACCGGCAGTCTTTATGGATTTGATGAACCGGATCTTCCGAAAATTCTTAGATCGATTTCTGGTCGTTTTCGTGGACGACATTCTGATTTATTCACCTTCTGAGGAGGAGCACAAGGAACACTTGAGAGTGGTGCTTGAATTGCTTAGAGTCCATAGGCTGTGTGCCAAGTTTGAGAAGTGTGAGTTCTGGCTAGAAGAGGTCAAATTCTTAGGTCATGTAGTTTCCGGGGAAGGGGTGTCTGTTGATACATCCAAGATTGAGGCAGTGCAAGATTGGGTACAGCCTAAGAGTGTTTTCGAGATCCGTAGTTTTCTAGGATTAGCTGGGTATTACCGTCGGTTTGTGAAAGATTTCTCCAGGCTAGCTTCGCTGTTGACTAGATTGACGCGGAAAGGGGTCAAGTTTGTATGGAGTGAGACTTGTGAAAAGTCGTTCCAGGAGTTGAAGGTTAGGTTGACCACCGCTCCGATTTTGATTATTCCGGAAAGAGGTTTGGGTTATGCGGTTTATTGTGATGCCTCACGAGAGGGTTTGGGTTGTGTGTTGATGCAAGAGGGGAAAGTGGTAGCCTATGGCTCACGTCAGTTAAAAATTCACAAGGAGAATTACCCTACACATGACCTAGAACTAGCAGTCGTGATTTTTGCCTTGAAGATTTGGAGGCACTACTTGTATGGTGAGAGGTTCGAGGTGTTCTCGGACCATAAGAGTTTGAAGTATCTGTTTACATAAAGAGACCTGAATTTGAGGCAGAGAAGGTAGATGGAGTTCATTGAGGACTATGATTTTGAATTGCACTATCACCCGGGAAAGGCCAATGTTGTGGCCGATGCCCTTAGTAGGAAATCCATTAGTGATATAGCTTGTATAGCCATCCGCGAATGGGAGATGTTTGGCGCACTTGTCGAGTTTGATTTGCTTTTGGGTGAATCTGTTGAGGCTGCGGCCTTGTTTTCTGTTGTTGCGCAGCCTACACTGGTGACTTGAGTGTTAGAGGCACAGGGAGGTGACCTTGAGGTAGAAGCCCTTCGGGAAAAGATCTCCGGTGGGAAGGTTGAGAAGGGTTTGTTTGTATATGCCGACCTGAGTGTGAGATACCGAGACCATTTGTTTGTGCCAGAGTCTTGCCGAGAGGAGGTACTCCGAGAGTTTCACCATTTACGCCTTGCGGTGCATCCAGGAGGCACTAAGATGTATCGAGATTTGGGTCGCCAGTTTTGGTGGCAGGGTATGAAGAAGGATGTGGCGGTTTTCGTGTCTAAGTGCCTTACTTGTCAACAAGTGAAGGCCGAACATCAAAGGCCAACGGGTTTGTTACAACCCTTGTCTATTGCCGAGTGGAAGTGGGAGCATGTCATTATGGACTTCGTTGTAGGTCTTCCGAGGACTTAGCAGGGTAACGATGCTATTTGGGTGGACCGGTTGATTAAGTCGGCGCACTTTATCCCTATGCGCGTGAGAGATTCGGTAGATCATCTGGCCGACTTGTATATTCGGGACATAGTGAGGTTGCACGGGGTCCCAGTGACGATCGTCTCAGATAGAGACCCTCGTTTTATTGCTAGATTGTGGTAGAGTTTGCAGAGTGCCTTGGGTACTAAGTTGACCTTTAGTACGGCTTATCATCCTCAGACTGACGGGTAGTCTGAGCGTACTATTCAGATCCTTGAGGATATGCTTCGAGGTTGTGTCCTTGACTTTAGTGGGACGTAGGAGAGACACTTGCCCTTGGTGGAGTTTGCCTACAACAACAGCTTTCAGTCGAGCATCGGTATGGCACCGTTTGAGGCCTTGTATGGCCGACCTTGTAGGTCTCCAGTTTGTTGGGCCGAGGTGGGGGATGCACCTTTGTTGGGCCCGGAGTTGGTGAGGGAAACGACGGAGAAAGTTGAGCTTATCCGTAGGAGGCTTGTTACAGCCCAGAGTCGCCAAAAGAGTTATGTTGACCGTAGGAGGAGGCCTTTGGCATTTGAGACGGGTGATTATGTTTTCTTGAAAATATTACCTAGACGAGGTTTGGGAAGAGTGGGAAGTTGTCCCCTCAGTTTATTGGTCCCTTTGAGATCCTTGAGAGGATTGGGGAGGTTGCTTATCGTTTGGCTTTGCCACCACAGTTGTTCGGGGTGCATGACGTATTTCATGTTAGTATGCTTCGAAAGTACGAGCCGGATCCATCGCACGTGTTGGATTGGACCGACTTAGAGGTAGATAAGGATGCCTCGTATAAGGAGAGACCGGTTCGGGTCTTGGATAGGCGGGATCTTGGATAGGCGGGATCAAGTCTTGCGAGGCAAGACCATACCCTTAGTAAAGGTTTTGTGGAAGCATCATGGAGTGGAAGAAGCCACTTGGGAACGTGAGTTAGAGATCCGTGAGAAATATCCGGAATTGTTTGTTGATGTGTAACTGTAGACGCGCCCGTGGGCTTCACTCTACAGTTCGGACTCGATTTGTGTCACGGTTCTAAATCTGAACCAAAGAGTCCAAATCCGGCAAATCGTTTGAGAAAACAGATTTTTGAAAAGTAGTGCCAAACATGGACTGCTTTGCCAGATTACAGAGTTGCCACCTAAATATTTTAAAATGGGAAATTTAGGAAACCCTGACTCGGTGCCGAAGGCCACATGTCCGTCATCACCAAAGTGGTCTTGGCTCGGGAGCTTGGGTACGATCGGGGAAGGTCAGCTATGAGCACCCCCTTTCGCCCGGTCCGAAGACCGGCCTCTACTAACCGTGATATCCGTTTTTGAAAACATTACATGCTCTTATTCCAATTGTTTAGCCTAGAATTACTATGTGATGCGCACAACACAAAAGTATAGACTAGATTGCCTAACTTGGAAATAAACATTGCATATCCGTTTTGTCTCGAAAAACGTGTTGTTTTCTTTTGCTACTCGCAAGTAGGCTAAAATGCGGATTTCAATGAGTTGTTCCAACTCAAGCAATCCAACCTCCACCCACAGGCATTCAAACAGTTTATCATGTAAGCACTTAGCCGCATGGCAAGCATACTGTCATGGTAAACATTCACACGCATGCGATATGCTAAAGCGTAAAACACTTACATCGTACTCCGTGCCAAAACAAAAACCCGGTTAGCAAACATGCATGACCTAGTTTAAGTGGCTAATGCAACGCAGGCATAAATGTAATCTAGAGCAAGCTCGGCTAACCCTAAACATGGCATGTGAATTGCGCGGGTAGCACGTATTCAATTTGGAATTGAAAATTACGATGCAGTTTGTATGATGTACCGAGCCCGGTGCATGTAAACAAATGTATGAATGCACACATGCGTTGCATAAGGTATGCTAATTTAAATGTGCCCTAATCTACCAACATAAGCGGGTAAATAAAAGGGAGAAAGAAATGGGGATTGGAAGACATACACCCACTCACACACACTTATTACAATTGCGCCCTCGCTCGGAGGGACCAAATAATAATACAGACCGAATAAATAATTAACTAAACTAGCTAATTAAATATTACAAATCAACTAAATTAATTAAATTAAATAATTAATCTAATTAAGCATTAAATGCCTCGGGATGAGGGCTAATCGCAATGCTACCGGATTCGCTTTAATCGCACTACCATGCAAGTATGCCTCTGTTTCTTCTGCTATCCAACTCTGAAAATTACCAAAGTCCTAGAAACACTTTCTTTGGTACTGGAGATCATCACCGGCTGCACAGAATTTCCACCGGCTGAAGGATTTGGCCATCAGCACTGAATTGAATCCATCGGCTGGGGATGAACTGCCGGTCGGCACTAAAAAGTGCCGGTCGGCACAGAATGTTCTGCAGATCCTGCAACTCACAAAGAAGAGAGGACAAACTATGCATGGCAATGTAATTCAAAGCATATATGCACCAAACACATCCCACATCATGCTGTGGACTCAAGAGGGCATGTGCCTCGATTCCCGGACCACCAATCGCGCATTTCCATGCATGACGGCCCTAAGAACCAAGAGTGCAACTTCACTTTCAAATGCATTCAAAACATATAGGCACAAAAGGGTGCCAAACCTCTATCAAACTCACTTCAAGAGGCTTGGCATGCATGTCAATGTGGTGCAAACCTAAGTATGTCATCTAGGCATGCAAGATGTACAATGTCATGTGTCTATGCAAGTATACAAACAAGCATATAATGCAAGCATTCAAACCACAAGAGGGATGGACTTATACATGAATTAGGCAACTCAAAATGGGCCTAAAATCAGTGGCCAAAGTGCCTAGAAAATGAGACCAAATGCACACACACACATGCGAGTGTTAAGGCTCAAGACTTAGGCATACAAAAGCAACTCTCATGCACACTTGAAGAGGCCAAACATGGGCAATTAGAATGCATTGAAAGCTCTGAAAATCATGCAAAACATGATGCCAAATCATGCAATAACTCATGCCAAACAAAGCATACAAATGGCCTTAGGCTAAGGCAAGCCAATAAGGCATTAAACCAAACCTAACACCAAAGACACATGGCATGCATTAACCAACCCAAAACAGATTTTTAGCATGTCAAATTAGGCCCAAATGACCACTTAGATGGCATCTAAGAAGTTTGAAATCAAAGGCATGTAACAAGGCCTAAACATGGAGCATGCAACACAAGCTTATGAAGCAACAAAGAGGCATGCAATGTAAACATACAAGCACCTCTAGGGAATTTGGAATGGCATATGAAATGGTCCCGAACCATCAAAAATAAAGCAAGCAAGGCATGCTACACTTATGCACTTGAGGCTCACAAGCCAAGGATACAAAGGAGCCATATCATGCATGCCACGAATGACCAAAATGCTTATGGACAGACCTAAAACATGATAATATAAGCACCAAATCTTCACAAATGCAAGCCTAAAACATGTTAGAAATGAAGGCATACAACCTAGGCATGTTAAGGCATAAAGAGGGTACTACAAAGCAACTATACTAAGCATGTATAGGAGACCAAAACCAACTTGAAATCATGTTATAACATGGCAATATAAGCATGGAAAACAAGTCAAACATGCTTAACACACACTCAAACATGAAGCTCCTTAAGGAAGCAAAATTTGTCCTTTTCAAGGACATCAAGGAGAGGGGGTAGCCCTCTCCTTCTTGAGACTTCAAGGCATGCTCTTCACCACTGAAATCCCTCAAGATTTCAGTGGTGAAGGGATCCTATCACCAAAATCTCGGATTTCTCCAAAATAGCACAAAATGGGGCCTTTTCAAAGCCTAAAGGGGGGTCAAACTTCCCCAAACCTTACAACACTCTTAATGAACAATAAAGAGGACTTAAAAACAGAGATTTTATGTGTTAATCACTAAGCACAAAAACTGTTTTAAACTAGGTAAAAATGGAATGCAAAAATTGGGTAAATAAAGTTAGTTTCTTACCCTTGATGGTCCCCTTCACAAAGGTTGTGGTTGATGCTTCCTTGAGCTCAAAATCAGTCAAGAACTCCAAGAACCAGCCCTTAGAACCTCAGTTGCAAGGAGAAGGTGGGACACTAGGTGTATTAGTGCAATAGTGTGAACTAAAGCACCTAGTGTACTAAACAAGCAAGGAAAGAGAGAGATAGGATAGATACAACTATTCTAACCTAAAACCAGACCTTGGCTCTCTCTAACAATGGTTAAGTCTCTCAAGAAGCCAACCCTTGAGCAAAGGGAAGAGCTTTCCCTCTTATAGGCCAAAAGCTTACAAGCTTAGCCACTAAGCAAGCTCATCCCTCCATACACGTGTATGGAGGGGAAGACAATTGCACACAGCTGTCTGAAAATATCTCAGAAAGCAAGTGCACAGTGTCCGGCCGGCATAAAATGTCACTTTGACAAAATTTAGTGCCGGTCGGCACAAAAAGGTGCCGGTCGGCACAATAAAGTGCCGGTGGCAACTCTAGCCAGCCGATGGCCTCTAGCCCCAGCCGGTGGTGTGTGGGGATGCCTCACAAAGCATTCCGTGCCCTTCCAAGGCAAACACAAGTGTTTGGTGCAAAACCAAACACAAACGGTCGAGTTCGGAGGTCCTGAGGCAAGGCGCGCACAGCCGAGAACTCCGGGAACTCCAAACGAACACGAACATGGATAATCACCGAGTGTCCCAACGGTGACGTCCAAGTCTTGAGGACGGTCAAAAATGGGGTGTCTACAGTAACCATGCATTGGTAATTTTGTAATATTGTTGAACTTTAAGAGCATTATATATATCTTAAGTTGTAAAACATTGTATATGTTTTGGTTTATGGAAGTATGTTTTGAAACTTGCCTAAAAATGGATATATATATCATGAATATTAAATATGATATAGAATTGTGGAATGTGGTATTGAAATTTGTGGAATTTCAGGGAATGCATATCTATAATGCATGTTATGGAAAATGTTGTAAATTGCCTCTTGAAAAGAGATGAGATGACTGGTAATGGGTCGAGTTATTGAATTTCACATTGTAATAATATTGGGAATTGAGAAAATCTTGTTTTTGAAAAACTTGTATCTAATTTCGGGGACGAAATTCTTTAAGGGGGGAAGGTTATAGCGATTCCAGTTTTCCCTTTTTGTATTTGTTGTACTCCGGACTTTGGTTCCATGGAGTTAGTGGTTGTATACCTTGTTATCATCCTTTAATTCCTTATGTTTGAGTTTTAAGATGTGTTGGGTGTGTTTCGAACAAGTGGGTTGAGTTTCGGTCTCAAATGTAGTTGCCCAGGTTTTTGGTGTTACGCTCGAGCGGATCATTCTGCGCTCGAGCAGAGTTTGGTTTTCGGTTGGACGCTCGAGAGGGCCTTCTTGCGCTCGAGCGGGGTTTACACACTCCCAGTATTTCGTGCCTCTGCAAAACTTCTGCAGGTCTGTTTTTCATGCTCGAGCGGGTTTCTTTACGCTCGAGCTGGTATGTTGGCGCTCGAGCGGGTAGTACTTTGTCTGTGAAAGTTCTGGGAGGGGGAAAATCTACGCTCGAGCATACTGGTTTTCGTATTCGAGCGGATGTACTTTATTCTTGTGTCTTGGCGCTCAAGCGGGCCTTCTTGCGCTCGAGCGTTGTAGACACCCCATTTTTGACCGTCCTCAAGACTTGGTTGTGCTTGTAGGTACACCCAACAACTGGTTTGATTGCTCGCCTAGCACTCGCCTGTCGCGGCGGAACGTCACCGGTTCGAGTTTCCCGGACCTTGTATCCTTTCTGCCTCATTTTTGGACCCTGATTTGGTCCTTTCAGAGTGGCCCTCTTGGTGCACTGCCGACTATGGCTTTGTTCTTGCCGGCCACTGATGAAGCCCCGCTGCCATCAAGGTGCTGCCACATGATGGCAAGACCCCTATCTCAGTTGGTTTTCCTCCAGATCTTTTGAGCCAGCTGGATTTTTGTTTGCTCCCCTCCATACACGTGTATGGAGGGATGAAGGCCTTGCAAAGCTTCTTGAAGAAGCTTTGGCTTTTCATTCCTCTATATAAGGAAGAGGCCTCTTCTTTAGACAGGGTTCTGGAGCTTTGAAGGAGCAAAACCTCTCTTTCTCTCTATATTGCTTGTGTTTAGTGCTTAGAAATTGGATTTCCTTGCACTTTTACACTACAACACATAGATATACACCACCACCATTGGACTAAGCTTCTTGGGAGGAATTCTTAAGCTCTGAAAACTGGTTTCCACCCCCTGAAGTTACTGGTTTCAAAGAGGGTCTTCAAGGGTGAGCATTTCCCTTATTTTTGCACTTTCTTGCACCTTGCTTTAACCCTCTTTGCATATTGTTTTAGGCTTTCCTTATAACTGAAAAAAGTCTTTTTTTTAAGTCCTTTTTAAGTTTGGTTAAAGTCATTTTGTTGTTTGGGGTGTGTAGCCCCCTCGCATGCTTTGTTTGGCTTTCTTTTAAGCCATATTTGGAGGCCTCCGAGCTAGCCTTGGTTTGGCCTTCCTACCACTGAAATCCAGTGGGATTTCAGTGGTAGAGGTGTAGTTTTGAGGTCCTAAATCAGAGGGGGTAGTCCCCTTTCTTTGTATTCATCTTTACTTGCATTTGTGGAATTCCAAAGGACCATCCCTCTACGCATTTTTGAGGTTGGTCCAGACCTCTTTTTTTGTGACTTCTAGGACCTACCTTGGCCCTGTCCAAGGCTGGTTTGGTCATGTCTTGCTTGCATCTAACATGTGTAATGTAACTCCATTTATATCTCATCAAAGTAACATATGTGCATAGTCTTTGTTGAGTCCATTTCAGTCCATTTTTGGTGATGTTTTACCATGCCATAAACCTGTTTTGGGTTGGTTTCGTTACTTCATTTTTTCTTGATGCACTTGTAGTGTAAATCCCCTAAACTAGCTTCATATGCTCCATGCCATGCCATGTCATTTTAGCTTGTTTGGTTTACATTTCAGCATGTATTTGGTCATCATTTGGCATGTTATGACCTTATCCATAGTTGGTTTGATCATCCTTTGCATGCTCCATATAGGTGTAGAACAAATCTTGTTTACTAGCCTTTTGTGCATGGTGTTTGGACTCATCATACTAGCATATTTTGGCTTTGCTCAAACTTGTTTTTATGCTTATTTTGAAGTGTTCTAGGACTGTTTTGGGCTGCCATGACCATATCACTCATGCTTTGTATAGCTATAGTGTAAATGCTTAGGCTAGTCTTGGGTTTTGAGGCCTCTATCATGTCATACATGTGATGTTTGCGTGCATTGCCCTCATTCCACGTGCTATTTCAGTCCATGAAATGTTGTTATACACTTGCATTTGACATGCCTTGAATGCTTTGTATAGCTTGTGCTTTATGCCTCAAGAGTGGACTTTTGTGCATGCCACTTAGCCTAAGCCTTTGGCTCATCATTTCAATGCATTTTGGGTCCTAATATACCATGATGTAACTCTATTTTTGGTTGTCCAAGTCATGCCATGATTGGTTTTCATAGGTGTAGTGCATTGCCTCTTTAAAACCTTGCATGCTCCATGCTTTTAGCTTTGTGTTCTAGCCTATGTTGGCTAGCTTTGAGCTTAGTTTTGGTCTTGTTTGGGCCTGCCCTAGGACTTTTTTAGGTCCCCTCGGCCCTTTGGGGCTTGCCTTGTATGGCCATGGCTTAAGTCCCTTTGCTCACTATGAGCCTTGAGCATCATAACATGCTATGCTTGCATTGTTGTGTTGATTTGGCATCAATTTACATGGTATTTCTGAGCTCACATCATTGTCATATATCCATGTTTGTTGCTCCTTAAGTGTGCTAAAGAGTTGTTCTCTTCGTGCCTTAATACTTGAGCCATTTGGCATGCATGCTTGCCTTGCCTTTCCATGCTTTTCATGCCATCAATTCCATCACTCTGGCTACTAATTTGGACCTAGTTAAGAGCCATCCATCTTTGGTGTAAGCCCATCTTACCATGTTGTCGTATGCTTGTTTCATTTCGTATGTTGTCGCATACTTGTTTAGCTTCGCATACCTTGCATGCTCACATGTTCATGTTGCATTTTGTCATGTTATCCAAGGTTGTTGCCTCACATCATGCTTATATGCTTGTTGCATGCTTAGGTTAGTTGCATGTTTGCACACTTAGGTTATGTTGCATGTTTGCCATGCTTATATGTTGCATTGCTTGGATTACGTATTAATCCGAGCACGAGGAACGAGGGGCGTTTCATACTTCAAGTGATGGAACGCATCTCAATTCTCGGTCGCCGAAGCTCTTGATGATTCATGATAGAGTTCTAGGCTTTACTTGCTTTATTTGTGTATTTATTTTCATATTGATTTGAACAAGTTGGATCTTTGGCCATCATGCATCGGGATGCATGATTGATGGTCGTGGATCCGACTTGGCCTCTCCCTTGATGTTTTGAGGTGATTTGGAGTGCCATGGTGCGTACATGTCCTTGGGAAACCCTCTATTTTCTCTATTTTGTGCTTCATTGCAGTTTGGTGTCACAGCACACCAGTGGCCGACAGCCTGCCACTGATGGCCGGCAGTGTGCCACCCTTGGCCGGCAATGGACCATCCTTGGCCGGCAGACCTCCCTCCATGGCCGGCAGGCCACTGATGACTTCCCCTGTAGTGCTTTGGTAAGTTTCAGCAACAAGCACTGAAAGACACCCTGCAAACAGAGCCTCTAAAGAGCAATCGGAAGGTGTTTCGAGGCGAAGAACCGAAGCGAGCATGCATACCTTCCTCTTCTTCAAACAGAGCTAGAATAGCATTCATTTACTGCTTACTTGTTAGTTAGTAGTTGTGTAATAATTAGTTGGCTAGTTATTAATTCGGTTTTGTAATAATTAATTAGCTTGTTAGTTAGTTAATTAGGCGGCTTGTATTATTTATTCGGACCCTCCGAGCGAGGGCACAATTGTAATAAGTGTGCGTGTGTGTGATGTATGTCTTCCAACCCCACGTCTTTCTCCCTTTTATTTACCAGCTTATGATGGTTAGTTTAGGGCATGTTTCAATTAGCATACTTATGATAGCATGTTTGCACCATTCATTTGTGTTGCATGCACCGGGCTCGGCACATCATACTAACTGCATTGTATTTCAATTCCAAGTTGAATACTTGTTTGTTGTAGCATCGCATATGCCATCTTAGAATAGCCGAGCCTATTGTAGTTGCATTTTTGCATATGTTGCATTAGGCACTTCTGTATAGTTAGGATCATGCATGGATTTCTAACATAGCTTCTGTTTTGGCTTGGAGTACTCGGTAAGTATTTATGCTTTAGCATCCTTGCATGTGTGTGAGTGACTACCATGATAGCATGCTTACCATGAGGCTACCTGCTTATGTGATATATCTGCCTGAATGC
This sequence comes from Camellia lanceoleosa, assembly GCA_025200525.1. NCBI lineage: Eukaryota > Viridiplantae > Streptophyta > Magnoliopsida > Ericales > Theaceae > Camellia > Camellia lanceoleosa. Next base: position 19,431,031 of record CM045766.1, on the reverse strand, counting down.
CTGTGGGTGAAGGTTGGATTATTTGGATTGGAACAATTCATCGACTGCGAGTTTTAAGCCCACTAGATAGTGGCAAATCACCATGTTTTTCTAAGCCCACCCGAGGGTGGCAAATCCACATTTTAGCCTACTTGCGAGTAGCAAACTGTTTCAAAAACAAACATGAGATGTTTTGTTCCAATTTAGGTGATCCAGTCTATACTTGTATGCTATACACATCACATAATAATTCTAGGCTAATAACCGGAATAAGAACACATAATATTTTCAAAACTCGATATCATGGTTTGTCACGCCCCAAAACCCACCCCTAGAAGTTTGGGCATGACCACTTCAGAAACGGACACTTAACCTGTTTTATATCTATATATATGGGGCCTGAACGGAAGCACTAAATATTAAAATTTGACACTAGAAACAAACTCCATCAAGCTACTAATATCATGCCAGGATCACAAACTTTTAACAAACAAATAAAATCTAAAACATACACCTGAACATCGGTTATATACATACATATATACAGACCCAGCCCTATTATTGGGCATATACAAAAACATGAGAGCTATATACATCACTCTTAGATAGACATTCAAAAAGCAAGCCAAGATCTTATCAGCTTAACAAAATCAATGGCTGTGTATAGTGCCTGGACACACGAAGGTTGACAAAAGAAGGCGACGTCATGGCTAGGACTGACCATCTGATTGGTGACCTATAGAAACAGACATAATGGAGAGTGAGCTGGACTCAGTGAATAGTAATACATAAATAAAACGATACTTAACTTGAAACATAACACAGAGCAATGCATATAAAGATGTAGAGTTCACATAGTTAGTCTGATTCTGTGCTAAGTACATAACGGCCTTAGGTTCAATCTTGCAACATAAACATGGTGGCTATAAGCCCTTGAAACATGGTGGCACGAGGCCCTTGAAACATGGTGGCTATAAACCCTTGAAACTTGTGGCATAAAGCCCTTGTAACATATAGCACTAAGGCCCTTGAAACATGTAGCATAAAGCCCTTGTAACATATGGCACTAAGGCCCTTGAAACATATGGCATGAAAGCCCTTGAAAAGTTGGCATGAAGCCCTTGAAAGATTGGCATTAAGCCCTTGAAAAGTTGGCATGAAGCCCTTGATACAAAGAACTTGTAACATCCTTGAACTTGTAACATACGTGAACTTGTAACAGACTTAAACTTGTAACATACACAAACTTGTAACAACATAAACTTGTAACATACATAAGCTTGTAACAAACTTAAACTTGTAACATATACTTGAAACATACCTGAACATACTTGAACTTGTAACATACTGGAAACATGCCTGAAACATACTTGAACATCATTCATTAATTCAAACAGAACATATCATAACTAGAGCATTTCTTGTTGTATCAAGTCATTACCGTACGCTTAACAATGAGAGACTAATTCACATTCTCATGAGGGTCACACAATGATGCTAAACTTTGCACCTATATCGTAGATTCTAGATAACTTCCAATCCATAAGCAACATAGCAAAATAACTTCAATTCATCTAGATACACATAGCTACTCTTATATTTACTCAGAATCCATTCTTCAAGAATGAACATAAATTCTTTTGGGTAAATGACTTACTTTACGTGCTCTATTAATCAATAGCATACACCTTTGTTTAATCATTCTTAAATGTTAACATAGTTGCCTTGCCTTGTAATTAACAGAGTCCTAATGGTAACCGTTACATCATTCCCATGAGTTGACATAATTAAAGTAAAGTTAACAGGACATTCCTGATAATTAGTAACAAAAAGTAAGAAAATTTTCATTAGATTACAGATGACTTTATCGGTTTCACAATTTCACAGTTCGGCCCTTGGCCTGAGAGGTTCTCACATTCACAATAGCCTTTGGGTTTCATAGATTCACAACTTATTACATCGGCCTTCGGCCCTTTGGATTCACAAGTTCACAAGTTCGGCCCTTGGCCTCATAGCTTCATAAGTCACAAGTCGGCCCTTGGCCACATAGGTTTGATCTTCACAAATGGCCCTTGGTCACATAGATTCATAATTCACAAATGGCCCTTGGCCACATAACTTCATAATTCACAAATATTCATAATTTCACAAATCTTTTGATGTTCCCATAATTTCACAATGTTTCTCACATAGCATACATAACATATATGTCAACATAATTCTTACGACGAAGATCATAACGTCAATAACAATAATTATTAACGGTTAAAGGTACATCGAAGTACTACTACTCACAGCGTTCAGGTACTTGGTCCGCCCCTGTAGCTGACCCTACACAATTCACATAATTCAAACATCATTTATCATAGTACATCACCATTCAAGTCAGCATTATTTAACACAACATAACTTCAACAAAAGTCAACATTTAGTTCATCAACACCATTTGTAATTTAACATAATTCAAAATAAATCCTTGAATCCCATTTCAACATCTCAAAACCAAGTTCATATCATTCATACCATTAATAGATTATTTCCCCAATTTTCCCTTCACATGATAGCATGAATTCCAATATTCATAACAAGATTCATTCGCAAATTTTAAACATAATTTTCAAACATTTCCAAATTCTAATTAAACTTGAACACATATAATTCAATGCCTCAATTTCATTATTCTACTTTCAATTTGAGCCAAATCATTGGGTGGTTTCAAGAAAAATGAGGATTTTTAACAAAAATTCACACTTCTTAAATCACCACTTTTAATTCCAATTTCCCAATGATTCTACATCTAGGATTCACAATTCATCATTTTAACCCACCAATTTAACTTCCAACATCTCAAACTCTAAATCCCCAAATCTCATAATATGCCCTAGATGATAAAAATGAAGGTTTTTGCATTAATATACTGAAGTTACCATAAATCTATCCATAAATGTAAGTATTGAGGAGATCTAGAACCCCTACCTCGAAGAACAAACAAAGAAGCAAGCTTGGATGAGATTCCACCTCAATTTCAAAATTCAATCTGTTGGAAGTGTTGACCCTTTCTTGTTCTCCATCCTTGATACAAGATCCATAGAGGATTTGTTGATAAAAGTGGAGGAAATCAAGGTTTTGGAAGCTAGGGTTTCGGACATGGAAGAGGGGAGAAGAAGAGAGGAAAAGAAATTGCAAGAAATGGTCCAAAAATCCCGTTTTTGGAGCTGCTGTCCCGCACAGACAGCACGTGCGGCGCTATTCCCCGCACGTGCGGCTCTGCTCCAGCACAGATGTGAAAACTTCAAACGGGTATAACTCTCTCATCGGGACTTCATTCTAGGTTGTTCTTGTGTCCAAATCGAAGCCCCGAAAATAAGCTTTCCAATGGTTCTAACCTCACATTCAAATTCAAAGTGTGGAAAAAGAAAAGGACAAATGAATGACGGCTGATCGTAAGTTAACTATTCGAATTAAATTCGTTGGTCCAATCTTACTTTACCATCACACCACCACCTCAAATAATACCCCAAAATAAGGTAAGAACATTCGAAATACACTATTAAGAATATCAAAAATGAGCCCATGCTCGAGCAGAGGGTAAAAATTTCAAGCCGATACAATAAAGGTCGCCATAACTCAGTAGATAATTCTTTAATTCCGATAGATATAGTTGAATTAAAACACATTAACCCCTAATTAAATAAGGATGACTTTCTATACGTATTTTGGGGTCATTACATGATTAATAGAGGCTGATCTTTGATCGGGCGAGCAGGGGTGCTCACGAAGTGACCTTCCCCAATCGTACCCAAGTTCCCGAGCCGAGGCAACTTTGGTGATGACGGACACATGGCCTTAGGCACGAGTCAGGGTTTCCTAAATTTTTCCAAAAATAAAATATTTAGGTGGCGACTCTGTATCTGGAAAAGCAGTCCATGTTTGGCACTTCTTTCAAAAAAATCTGTTTTCAAAAACAATTTGTCGGATTTGGACTCTTTGATAATTCATCGGTCTTGCATTGCACTCTGCGAGATTAGATACAGGACCATGACATTGAGTCCTGAACTGTAGTGAGCCCCAAATGAATAAAATGGGATTTCTCTCCCGGGACGTTCGGGGACGTCTACAGTTTCTGGCGACTCTACTGGGGAGTTTAGAAAGCTTGACTCGAACTCGTGATATCTTGTTTTGACTACACTCATGTGTTTCTTTGCATTGCATGTGCATTGGTGCGCCTAGGACACCGTGTTGGCCATCTGCTATTCCTGAGCAGTTTGCCGGAGGCGCGCTTCGAGAAGTGTGCCATAAGGCTGACCAGTTACGGGCTCTGCTAATATGGGAACACAAACCCCGGTTTTACCGGGGCACCATTTTCGACCATTCGACCTAGTGCATATCGAAATCCATAGTGACCATTCCAAACTAGGACAGGTTGCTTACCCGATGTTAGGTTGTTTGAAACCGCTGTATGCGTAGTGAAACCCTAGCTCTTGACAAAATAGGACAGGGAAACCCTACCCCAACTTAGGGGTGTTTTGGCTCTCTTTTACTTGCTATGTGCTTTTAGAGTGTATCTCTACAGGAGCGCGCATATCAGTTTGCAAGTTTGAGTATCAGGCTTGAGGGCACCAGTATCAGTATTTGTGAGAATCAGTTATATCTGTTGATATCCGATTCAGTATTTTGGGGCAGTAATTTTGGGGGATAGTGATTAGTAGTAGAGTACAGTTGTTCGGCTACACCTGTGTTTGTTCTGTTTGGGCTGAAATGCTGCTTGTTTTTCCTTTCAAGGTTCAGAGAGTTGATACAGAATAGCCAGTGTTCCCCCTTGCTGAGGCAAGACAGATATTTGATCCGTCAGTCACCGTTCAGTACAGTGGACTTATCATGACGCAGAATTCGGAAGAGATCATGGTTATGACAGCCGCATTAGATCAAGGAATCACTCTGCAAAGTGAGACCAATGTTGATGTGCCGCATCCACCTAGGTCGCCTGCTGCGTGCCCGATCTAGGAACCCCAGTTGTATCAAGCTCGTGAGCCCACCACATTCGAATTGATGGGGATGATAGGTGACCTCCAGAGGTCCGTGGTGGATCTCGCTTACGGAATGTCAGCTTCACCACTAACTGCACCATATGCCGGGAATCTTGTACCCCAGGAGCCCCCGCTATTGGGACGGATTGTGATCGAGCTTAGTCAACCCGAGGTAGCCTCCAGCTATGGCAATGATGTTTCAACATCAACCCAAACCCTCGATCAGACCGAGGCCAGAGGTAAGGACAAAATAAAGACAGATGCCGATCCCATTGAACAATTGCTGTGGGCAGTCGAGGCTTTGAAAGCCGAGGGGATAAGTAAGCAACAAGTATTCGTAGTCCTGACCAAGGTTGTGGATGATGTTTTCCCCACTCCAACTGAAGGCAGTACTAGCCAGTCAGAAAACCGGGATAGGTCCCGTCATGCCAGAACAATTCCTTCCACTCCCAACCCTGCACCTGGGAAAGATCAGAAGGTCAAGGCAGTGCCTGCCGACCCTTTCGTTAGTGCGTCTAGCAAGAATACTCAGACTTCAAAGTACCTGCCCCGAGGGCGCAGGGTCTTCCACGCTCTCTACATGTCGTTGTCGAAGGCACTTCAGATCTTGGCTGAAAGAGGGCATCTTAAACCCTTGGAGCCTCGGCCTCTCCCGAAGAATCTCCCTCTCACACATGATGCTGCTTTGTACTGCGCGTACCACCAGCAAACCGGTCATGCTACTGATAATTGTTTTCGCTTTCGTCATGAGGTGCAGGATTTGATCGACAACGAGGTTATCCTCCCACCCACCTCAGCCAAGTCCATTACTACCCAGCTATTGGATTTTGAGGATACTGATACTGCGAGTATGTAATCGGGGAGTGAACCACCTGCGGGCGGCGCCCGGTGTATTTTAGATGTGGCGTCTGGCACGCATTTTTGAGCATCTGCGAATGCTAGTTTTGTAAAATCTGGCTTGGATGTCGAGTCAGCCTTTTGTTTTGTTTTGAGTCTGTCTCATTGTCGTGAGTCAGTCTTTTTTGCTTAAGGGTCTGTCTTGTTGTAGCGAGTCAGTCCCCTTGTATAGAATGTCGGATGGTTTCAGGGTTGTTGCCTCGAACACTGTTTTGTTTTATAATTACCCTTTTGTTTTCTTTTTGAGTCTGTTTCTATTGTGAAACCAGTTGCAACCAGGAAATCTGAATGAAACAGCTGCGGCTATCATGTTTCTATGCTTTTTGTGAGCTTGTTGTACCGTTATGCCAGAGGATTAGAATGAAATGACAGGGCATCTCGTTTACTCTTCTGTGCTCTAAACTCATTGTAATGACCTGAGTTTTGTTTTTAAAAACCTTTTTAAACACTCTGGTGATGAAAATGAAGAGGAAGGAATTTCTCAGGTTTTACAAAACTTTGATCATTTGAGAGAAAGTGAGGCATGCTAAGCCCTTAATTAATGAAATCATGCTTGTTAGCGTAAGTACTAAAAAGGACCCTGGCTTGATTCGGACTGGTTCCACACTATCTTCAGCGCGAACGATTTGTCACTTTCATAAAAACTTTCAAAAACAAAATATTTTGCGCAGTCCTGTGAAGACCTGTGTGGAATCGCTCTTGAGATTGTGCAGCCTAGAATCGCTCTCAGCCTCAAGATTCAATCCGTTTGTTTCCGAACCTTGAATCCATTCAGAATGTTCAACGATCAACCATCAAAAGAGGCCTGTGAGGCCGGGTTTGGAGCAGCCCTCAAACAAGAGGCACCAAAGTTAGATCAAGAGATCAGACATCATTAACAAAAGCTTGCAAAGCTGGAATAGAAGCACCCCTCGAACTAGGGGCAAAAATGTCCAATGTACTCGAAGAGCCGAAGATGAGTCCTTTTGGCAAATCAATAACAATAACCACTCCCCTAGATACGAAGGGCTTCAATCTCAAAACCATTTGGCATGGACTTGTTATACTTTTACCCTTTGAGAGGCTCCTTGGGCCGAAAACCCGGAAGGGCGACCCAGGCAAAAGTTAAAGCAATAAAAAATAAAAAAAAAGAAAGAAAAAATAAATAAAAAGAAAAAAGAAACAAAAAGAAAAAAAAAGATGAAAAAGAAAAGAAAAATGCAAAAAGAAAGAAAAAAAAAAAGAAGCTTGCAAAGCCGAAAACCCGCATCAGGCGCCTTGTGTAGACGTCCCCAAACGCCCCGGGAGGGTTAAGTCCCGTTCCGTTCATATTGGGGTCACTAAAGTTCAAAGACTCAAATGTCACGGTTCTTAATCTTGAACCAAAGAGTCCAAATCCGGCAAATCGTTTTGAGAAAACTGATTTTTGAAAGAAGTGCCAAACATGGATTGCTTTGCCAGATACAGACTCGCCACCCAAATGTTTTTTAATGGAAAATTTAGGAAACCCTGACTCGGTGCCAAAGGCCACGTGTCCGTCATCACCAAAGTTGCCTCGGCTCGGGAACTTGGGTACGATTAGGGAAGGTCACTTCGTGAGCACCCCCGCTCGCCCGGTCAAAGACCGGCCTCTACTAACCATGATATCTGATTTTGAAAACATTGTGCGTTCTTATTCCAGTTATTAGCCTAGGTTACTATGTGATGCGCACAGCATACAAGTATAGACTGGATCGCCTGAATTGGAACAAAACATTTCATGCTTGTTTGTTTGAAAATGGTTTGATGGTACAACTCGCAAGTAGGCTAAGACGTGGATTTGCCACCCTCGGGTGGGCTTAGAAAAACATGATTTTGCCACTATCTAGTAGGCTTAAAACAAACATTTGATGAATTGTCCCACTCCAAATAACCCAACCTCCACCCACAGGCATTCAAGGCAGTTATATCACATAAGCAGTTAGCCTCATGGTAAGTATGCTATTCATGGCAATCACTTACACGCATGCAAGGATGCTAAAGCATAAAAACTCACCGAGTACTCCAAGCCAAAACAGAAACTATATTAGAAATCATGCATGATCTTAAGTATACGGAAATGCCTAATGCAACACATGCAAAAATGCAAACTATAGTAGGCTCGGCTATTCTAAACATGGCACATGGAATGCTACAACTAACACGTATTCAATTTGGAATTGAAATACAAATGCAGTTTGTATGATGCGTCGAGCCCGGTGCGTGCAAAACAGATGAATGATGCAAACATGCTGTCATACTGTATGCTAATTGAAATATGCCTTAACCTAACCATCATAAGCAGGTAAATAAAAGGGAAGAAAGACGTGGGGTTGGAAGACATACATCACACTCACCCACACTTATTACAACATTGCCCTCGTGCAGAGGGTCCAAATAAATATACAGTCCCGAATAAAAGAATAGTACAGTCCAAATAATACAGTCCAAATAATGTACAAATTCCTAATTAATTAACAAATTAACTAAGAAAATAATAAAACTGGCATGCAAGCCAGGGACTGCCTTGATTCTGATGAATGATGTATGCTCGGGTGCTTTTGCGTGGAAATCCACGGCGATGCCACGATTAGCCTCTGTTTTGCAATTATTTCTTGAAAAGCGCGCCAAGCCTCGGAAGACTGCTGATCCTTGATATGCTGCAACAGAGAGCAGGAAAGGGGCATAGCAATGTATTTTCACAAATGTATGCATGTCTCGATCCTCGTACCACCAATCACGCATCTCGATGCATGATGGCCGAGGAGCTGAATTGCACAACTTGATATAGAATGAATGCATATGAACGCTACAACAAAACCTAACTCCATCATGGATAATCCGGAGTGTCTGTGACTCGGGAATTGAGACCCGTTCTGTCACTCGGAGTACGGAACGTACCTCGTTTTCCGTGCCCGAGCTAACTCCTATCCCGAACACGATGCAATATGCATGATATGCGTGAAATGCAACTAAGATACAATCCTAATATACACAATGTTATGGAATGGCATACACGCTATACGAGGTAATACATAACCGAGCATACACAATGCTATGGATGAAATGGCATACGCGATGCAATAATGGGCTTACACCAACATGAGAGAGCCTCAGCCACACTCACATAGGAGGCCATTAGATGAAAATGAGACAACTCGAAATACGTGCACGCGTGCACGCAAACTGAGGACCGAACCTACGGCACGGAATGCCACTCTAATGAGACATGGCAAGACATGGAATATGATATGCAAACATGCAAATTTCAGAGGCAAAATGACATGCAAAACAGCCCTGAAACATGGCGAAATGAAACCCGATGCAAGGAATGAGTCCCGAAACATGGAATTAAGCACATGAAATGGCCTATAGCTATGCAATGCATGCATGATTCGTACATGAAGTGTGAAGAAATAAGCTAGGAAGCCCCAAAACAAGAACTTTCACAATTTAAAGCATGGCCAAACAGTGAGCACAAGCAAGGCTAAATTAGCATGCAAAAAAGGCTCCTCAAGAGGGGTAATGAGGCAAGTCACAGCTGCTGGTCTCAAACATAGGTGGCCCCTTCTACAATGTTGAAGAGGGGATAAAAATATGATATTTTACAGTTTATGACAAGCCCCAAAAACAGATACAAGTATGGCCAAATTAACATGCAAGAAATGGGCCAACAAAGGGGCAAAGAGGCAACTGATACATGGAGGTCTCAAACAGGTAAGGGCCCTTCAATAATTTTGTAGAGGGGCCCAAAACATGGCTGTTTACAGTAGATGATCCAGCCCAAAACAGTATACAAACATGCTCAAAATATGATGCAAAATTAAGGCCACAAGAGAGCTATAACATGAAGTATACCAAAGATGTCTCAAACAGCCCTAGACCCTCAATGAAACATGAAGAGGAGGTCATTTTAAGGCCATTTTAAGTTCTGACCAGAGTCCAAAAACAGAAGCTTAATAGGCTAATGAATCATGCAAAAATGGGGACCAAAGAGGGGTTCAATAGCAAGTCATGCATGGAGGTCCCAAACAGTGATGAGCCCTTCTTCAATATTGAAGAGGGGCTCAAAATAGGCCTATTTATAGTTTATGACATGCTCCAAAACAGATCACACAGAAGCCAAAAATACTATGCAAATTAATGGCATTCAAGGGGATATTGAAGCAAGTGCAACATGGGGGTCCCAAAAAGTGTTGAGACCTCAAACAAACATGAAAAATGGCTCAAAAAAATGACCTTTTCAGTTTTGGTCGGAGCTCAAAACAGCAAGAAAATAGGTCTAAAAGATGATACCAAAATGAGTCAAAAAGAGGGGAAATGATGCTTACCCTTGAAGAATACCCCTTGGCTCCCTTTTGGCTTGAGATATGCTGCCTCCTAGCTTTTGGAAAGCTCCCCAAGCTGCTGGAAATAGAGTAGTGGTGGTGGTGCTAGGTGATGATGAACAAATGGTGGAAGGAACTTGGAGTTTTAATAGTTAGAATATAGAGAGAGAGAGAGAAATTTAATGTGAGAGGCTTATACAAAAATCTCTAACCCTTCAACACAGACCTGGGGTGCTGTATTTATAAGCAAAAGAGGCTGGAAAAGAGGGGGGGAAAAAAGGGGGGAAATATTTCAAGTTTCCCTCCAAAAATTGGCCTAAAGAGGGGTATAAAGGCAAGTGGTAGCTGCTGGTTCCAAACGGCCAAAAGTCCTTCAACAAAGTTGAAGAGGGGCTCAAAAAAAGACACTTTTTAGTTTACGACCAAGTCCAACACAGCCCACAAGTACGCCTAAAATACCGTGCAAAATAGGCCTAAAAAGAGGTAAAGAGGCAAGTGACAGATGGAGATCTCAAACAATAAAAGGTCCTTAATTAAACATGAAAAGGACCTCAAAATATGACTATCTCAAGTTCGGGTCGGAGCCCAAAAATGCAAAATGAAGGTTCGGGAGCCGAAACACGCAATTCGAGGCCCCAAAAGTGGGCTGTTAGGCACCGGAAGTGGTGTCCAACCACGAAGTTGGTCTCTCGGACCACAGTGTCCCTCGAAAGGGAGAAAATAAGGTGTGTGCCAAAAATCGGAGCAAACGGAGGTGGTTAGGCGGTCCCGAACCGAGGCACACGGCCTGATGGCTCCGAAAACCGAGATCCGGGCTCTGAAATGGGAAAAATGGCCTGCGACCACGAAACGTAGCCTACGGCCACTGAGAGATGATCTACGAGACCTCTCCCTCCCTTCGGGAAGAGAAAACAGAGAAAACAGAGCCTGGTTCGTAAACCGAGGCAAAGCACGAAAGAGTCCGGAAGTCCGGAGGCAAGGCTCGCAACCGAGACTCTGAAACCTCTGGACGAGCATGATATGCAACATCACCAAGCGCTCAATCGGTGACGTCTGAGTCTTAAGGTCGGTCAAAAATGGGGTGTCTACATCTTGGTAAAAGTTAGAGCCTAAAAAGTGAAGGTTAAAATACCCGAGTGTACCTTAACTGTGAACTACGTAAGGCTTGATTCTCATGTTTGGGATACGTAGGCAACTTCATCTTGAAGTCCAGCCCCCAACGCTTTCATAGCAACTCTGTCTATGTAATGGTTTTGATCGTCCTTGCCTTCTTTGAATCCGATAGTTCAGTTGTGACCCCCAAACTACGTAAGGCTTGATTCCCATGTTTGGGATACGTAGGCAACTTCATCTTGAAGTCCAGCCACAAACACTTCGAATTCGACTATGTCCATGTAATGGTTTTGACCATCATTGTCTTCTCTGTATCCGAGAATTTGGTTGTGTTCGTCACTCTGAGGACTGACTACAATGTGCTGTGGTGCCATTCAAACAAGGGGCAACTTTCCGTTGCCATTCAATGCGCTGCGGTGCCATCCAAACAAGCGGCAACTTTCCGTTGCCATGCAGTGTCCTCCAAGCAAGGGGCAATTTTCCTTCAGATCTGAGGTTGTGCATCTCAAGAGTAGGTTCCGTGCTCGTTGAGCAGTGGTTGTTTGCGAAAATAGTTTTTGAGAGTTTTTACTGAGGTTGACTAATTCTCTCAAAAATTATTTCTTTTTTCCAAAACTGAACCATTTCTTGGACTTAAAACAGGAAAATTTTCAGTGCTCACAGCCTGACTTGCATGATTTTAAATTAGAAAATCGAACAAGCATGTTAATCCAGCTCTTATGTTGGTCAAAATTGTTTTAGTAGAAAGTCAAAACAAAAAAATGGTCAAAATAATGAACTAGGGGCACAGTTGAGTCAGGTGTCCTGTCTTTGCCACATTGTCAATGCATTCGCCAAGAAGGGCACTCTACCTGCCAGAAAAGGGCACCACTGAAGTTGACCGCAAAAGGGCAGAAAGCTCTCACATCCTCCAAGCAACGAGGTATCAAGCCAAGTACGAAGCACGAACCGGAATGGGACAAGATATTCTACTCCCTTATCTGGACAGATCTGATCACGTCCAAACTCCCCAATAGAACATCGTCAACCGATGTCAGCTACAGATTTGCTACACACCCAATTGTAGCGCAGCCCCTCTGTGGAAGAAACTCACTGTTATGAACAAGAAAGAGAATCTAGCAGAATGCTAGGGGCAGGAGCTCGCAACTTCTTGTCTACCCATCAACCACCTAGGGAAGGGATAAAAAAAATGAGAGATTGAAGAATAGAGAGATGTGCGTAGAGATAAAAAGTGAGAAAATGGCTTTTTCAGGAAAAAAAAAAAAAAAAAAAAAAAAACAGAGTTTGAGGGCCGAGTGATGTAAGAATCACAAATGACAAAGGGTGGGAAACAATACCCGAAGAAACTGGCTCCTCGTGCACCAAAAGGTCTCTTGTCTTTGTAACACAGTTGAGTGTTGTGTTTGTTTGTTTTTGTTTGTCTCGATTCTTGTTTTGAGTCGTTTGAGGGTCAATAGATGTGTTTAGGTTGTTTTACCTTGTTTTTCCTTTGTTGAGTGGTGTTTAGGTTGTGTGCCTTTTATTTTCGTTTTGAGTCGTCTTGCTGTGTTCAATCATAGGCTCAATACCCAGTTAAGAACTCATTTCTTAATTTCAAAAATAAAATCGTTTTGTGCTCAGAGTGCTGTGCCATTTTTCACGTTTGTACAAAACAAGATTCGTTCTTTCATAAAACCACAGGGTTCAACCCAGGTCATGTGAGAACAGTAAAATCAAGATCTATCTGAAGCTATATAGGTTTCGGGCTGCAAAGCAAAAGAAAAGAGGGAAAATTTGGAGCATCTTACTGTATTTCAACTCCGGCAAAATCTGAGACTGCATTCTAGGTGCACCTTCTTAGGCCTCGCTGTTTCTCTGGAGTATGAGTGTATCTCGACCCCAAGCTTAAGCCTGCTTCAAGTCAGAATGGCAATTAAAGCAACAGCAGATGTTATCTCTCGCCAATATGAACAAGGTGTACCCTTTTCGAGCTAAGTGTGTTGCAAAGCCCTCCGAGAGATAAATCAGAGGCACCAAAGTACATGTTTGATGCCCCCCTTATTGCATAGAATGTGCACTTTCATATACATTTATGTTGCATGCGTGCCGCGCATCATTATGATTCATGCATAGAATATGCTTGCTTTCGATTCCGCATAGAATATGCTTTCCTGTCAATCATGCATGGAGTATGTTTTCAATATTGCATAGAATATGCTCTTGTTTCATGCATAGAAAATGCTCATATCTCTTGCATAGAAAATGCATTCTTCCTCATTTGCATAGAACATGCATTTTATTGCGCTATCTTGCGCACCTTAATCATACTGCTTTGTGCATTTCATTTCAATCGCGCTATTTTGCGCATCGCACTATTTTGTACACCATTACTTGCATTTTGCATGCATTTTATCGCGCTATCTTGTGCACCTCAATCGCACTGTTTTGTGCATTTCGTTTCAATCGCGCTATTTTGCGCATCACACTATTTTGTGCACTATTACTTGCATTTTGCATGCATTTTATCGCGCTATCTTACGCACCTCAATCACAGTGTTTTGTGCATTTCGTTTCAATCGCGCTATTTTGCGCATCGCACTATTTTGTGCACCATTACTTGCATTTTGCATGCATTTTATCGCGCCATCTTGCGCACCTCAATCGCACTGTTTTGTGCATTTCATTTCAATCGCGCTATTTTGCGCATCGCACTATTTTGTGCACCATTACTTGCATTTTGCATGCATTTTATCGCGCTATCTTGCGCACCTCAATCGCACTGTCTTGTGCTTTGCATATCACATCGCACTGTTAGTGAATTGTATCGCGCTATCTTGCGCACCTTACCTGCACCTGTTAGTGAATTGTATCGCGCTATCTTGCGCACCTTATCTGTGTCACACTGTTTTGTGCATTCACCCTGCTCGTACTGTTTTGTACACCTTTAGCATCGCACTATTTTGTGCATCAATTTAGCACTATTTTATGCATTCATTCTGCATCGCACTGTCTTGTGCACTCTCTGGTCTAGGAGAGCTTAAATCCTCTAAAGGTGCAATTCCTTTGGTGTTTGTCGTGCCCGAACGACTTCCAGTGGTCTGGTATAGCCACTTGCCTGTGTTAGTGGTGAGTTCCTAGGAGACCAACTGAGACAGTGGAAACTAGAGTTCGAATGGCTCGTGCCTAGAACGCAAAGGTCCGGGATTTCTGAGACTAAAGTCTGGTTTAAATACCCAGAGGTGTATCCTCGGCTTGAAATCTGTATGGCAGCCCCATAGGTTGAGATAGCATGTGTATGCGTCTCAATTCTGGATACTGAGCCAACCTAGTATGTCACCCTGTTGGAGAATAGGGAAAGCTGCAACCATAACTATGGTTCAACAGAGAAGAAGGGGAAGATTCCAACATCAGCATAAGGTAGGGCATTGCCAAGGTAAGTCATTGCCGGTTGCCCCTGTAAGGCACCTTCCCTTCCTAGCCTTTACATGCATTTTAGTTACTACATTGCATTGCATAAATCCTGAATTTTCAATCCGACTTCGCGTAGCATATAAGTCCAATTTTCAAACCGGCTTCGCGTAGCGTATAAGTCCAATTATCAAAATCTTACTACATAACATTTTGCATCCTGCCCCTGAACTACGCTGGTTTGATTCCTTGCAAAGGGATACGTAGGCAGCCTGCGGGCATAACCATTTATTTGTCTATACTTTGTTTGTTTATCTGAGTCTTCGACCTTATCAAAAATGGGTCGTCTCTGGGCTTTGACATTCACTCCCGTCACTTTATGACTTCCGAGTTCTGTCAAAGCGGGACAACCGTAGACACCTCATTTTTGACCGTCCTCAAGACTTGGTTGTGCTTGTAGGTACATCCAATAACTGGTTCGATTGCTCACCCAGCACTCGACTGTCGCGGCGAAACGTTACCGGTTCGAGTTTCCCGGACCTTGTATCCTTTCTGCCTCATTTTTGGACCCTGATTTGGTCCTTTCAGAGTGGCCCTCTTGGTGCACTGCCGGCCATGACATGGCACTGCCAACCATGGCTTTGTTCCTACTGCCATCGATAAAGCCCCGCCGCCATCGATGTGCCATCTTGGCCATTCTTGATGGCCACTTCTATCTCGGTGGTTTTCCTCCAGATCTTTTGAGCAATTTGGATTTTTGTTGCTCCTCCATACACGTGTATGGAGGGATGAAGGCCTTGCAAAGCTTCTTGAAGAAGCTTTGGCTTTTCATTCCTCTATATAAGGAAGAGGCCTCTTCCTTAGATAGGGTTCTGGAGCTTTGAAGGAGCAAAACCTCTCTTTCTCTCTATATTGCTTGTGTTTAGTGCTTAGAAATTGGATTTCCTTGCACTTTTACACTACAACACATAGATATACACCACCACCATTGGACTAAGCTTCTTGGGAGGAATTCTTAAGCTCTGCACACTAGTTTCCACCCCCTGAAGTTGCTAGTTTCAAAGAGGGTCTTTAAGGGTGAGCATTTTCCCCATTTTTGCACTTTCTTGCACCTTGCTTTAGCCCTCTTTGCATATTGTTTTAGGCTTTCCTTATAACTGAAAAAAGTCTTGTTTTTAAGTTCTTTTTAAGTTTGGTTAAGGTCATTTTGCTGTTTGGGGTGTGTAGCCCCCTTGCATGCTTTGTTTGGCTTTCTTTTAAGCCATATTTGGAGGCCTCCGAGCTAGCCTTGGTTTGGCCTTCCTACCACTGAAATCCAGTGGGATTTCGATGGTAGAGGTGTGGTTTTGAGGTCCTAAATTAGAGGGGGTAGTCCCCTCTCTTTGTATTCCTCTTTACTTGCATTTTTGGCCTTCCAAAGGACCATCCCTCTACGCATTTTTGAGGTTGGTCCAGGCCTCTTTTTTTGTGACTTCTAGGACCTACCTTGGCCCTGTCCAAGGCTGGTTTGGTCATGTCTTACTTGCATCTAACATGTGTAATGTAACTCCATTTATATCTCATCAAAGTAACATATGTGCATAGTCTTTGTTGAGTCCATTTCAGTCCATTTTTGGTGATTTTTTACCATGCCATAAACTTCTTTTGGGTTGGTTTCGTTACTCTATGTTTGCTTGATGCACTTGTAGTGTAAATCTCCTAAACTAGCTTCATATGCTCCATGCTATGCCATGTCATTTTAGCTTGTTTGGTTTACATTTCAGCATGTATTTGGCCATCATTTGGCATGTTATGATCTTATCTATAGTTGGTTTGATCATCATTTGCATGCTCCATATAGGTGTAGAACAAATCTTGTTTACTAGCCTTTTGTGCATGGTGTTTGGACTCATCATACTAGCATATTTTGGCTTTGCTCAAACTTGATTTTATGCTTATTTTGAAGTGTTCTAGGACTGTTTTGGGCTGCCATAACCATATCACTCATGCTTTGTATAGCTATAGTGTAAATGCTTAGGCTAGTCTTGGGTTTTGAGGCCTCTATCATGTCATACATGTGATGTTGCATGCCTTGCCCTCATTCCACGTGCTATTTCAGTCCATGAAATGTTTTCATACACTTTCATTTGACATGCCTTGAATGCTTTGTATAGCTTGTGCTTTATGCCTCAAGAGTGGACTTTTGTGCATGCCACTTAGCCTAAGCCTTTGGCTCATCATTTCAGTGCATTTTGGGTCCTAATATACCATGATGTAACTCTGTTTTTGGTTGTCCAAGTCATGCCATGATTGGTTTTCATAGGTGTAGTGCATTGCCTCTTTAAAGCCTTGCATGCTCCATGCTTTTAGCTTTGTGTTCTAGCCTATGTTGGCTAGCTTTGAGCTTAGTTTTGGTCTTGTTTGGGCCTGCCCTAGTTCTATTTTAGGCCTCCTCAGCCTTTTGGGGCTTGCCTTGTATGGCCATGGCTTAAGTCCCTTTGCTCACTCTGAGCCTTGAGCATCATAACATGCTATGCTTGCATTGTTGAGTTGATTTGGCATCAATTTACATGGTATTTCAGAGCTTACCTCATTGTCATATATCCATGTTTGTTGCTCCTTAAGTGTGCTAAAGAGTTGTTCTCTTCGTGCCTTAATACTTGAGCCATTTGGCATGCATGCTTGCCTTGCCTTTCCATGCTTTTCATGCCATTAATTCCATCACTCTGGCTACTAATTTGGACCTAGTTGAGAGCCGTCCGTCTTTGGTGTAAGCCCATCTTACCATGTTGTCGCATGCTTGTTTCATTTTGTATGTTGTCGCATACTTGTTTAGTTTCGCATGCCTTACATGCTCACATGTTCATGTTGCATTTTGTCATGTTATCCAAGGTTGTTGCCTCACATCATGCTTATATGCTTGTTGCATGCTTAGGTTAGTTGCATGTTTGCACACTTAGGTTATGTTGCATGTTTTCCATGCTTATATGTTGCATTGCTTGGATTACGTATTAATCCGAGCACGAGGAACGAGGGGCGTTTCATACTTCAAGTGATGGAATGCATCTCAATTCTCGGTCGCCGAAGCTCTTGATGATTCATGATAGAGTTCTAGGCTTTACTTGCTTTATTTGTGTATTTATTTTCATATTGATTTGAACAAGTTGGATCTTTGGCCATCATGCATCGGGATGCATGATTGATGGTCGTGGATCCGACTTGGCCTCTCCCTTGATGTTTTGAGGTGATTTGGAGTGCCATGGTGCGTACATGTCCTTGGGAAACCCTCTATTTTCTCTATTTTGTGCTTCATTGCAGTTTGGTGTCACTGACACAAAGGTGGTCGACACACTGCGATGGCGGCGATGTGCCACCCTTGGCGACAATGGACCATCCTTGGCAGACCTCCCTCCATGGCGGCGGGCCATCGATGACTTCCCAGAGTGCTTTGGTAAGTTTCAAAGAACAAGCACCGAAGACACCTCAAACAGAGCCTCTAAAGAGCAACCGGAAGGTGTTTCGAGGCGAAGAACCGAAGCGAGCATGCATACCTTCCTCTTCTTCAAACAGAGCTGGAATAGCATTCATTTACTGCTTACTTGTTAGTTAGTAGTTGTGTAATAATTAGTTGGCTAGTTATTAATTCAGTTTTGTAATAATTAATTAGCTTGTTAGTTAGTTAATTAGGCGGCTTGTATTATTTATTCGAACCCTCCGAGCGAGGGCACAATTGTAATAAGTGTGCGTGTGTGTGATGTATGTCTTCTAACCCCACGTCTTTCTCCCTTTTATTTACCAGCTTATGATGGTTAGTTTAGTGCATGTTTCAATTAGCATACTTATGATAGCATGTTTGCACCATTCATTTGTGTTGCATGCACCGGGCTCGGCACATCATACTAACTGCATTGTATTTCAATTCCAAGTTGAATACTTATTAGTTGTAGCATTGCATATGCCATCTTAGAATAGCCGAGCCTATTGTAGTTGCATTTTTGCATGTGTTGCATTAGGCACTTCTGTATAGTTAGGATCATGCATGGATTTCTAACATAGCTTCTGTTTTGGCTTGGAGTACTCGGTAAGTATTTATGCTTTAGCATCCTTGCATGTGTGTGAGTGACTACCATGATAGCATGCTTACCATGAAGCTACCTGCTTATGTGATATATCTGCCTGAATGCCTGTGGGTGAAGGTTGGATTATTTGGATTGGAACAATTCATCAACTGCGAGTTTTAAGCCCACTAGATAGTGGCAAATCACCATGTTTTTCTAAGCCCACCCGAGGGTGACAAATCCACATTTTAGCGTACTTGAGAGTAGCAAACTGTTTCAAAAACAAACATGAGATGTTTTGTTCCAATTTAGGTGATCCAGTCTATACTTGTATGCTGTGCGCATCACATAGTAATTCTAGGCTAATAACCGGAATAAGAACACATAATGTTTTCAAAACTCGATATCATGGTTAGTAGAAGCCGATCTTTGATTAGGCGAGCGGGGGTGCTCACAAAGTGACCTTCCCCAATCGTACCCAAGTTCCCGAGTCGAGGCAACGTTGGTGATGACGGACACATGGCCTTAGGCACGAGTCAGGGTTTCCTAAATTTTTCCAAAAATAAAATATTTAGGTGGCGACTCTATATCTGGCAAAGCAGTCCATGTTTGGCACTTCTTTCAAAAAAATTTGTTTTCAAAAACAATTTGCCAGATTTGGACTCTTTGATGATTCATCGGTCTTGCATTGCACTCTACGAGATTACATACAAGACCGTGACATTGAGTCCTGAACTGTAGTGAGCCCCAAATGAACAAAACGGGATTTCCCTCCCGGGACGTTCGGGGACGTCTACAAGCGTGTCTAGATTTTTGTGCTTGACGCTCGAGCGTTCTATTCTCCGCTCGAGCGGGAGTGTCGTATATCAGATTGCAGCTACGCATTTTGAATCACTTTTTACACTCACACTCTCTCTCTTACTTTCTAAAAACCGATTTTGAGAGCTTCTCTTTCTAGAATCTCCCTTCTCTCTAGGGTTTGATCTAGTTAGAGTGTCCCCCTATCCTTCGGCCTTTGTAAAGAGTGTGTTGATCGTCGAGGGCTTCGTTTTGATCCGAAAAGTTTGGAGTTTGGAGCACTTTGGTGTTGGTCTTCTTTTCCATTCGAGCTCTAACATCGAGGTAGGGATATCCTACTCCATTTTATGAGCTTTGTCTTTGGATTTTAGTATTTCGATATGTTGAGGGTTGTTGGGTAATTTTGGAAAAGTTTGGGGCCTTTGTGTAATTTTCAAAAGATGGGTTTTCAAACATATAAACTCTTATGTATGTAATACATTGGAAAATGGACTTGGTGTTGGATTGTTGATGAAAAAGGAACCTTAGGGTTGGTGTTATGAATTTGGAAAAAAGCCCTAATTACATGATAAATTAATTGGTATAATTAATTTTGGGAAACGAGAAATTGAATAGGAAATATTCAAATTAGAATGGTATGAGATTAAATGGTGTAGTTGGATTAAATTATCGCTCACCTAGGCAAATGTTGATAATTTATCCATTTGGTGCATTTATTTTCTGTTTAGAAATAACTGCTTTGGGCTATCGATGGAGGATAGTCTTGATTGTTGTAAACAATGCATGATGATTAGGCAAACGAAAACTAATCAATTGAAAGTGTCATCGAATATGACTGTGAAATAATACATTAACCTCATGTATTGATTGAATGTGTATATGATCTGTGTTTATATACATTGTATTGTGTGGGAAGAGATAGGGGATGTACTCTATGGTTTAGGGGAAGATAGGGGATGGACCTCAAAACCGGAATTTCTGTGACAATAATACAGCACTGCAATGTGTATCATGGTGAAGTATGGAAGTGTTTGTTTGATTTGATATAGCACTAAAATGTATATCATTATCAATTGTGAAATGTAGAAGTGTTTCTATGGTATATTGATATAGCACCAAAATGTGTATCACTTGTGAAGTAAGGAAGTGGTTTATGTGTTATTGATACAACACCAAAATGTGTATCTGTCATGAATTTTGAAAGTAATTGAGTGATGAGTTATAATCTCATTAAGTTATTTGGGCCATATTCTGAGCCTTGTTTTCAAACTGAAAGTTGAATAAGAAATGGAGACTGAAATGTAACATGTGCATGATTGCTATGAAACTGTAATATGGCATGAGTTGGAATATAAGTGTGGACCATCTATCGAATGCTATTATTTTAGTCATTGTTTATAGTTGGTTTAGTATATTTCTACTGGGCCGTGGCTCACCCTATATGGGACATCATTTTCAGGTACAGGTAGCATGCCACCTCCAAGGACGTAGCTTGGGAGGCATAGTGGCTAGGATTACTTTTGTTGTTTTGTTGTATTACATGTATATCAAGCCAAGGGCTTTCTTTGTATAGAGTTAACACTCTCTTTTTGTAACCAAGTGTTGACTCAGAAAGTTGTAAGCCCATAGGGCATTTACTTTTGTTGTCAACATGTAATACATTTTGTAATGATTATTCTGATGAAATATATTTATGCTTTATTCTCTTATGTCTAAGCATGCTATTGTTGGTTGATTTATGGGTTTATTTTGAGGGCGTTACACTTTTAGTCCTCGTTCTCTCAGACTTGGAGTAACGAATCCTGGAAGTCCTCGATTGTGTATCGCCTGTCCAGAGGCTTCTACTTTTAGCTTGTGATGGTGTGACTTGCCTGTCACCATCTTCTGAGTGGTAAGAACGTGTGTTGCCTTTGTGCCCCTCTTCTGTTGCCATCCCTTCGCCTTTTATCTGGCGCTTCATAGTCTCCATGTCGACCGCCATTCTTCTTATTATTTCATCTTGCTCCCTTACGCGGTCTTCCAGAGCCTGAGGATCCATCTTCCCCCTCTGTCTATCAGGGCTTTGAGAGCGGTGTGGACTTGAGCCCCGTCTTTCTCGCGCTTCTCTTCGTGGATTTCGTCGCTAGGGATCTAATTCCGCTATGGGTGGTACATAAGGCAAGCCTTTGCGCCTTGCGCCCCCTTCCAAGGTCTGCCCATCAATAACAGAATGCGGTAAGTCTTCGTTATGCGCCATTAACATTGATTAAAGAAGAACTCAATCAAAAGGTTTGTTCTCTGTGATGATTCCCACAGACAGCACCAATTGTACGAGTACGAAATAATCTTCTCGTATAATCCCGTTGATCAAGTTTATACTCCTCCAAACGTCGTCGCTTTTTTACCTGAAAACACAAGCGCGAGCTAGCCGACGGGTGTGTGCTGGAAACCACTCCGATGCCTAAGTCAGCAGATAGACAATAGACAATAGACACAAATGTTTTGTGTATTTGAGAATACGAATTGTGATACTTGTACATAAGTCCTGTCATGAGCTTTTGTAGATTCCGCCTAACACAATCCTAACAGGACTCTAACTCTTCAATGCAGATCCCTCCCAAGAATCATACTCCCAAGGATAATACATATCCTGATGACACACTTCTCACTACCAACCAAGTGAGATGGCTCAAACTTTCTTACCTCGGCTCGGTAGAAACTCAATTGAGCTAGCATGGCCTTGCCCTACGCTAGACAGAACCAGAACAATATTGGACCGAGATAATGAGTTCGGAACCTCACCACCATCGTACCCCGGTCCTGCTTGGATTAAATATAACCACCTTGGTTCAAGACTTGGGCCGAATACCCATCCAGTCCACGACCGGGCTTACTCCATTCTCATTTCTACCCACAGCGCGACCCAATAACCAAGAGTGTGTACCTAGCTCAGTCCATTCGACAGATGGTCTTAGCTCGGCCTAATAAATTACCCTATCACTATTATAGAATGTACAAAAATAATATCTACATGTTGAGAATACAAGTCTCTACATTACTCCACATGACCCTAGAGAACTCTAGAAAGTTTCAAGAACCTCTAAATCCTTCAAGTGCTTGCTAGATGTTAAGTTTTGTAAATCCGGTTAAATACTATTTATTAGATCCATAGAACCAGCCAGTAATTGCAAAATATTTTCGTCTGCTAGCCCAACTTAAGTGCGTTCCACATCAAATCAGCAAAATGGGACCGGCTAGTAACTGCAAAATACTTTTAGGGTAAATTACACTGACACCCCTTAAGGTTTATGCTTATTACAGTTTCTTCCTCACCTTTTGGAAATTACATCTCCCCCCTGAGGTTTGAAGTTTAATTACAGATTCCCTCCCTCAACAATTTTATTTTTTTAAATACCAATTTTGCCCTCATTAGGCAAATTACATTGACACCCCTCACATTTTAGAAATTACAATCCTTTCCCTAAAGTTTAAAGTAGCATTACCAATTACCCCCCTCGATTAGTATTAGTTGGAAAAAAAAAATTCATTGAAAAAAAAATTCATTGGAAAAAAAATTATTTGAAAAAGAAACTAATTGAAAACAAAAATTAATTGAAAAAAATTTTGTTAGTAAAATTTTTAAATTTTTATTTAAAAACTAACGTAAACTCATTTTTTAAATTTATGTTTTTTCCTCAAATTTACAAGTTGAGACAACCATTTATAAACTAAAAAAATTATCAAACAAGTTTTTATAACAGTTTTTAAAATTTTTGTAAATATAAATTGAAAACTAAAAACGAAATGGTTACCAAACAGGTTTCAGATGGTAAAAATGTCGTAAAATTAACAAATAATTAAATAAGTTACTAACGTAAGAAATGACTTATCAAAAGATTCTTAGTATATGGTTTGATTTTCAAAAAATTTTTTTAAAAGTTAAAAATTAATTTGGTTAAGAAATAAAAAAATAAAAAATAATTATCATTTTAACTTTTGGATAAGTTATATACATACGTATGACTGTTTCAATTTAATTTGTAAAAAAATATTTCTAACAACTCGAAAGATAAAAATTGTATAAAAATGATAATTATTTTTTATTTTTTATTTCTCAACCAAATTAATTTTTATATTTTAATTTTTTTTTCTAAAAATCAAACCATACATAGCCTAAGAATCTTTTGATAAGTCATTCAGTACGTTGGTAACTTATTTAATTATTTATTAATTTTACGACATTATTACCATCTGAAATCTGTTTGGTAACCATTTCGTTTTCAGTTTTAATTTATATTTACAAATATTTTAAAAACTGTCATAAAAACTTGTTTGATAATTTTTTTGGTTTATAAATGGTTGTCTCAGTTTGTAAATTTGAGAAAAAAACGTAAATTCAAAAAATGAGTTTACGTTGGTTTTTAAATAGAAATTTAAAAATTTTACTAACAAATTTTTTTTTCAATTAATTTTTTTTTTCAATTATTTTTGTTTTCTATGAATTTTTTTTTCAACTAATACTAACCAAGGGGGTAATTGGTAATGTTACTTTAAACCTTAAGGAGGGGATTGTGATTTCTAAATGTGAGGGGTATCAATGTAATTTGCCTAATGAGGGCAAAATTGGTATTTAAAAAAATTATATTGCTAAGAGGGGAATCTGTAATAAAACTTCAAACCTCAGTAGGAAGATGTAATTTTTAAAAAGTAAAGAAAGGAGAGAATTGTAATAAACCTACACCTCAGGGAGTGTGAGTGTAATTTACCCATATTTTTATCTACTAGTCGAACTTAAGTGCGTTCCACGTCAAATCTGCAAAGTGTTTGGACCAAGACTAATCTTGCAACGTATGAAATTTTGATCCGCTGCCACAAAATATAGCTAAAGTTGTGTCATGCTGGGTAAAGAAAAAATCACCACAACCAAAGGTGAATCTCACTATTTAATAGGGTAATTCATGGATCTTATCAGTTTTATTTTAGAGTGATTTGAAAGCTAAACCGGTTTCGACTGTTTTACAAAAAAATTAGAATTGCAGTTGAACTATTGAGCTTATTTAATGAGGTCATTATTAGATCATAAAAATCGATTTGGTTTAGAATTTTTATATAACAGGAGGTATAATATATATTTTATAATAATAAATAAAATAGCAACAAGAAGCATAACTAAGTATTTGAAATTGAATTTTTTAGTGACTCTTTGTTAATATTTTTTTTTTGTTTAGTAATTTTTTTTTTAGAAAAAAAAACTTTAGACTTTTAGGTTTTATTGGAGTAGTCGAACCAAAAAAAAAATTTTAAAAAAAAATTGAAAAAAGTCTACTACAAAGTTGGCTTTTTTTGATTTTGTTGTCTTTTGTGAACCTTTTTTTTTTTATTTCTCATTTTTTTTTGTTTTATTTTTTAGATTCTTTTATATTAGATGAAGTGAAAAATTAAAATTTAAAAAAAAAATTGACATTTAAAAAAAAAAAAAAAAAAAAATCGCTAATCACAAAAATTCAAAAAAAAAAAAAATGTGACTTTATATTGATTGCCAAACGAGGTCTGAGTTGGTTGTTTGTCAATTTCCATTGTCAAGAGACTGGTGTTCCTACATTGTTCTTTTTAATTCCCCTAAAAAAAGTTTAAAATAACAAACAAATATAAAACTATTTTTAGAACTACAACCAAAGTCTTAAAACTAAGAACCGGATCAACATTGCAATTTGAAAATTTTCATTGGTAAGTGATTATTATCATTTGATATGATTCTTAGGGTACTGTTATGGTGTGCAACTTACGCTTTACACTTACGTCTTTTCTGTTTGCAGTCCTGCTTTTGTTTTCCCTTCCACTTACACTTTTTGTGTAAGTGGCACATGGTGTGCAACCCTTGAGGGTTGCACACCTTAAGAAAAGTCCTGATTCTTATATCCAGTATACAAATATTTATTTGTATAAAAGGCACATCTATTTTTTAAAATTTAAAGTGATTAATGGAGAAGGAGACCATAAGGTTTGATATTTTTAACAGGCTTGGCACTGCCTTGATAAAATTTCAAAACCAAGAAATATATTATTGAAATTAGAAGCAATCAAACAGAAATTGGGTTCCATTAAAAAAGACAGTGACATACATAGATATTGATTATTGAATTAAAAGTTGAAAATTTCCATTAAAAAAAAGTTAAAAATTTTGGGTTTAGTATTTTTCATTAGCATAATTATATCAATCAAGCTCTTCGTGGCGACGCAATTTCAGAGCTTCCTTTCTTCTTCATTGTAAAAATGCCACTGATTAGTGGCATCAATGGCTTCTTCTTCTTCTTCTTGAGAGAAGGATGTCTTTCTAGCACCACTGCATCACCTTTTGGTGGTACCATGACTTGAGCTAACGATGGAGGATTTGCAAATGTCACGTACCTCTTCTTTTGAAACTCGAGTACTTCTCCAACTTCATTGCTTAATTTTCTTGTTTTGACACTGAATTCTTTCGAAAAACGATCGATTAAGTCCACGTCTTTGATCTCTGCCTCCATTGCTTGTTTTTCAAATTCCTCCCTTACTTTCACCTGTTGAAGCTCGTGTTTAGTCCGTTCGAGCTCTTCTTGTAAGGAGGAGAGGCAAGTTGCCATTACCATAGTTTCTTCCTTTGCTTTTTGGAGGCTTTCCTTTGTCTCCTCTAGCTCTTCTGTAACACTTGGGAGTGTTGAAGTGTCATTCCCATTTTCACTTTCTATTTCATTCCTGCATCTGGGTGTTCATCCATAAGAAAAACTAATTAGCAGGACGAAAAATGAAATTTATGATCCAAATTTATTTTAGATGCATCAAGTCAATTTTGAATTCATATTATACACTTGCCGTTTTCTTCTTTTTGTATATTTTATGTGTTTATAACTTTTCACAAAATAATTACTATTATATATATAAATAAAATAGATATTATCAGAGCAGCAATATTAAGGATACAAAAAAATTATAGCAAATTTTTTACCAGCACACTACTAACATCTGTATAGGATCCATACCTCTATTAATATTTAATTGAAGTTTTAATAGAACTTTTCAAGTGTCTAACATTTTCCTTAACCAAAAGATTTAATCAAAGAAAAAACATTTGACATCTATGATCAATGTTGCACGTGCATGAAGACGTGTTTGGCACTTGTAGCGACACCTTTGGATGAAAATTGCAATGGAAAAATGGATTCCATTCATTTATATAAAAATTAATTAATTAAATTATCTGATTTTTATGGATATAGTTTTGTTGTATTTGTATTTAAAAATGAATGATTTATTTTTAAAACTATATATTTATCATCATTTTTTTTCAAACAAATATAATAAAATCATATAATTATGAATAGTAGATCAATTCAATTTTTTTCATAAATAATTTACACAAATCTTATAATATGAACTACTCAAATCAAAGTAAGACTCATGGTGGTTTCCACGCGCCCCAATAACAAAAAGAGAAGAATCCATACTCCATTGCAATATTAGGAATTAAAAATTTAGATAAAAAAATGTTTTAAAAAAAATATTATGTGGTCTAAATTCAATTATTCAAATGGTGGGACCATTACATACTTATAAATTTGATTCACATAATATTTTTCAATATTTTTTTATATCTAAATTTCTTCATTATCCCAAACATTATCATGAAAATTGAGGTTATAGTTCTCATCTAATTACATTATGGGTGACTATGAATTGAACATTTGTTGGGATCAAACATTGTATCTACTAGTTCATAAAATAATAATAATAATAATAATAAATAAATAAATAAATAAAAATTGTATCTACAGTTGAGTGCTTGCTTGTGAATACTCCCAAAGAATTAATAACAAACACTGTTAGGCAAATAGCATGCATACATGCAGGTTGGTATCTCTTGAATGAAACCAAAGCGATTTATTCTCTCTATTAAAGCTTACAATTATTATATATATTGTAAATAATTATATCACAATAGTTTTATTATTTACCTATTACATACCTTTATTCCATCAAGTATTGTATAATTACACTGTCCTTTCGGAGACCTCCGATATAATTACAGGAAACCCTTTAAAATTTTAATTTATACAATATTTATTTCATTTTGAATCTGTAGTTTATTAATGGGATAATTACACTAATAATCCCTATAATTTGAGACTTGTGTCACTTTGGTCCCTGACTTTTTAATTGTGACACATTTGATCTTGAATTTTGAATTTTATTTCAAATAAGAACAATTGAAAATATCATTAGACTTTTCAAGGGTAAAATCGTCAATTTGATAAAATATAAACTAATTTGACAAAAATAAATGTCAAAAAAATATTTTTAATTTTTAAAAAATTATTTTTATCTACCAATGATAAAATTATGTAAAATTAATAAAAATTACATGATTAATTTTTAAAAATTAATTTTACATGATCATCATCCAAACACATAATAAAAATTAATTTGGTAAAAAAAAAATAAATGTCTAAAAGATTTATCAATTTTACATAATTTTATTTTTAGTAGGTAGAAATAATTTTTAAAAATTCAAATATATTTGTTTGACATTTATTTTTATCAAATTAGTTTATATTTTATTAAATTGACAATTTTACCCTTGAAAAATCTAATGATGTCTTCAATTGTTCTTATTTTGAACAAGATTCAAAATTTAGGTCAAATGTGTTACAATTGAAAACTCAGGGGCCAAAGTGATACAAGCCCCAAACTATATAGACTATTTGTGTAATTTTCCCTTTATTAATTATGTGTATATATATTAATTCTAAGAACTAATTTGTCTCAAAATTTTCTATTAGATTGTGTTTACATGATGTTGCCCTGGAAACTCATAGTGGCCTATTTTCTCTCCTTCCTTAGGGGGCTCTGTTCATGGAGTTGTAATTGCTCTCGATTCTGTTATATATATAAATTTTAATTGCTTAGTTATGAGCATTAGAAAGTGCAGGGTTGTTGGGCTGGAAAGCCGAACATGAGTTTCCATGAGTGTTTACATTACAGAATATACCACAGGCATACAAGTATATGTATGCCATTTTGTTTTTTTGTTTTTTTTAAATATTAGTAGCACTAATCTAATTTATATGCTTCTGTTCATGGAAAAATTACAATGATGTGTTAATAATTGTTTTTAAATTATATTACAAGGAATATACTCTTTACAATAATAATATTGAAACTCTAAAAAGAACTTTAGTGATGTGAAAAGAGCAAAAAACAAAACAAAAATATAAATATAAATACACATATCACATCGCATCGCATATAAATCTCACTCCTTATCTAAAACTCTCTTTAAAATTTTAAAATTAAAACCCTCCATCTTTATTCATACTTTTTAAATAAACTTTGATTGTGTTGAGAGAGCTAGACTCTTCGGGTGTGTTTGTTTTGAAGGATTAGAGTGTGGGATTGGACTATTAGTCCCACCGGACTAATAGTCCATTGTTTGTTTCAATTTTTTTGCTCTGGA
The DNA here is from genome assembly GCA_025200525.1 of Camellia lanceoleosa. Classification (NCBI taxonomy): domain Eukaryota; kingdom Viridiplantae; phylum Streptophyta; class Magnoliopsida; order Ericales; family Theaceae; genus Camellia; species Camellia lanceoleosa. Next base: position 19,402,002 of record CM045766.1, on the reverse strand, counting down.
CTAATAGTCCCCCCGGACTATTAGTCTCATATTTGTGGGACTATCCTATCCCATTAGGAGGGGGAGAGGGTGGGACTATTTCTATGGGATTGGTATCCCATGAGATTAGGCTCTGAAATGTCCATTTTACCCTCATACTATTACTTAGCAAACAATTAGAAAAAGGTAAAATAGTTTTTTGAACATTTATAAATTATTTTTTTAGTGTTGTTAATTTAAAATTATATATTAAATAAAAAATTTAAATTATAAATTATAAATTACGGCCTTATAAATTAAATTTTTTTAGTATTATTAAAAAATTAAATTTACATATTAAATAAAATTATTTTTTAGTGTTGTTAATTTAAAATTATATATTAAATAAAAGATATAAATTATAAATTAAATTTATTTAAAAATAATAAATTATAAATTATGGCCTTATAAATTAAATTTTTTTAATGTTGTTGAAAATTTAATTTATATATTAAATAAAATTATTTTTTATTGTCGATAATTTAAAATTATATATTAAATAAAAAATATAAATTATAAATTATAAATTATAAATTTAATTTAATTGAAAATCATAAATTAAAAATTATGGCCTTATAAATTAATTTTTTTTATTGTTGTTAAATTATAAATTATAAATTATAGATTACAAATTTAAAATTATATATTAAATAAAAATTATAAATTACAAGGGCAAAATAATCTTTTGAACATTTATCCTTATCCAGTTCGTCTAACTAAACATTAGATTCACTAAAAATAATCCAATCTAGACATTTAATCCCATAACTAAACAAACATAGGATACAAATTCAATTCAATTAAATAGTTCGGGGACAATGTATCCCGCAACTAACAATCTAATAAATTACAATCCCCCTTATCCAATCCGCCCAAACAAACACACCCTTCTAGTACAATCACAAATTCCTTATTAAATGCTCAAATTTATCTAGACTCTTCTAAGACAATCGCAAATTCCTTATTAAATGCTCAAATTTATCTAGACTCGTCTAGTCCAATCACAAATTTCTTTACTAATGAAGGAAAATAATTGAGACTAATAATTAGTGGTAGTATTAATGATGTGACAGTTGGCTCCACCCACTATCACAGTATTGGTATGTCTTATTTTATTTTTATTTTTTTTAAGTGTGTGCCAACTTATTAGTAATACTTAAAAACACCACTTTTAGTGGTGTGTATCATCGCCGACTTATTAAATGCTCAAATTTATCGAGACTTGTCTAGTCCAATCACAAATTCCTTATTAAATGCTCAAATTTATTTGAGGAGAAATGCTATGTATTTCAAATAATTTATCAAATATTTTACCAAATCTCACACAAATCCATATGTGTGTGGGTTCCACACCCATGTAAAAGGTTTGGTAGAATATTTGATAGAATATTTGAAATTCCTAACATAACTCTTATTTGAGCCTATCTCAATCAACATGATATACTTACTCCAGCGTACCTGCAATGCTATTATGTTATCCATAATAACTTCAACAATGCTTCATCCCACAAATTTGGGAGCACTAATGGACCACTAATGAGATAGAAATTCAAAAAAAAAAAAAAAAAACAAGAGCAAAACATCCCATCATGTGGGACTCACATTACTTTAGAGCTATTAATGTTCATCTTTTTAGTGGTCTCACTCATTTTTGTAATAACTTATACCAGGATCCTTTAAGTTGTATTTGATTAGACGATTTGGGAAGAGTTTTTTTTTTTTTTAAAAAACATAGATAAAATATAAATAAAATATACTTACATTTATCTAATTTCACACACTTTTTTTTTTTTCATTTTTAAAACTCCTTATCAAATCTTCCGGGAGAGGCACAAAAATCATAACTTTTTTTATGATGTACAAGTACACATTAATATTTCTCTACAAAATTTGTTGCAAAAAGATGAAGATACCATTATCCAAACAATAATGATTTAAACCCCCACAAAATATCACTCCCACTTACTTGTAATTAGTCCAAATAAAAAAAAAAAAGAAAAAGAAAACAATACAAACATATTATTAGTCCACATCACCGTGGAGGTGGTGGAGGTCTCCACAAAAAGGAGTCCCAAACATTTTCATTATCCAAATAACCTAAAAGATGTTTGTGTTTGTTGCTTTTACTTCTATACTCGTGCTACCTCTAGTATGCGAATAGAAATTAAGTGTAATAGTAACATCAAATTAATATTTTTTATTTTAATAACTGAGTATCCAAATCAACTTGCTCAAATTTTGACATCATACTATGTAGTGTTATTATATTATTACTAACTAATTTTTGTTTTCCAATAACTCAACTATATGAGGTATTTTGGAAAGTTGGTAAAAAACTGACTTTTGGCTTTTTACCAAGCTTTTTGATTTTTTTGAAAAATGATTTGAGAAGTTGACAAAAAGCTGGCTTTTGGCTTTTTGGGTTAATATTTGTTTATGGTGTCAAATCACATTAAAATGACCAAAATACCCTTACCCAACTTTGGAATTTTACTTTTTTACCCATGTGTGTGTTTTGACAATTTTTTGTGAATGTAATATTAAAATTTTTCAATGTTACGCAGTTCAAATTATAAATTTTTTAAAAATATTTAAAAATTCAATGTTGCACTACACATCACATGAAAATTACAAAAATTTAAAAAAATTCAAATGTTGCACTACAGCCCAAGTTGACGCCGATGTCGCACCAGTTCATTCCGAATTGATTTCCTCACTTTGTTCATATGTATGTCATCATCTCTCTCTAGTTCACCATCATCGTCATTACAAACACCCCCAACATTTAGCATGTCATTGAAAGTAAAATTCTCTACAGTTGTAACCTTATTGAACACTTCATCGTCGTTGGAGTTTCGACGTATAAAATTATGTAATGTCATTGAAACCCCGACCAATGGCACCTGTACTTTCCCAAAATCATATCAAGGGATGTTATGTAGGAATCCCCATCGCGCTTTCCATACTCCGAACGTATGTTCATTTGCACTCTGTAAAGAGGAGAGCACCGTGTTGAAAATTTCGTTTGCATTTCTTGGCCGTCCAGTAGCGCAAAACTCTTCCTGGTGGCAGCGGCATCCTTTAAACAATGCCCAAGAGCCTTTTTGGTTCTTGTACCCCGCATCAACAAGGTAATATTTTCCTGGTTGTAATTTGATAATTTTGCATTAGTAACATCGTTAGAAATATGAAACGCACACAACTAATACAATAATTGACCAGCCCTTATTCAGCTAACCTTCATTTGGGTTGGGAAATTGTTTAGCTGGGTCCTGTGTTACTTTGTTAAAAACTCTGCCGCCGTGTATATTACCCTTCCATCTGCAAAATATAAAAGTAAAACACAAGTTGAAATCACACACTGCTAGTATGTTTTGCGTGTGCTGTCCTTTATGGCCAAAATATGGCGCTGCCTCCCACAACAGGAGATGGGCCTCCACGTGTGTGCCGTCAAGCGCGTCAATACAGTCCTGTACAAGCACACAAAGCAATTGCGTTAATGTAATGGCGAAATGCTTTAACCCAAAAATTGTTATCCCATGTTTTCTGAATGTAGTTACTATTCATGAAATGTTCGAAAAATGATTACACTTACTCTAAATGGAAAATATTTTCGTTAGGACTCTAAGTACGGATGTTTGCTGTGTTGTGACCTTGTCGGTCGACAGTGTGCAATAGTGAACAACTTCATCACTTTAAGAACTCGCATTACATGATGCCATACTGTTTCCCCCGAGTGTTGGAAACGGTCTTCAATATCCCAACTCGAGAAGCCCCGCAACACGAATATGAACGTACTGACACTCTCAACTACGTCTACACCATGGGGATGCTGTGGTAGTAGGAGGCCGAAATCCTCAACTAATGTCTTGCACAACAATAAGAACACATCCTATGACATCCGAAAATTTTGCTGAAATGCTTAATTCCGACCTCGAAGCATCTCCTCCATCCACATGCAACCAGTCAATAATGATGTGTGAAACGGAGTCCTGTCAACATACGTGTACTCATTGACAACGCGTGCAATTTCCACCCAAATCATTGATGTTGTCGATTCCATTTCTCCGGTCGTCTCTCATATCCACGCATTTATTTGGCCGTTGCGTACGACTCCCAAGCTAGTACCCTCTTGCGGATCCATAGACGATCCAAAATATAGAAGAAAAAAAAATTACAAGTTGTAATTCGCATTCCCAACATGGGTCAATCAACTCTATCATATATAACACTTTTTTACATCTTCAAGTACCACATATCATACTGTGGCCATGTGATTACCCAAAGATGAAATAGGTGACAATACCATGTGAATGGTAGTACATTCCCCAAGTTTGTACAATTTCTAGTCTGATTGTTTCCATATAACTGAGCAACCAAGTTTCATTTGATTTTGATTCACGTGAGACACATACTTAAAATTATTAAGTAAAGACATCTAAATAAATAAATACATTGAACAAAAATTGGGAATTAATAACTCAAAATGGAAATATAAGTAACTAAAAAACTACCACCAGAAATTACTAAAGTACAAATAAATACAGAACTGGGAAAAAAAATAATAATGTGATTTTTACAAATAAATACATTCCAGTGATCATTGCATAAAATTGACTTATTACATGGTGTAGACACGCTCTGTTAAAATTGTTAGAGGTGTTACATGCAATCTGATTTTTACAAAGAAATGTGGATATCTTATTTCTTCATTGATGTCTTTCACTGCTTATAGAAATGAACATCTGCAGATAACTTTTTATAAACATGATTTGATGATTATATCTACTCATCTCATTCTTGTAAGATGCAGGCATATCTTCTATAGTTGCTTTTCTGAAGTGCTTCATATTTCTAAACCTGTTTGTGCATTTGGTTGATTAAGAGTAGCTTTCCATACCTAGTTTTCTCTTTCTCATTTGAAAGAATTATATTTTCAATACACAATTTTATGTACAATATCATCCCTTGTGTTGTGGAACTTTTTATTGTTTTACAATAATGTCTAAGTTCATATCAATCTGTTGTGGTTGAGAGATACATATGTAAATACTTTTTCGATGTATCTATATCTACCTGGGTGATGCAGGTAATGCGAGGCAAGGTTTTACTCCACATATTATTTTTGTACCTGCTGGAGAAGTATGCTTGCACATCTTTAAATTTAATATTATCATAAAAAAATTGTCATTTATATAGAATTAATTGTTATTGTCACTATGCTTGCACATCTTAAGCACTGCAGTGGTTTACTGCAACTCTTTATACACAACCTTTAAAGGAAAAAAAACTTACGAAAAGAAAGATGTGGAAGTCTGCTACGTTCTAGAATTTTTTATTGTTACATTATCTTTTTGGAAATTAAGCCTTATTGTAATTTTTATTGCCATCTTTTAGAATTTATAAGCCTTAATAAATTACAACGAAATATATATGTCATACATAAATCGACCACAAAATTACAACATAAATAAATAAATACAGAGATAGAACCACAAACCAATCAATCCATACAAAATTTTCAACAAATAAACCTTTTACGGAGCACAAAAAATAAATAATTATACAAAAAAAAAAAAATTACCTGCAAACAAAAACAAAGTTGAACCTATGTTTTCACTACATAGGGCCTGAACAAAAAACAAAACGTACATGATGCAGCAAGCATAGATTCCATGGCCATGAAAATTTTGCATAACACTCATATGATACAACAATGTCATCTTGTGGCTTGTACACTCCCAGACAGTACCCAAGTCCTGAACAATGGGTGAAAACATAACTACTGCACTCAACAATTATAAATAAACACCCAAAAAAAAAAAAAAAACTGTTATACAAAACAATCAACAAAAACAACAACTGAAAATAAACTACAATCCCATGGCAATAAATACTAAATGACAATCCAAGCACAGACGCTTAGTCCAAGTCAACAACACCATCACAACCGAACAGCTGTGTCCCCTATTCACAATCCCTGTAACATTGGCCAGCGTGCAGGCACGCTTCTCTGTCAACCAGTTCACAATGTAATCCACAAGGAGGGCCATGATGATGTCCCGATTATTGGGTGAATCCATTATGCCGCATGCGAATGAGAACAACTTACCACCGGGCTCCAATCCAGGCGTTCGCATAAGCCTTGCAAGACAATCCCCCATAGTGTTCTCACCCTTTCCAGTGACAACATATTGCCTAATTTTTAGCTCCCGGCTTTGTTTGCTAACTGCTGCCACGAGGTTGTGCATGCTACTAGTGACAGTACCAGGTGTTGGCCGTTTGCGACGTTTTGCATTGGCTGATTCATCGGTAGCTAACTGCGAGGGAGCATCGTCGAAAAGGGAATTCTCCACCACGTTCTCCCGATAGTGTCATGGCCCGGCTGTGGTGGTGTGCCAACGCTGAAAGGTCTCATCTTGTTGTCCTCGTTGGCATTGGCCACGGCAGCAGTATCATCGCGCACTTTAGTTGGAGCCCATGCATGTTTTCCAGTCGCAACTGCATCAGAGTACACCCACTCCATGAGATCCAAATGCTCGAGAGGCTTGGTCTTGAACTTAGCACATCGGTTGTTCATCTAAGATAGAAGGAAACACATATGTAAGTAAAGGTAGAAATGCATTTGCTGGCCTGAAAGTATACCACCAATGACAGTAAAAGCAAATAACACTTAATTACGTAATTAAAAATGTGCACCAACCAATTGTACAGTTTTACTTTAACAGATTAAATGTTATAATTATAAAATAATAAATGTAAGCATAAAATTAAGTGTATACATGACAAGTTGTGCGGTGCCCAAAATATAATAAGAAAAAAATATCTCAACAACTAATGAAAACGTTACAAACAATATTTGTAAACGTGCCACAATTAGCTCGTTGGATAACATTAGTATATTAAAGAAGTGCTTGGATTTGTAAAAGTAGTAACGTAAACAACATATGGCACCACAAATCACAAATACTGGTATAAGAGTAATGGGAATAATAAATGGTTGCACTACATACCGTTTGCATTTTGGCCCACCAATGGTCAGGTGCAGTGAACAAGCCCGTCTCATGGTCGTACCCAAGCCCTGTCAAGCCGTGGCTGGCATTCTCTAACTTCTTCCACGCTACCCAATCTTTCTTCAAGTTGTCAAATTTGTTTTTCATTTGTTTGGTCGAATGTAGCAGTCCAGTTTTGTCCAAAAATTGGTTCGCAACGTTCTTATACCCAATCATTAACAATCCGCACGGTTGTCGATTACCAACTTCCATTTCAGTAATGACGAGTTGAAGAAACAGCTTTCTATTGTCACTGTCGAATTGGCATTTGTGGACTGGTTGTTATTGGGTTATTGTGACAGCTTTACCTCGAGTCTTGGAAGGGGTGCGGGGTGATGAACAGTAGCTTGCTACGAGCAGTGCACTTGGTGTAGTAGGAGTTCAGAGAAATGCAATCCTGCTTGTAAATTTAATGAAGTATCAGTTTTAAAGAAAGTAGAGTACATATTTTTTTCATGTCCTAACATGAAATCGAAGTCGATAGACAATTACTGAAGTTATACAGCAACTCATAGTACAAAACGCTAAAAGACACAGACGGTTTCTATAACACGTTGGGGAAACATTATGTAAAAAAGGACAAACACATAAATGACAACAAGTACATAGGTGATACAAAAAGAAACTATGGGTGTAACAACATTCATGACAATGCATCACATATGAAACAACAACACCAAAACAACGATGCACAAAACATTGACGACAGTCCTAAACGTACGTAGGCTCTGATCTATGTGAACAACGTTCGCCCGTAACCCCATATCGACAACATTATGTGGGTGGTCAGTAGCGAATCTGGCATTGCGAAACTCGTTACACCAACCAATCCACACAACACATCGCTACCGTACAAAAGTGAAATAGATAGTTAGTATGCATGCTATGCGACAAAATGACAAATGAACAATGACATGACTAACTACATAAGAGAGGGGCAACACAAACGCACTGTACGAATAGGGCAAATGTAGTACGCACGACCAAGGTTTTTGGCAGATCTGGATATCTTGACAATGCAATGTCCAAAGCCACATGCACACATCCTCGGCGGCCATGATGAAGTGGTAGTTGACATGGCGGACGCTATCTCTATAATCCTTTTTTTTTTTTTTTTTGGACATGTTATAAATTGAGCTAATATGATGTAGTGTGAAGAATGAAAGAGTATAAGTGAAAGAATTAAAACTATATGAACAATGTCAATACAAATCCCTGAATCTCATGTATTGGACATATATGTTTTTTTAATGACATAAATGTAATATAGGTTGAACTAATTAGATTCGTGTTTGGCTTCATTAGTTCACGAGTAGGGTATTTTTTTTATTTTTTTTTTGGCTCTTTGTCAACCTAATGTTGAGCTACAAAAGAGGCTGAATGTATCTTTTACATAGTTGTTGTATCAGTCAGCTCCATTTCAAGCTGCAAAGCTCTTTATCTACCAACCATGGGTTGATCAATGCCTCACTGTTGCAAAATGTCTTTGCTAAAAAATATTCTCCATATTCTGTTGGTAACTCCAATTTTGCCACCCTCATTTCCTATGTTTTATGCATGCATAATATATAGATATATGTATATCGTCGCACGGGAGTTTTTAGCCAAATTATTTTGCTCTCTTCAAATATTCAGTTATAAAATTCAATGTTGCAAATTCTATATGCGTCAATTATTGTGTGTTTGTTTTTAACTAGAAGGACATGAGAATCGTGCATAAAAAATCTGTAGTCGCACATATTTGCGTGGTAACCAATGGACAATATACATTATAAATAGATAAATTGTATATGAAACCAATAGAAATATATATGACAAGTCTTGATTTTGTCATTTTAAAAAAAAAATTATAACAGAAGGATTTTTGAACAGAAGCATCGAGCCTCTGTGCAACCTCTTTTTTGTTAAAATTATTTGTATAGTGGTCGATATAAAGTCAACAGTAGCAACGCCGGGCGAACTCTGTAGCGGAACAGACATTGGTGTCGTTTGTCTATATTTACAGAATACCAACGCCCAAACATTAGAAATACGACATCACAGAGGGTTGCAAACAAAACGCTGAGGATTTCTAGGCTTACCTGATCCTAGAGGGTTGTATATATATATATCCCTTGTTTTTTTAAACTAATTTTCCATGCAAATTGTTCAACACATTCTTGTAAACAGACTACAACGGAAGAGGGTTTCTAGGCTTACCTGATCCTGCAGATCTGGCGACGGTAAGTATGTGGACGACGATTCTGGAGGCAACGTCACCCGACGAGGACTACGTAGTGCGTTGTTGAAGGGAGTTGCAGAGTAGGATAACGGCGAGAGGAGAAAAGCATAGCAGCGGGGATGGGGAGAGAACGAGATAATGTTTTTCCCTAGGCCCCAATTTCTTAAGATGGAGGGTAGTTATGTAATTTCACAGGGTAGTGTTTTTATCACTTCCCAAATGATAATTTTGCGTTTTCGGCTACCTTTGCGTTTTTTCACATCCAACAAAATGTTACTTTTTACTAATCTTCGCAAAACGGCATATAGTTTACTATTGCAATGTGATATTTTTTAGGAAATATTTTATGTCAGTGTACAAGTGAAAAAATAATTACAAATAAATGATAAAATTTGTAAATATTAATAATTAAAAATATAATTTTTTTTCATAAATATTTAATAATTTTCTAAAATTACCCCACTGATGGGTAATTTCTTCAATTTCTATTAGGTTTGGTTTGGGATAACATACAAAAGTCAAAAAACTATTAAAAAAAAAATTCAAAATGCCCATACTATTTAGGAGAAACTTGTGGGGGAAGTCTTTTGTCCTTTGAATTCAATTATTCAAAAGTCAAAAAGTTAAAAGTCAAAAAGTCAATAAGGATAGAATAATCATTTCGATTTTACTACAATATTTTATTACAAATCTTTTCCTTAAAAGTTAAGAATTTATTTCAAACATACATATTTTTTTTCTATATTTTTTAGTCAAAAATTCAACAAGTACATCTATATAGTACATCCCAAATAACCTCTAATTAGTAATATCACTAGTATATCTAATATTTATTTTATCACACCATTGCTTAATACTCCGAATAATGAAAGATTTATTTATTTATTTGTTTTTAATTAGTAAATTAAAATACTAATAAATATGTCAATAAATGTGAAAATATGGGGGAGTCTCTGAGATAATTGCTCCGACACATGGAATTCTTTTTTGGAGTCGAAATTAGCTTTTCAAAAAGGAAAATGTTTGAGGGCCCGAAATACTGTTGGCTCGAATGCCCCGAATGCCCAAAACGACGTCGTTTTGGGCATTCCGTTTTTTTTTTTTTTTCCGGCCATTGTTGAACCTCTGCAACTCTGAGTTGCAGAGGAAGAGAGAGAGAAAGAGAGGGAGAGGGAGAGAAAGAGAGAGAGGTCACGTCGGCCTCCGCCGATCGCGTCGCCGTCCTCCTCCTCCGATCGTGCCGATCGTCGGCCTCTGCCAATCGCGTCGCCATCCTCCTCCGCCGATCATGCCGATCGCGTCCTCCTCCTCCATTTTTTAGGCCCCCTCCAGTCCTTCCTCCCCCTCCCCCTCCCCCTCCTCCTCCTCCTTTCTTCTCAAGAAGAAAAAAAAAAAAATTTAGCGCATTCGGGGCCCCCGTTTTCGAGCCCTGTAGCACCACTGTTTCAAAAATACTGGGACCCCAAAATTAGAGATCTTCATTACTTTTAAAAGTTATAGGGATGGTAATTTTTTGGGACCCCAAAATTAGAGATCTTCATTACTTTTAAAAGGTACTAGCATATTATCTGTGTTATGTACGGATTGTATTTATAATTATCTATATATGTAAATTACGATTTTTAAATGTCTTCTTTTTTTCTTTTTATTTTTTTAAAATGCCTTCTTTTTTTTTTCTTTTTTTATATTATATTAAAGTTTAATATTTTGATAATAATCATATGTGTTAGACTTTTCAAGGAATTAAATGTCTTTTTTTTTTATTATATTATATTAAAGTTTAATATTTTGATAATAATCATATGTGTTAGACTTTTTAAGAATTTTTTTTATGCTTGTTCTTAATGCATTAAAGTGTTATTATGAGAGATAATAATCATATGTGTTGGGACTTTTTAAGGAATTCATATGTGTTGGATTTCAAAGAATTTTTTTTTTTATGTTTGTTCTTAATGCATTAAAGTGCTATTATGAGGGTAAGATTTGGAAGTTAGGAAAAGTTAATAAATGCTAAAGTTTTTTTTTTTTAATAAAAAAATCAGGAAATTTAGATTGGGAGATTGGAGCTCTCACAAGACTTGAAATTAAAAATTTCTTTTGCTTAATATATAGTATAGACTAGCATATCACCCGTGTTATGCACGGATTATTTTTACAATTATCTATATATATGAATTGTGATTTTTAAATATATATATATATATATTTTTAATTATCTGTCTTCTTTTTTTCCTTTTTTTCCTTTTTTATATTATATTAAAGTTTAATATTTTGATAATAATCATATGTGTTGAACTTTTCAAGGAATTAAATGTCTTTTTTTTTTATTATATTATATTAAAGTTTAATATTTTGATAATAATCATATGTGTTGGACTTTCCAAGAAATTTTTTTTATACTTGTTCTTAATGCATTAAAGTGTTATTATGAGGATAATAATCATATTTGTTGGGACTTTTTTAAGGAATTCATATGTGTTGAATTTCAAAGAATTTTTTTTATGCTTGTTCTTAATGCATTAAAGTGTTATTATGAGGGCAAGACTTGAGAGTTCGGAGAAATTAATAAATGCTAAGATTTTTTTTTTTAAATCAAAAAATAAAAAAATTTAGATTGGGAGATTGGAGCTCCCACAAAGCTTGAGGCTAAAAATCCTCTTTTACTTAATATATAGTATAGATTCAGTAAATAAATCATTTAATTTTTTTAACTTACTCTATACCTTGAAGACTTTAAAAAATATAATCAATTTCATAATTTCGAATAATTAGGTTGAAGTCTCCAAAATTTTAGGATTGGATTTTCCTCATATTTATACTAACATATCACCCGTGCTATGCACGGATTGTGTTTACAATTATCTATATATGTGAATTGGTATTTTTAAATGTCTTTTTTTTAAATGTCGTCTTTTTTTCCTTTTTTATATTATATTAAAGTTTAACATTTTGATAATAATCATATGTGTTAAACTTTTCAATGAATTAAATGTCTTTTTTTTATTATTATTATATTATATTAAAGTTTAATATTTTGATAATAATCATATGTGTTAGACTTTTCAAGAAAATTTTTTATGCTTGTTCTTAATTCATTAAAGTGTTATTATGAAGAATAATATTCATATGTGTTGGGACTTTTCAAAGAATTTATATGTGTTGGATTTCAAAGAAGGGTTTGGTTATGGTGTGCAACTTACACCTTACACCTTATACCTTACACTTACACCTTACATTTACACATTTTGTGAAAAATTAAACCTTACACTTACACCTTTTTTGAGGTTGCACACCATATGCAACCCACTTACACCTTACACCTTACACTTACACCTTATACTTATACTTACACCTTACACTTACACTTTTTATGTAAGTGGCACATGGTGTGCACTTGCACACTTAAGAAAATTCCTAAAAAAAATTCTTTGAAGGAATTTTCTTAAGTGTGCAAGTGCACACCATGTGCCACTTACATAAAAAGTGTAAGTGTAAGGTATAAGTATAAGTATAACCAAACCCTTTTTTTTATACTTATTCTTAATGCATTAAAGTGTTATTATGAGGGTAAGACTTGGGGGTGAGAGAAGTTAATAAATGCTAAGGTTTTTTTTTTTTTTTTTTAAATCAGAAAATTTAGATTGGGATATTCTTGGTTAATTATGAAACATAAATTTTTTATTTTTTAACAAATTACAAATGTACCATAAAATTTATTTAAAATATGAATTGGTCATATAATAGTAGAAATTACAACTATCGTTTATGATAAATTTTAATTTAATACAATACTCAAGGAAAAGAAAGAAAGAAAAAAAAATATATTCTCCTATGCAATAATAAATTATCAAAATTGTTTATTTGAAAAATATTTCTCATATCATTAAAAAATTATTAATTGACTTAATAATTTATTTATTAACAAAATGATTAATTGAAATCTTTTTTCATATCATTAAAAATTATTAATTTACTTAATGATTTACTTATTAATAAAATTGATTAGTTGTTGTGAGAGTATGATTTATGTATTAATAAAATTAGTCAGTTGTATATGTATGTATTTTCTTCTGCTTCTTTATTAGTTTAATAAAATTAGTCATTTGTATATGTATGTATTTTCTTCTGCTTCTTTATTAGTTCAGTGACTTATCTTAGTATTTTTTTTAGATGAGAGAATTATCTTAGTATTTGTTTTATATTTATCTGTTGAAAACAACTACACATTGTAATTTTTTTTTTTATGAATTCGGAATAAATATTTAAAACTCATAAATTCACCAAAAATGATATGATAATAAAATTGGAGTCAACATTATTGGTTGTATAACAAATAAAAAAATCATACATATCACAACACATAATTCTCTCATATATCTAAATGTCTTCTTTTTTTTCCTTTTTTATATTATATTAAAGTTTAATATTTTGATAATAATCATATGTGTTAGACTTTTCAAGGAATTAAATGCTTTTTTTTTATATTATATTATATTAAAGTTTAATATTTTGTTATAATCATATGTGTTGGACTTTTTAAGAATTTTTTTTTACACTTGTTTTTAATGCATTAAAGTGTTATTATGAGAGATAATAATTATATGTGTTGGGACTTTTCAAAGAATTCATATGTGTTTGATTTCAAAGATTTTTTTTTTTTTGCTTGTTCTTAATGCATTAAAATGTTATTATGAGAGTAAGACTTGGGAGTTAGGAGAAGTTAATAAATGCTAAGTTTTCTTAATGATTTACTTATTAATAAAATTGATTAGTTGTTGTGAGAGTATGATTTATGTATTAATAAAATTAGTCAGTTGTATATGTATGTATTTTCTTCTGCTTCTTTATTAGTTTAATAAAATTAGTCATTTGTATATGTATGTATTTTCTTCTGCTTCTTTATTAGTTCAGTGACTTATCTTAGTATTTTTTTTAGATGAGAGAATTATCTTAGTATTTGTTTTATATTTATCTGTTGAAAACAACTACACATTGTAATTTTTTTTTTTATGAATTCGGAATAAATATTTAAAACTCATAAATTCACCAAAAATGATATGATAATAAAATTGGAGTCAACATTATTGGTTGTATAACAAATAAAAAAATCATACATATCACAACACATAATTCTCTCATATATCTAAATGTCTTCTTTTTTTCCTTTTTTATATTATATTAAAATTTAATATTTTGATAATAATCATATGTGTTAGACTTTTCAAGGAATTAAATGCTTTTTTTTTATATTATATTATATTAAAGTTTAATATTTTGTTATAATCATATGTGTTGGACTTTTTAAGAATTTTTTTTTACACTTGTTTTTAATGCATTAAAGTGTTATTATGAGAGATAATAATTATATGTGTTGGGACTTTTCAAAGAATTCATATGTGTTTGATTTCAAAGATTTTTTTTTTTTGCTTGTTCTTAATGCATTAAAATGTTATTATGAGAGTAAGACTTGGGAGTTAGGAGAAGTTAATAAATGCTAAGTTTTTTTTTTTTTTTTTAAATCAAAAAATTAGGAAATTTAGATTGGGAGATTGGAGCTCTCACAAGACTTGGGGTTAAAAACCCTCTTTTGCTTAATATATAGTATAGATTGTGATTTTTAAATTTTTTTTTAAATGTCTTTTTTTTTCCCTTTTTTTATATTATATTAAAGTTTAATATTTTGATAATAATCATATGTGTTGGACTTTTCAAAGAATTAAATGTCTTTTTTTTTATTATATTATATTAAAGTTTAATATTTTGATAAGAATCATATGTGTTGAACTTTTCAAGAAATTTTTTTTATGTTTGTTCTTAATGCATTAAAGTGTTATTATGAGGGATAATAATCATATGTGTTGGGACTTTTTAAATATGTGTTGGATTTCAAAGAATTTTTTTTATGGTTGTTCTTAATGCATTAAAGTGTTATTATGAGGGTAAGACTTGAGACTTAGGAGAAGTTAATAAATTCTAAGATTTTTTTTTTTAAATCAAAAAATCAGGAATTTTAGATTAAGAGATTGGAGCTCCCAGAAAGCTTGGGGTTAAAAACTCTTTTTTGCTTAATATATAGTACTAGCCTATCACCCGTGCTATGCACGGGATAATTATAAATATTTATATTTGTTATTAATTTTTTTTAATATATAAATTATGTTTTTAAAGATTTTTTATAAAAAATAATTTAACAATCTTATCACTAACCATAGTGCATATGAGAAATTAAAAAGGCTACTGCAGTAACTATGCACGGACTGTATCTACAATTATTTGTATGAGGGGATTTTAAATACTGATCAGGAATTTTGATCAAATCAATAAATGCAGACATGTGGAAAGACATATAGATTAAAAAAAGTTAATAAATGTTGATCAGAGGATTTTGACCAAATCAATAAATGTTGAGTTTTTTTTTTAAATAATTTTTTTTTAAAAGGTTACTGCAGTAACTATGCACGGGCTGTATCTATAATTATTTGTATGAGGGGATTTTAAATACTGATCATGGATTTTGATCAAATTAACAAATTCAGACATGTGGAAAGACATGTAGATTGAAAAAAGTTAATAAATGCTGATCAGGGGATTTTAACCAAATTAATAAATGCTGAGTTTTTTTTTTTTAAAATAAAAAATTTAGAAAATTAAGATTGGAAGATTGGAGTTCCTATAAGGCTTTGGATTTAGAAATTCCCTTTTCCTTAATATATACTAGCCTATCACCCGTGCTATGCACGGGATAATTATAGATATTTATATTTGTTTTAGATTTTTTTTAATATATAAATTATGTTTTTTAAGATTTTTTTTCTTATCACTAACCATAATGTATGAGAAAAGTTGAAAAGGGAACTACAGTAACTATACACGAATTGTATTTATAATTATTTGTATAAAAGGATTTTAAATGCTGATCAGGGGATTTTTACCAAATCAATAATTGCAGGTATGTGGAAAGATATGTGGATTGAAAAAAGTTAATAAACGCTAATCAGGAGATTTTGACCAAATCAATAAATGATGAGTTTTTTTTTTTAAATAAAATTTTTTAAAAATTTAGATTGTGATATTGAAGCTTCCATAGGCCTTGGGGGTTAAAAATCCCCTTTTGCTTAATATATAGTATAGATATAGATAGATAGATAGATATATCTTTTTATTTTTATTTTTATTTTTGTGTGGTTTCTATTCGGGTTTTTTTTTTCAGTTTATTTAAGATGGAGTTGTGGGTATCTTTTTTTTTTTTTTTAAATTTAATTTATCTGTGGTTTCCATTTGTTTTTTACTATTATTATTTAGGTAAGTTATAATCTGAGTTAGATATGTGATAGACATGTGAGTTTTATTGATTTAAAGTTTCTTTAAAGATTTTTAGTTTTTTTTGTTATGTTATAATATAATATATAAAATATAGGTAGATATCTACAACTTTAATAGAAAATATTATCTGATTTTTTGGGAAAGAGAAAATGAATGCAAGTTTTAATATTTTTTTTTTGAAAATTTGTGAGAGAGATTAGGAGGGAGAGATTATGAAATATTTTTGTTATTAAATAAATAAATCAGTCAATAGTTTTTTTTAATCTATTTTGTAAATTAAAAATCAATAATTTTGAAAAATTGATTAATTTGTCCCATTAAGTAATTTAAAATTTTGATAGATATATATATATAAAAAATACATAATTATATTATTAAATCACAATTCAAATTTTGATGTTATATCTTTTTGAGATTTATAACTAAATTCTTATCTTTTTTATTTTTTATTTTTGTGTGTAACCATAGTTTATGGGAGAAATTGAAAAGAGTGTTGTAATAATTATGAGAGAAGTCAAAAGAGATTGTGGGTTGGGAAAAATCAACAAATGCTGAGGTTGGGTTGGGAGAAGTTAATAAATACTGATTTTTTTTTTTAAATCAAAAAATTAGAAAATTAGGATTAGGAAATTGGAGCTCCTATCTGATTTTTTGGGGAAGAGAAAATGAATGCAAGTTTTAATATTTTTTGTTCAAAATTTGTGAGAGATTATGAGGGAGATTATGAAATATTTTTGTTATTAAATAAACAAATCAGTCAATATTTTTTTTAATCTATTTTGTAAATTAAAAATCAATAATTTTGAAAATTTGATTAATTTGTCCCATTAAGTGATTTAAAATTTTGATAGATATACATAAAAAAAATACATAATTATATTATTAAATCATAATTCAAATTTAGATGTTATATCTTTTTGAGATCTATAGCTAAATTCTTATCTTTTTTATTTTTTTTATTTTTGTGTGTAACCATAGTTTATGGGAGAAATTGAAAAGGATGTTGCAATAATTATGAGAGAAGTCAAAAGGGATTGTGGGTTGGGAAAAGTCAATAAATGCTGAAGTTTTTTTTTTTTTTAAATCAAAAAATTAGAAAATTAGGATTAGGAGATTGGAGTTCCCACAAGTCTTAGGGTTAAAAATCCCCTTTTGCTTAATATATAGTATATAGACTAGCCTATCACCCGTGTTATGCACGAGATAATTGTAAATATTTATATTTGTTTTAAATTTTTTTTAATATATAAATTATGTTTTTTAAGATTTTTTTATAAAAATAATTTAACAATCTAAGGTTTAAAGAATTTTTTTTATACATATTCTTAATGTATTAAAGTGTTATTATAAAGGTAAGGCTTGGGGGTTGTGAGAAATTAATAAATGTTAAGTTTTTTTTTTTTTTTTTTTAAATCAAAAAGTGAAGAAATTTAGATTGGGATATTTGAACTCCCATAAAACTTATGGGTTAGAGATAGATATAAATAAATAGATAGATATAGATATAGATATTTATATTTATATTTGTTTTAAAAAAATTTTAATATACAAATTATTTGTTTTAGAAAATGCACTATAGTAATTATGAGAGAAATCAAAAAGTCTTATGGATTGAGAAAAGTTAATAAATGCTGAGGTTAATTTTTTTTAAAAAAAAAACAAAAAATTAGAAAATTAGGATTGACATATTGGAGCTCCCATAGGGCTTGGGAGTTAGAAACTCCCTTTTGCTTAATATATAGTATAGATAGATAGATAGATAGATTGTGATTTTTAAATGTTTTCTTTTTTTTTTTTTTTTTTTTTTAAATGCCTTCTTTTTTTCCTTTTTTATATTATATTAAAATTTAATATTTTGATAATAATCATATGTGTTGGACTATTCAAGAAATTAAATGCCTTTTATTATTATTATTATTATATTATATTAAAGTTAAGGAAAATTACAAATACCCCCCTCGAGGTTTGGTAAAAATACAGATTTTCCCTGAGGTTTGAGAAATTACAAATTGCTCCCTGAGTGTCAAATTTTCATAACAAATTAGGAGAAATTATGGGAGAATCTGTATGAAAATAAAAACCTTAGGGGGTAATTTGTTATGAAAATATAAATCTCAAGAGGCGGGATGTAATTTCTCAAACTTCAGGGGAAATTTGTATTTTCACTAAACCTCGAGGGGTTGTTCGTAATTTGCCCATAAAGTTTAATATTTTGATAATAATCATATGTGTTGGACTTTTTAAGAAATTTTTTTTATACTTGATCTTAATGCATTAAAGTGTTATTATGAGGGATAATAATCATATATATTGGGAGTTTTCAAGGAATTCATATATGTTAGATTTCAAAGAATTTTTTTTATGCTTGTTCTTAATGCATTAAAGTGTTATTATGAAGGTATGACTTGGGAGTTAGGAGAAGTTAATAAATGTAAAGTTTTTTTTTTAAAATCAAAAAATTAGAAAATTTAGATTGGAAGATTGGAGTTTCCACAAAGCTTAGGGTTAAAAACCCCCTTTTGCTTAATATATAGTATAGACTAGCCTATCACCCGTGCTATGCACAGGATAATTATAGATATTTATATTTGTTTTTATTTTTTTTAATATATAAATTAAATACATGGGGTTTGACCGAGGAGTTTGAAAGAATTTAATAAGTGTTTATTTATTTATTTAAGAGGCATTTACACAATAATTACATAATATATAAATTAAATACATAGGGTTTGACCGAGGAGTTTGAAAAAATTTAATAAGTGTTTATTTATTTATTTAAGAGGCATTTACACAATAATTAGATGGGTCTCTTGGGGATGCAAAAAGTAAGAAAATTAGGATTTCATTTATTGCGTTATTCATTTAATAAGTGTAATTATTATAAATTAAGTGTTTATTATAATCAATAGTGTAATTATTACAATTTTTGAATTTATTGTAATCAATAGTGTAATTGTTACAATCTTTGAACCAATCACCAATCACCAAGTCAATTTTTTTTTTAAAAAAAATTAAAAAATCAGGAAATTAGGATTGGCATGTTGGAGGTTCCACAAGCCTTGGGTTTTAAAAGACCCTTTTCCTTAATATATAGACTAGCCTATCACCCGTGCTATGCACGGGATAATTATAGATATTTATATTTGTTTTAGATTTTTTTAAATATATAAATTATGTTTTTTAAGATTTTTTTCTTATCACTAACCATAGTGTATGGGAGAAGTTGAAAAGGGTACTACAGTAACTATACACGAATTGTATCTATAATTATTTGTATAGGGGAATTTTAAATGTTGATCAGGAGATTTTGACCAAATCAATAATTGCAGGCATGTGGAAAGATATGTGGATTGAAAAAAGTTAATAAATGCTAATCAGGGAATTTTGACCAAATCAATAAATGCTGAGTTTTTTTTTTTAATAAAAAATTTTAAAAATTCAGATTGGGATATTGAAGTTTCCATAAGCCTTGGGGGTTAAAAACCCCATTTTGCTTAATATATAGTATAAATATAGATAGATAGATAGATATATCTTTTTATTTTTATTTTTATTTTTATTTTTGTGTGGTTTCTATTCGGGTATTTTTTTTTTTCAATTTATTTAAGATGGAGTTGTGGGTATCTTTTTTTTTTTAAATTTAATTTATCTATGGTTTCTATTTGTTTTTAATTATTATTATTTAGAGAAGTTATGATGTGAGTTAGATATGTGATAGACATGTGAGTTTTATTTATTTGAAGTTTATTTAGATAAAATTTAAAGATTTTTTTTAGTTTTTTATTTTTTTTTGTTATGTTATAATATAATATATAAAATATAGGTAGATATCTACAACTTTAATAGAAAATATTATCTGATTTTTTGGGGAAGAGAAAATGAATGCAAGTTTTAATTATTTTTTTTGAAAATTCGTGAGAGAGATTAGGAGGGAGAGATTATGAAATATTTTTGTTGTTAAATAAATAAATCAGTCAATAGTTTTTTTTAATCTATTTTGTAAATTAAAAATCAATAATTTTGAAAAATTGATTAATTTGTCCCATTAAGTAATTTAAAATTTTGATAGATATACATTAAAAAAAATAAATAATTATATTATTAAATCACAATTCAAATTTAGATGTTATATCTTTTTGAGATCTATAGCTAAATTCTTATCTTTTTTTTTTTAAACTTTTGTGTGTAACCATAGTGTATGGGAGAAATTGAAAAGGGTATTGCAATAAATGCTGAGGTTGGGTTGGGAGAAGTCAATAAATGCTGAGTTTTTTTTTTTAAATCAAAAAATTAGAAAATTAGGATTAGGAGATTGGAGCTCCTATTTGATTTTTTGGGGAAGAGAAAATGAATGCAAGTTTTAATATTTTTTTTGAAAATTTGTGAGAGATTAGGAGAGAGAGATTAGAAAATATTTTTGTTATTAAATAAATAAATCAATCAATAGTTTTTTTAATCTATTTTGTAAATTAAAAATTAATAATTTTAGAAAATTGATTAATTTGTCTCACTCAGTGATTTAAAATTTGATAGATATACATAAAAAAAAAATACATAATTATATTATTAAATCATAATTCAAATTTATATGTTATATCTTTTTGAGATCTATACCTAAATTCTTATCTTTTTTATTTTTTATTTTTGTGTGTAACTATAGTTTATGGGAGAAATTGAAAATGATATTGCAATAATTATGAGAGAAGTCAAAAGGGATTGTGGGTTGGGAGAAGTCAATAAATGCTGAGATTTTTTTTTTTAAATCAAAAAATTAGAAAATTAGGATTAGGAGATTGGAGGTCCCACAGGCCTTGGGGTTAAAAACCCCATTTTGCTTAATATATAGTACTAGCATATCACCCGTGCTATGCACGGATTGTGTTTACAATTATTTTTATATGTGAATTGGTATTTTTAAATGTCTTTTTTTTTTTTTTAAATGTCTTCTTTTTTTCCTTTTTTTATGTTATAGTAAAGTTTAATATTTTGATAATAATCATACTACCATATCACCCGTGCTATGCACGGGTTGTGTTTCATCATTTTATCTTTCTTTTTTCTTTTTTTATACTATATAAAAATTTAATATTTTGATACTAATCATATGTGTTGGACTTTTTAAGGAATTTATATGTGATGGATTTTTCAAGGAATTTTTTTCATGCTTGTTCTTAATACAATAAAATGTTATTATGAGGGATAATAATCATGTGTTGGATTTTTCAAGGAATTCATATGTACTTCACAATTATTTATATATATGTGAATTGTGATTTTTAAATGTCTTTTTTTTTTTTAAATATCTTCTTTTTTTTATATTATATTGAAGCGTAATATTTTGATGATAATCATATATGTGGGACTTTCAAGAAATTCATATGTGTTGGACTTTTCAAGGATTTTTTTTTTTTAATGATTGTTCTTAATGCATTAAAGTATTATTATGAGGGATAATAATCGTATGTGTTGGGACTTTTCATGGAATTCATATGTGTTGGACTTTTCAAATTTTTTTTTTTATACTTGGGGGTTGGAAGAAGTTAATAAATGCTAATCAGGAATTTTATATTGGGATATTGAAACTCCCACATGACTTGGGGGGTTAGAAACCCTATTTTTCTTAATATATAGATAGATAGATAGATAGATAGATAGATATATCTTTTTATTTTTATTTTTATTTTTGTGTGGTTTCTAGTTGGGTATTTTTTTTTCAATTTATTTAAGATGGAGTTGTGGGTATCCTTTTTTTTTAAATTTAATTTATCTGTGGTGTCCATTTGTTTTTAATTATTATTATTTAGGTAAATTATGATGTGAGTTAGATATGTGATAGACATGTGAGTTTTATTTATTTAAAATTTATTTAGATAAACTTTAAAGATTTTTTTTTTTTTAGTTTTTTTTGTTATGTTATAATATAATATATAAAATATAGGTAGATATCTACAACTTTAATAAAAAATATTATCTGATTTTTTAGGGAAGAGAAAAGGCATGCAAGTTTTAATATTTTTTTTTGAAAATTTGTGAGAGAGATTAGGAGGGAGAGATTATGAAATATTTTTGTGATTAAATAAATAAATCAGTCAATAGTTTTTTTAATCTATTTTGTAAATTAAAAATCAATAATTTTGGAAAATTGTATTTTTTTTTTCAATTTATTTAAGATGGAGTTGTAGGTATCTTTTTTTTTTTTTAATTTAATTTATCTGTGGTTTTCATTTGTTTTTAATTATTATTATTTAGGTAAATTATGATGTGAGTTAGATATGTAATAGACATGTGAGTTTTATTTATTTAAAGTTTATTTAGATAAACTTTAAAGATTTTTTTTTTAAATTTTTTAGTTTTTTTTTTTATGTTATGTTGTAATATAATATATAAAGTATAGGTAGATATTTACAACTTTAATATAAAATATTATCAGATTTTTTGAAAGAGAAAATGAATGCAAGTTTTAATATTTTTTTTTAGAAAATTTGTGAGAGAGATTAGGAGGGAGAGATTATGAAATATTTTTGTGATTAAATAAATAAATCAGTCAATAATTTTTTTAATCTATTTTGTAAATTAAAAATCAATAATTTTAGAAAATTGATTAATTTGTCTCATTAAGTGATTTTAAAGTTTGATAGATATACATAATAAAAAATACATAATTATATTATTAACTCATAATTCAAATTTAGATGTTATATCTTTTTGAGATCTATAACTAAATTCTTATCTTTTTTTTAATTTTTGTGTGTAACCATAGTGTATGGGAAAAATTGAAAATGGTGTTGCAATAATTATGAAAGAAGTCAAAAGGGATTGTGAGTTGGGAGAAGTCAATAAATGCTAAGGTTGGGTTGGGAGAAGTCATTAAATGCTGAGGTTTTTTTTTTTTTTTTAAATCAAAAATTTAGAAAATTAGGATTAGGAGATTGGAGCTCCCACAAGCCTTGGGGTTAAAAACCCCCTTTTGCTTAATATATAGTATAGATTATAAGATGAAAGAAATAAAGTGCTATCTTATTATAATGGATGAGATTTTATAAAAAAAAGCATGTAGACATGAATGTCCTCCTATTTTATTGTATTTACAATTATCTCTATATGTGAATTGTGATTTTTAAAAGTTTTTTTTTTAAATGTCTTCTTCTTTTTTTTTTCTTTTTCATATTATATTAAAGTTTAATATTTTGATAATAATCATATGTGTTAGACTTTTCAAGGAATTAATGTCTTTTTTTTATTATTATATTATCTTAAAGTTTAATATTTTGATAATAATTATATGTGTTGGACTTTTCAAGAATTTTTTTTTATATTTGTTCTTAATGCATTAAAGTGTTATTATGAGAGATAATAATCATATGTGTTGGACTTTTCAAGCAATTCATATATGTTGGATTTCAAAGAATTTTTTTTATGTTTGTTCTTAATGCGTTAAAGTGTTATTATGAAGGTAAGACTTGAGAGTTGATAGATGTTAATAAATGTAAGATTTTTTTTTTTTAAATCAAAAAATTAAGAAATTTAGATTGAGAGATTGGAGCTTCCACAAAACTTGGAATTAAAAACCCTCTTTTACTTAATATATAGTATAGATAGATAACATATAATATATATATATAGATTATAAGATGAGAGAAATAAAGTGCTATCTTATTATAATGGAGGAGATATTATAAAAAAACGTGTAGACGTGAATGCTCTCTTATTTATTGTGTTTACAATTATCTATATATGTGAATTGTGATTTTTAAATTTTTTTTTAAATGTCTTTTTTTTTTTCATTTTTTATGTTATATTAAAATTTAATATTTTGATAATAATCATATGTGTTGGACTTTTCAAGGAATTAAATGTCATTTTTTATTATGTTATATTAAAGTTTAATATTTTGATGATAATCATATGTGTTAGACTTTTTAAGAAATTTTTTTTTGATATTTGTTCTTAATGCATTAAAATGTTATTATGAGGGATAATAATCATATGTGTTGGGACTGTTCAAGGAATTCATATGCGTTGGATTTCAAAGAATTTTTTTTATGCTTGTTCTTAATGCATTAAAGTGTTATTATGAGGGTAAGACTTGGGAGTTGGGAGATGTTAATAAATGCTAAGATTTTTTTTTAAAATCAAAAAATCAAGAAATTTCGATTGGGAGATTGGAGCTCCCACAAGGCTTGGGGTTAAAAGCTCCCTTTTGCTTAATATATAGTATATAGATATAAATAGATAGATTGATTGATTTAATAAGAATTTATTTTTATTTTAGATATTTTTTTAATATATAAATTATTGTTTTTAGGATTGTTTTATAAAAATAATTTAACAATCAAATCACTATGGGAAAAGTTGAAAAGGGTGTAGAAGTAAATATGGGAGAAGTCAAAAAGTGGGTCAAGAGAAGTCAATAATTGCTAAGTTTTTTTTTTTTTTTTAAATAAAAAATTTAAAACATTAAGATTGGGATATTGGAGCTCCCACAAGGCTTGTAAGTTAAAAACCTCATTTTCCTTATATAATACTAGCCTATCACCCGTGCTATGCACGGGATAATTATAGATATTTATATTTGTTTTCATTTTTTTAATATATAAATTATATATATAAATTAAATACATGGGGTTTGACCGAGGAGTTTGAAAGAATTTAATAAATGTCTATTTATTTATTTAAGAGGCATTTACATAATAATTACATAATATATAAATTAAATACATGGGGTTTGACCAAGGAATTTGAAAGAATTTAATAAGTGTTTATTTATTTATTTAAGAGGCATTTACACAATAATTACATGGGTCTCTTGGGATGCAAAAAGTAAGGAAATTAGGATTTTATTTATTGCGTTATTCATTTAATAAGTGTAATTATTATAAATTAAGTGTTTATTGTAATCAATAGTGTAATTATTACAATCTTTGAATTTATTGTAATCAATAGTGTAATTATTACAATCTTTGAACCAATCACCAATCACCAAGCCATTTTTTAAAAAAAAAAATATTAAAAAAATCAAGAAATTTAATAAGTGTTTTTTTTTTTTTTTTATAGATATTTATATTTGTTTTCATTTTTTTTAATATATAAATTATATATATAAATTAAATACATGGGGTTTGACCGAGGAGTTTGAAAGAATTTAATAAATGTCTATTTATTTATTTAAGAGGCATTTACATAATAATTACATAATATATAAATTAAATATATGGGGTTTGACCAAGGAATTTGAAAGAATTTAATAAGTGTTTATTTATTTATTTAAGAGGCATTTACACAATAATTACATGGGTCTCTTGGGGATGCAAAAAGTAAGGAAATTAGGATTTTATTTATTGCGTTATTCATTTAATAAGTGTAATTATTATAAATTAAGTGTTTATTGTAATCAATAGTGTAATTATTACAATCTTTGAACCAATCACCAAGTCAATTTTTTTAAAAAAAATAATTAAAAAATCAGGAAATTAGGATTGGCATGTTGGAGGTTCCACAAGCCTTGGGTTTTAAAAGACCCTTTTCCTTAATATATAGATATAGACTAGCATATCACCCATGCTATGCACAGATTGTGTTTACAATTATCTATATATGTGAATTGTGATTTTTAAATTTTTTTTTTAAATGTCTTCTTTTTTTTCCTTTTTTATATTATATTAAAGTTTAATATTTTGATAATAATCATATGTGTTGGACTTTTTAAAGAATTAAATGTCATTTTTTATTATATTATATTAAAATTTAATATTTTGATGATAATTATATGTGTTGGACTTTTTAAGAAATTTTTTTTTGATGTCTAAAGTATTATTATGAGGGATAATAATCATATGTGTTGGGACTTTTCAAGGAATTCATATGTGTTGGATTTCAAAAAATTTATTTTATGCTTATTCTTAATGCATTAAAGTGTTATTATGAGAGTAAGACTTAAGAGTTGGGAGAAATTAATAAATGCTAAGATTTTTTTTTAAATTAAAAAATCAAGAAATTTAGATTGGGAGATTGGAGCTCCCACAAGGTTTGGGGTTAAAAACCCACTTTTGCTTAATATATAGTATAGATATAGATATAGACTAACATATCACCCGTGCTATGCACGGATTGTGTTTATAATTATCTATATATGTGAATTGTGATTTTTAAATATGTTTTCTATTTATTTTTAAATGTCTTCTTTTTTTCCTTTTTTATATTATATTAAAGTTTAATATTTTGATAATAATTATATGTGTTGGACTTTTTCAAGGAATTAAATGTCTTTTTTTTTATTATATTATATTGAAGTTTAATATTTTGATAATAATCATATGTGTTGGACTTTTTAAGAAAAATTTTTTATGCTTATTTTTAATGCATTAAAGTGTTATTATGAAGGATAATAATCATATGTGTTGAGATTTTTTAAGGAATTCATATGTGTTGGATTTCAAAGAATTTTTTTTTATGCTTATTCTTAATGTATTAAAATGTTATTATGAGGGTAAGACTTGAAAGTTAGGAGAAGTTAATAAATATTAAGATTTTTTTTTTAAATCAAAAAATCAGTAAATTTAAATTAAAAAATTAAAACTCCCACAAAACTTGAGATTAAAAATTTCTTCTCGCTTAATATATGATATAGATAGAGATCTTCATTTCTTTTAAAATTAGGGAATCTTTATTTCGTACTTTCAGCGACGCTGCCGACCTCCGTTGTATATATTTGGTGTTCTCGTACCGCCTCCACGCGGCAATTTTTTATTGGAACACAACACAAACCAATTGACATTTTGTTCAGTCACGGTGGCAAACTTGCCCGCCAAGTCTCTTTTAGGCTATGTTTGGAAACTAAAAATATTTCAGTTAAAAATTAAAAATTTGTCAATCATTCTCAATTTTTTACACAGTTTTTTTCATAAAAAAAATTAAAATTCATTATAAAAAATAATTCTCAAATGAACCCTTAATTCCATATTATTAACATGTTTTAGAAATATCATTCTTAACTTGTGATATCATAATCAATCATAAAATATCACATTAAAAAAAAAAATTCCATCGCATAAATAGAATTACTTATTCAACTCATCCGAGCACCACACATTTTTGGGTACCCAAAAATAATTCATTCATTTAAGTTTTGTCTGATTTTAGATTTTTGACTTAAAAAAATACAAAAAGACAAAATTTATTACATAAGTCTTGGGAAAGTGGTTTTTTTAGCTTTTTTTGAACTAAAATAGCATTAAAAGAAAAAATAAGTTAAAATAGTCAATAAGACAAAATGTCACATCAAACCTATAATCATTTCACTTTTTCTCTTACAAACATCGCATCCGACTACAAAAAAATTCAACTATTTTTCCAAACACCAAAATTTTAGTCTCTTAAAATAGTCAAAAATTAAAATAGCAACTTCCCAAACACTCACAAAATGTTACATCCAAACAAAAAAATATTACATTTTTTCTTTCACAAAAATCAAAAAAACTAAAAAAATTAAATCAAACGAGGCTTAAAAAAAGGCTAAAAAAATCTCAACACAAAAAAATCAGCTAAAAAAGTCAATGCCAAACAAGAATTCTATGCGGAGCAATAAAATTTCCTTCTCTCTATTTTTGGGTACCCAATAAAATTCATCCATGTGTCCCATTTTCATTCACTATTCCTCAAATCGTTGTCAAGCTCTCTATATAAATACCAATCTTGTCAACGAGATCTTCACCTTCATCGTTTATCTTCAAATTGAGCAAATGGAATACTTGTTCTGGAAAGCTTTCTTGAAGATTGTTCAGTTGATGGTTCTAGTTATGTTCTTCATTTTCATTGCCACTCAAACAGTTGAAGCTACAAGGCCTTTCGATGCTCCGCCTCGCAAAGAACCCAAAGCACCGCCGAGCCCTTCCGGATGCACTTTCACCCCTGGTGGCAACGGCCATTGCTAAAAGTCAATAAGTGTTATGCAAAAAATGAATTTCGTGTCCGATTTTCTTATCAATGGATACAAAGATATCAGGTTCTATATGTGAGATCGTGTCTTATTTTGTATCTAATAATTAAAAAATCTTATGAGCATTTCATTTATATATATATATATCATTTTTCTTTTGTTTTAGATTCTCTCTAGTTCACAAAGTGAATTTGACAACCTTATAGCTCAACACTGATTTTATTTTGGTAACATGATTAATTTTTATTTTTTATTTTTTGATCGAAAAACCAATTAAGATCCATTCATAGATAAACTAGAAACAAGCAATACAATTAAGTAAAACGATTAATTCATTTTGAAGTTTTCTATTCGTAGAGTATTCATATAAAAATATTAAGTTAATTCGACAATCATAATTATATTATTTTATTAAATTTGCTTTCAAATAAATGGACCACCTATTTTAAACTCATACTTGTCTATTTTTTAAACAAAAATTTTAATAAAATTATCTAAATATGATTATCAGATTAATTTAGTTTTTTTTTTTTTTTTTTAATGTGAATGACCTATATGTATGACTATAAAATGAATGGATCAAATTATCGAAATAGAATCTATAATGAATTGTTTGTGGACCAGAATATTGTGTAATTTCTTTCTTGAAGAACTGTTGGTGAGAAATATTATATAAAATGAATTTTTATTACAGTAATTTAGCACTATCATTTTCAATATTATGTGTATAACTGGTTGACTTGGTTGGTGTTTAGTCTGGAGATGAAAAGATCACAACCATATTATTTGATATAGAAGTTCTCTTTATATTATATTACATCGGTTGATATTATGAATTCAACTTGTTAACAATTCTATTTTTTTTTTTAATTTGATTCAATTAACAATTTAAATTTAATTTGGATTTGATTTGAAAATTTTGAGATACAATCTAATAATCCAATATACCTGAATCTAATAAATTTGATATGTAATCGAATAATTTATCAAAATCAAATTTGATCCAATTTATTGTTCTAATTGTTTTTCATGCTTCATCCTTAAATGAAATAAGTTGGACCAATTTTTTTGAAAAAAAAAAAAAAAAAAGAATTGGATTAGGATAGAAATTGAGAGAGAGAAGTGGGTGGAAAAATTCCGTACTAAACTGTTTATCCACCGGCGTCATTGTATTGCTTCATCGAGTGGGTGGGGAAAAAAAAAACTATACAGTTTATGCACTAGTGTTCTATATATCAAACATAAATAAATAAAGATTTCAAAAGAAGGAAAATAGAATTGGTTCATCACCAAAAAGAGAACAGGAGAAAAAAAGTTTAAATTAAAAAGCATTTGAGATATCAATTGATACATCATAATAAAGTAATAAAATTTTAAAAAAATAAGAAAAAATTGAAAAAAAAAGTTTCAGTTACAAAAAAAATATTGAGAAAGAGCTGGAAGGAATTTTTTTTTTATAGCACTCAATCCATGCTCTACATACCAATAAGTAAATTGTATAACAACAGCGATTGGGATCTCGAATCTTCTTCCCCCGAATCCCCCTAATCATCGAAACGATGTTTTTTTTTTTTTTCGATTTCAGAAGAAGAGAAACAGAAGGAGGAGGAAGAAGAGAAGAGAAGAAGAGAAGGAAGGGAAGGAAGGAAGGGAGGAGGGGGCCAACAAACTAGGGCTGGAGGCGGAGGCAGGGCGGAGGAGGCGGGGGCGGGGGGACGGAGGCCATGCAGGGGGCAAAATGCAAGGGGTAAGAGGCAGGGGGCGGGTAGAGGCGGCGATGGAGG
The DNA here is from genome assembly GCA_025200525.1 of Camellia lanceoleosa. NCBI lineage: Eukaryota > Viridiplantae > Streptophyta > Magnoliopsida > Ericales > Theaceae > Camellia > Camellia lanceoleosa. Next base: position 19,371,669 of record CM045766.1, on the reverse strand, counting down.
CGGGCCTGCGACGATCGGACAGAGGCGACAGCCGGCGGAGACGATCGGACGATCGGCGGAGGCGACGGCCGGCGATGGGGCGGACAGAGACGATCGGACAGATCCCACGACGACCTGCTCCTCTCTCTCTCTCTCTCGGGGGATTCGGGGGAGGAGGGATTCGAGGGCCAAAACATTTTTCATTGTATAAAGAAAATATATCTGACAATGTTGATCTTTGTATTTTTATTTAAGAAACAATCACTTTCAGAATTAACAAAATAATTGAGGTTGAAAAAAAAAATTACAATAATTTGGTTAACAAGATTAAATTGAGTTAGGAAAATTAAAGAAAAAGACCATAGAAATAACCAAACCTGTCAATGGTTTGATAGAAAGCAAAGCTGCCAAAGTTTGTAGAGCTGCAAAGTTGATTTTCAAAAATAACGGCTGTGACAGTTAAAATGACGTGAACGACATGTAATAGTTTTCTTTATTTATTAATATGTCAATGAACGTGTCATAAAAAATTATTTATTTATTAATATTTATAATAATTTTTTTAAAAAAAATTAGTTAAGTTAGTTTAATTGGTTAGTTAAAATAAAGAGTATGGTTGGAGTGTACACTAGTTAAACTAATTAGGCAAAATAAAGAAGATAGTTTTTTGTGTACTTTGAAGAAGCATTTTAGAGAGCATGGTTTGAGATGCTCTAATGTACAGATTTAATAAAATCAATAAACATAGGAAAAATTATCTATAAATCTCATTTGAAAAAAAATTATTACATTTAGTTTTAGAAGTTTTCTTTCAAGCTAATTAATCTTTTTTATTTTGGATATGTTATATTTCCTTGATTTTAGAGTTTGAAAGTTTACTTATTTGCCCTTGTGTGTAATTTTGTTTGGATTTTTTTTTTTTTTTTTTCTAATGTTAGGTGTGCGTGAGTAAAATAAGTTTTTACGTTTCTCTATATATATATATTTTTTTGGTGGGATTTAGTAAAGTGATTTATAGGTGGATGATGTTACCTTATTTGTGATGTTATCGTTGTGGTGTTCGTTTATTTTTGTAGTGTTGTCACTATTGTAACATTGACATTATAACATTGATAATAATTAATATCCAAACATAACACTAATGCAATACATAAAAAACTCTTTACTATATTTTCCTAAACGTAACACTTCAAAAAAACTCTTTAGTATAACACTTTAAAGTAAAACAAAAAAAAAAATTCATATTGTAACACTCTAATATAACACAAAAAAACTCCTTAATGTATTTTTTCCAAACGTAATACTCTAATATAACACAAAAAAAAATAAAATTCTAGAGTGTTTTATTAGAGTATTACATTATGTAATACTCTAATGTAACACACAAAAACTCCTTAATGTAATACTCTAATGTAACATACAAAAAAGCTTCTTCATGTAGTTTTTCCAAATGTAATACTCTAAAAAAATTTCTTAATATAACACTCTAATGTAACACACAAAAACTCCTTAATGTAACATTCTAATGTAACACACAAAATCAAATTTTAATGTACTTTTTCCAAACGTAACATTTCAGTATAACACTTTAAAAAAATTCCTTAGTGTAACACTTTAGTATACTTATCCCAAAAATTCCTTAGCATTTCGTAATGTGTGATTTGTTCTAGAATGAGGGAAAATCCAAAACTTCTATAGTGCAAATTGCCCAAATGTGTAATTTTACATTTTGAAAAAATCACTTTTATCCCTAAAAAATTAAACTCAAACATGTAAGTGACTATCCTTTTATGTAATTTTCACTTTAATGAGACTTTTGGGTTTATAAGAAAAAAGAGGGGACTAAATCGTTTAAAAGATCATATTTTGAAATTTATTGGTGTTTCATCCTAAAGATTAAGTTTAGATCCTAACAAAAAATATATTTTTTAATATATTATAAATAAATAAATAATTTAATAATGGGCTGGGTTGGATTAAAAGTATAAATCTCAAACCTAGCCTATTATGTTATGTTTGGTTGGAAGATTTAGGAAATGATTTGAAAATAAAAAGAAAAAAGAATGTGAAAATAGATAAAATATAAGTATATTTTATTGATATTTTACTTTTTTTTTTTCCTTTTTAAATAACTTTTTAAATTCCCTAACCAAATATATCGTTAGCATTTTGGACTAAAATATTGACCTAATTTAATGTTATGAGCTAAAATAATCTTCCTAAATTCTAAAAAAATAAGACTAAATTAAATAGATTGAATTGATCAACTGGCCAATGTCCAGCCTTACTACCCGCCTTATTCTGAAGTAGTAGTTTATTTTGCCATAATTCTCATTTTCTCAATTTGGACACGTTTCTAATGCCAACCACGCATAATGAAACGAGAAAGAAACACGTTAAACTAACATTCAATGAGATGCTTTTGTTCCATTTGATTATGTGCTCTTTTGAAAAGTTTAGTAAGAAGTCAGGTTTTAATTTTTATCTATTTTAGATTATATCATATCTTATATAATTTATTTGTAAATAGATAAACTAAGTTTAAAAAAAATTAAAAAGTTAGCTTTTTATTAACTTTTTAAAACACCCCTATATATAGTGATATTTTGAGAAGTTGGTAAAAAATTAGTTATTTGGCTTTTTTAAATTTATTTTATCTTTTTATAAATAGAAAATGTAAGAAGTGATGTGATTCAAAATGAATAAAAAGCTAAGGGTTAGTTTTTTGTTTTGTTCCCAAAACATCTAATAATATATATTATTATATTAAGTGAAACTTAAATTTAGGATTAATTTGACATAAATTAAAAACAAGTTAAAAAGTCAAAAAATTATTACAAGAGTCAAAAAAATTCACACACTCTCTAAAAAAAGCTGTGGGGAAATCTTGTTTTGGAAGGGGGAAGTTATAGGACAAAATTATTTTGTCCTTTATGGCCTATTTTGGCAACATGGTTTGTAGTCACTTTTTTTGGTTAGTAGCAAAAGCAAAAAGTTGGCTTTTTTATCTTTTTTTTCATTTGGGAAGTTGGCTTTTAGCCAATGGTGAAGTTACAATTTTACCCCTCATTTGGCAAAATGTGTTACATAGGTGAAATTGTAAATAATTTAAATAAATGAGGGTAGTTTGGTCATTTTATTATGATTTGACATCATAAACAAATATTAATCAAAAAAAGTCAAAAGTCACTTTTTACCAACTTCCCAAATCATTTGTCTAAAAAAGCCAAAAGCTTGGTTAAAAGCCAAAAAATCTCTTTTTACCATCTTCCCAAAACAACCCTATATTTAACAATCCAAAAGTTAAAAGTTAAAAGTCGAAAAGTTAATAAAAATAGAGTAATCATTTTAGTTTTATTATAATATTTTAATACATATCTTTTCATAAAAAAATTAAAAAATTATTCTAAATATATATATATATATATTTTAGTTTTTAATTAAAAAATTAAAAAATATAATTATTTACAACATCCTAAACACATGCATAATATAATAAAGCTCTGCCGTGTATAAATTGGATAGTAATAAATAAGTGTATTTTTTATGTATTTTTTATTTTTTTACGAAAAGATATTAGAAAAGTAGAGAGATGATGTGATAAAAAGAAGATAAAAAGATAAATTATTTTACAATTATCAAACTTGACATAAATAATCATAAAATCTTTTATTATACACTGACCCAATCTGAATCCGCCCTGATATTTGCCAAGCAGTGCCCACGCTAATTTTTTTTTTTTTTTTTTGAAAATCTTTTTTATTTTATTTTAGTACAAGATTTTGTATCCATTAATTAATAAACAAACAGAATTATGAGACGAAGCCGTGGAAGAAAAGCAATTGGGGCAAAAGACAAAAAGTCTCGTCAAAATTAGCTGCGCGTCTTTAGAATTTGTTTGTCAAATATTTTTTTATTGTTTTAACTTAAGAAAAGCAATTGGGGCTAGATATTTTTTTAAAAATTTTTTTAATATTTTTTTTCAAAAATCTGATCGTGATTGGACACTTTGTCAGGCCTTTACTAGCGTATGTGTTAAGTCAAGTTTGACAAGTTAAAAAAAATTAAAAAGTCAAAAAATTATTCAAAAAATTAAAAAATTATCATTATTTACTAAAAGTAAAAAATTACGGTTGCACAACTTTCAATCTTAATTTTTTCCTATATATTAATTTATACAATTTTTTTAATACATATTTTTCCATAAAAAGTCAAAAAGTTAACCCAAATATTCATATTTTTTTCTCAATTTTTTATTCTAAAAAGACAAAAAGTACACTTATTTAAGACACCCCAAACAACTCCTTAGTATTTTTTTTCAACCACCGCCACTTCTAGCCGCCATTGTAAGAGCATCTCCAGTAATGATAGTTAAAATAGCTATTGACAATTTTACTTTACTATTTTAGGTAGTCATTTTTTTAATATACACTCCAACAAGACTATCTGCTTTAGCTATCTTCTATTAAAATATTCTTATACTTTAACTACATTCTTTCCAATCTAAAAAAAAAAAAAAAAAACTAACTTCTTTCAAATTATTATTTTTTTTCATTCTTCTAAATATAATTATATTTTTGTGAAAGTTACATTTTTCTACTGTCGTATTTTTCAAATGATCATATTTTTACAACGGTTATATTTTTACAACGGTCATATTTTTAAAATTTTTTACAATGGTCATATTTTCACAACGGTTATATTTTTTCAAATTTTTACAACGGTCATATTTTCACAACGGTTATATTTTTTCAAATTTTTACAACGGTCATATTTTTACAACGGTCATATTTTTATACTTTTCCATTATAAATAAGACATTCCTTATCATTTGATCTTACCCTCAACTCAATTTTCTACTTCATCCAAACTTCCATATCTCTCTCTATGGCTTCAAATTCTCTTTATGATATGCTTATAAATGACTCTGACTTCTCTGAATCTGATGATGATTTAGAGATGCTCAAAGCTGTTACTATGGATGAAGAACTACAAGATAGTGAGATAGGATCAAGCTCACGTCGTAGTTCTGTTCGAGGTCGTAAAGTCATTCATCGTGATCATATTCAAGATCATGAAAGGCTTTTTCTCAACTATTTTGCTGAATTGCCTGTATATCCTCCTGAGCTATTTCGAAGGAGGTTTCGGATGAAGCATTCACTTTTTCTTCGAATTCAAGCTGCAGTAGAAGAGCACGATCCATACTTTCTCCAAAAAAGAAATTATGCTGGAAAGCTTGGTTTGTCTTCTCTTCAGAAGATAATTGTTGTACTTAGGATGCTTGCTTATGGAGTAGCCGTTGATTTTATGGACAAATATGTGAGAATTGGAGAAAGCACTGCAAAGCTTAAAATATTTTGTTAAAGCAGTTGTTGATATTTTTTCTAATGAATATTTGAGGTCACCAAATAGCAATGACATCGGTAAACTACTAGCGGTTGGTGAAAGTTGTGAATTTCCTAGAATGTTGGGGAGCATTGATTGTATTCATTGGAAATGGAAAAATTGTCCGACTGCGTTGAAAGGTATGTATACTGGTCACATTCATGAATCAACAATTATTTTGGAAGTTGTTGTATCATATGATCTTTGGATTTGGCATGCGTTTTTTGGATTACCTGGGTCTCATAATGATATCAACGTGCTAGAAAGGTCTTTTGTATTTACCAAACTTGCTCAAAGGCGTGCTTCTACAGTCAATTACACTATCAATGGTAATGAATATACAATGGGATACTATCTTGCCGATGGTATATATTCACAATGGTCAATATTTGTGAAAACAATTCCTTTTCCTCAAGGAAATAAGAAAAAACTTTTTGCTATAGCTCAAGAGGCGACAAGAAAAGATGTAGAACGTGCATTTGGAGTGCTTCAAGCACGATTTGCAATTGTGCGTCGACCGGCACGTTTTTGGAATACTAAAATGCTTAAATATATTATGAAGGCGTGCATGATTCTACATAATATGACCATTGAGGATGAGCGGGATGACAATGGAGTAAAAGGCTTCAATTATGATCAAATCGATGATAGTCCCCATGTAACAGTGTTACAGGAGAGAACTACTGAACTTATGGAATTCATTCAATGTCATCATAACATTAGAGACAGGCAAACACATTCTTATCTCCAATCGGATCTTGTTGAACACTTGTAACAATTACACAGCGAGTTGTAAAAGTTTTGAATTTGAAGTTTCATTTTATGTAGTATGCTATTAGTTTTGAATGTAATAAGTATATGCTTTTAATTTATGTGTAATTTTATAATTCTATATCCCTTTAATTATATAGTTATCATGGTAGCCTATTAAGGGAGAGTTATACTTAAAAAAAAAAAAAAAAACCTAAGCTCTTAAAAATTTTATCTAAAAAAAAAAATAATTATTGAATGATTGAGATTCATTATTATATAACATTAAATCTAAATCACATATCAATATTTATAGTAAAATTTTGATTTCTTAGAATTTGAAAATATTAAAATATTTTTTTTCTGATTTCTTAGAGATTCTGAATAAAAAAGAAAAAAAGTGAGAATTGAAGTAGGAGATTATCTATACAATTTTAAAAAAGTAATTCGTTAAAACTTACGTACACTAATACTATATTATTTTTTTATAAAGAAAAATTTCTGAGAGATAATAGAACTTTTAAAAATTTAAAACCTCATTAGTAAAACTTGGTACTCAAAAAAATTGAAGGCAAGTTGAATTTGATGAGTTGAAGATGTATTATCTGATAAATTCCTTTGAAACTTTCTCAAGAACATAAGTAATGGTTTGGAGATCCAAGCAGCAGGACTATAAGAAATGATAGATTTATGCAATCTCATTCTGTTGCATAGATTTAGTACCATGGCATTTAAACCAAAAAAAATAAAATAACAACCATCAACCTGCATTGGTATCCTAAAACTATAAATCTTTTACATATATACATCAATCCATTTCATTATGATTCTGCCCAACCACCAAACTACACCTCAAGCTTAAACACATCACTCCTCCCCAATATCGTCTTTGATGATCATTCATCAATGCTCAAAGCTAAACCACAATTAATCAATTAGTACTAGCTATTGCCCCATCTCAACCACAATCTATTTTTGGATTCAAAATCTAAGAACAAGTAAATATTAGTACTTACATCAAACAGCAGCAAAATAGCCCAAAAATGCAATCAAGACAGCCCAAAAACGCCAGCAAAATAGCAACAAAAACATATTAGAAAACAGGCCAAAAATGGCAGCAACATAGCACAAAGAGCAACAGAACAACACAACACAAAAAGCATCAAATTAGACAACTAACATTGTGTACCAAAACATTGTTGAGTTCAACATCTATCCTAGACAAAAGCAGAACCAAAAGCAAAAGCCAAAATATCATATACCAAGTTTCTAGCCTACTAGACAAAAGCCAAAATATCATAAAGAGCAAAGAAAGAATGAATACTAATTCATTCTTCTTTTCTTAATGATTTCCATCTGCAGAGCACGATAAAATTCTTGTTGGATTTTCGGCAAGCCACTGAGATCCATCAAAATAACTCTTTCATCCTCTTTGAAAAGTTCTATTTCATGCTTTTCAAGTTCCACCTCATGCTTTTCTTGCATGATACGAAGTTCAATTTCTTTTTAAACGTACACTTTGTCAATCATTTCAATTTTCTTGTCAATCATTTTCTTTTTGTCTTGTTTGATGTCCTCCAAAGTTTTTGTAATACTCGAATGTATGCTTTCTTTGTTCTTTCGTTTATTCAATTGCTCCTTATCAGCCTTTCTACCAGTTAGTCTCTCAAAGTCTACAAAATCATTAGGTGAGACATCGTCTTCCCCTAGATTTATCAAATCTGGAGTACAAGAAGAAGATGTTGTCCCTGTTCTTGGTCCTTTTGGTTGTTTTTTCTTCTCAGACTCTACCACCCATTTTGGTTGATCCTTTAACATAATCCGACAGTGTTCAAATTGGAATGTAGATTTCTTGAGTTCCTTGTACATAATTTTCGCCTTGCAAATCTGAAAATTAAATAAATAAATATTTAGCAACTTCACAAATAATAATAATTGTAGATGTACAATATTCAATACCTTGTCATCCTCATTTATGCCACTTTGATGCAATGATTCAATTTGGGCATAGCACCCACAAAACTTATTCATGGCAAGCTGAATGGTTGACCATCGATTCATAAGAGAATTTTTATTTCGATTAGACTCAAATTTCTTGTGCTTATGGAAAAAATCTCACACTCTTTTCTAATAGGTAGAGCGTTTTTGCTCATTCCCATGTACCGCATCTAAACTAATATTAAGCCAAGCCGATACAAGGAGTTTGTCTTCTTCTATTGTGAAGTTTCCTCCACATTGAGGTTTCTTCGACAAAGATTCAATTTCAACAATAAATTGAGACTCTTGGGCAAATACTTGAGTATTTTGATTCAAATATTGAGATTCCATCAGATAATGTTCATCAATGTTGGGCCTTTCTTGTAAAAGATTGGTGAAGTAACCATCTTGTTGTGAATCCATACCTATGATTGAATAATAAATAAGAATTAAGAAAGCAGTATAGAGCAAAGAAGAATTTATTTATTTATTTATGTTTCCATCGAATTGACCAAAAACCTATCAGCACACTAAAACACAATGAAACATGCTAAGTCATTACAAGTTACAACATGTGCTAGGAGTATCAAACAAAAGTTATCTCTATTTCCCATTTTATTTATAAATAGGTTGAGGAAAAAAAAATCTTAAACTTAACAGAAATTCTGATAAAGTAGAAATGATAAGAAAACGTGTCATCACTAATCCTGTGGCTAATCACCACCTTCGTTTGAAGTTTCATCTCCATTTCTATTTTGTACCCTGTTTTCATTATCTAACACTCTTTCCTAAGGTGGTAGTACTAATTTGGTAATTGCTTGCTTTTGGGTTTTGCCTAAAGTTTGTGGCTAAGAGTTGATGATGATGATGCTGATGGAAATATAGAAATTAGAAATTGTTTTTTGTTATTATTATTATTATTATTAACCATGTGTTATTGAAGAGTGGGTTGCCTACGCTAGTTAGAATTTTCCCTTTTTTTCTTTCTATGACCGATTGGACAATTTGATACTCTATATCATACTTGAGTTCTAGAGTTAAATCTAAAAAGAAGTAATCAAAGTGATCATACCCTCTATAAGGAAATTCTGTGATGAAAATAAGCTGACAATTTTTTCAAATTTAAGTAATGGCATAAGTTGCAATTCAGAAAAAACTGCAGCTGATACACTAGTTACTCTAGAAATCTTCATTCCTTCAGATGGGCCTTCTTTCATAACATGATGCTTTTTTCTTGACGGAGGATATTTTTTGGGATAGGTGCAGTTTAATTTGATTGCTATTTTTTTTTAATAATATACTCTGTGTATGTAGTGCACCTAGTGGGTCTTCAACATGTTGAAACAATTACTGTCTGGTACAACTTATTGCACTTACTGCAAGAAATACTCTTGTTATTGAGAACCCTATCATGAGAAAATAATGATTATGGTTAAAAAAACTTTTTGGGATTTTATGATGGTCTGGCATACTTGACATTGGATTGTTGCATGCGTAGTTTCTAATAATCTGTTGTTTTATGTTCTTTGCTTTTGGTGCTTCATCCAAGTTTATCATCATCAAATAATATAATCATAGAATGACCTCTTATGCACGAGACTTCTCAAATACATATTAGTTTTGAAGTTCCTGGTTTTGTAGTCCAAATTGTTGAACTATGAATTGGTCCTCTCAAAGGACTGTATTTTGCATGGATGTTCAAGGAATATACGAGAATGTTCCTTGAGATGTTCTCATCTTAATAAATTTGACCTAGTTCTTTGATTGCAAGAGGCAACATGTTATGATGCAGGTGAGACTAGTACTTTGTTCTACAATGACCACCAGTATTCTACAAGGATGCCCATGTTATAGATTTGTATAATGTCTTAGTTCCATTGTGATTAGTGAAAAACTTGTTGCAAATATCTCGGTCTTTACCCCTCACACATTTTTATTTTGATAGATGCTGTTTTGGCTTTAATAAATGATTAAAATACAACACTGCACAATGACAATTAGTAAATGTGGGATTTCTGGAAGCAAATTTGTATGTTAACTTAAATTTCCACACCTTTGTCTTGTTTGCACCAAACATAAGAGAATTTATGTTTAAAGTGTTCTGTCTATGGAATTTATGTCAACAGAAAGCATATGAAACAAACAGAAATAACAATCTATATGAAAGCATATGAAACAAACAAATAGAAAGCATAATTGGGTACAATTTACAATCTATATTCTAACAGAAATTACAACAAACATATGGTGTGCAATACAAATACATAGATAAATAAACAGAAATGACAAAATTTATTACCTTCCTTGAGCAAAAAGTTTGAGAAAAAGACAGAGAGGATGAGAGAGTTTGTGAGATTCGAAATGTTTTCTCTATGGATTTGTTGGGGAGGTACTGATATAACTTTTAGCGCCAAAATAAGGGAAAAATTTTACCGCCAAAAACAAAATTCAGGAGCCAAAAACAAATAAAAAATTAAAAGGTACATGAATAGTACCTCGCTTGTCCTGGCGAGGTACTGTAGCTCACAACCATCTTAACGATGCTTGAGCGAGTCTGCTGGAGCCATCTTTTACCCTTCCAAGCTAGCTATAGCAACAAAAATGGAGGAATATAGAGGCTTCTGGAGATGCTCTAATATTTTGGATTTGAGTGGGGATTTGATTTGATAGAGAAATATTGAAGAAGAAAAATATAATCACATATATATATTTTTAATTATAATGAAAAATATAAAAGAAAAGAGAGTGAGAGAATAATGTAATTTCACTTTTTGATTTTTGAGTTCACTTAGGCTTGGTTTAGAAATATATTATTTTAATAATTTTTTAATTAAAATATGAGATAAAAAAAATAGTATGTTTAGAATGAATTTTTTATCTTTTACAAAAAAAAAATGTGCAAAAAATAGAGAGAAAAAAAAATATTTGACTTTTTAATATAAGTTATAAGCTTTTTATTTTTTTATTAGTAACTTTTTGACTTTTAAACTAAAAATGTTACATGCCAAATGAAACCTTAGTGCTCGTTTGGAAATGAATTTTTTAGTTGGCTTTTTGATTTTTTTGATTTTTTTAGCCTGAAACTTTTTTGATCCTTTGGTATTCTTATTTAGCTTTTTTGACTTTTTGGCTTAGGCATGGCAATTATTTTTTTTTTTTGTTGTCTTTTTGTGATTTTGTGATTTTTTTGACTTTTTTTTGTTCTTTTATGATTTTTTAGCCCAACTCAAAAACCAAACGACCTCTTAGGCTCTTTGTTTTATCTATTTTGTTCAAATTCTATCAATTCTTTCTTATTTTCTTTATATTTTTCTTTCCCTCATTAAATTCTCCAATTAAATACAGACTAAGGCCTCGTTTGGGAATAATCTTTTTTTTGTAACTTTTTAACTTTTTGGCTAAGATATGATATAAAAAAAACTAGTATGTTTGGGATGAATTTTTTATTTTTTATGAAAAGATGTATAAAAAATAAAAAGAAAAGATAATTTTTGAGTTTTTGGTATAGGTTGTTGATTTTTTGATTTTTCTAATAACTTTTTAGCTTTTGCCAAACAAAACCTAAGAAATTTTTTTTTTAATTTTTTAATTTTTTAATTGTCTTACTTATATATACAGCTGGAAAATGATAGAGAGCTCTAAAATTAGAATTCTAATATGGAAAAATGATTCGTAGCTTGAAAATATTTCGGCTCGAATGGTCCTACTGCCCAAAACGACGTTGTTTTGGGTGGTTTTTTTTTTAAATTTTTTTTTTCTCTCTCGTTTATTTCTAAAGCAGAGGGAGGGCGAGAGAGAGAGAGAAGATAGAGGGAAACAGAGAGAGAGAGAGAGAGAGAGAGCTCCACCCATCGGCGCCATCGTCGGTGATGGCGAGGGTTTTGCGACGGTGAGGGTGAGCAACTTCCTTTATTCTTCTCTCATTTTTGATGTTGATGATGATGATGATGATGATGATCTAGTGTTGATATTGATAACGATGATGATGATATATAGATATGTATGTATATAGATGATGATTTGGTGTTGATGATGATGATGATTTGGTTGTATAGATCTCTCTCATATATATATATATACATCTGGTGTTGATGGCGACAATGATTTGATTTTGATTTGATTCTCTCTTTCCTCTTTCTCTTCTCTCTTTCCTTTTTTTTCTTCTTTCTTTCTTCTTCTTCTTTGTTGAAGAAGAGAAGACAGAGATTAGAATAAAGAAAGGAAAAAAAAAATCAAAATGACATCGTTTTGATTTTCGGGCCAAGCGAGCCACGCTGATTTCGAGCTACATAGCACGATTGTTCTAATATGAGTTCTAGTAATGTGACAAAGCAAAAAAATAAAAATAAAACAAAAACAAAAATAAAAACACAAGTTAAAACATCACATCATCACATGAGGCCCACTATTAAAACTCTTTAAAGCTCTTCATCTGGAGCTCCCAAATATTTTCCATACACAGATTCTATGTGGGTGTTATACATCATCATTCTAACTTAGGTGGAGCCTTGATAAGCTTCCACCTCACCCTTGGATATAAGTACAAGGATGCTGTTAGCATCACTAATGAAGAATGATCAGTAAAGAAGACCAGCTTTTCCATGTGGATCAGCCCGCCATATGTCTTGGGCTACCAATGTTGGGCTTCATACAGATCAAAGTCTTGGCCCAGTTACTGGTCCAGTTTGGCTGCTCCTGAGTGAGTCCACCGGCTTGCTTACAACTATCACTCTAGTTTAGATGGATTGGTTGAAGTTAGGTTGTTTCTGATATATTCGAAATTGTTAATTGCAATTTTATCTCCCCAATTATCACTAATTTTTGTGTTTCATTCTTAAATTATTAATTTTATATATTTTTAGAGATGATTATAATCATAATTTGATGGAAATAAGATAATTTTACAAAATAATATTTCATGATTTTAAAATGAAAAATTCATTATTTTAGTTTATAATCAGAAAATGAAAATTGTTGTCAATATTTTTTGAAAGAGAGTGTCATATTACTATTCCTTATAAAAATCAATAAAATATTATTATTTTCCAGTACTTCAAAAACAGAGCTTGCAACAAAAAATAAATAAAATAAAATGATAAGCTTTATTACTATTAACTTAAATATTTTAAAATTAACCAACAAGGTTGGTTTAGTTGGTAAGGATCGTTCCCTTCGCCCATTTGGCTTAGGTTCGAGTCCCGCTGCCGGTAATCCTTTGTTGGTGGAGCGTAATCCTTTGTTGGTGGAGCGATATTGCGTAACGCTTTCCCTGACCCTGGAATGGGGTAGCCTCCCCTCCTCCTAAACTTTTTTTGAATAAAAAAAAAAAAAAAATTTAAAATTAAGTATTAAAAAAAAGTGTTTTTTTGATTTAGATGCAATGTATCCGTAACACAAAAGAAAAACCCGATCTACAACCACACACCAACCCGTCATTGTTGAAGTCACATGAAACATGAGTTAATCTTTACTAAATTACACTAATCCATGTGCACTTTAAGGTAACTCTGTTCTATAAAATTCAAAATTAATACAGTGAAATCTGGTCTAATAATCTAATAGACATAAATATGATAAATCTTATATATAATCGGATCTAATTAAACAATATCGAATACAATCCAATTTATTGTTTTGAATATTTTGTGTTCCTTGACTGAAATAATTTTTAGAGTAATTTCAAAATTTTAATTTTTTTAATAAAAACTAAATTTGGTCAGGATAGATATTGTGGTATCCTAAACATATCAAATTAATATCCGAGAAATATTGGATTCAAATTACAACTAATATGTGAGATTCACAAATGTTCTAATCGGGTTATATTCAAATTTGCACAGATATCCGATCCGTTTAGCAAAATAGATAAACAGAACATAATTATCATATTTGAATATTAATTTTAAAATGGACTCTGGTCGTACCGAGGCTGCTAATAGTAATAAAGGCCAGAACCAAGATTGATCCATGATCGATGACACTTCTATATGGATCAGTCAGCCCACTACAAGACTTGTTCTACCAAGTTCAGGCCTTAATTGACGCCCAACTTTAGTCTAGGCCCCGCTAGGGGTTTGGAACTCTAAGTCGTGGCAGTTTGGGAACAAATAAAAAAGTCATCTTTTTTTTTTTTTTTTTATATTTTTTTTTAAAAAAAAAAAATTATTGATTTTATAAAATTATGTCATTTTTTTTAAAATTTTTTCGGTCTGTCTCAAATCTAAAAAGTAATTTTTTTAAAAAAAAAATCTTAAAAAAAAATTGAAAAAACCAAAATAAGTCCAAAAACTCTACTATTTTTTTTGCCTATTTTTTTGCTTTTTGTCTTTTTTGAACTTCTTTTTTTTATATTTAAATTTTTTTTGATTCGTTGATTAAAATTTGAAAGCTTAAATTTTTTTAATTTTTTCAAAAAAGATCATTAAAAACAAAAATAAACCAACAACAAAGCCACCAAAACAAACAAACCCCAAATACTTGAGTTTGGGTTTTTCAATATATACTATAATCCAAAAAGTCAAAAAGTTAAAAAGTTACTCAAAAAATTAAAAAGTTAACACTATTCACCAAAAGTCAACAATTACGGCTGCACAACTCTTAAGTCGAATTTTTCCATACAAATCAATTTTTATAATTTTTTATTACACATTTTTTCATAAAAAGTCAAAAAGTTAACCCAAACATCCATATTTTTAACCTCCATTTTTTAATATAAAAAGATAAAAAATATACTTATTTAAGACATCCCAAACAACCCTTACATCTAAACTTCTTTTTTTATTATTTTTAAGTCATTTGTATTACTGTATAGATAAAACCGTTATAAGGCTTTTGAAATTGAAACTCTCAATAAAATTACCTGTAATGACAAGGGAGAAAAAAACAAAAAAAAAAAAACACAAATAATTTTAAAATAAAAAATTAAGTGATTAATGAATAATGACTGAAAAGAAGTAGTTTGTTAGGTGCCGTTTGGTAGTACTTACGTTTTCAGTTTTCTGTTTATATTTATAAAAATTAAAAAAATTCAAATAAAAACTTGTTTGGTAAATTTTTAATTTATAAATCAGTGGTCTCAGTTTATAAATTTAGCCAAAAAATGTAAACTCAAAAAATGTGTTTTCGTTTTGAGTTTTAAAATTTTTTTTTTTTACCATCCAACAATAGCCACCATCCGCCACCATTTTCTACCACCGTCTTCCGCTACCACCACCCACCACCCACCCCTACCACCACCTGCCACCATCACTCACCACCCACCTGGCACTATCCACCTGCCACCACCATCCACCACTGCCACCACTAGCCACCCACCACCACTGCCACCACCTCCACCACCGGCCCACCCACCACCACCACCCATCTACCACTACCCACCACCACCCACCACCTACCACCACCACCACCACCACTACCACCATCACCATCACCCACCACCCACCTGCCACCACCACCCACCACCACCACTCACTCGTTACCACCTGCTACCATCACCCACCCAGCCACCCACCACCACCACCACCCGCCTTTTGCCACCCGCCTGCTACCACTACCACCCACTCGCTACCACCCACTACTCGCCACCGTCACCCACCCACCATCACCACCCGCCACTACCACCCACCCGCTACCACCCACCACCACCTGCTATCAGCCATCTGCCACCCACCTGCCATCACCACCCACCATCCGCCACCACCGCCACCACCACCACCACCACCACCCATTCGCTACCACCTACCACTCGCCACTGTCACCCACCCACCCACCACCACCACCTGCCGCCACCTACCCGTCCGCCACCACCACCTGCCATCCGCCATTCGCGACCCACCTGTCACCATCCACCATCACCACCACCATCACCACCATCACCACCACCCACTCGCTATTACCCGCCACCGTCACCCATCCACCTACCACCACCATCCACCCACCACCACCCGCTACCCACCACCCACCGTCACCATTTTCCACCACCGTCTTTCGCCGCCACTTGCCGCCACTTGCCACCACTTGCCATTTCTCACTCTTTTTTATATTTTTAAATTTTTTAAAACATTTTGTCAATTACCAAACGCGTTTGTAATTTATGTTTTTCTAAAAATAAACAAAAAATAAACAAAAATCAATTTATAAAATTTTTGTAAATATAAACTGAAACGTAAACGTTATTTAAATCTATTTTAATTATAAAGAAGGGGGATTTGGTCAAAACTCTCTCATAATAAAACTTTAAAACATTAATGATAAGTACAAAATGTTTTTCTTGAAAAGTCTAACACATACTACTATTATCAAAATATTAAATTTTAAAAAAATATAAATTTTGATGTAAATGTCGGTTTTTAATAAAATTAGTATTCTTAGAATTATCTCATCAAAATCTATGAAATAAGATCCATGTTGACTATGAAATTTTAAAAAATAAAATAAAAATTATTACCAATGAAATTAATGTAAACAGTAACAGTAACATGCTACTCTGTCAATCTATATATAAGGAAAATGGTCTTTCTAATTATAAGGCTTGTGGGAGCTTTAAACCCTCAAACTAAAGTTTATGATTTTTTGATATTTAAATAATAAAAAACATTCTATTGGTTAAACTCTTATTTCATCATAACAATAAAACTTTATTATATATGGAAGCAACTCATTAAAATCTAATTATTTTTTATTTTAAAAAAAGTATATTGGTGGGGAATTTTTTTTAAGGTCCATTGTATTAAAATTTTATAGCATAAAGGATACTCAATATTTTCATGATGTCTAAAGTTCCTCAATATCAATCCAGAGAAAATTCAATTCAGAGAAAATTCGATCCAGAGAATTTCTCTGGACACATCACAGAGAAAATTTCCAATTTCTCTGGACACATCACAGAGAAAATCTCACCAGAGAATTTCTCTGGATTCAACCCAGAGAAATTTTCCTCTTCACTCTAGAGAAATTTACTCATTCCCAGAGAAAATTCACTTGAACCCTCACATAAAGTTCCAACAGAAGCAAATTAAACAATAAAGCTTATTGCAGCAAAAATGAAATTAGTCTTTGAGAAGGAATTTTAGGTTTTGCTTCAGACTATGGATAATATGGAAAATTACCTAATGAACTGTTCATCAGCATTTTCTCTAAGCTTGTGCCAACATCTTGTGGGAGTATGACAGTAGGTATGTGTATATTTAAATCACTTTCGTTGGGTTCACAAACCATCGAGCACCGACGCCAACAAATTTTCGAACCACGCTGCAATTCGAACAGCGCTGCAATCTCTGCAGTTCGATTCACCTTTTGAATTCGAGATCTCCGTTTTCATTCCCGTTCTTGAGCTTCACAATCACTTTGAGTCCCAAGAGATTGAACTCTGTCACATTCGAAATCAAATTCGAATTGACTTCGAATTTCTCTGTAATACATGAGGCGTGTGGTTGAGGGACCTTAGACATCATAAAATAATATTGTGGATCTCTTCCATTACTAAAATTGGGAGAGAGACCTTAGACTAATTTTTCCTATATTGGTTGACTCTAATTTAACAATAACAATTAAACTCTAATTATTCCATAAATTACGACTTCTAAAAGGAAAGTATGATCAATTATTTTAAAATTTAAATTTATGTGCTACTAATATGGAAGCAATTCAGTAAAATCTAATTATAATCATAAGAAAAAAACTCTAATTATTCCATAATTTATGATTTTTAAATATATATATTTTTCTATTTCAAGATTTAAAATTATGTGTCATTAAACATGATAAATAATTCAACAGAATTTAAAATTTATAAAAACCTTTCGAATGGTCACATTGTCTATACTATAACTAATATAGAAATTTTTTCAAAATTTATAATAATGCTCATTTCAAAATTCAATATAGTAAGCTTTTAAAATTAAATTTTATTTATTTATTTCCAAACTCACATACTAAGTTTCTTCGTTAATTTTTATTTATTATTAAAAAAAATAAAAAAAAAATCTATTGGGTAACACTTTCTTAACAATAAAAATATAACTATCTAATGATTTATGAAATTTAAAAGGAAAGTATACTAACCAATTTCAAATTCAAAAGTGTGCCATATAACTATTAAAAAAAAAAATCTAATTTTCTCATAATTTATGACTTTTAAAAAGAAAGAAGACTAAATCAATTTTAAAAATTTGAAATTGTGTATCATAAATTATGAGAAACAATTCACATCTCCCATAAATCTTCTCTCTTGCACTTATTGGATTCGAGTCTAATTAGAGTCGGTGTTCATCAATTGTTGTAACTATTAGTGATGAAGCAAATGTGAAGAATTCAATTGATAAATTTTTTCATTGTAAGTTTATGCCTTTTTATAACAAAAGTGTTTTGGACCTCTAAAAGAGCTCTAATTTGTCTCTTTTCCCATTATGATTTGTTCTTTTTTTTTTGGTGTGTGTGTGTGTCTTTATCTCCTACCAGCAGTGTAGAGCTCAATTTATAGCTTTACACCTAGAGCTCTGTATCACAGCTCGTTTTATAAAGATCAATTTCTAATTTTTAGCCTCCTACATCCTTATTTCTATTATGCATCTAACAATTATGTTAATTTCTAAAAATTTATTATATGATTATTGTGGGGATATATTTTCTGAGTACCAACACGTGGCCAAGGTGATGCCGACGTGTCAGCCGGGGTGCCACATGTCCTGGTTGTAACGCTGAGATGATTTTGGCTAGGTCGAGGATATCTCTAAAGACATCAGATTCCGGGATAAGCGAATAGGAGACGAGTCCTAGAATGAGGAAGGGCTTCATCCTGGATAAGGATAAAGCTCTTAGGGAGTTTATCTTTTTCTATGAGAGAGTCCAAGATAAGCATTGAGTAGAAGTCCATTGAAGCTAGGCTTCTATTGGGACTAGGATTGAGTTGGCTATAAAAGAGAGGCACCCCCATGGGTCTAAGGTACGCAATTTATATTCTGAACAGTGAGTTAAGCTCTATTGATTATCTTTGAGAGATAACTGACTTGATCGTTGGAGTGCCCTCGGGTGGATGAACCACCGCCGGAATCTCTTCTTTCTGTTACAGGTCATTCAGGTGCCATCTATTCTGCCAGTGCTCTCTAGTTGAATACTGAGTTGGCAGTGTGGTCAGAAATTCACTCACACAATTTAGCGCCGTCTGTGGAAAAGAAAGGAGGATAGATGGCCACCGATAGACATAAGGATAAGGTTGAGGGCGAAATCCCAGTTGGGAACGGTAAACACGTTGACCCTAATATGGAGGAAGATGGTTGCAATGAGGAGACTCAGGACCAGAATCACGGTAAGAAAGACGTTGGCCAGAAGGGTGACGTACTAAAGAAGTTTGACCAAATCGGGTATTACAATGAGGACAACCTCCAGGTATGGAAAGATAGATGCCTGTGAAGGGACGAAGAGGTAAAAGAGATGGCAAACAAATTGGCTGACTTGCAATCGGTCGTCAATTTCATGATACAAAACAACGTCATGCAGCCATCGTTCCCACTGCAGGACACGCTGATTCCAGCGGCCAATGCCTAGAAGGGAGGGCAAAAAACAATCCCTATAGCCCCCCAGCACACCAGGAGCAAAAAACACTCTTACCGGCCTTCAAGGGAGGTTGGGCGAGGAGAGTCGAGGAGGGAAGAATCTTGAAGGACACATCGCACCAAGGAGGCAGACCTCAAAGAACATCGGCATGTTCAAAGGCAAGAGTTGTGCTTCGACACAACTAATGGAGAAAGGTCGAAAAGGGTTCACAATGAAGTTGAGAGTAGTGCATCGAAAAGATTAAAATCAGGAGATAGCCGAGCTCCTGGACGGACCAAGGAGGACTTGAGAGATTACCTCAAGAGGAAGCAACAAGATGCCGAGGTAACTTCCCCTGTTAAGCCGAGAACACCATTCTCGGCAGAGTTGGACAAATTTGAGGCCCCAAAAAGATTAAGTATGCTGAGGTTCCAGATATACGACGGAAAGTCGGACCCCAACTTTTGCGTTGGATTATACCTAAACTCGATGGCACTGTACACTGGAAATGAGCTATTGCTCTGCAAGGTGTTCCCCTCATCCTTCGGGGAGATTCCATCAGATTGGTTTCACAAATTGCCAAAGGGAAGTGTGAAGACCTGGGAAGGCCTAGCCGAGAAGTTCGTAGCTAGGTTCGTGACAAACAAACTACAGCCATTAAGGGTAGACGCCTTGATGGCTTTGAGAATCAGTAAGGATGAAGGCCTTAGGGCCTACGCTAAAAGGTACTATGAAGTGTTCAACCGAATACCCGAGTGCAACCAAGAGGTGGCGGTCGTATCTTTCAAGAACGGCCTAAAAGATGACTGTCCACTACGAAAGTCTTTGGCAAAGACATTGCCAAAAAGCATGGAAGAGCTCATGGCCAGAATTGAGAAATATGCTAGAGCCGAGGAAGACACGTTAGGAACTAAGGAGACAAAGCAAGAGAAAGGAAACGGCTCGCCGAAGCGAGGCTAAGGTAACAACGGATCCAACAAGCAAGAGATAGGATTAAGGGCTGCACAAGCAGTCACAACTGTGTTCCGAATCCCAACTCACAAAGTCCTGAATAAAATCCAATCCCAGCCCTATTTCAGAACACTAGCTAGGGTACCAGGAGAGTTTATGGGAAGAAGCCTTGGTAATCATTGTGCTTACCATAATGAGGATGGGCATTTGACTCAGGGTTGTAGAGCCCTGAAGTCACACCTAGAAGACCTGGTAAGGCAAGGCCATTTGAAGGACCTTGTAGATGAGGCCAGGATGAGGGAAGAGCAGGAAAGACTGCCTTAGGCACCAGCGGCTCCACCTCCCCCAGCATAGCAACCGCAGGCAAGCGGACCTCAGGTAATTAATGTAATTCACTTGAAGGTCGACGAAAATGAAGAGGGTAAAGCACTTGCAGCATGTGTACCAGGTCCGACAGAAAAGACCTCGGGCTGAGGAGTGCCAGGGACCAATGGTGTCCTTTACTGAAGCCGACCTGGAGATGGTCTAACATTCGCACAACGATGCCTTGTGTAGACGTGCCCGAGAACTCTCTGGCTCCGCGCGCGAAGGCGCGAAATCCGTTTCGTTCTTAAGCTACTATAATTCGGACATAATGTCACGGTTCTGAATCTAATCTCGTAGAGTGCAATGCAAGACCGATAAATCATCAAAGAGTCTAAATCCGGCAAATCGTTTTGGAAAACTGATTTTTATAAAGAAGTGCCAAACATGGACTGCTTTGCCAGATATAGAGTCGCCACCTAAATGTTTTATTTTGGGAAATTTAGGAAACCCGGTATAGCGACCCCGGTCTTTTCCCATTTGGTTGTTGTATCCAGACTTAGGTTCCATGGATCCTATCATTGTATAATTGTTGTTGTCGTCCTTTATCTTCTCTTTTTGAGTTATGGGATGTGTTGGGCAGGTTTGTTACAGGTTGGTTGGGTTTGGAAACCAAGTGTTGCTGTCTAGAATTTTGGTCCTTCGCTCGAGCAAGGGTTTGGTCGCTCGAGCGAGAGTAGAATTTTGTGTCTAGTCGCTCGAGCAACCAATCCTTCACTCGAGCGAGCCTGTCAGGTTTAAATAGGCAGCAGCGGGTCTTAAAACACTTTTTCATCCTCTTTTTGATTCCAAAACCCTAGGTCCGACTTCTCTCTCCCTCCACTCACCTTCTCTCTTAGGTTTCATCTACTTTTAGGGTGTTTCCACCCTAGGCTCTTTATTAAAAAGATAGAGGGGGTTGAGGGATTCGTTTTAATCTGAACGTTTGACGGTTTGGAGCACTTTGCATTTTGATCATCTTCTCCATTCGTGTTCTTCACTTCGAGGTAGGGATTTCCTACTCCATATCATAGGTGTTGTTCTAAGTTTTGGTATTTTGATATGTTGGGGTTGTTTGGTAATTTTGGGAAAAACCCTAGTTGTTGTAATAAATTAATTTGTATAATTTATTTAAGGAAAATTGAGGAATTTAGTTGAATTCATGGAATTGGGAAATTATAAGCTTAAATGGTGTAGTTGGATAGTTTAATAACACACCCATGACATTGTTGAGTTTATATTTGTTGTAACATTTATTTCCTGTTTAGAGATAATTGTTTTGGGCTATCGGTGGAGGATAGTCGTGATTGTTGTAGACATTGCATGTGGATTAGGGAAAATTGAAACTAATCACATTGGTTAAGTCATTGATTTTGACTGTTGAATTAATACAGAAAATACGTGTATTGATTGAGTATTGTATATGGCAAGTGTTTAATACATTGTATATGCAGATTGTTGGGAGGAGATAGGGGATGTACTCCACGGTTTGGGAGGAGATAGGGGATGGACTCCTAAACCGGATATTGTTTGGGAGGAGATAGGGGATGGACTCCATTAGCACCACTAATATGTGTGCTTATTGATTTATGGAAGTGTTTTTACATGTTATTGATACATCACTAAAATGTGTATCAATTGGGAAGTATGGAAGTGAATTTTGGTTGAGGTTGATACAACACCAACATGTGTATCCATTATGATATAAGAAATGTTTAACTTGATTTGTTATCCCTATTGAATTGGAAATATTGTTAATGTGAGATGTAGTCTCACGGTTATAGTTTGGCCAGGTTTTGAGCCATATTGATAATAATGGAAAGTGAAACGTGTCATAGACATTAGTGTCATGAGACTATATAATGATGTAATTGATTATCTTGGTTAACCATCTATCGAATGCTATTGCTTTATTCAATGCTTATATTTGGTTTAGTATATTTCTACTGGGCTGTGGCTCACCCTATACAGGAACATCATTTTCAGGTCCAGGTGATGTGCTACCTCCAAGGAATTAGCTTGGAAGGATTTAGATTTGAAGACTCTATTTAGATTAGTTGTTATTTCAGTTTATTTGATATTACATGTAAACTCAAGCCAAGGGTTGAATTTGTAGTTGAGTTAGTACTCACATTTTTGTGCCCAAGTGTTAAGCTTGGAAAGATGTAAGCCCGTAGGACATTTATTTTGATGTTACATGTGATATCCTTCAATAATGATACTCTGATGAATGAGAAAATGATTGGTTTTCTTTTATCAATGCATGCTACTGTTATATATTATGAGTTTATTTTGAGGGCGTTACAACTTGGTATCAGAGCGTACCGGGTTCGAATATTTTGGGTATGTGGGAAGTGATTAGTATCACAATGGGTTCGTCTCATTTGATAGAGACTTAGATGTACTGTTATATGCTTATATGATAACATGTTTATGTGACTGTGTGGGTATGGAATGTAGTTTCTAGGATGTTGATTGGACCCTTGAGTTTCTGAAAGTCTTGTTGGAAAGGCACTTGATCAATGTTGTTTCCAACCGGAACTTTAGTGACGCCTCGGGACTATCATTATCCAGGAATGAAATTCGTAGGTGCTTATGTGATTATGTGCTTACGTGGAGTGAATTATTATTGTCCAATGCATTAGGACGCAAGTGTTATAGTTTTGGCACACTTATTAATGTGCTAACGTCTTTGTTACCTTTATTAGGATGTCAGGACGAGGATAAGGACGTGGTAGGTGTGGTGGGCAGGAGATGCCTATACCGGATGAGATTCCGGCAGTACAGGTGGGAGTTGGCCAGGCCAATGTGGCCGAGCCGGTAGGTCAGCAGGCTATGGGCGTTTTGGCCCGAGAGATAGCAGGGGCATTTAGGGAGTCAGTAGGCATTTTTAGAGCTGAGAATCAGGCTCAAGTTCATGTTACGAATGCAGGGCCTTCTTTCTTGAAGAGGGAGTTTTTCCGGTCTAACCCGGATGAATTTTTAGGTGATCCTAAAGAGCCACTTAAGGCAGATGAATGGCTCGAACAGACAACAAAGACGTTTGAGATGCTAGGCATCGAAGACGAGGTACTGAAGGTGACCTTGGCATCTTTGCAGCTTAAGGGGGATGCGGGTCAGTGGTGGAAGTTCACTAAGAGTCGTATAGGAGGGACTTGGAAGGCTTTTGTTGACGCCTTCCAGGAGAAGTTCCTGTCTCCAGCTGTTAAGGAGAGGTTAAGAGATCAGTTCTGCCAGCTTAAGCAGAACAGTTCTTCAGTGGCCGAGTTTAAGGCCGTATTTACTAGCTTGTCCAGGTTTGCACCCGAGTTGGTGGCGTCTGAGGAACGCCGTTTTATTGAGTTCAAGAAGAAATTGAGGTGCGGCCTCAAGTTGAGAGTTGTAGGGTCTATGATTCGAGATTATGGGCGTCTGGTTGATGCTGCAGCCCATACGGAGATCATGATGCAGGAGGAGAAGGAAGGGCAGAAAGGCTCCCAGAGGAGTCAGGATGGACAGAGTGATGGTAGGAGACAGAAGGGTTTTAACCCTCAGCAGTCTCAGGGTAGCTTTTGTAGATCGACTTTTCCTGTGCCGAGTGGTAGTTCTGGGAAAGGCAACCATGGAGACATTACCTGTTTCAAGTGTGGTCAGCTGGGCCACATGTCTCCAGCTTGCCCGCAGAAGGGAGGAGGATAGAGAGCAACGTCATCTTCGGCTCAATCTCAGAGCCAGAGTCAGGGTAGAGGCCAGTCGCTCTCTTGTTTTCAGTGTGGTCAGGCAGGGCACATGAAGAGGTTTTGCCCGCAGTTGAGTGGCGCATCTGGTGTATCTGGTTTGAGGCAGACTCAGAGTCATCAGCCAGCTCAGTCAGTTCAGGCCTCGAGGGCTAATCAGGGGGCTTCATTGTCCCAGTCTGTGCAGCAGTCTTATGCTCCTAGGGGTGAGTAGGTTGATCGAGAGATGCTGGCACGTGTATCTTTATCACAGGATCTTGTACCGGCTCCATCAGTTGTGAGAGGTACCTTCTTGTTTTGCAATTCAGTTGCTAGTGTATTGATTGATACGGGTGTATCTTATTCCTTTGTGTCTGCTGCATTTGCATCTGTTTTGGAGTTGGAGTTAGCACAGTTAGCATCTCCTATTTGTGTAGTGTCACCCCTTGGGGGTGAATTGATCTTGAAACAAGGTGTTAGGGGTTGTGATATAGAGGTCGCCGATCATACGCTTCCATTTCCTTTTGTAGTTATGCCCATGAAGGGCTTTGATGTTATTTTGGGTATGGATTGGTTATCGTCATACCGGGCAGTTATTGATTGCTACCGCCAGAGGGTCACTTGTTGTACCGTGAGCGGGGAATGTTTCCATTTCTTGGGGGACCGGGTTGGTAGTGTTTTGCCACCAGGGTATGATCCGCGAGGGCGGAGTGAGCTTAGTGGTCTACTTGCTAGCTTTGAGAGTGGTGAGTGTGATGAGACCCAGACTGTGTTGCCAAGAGTGGTTTGTGAGTACTCGGACGTCTTTCCCAAGGACCTTGTTAGTTTGCCACCTCACAGAGAGATTGAGTTCTCTATTGACTTAGTGCCCGGCACGGCGCCGATTTCTATGGCACCTTATCGTTTTGCCCCAGCTGAGTTAGTTGAGTTGAAGATCCAACTCCAGGAGTTGCTAGATAAGGGCTATATACGTCCAAGTGTTTCGCCGTGGGGAGCACCGGCCCTCTTTGCTAAGAAGAAAGGTGGTGCTTTGAGACTGTGTATCGATTACCGGAAATTGAATCGGGCTACGGTCAAGAATAAGTACCCTATGCCTCGTATAGATGATTTGTTCGATCAGTTGAAGGGTTCTCGTTGTTTCTCTAAGCTAGATTTGAGATCGGGTTACCACCAGTTGAGAGTTAGGGAGGAGGATATTCCGAAGACGGCATTCCATACGCGGTATGGCCACTTTGAGTTTCTGGTGATGCCATTTGGGCTCACCAATGCACCTGCAGTCTTTATGGACTTGATGAACCAGATATTCTGGGAATTCTTGGATCGTTTTGTAGTAGTCTTTGTAGACGATATTCTTATCTATTCACCTTCAGAGGAGGAGCACGAGGAGCACTTAAGAGCAGTGCTTGAGTTACTTAGAGCCCATAAGCTTTATGCTAAGTTTGGGAAATGTGAGTTCTGGCTAGAGGAGGTGAAGTTCTTAGGCCATGTGGTTTCCGGGGAAGGGGTGTCTGTTGACACATCCAAAATTGTGGCAGTGCAAGATTGAGCACTGCCAAAGAGTGTGTTTGAGATCCGCAGTTTTCTGGGATTAGCTGGGTACTACCGACGGTTTGTGAAGGATTTCTCTAGGTTAGCTTCGCCGTTGACTAGATTGACTCGGAAGGGAGTCAAATTTTTATGGAGCGAGACTTGTGAAAAGTCGTTTCAGGAGTTGAAGGTTAGATTGACCACCGCTCCGGTTTTGATTATTCCGGAGAGAGGGTTGGGTTATGCTGTTTATTGTGATGCTTCATGAGAGGGTTTGGGTTGTGTGTTAATGTAAGGGGGGAAAGTGGTAGCCTATGGCTCACGTCAGTTGAAAATACACGAGAAGAATTACCCTACCCATGACCTAGAGTTAGCAGCTGTGATCTTTGCCTTGAAGATTTGGAGGCATTACCTTTATGGTGAGAGATTCGAGGTATTCTCGGATCATAAGAGTCTGAAATATCTGTTTACATAGAAAGACCTGAACTTGAGGTAGAGGAGGTGGATGGAGTTCATTGAGGATTATGACTTCTAGTTGCATTATCATTCGGGGAAGGCCAATGTGGTGGCCGATGCCCTTAGCAGGAAATCTGTTGGTGACGTAGCTAGTATAGCCATCCAGGAATGGGAGATGTTGGGTGCACTTGGGGAGTTTGATTTGCTTCTGGGCGAATCCGTTGAGGCTGCGGCCTTGTTTTCTGTTGTTACACAGCCTACACTTGTGACTTGAGTGTTAGAGGCACAGAGAGGTGACCTTGAGGTGGAATCTCTTCGAGAGAAGATTTTCAATGGGAAGGTTGAGAAGGGTTTGACGATGTTTCCCGACCTGAGTGTGAGATACCGAGATCGTCTGTTTGTGCCGGAGTCTTGCCGAGAGGAGGTACTCCGAGAGTTTCATCATTCACGCCTTGCGGTGCATCCGGGAGGCACTAAGATGTATCGGGATTTGGGTCACCAGTTTTGGTGGCGGGGTATGAAGAGAGATGTGGCAGCTTTCGTGTCCAAGTGCCTTACTTGTCAGCAAGTGAAGGCCGAGCATCAGAGGCCAGCGGGTTTGTTACAACCCTTGCCTATTACCGAGTGGAAGTGGGAGCATGTCACTATGGACTTCGTTGTAGGTCTTCCGAGGACTCAGCGGGGTAGTGATGCTATTTGGGTAGTTGTAGACCGGTTGACTAAGTCGGCGCACTTTATTCCTATGCGCGTGAGAGATTTGGTAGATTATCTTGCCGACTTGTACATTCGGGACATAGTGAGGTTGCACGGGGTCCCAGTGACGATCGTCTCAAATAGAGATCCTCGTTTTACTGCTAGGTTGTGGTAGAGTTTGCAGAGTGCCGTAGGCACTAAGTTGACCTTTAGTACGGCTTATCATCCTCAGACTGACGGGCAATCCGAGCGTACTATTCAGATCCTTGAGGATATGCTTCGGAGTTGTGTTCTTGACTTTAATGGGTCATGGGAGAGGCACTTGCCTTTAGTGGAGTTTGCCTACAACAACAGTTTCCAGTCTAGTATCGGTATGGCACCGTTTGAGGCCTTGTATGGCCGACTGTGTAGGTCTCCAGTTTGTTGGGCCGAGGTGGGTGATGCACCTTTGTTGGGTCCGGAGTTGGTAAGGGAAACGACGGAGAAAGTTGAGCTTATCCATAGGAGGCTTATTCTCGTAGTCGCCGTAAATCGTATGCCGACCGTAGGAGGAGACCTTTGGTGTTTGAGGTAGGTGATCATGTCTTTCTGAAAATATCACCTAGGCGGGGATTGATGAGGTTTGGGAAGAGCGGGAAGTTGTCCCATCGGTTTATTGGTCCTTTTGAGATCCTTGAGAGGATTGGCGAGGCTGCCTATCGTTTAGCTTTGCCGCCACAGTTATCCGGAGTTTATGACGTGTTTCATGTGAGTATGCTTCGGAAGTATGAGCCGAATCCATCGCATGTGTTGGATTGGACCGACTTAGAGGTTGACGAAGATGTCTCGTATGAGGAGAGACCAGTTCGGGTTTTGGATAGGTGGGATCAAGTTTTGCGAGGCAAGACCATCCCCTTGGTAAAGGTTTTGTGGAAACATCACGGGGTGGAGGAAGCCACTTGGGAACGTGAGTTGGAAGTCCGCGAGAAATATCCGGACATGTTTGTTGATATGTAATCTTGTATTTAGATTTTGTAATATTGTTGGACTTAAGAGCTTTATATATGTCTTAAGTTGTAAAACATTGAAAATGTTTTGGTTTAAAGGAAGAATTTTGAAACTTGCCTAATAATGGAAGTTTAATGGAACATTGCATATGTTAAATATATAGTAGAATTGGAGTTATATCATGAAATTGAAAATGGGAATCACGTATATGAAAACTGTTGAAATTGAAAGGAAATTGCATATTGATAATACATGTTGATATATATATATATTGTGAAATGCCTCTTGATAAGAGATGAAATGACCGATATTGGGTCAAGTTGTTTATTATTGAATTGTCATATTGTTAGAATTTGAGAAAAACCTGTTTTTGAAAAACTTATGCTTAATTTCGGGGACGAAATTCTTTAAGAGGGGAGGTTATAGCGACCCCGGTCTTTTCTCATTTGGTTGTTGTATCCGGACTTAGGTTCCGTGGATCCTATCATTGTATAATTGTTGTTGTCGTCCTTTATCTTCTCTTTTTGAGTTATAGGATGTGTTGGGCAGGTTTGTTATAGGTTGGTTGGGTTTGGAAACCAAGTGTTGCTGTCCAGAATTTTGGTCCTTCGCTCGAGCGAGGGTTTGGTCGCTCGAGCGAGAGTAGAATTTTGTGTCTGGTCGCT
Source organism: Camellia lanceoleosa (assembly GCA_025200525.1). NCBI lineage: Eukaryota > Viridiplantae > Streptophyta > Magnoliopsida > Ericales > Theaceae > Camellia > Camellia lanceoleosa. Next base: position 19,342,730 of record CM045766.1, on the reverse strand, counting down.
CGAGCAACCAATCCTTCGCTCGAGTGAGCCTGTCAGGTTTAAATAGGCAGCAACGGGTCTTAAAACACTTTTTCATCCTCTTTTTGATTCCAAAACCCTAGGTCCGACTTCTCTCTCCCTCCACTCACCTTCTCTCTTAGGTTTCATCTACTTTTAGGGTGTTTCTACCCTAGGCTCTTTATTAAAAAGATAGAGGGGGTTGAGGGCTTCGTTTTAATCTGAACGTTTGACGGTTTGGAGCACTTTGCATTTTGATCATCTTCTCCATTCGTGTTCTTCACTTCGAGATAGGGATTTCCTACTCCATATTATAGGTGTTGTTCTAAGTTTTGGTATTTTGATATGTTGGGGTTGTTTGGTAATTTTGGAAAAAACCCTAGTTGTTGTAATAAATTAATTTGTATAATTTATTTAAGGAAAATTGAGGAATTTAGTTGAATTCATGGAATTGGGAAATTATAAGCTTAAATGGTGTAGTTGGATAGTTTAATAACACACCCATGAAATTGTTGAGTTTATATTTGTTGTAACATTTATTTCCTGTTTAGAGATAATTGTTTTGGGCTATCGGTGGAGGATAGTTGTGATTGTTGTAGACATTGCATGTGGATTAAGGAAAACTGAAACTAATCACATTGGTTAAGTCATTGATTTTGACTGTTGAATTAATACAGAAAATACGTGTATTGATTGAGTATTGTATATGGCAAGTGTTTAATACATTGTATATGCAGATTGTTGGGAGGAGATAGGGGATGTACTCCACGGTTTGGGAGGAGACAGGGGATGGACTCCTAAACCGGATATTGTTTGGGAGGAGATAGGGGATGGACTCTATTAGCACCACTAATATGTGTGCTTATTGATTTATGGAAGTGTTTTTACATGTTATTGATACATCACTAAAATGTGTATCAATTGGGAAGTATGGAAGTGAATTTTGGTTGAGGTTGATACAGCACCAACATGTGTATCCATTATGATATAAGAAATGTTTAACTTGATTTGTTATCCCCATTGAATTGGAAATATTGTTAATGTGAGATGTAGTCTCACGGTTATAGTTTGGCCAGGTTCTGAGCCATATTGATAATAATGGAAAGTGAAATGTGTCATAGACATTAGTGTCATGAGACTGTATAATGATGTAATTGATTATCTTGGTTAACCATCTATTGAATGCTATTGCTTTATTCAATGCTTATATTTGGTTTAGTATATTTCTACTGGGCTGTGGCTCACCCTATATGGGAACATCATTTTCAGGTCCAGGTGATGTGCTACCTCCAAGGAATTAGCTTGGAAGGATTTAGAGTTGAAGACTCTGTTTAGATTAGTTGTTATTTCAGTTTATTTGATATTACATGTAAACTCAAGCCAAGGGCTGAATTTGTAGTTGAGTTAGTACTCACATTTTTGTGCCCAAGTGTTAAGCTTGGAAAGATGTAAGCCCGTAAGGCATTTATTTTGATGTTACATGTGATATCCTTCAATAATGATACTCTGATGAATGAGAAAATGATTGGTTTTCTTTTATCAATGTATGCTACTGTTATATATTATGGGTTTATTTTGAGGGCATTACACCTTGACTCATGCCTAAGGCCATGTGTCCGTTATCACCAAAGTTGCCTCGGCTCGGGAACTTGGGTACAAGAGGGGAAGGTCATGCAATGAGCACCCCCGCTCGCCCAATCAAAGGATCGGCCTTTACTAACATGATATCTTGTTTTTGAAAACACATACATTCTTATTCCGATTTATTAGCTAGCTTATTACGTGATGCACACAGTATACAAGTATAGACTAGATCGCCTAAGTTGGAACAAAACATTGCATGTTTGTTTGAAAATGGTTTGAAAGTGCTACTCGCAAGTAGGCTAAATTAGGGATTTTAATGAATTGTTCCAATTCAAGCAATCCAACCCTCACCTACAGGCATTCAGGCAGTTATATCACATAAGCAGTTAGTCTCATGGCAAGTATGCTTTTATGGCAATCAATAACACACATGCAGTATGCTAAAACATAAACACTTACAGTGTACTCCGAGCCAAAACAAAAGCTAGTTAGTAATCAATGCATGATCCTAGCTATGTCAACAATGCTTAATGCAACACATGCAAAATGCAGCTAAAATGGGCTCGGCTATTCTAAGATGGCATATGAGATGCAACTCGATAAACATGTATTCAAGTAGGAATTGAAATACAATGCGGTTAGTATGATGCGCCGAGCTTGGTGCATGTAATACAGATGAATGATACAAACATGCATAGCATAAGGATGCTAATTGAAACATGACCTAAAACTAACCATCAAAAGCGGGTAAGTAAAAGGGAGAAAGATATGGGATTGGAAGGCAGTCACACACGCACGCATGCACACTTATTACAACAATGCGCCCTCGCGACGGAGGGTCCGAATGAAAGCTAAGCTATACTAAGCTAAGCTACTCAACTAATCTAATTAAACTAATCAGACTATTACAAACCAAATTGAATAATAAGTAATCTACTTACTAATTATTACAACACTTAATTAATTAACAAATTAACTAATTAAATTACAAATTGAAGCTAACTAACAAGTAAGCATTAAACTAAGTCGCTCCAGCTTTCCCTTGAACAAAGAAGGATGCATGCTCTCGATTCCTGTCCCGAAAAGCTCTCCAAATACTCTTTAGAGGCTCTGTCTGCAGGGTGTCCTTGAGAACTAGCTACTGGATCTTACCAAAACTGTCACGCCCCAAACCCGCCCCTAAAAGTTTGGGCATGACCTAATCGGAAACAAACATTAAATCTGATGTACGTACATATGGGGCCTGAACGGAAGCACCTGATAACCAAAACTTCTATTCCATTGAGCTATTACTATTATGCCAGGATCACAACATCATATCAAATAAATAATATATAGGAAACATGCACACACATACATCAACTTAGCCCATAATTGGGCGTATGACAAGACATATTAATGAAAGATAATCAAAACATAAACCCCAAAAACCTAACAGCACTTTACAAAATGCACAGGCTTCAGTTAGTGCCTGGACACACCGAGGTTGACAAGAGGGAGACGAATCTTAAGGGTTAGGTCTGGCCTCTCGGTTGATTACCTACAGAAACAGTCAAAATAAAGAATGAGTGAAACTCAGTGAATAATAGTACATAAATAATGTAAGGTTTAACTTGAATAATTAAGCATAAAACTGCAGAGGGATATGATTGATTTCATTTTGTAATTATTCCAAAACAGCCATGGATCTAGTTTTCTTAACAGAGTGGTTTTAAGCCCAGTATGTATAGAACAGCCATAGGTCTTCAGATACAAAACGGCCATAGGCCCAGAAATAACGGAATAGCCTTTCAGCCCAGAAATATATACAGAACAGCCTTTCGGCCCATAAATAGCTATGTATGGACTCAAGAGGTGGCTCGCACGGATTCTAAAGGTGGCTCCCACCAAGGTGTAGCACTTAGTTCCGTACAACACTTTATTTCATACCAGAATATATCATTAGGTCATAAAGACCAAACAATGCATATTATGTCATAACATAACAAACCGAAACGGATAAAGAAAAACAGAATAACCTTAGTTCCTTAAGAATTCCATTATGGTATAGCGCACATAAACTTCTCATGACTTAGTTACCGATTATCACAGTTATCTCATGTATAACATAATACAAATCATACTATTACAGAGAGCATATAATAACGTTAACCTTTGCATTCATATCGTAGGTTCTGAATGACCTCGGGTCCATATGTAACACAATAGAACTATTTCAGACTCATACGGATGCACATAGCTTATCCAATTATTTGATCCCTCAGAAATATCCATACTCGATGATTTATAACTGTTCGGCCTCAGGCCCATTAGTAGCAACACGGTATGCTTTCATAGTTACACTAAAACCATCATTCCAGAATGAACATAAGTTCTCTTTCTTCATTAATAAACGACATAATTTACTTACGAAAAATACAATGTTCACATCAACTATTAATCAGAGTCATACATAGTTAGTTGGCGTTTGATAGAGTACTACTAATAATTATTAATAATAAGTACAACGTATTTCACAGCTTGGCCCTCGGCCTAATAGGTTCACAAATTCACAAATTGGCCCTTGCCCTAATAGGTTCACAAATTCACAAATCGGCCCTCTACCTCTTAAATTCACAAGTCGGCCCTCAGCCTCTTAAATTCACAAGTCGGAGATTCATATTTCACAATTGGCCCTCGGCCTCATCATTTCATATTTCACAAGTTGGAGATTCATAGTTCACAATTCTTTCGATGTTTCCATAGGTTCGTAGTTCACAATTCCATGATTTCATACTGTTCCATAGTAGCATACATGTTTAACATAACGTTAATAACAATACTAATTAACGTGGTCACGGAACATTAAGAGTACTATTACTCACAGCGTTGTGATGATGTGCTAGTCGCTCCCGGAGTATGTCCTGTACACATTCAAAGTTCACAAATTAGCTTTCTTCTTCCTTGTTAAAATAATTCTTGAGTCGTTACGCTTCAAATGAGTTTACAACCATCGAAAGATCATCAAAAAAGATTGTAAAAATAACAGAGGGTCGAGCACGTAAAACAGAGCAGACATTTTTCCCGACCTGGGCTGCACGTGCGGCAGCCCCCTTCGTACGAGCGAACATGGACCACATGTGCGGTCCCCCTCCTCCACACGAGCGGCCGTGGACAATATACAAACCCTAATTTTTCCCTCTTCTCCGCACGTGCGGCCAAGCCCCTGTTTGGCAGTCCGAAATTTATACAAAAAGCCAAGTTTTGGTGAGCAACAACAAGGTTCAAAGTAGGTCCTTTGATTACTAAAATATGGTTCAAATTCATGTATTTAGAAGGCATAAATACACAACAATCTAGATCTTAACTTCATAACTCAATTTGATTCATCAAAACTTTAAACTCATAACTACTTTAAACTTTAAACTCACATATGTAGATATATATCCATATAGCCATATATTTCTATACTTGGATTCAAACATGATAAATCAAGGAACAAAATAATCAAATGATAGATTGATTTTTATCAATTTTCATCATAAACACACAAAATTTCCCTTACAACTCTAAGACACACAACATCAAGGAATTCCTACTCCAAATAGAGGAAGAGAGTTGAGTTAAGGGAATTACACTTACCTTAAGCTTCAATTTCAACCCTCTAATTTTATCCCAAATCACTTCCTTGTTGAGCTTTCCCCTTTTCTCCTTCTTTTCTTAATCTCCTAGCCTCTCCAGGAGATATTTACGAAATGGGTTTTTCCCAAATCAAGTGGTTATAGGCAAGAATGCAGTGATAGACATAATAGGACAAAAATCATTCATTTAATCATTCCGAAATTGAAATTTTGTAAACATGCTTAATATTACCTAAAAATTATGCTGATCGTCATTATAAAATCAATTTCAGATAATTAAGCCTCTAGGGCTTCCAATTTCTGATTTAACATTATAATTGTAATAGATGCTTTTCCTTATTAAACAGATACAGGTTCGATTCATAAGACATATATATACTTAAACTTAATTTCTAATACAGTTTCACATTAAGCATTTGTAAGCACAGAATAAAGACTATAATATAGCAGAATCACATGCGAGGGTCGGGTTATTACACTCTCCCCTCCTTAAATAAGTTTGGTCCCTTAAACTTGCTTATACCATGTAACAGATTAGAAACCTCAATCTCACACCCTTGCCCAATTCAGTTATAGATGTGCACGTAGTTTCTTAGTTTGAACAATTCACAAGTTAATCTGATATTCCTCACAATTCTACGGAGCTATCAACTTATAGGTATGCTTTTTTTATTTCTTAGAATTACATGTGCTTAAGATACGACTATAAGAGTCTATTGCAGAACATACCAGGTATAACAGTCCCCTCGAAGATAGGGTTTATAATCATAATCTTTTCCCGTTAATGAGGCATACTTCATTCCAACAGTCACAAATAAGTTGTTTAAGTACGTAACCACTAACTTCATCATTAGTTTTTAGTATTAATGTTAATTCTTCACAGCATTACTTCGACATACATTAACGCAAGGAGATCTACATTCCAAATTAACTAGTTATGGTATTATAACATACAGTTGTAAAGTCATGTAGACATACCATTGTAGTCACTTGGTCTTGTCGTTGTAAGTTCAAATCTGAACAGTAAATACAACTATGGCAACCATTATTTGAGCAAAGGGTGCCAGTTAAAAACAAGGTCAAAAATCAAATTTGAAATCATGCTTGACTATCAGTCATAACTGTAAGGTGTAACATCTTCCCTTAATAAGCGTTTCTTCTTGTTACAACACAAATTAATTTTCCCTCTTTTTAATCATTTCGGTATTCCATCATTCGGACAATTCTTTCTTTTTCTATAGGAAGACATGAAATTAACCACACGGTTTCATATTCACAACTTATAATATCAGAGTTAGACCAGTCATCTGGCTCAGTCAGTTAACAAAAGCAGAGTATCTAATTACTCCCCATACGTAGATCATACTAGGTTCATTTATAGGGTCATCGGTTTCCTTAAATATACAGTGATCACCTCCATCCATATTCCATAATGTCTAGAAATTTAACAGGTCAGTAACAAGACAATTTGACCACCTAATAGCTAAATTAAAGTTCTTAGCCAAATCAGTTCAATATGATAGTAAATCAATTCGGAATCATGTCACGTATATTATATAATCTGCATAAACATGTAAGAGGAGGTAGGTACTCATTAATCCATCATCAATATGGAATATCCCCATATTTTTTTTTTTATTATAAACATTCACAATGTCATATAGAACAGTTCACATTATACCCGTGAAATACAAAATAGGGATTAATTTAACAATTTGCAATATCTAGCATTTACATATCTACACAGAAAGATATCACAGAAATGATTCCTCCATCTTAAGTCGTTAACATACAGAAACAGGATTTTAGTTCTTGCGGTAACTTATCTGTTTATCCATCACTTAGTTTGACCTCGAAGTAATCAATAACTGCCTCTCTTTTTACGGGTGTCATATAGGTAGATACGTAATATAGGTGGGGTTCTTCATTCCATTCAACCATTCAGTACAAGAAATCCTGATTGCAGATTACAGAAGACACATAACAAACAAATTACAGAGTACAGATGACAGGTTTCAGATTCCAGATTCCAGATCACGGTTCTGATTCTGATTCTGATTTGGACTATAGATTCCCACAAACAAATCCCGATTATACATATACATAACCCGATCAACATCATCAATAATTCCTTCGGTTCCCCATCAGGAATCGTCAAGAAATTTCTCAGTTCATAGAACCACATTAATTATATACTGTTTCAAGGTCAATAACCAATTTCCCAGCAGAGCTTATCTATTGAATCGTCAGTAGGAAACAAAATCACAATCATTTGACTCCTTTACAATTTTAGGAAAACCACCATATGCATGACTTCTTCTTACAGCCGGTCAAACTTAACACAATTTCACTAATCACACAAAACACATCTTATCAAATAATCAAACACAGTAACTTCTCAAAAACACCAGTCTAAACATTGTTATGGCAAGGAGGACATAACTATATCATAAAAGTTAGAGTCACATACATCATTTTCTTTGGTCTTAGAAATATTCTGTGCTTAGAGTTTAATCAATTCATTTAAATGGATGCTAAAGATTCAATCATATTATCATTATTTCTCACAAATACCTGTCAACCAGTAACACACATTTCATCTAATTATTTGCATGTAAATTATCTTACCAGTTCGTTCAAATCCTTACCACGCTTCCGCTGCACAATTATGTTGTTTTAATCTCATTCTGCATAGCAATCCGTCACAATAGACACAAAGAATATACACTAATCATGGATTATAGTCGTTAGCATTATCAGAGTACACTTAACGTTGCCATCGATTTTTCATATACTTTCAGGATGTCATGCAAGGTGCCTAAAGCTTTTCTAGGCACCCTAAGCTCAATGGATCTGTGTGTGAGATAGCAACTCGTGCTCTAATACCACTTGTCACGCTCCAAACCCGCCCCTAAAAGTTTGGGCATGACTTAATCGGAAACAAACATTAAATCTGATGTACGTACATATGGGGCCTGAACGGAAGCACCTGATAACCAAAACTTCTATTCCATTGAGCTATTACTATTATGCTAGGATCACAACATCATATCAAATATATAATATACAGGAAACATGCACACACATACATCGACTCAGCCCATAATTGGGCGTATGACAAGACATATTAACGAAAGATAATCAAGGCATAAACCCCAAAAACCTAACAACACTTTAGAAAATGCACAGGCTTCATTTAGTGCCTGGACACACTGAGGTTGACAAGAGGGAAACGAATCTTAAGGGTTAGGTCTGGCCTCTCGGTTGATTACCTACAGAAACAGGCAAAATAAAGAATGAGTGAAACTCAATGAATAATAGTACATAAATAATGTAAGGTTTAACTTGAATAATAAAGCATAAAACTGCAGAGGCATATGATTGATTTCATTCTGTAATTATTCCAAAACAGCCATGGATCCAGTTTTCTTAACAGAGTGGTTTTAAGCCCAGTATGTATAGAACAGCCATAGGTCTTCAGATACAAAACGGCCATAGGCCCAGAAATAACGGAACAGCCTTTCAGCCTAGAAATATATACAGAACATCCTTTCGGCCCATAAATAGCTATGTATGGACTCAAGAGGTGGCTCGCACGGATTCTAGAGGTGGCTCCCACCAAGGTGTAGCACTTAGTTCCGTACAGCACTTTATTCCATACCAGAATATATCATTAGGTCATAAAGACCAAACAATGCATGTTATGTCATAACATAACAAACCGAAACGGATAAAGAAAAATAGAATAACCTTAGTTCCTTAAGAATTCCATTATGGTATAGCGCACATAAACTTCTCATGACTTAGTAGGTTCACAAATTCACAGATTGGCCCTCGGCCTAATAGGTTCACAAATTCACAGATTGGCCCTTGGCCTAATAGGTTCACAAATTCACAAATCGGCCCTCGGCCTCATAAATTCACATGTCAGCCCTCGGCCTCTTAAATTCATAAGTCGGCCCTCGGCCTCTTTAATTCACAAGTCAGAGATTCATATTTCACAATTGGCCCTCGGCCTCATCATTTCATATTTCACAATTCTTTCGATGTTTCCATAGGTTCATAGTTCACAATTCCATGATTTCATACCGTTCCTTAGTAGCATACATGTTCAACATAACGTTAATAACAACACTTATTAATGTGATCACGGAACATTAAGAGTACTATTACTCACAGCGTTGTGATGACGTGCTAGTCCCTCCCGGAGTATGTCCTGTACACATTCAAAGTTCACAAATTAGCTTTCTTCTTCCTTGTTAAAATAATTCTTGAGTCGTTACGCTTCAAATGAGTTTACAACCATTGAAAGATCATCAAAAAAGATTGTAAAAATAACAGAGGGTTGAGCACGTAAAACAAAGCAGACATTCTTCCCGACTGGCAAGACGAAGCCCCTCCGCCTGAGCGGACATGGATCGCGTCACGGTCCCCTCCGCACCTGGCGTGGGACGGTATGCAAACCCAGATTTTTCCCTCTTTTTCGCACGTGCAGCCAAGCCCCTGTTTGGCAGTCCGAAATTTATACAAAAAGCCAAGTTTTGGTGAGCAACAACAAGGTTCAAAGTAGGTCCTTTGATTACTAATATATGGTTCAAATTCATGTATTTAGAAGGCATAAATACACAACAATCTAGATCTTAACTTCACAACTCAATTTGATTCATCAAAACTTTAAACTCATAACTACTTTAAACTTTAAACTCACATATGTAGATATATATCCATATAGCCATATATTTCTATACTTGGATTCAAACATGATAAATCAAGGAACAAAATAATCAAATGATAGATTGATTTTATCAATTTTCATCATAAACACACAAAATTTCCCTTACAACTTTAAGACACACAACATCAAGGAATTCCTACTCCAAATAGAGGAAGAGGGTTGAGTTAAGGGAATTACACTTACCTTAAGCTTCAATTTCTCTAAAACCCTCTAATTTTATCCCAAATCACTTCCTTGTTGAGCTTTCCCCTTTTCTCCTTCTTTCCTTAATCTCCTAGCCTCTCCAGGAGATATTTACGAAATGGGTTTTTCCCAAATCAAGTGGTTATAGGCAAGAATGCAGTGATAGACATAATAGGACAAAAATCATTCGTTTAATCATTCCGAAATTGAAATTTTGTAAACATGCTTAACATTACCTAAAAATTATGCTGATCGTCATTATAAAATCAATTTCAGATAATTAAGCCTCTAGGGCTTCCAATTTCTGATTTAACATTATAATTGTAATAGATGCTTTTCCTTATTAAACAGATATAGGTTCGATTCATAAGACATATATATACTTAAACTTAATTTCTAATGCAGTTTCACATTAAGCATTTGTAAGCATAGAATAAAGACTATAATATAGCAGAATCACATGCGAGGGTCGGGTTATTACAAAAACAGTGTTGAGGAGTGCACCAGTGGCCTACCGGCCATGAAGAGCTACTGCCGACCACCCTACCAACCAAGAATGCACATTGCCAGCCACAAATGAAGAGCTACCGGCCAACAACAAGAGGGTGCCGGCCACTAGTGTGCTGTGACACCAAGCTGCAGCAGAGCACAAAATAGAGAAAATGGAGGGTCTCCTAAGGGTATGTACGCACTATGCCACTCCATATCACTTCAAAACATCAAGGGAGAGGCATAATCGGATCCAAGACCATCAATCACGCATCTCGATACATGATGGCCAAAGATTCAACATGTGCAATTTTCAATAAATGCATGACAAATAAGACACCAAGACCATCTCCTTATCAAAGGAAATGGAGACTAAGAGAGATTGGCTTATTTCATGATTTAGTGCAGTCTTCTCTTAACATAACTCTAGTGGTGAATACATCTTTATACCATCGAAAATCACTTAAGGTTGGACAAGTAAGATTACTAAGTTGATCATGTATGCGAGAATAAATATTAGTAGGAGTACCAATAAAATGTCGAACAATAGTATAAATTAATGCATTAATACCATCAGGGTGGCAACATCCAATGTTTTCATCAAAAATAGGTAAACCATTTTCATCAGTTTGATTAGCATAAATTATGGATTCTCTTTGTTCGTCAATTAAATATTTTTCCCACCAAGATTTAAGCATATCAGTGAAACCAGAAGTAATTAAAGTAACAATTTCAGATTGAGAGTATTGCGGATAATTAGAGAGATAACTGTTGGAGACCATAGATAAATGATTTAGTTTTTGGAGAATTTGATCTTCACTAAGGCCATCAATATTCCATTCGTATAATTTTTTGGCAGAAACAGAAAATTGATTATTAAGATTAGTTTCTTCGAATTGAAGATCGGGAGGAGTAGGTCGAGAATACCAATTTTTGGTAGTTTGAGGATTAACTTTGGGATAATGTATTTTATGAAGATGAGAGGATTGGAATTGTTGAGCTAATTGATTTATGTCATCATCAGTGTCAGATTGGGTGGAAGTAGTTTCAGTATTAAATTGTTGATTTAATCTGATGAAGGCCTTTATCTTTAGAGGGGGAAGCATTATCAGATGTAGTTAGTTTGGTAAATAATTTTTCAATAGCTTTAACGGTAGATTGGTCATTAGTAACTAAACTAGTTCGTTTAGAACGATTACTGGGTAAATTAAGTAAAGGTGACTCTAGAGGTTGTGTCGTGGATGTAATGTGAACAGATTCTAAATTGGTTTCTATCTTGTCTAATTGTTTACCAATGGTACTTAAACATTGATTAGTATAATTATTTTGTTCAATAACTTTTTTAATTTCATTATCATTACCAGGTAACTTAAAAGGTGACACAGGAATTTTAGAGCCTTGTTGAGTAAGAAGTATTTTTTTCTAAAGGAGGATGGCTAGAACTAACAGAAGTAGTGTTAGAAGTTTTCCATTTATATTTTGTGATTGTATTAAGCTGTTTGTAATATTTGTCAACATATTCTAATAAAGGTAATTCAAAACCATATTCAATCATAAAATCATACCATTGTCTAGAAATTTTGGACATTTGAGCAGAAGTATATTGAGCATAGTAAGCATGTCGTTGAGTTCTATTTGCAGGAGATTTAAATTCAATAAGTAATTTTTCAAGATTAGGAGTGAATTCTTTTTTGATTGTCATTAATTGAGGATTGATGGGCGGTGTAAATTCGTCAAAATCAGTTTGAGTGGGAGAATTATTAGAAGCAATTTCTTCTTCAGGTAAATGTGTGTGGGTAGAATAAACAGGTTTAATAATTTAAGAGGAAGTAGTGTTATCAATGCCTTTTAATTTACTAGTTGCAGTTTGACCAAGATGAAGTTGACTGTTTTTTCGAAATAATGGAGTATTGAAGATTTCATCTTCAGTTTCAATTTCAGTAGGAACACTAGATGTACTATGTCTAGAGGATTGACTACAATTAAATTTAATTCGAACAGAACCATCATTGTATTGTTGAATATCTTGGATATCTTGTTCTGAGGATTGTTGTTGATTATGTTTGTAATTTTCATTGACAGTAACCCATTGATCAGGTGAATCAACATTTTTCCATTCAATCATTTGTGGTATATTAATATGTGATTCATTGCGACTACTACTTTGGATTAAAAGAGTTTTATCTTTGGGACTTTTATGTAAAGCATGAACATTTAAATTAGTTTGCATGCATTTATAGTGGACACGATATATTAAGGCAATATTATGAACTTTTTCTTTCATGTTGGTAAATGAACCATGTAATTGAATATTTAATGTTAATGCATCTAAAATATGCGGATCCTGTAAACTAAGTGTAAAATCAGGGAAACAATTAAAATGTACTGGACCTTTATGAAGACCAGTTTCCATCATACCCATTAAACTGTCATTGTAATTAAGAAAACGAGCATCTCGTAAACATAATAAAACAGAGGTATTCTTACCTACAATTGTTAAGGCATTAACACCAACTTGAATGAGACCAATATGCTTAAAATTGTAACCATTATTCAAATGTCTTCTAATTAATTTAGCATCAAATAATTGGCAGGTTTCTCGAGGTTTTTCTAAAGCATATACTTGTTCAATGGTTTTAACATGTAAGGCAACTTTAAAAACATTTTGTAAGAAAGTAGTTTTATAAATTTCTTTAATTTGCAATTTTGGGATATTCCATCATGTATTAATGTGATCATTTTGTATTTAAACATCTTCTTCATTTATTACTAATCCTTGATTAGGTATTGAGGGCAACTTTGTTGACCTAGAACTGACTGATGAGTTACTTCTAAATAATCGATTCATTGTTCTTGTTAATTAATCAGTTTTACAGAGATCTTAATACAGCCTCTATTCTAGTCAGGTTATCATAGACCAAAGAGGTTTGAGTACAAACCCTATTCGAAATGTCCAACACTGCCTAACCCGAAGGACTTACTCTGGACAAGGGATGAAAGTGGGTGACTTAAACCTGGTGGATAGACCTAGACTGATCTTGTGGGTGATTAAGATAAATTGAAAACCAGATTAATCAAGTGAACAATAGAATGGATTAATTGGAAGAAACAAAGCAGTTAGAAACAGGATACAACACCATATGGCTCATTTCATCACTTCAAGTATGAAATGAACCAATCTCCTCGCGTTCAATATGACATCCGATCGAACGTAATACAAAACATGCAAACAACATGACATGCAAACAACATGCTAATCATGCTATGAAATGCACTACTCTAACATGCAAGCCTTCATGCATAACATGTTAAGGGGCCAAGAGTACCAATGCTAGTGAGGAAGATAACATTATAAGCATGCACCACAATGCTCAAACATCCAAACCAGCTTAAAACAGAGTTACACCATGCCCAAAACAGTGGCAAAACATGCTGAGATAGAAGCTCAAAGGACTATACAAACATGCATGCATATTAGCCCAAGCTTAAGGCACAAAACACAACTCTCCAAAGGCATTGAAAAAGTGAAACATGGAGTATAGTGGCATATGTTCCAGCACTAAAATGGCATGCAAAATGACTTGGAATCATGCAAACAACCCATGTAATGCATGTTGAAAGGCTCAAACATCAAAGCTAGTGAAGTATACTACACTGAGGGCATGCAAGACAATGCTCAAATGGCCAAACCAACCCCAAATAGACCCTATGCAGGCCAAAATAGTAGCAAAAGTGGGTTGAGACGATGGGTTGCAAGGCAAGAAAATGAGGCTCATGCAATGGCTCACAAATAAGGCATAATCCTCAATTCTCAAGAGCACTTAAAGAGTGGAAAATATGGAAGTGCAACAACACTATATGCTCTAAAATATCATTCTAAATGATGCCAAAACATGCAAATACCTTAGGTTAAGCATGCAAGATTCCTCAAAACTCAAGGCTAGTCAAAGCTTTTGCACTACAAGTATGCATGACAAGCATCATTTAACCAAGAGGCCTCAAAATAGAGCTAGAATAGCCCAAAATATGAATAAAATCATACTGGAGCATAGCCAAAATATACTAGAATAATGAGCCAAAACATCATGCATACAAGGCTAGTAAGCAAGATTTGCACTACAAGTATATGAGCCACTCAAGAGACAACCAAACCAGCCCAAAATAGAGTCATGGTAGAACTAAAAACTCACAAAAACAAGCTCACAATATGCCTCAAGAGTAAAGAGATACATGCTCATTTGATAGGCCAATAACACAAGCAAACAAAACAAAAAGAGAGGGGATCACCCCCCTCTGATTTGAGGCCTCAAAACCACATGCCTACCACTAAAAATCCACTGGATTTCAATGGTTAAAAGGCCAAACAAAGACTAACTCAAAGGCCTTAAGACATGTCCAAAAGCAAGGCCAAACAAGGCACACAAGAGGGTAGAACACCCTTAACACCAAAGAGGCCTTAAACAAACATCAAAAACACTTAAATACATAATTTTTTTCAGTTGAAAGAAAGGCCTAAAACAATATGTTGGGGCGGCCAAAAAGGGATACAAATAAAGGCTTAAAAGGGGGATATACTCACCCTTGAAGCACAACTTCGAAGCCAGCAACCTCTGAGGCCAAAAACCAATTTTCAGAGCTCAAGTAGCACTCCCAAGAACCTCAGCTCAAAGATGGTGGTGTATCACTAAGTGTTCCTTTGCAAAAGTGAAGAGAAAACACACTTTGGGACACTATTCAATACAATATATAGAGAGAGAGTGAGAAATACAGAGAGAGAGATATATTTTCTCAAAAAATGCTGAACCTCTGTAAGGGAGGAGGAGCCTCTCCTTATATAGAGGAATGCAAAGCAAAGCTTGTTAAACAAGCTTGAAAAGGGCTTCATCCCTCCATACACGTGTATGGAGGAGGGATGAGTGAAAACCAGCTAGCTCAAAAGATCTGGAGTGAAATCTGTTGAGACAAAGTGTTCTGTCGGCCATCAGTGGTGGCCAGCAGTGCCTTATTGATGGTCGGCAGGCTTCATTAATGGCAGGCAGGAACAAATGCATGGCCGGCAGAGTCAGAGAGTGGCCGGTAATGAACCATGAGAAACATGCTGAAAGGACCAACATATGGTCCAAGAATGGGGCAGAAATGATACAGGGTTTGGAAAGGTCAAACCTGTGGCGTTCTGCCGCGAAAGTAAAGTACTGGACGAGCAATCGAACTTATGGCTAGATGTACCTCCAAGCACAACCAAGTCTTGAGGATGGTAAAAAATGGGGTGTCTATAGTTGCCCCTCTTTGACAGAACTCGAAAGTCACAATGTGACGGGAGTGAATGTCAAAGCCCAGAGACGACCCATTTTTGACAAGGCCGAAGACTTAGACAAACAGGCAAGATAACAAAGAGATGCACCCGCAAGCAGGGGCAAGATGCAAATGGCATGCACAATGCCAAACATAACTTATGATCATGCAAAGAGTGCAGTAATGAAGCAATTATACACAATAAATGCAACGGTTTAAGCATGCAAATATAAACTAAACTACAACTCATGCAGAAAGGATGTAAAAAAAAAAAAAATTATGCAATCTTAGCAAACATGTGTGATAGATACACAAAGTGAAGCGAGTGTGATGGATACACAAAGTGAGTAAGCATGTGCGATAGATACACAAAAGTGAAGAGAGTGTGATGGATACACTATACGAATAAAGTGTGATAGATACACTAAGTGAAGCAAAGTGTGATAGATACACAAAGCAAAAAGAGTGTGATGGATACACTAAGCAAACATGTGATAGATACACTAAGCGAACGTGTGTGATAGATACACAAAATGAACGTGTGATAGATACACAAAGCGAGCGTGTGACAGATACAAAGCGAGAGTGTGATGGATACACAAAGTGAACAAAGTATGATAGATACACTAAAGGTGAACACAAAGTGTGATAGATGTACTAAGTGAACAAAGTATGATAGATACACTAAAGGTGAACACAAAGTGTGATAGATGCACTAAGTGAACAAAGTATGATAGATACGCTAAAGGTGAACACAAAGTGTGATAGATGCACTAAGTAAACAAAGTATGATAGATACGCTAAAGGTGAACACAAAGTGTGATAGATGCACTAAGTGAACAAAGTATGATAGATTCTCTAAAGGTGAACACAAAGTGTGATAGATGCACTAAGTGAACAAAGTATGATAGATACACTAAAGGTGAACACAAAGTGTGGTAGATGCACTAAGTGAACAAAGTATGATAGATATGCTAAAGGTGAACACAAAGTGTTATAGATGCACTAAGTGAACAAAGCATGATAGATATACTAAAGGCGAACACAAAGTGTGATAGATGCACTAAGTGAACAAAGTATGATAGATACACTAAAGGTGAACACAAAGTGTGATAGATGCACTAAGTGAACAAAGTATGATAGATACAAAAAAGGTGAACACAAAGTGTGATAGATGCACTAAGTGAATGAAGTGTGATTGATACACTAAGTGAATGAAGTGTGATTGATACACTAAGTGAATGATCTTAAACGAAACTACTTTGAATGAACCGTACATACAATATTGTGCATGAATGAGAAAGAAACTTGATAGGTACAATGCAATACAATGCAAATAACGTACATGACAGCGCAAGTGAAGTGTGCATAACAATGCAAGTGGAGAACGCACAACAATGCAAGTGAAACGTGCATAACAATGCAGGTGGAACGATGCATAACAATGCAAGTAAACGTGCGTGACAACGCAAGTAAAGAGTGTGCAAAACAATGCAAGTAACGTGTGTAACAATGCGGGTGAAACGTGCGTGACAACGCAGGTGAAGTGTGCATAACAATGCAACTGGAGTGTGCATAACAATGTAACTAGAGTGTGCATAATAATGCAACTGAAATGTGCATAACAATGCAAGTGTAACGTGCATAACAATGCAAATGAAGGTGCGTGACAACACAAGTAAAGTGTGCATAGCAATGCAAGTAAGGTGCGTGACAACGCAAGTAAAGTGTGCATAACAATGCAAATGATGAGGGTGCATAACAATGCAGGTGGAACGGTGCATAACAATGCAGGTGGAGTGTGCATAACAATGCACATGAGACATGCATAGTGAGGCAAGTGCAAGAAATGTATGCTCCATGCAACACTAAGATGCGCATTTCATGCCAGGGTGAGAAGTGCACATTCTACGCAAGCAAGGTTAAAACGTGCTCCATGCAATGTACATACTCCATGCAAAAAGATCAACGACGTACATCCAATGTAACGTGTGTATTCTATGCGACAACAAGAATAAGTATAGTACAAGATGCATTTATGCAATATGTGTGATGATATGATACACGTTACAAAGAATGTAGAGCATGATGTCTAGAGAATGCAATAAACAAACAAAGCGGCGCTTTAGAAAGCACCTCATGGGGTGAGTGGCGATGAACCGCTCTACTCTGACGGGGATCTCCCCTTGTGTGTTCTTCGAACTCTTACCTTGAACCCACAATACAAAGGCTCTGAAATACTGACAAGGATTCTTCACGTAGAACACTTTGGACGCCATCTTTCTTCCTGACCATATTCGCGACTTTCCCTATTCTCCAACGGGGTGACAGACTAGGTTGGTTCAGTATCCAGAATTGAGGTGTATACACATGCTATCTCAACCTATGGGGCTTCCATACAGATTTCAAGCCGGGGATACATCCCTGGGTATTTAAACTAGATTTTAGTCTCGGAAATCTCGAACCTTTGCGTTTTGGGCAATAGCCATTCGAACTCTAGTTTCCACCGTCGCAGTTGGTCTCCTAGGAACTCATTGTAAACACGGCCGAGATGCCCCTGGCAGGGAATGATACTCAGGGAGAGCCTTTCTGATTGCCATTCTGGCTTGAAGCAAACTCGAGCTTGAGCTTGAGATAGAGGTACACTCATACTTTGGAGCATTGACAAGGCGCGAGGAAGTATATCTAGAGTATAATCACGGAATTTTCTAAAGTTGAAACAAACTCAGATGCTTCAAATTTGCCTCTTTTCTTTTGCTTTGCAGTTTGGAACCTATGTAGCTTCAGATAGGTCCTGGTTTTATTGTTCTCACATGACCTGGGTTAAACCCTGCGGTTTTACGAAAGAACAAATCTTGTTTTGCACAAATGTGGAGAATGGCACAGCACTCTGAGCACAAAACGATTTATTTTTGAAATGGAGAAATGAATCCTTAACTGGGTATTGAGCCTACGACTAACTACAGTCAAAATGACTCAAAAAATGGAAAAACAACCTAAACACAAACACAGACACCTGAAATGACTCAAAACAAGAATCGAGATAACCAAAGACCTCTCAGTTCGCACCACTCAAATGTATTCTAATGGCAAGAGGCCTCTCAGTTCACGAGGAGCCAGTTTCTTTGGGTATTGTTCCCACCCTTTTCTCATATATGATTCTCACATCACTCGGTCCTCAGACTCTGTTTTTCTGAAAAGAAAGCCATTTTTCTCACTATTTCTCTCAACACACATCTCTCTATTCTTCAATCTCTCTTCTTTTTTTATTTCTCCCCTGGGTGGTTGATGGATAAACAGGAAGTCGCGGGCTCTTGCCCCTAGCATTCTGCTAGATTCTGCTTCTTTTGCTCACAATAGTGAACTTTCCCATAGAGGGGTTGCGCTACAACTGGGTGTGTAGCCAATCTACAGCTGACATCGATTGACAATGCTTTGTTGGGGAGTTTGGGCGTGATCAAATCTGTCCAGATGAGGGAGTGAAATATCCTGATCCGTTCCAATTCGTGTTTCGCACTTGGCTTGATACCTCACTGCTTGGAGGATGAGAGAGCTTTCAGCCCTTTGCTGTTAACTTCAGTTATGTCTTGTTCTGGCAGGTAGAGTGCCCTTTCTGGCAAGTATGTTGACAATGGGGAAACGACAGAATACCTGACTCAACTGTGCTCCTAATTCATCATTTTGACCATTTTTTTGTTTTGGTTTTCTACGAAAACAATTTTGATCAATATGAGAGTTAGATTAACATATATGTTCGATTTTTTGATTTAAAATCATGCAAGTCAGGCTATGAGCACTGAAAATTTTCCTTTTTTGGGTCCAAGATATGGTCCAGTTTTGAAAAAAATGGAATAGTTTTTGAGAGCAAATCAACCTCAGTAAAAATTCTCAAAAACTATTTTTGCAAATGGCCACTGCTTGACCAACACGGAGTTCACTCTTGAGATGCATAACCTTAGATCCAAAAACAATGGAAAATTGCCCCTTCTCTAAAGGATACTGCATGATAACGGAAAGTTGCCCCTTGTTTGAATAGCACCACCGTACACTGTACGGCAACGTAAAGTTGTCCCTTGTCTAAATGGCATCACAACGCATTGTAATCAGTCTTCAAAGTGACGATCACAACCGAACTCTGGAATACAGAGAAGACAAAGATGATCAGAACCATTACATGGACACAATCGATTTGGAAGTGTTTATGGCTGGACTTCAGAATGAAGTTGCCTACGTATCCCAAACATGGGAATCAAGCCTTACGTAGTTCGGGGGGTTAAGGTACACTCGGGTATTAACCTCTCCTTTTACGCTCTAACTTTTGCCAAGGCCGCCCTTTCTGGGTTTTCAACTTTGCGAGCTCAGTTTTTCTTTTCAATTCTTTTCATTTCTTTTTCTTCATTTCTTTTTGTTCTTTTTTTTTCTTTTCATTTTTTTCTTCTTTTTCTTGCTCTAACTTTTTCTTGGGTCGCCCTTCTGGGTTTTCAACCCAGCGAGCCTCTCAAGGGTAAAAGTGTAGCTTTGTCCATGTCAAATGGTTTTGAGATCTAGAAGCCATCTGAATCCAAGAGAGTGGCTATTGTTCACTAATGATGTAGGAGTCCATCCAATGGGGGGCTGAATTGCCCCTAGTGTTGTGGATAGGAGCTCAATTGTCCTTCAGCAATACTTCCTTCTTTCCTCCCTTCTGGGATTTGGCATTCTTGCCGCTCTTTGCTGGCTTGAGAAATGTCCCAATTTTTGACTCTTCGAGCACATTTGACATTTTTTTGTGCCGCTAGTTCAAGAGCTACTTCTTATCTAGCTTTGCAACCTTCTTTTGATGACGTCTGACCTTCTTGATCTGACTTTCTTGCCCCTAGTTTGTGGGCTGCTTTGAATCTGGCCACACAGGCCTTGTATTGTGATTAACTGTTGAACATTTTGAATCCAAGTTCAAGGTTTGAAAGCAGAAGGCGTCGAGTCTTGAGGCTGAGAGCGATCCAAGGTTGCACAATCTCAAGAGCGATTCCACACAGGTCTTCACGGAACCACACAAAACATTTTTTGAAATTTTTTAGAAAAGCAACTAATCGCTCGCGCGGAAGACAATGTAGAACCAATCTGGATCAAGCCAGGATCCTTCTCAGTACTCACATTAACAAACATGATCGCATTCATTAAGGGCTTAGCATGCCTCTCTTTCTCTCAATTGATCAAATTTTTGCAAATCCTGAGGAATTCCTTCCTCTTTGTTTTCAACACATTGTTCAAAAAGCTTTAAAACACTTAGGTCAATGCAATGATTTAAAGGCGCAGAAAAACAGGTGAAAAGCACTACTGTTTCATTCAAAACTTTTGGCACAACTGGCGCAAGGCAGAAGCAAACACAAGAGTGTGAAATTTACTGCTGTTTCATTCAGATCTATTGGCACAACTGGCTCCATGGCAGAAACAAACTCAAAAGCATAAAAACCACTGCTGTTTCATTCAAAATCTGTTGGCACAACTGGCTCCATGACAGAAACAGACTCAAAAGAAAACGAAAAGTCAAACACAAAACAAGCAAGTGATATCCAAGGTGACGCCCCCGGAATCACCCGACTTTAACAAAACAGGACTGACTTGATATAACAAGACAGACCCGACTGACTCAGTACAAAAAGACTGACTCAAAACAACAAGACAGACTCTAATCAACATAACAAAACTGACTCAATACCCAAGTCAGAAAGTACAAAAACTAGCATTTGCACAATGCTCAAAACAGTGCGGGCCATCCGCCACATCCGGAGTAAACTGGGTGCCATCTGCAGGTGGTTCATCTCGCGATCACATAATCACGTTGTCTCTTACGTTTACTGATCCAATGACGCTAGACTTTGCTGAGCTGGTGTAGCGATGACCTTGTTGTCAAACAGATCATGTACATCGTAGTGAAGACGAAAGCAACTGTCAGTGTCATGACCGGTTTGTTGATGGTAGGCACAGTACTTAGTCTGGTTATGCTTTGGAGGGATAGGATCGGGTAAAGGCTGTTGTTCCAACAGTTTCAGATGTCCTTTCCTGAGTAAGACCCCTAGAGCTTTTGACAAAGGCATATAAAATGGGGTGAAAACCCTCTTGACTTGGGGTGGATATTTGGTCGTTTGTGAGCTACTTCCGGATGCACCGGTGAATGGGGTGGCTGTTTTTGATGTGGTAGTGGTGACAATGCCCACCCTAGAAGATCTTGCAGCTACATCACCATTGGTGGTCACATTTGAACTGCGAGAAAACGCCCTCCTAGGCTGCTCCTTCTCCTAGTCAATGAGGCCCTCTTTCATAGCATCCTCGATCTGTACCCCAAGCTTATGTGAGTTGGCAAAGGTTGGGAGGGGTAAGAGTATCATTTTTTGCATCAATCTGGGTTGGAGGTTGCACACAACCATCCTTATCCGGTCTTTGTCGAAAGGCCTTGTAGCCACCATCGAGGCCTTTGCTCTCCATCTCGCCACAAACTCTGAAAAACCCTCCTTTGGCTCTTGGCGGGTGACTTCAAGATCACAAGTTGTGACCTCGATCTGTGTTATAGGAGTATTGAGCAATGAAGGCCTCAGCTGTAACGCCCTTAAAATAAACCCATTTAACATACATTCTTAACATGCTTAGATATAAAAGAATAAAGCATAATTATATATATCATTTGAGTATTCAATACAAAATGTATTACATGTTGACAACAAAAGTAAATGCCCTATAGGCTTTCAACTTTCCAAGTCAACACTTGGTTACAAAAGGGAGTGCTAACTCTACACAGAAAAAGCCCTTGGCTTGATATATATGTAATACAACCAAAAATAACAAAAGAGTCCAACAGCCTCAAGCCTCCCAAACTACGTCCTTGGAGGTGGCATACTACCTGTACCTAAAAATGATGTCCCATATAGGGTGAGCCAACGCCCAGTAGAGATATGCTAAACATAATATGAGTAATAACTAAAACATTAGTATTTGACAAATGTTTAACTCACATGAATCAATTCATAACCCTAGCTCAGAACCTGGCCATATACTTTAAAGGAGATTACATCTCTTATCAACAGTACTTCCATTTCAATTGAAATAACAACTCAAATTAAACACTTCACACTTAACTAAAGATACACATATTTGCCGTATCAATCTCAAACCAAACACTTCCATACTTCATATATGATATACAAATTTGCTATATCAATACTTCAATAGATACACAAAATTGCTGTATCAATGGAGTCCATTCCCTATCTCCTCCCAAATAATATCTGGTTTAGGAGTCCATCCCCTATCTTCCCCTAAACCGTGGAGTACATCCCCTATCTCCTCCCACACAATACAATGTATATAAACACATATCATATACATAATCAATTAATACAAAAATTCAATGTATTATTCCAACCGTCATATTCGATGACATATTCAATTGATTACTTTTAGTTTGCCTAATCATCATGCATTGTCTACAACAATCAAGACTATCCTTCACCGATAGCCCAAAGCAGTTATTTCTAAACAGATAATAAATGCCTCAACAGATATAAAATCTCAACATTTTTAAAGTGAGCGATTAATAAATCCAACTCCACCATTCTAACCCATAATGAGCTAATTCCATTATTTCCCACTCAATTTCACATTTCCATAACAATTGTCATTAATTACACTAATGACCCAAATATACCCAAACATGGCATTTTCCCCATTTTTCTCAATATTGATCCAAAGGTTCGAATATTATCAATAACACCAAATACCTTATTTTGAAACCCAAAAATACACACTTGTGGTTCAAAGAATTGAAACCCCTCTTTACACATTTGAAACCCTAACTTTCAAAATCAAACCATTTATGCAAAATACCCAACATTTATGTTAAAGACCATAGAAATGAGTAGGAATCCCTACCTCAAGAGGTGAAACCCAATGGAGAAGATGGAGAAATCTTGAAATGCTCCAAACCAAGAAATTTTCGGATTAAAAGGTAGCCCTCGACAAACTCAACAACTTTTACAAAGGCCAAAGATGAGGAAACCACTCATACTAGATCAATCCCTAGAGAGAAGGGAAGGTTTTAGAGAGAGGAGCTCTCAAATCTGATTTTGGGAAAGTAAGAGAGAGAAAAAGAGTTGAAAAAGTGATCCAAAAAGGCAAATTACAGATTTATATAAAAGTCGCCCCGCTCGAGTGTGGAAATCCCCACTCGAGCGTTAGACACAGACTCACGCTCGGGCATGAAAAGCGCCGCTCGAGTGTTGATTACACACTTCCAGAAGTTTCGCAGACATGGTCCCTGCTCGAGCGTCAAACTCCCCGCTCGAGCGGAGGAACAAAATCAAAGGCTCACGCTCGAGCGTCAAAACTCCCGCTCGAGCGTCTGAAGACTTACAGACAAAAGTACCGGGAGATGGAAAATCACGCTCGAGCGTCAAAACGCTCGCTCGAGTAGAGAAGCAACAACGAAGGGCCCGCTCGAGCGTCAAAAGCCCCGCTCGATCGTGAAGGCCAAACTCTGGGCATCAACTTTTGGTTTCAAAGTACAACCAACCTATTTCAAACTTGCCCAACATAACTTAAGACTCAAATACAAAGAGTAAAGGCTAGAAATCAGAATGAGACAACAACACAACCACGGAACCAAGTCCGGAATACAACATACAAAGGAAAAGAAAACCGGGATTGCTATATTAGCCATCTCTTCCCAGTTTTATTTCAAAGAGTTCTCCAATTTTGCATACCAGATTGCGGCTATCCCAGACATGGTTCGGCCGAATAGTGATAGCTTCTGGGCTGTGGTCAAGCCCATTGGCCTTAGGATATCAGAAAACAGGTGGAGGTGCACCCTTGGGTCTCCAGAACCATCGAAGCGGTCGATATATGGCATATTGAACCGGTCCGGTAGAGTCACGGCCGAATCGGTGTATCTATCCTCTATGTCCAGAATGGATTTTATGCCTTGAGCCTTCTTGAAAAGCTGTTCTAGCTTGCTCACTTTTAGCGCTGTTGGATCCATCTCAAACTCAAGCGGTGAATCCATTAGATTGGTGGGCGCTTTGGATAGCTGGGGTAGGATTGGGGGTGGAGCTGGCCCCGTTGGAATGTCCGTATTTTCCTAGACATTTGCAGTCTCCCCGAGTATTGGAACTCTAGGTGGGGGAGGAGGTGGATGCGAAACCGATACTCCGGCTTTCTGTGGTTGTTGTTGTTGCTGAAGTCTAGCAATCATTTCTGCCTGTTGGGCCATAACCTCGGCCTGGCGTGTGGCAAACTCTACTTGACGGGCAGCATCCTGCTGCATGGCTTGCATACTCTCCTGGAGTTGACGCATCATATCCTCCTTAGATGCCATATTGTGCTGATCTAACTGAACAACCGGTATATCTCTCTAAGGTAAAAGCAGATATCTCAACCCAACTGTGCACAGGTGAGATGGATATTGACCGCTGATCTGAGGACTGTTGAACTAGTGACCTGTGCCTGACTGGCCTTTCTTTGTCTTACCACTGGCGAAGGAAACACTGGTTATCCTTGAATTGAATCTCTGACCTGACAAAGTCTATCAACACAAGTCCGGTGTACTGGGGGGGATATTGGAGCCTTCTGAAGCTACGGTTCCAAAGACCACCCTAGCAAAAGAGAAAACAGGCAGCGTCTCAGCCTAATTTCACCAGAATAGATATAAGCATAGCTGAATAACTGTACTCTTTACTGAATTCTGCCCAAAATTGTGCCTGTAAACTGATACCCTCACGTAAAATTGATTCCACCAAAATACTGATGCCTTCAGGCTTGATACCCAGACTTGCAAACTGATACATGCATTCTTGTAGAGGCACACTCTAAAAGCACATAGCAAGTAAATGAGAACCAAAACACCCCTACGGAGGGGTAGCGTTTCCCTATTTTATTTGTCAGGAGCTAGGGTTTCACTACGCACGTAGCGGTTTCAAACAACTTACAATCGGGTAAGCAACCTGTCCTAGCTTGGAATAGTCACTACAGTTTCCGATATGCACTAGGTCAAATGGTCAAAAAGGGTGCCTCGGTAAAAACCGAGGTTTGTGTTCCCGTCATGGCAGAGCTCGCAACTGGTCAGCCTTATGGCACGTTTCTCAAAGCATGCCTTCGGTAAATCGTTGAAGAATAGCATACGGCAAACGCGGTGTCCTAGGCGCACCAATGCAAATGCAATGCAAAGAGACACATAAGTGTAGTCAAAAGAAGATAACATGAGATCGAGTCAAGTTCTCTAAATCCCTAGCAGAGTCGCCAGAAACTGTAGACGTGCCCAAGAACTCTTCGGCTTCGCGCGCGAAGGTGCGAAATTCGTTTCGTTCTTAAGCTACTACAGTTCGGACTCAATGTCACAGTTCTGAATCTAATCTCGCAGAGTGCAATGCAAGACCGATAAATCACCAAAGAGTCTAAATCCGGCAAGTCATTTTGAAAAATTGATTTTTATAAAGAAGTGGCAAACATGGACTGCTTTGCCAGATACAGAGTCGCCACCTAAATGTTTTATTTTAGGAAATTTAGGAAACCCTGACTCGTGCCTAAGGCCACGTGTTCGTCATCATCAAAGTTGCCTCGACTCGGGAAATTGGGTTCAAGAGGGAAAGGTCATGCAATGAGCACCCCCGATCGCCCGATCAAAGGATCGGCCTTTACTAACATGATATCTTGTTTTTGAAAACACATGCATTCTTATTCTGGTTTATTAGCTAGC
The DNA here is from genome assembly GCA_025200525.1 of Camellia lanceoleosa. Classification (NCBI taxonomy): domain Eukaryota; kingdom Viridiplantae; phylum Streptophyta; class Magnoliopsida; order Ericales; family Theaceae; genus Camellia; species Camellia lanceoleosa. The sequence goes on along the minus strand of CM045766.1, from coordinate 19,316,107 downwards.
TTACTACGTGATGCGCACAGCATACAAGTACAGACTAGATCGCCTAAGTTGGAACAAAACATTGCATGTTTGTTTGAAAATGGTTTGAAAGTGCTACTTGCAAGTAGGCTAAATCAGGGATTTCAATGAATTGTTCTAACTCAAGCAATCCAACCCTCAGCCACAGGCATTCAGGTAGTTATATCACATAAGCAGTTAGCCTCATGGCAAGCATGCTTTTATGGCAATCAATAACACGTGCAGTATGCTAAAACATAAACACTTACAGTGTACTCCGACCCAAAACAAAAGCTAGTTGGTAATCAATGCATGATCCTAGCTATGTCAACAATGCTTAATGCAACACATGCAAAATGCAGCTAAAATGGGCTCGGCTATTCTAAGATGGCATATGAGATGCAACTCGATAAACATGCATTCAAGTAGGAATTGAAATACAATGCGGTTAGTATGATGCGTCGAGCCCGGTGCATGCAATACAGATGAATGATACAAACATGCATAGCATAAGGATGCTAACTGAAACATACTCTAAAACTAACCATCAAAAGCGGGTAAGTAAAAGGGAGAAAGACATGGGGTTGGAAGACATTCACACACGCGCGCACACTTATTACAACAATGCGCCCTCTCGACGGAGGGTCCGAATGAAAGCTAAGCTATGCTAAGCTAAGCTACTCAGCTAATCTAATTAAACTAATCAGACTATTAAAAACCAAATTGAATAATAAGCAATTTACTTACTAATTATTACAACACTTAATTAATTAACAAATTAACTAATTAAATTACAAATTGAAGCTAACTAACAAGTAAGCATTAAACTAAGCTGCTCTAGCTTTCCCTTGAACAAAGAAGGATGCATGCTCTCGATTCCCGTCCCGAAAAGCTCTCCAAATGCTCTTTAGAGGCTCTATCTGCAGGGTGTCCTTGAGAACTAGCTGCTGGATCTTACCAAAACAGTGCTGAGGAGTGCACCAGTGGTCTGCCGGCCATGAAGAGCTACTGCTGACCACCCTGTTAACCAAGAATGCACACTGTCGGCTACAAATGAAGAGCTGCCGGCCAACAACAAGAGGGTGTTGGCCACTGGTGTGCTGTGACACCAAGCTGCAGTAGAGCACAAAATAAAGAAAATAGAGGGTCTCCCAAGGGTATGTACGCACTATGCCACTCCATATCACTTCAAAACATCAAGGGAGAGACATAATCGGATCCAAGACCATCAATCACGCATCTCGCTGTATGATGGCCAAAGATCCAACATGTGCAATTTTCAATAAATGCATGATAAATAAGACACCAAGACCATCTCCTTATCATGAGAAATCAAAGGAAATGGAGACTAAGAGAGATTGGCTCATTTTATCACTTCAAGTATGAAATGAACCAATCTTTCCTCGCATTCAATACGACATCCGATCGAACACAATGCAAAACATGCAAACAACATGACATGTAAACGACATGCTAATCATGCTATGAAATGCACTACTCTAACATGCAAGCCTTCATGCACAACATGTTAAGGGGCCAAGAGTACCAATGCTAGTGAGGAAGATAACATTATAAGCAGGCACCACAATGCTCAAACATTCAAACCAGCTTAAAACAGAGTTACACCATGCCCAAAACAGTGGCAAAACATGTTGAGATAGAAGCTCAAAGGACTATACAAACATGCATGCATATAAGCCCAAGCTTAAGGCACAAAACACAACTCTCCTAAGGCATTGAAAGAGTGAAACATGGAGTATAGTGGCATATGTTCCAGCACTGAAATTGCATGCAAAATGACTTGGAATCATGCAAACAACCTATGTAATGCATGTTGAAAGGCTCAAACATCAAAGCTAATGAAGTGTACTACACTAGGGCCATGCAAGACAATGCTCAAATAGCCAAACCAACCCCAAACAGACCCTATGCAGGCCAAAACAGTAGCAACAGTGGGCTGAGATGATGGCTTGAAAGGCAAGAAAATGAGGCTCATGCAATGGCTCACAAATAAGGCATAATGCTCAACTCTCAAGAGCACTTAAAGAGTGGAAAAGATGGAAGTGCAACAACACTATATGCTCTAAAATATCACTCTAAATGATGCCAAAACATGCAAATACCTCAGGTTAAGCATGCAAGATTCCTCAAAACTCAATGCTAGTTAAAGCTTTTGCACTACAAGTATGCATGACAAGCATCATTCGACCAAGAGGCCTCAAAACAGAGCTAGAAAAGCCCAAAATATGGATAAAATCATGCTGGATCATAGCCAAAATATGCTAGAATAATTAGCCAAAACATCATGCATACAAGGCTAGTAAGCAAGATTTGCACTACAAGTACATGAGCCACTCAAGAGACAACCAAACCAGCCAAAAACAAAGTCATGGAAGACCTAAAAACTCAAAAAAACAAGCTCACAATATGCCTCAAGAGTAAAGAGATACATGCTCATTTGATAGGCCAATAACACAAGCAAACAAAACAAAAAGAGAGGGGATCACCCCCCTCTGATTTGAGGCCTCAAAACCAAATGCCTACCACTGAAAATCCACTGGATTTTAGTGGCTAAAAAGCCAAACAAAGACTAACTCAAAGGCCTTAAGACATGGCCCAAAGTAAGGCCAAACAAGGCACACAAGAGGGTAGAACACCCTTAACACCAAAGAGGCCTTAAACAAATGTAAAAAATGCTTTAATATAAACCTTTTTTCAGTTGAAAGAAAGGCCTAAAACAATATGCAGGGACGGCCAAAATGGGATACAAACAAAGCCTTAAAAGGGGGATATACTCACCCTTGAAGCACAACTTTGAAACCAACAACCTCTGAGGCCAAAAACCAACTTTCAGAGCTCAAGTAGCACTCCCAAGAACCTCAGCTCAAAGATGGTGGTGTGTCACTAAGTGTTCCTTTGCAAAAGTGAAGAGAAAACACACTTTGGGACACTATTCAATACAATATATAGAGAGAGAGTGAGAAATATAGAGAGAGATATATTTTCTCAAAAAATGCTGAACCTCTGTAAGGGAGGAGGACCTCTCCTTATATAGAGGAATGCAAAGCAAAGCTTGTTAAACAAGTGAAAACCAATTGGCTCAAAAGATCTGGAGTGAAATCTACTGAGACAAAGTGTTCTGTCGGCCATCAGTGGTGGCCAGCAGTGCCTTATTGATGGCCGGCAGGCTTCACCAATGGCAGGCAGGGACAAATGCATGGCTGGCAGAGTCAGAGAGTGGCCGGCAATGAACCATGAGAAACATGCTGAAAGGATAAACATATGGTCCAAGAATGGGACAGAAATGATACAGGGTTTGGAAAGCTCAAACCTGTGGCGTTCCGCCGCGAAAGTAAAGTACTGGACGAGCAATCGAACTTGTGGCTGGATGTACCTGCAAGCACAACCAAGTCTTGAGGATGGTCAAAAATGGGGTGTTTACACCTTGGTAGTATCCCTCTAGGTTGGGAGTGCCAAGTGAAGCGCATCCTCATTGACCAAGGCAGCTCTTGTGACATCATATATGTCAGATGTTACAAGGAGCTTGGCCGTCACCCAGACGATATGGAGCAATCTATTGGCCCAATGGTCGGGTTCAATGGAACACCGACATGACCACTGGGAGCAATAACCTTGGATGTGCAAGCTGGCTGTCACGACCCAAACCCGCCCCTATGGGTTTAGCATCGCAACCGGCCAGTAATCCGAGATTACCAAAGGCCTACTTAACAGTAACGACAGTAATGCAGAGTAAGGGGCTGGTAGAAGCCAAACCATTATAAAAAAGATGTCCAATGAGCTGTGACGATCTGGATGCAAAAAGACTTTTATGAACAAGCCACATTCATAATCAAAACATGTATATTTACATCATACGCAACATCTAGGTTAGGGACCAAATCCCTACACCATAACTGTACAGTCAAGTCCTAAACATTTATTACAGATCAGAGACAAAAGGGTGAAACTGAGGCACCCCAAAACAGCCTTAGCTTGAACGAACTTGAAACCTCGAAGTGAAGCATAAAGGTTGGCTTAACAAAACGGGAGCTTAACTTGACGCTCCTAGCTTCGGTCTGGTGCCTGGACGCCTACATATAAATATAAATAGTGAGCTAAAGCCCAGTGAATAACATATGCGTAAAGGGGTTAAGAATGAATGTCCTTTCAGTAATTGAAACAGTCAATTGTATCAGTAAATCATTTGTTCAATCAGTGGCTCATATTTCATGCCAAAACAGTTATTTAGAAACCATAATAGTCATATGTGGTACATCTAATAGCAAAACAGTACAGTAGGTCTTGACAGACCGAACAGTCAGTTGATGGCCATCAAATAGTAAACAGTAGTGGTTCCAAACATTGGAGCCGACAGAGATCTCTGTAATAGTAGCAGCAACAGTAACAGTAAGTTGTTATGGATGCCATGAGTACAGTTTACAAATAGGACAAACATTCATTTAGTAAACAATGTCATTTCAGGAAGCAGTACAGTTGATCATTCAGAAAATAATCATAATTGAACATATCTTTATGACATCGTTACTAACAGAGTACTGGGCTATAGGCGAGCTAATGAGCGCCCTCGGATACCAACCCTACACAGTTGCAGAATGAACACACACCAAGTTACACGCTTGGGATTAATAGCTTAGCCCCTAAACTTGACTTGGTGTGGTTCTATAACGTTATCCTCATTAAGATGCCTTAAACTTGACCTAGGAATGCCTAGGATGAAATGAGGATGCAAAGATATACTTTAAAACATTTTTCAAAATTTGCTGAAATAGGGGTCCACGCTCGAGTGTGGCTTCTTACGCTTGAGCGAACATGCAGACAATGAAGCTCTGCTCGAGTGTGACTTCCTTCGCTTGAGCGGGCTGCAAACTCAAGAAAAGTACTGGTTGCATGATATTCACGCTCAACGGACGCTCGACCTCCGCTCGAGCGTGAGACTCAGGTCCTCGCTCGAGCGTGAATTCTCTCGCTCGAGTGGACTGCAAAACACATGGACTTCTGGGCATATGCATTTCATGCTCGAGCGTTACTTTATACGCTCGAGTGGAAGTGCTTGTACTCAGAGTGTATGCTCGAGCGTGAAGTCCTTCGCTTAAGCGTGGATCAAAAATCTAGAATTTCCAAATTGATCCCTAAGCACAAAAACTCAGCCTTAAAAGCTTCAAACTCGATTCTTTTGGGCTAATTTTCTGGAAAGCACTTGAAAAATCATACAACATGTTTCAAAGATCAATTATGAAATCAAGCCCAAAAGTAAGCCAATTGAACACCAAATTAAATGTAAACATGAAGAACAATGCAAAATCATACATGCATGAGTTCCCTTGAACTCTAGTGTGCCAACACAAGATCAAATGCAGGATTGAGCTCAAAATCATGGTGAATTCATGGACCGAAACTAAAATAGGAACATGCATGTGGGAATTTCATGAAAATGACTTCAAAACACTATGATAGGGACATGCACGTGTACAATGCCTCATAATTCAACACTTTGAGCTAAAACTTGACTCTAATCTCCAATATTTCCATGAACCATGCAAAATACAACTTAAATTCATAATTGAGAGGATGAATTCCCTACCTTAGGTCTAGAATCCCAAATGTAGAAGCCTAATTTTTCAATGCTCCTTCAATTCCTCTAATTTTCCAAGCCAATTTCTTGTTGAAACCAAACTTCTCCTATCTCCCTCTCTCTCACGGTTTTTGGGTCAAGAAGATGAATAAAAGTGGTGCATCAACATATGTAAGGTGTAAGGAGTGTTGGTCTAGAATTAGGCCACTAAGTGGCAAAAGTGTAATTTACTTGAACTAATGTGATTTAGCATTATTTAATCTAATTTAATCATTCCAAATTGAATTTTAATTAAAGCTACCATAAAATCACATAAATCCTAATTAGCATATAACACTAATTAGTTTCTGATTCAGTCGCCAATAAGGCCTTCAATTTGCAATTCGAAATTAAAACATGAACTGATTATTTAATGACAGACAGATAGAAATGCAATTAAAGCAACATGTTCATACAATCAGTTCAAAATTTCAGCTTAATCAATTACTTATCATGCTCAATCACAGTTTAACACTATTCAGAGGTGAGGGTTGTCATAGTCTTTCCTCCTTAAAAAGACTTTGGTCTTCCAAACTCGAATTACCTTCATTCTGTAAGAACACTGGATTCAGGGGGAACAATTTAGGATATCTTTTCATCATATCATCTTCCCTTTCCCAAGTGGCATAAACGCCACCATGGTTTTGCCAGTCCACTTTCATTAGCGAAATTTCTTTATTTCTCAACTTCTTGATTTGTCAGTTTACAACCTGAATAGGCCGTTCTTCATAAGTGTAGTCATCACTTAGCACTACACGGGTAGGCTCAATAACATGGAAGGGATCCCGAAGGTAATCCCTCAATATTGAAATGTGGAAGACATTATGCATATGCTCCATTTCAGGAGGAAGCGCTACTTGATACGCCACCGGATTAATCTTTTCAATGATTTCATACGGCCTAACATATCTCGGCGCTAGCTTGCCCTTAGCCCCAAAACGAGTCTTCCCTTTCATTGGTGTCACTTTAACAAAAACATGATCACCCACTTCATATTCCCTGTCTCGCCTTCGGACATCCGCATAACTTTTCTGTCAGCTTTGTGTGATTTTCAATCTTTGTTGAATCAGTTTCACATTTTCTGTGGTCTCATGTACAATCTCGGGCCAAGCAAAGGCCCATCTCCAACTTTTGCCCAGCAAATAGGAGATCAGCATTTTCTTCCATATAAAGCCTCGAAAGACGCCATACCAATGCTCGAGTGAAAACTGTTATTGTAGGCAAATTCAGCTAATGATAAATGACTTTCCCAATTTCCTTGGAAATCAAGAACACACATACGCAGTAAGTCTTCCAGAGTCTGGATTGTTCTTTCTGATTGGCCATCTTTCTGAGGATGGTATGCACTACTCAACCTCAGCTCGGTACGCAACGCTATTTGCAGACTTTGCTAGAATCTCGATGTAAACTTCGAGTCCCTATCAGAAACAATAGACACAGGCACTCCATGCAGTCTAACAGTCTCATCAATATAAATTGTAGCCAATTTGTCCGTATTGTAAATTGTTTTGACAGGTAAGAAGTGAGCTGATTTAGTCAATCGATCAACAATAACCCAAATTGAATCCATACCTTTACTAGAGCGAGGTAAACCAACAATGAAATCCATAGTAATATGTTCCCATTTCTACTCCGGTATTGGTAAGGGCTGAAGTAAGCCTGCAGGTCGTTGATGCTTGGCTTTGACTTGTTGGCAGTGTAGACATTTCGACACAAAGTCGGCGATCTCTTTCTTCACTCCCGGCCACCAGAAATTAAGTTTCAAGTCTTGGTACATTTTTGTATTTCCTGGATGGATGGAGAGTTTTGAATTGTGGCTTTCCTGCAAAATTTGCCTTTTTAGTTCAGAATCATTTGGTACACACAACCTTCCTTGGAATTTCAATACATTGTTTTCAAATTTAAAGTCTGGCCTCAGTTTGGATTCCCGTTCATTAATGACCTTTCTCAGAAAGTCATCTTGTTATTGTTTCTCTTTAATCTCTTCAATAAGATCCGACTGAGTAGAAATAGTAGCCAATGTTCCACCTTGTTCACGCAAAACAATCTCAACTTTAGATTTCTCAAGATCACATAATAGTTCTTTTTGTCCGGTGAGTAAACAGGCCAAATTCCCAATTGATTTCCGACTCAGTGCATCGGCAACGGTGTTAGCTTTCCCTGGATGGTACAAGATTTGCAAGTCATAGTCTTTTATCAGTTCTAACCATCTCTGCTGCCTCATGTTCAACTCTTTCTGTGTGAAAAAGTATTTTAAACTCTTGTGATTGGTGTACACCTCACATATTGGCCCATATAGGAAGTGGTGCCAAATTTTCAATGCAAATACCACTGCGGCAAGTTCTAAGTCATGAGTTAGGTAATTCTTTTCTTGTGGTCTCAGTTGTCGGAAAGCATACATGGTCACTTTACCATTCTATATTAATACACATCCCAAACCCTTATAAGAAGCATCACTGAAAATAGTAAATCCATCCGTATCTGAGGGTAGGGTAATAATTGGTGCAGTTACAAGTTGAGTCTTTAACTCTTGGAAGGCTGATTCTCTCTGATTGGTCCAGTCAAATGATATCCCCTTTTGAGTCAATTGAGTCAATGGTAGAGCGATTTTGGAGAAATCTTTCACAAACCTTCTGTAGTACCCGGCTAGGCCTAAGAAACTTCGAACTTCAGTCACATTAGTCGGTTTGGGCCAATTCACCACTGTTTCAATCTTCTGTGGGTCAACTGAGATGCCATCCTTAAGAATTACATGTCCCAAAAACATTACATTATCAAGCCAAAATTAACACTTTGTCAGTTTTGTATACAGTTTCTGTTCTCTTAAGGTCTGTAAGGCAATGTTCAAATGACGTTCATGTTCTTCTTTACTCTTGGAATAAATAAAAATGTCATCTATAAAAACAACCACAAATTCATCGAGGAATGGTTTGAAAATTCCGTTCATAAGGTCTATAAATGTAGCAGGTGCATTAGTAACTCCGAAAGGCATAATAAGAATTCATAATGTCCGTACCTCGTTTGAAAGGCAGTCTTTTCAATGTCCTTTGTTTTGACTTTCAGCTGGTGATATCTGGATCTAAGGTCAATCTTGGAGAAGACTTGAGCACCTTGTAATTGGTCAAATAAATCATTAATACGAGGCAGTGGATATTTGTTTTTCACTGTTACCTTGTTCAATTCACGATAGTCAATGCAGAGTCTTAATGAGCCGTCTTTTTTTTTTTCATAAATAAAACTGGTGCGCCCCACGGTGAAGTACTAGGCCTGATGAACTTCTTATCCAACAATTCTTGCAGCTGAATTTTCAATTCTTTCAATTCGGTAGGTGCCGTTATGTACGGAGCTTTGGAAACTGGCTGTGTACTTGGTAACACTTCAATAGTGAACTCAATCTCCTATCAATCAAATCCCTTGGCAAGTCATCTGGGAATTCTTTGACTATAGGAATACTATCTACATTAGCTTTAGTATTAGTAGGTACAGTCAATATGCAACATAAATACCCTTTACACCCCTTCTTGATTAATTTAAATGCTTTCATGGACGAAATCAGATACGGGGGAAGTACTACACTAACTCCGTTAAACACAAATTCAGGTAAACTAGGTGGACGGAAAACAACTTGTTTCGTTACACAGTCTATGGTAGCATGATATTTTGTTAACCAGTCCATTCCCAAAATTACATCGAAATGATCAATGTTCAAAGGCAGTAAATCAATATACAAATGTACATCCCCGACAATAATCTCACATGTAGGATACACATAAGCACAAGTCATGGATCTCCCAGCGGGTGAAGATACAGCTAATAAATAGTTCATGGGTTCTAGTGGTCTATTTAATTTTCATGAAAAAGCATGCGAGACAAACAAATGTGTAGACCCCGAATCAATCAAAATATATGCATTTTGAGCACAAATTGAGAGTATACCTGACACAACTGTCTCGGTGTTCTGCACATCTCCCGGTACAAGTGCAAACACCCGACCTTGCCTTAAAGGCTCTTTTCCAGTAGCTTTGGGATTGGGTTTTGGTGTAGCAGTTGATGCTGCGGCACTAGCTGCAGCTTTACTATTGCCTTGAGAAGTGGAAGGGCAATCTCTGACCATGTGGCCCACTTTGCCACACCTGTAGCAAGCCCCAGAAATTTTATAGCAAACCCTCTTATGCCTTTTTCCACATTCGGAGCAGGATGGTATGGAACCACTTCCCTGACTAGAACTGTTTGTTGACCTTGTGTTTTGCTTTTTATTCAATGAACTGTTCCGGCCTTTCTTAAACTTGAAGCCCCGTCTCTTACCACGCCACTCAGCTGCTGGTGTTTCAGCGTATTTTAATGTCTCGATATTCGACTCGGCTATTATCGCTCGGTCAAGAACATCCACATATTTAAGCAGTTTCAAGACATTGATTCGATTAAGTATTTCTACATTGAGCCTGCCTTCAAATTTCCTGACCTTTTTATAATCAGTGTCCACCATGTGTGGTACATATCTGGCGAGTTCAGTGAATTTAGATTCATACTCTGCTACTGACATGGTACCTTATTTCAGCTGTTCAAATTCAGTTACCTTGCGATCCCTGACACACTGAGGGAAGTATTTTTCAAAGAAGGCTTCTTTAAATTGAGCCCAAGTCATAGCATTACTGGCGTCACAAACGAGCATCCACCACCGTTTGGCCTCCTCTTGTAAAGTGAAGGTAGCCAGTAATACCTTGTGTGCTTCAGAACACGGAAACACTTCAAACAACTTTTTAGTTTCCAGAACCCATGCTTCAGCATTTAGTGGTTCAAGGCCTCCTTGGAATGATGGTGGTTTCATTTTGTTGAACTTCTGTGTCAAGGCAATTACATCATCATGAACATTCGGTTTTGGTTGTACTGGAGGAGGTGGGGGCTGTTGGTTCTGTTGTTGCCTTAGGGCCTCGGTCAACAGTTCAATTGTTCTTTCTAACCTTTCCATTCTTGCCTTAGATGATTCAGATTCATCGGCATTTCTTGCATTCTCCATTTCACTATAGGCAATATGGTAATAATAAACATAGGAAGTTGCTGACTTAAGCATATTAGCACATTAGCACATATATTCATATCATGGACACACACACTTTCACATGCTCATGCAAATGCCCAAATCACTTTCTAGGACATCCTATAGCTCATTTGGACACGTGTGTGCGGTATAACTCGTGCTTTAATATCGCTCTGATAAGACTCTATCACGACCCAAACCTGCCTCTATGGGTTTAGCATCGCAATCGGCGAGTAATCCGAGATTACCGAAGGCCTATTTAACAGTAATGACAGTAATGCAGACTAAGGGGTTGGCGGAAGCCAAACAGTAATAAAAGAGATGTCCAATGAGCTGTGACGATCTGGATGCAAAAAGACTTTTATGAACAAGCCACATTCATAATCAAAACATGTATATTTACATCACACACAACATCTAGGTTAGGGACCAAATCCCTACACCGTAACTGTACAGTCAAGTCCTAAACATTTATTACAGATCAGAGACAAAAGGGTGAAACTGAGGCACCCCAAAACAGCCTTAGCTTGAACGGACTTGGAACCTCGAAGTGAGGCATAAAGGTTGGCTTGACAAAACGGGAGCTTAACTTGACGCTCCTAGCTTTGGTCCGGTGCCTGGACACCTACATATATATATAAACAGTGAGCTAAAACTCAGTGAATAACATATGTGTAAAGAGGTTAAGAATGAATGTCCTTTCAGTAATTAAAATAGTCAATTGTATCAGTAAATCATTTGTTCAATCAGTGGCTCATATTTCATGCCATAACAGTTATTTAGAAACCATAATAGTCATATGTGGTACATCTAATAGCAAAACAGTACAGTAGGTCTTGACAAACCGAACAGTCAGTTGATGGCCATCAAACAGTAAATAGTAGTGGTTCCAAACATTGGAGCCGACAGAGATCTCTATGTGATGGCGATATGATAAAGAAGTTGCTATGGATACCACGAGTACAGTTTACAAATAGGACAAACATTCATTTAGTAAACAATGTCATTTCAGGAAGCAGTACAGTCGATCATTCAGAAAATAATCATAATTGAACATATCTTTATGACATCGCTACTCATAGAGTACTGGGCTATAGGCGAGCTAATGAGTGTCCTCGGATGCCAGCCCTACACAGTTGCAAAATGAACACACACTAAGTTACACACTTGGGATTAATAGCTTAGCCCCTAAACTTGACTTGGTGTGGTTCTATAATGTTATCCTCATTAAGATGCCTTAAACTTGACCTAGGAATGCCTAGGATAAAATGAGGACGCAAAGATGTACTTTAAAACACATTTCAAAATTTGCTGAAACAGGGGTCCACACTCGAGCGTGGCTTCCTACGCTCGAGCGGACACGCAGACAATGAAGCTCCGCTCGAGCGTGACTTCCTTCGCTCAAGTGGGCTGCAAACTCAAGAAAAGTACTGGTTGCATGATATTCACGCTCGACGGACGCTCGACCTCCGCTCGAGCGTGAGACTCAGGTCCTCGCTCGAGCGTGAATTCTCTCGCTCGAGCGGATTGCAAAACACATGGACTTCTGGGCATATGCATTTCACGCTCGAGCGTTACTTTATACGCTTGAGCGGAAGTGCATGTACTCAGAGTGTATGCTTGAGCGTGAAGTCCTCTACTCGAGCGTGGATAAAAAATCTAGAATTTCCTAATTGAGCCCCAAGCACAAAAACTCAACCTTAAAAGCTTCAAACTCGATTCTTTTGGGCTAATTTTTTGGAAAACACTTGAAAACTCATACTACAACATGTTTCAAAGATCAAGTATAAAATCAAGCCCAAAAGTACGCCAATTGAACACCAAATTAAATGAAAACATGAAGAACAATGCAAAATCATACATGCATGAGTTCCCTTGAACTCTAGTGTGCCAACACAAGATCAAATGCAGGATTGAGCTCAAAATCATGGTGAATTCATGGACCGAAACTAAAATAGGAACATGCATGTGGGAATTTTATGAAAATGACTTCAAAACACTATGATATGGACATGCACGTGCACAATGCCTCATAATTCAACACTTTGAGCTAAAACTTGACTCTAATCTCCAATATTTCCATGAACCATGCAAAATACAACTTAAATTCATAATTGAGAGGATGAATTCCCTACCTTAGGTCTAGAATCCCAAATGTAGAAGCCTAATTTTGCTATGCTCCTTCAATTCCTCTAATTTTCCAAGCCAATTTCTTGTTGAAACCAAACTTCTCCTATCTCCCTCTCTCTCACGGTTTTTGGGTCAAGAAGATGAATAAAAGTGGTGCATCAACATATGTAAGGTGTAAGGAGTGGTGGTCTAGAATTAGGCCACTAAGTGGCAAAAGTGTAATTTACTTGCACTAATGTGATTTAGCATTATTTAATCTAATTTAATCATTCCAAATTGAATTTTAATTAAAGCTACCATAAAATCACATAAATCCTAGTTAGCATATAACACTAATCAGTTTCTGATTCGGTTGCCAATAAGGCCTTCAATTTGCAATTCGAAATTAAAACATGAACAGATCATTTAATGACAGACAGATAGAAATGCAATTAAAGGAACATGTTCATACAATCAGTTCAAAATTTCAGCTTAATCAATCACTTATCTTGCTCAATCACAATTTAGCACTAATTAGAGGTGAGGGTTGTCACACTGGCACCAAGAAGATAAAGACAGAGTTCACCATAATCGACACACCCTTCCCTTACAATGCTATCTTGGAAAGGCCATGGTTGCATGCAATGGGGGCTGTTCCCTCAACATTGCACCAGCTATTGTGATTCCCAACAGAGCATGGGATAGGGGAGGTCAGAGGGGATCAGCCGCAGGCAAAGAATTGCTCTATGGCAGCAATGAAATCCACCTGCAGCATACGAGAACCAGAAGGGGCGGAGATCGAAGACGAGGACGTAGAAGTCCTAGAGGACGTCGGCAAGAAGCCAGCTGAGAAGAGTGAAGAAGCCCTAAAGAAAATCCTTGTCCAGCAGGGGGATGAAGAATGCTACTTCATTCTCAGCTCGGGCTTTGCCGAAGAAGAGGCAAAAGAACTAGATGCGTTCTTAAGAGCAAACATTGAAGTGTTTGCTTGGACGCCTTACTAGATGCCTGGCATTGACCCCAAGGTCACTTGCCATAAATTGAATGTAGACAGGTTGGCCAAACCTGTAATCCAACGGGCAAGAAGACCGACGTTGATGCATGTCGAGGCATTGGAAGAGAAAGTAGACAGACTTCTAGAAGCTAGAGCCATTCGAGAGGTAAATTACCCGACATGGCTATCGAATACAGTGGTGGTGAAGAAAAAGAATGGTAAATAGAGGGTCTGCGTGGACTTTACCAGCCTAAACAAGGCCTGTCCCAAAGGCAGTTTTCCTTTACCTAAGATTGACCAATTGGTGGATGCCACTTCGGGGCATGGAAGGATGAGCTTCCTGGATGCCTACAGGGGGTACCATCAAATAGCTATGTACCCGCCAGATAAGGAGAAGACTGTGTTTATCACCCCAAAAAGGCTGTACTGCTATAGAGTAATGCCTTTTGGGTTGAAAAACGCTGGAGCAACTTACTAGAGATTGGTAACCAAGATGTTCAAACATCTAATTGGCAGAATAGTGGAAGTCTACATTGATAACATGGTCGTGAAGACCAAAAAACCTGAGGGTCATCTAGCCGACCTAAAAGCAGTCTTTGATATCCTTAAAACATATCGGCTCTGACTCAATGCATCGAAGTGCGCATTTGGAGTGGGATTTGGTAAGTTCTTGGGGTACCTAGTGACCAGAAAGGGCATTGAGGCCAGCCCAGATCAGATTAAGGCCACTCTAGAAATGAAAGTCCCAACATCGGTGAAACAAGTACAGATGTTAACTGGAAGGGCTGCAGCCCTGAATAGGTTCATAAGCAGAAGTTTTGACAAATGCAAACCCTTCTTCAGCTTAGTGAAGAAGGCCATAGACTTCTTGTGGATAGATGGATGTGAAGTTGCCCTGGCCGACTTGAAGAAGTATTTGACCACAGCTCCAGTTCTCTCAAATCAACAACCTGGAGAGGAGCTGTTCCGGTACTTGGCAGTTTCGGAACATGCAGTGAGCGCAGTGGTAATCTAAGAAGAAAAAGGGGAACAAAGGGCTGTTTACTATGTAAGCAAAACCCTGGCTGATGCAGAAACTAGGTATTTACCCTTGGAGAAATTAACACTGGCCTTAGTAATGGCTTCAAAGAAGCTGAACCATTACTTTCAAGCCCACAAAATTGTAGTGCTAGCTGAACATCCTTTGAAGTCCTCTGCAACAAGGAGATCGTGACAGAATAGCGGATAGCGGTAACACAGGGCGTATGACTGGAATACAGACCCAAAATAGTAATCAAAGGCCAATTCTTGGCCGACTTTGTGGCCGAATTCACTCTAGGAGCCATCGTACATCGGGCTCCGTTGAGCCGAGGTGAACGATGTCCAAACAAGCAAAGATGAGCCCAGCTGAAAGCAACAGAACAAAGGAAAGAAGAAAAACTCAAGCCCTGCAGCATTTACATCGGCGACTCCTTTCGACTGTTTGTTGATGGGAGTTCAAACCGACAAGGAGCGGGGGCAGGAGTAGTACTGGTATCTCCAGATGGACAGATACTAGAACAATCTATTCGTTTGGGGTTCAAAGCCTCAAACAATGAAGTAGAGTATGAAGCACTGATTGTAGGACGGAAATTGGCAGTAGCAGTAGAAGCAGATGAGGTGGTAGTCTTCTGTGACTCTTAGCTTATAGTCAACCAGACAACAGGCGAGTTTGCAGCCTGAGACGAAAGGATGTCGGCCTCTGCGAAAGAGGTTGGCAGATTGATGGCCATGTTTCAGAATTTCAAGTTACAGCAGATTAGCTGAGATGATAACAGTTGCCGATGCCCTGGCTAACCTGGCTAGTGCAATACAACTCGGAAAAGCAATGACGATAATGGTTGATTACTTGTCAGGCCCGAGCATTGAACCACCGACCTTAGAGTGTGAAGCAATGTGCGTGGACATGGGACCAAGCTGGATGGACGCAATAATAGCATTCCTGAAAGAAGGAAAACTGCCAGATGATCACAAATAGGCACACAAGATCAGATTGAAATCAACAAGATTCAGTTTGACAACAGAGGGACATCTCTACAGAAGATCCTTCGCTAGACCCCTTTTGACGTCTGTACATCCTTCACAAGTTAAAGATTTTTTGTACGAAATACATGAAGGAATATGTGGAAGCCACACTGGGGGTAGATCACTTGCCCATAGGGCCATCACCCAGGGGTATTGGTGGCCCTACATGGAGAAAGATGCAAAACTCTATGTCAAGAAGTGTGAAAAGTGCCAAAGGTTTGCACCTCTGATATACCAACCAACAGCAGACCTAAACCCAGTATCCAGTCCTTGGCCGTTTGCCCAATGGGGCATGGACCTCATTGAACAACTACCCCAAGCAACTGGCAAAGGAAGTATGTACTGGTAGCAACAGATTACTTCACAAAGTGGATAGAAGCTGAACCCCTTGCCAAGATTCGAGATGTGGATGTGAAGAGCTTCATATGGAAGAACATCATCACCAGGTTTAGGATCCCAAGAGCACTAGTTGCAGACAATGGAACACAGTTTGACAGTAAGTTAATCAAGAGCTTCTGTACAAAGTTCAAAATCAAGAATTATTTTTCCACCCCAAGTTTTCCTCAAAGCAATGGACAAGCAGAAGCATCTAACAAAATCATCTTGGATGAGATTAAGAAGAGGCTGCAAGTAGCAAAAGGAAAATGGGTGGATGAACTACCAAGTGTACTCTGGGCATATCGGACCATGCCGAGAAGATCAACTGGGGAATCCCCATTTGCCATGGCTTATGGCACATAAGCAGTCATTCCTCTAGAAGTCGGCATCCCAGGGATCAGAACCCAGGGAGTAGAGAACGGGACTAATGATGTATTATTAGCTCGAGATCTAGATCTGCTGGAAGAAAGAAGGGACAGAGCTGCAATTTAGCTGGCGGCATACCAGCAGCAGCTTGCCAGGGCTTATACTAAGAAGGTTAACCCAAGGGAGTTTCAAATCGGTGACCTCATCTTGAGAAAAGTTGACGGCAACAAGAAGGATCCCAAAGAGGGCAAGCTTGGCCCAAATTGGGAGGGACCCTACAGAATTATCTCGGTATTGGGCAATGGGGCATATCGGCTTGAAGATAATGAGGGCAAAGAGTTGCCAAGGCCCTGGAATGCTTGTAATCTTAAATTTTTTTATCATTAGACTTTCCTATTCTTTGTTATTTGCCGAAGTAATAAATAAAGCTTTAGCTTAATTTTTATACACTTATGATTGATAATATAATTGACGATGTTTATGAGATACATACATAATGAGAACCCAAGTGGAACTTAAGGTCACATTAGGGAGCAGAGAGTTGGAAAATGGTTCCTGGAGATCATGTTTAACACTTGTTGAAATTTGAGAAAAATTTACAAGTTGAAGTTAAACCGAGATCATGTTTAGCACTTGTTGAAATTTAAGAAAAATTTACAAGTTGAAGTTAAACCGAGATCATGTTTAACACTTGTTGAAATTTGAGAAAAATTTACAAGTTGAAGTTAAACCGAGATCATGTTTAACACTTGTTGAAATTTGAAAAAAATTTACAAGTTGAAGTTAAACCGAGATCATGTCAAACACTTGTTGAAATTTGTGAAAAAATTTACAAGTAAAGGCCAAGGTTGTATTAAAATGAGTACTTATGTACTTGCTGATGTAAACCGTTGGTGGGTATAACCGAGGTATTTTGCCCCGAGAAGATTACACAGTTAAGGTGTACATTAAAGACATGCAGAAATATTCTAAGTATGAGAGTCATACAAGACAGTAAGAGGAGGACAAAGATACAAACATTCAGGAGAGAAAGTGGTATTAACAGTCAAAAGAAGGCACATCGGCCACATCGAGAGCTTGCATTGTTTCAAAGAAAGAAAAAATACAAGGTACAGAAAGAAGAGAAAAGCATAAAACTAAGATTCTTCGGCGCCACTGGTAGGTTTGGTCTGGAGCTCGGAGGACTATTGAGAAGACATCTCGGCGGCCTTCTCAGCCGTGAGCTCGGTGTCTATTTCTTCAAGGGTTTGGTCAAGGCTCTTATCAGCAATAGGTGCGTCTGACGTTGCCTTCTCAGGAGCAGCATTTTTGGAAACCTCCTCACCCTCCTCATCTTAAGTCAAGTCCAGGACTTGCTCATTTTGAGTAGGGGACTTGGCCCCAGTAGCTTCTTTTAATTTCCTCACCAAAGCTTCGTCCTCAGACTCAGAATCGTCGTCGGATTGGCTTGGAGTTGGGGGGAATGGCAGGGCGAGGACGTCAGTGTTCCTGAGGGGGGAGTCCTTGGGGATTTCAAGCTGTTTTAGTAAAGTCATCCAACCAAGGGTGAAACCCTTGTTGCTCATAGTCCGCCGTGACATCGGCTACCCCCTCATTGTATCCCTTCTCATTGGCAGCCTTGAGCTTAGCGTTTTTTGTGGCCAAGGCATCCTGTAACTTTTTCTAGGCCTCGGCCGTCTTTTCTTCGGCCTATTTCTTTTGGGCCTCAAGAACTTTGTTAATGGCCTCAGCAGCATCCGCTTTTTCTTCGGCATCATCCTTAGCTTTGATAGCAGCCTTGGCCTGGTCTGCCAAAGTCTTCATTTTTTATTGCAGGTTTTTATTGGTCTTCTGCAGACTAGTAACCTCCCTAGTCTTGTCAGCCAACGCCTTCCTTGTCTCAAAAGATTGCATTGAGAAGGAGTAGGCGTGCTGGATTGCCTGAAGAAAAATGGACAGAGCAGAAGTTATTAGAAAATTTTCTAAGTATAAAAAAAGAAAGAAAGATACCAAGTGTGAAGACTTACTTGAACAGAATGCTGGAGCATCAATGCAAAGTTTTCATACTCGCTCATCTCGGCGTTTCGGTCGAGATCTCCAAGAAGGAGCAAAGCTGTGCTAAGGGCAACGCCGACGTTAACGTCATCGGCACTATCACCAGCTCTGACCGGTCTGTCCTCCAGTGTGATTTGGGGGGCCCCAGGGGGAATCATGTTTTAGAGACCCCGAGGTGGTGGCAGAGGATGACCTCGGCGTCTTTGATCTGGTAGACTTAGATGGTTGGGTCTCGACAGGCCTCTTTTCGACAGCAGAAGAGGTCTTCTCACTCTCTGCCAATTTTGAAATTGGCAAGGTGTCCTTAGTATCAATCTGAGTCACCGTTGCCTTGGGCTGAACCTTCTTCACACATTTTGGCTTTGGCTTTGGCTTTGGCTGAGGCTGGGTTTATGCTGGTTGAGCATCAACTGAGTCAGAAATGTTGGCCAAGAGATCTTGAGCGACTGCTTTTTGGCAGCCCATCTTAGCAGTAAGAACAGTTCGTCGACGTCGTCGGCGTTGAGATGGTGGGATCAGATGTGGAGCTGAGGTGGATGGTTGCTCTGCTGGATCTGAGGTTGATCCTTGATCTGGCCGAGATGATGACGCTGTTGGAGGAGTTGTGGCAGAAGGGGGAGATTGGCTTTTCTTCCTCTTGGGGACGTCAGGGAGTACTGATTTGTAGGTTGGGATGAAATTGAGTACCAAAGGGGCTCTGCGCTTGTGGACTGGCAAATCCAATAGCTTCTTCAAATTCTTGCTGGGGAAAAAGGACTTGCGGAAGCCTTTTTCTGTTTAGGGAAGAGCTGCAAGAAAAAGAAACATTAGAGCAAACGAAGTATTGAAGACTTTAAAGTCAGAGTAAATATAAACACTGGGCTCTTACCATTACCCTCTACAAAAACTGTTCGAGGAAGAGGGTAGAGGTGGAGGTCCTCATCTGGAGCGAACTCCCAATTCCCCGAGATAATGAAGTAATCATCCCTGGCTCCCTTGTTGGAGTCTGGGAGGTCGGCAACGATTTTATACCCTGTGGACCTCGGCTTGAGGTAGTAAATATAGCCTTTCTCATTTTTAAGGCCACACATGGTGTAGTAGTATTGGATGTCAGCTAAGGTAACCCTAGCGTTTTCTTGTTTGGCTAAGGCTATTATACAATTTATGACTCGATAGGAATTGATGGCAAGCTGCATTGGGTTCAACTTATAGTAATGGATTATCTCACGGAAGAGGATGTTGAGTGGGAGCGTAAGTCCGCACTCGATAAAGCTACAACAGGGAAGGGCATAGAATCAGTTGTAGGCATGATGGAGTCATCCTCTACAGCCAACCTCAGATGAACGTCGGCCGGGATGTCAAACTCCCACCTAAAGTGTTCTAACTTGGTCAGGGTGTCTACCCTATGCTTCCACATATCCATAACGTCGGCTTAACTCAGAGGAGTTGGATTTTAGAAAGAAGGTGTTTTGTAAAGAGTTATAGGGACCTCGGCAAAAACCTAAAATGTAAGCTGGGGTAAGAATTTGTGGGGATCGTTTCAATTCTTCTTAGAATTTGTGGGTTCTATAAACAAATCCCAAACCTAGATTTGTGGAAACGAAGATTAGAGGCAAGAATCTGGAAAAAAAAACGGCAAACAGAAACAAGAGCAATGATTTAGAATTAAGAAAAGGGGTGAATCATCAAGAACACTGTGACAGAGTGTGTGCCAGGGTGCAAGGCCAAGAACAGTGGCAGAACGAACAAGTATGTGGGTATTATGTATATTAAAGAATGGTTTGGGCAAAAAGCAAAATCATGAGAAAAATATGCTCAGAATACATGGTTGGATTCAAAAAGACAAATGTGAAGAAACATTGCAATTACAGTATACAGTTGTAACAGTTTGAGGAAGAGTAAAAATCAAAATGAAGGAACAGTGACTTACAAGGAAAAATTAGAGTCGCCGAGATCAGACGGTGGCAGCAACCGGAAAAGTGCAGCGAAAATCCTCGCCGGAGGGGAGTGAATGGAAGTAATTGCAGAAAGCTTTGCAAAAATGATAATGGTAGATTTGGGAGAAAAAGTTAGAGAGAGTAAGAGTTAGGTGCTTGAGAACGAAGGATACAAAAGTGAAAAGACGGAGAGAGAAAGTAGATTTTGATCAAAATGCGATGAATGGCGGCAGAAAACCATTAATACGTCTAGTATGACATGCTTGTCAGACGGCGCACCTAGACACAAAACGATTTACAAGCGTGTTTCGGACACGGTCTAGTGGGGGACGAACGCGTAGCAGAAACGGTTGATTTATTTTGCGTAACAGCTCATACGCGTGATAAAACTCTTGGAGTTCTTGGTTTAAGTGAAGTAATGGCCTCAGCTGATAGGAAGATCTCGGCTAAATATACTCAAATGAACTAGGTTATTGGTTCTAAAAAACCTTGATGAGGCAGACTACAGGGCCTGATTGTGTGAAGCCGATGTATTGGATGATACAGCAGCATTGCCGACATTCACAACATAGATTCCATCACCTCAGGATGCCGAGGTAATAGAACCTAGGGGGCAGTTGTGGGGATATATTTTCTGAGTTCCAACACGTGGCCAAGGTGATGCCGACGTGTCAGCCGAGGTGCCACGTGTCCTGGTCGTAATGCCGAGATGATCTCGGCCAGGCCGAGGATATCTCCGAAGGCATCGGATTCCAGGATAAGCAAATATGAGACAAGAGTCCTAGAATGAGGAAGGACTTCAGCCTAGATAAGGATAAAGCTTTTAGGGAGTTTATCTTTATCTATGAGAGAGTCCAGGATAAGCATTGAGCAGAAGTCCATTGAAGCTAGGCTTCTATTGGGACTAGGATTGAGTTGGTTATAAAAGAGAGGCACCCTCATGGGTCTAAGGTACACAATTTATATTCTAAATAGTGAGTTAAGCTCTATTGATTATCTTTGAGAGATAACTAACTTGATCGTCGGAGTGCTCCCGGGTGGACGAACCACCGTTGGAATCTCTTCTTTCTGTTACAGGTCATTCAGGTGCCATCTATTCTACCAGTGCTCTCCAGTTGAATACTGAGCTGACAGTGTGGTCAGAAATTCACTCACAATTATTTAATCTAAATGTATTTTATAAAATAAATCTCCAATCTCTTCGGCTGAGATTCAACGGTTTAAAATCTATATTTATCAAGTACATAATATTACTTATGCATTTATGTTTTGTAATTTCCATAATTTCATATTTCAAAATTTTTATAAGGTTTGATTTTAATTTTCACATTTTATAGTTGGTGTACTTTTTCTTAAATAATGTTATACTTATTATATTTTTATATTATATTATATTTTATTATGTGACTAAGTTTATTTGGTTGTGATTTTAAATTATAATTTATTTGATATTTTTATAGCTTATTTGGCTAAAAAATAGAAGTTTTTTAAACTACAATTTGTAACTTTTTTTTTTAAAAAAAAAAACTTATTTGAAATCCTTAAATACATATGAATATAAGAGTCTCATATCTTTCGTCTTAGTACTAACTTTTGAGGCATTATGTATATTTACACAATAAAAATGTTATATAAATTCTGAAAAGTTACATTGCGCCAAATAAATTTACAACTTATTTTATGTTAATAATTTAAAATTTTACTTATAATTTATAATCATTTTATGGGTCATGCCAAACATTAAACAAAATTTAAATAATACAAGATACAGTGAGATTAGGGCCTAAGTTACATAAGCTTAATAATGACTATGAATGTGGTGCACTAATATGTGGATAGTTTTCCTAAATAAATATTTGCCAAAATTTTGAATGAGAAAATTTTGTTTAAAAATAGGTTGATGATTAGATTTAAAGCATATTTGATAAAACTTAATTATTGATTTTGTAATGCTAAAGGTTTTAATAAAGTATAAAATTTTTAAATTACATAAATTTATTCATAAATTTCAAATGTGAAAAACGCTTGGAGTATTTGAAAATATTAAATTTATTCATAAATATTAAATTTTCAAATGCTAGAAGAACTATTTGATTAAGTATAGAATTTTTTAATAAAAATGGTTTATTAATAAAGTTATTTCGTACATATTTATAATTTATCATGCCTATTTTTTTTTTATTATTTAAAAGTTGTGATTAACTTTTAAAAA
Organism: Camellia lanceoleosa; assembly: GCA_025200525.1. NCBI lineage: Eukaryota > Viridiplantae > Streptophyta > Magnoliopsida > Ericales > Theaceae > Camellia > Camellia lanceoleosa. Next base: position 19,293,388 of record CM045766.1, on the reverse strand, counting down.
TTTAAAAATTTCTTATTTGAAATGTGGATTATGCATAAATTTATTAACAAATAAGGAAAAAAATTATAAATTCACATATAGTACATGTATTATCTTTTATTTGAACCATGTTAATTACAAGTGATGTAGGTCGAAAGATACCACATTGAGGCCACTTAAGTTATAGTTTTAGTTTTTCAATTTTGTTTATTTGGTGGAGATGATGTGTTTTGTGCACTTGCATAGATTTGGAAGGAAATATGTAAATTCAATAAAAAAAAAGGGCATGAAAGCAGATCCTTCGTGCGAGAAGTAAAAAATTCGAGCCAGCTAGACCACCTCACGTGTGGCTAAGCTTCACCACACATGCAGCCCACCACCGCTCAAGCGGCCCACCTAGGGACACGTGCATAGAATTTTGGGTGTGTTTTGCTGAGAATAAAAGGGAAAAAAATAGGCTAACCTAGGGTTTGAAAATTATTTTGAAGGAAAGGGAGGCTAGGGTTTTAAAGAGGTGATTTCTTCTCAAGCTTAAAGGACAACTTCCATGGGGGCTTCTTCCTCATCTTCTTCCTTTTCCCACTCCTCCATGAGTGGCTAGTCTTCTTTTCTAGGATTTTGATGAAACCCTAGCCATGTAATAGGATTTTTCATAAGCTTTGATTGTGAATTGGTTTGAATCAATGTATAGATGATTTAGAAGTTTTTAATTATTGTTCTTTTCATCTCTTCAAGTATTTTACTCTCTGTGATTGTTTAATGCTTTCCATACATTAGTTTTCTTTGTGTTTATATTCAATGTATGAGACGAGTCATGCTACGAGAGACGGGTCGTATTGCTATCATAATTTAGAGCAAATTCCTCGTGCTACTCGGGATGATTCGTGCCTGTACGTTGAATGCGACAACCCTCTTGATCAATATTTCAAATTTGTAGTTGTGAAATATTGGGTATTTCAAACCGGATTGGAATTGATAACCGATGTTAATTCTCATTTATGTGGTTAGTGGTGAATTCTTTGCCCTAAGATTTTTTTCAAAAATTAATATCTCAAACCCTAATTTTAATTGTCAATTTAATTTCTCAATTTCATTTAATTCCTATTTACTCATAAAATCTCTCAATCTTTTTAATCAAAATTAATTTAGGAATTTAGCAATTGAATTAGTCTAATTTCACATTTGTCCCTGTACATTGATACCTGGACTTGCCGTTATTATAAAAGAATTTGGTATAATTTAGTGTTTATTTTTGGTGTGTGTAATGACACATCAAATTTTGGCATCGTTGCCGAGGACTTCTGGTGAAATTGAGTAATTTAGAGCTACATTCTTATTTTAATTTGGAGTTTAGGGTTTTATATTTTAGTGTAGTTAAGTGTGCAGAGTATTTGCAATTGGAACCATCACTAAAGTGCAAGCGAAGCATAGCCAAGTTTTAAACAAAAATACCGCAACACTAAAGTGCTTAACAGAAAAAAAAAGCTTAAGTGGATTGGAGACAACGATCTACCCGTCAAACACCAACAAGACGAGTAAAGCATTTTCGTTTAACTGCTGTGAGTATTTTCTCCTTTGATATTCTGTTTTCATAACTTAGTGCACAGAATTAGAACTTAGTGTGTGTGTGTGAGTAGTGTATGCACGGGAGCTGTTCTTGTCGCCTTGAATTGTGGAGTTTGGATCTTGAACTAGAAAGGACTCTTAGGAAACTTAGAGCCTCTGCCCGTGTTCCTAGGCTTGAATATTCATATCCATACTTTGAACCAATAGAGATGAAAAACCCGAATGGCCTAAATGGGCCCAACCGGACCCTTAAGGATTACTTCACACCCACTGCATACACATCACCATCATGCATCCAATTACCCGACACCACTGCTACTCATTATAAGATTAAGTCTAGCACTATACAAATGCTCCCATCATTCCATGGACTAGCTCATGATGATCCTTATAACCATTTGAATGAATTTCTGAAAATTTGCTCTACAATAAGGATCCAAAATTTCACAAATGAGGCCTTAATGTTGCGATTGTTCCCATTCTCATTAAAGGACAAAGCCAAACATTGGCTAAACTACTTACTTGCTAATTCTATCACAACTTGGCACCAATTACAACAAAAGTTTTTGGAGAAGTACTTTCCCATTGGTAAGACCAACCAACTTAGGTGAGCCCTCACCAATTTTGCTCAAATTGATGACGAGCAATTTCACGAGACATGGGAGAAACTTCATGACCTTCTCCAACAGTGCCCCCACCATCAAGTGCCTGATTGGCAACTTGTTTAGACCTTTCACTATGGCTTAACTAAGCCTCATCGCCAAATGGTGGATTTATCTTGTGATGGGACATTCATGTCCAAAAATGACGCTGAGGCATGGCAATTATTTAAGAACTTAAGTGATAATTCCTTTCACCATGCCTCCACAGCTCGGCAAGTCCGGCAACCAGTAATTGGAGCCCCGAAGAGAGGGGGCATTTATGAGGTTGGGCAAAACCTAGAGTTAGCCCAACAAGTAGAGGTATTATCCCACAAAATAGACCAATTATTAGCTACGGGACATGCCCCTACATAGAAAAATCAACCTTAATTTCATAAGGTGTGTACTATTTGTGCGAGCCCTGCTCATGACTTGAGTGAGTGCCCTTCGGCATCACATTGTCCAGAGTTAGTCCAAGAGCACGTGAATGCGGCTAAAAGATTCTCCAACTCGGGTAATGACCCATATTCCAATACATATAATCTGGGATGGAGAAATCACCCTAATTTTTCATGGAGACCTTCTTCACAAGGCACTTCTTACAATCCTCCACCACCAAGGCAGAATTTTAATAATTTTGCCAACCAATCTTCCTACCGGCCACCATAACCTTATCGACCGTCACAACCTTATCGACAACCACAACTCCCGCCTATTCCTCAAGGCAACTCGGCCTTTAAGACTCAAGTGTTAGAAGTTCTCTTAGAACTTAAGGGGTTGGCACCAGTGGTTCACTCCCATAATCACTCCATTGCCAAGCTAGAGGCCCAATTGGGTCAAATGGCTAACAACAGGAATAGGAGAGAGGAGGAAAAGTTACTGAGTCAGACTGTGGCCAACCCTAAGGGTCAATATGGGGCAGAGGGGTTGGGTGGGAATGGAAAGCACCATTAGTAGGTGCAAGTGGTGATTACTTTAAGAAGTGGGAGAGAGTTAGAGCCTCGGTCGGTTGCGTCTGATGCAACTAAGGCTAAAAAAGTGATCGCAGTGGTCAACCCAAAGAGAGCAAGGGTGAGGGAGAGACACCTAGGGGAGATGACTTAGTCCCTAGCACTTCACATAAGCCTAAGGCCCCCTTTCCCCAATGCCTTGATGCACCGTCCCTTTTCAATAAGAAGGTGACATCTATGGAAGCGATGATGGAGGTTTTTAAACAAGTTAAAATCAACCTCCCCTTGTTGGAGGCGATTAAGCAAGTACTCTCCTATGCTAAATTTTTAAAGGACCTTTGTACGTAAAAGTGTAAATCTAGGACACATGTGTCCCAAAAGGTCGTACTCACGGAGCAAGTAAGCTCCATCTTATTGAATAACACACCCTCTAAGCTTAAAGATCTGGGTGCCCCTACCATTGCATGCATTATAGGGGACCATTTTATTGATAGGGCCTTGTTAGATTTAGGGGCTAGTGTCAATTTGTTGTCGTACTTTGTGTACGAGAAATTTGGGCTTGGCGAGTTGAAGCCCACTACTGTTACTCTCCAGTTGGCTGACCGGCCCCTCAAAGTGCCACGTGGCACGATTGAGGATGTGCTAGTAAAGGTTGATAGATTTTATTTTCCTATTGATTTTTTGGTCTTAGATATGGAACCGGTAGCCAACTGTAGGAAGCAAATCCCGGTGATCTTAGGTCGACCTTTCTTAGCTAAGGCCAATGTATGCATAAATTGTCGTGTCGGGATTATGAAAGTTTCATTTGGGAATATGCAAGTGAAACTCAATATTTTCCAAGCATCCCAACAACACCATGAGAGAGAGGAGTGTTTATTTGTGGATGTTGTGGATGGGATTGTGGAGGAGGCTTTTTCCTCCATTCTTGTAGAGGACCCTATAGAGACTTGTCTAGCTCATTTTGGGTTTGAAAATTTTGATATTGACGGGTCGGTTAAGGAGGTGAATGCCTTGCTGAATTCTTTTTCTACATCGGATTTTCCTCTATGGAAAGCCCAGTTGGAGTCCCTTCCTCCTCTGTCTAGAGAGCCTGCCATACCATCCTTAGTCACACCACCTACACTTGAGTTGAAACCACTCCCAGCTACACTTAAGTATGTTTTTTTAGGGCATCAGGATACTTTACCTGTCATCATTGCATCTGACTTAACTGCAGGGCAGGAAAGTCATTTAATGAGTGTTCTTGTGGCATATCGGAGTGCTATAAGGTGGTCAATGGCCAATTTGCGAGGGATAGATCCCTTCATGTGCATGCATTATATACATTTAGAGGAGGACACCAAATCTTCTCGTGAAATGCAACAGAGGCTTAATCCTAATATGAAAGAGGTGGTGAAAAATGAGTTATTAAAATTGTTAGATGTGGGTATTATATACCCCATCTCGGATAGTAAGTGAGTGAGTCCCACGCAAGTGGTGCCCAAGAAATCAGGCATCATTGTTGTTGAGAATGAGAAAGGAGAGTTAGTCCCCACACGAACCACTACTGGGTGGCGAGTGTGCATTGATTATAGGAAACTGAATTCCATTGCTTAGATCCTAGAGTGATTAGGGGGGTAGGGTTTTTATTGTTTTTTTAATGGCTACTCGGGATATAATCAAGTCCCAATGTACCCCGCTGATCAGGAAAAGACCACATTCACTTGCCCTTTTGGCACTTTTGCTTACAGGCGCATGCCCTTTGGGCTATGTAATGCACCGGTGACTTTTCAACGGTGTATGATAGCCATTTTCTCTGATATGGTGAAGAAATTCTTAGAGGTTTTCGTGGATAATTTTTCGATGTTTGGATCGTCTTTTGAGGAATGCCTTAGGAACTTAACTAGAGTATTGGAACGATGTACTGAGGCAAACCTAATTTTGAGTTAGAAAAAGAGCCATTTTATGGTTCGTGAGGGTATAGTGTTGGGACTCATTGTGTCCCCTCGAGGAATAGAGGTAGACAAGGCTAAGGTTGACCTCATTGCAGGCCTTCCTCCATCCACTTCCGTGTGTCAAGTTAGGTCTTTCCTAGGGCACGTAGGTTTTTACCGTAGGTTCGTCAAAGGCTTTAGTAAAATATCTTGTCCTTTCTATAGTTTATTTGCTAAGGACATGCCTTTTATCTTTGATGAGGCTTGCTTGAAGGCTTTTGAAATACTGAGAATGGCCCTTACCACTGCCCCAATCATGAAATCATTGGATTGGTCGTTTCCCTTTGAAATCATGTGTGATGCTTCAGATTATGTTCTTGGGGTTGTGTTGGGTCAAAAGGTCAATAGGGCACTCTATGCTATATACTATGCTAGTCGTACTCTCTCGAATGCACAATTGAATTACACTACCATCGAAAAAGAGCTACTAGCTATGGTCTTTGCCCTAGATAAATTCCAGTCCTATCTCCTAGGTTCCAAGGTCATAGTCTTCATTGATCATGCCGCTTTGCCGTATTTACTATCAAAGAAAGAGACCAAACCTAGATTGATTAGGTGGATTTTACTCCTTCAAGAGTTTGACCTAGAAATCCGGGACAAGAAGGGATCCAAGAATGTAGTTGCGGATCATTTATCCCGCATCTTTATTGAGAACACGAGTGATCCCTTAGCCTTGCATGACTTGCTTCCAGACGAGCAACTTATTGCGGTTTCACACGTGACCCTTTCGTTGTTTGCTCGTATAGTGAATTACTTGGTAGTTGGTCAAATTCCAAAAACTTGGTCTAAGCAAGACAAAAATCGATTTTTTTCACAAGCCAAACACTATTTTTGGGAAGACCCAGAATTGTTCAAGTATTGTTCGGATCAAGTGATTCGGCGTTGTGTGCCTGAGAGTGAAACCCATAGCATTCTCACCTTTTGACACTTTCATGCACGTGGCAGCCATTTCAGTGGTCAGAAAATGACCGCCAAGGTTTTACAATGTGGGTTCTATTGGCCCTCTATCTTCAAAGATGCCCATAACTTCTGTAGAACTTGCGAGCATTGTCAATGCATGGGCTTTATGTCATGGCAATATATGATGCCGATGACCCCTATTTTAATTGTTGAGATTTTTTATGTTTGGGGCATCAACTTTATGGGTCCCTTTCCACCATCTTTTGGCTTTGAATACATTTTGGTGGCTGTGGACTGTGTCTCCAAGTGGGTAGAGGTAGTGGCAACCAGAACAAATGACCACAAGGTTGTGGTTAAATTTCTCCGTGAGACTATTTTTTGTCGTTTTGGGTTTCCACGTGCCATAATTAGTGACAGTGGCAAACATTTTTGCAACCGATTCTTTGAGGCATTAGTGCACAAATACATGATCACTCACAGAGTTGGCACTCCCTACCATCCCTAGACTAGTGGTCAGGTAGAGGTTTCTAATAGGGAGGTTAAACACATCCTCGAGAAAACTGTGAGGCCCGATAGGAAAGATTGGTCCACTAGGTTGGTTGATGCACTTTGGGCTTATCGCACTGCATATAAGACACCCATCAGGATGTCTCCATATAGGATTGTGTTCGGGAAACCATGCCATCTCCCTGTTGAGTTGGAACACTGAGCTTTATAGGCCATTAGGAAGTTCAATTTTGATATGGCTAAAGCCGGTGACCACCAGAAACTCCAACTTAATGAGTTAAACGAGCTCTACAATGATGCGCATGAGAGCTCAAAAATTTACAAGGCTAGGACTAAGGCATTTCATGATAAACATATTTCTCGCAAGTTCTTCGATTCTCATCAAAAAGTGTGGCTGTTCAATGCTAAATTGCGGTTGTTCTCGGGTAAACTCCAGTCTTGGTGGGATGGCCCATATGAGGGTATAGAAGTCTTTCTGCATGGGGCGGTTGAAATTAAAAATCCACAAGATGGTATAACCTTCTAGGTCAATGGCCAAAGATTGAAACACTATGTGGATGGTATTGAAAAAGAGGAGATGATTGACGGACCCAATATATCTTCCATAGTGATTACTTTGAGTCTAAGAGACTTTAATTTCTCTAAAGGTGTAATTCCTTTGGTATTAGTCGTGCCTGAACGGCATCTGACGATCTGGTATAGCCACCTAACTGTGTTTGTAGTGAGTTCCTAGGAGACCAACTTAGATGGGGAAAACTAGAGTTCAAATGGCAAAGCCTAGAACGCAAAGGTTTGGAATTTCTGAAACTAGAGTCTGGTTTAAATACCTAGCGGTGTGGAGATTGCTTCAAAACCACCCCCGCTTGAACTGTGTATGGTAGCCTCATAGGTCGAGTTAGCTTTATGCGCCTCAATTGTAGATACAGAATCAACCTAGTCTGTCACCCTGTTGGAGAATAGGGAAAGTTACACACATTGTTAAGGAGAAAAGTAGTACCCGTGATTTTCGTGTGAAGATTATACTTTTGTTGCGCATTTTGATATTTTCGATATTATATATATATTTTTTAATTTTCAAATGTGTATTGAAAGGTAGAAATGGTTTAAATTTTTATTTGGATTGTGATTGGGTTTTATTTAAAATAAAAAAAATAAAAAAAATTTGGGTTGTACTTGGGTTTTAAAAAAAAAGAGTAAGTTGCAGCAGACTGCATGTGTGGCCCGCACAGGTGCATGAGCGGAAGACACAATTAGAGCGCACGAATGGAAGGGCATGGGCACACGAGTGGTCCAGCCCAAAAGCATTCTGCTTTCAGTGCTTGTGTAGCCCAAATGGCGCACGAGCGGTACAGTCCAAAAAAAAAAAAAAATGTACCGCACGAGCGGAGGCCCAGGGCGCACAAGCGACCTAGGCCCAAAACCATTATGCTTTCACATCGCAGGAGCGGCCAATTTCCACCACTTGAGCGGCTCAAAAATAGGCATTTGTGTGGCCCAAATGGTGGGCACAAGCGGACCAACAAAAATGAAAAAAAAAAAAAAAAAAATTGCCTACAGAATTTTTTTCTTATTATATTTATTTTAATTTACTTATTTTGTATTTCTTCAAAAAAAAAATGTACAATTTTATTTCTTTATTTATTTTTATTTCCTTATTTTATTTACATATAAAAAAAATAATTAAAAAAAATTGGCAATTTTTATTTGGTTATTTATTTATTTATATTTATTTATGTTATGTTAGTTTATTTTGAAAAAAAGAAGAAGAAAAATTTCAATTTTGTTGCCAAAAACCCTACACTCACTTGTTGACCACCTCACTTTCCCAACTATACTCACTCTCTACCTCTCATCTTCTTCTTCTTCTTCTTCTTCTCTCTCTCTCTCTCTCTCTCTCTCACACACACAACCCCACATACCCACAAACTCCATCCAACCCCACAATCACCAACTTCTTCTTCCTTCTTCCTTCACCTTTCACCCCACCTTTTTCTCAACACCACCTTCTATCGGAGCATTACCATATTTTCCGACCAGCGACTTTCCGGCGACCATTTTTTCCGGCGGATCTACATCATCTTCATCTTTTGTTTTCTTCCTATTTTTTAAGGTAATCACCCTATTTTTGTTTTGATTTCTTAACTTTTCCATAAAATATAGTAATTTAATAGTTGTTGTTGAGGCTTTGTTCATCATCCTTGTACCTACCATCATCTCCACCATTGTCCATGATCTTTACATCTCAAAAAAAAAAAAAAAAAACTCTACCTGGGTGTGCACCAACAGACCCACCGCACATATAGCCCTCTCCGGCGCACATGCGGCCCAAACCAAAAAAAAAAAAAAAAAAAATCACAAAATAATAATAATAATCATTTACCTTATTGTTGCTTTTTTTATTTATTTTATTTTTTATAATGTAGTTGTTTAGTTTAATTGTTTAGTTAGTGGTTCTCATTTGTTTAATTGGTTAGTAGATTGTTGTTATTTTTAATTTACTTGTTTAGTTAGTGATTTTATTTTATTTTATTTTTATTTTGTGATGTAATTGTTAGTTTAATTGTTTAATGGTTTAGTTTTTATTTTATTTTTATTTTTTGAATTTTTATTTTATTTTATTTTCTTCTACTAACTTAGATTATTTTATTTTATTTTCTTATTTATTTATTCATCTCATGCTAACTTAGTATAAGCTAATTTTTGTAGTATATATATATATTGAAATAAAAGAAATCAAGGAGTGTGATGACAATAAGGATTCGCATGATTTGTGCATGCATGCGCTGGTTGATGTGGTCTAATATAATGTTTCCACGTTTTTGGTTGTGCTGGTTGTCTTATGTTTTGCAGGAATGGCTTCATTATCCCGCCGAGCACCCAAATGGCCCTGCAATGCCAACATTGCATTTAGGGATGTGCCAACCACGCTTGGGTCAACAAACTAGTTGCCTGTGATACATCCTTTGATATCGCATACCTCCGATGCCTTCAACCCACTGCGTGGAGTGTCTGGCAACTTGAAGACCGTGGCCTCTTAGGCGTCTACACCGTCACTGAACCGGCGTATCCTCGCATTGTGCGAGTCTTTTATCAAAATATGTACACCAATGATGAGGCCCTGGAAGCTCTTTTGTTCCTTGTTGACAGGGTGGAGTTAGCCGTTACACCAGCTTCCATTGCCGAGGTCCTCCATTGTTCCATGGACACTATCAATGCAGAACAGTTTCCAGCATTCACTCGGGAACTCACCATCCTGTTACTGGTAATTGAATTTTATGAGGGGCGACAAGATGATGACAATCGTACTAGCACCTAGCGAGCTAACTTACCACACCACCTTCTCTTCCTCAATGTGGTTCTAAAAAAGAATGTCATCCCTCTTGGCCACAAGGAAGAGCGGTGAGGGGACTTCCGCCGTGCCTTGCACCGATTTGACTTCGGGTTTTGGGTTAACATCCCTACTTTGATCTACAACTAGATAAACAGAATCCTTAATGAAGTTAAAGAGCACAACACCTGGGACAGTTCTACATGGGCCCTCCCTTTCGCCAGCCTCATCACTGCACTCATAAAAGCCCAAGGGACATACCCACTCAAGTCCAATGAGGTTCAGCTTCCGTAACCCACACTTTGTGGAAAAACCCACTGGCGCCAAGCCATTGCTCGCTTGTCGCCTCCACTACTCCTTCCTGATGCCCTGACCAATCCTAATGATGCCTCGGTAGAGCCAACCGCCGCACCAGTGCCAGCGCTAGCACCAGCACCATTCTGTATGACAACGGTGCAATATCAGGCTCTTTTGGATAATCAAGCTGTTATTTAGCAATCGGTGGTTGATCTCCGAGCCGACTATCAGGCCTATCGGGATTAGTCATAGGCGGCATTTGATGGGTATCAGCAGTCAGTTACATCTCTGCAAACTGACTTCGACGTATATCGGGACTCAAGCGAGTAGCGGTTTGATCAGTGTGGCGCTAGGGTTCGTGATGAGGCGTTCGAGACTCGGACATTGATGCATGCCCTATTCGAACAGCATTTCCTACCACCGCCAGATCCACATCAGTGATATCTGTATATTTTCTTTATTTTATTTCTTTATTTTATTTTATTTTATTTTTCTTTTTCTTTTATACTGTACAGTAAAAAATAAAAAATAAAATAAAAAAGTGTGTGTGCGTTTGGGTGTCCTTGCCTCGCTGGATGTGCGCCCATGCTGTCTGGTAAGATCCTCTCTCCCATTTTACTATCTCATGTACAATTGCTTACATTGAGGACACTATTGTATTCCAGTTGGGGGGTGAGGGTATTTATAATAACCATTCATGTTTGTACTTGTTGCACTTGATTGCACCACTTCACTTAATGTTCACTTTGTGCCAGTATGGTAATGATATGAGCATATGTTAATTGGGGAACATAGTGGGCTTGTATGAAAAGGGTTTATTGGATAAATACTCACATGTGATGTTTGCATTAGGATAGTTATTTGTGTTTGTGGTATTAGTACACTTGTCAAAAGTATACCTTAATTCACATGAACACACTATCATAACGGTGACCTCTTTATTATAATCCTTGGTGTACATCATTGATAATGGTTAAGGTTGCAAAAAAGAATAAACGAGTAGCCAAGATTCTTAAAAAAAAAAAAAAAAAAAAAAAAAAGAAAAAAAAAAAAGGGGTGTCTCTACACCTAGTGCCCTAAAACCGTCTAGTTTGGGAGTCATTGGCCCAATACTTGATACATGGGTTAATTAGAAAGCTAAAGGGACCTAGACATTACATAGTTAAGAAAAAAAATAAGGAGAATGACTTGTTCGGATTCGTAATCTTTTCAACTCGAGTTATTAAGCTCGTAGGGTGTTAGTGCCCTAAAATCGTCTGGTTTAGGAGTCATTGGCCCAATGCTTGTTACATGGGTTGATTAGAAAGCTTAATGGATCAGGACATTGCACAGTAAAAAAAAAAACTTTTGAGAATCTGGGCTGCAACAGTTTAGTTTTTTTTGTATATGTTGGGTGTTATTATGAGTTACACTAGGCTATTATAGTGGACAATTAACTAATATGGAGATCGCACTTTACACCGAGGGTATTGATGATGTGTCTACTAGCATGCACAAGTACAGGAGACTTTACTTTTGTATTAACTGAATTGTGGTTTTGACTCAATAGATTCATTCTTGCTTGTCCACCGTGCCTTTAATAACTCATCATGTCTTAATATCACATTATAGTGGCACATAAGTTGATTGTTAGGTGGAGTAGTGTGATTCATTGTTGTTGAGCGGATATGAATATGTTGATGTTTGTGGGTATCATTTCTGAAAACCCTCACGAGACCATACTCGTCCACTTGGGGTAACCTTGTTGTTTAAAGGCTTGTTACATATGCTAAATGCAATCGTGATCCCTATGAAAATGGTTTAGAGTTATTTTACTTTTCTTATTTCTTTTGTTTTGCTTGAGGGCTAACAAAATGTAAGTTGGGTGATGTGATGTAGGCCGAAAGATATCACATTGAGGCCACTTAAGTTATATTTTTAGTCTTTCAATTTTGTTTATTTGGTAGAGATGATGTGTTTCGTGCACTTGTACGGATTTGGCAAGAAATACGTAAATTCAATCAAAAAGGGCGCGAAAGTAGATCCTCCATGCGAGAAGTGAACAATCTGAGCCAGCTAGACCACTGCACGTGCGGCCCACCACCACTGGAGGGGCCCACATAGGAGCTCGAGCAGCCTATCTAGGGACGCGTGCACAAAATTTTGGGTGTGTTTCGTTGAGAATAAAAGGGAAAAAAATAGGCTAACCTAGGGTTCGAAAAGTATTTTGAAGGAAAGGTATACTAGGGTTTTAAATAGATGATTTCTTCTCAAGCTTAAAGGACAACTTCCATGGGGGCATCTTCCTTATCCTCTTCCTCTTCTTCTTCCTACTCCTCCATGAGTAGCTAGTTTTCTTTTCTAGGGTTTTGATGAAATCCTAGCCATGTAATAGGATTTTCATAAGCTTTGATTGTGAATCGGTTTGAATCAATGTATGGATGATTTTGAAGTTTTTAATCATTGTACTTTCATCTCTTCAAGTATTTTACTCTCTGTGATTGTTGAATGCTTTCCATACATTAGTTTTCTTTATGTTTCTATTCAAAGTACGAGACGAGTCATGCTACGAGAGACGGGTCGTATTGCTACCATAGTTTAGAGCAAACGCCTCGTGCTACTCAAGATGATTCGTGCCTGTACGTTGAATATGACAACCCTCTTGATCAATATTTCAAACTTGTAGTTGTGAAATATTGGGTATTTCAAACTGGATTGCAATTGATAGCCGATGTTAATTCTCATTTATGTGGTTAGTGGTGAATTATTTGCCGTAGGATTTTTCTCAAAAATTAATATGTCAAACCCTAATTTTAATTGTCAATTTAATTTCTCAATTTCATTTAATTCCTGTTTAGTCATAAAATCTCTCAATCTTTTTAATCAAAATTAATTTAGGAATTTAGCGATTGAATTAGTCTAATTTCACATTTGTCCATGTGGATCGATATCTGGATTTGCCATTATTCTAAAAGAATTGGTATAGTTTAGTGTTTATTTTTTGTGTGTATAATGACCCATCAATAAGCCAAGTAGTCATTCTGGCTCAAGTTACCTATAGAATAAATATTGAGATTTAAGTACTAGCCATTAAAATGGTCTAACACATTTTCAATCAAATACACTATAAAAAAGCTTAGGCCTATGGGATAGAGTTAAATTGTTTTATTTACATATTCAGTTTAATTTATTTGTTTAGTATATTAGTTCTAATTTTTTTTAATATAAAACAATTAAAATATATAAAAAATCAAAAATTAAAAAATATAAAAAATCAAAAATTAAAAATAATCTATATGGAGTTCAAATTAAGAAAATGACTATAGGGTTTGTAAAAATGTCCAATTGGTCTAACCTCTAAAATATTAGTAAATATAATTAACTAATATTTAATGAGACTATTTTAGAAGTTATACTTAGCAGCCTAGCATGATTGAAATCATCAAAATCTTATTTGAGGAGTAGGTTAAATATTGGGGTCACTGATACTCTATTTTTTCCCTATTTTTTTATTTATTTATTCTTCAATTTTGATTTATTGATAAGGTAATTGATTTTACATAATAGATATGAGATAATTGGTAAATTGAAAAACTAGAATTACAAAATTCATCAAGACGAAATATATTTATATTTTATCATAAATATAATTATTATATGGGAACTAATCAATGTTAAATAAATTTTATTTTATATTATAAATAAAGTTTTTGTTATAATTTAATTTTAAGAATAATCTTTAATTATTTATTTTAACCTGTGCATAGCATGGGTATTATACTAGTATTGTCAAAGAAAATATATATATATATATATTTATTTATTTATTTATTTTATCTTTACTGAATAATGTGTTTCCTCCTTAGGGTGTTTATGAAACAAAATAAATTGAGCTGTTATTTTTATTAAATAAGGGTCTAATAGAGAAGTTTTGACTAAAGGGGGATGCACTAATAAATCCCAAATTAATAACTTATGCACTGTTTAGTCCTAAAAGTTTGCTTATAGACTGAAAGGTCCCATTATAATGTTAATAACATCAGATATAATGTTAATAACATCAGAGTCATGTTACAAATATTAGATTTCAAACATCTAATGTTTATCGAATTTCAATAATGTTTGAAAATATAGGATGAAAAACATCTAATGTTCATCAGATTTTAATAAATTTTGAAATTATAGAATGAAACATCAGATCATTTACATCATTTACATCATGCTGATGTAAAAATGGGATTAAATGGAGTATAAAAAAACTTTTAGGACTAAATGGTTCAACGTTTCAAAAGCTAGGATTTATGGGTAAATTAATAAATATGAATATCACATTGTGACACAAACTTACATTTGGTTGAGACCAAATAATTTTTCAATTCGTATAACGGCTGTATAATTGAAAGAATTATCGTGGAATTATTCCATCATCTAAGTCAGTTTGAGAATCAAACATTTAATTAAAAAATTAAAAAATTATGACAGTTAAATTATGGAAAAAAGCAAATTGGTGGGATTGAAAAGCAAATTGGTGGGATTATTAAAAAGTATTGTATTATAGTTGAAATTTTTTGTGGTGCACCTTTGACACATAATGAATTAGGTTAATTATATTGATACGTTTTGAGATTTGATTGGATTACATTCCACCTCTTTATGTTTTTCAAATTGTATTCTCACTTCTAAGATAAATAGTCTCATTTCACAAATCCTCTATTTATATAAAAAGTAACAACTCTTGGTAAAAAAATAAATGAAATTATATTGAAAAAAAAAAAACAAGAAAAGATAGTATAATTTCAATGTCTTTTTGATACCGACGTTAATTTCAACTAAATAATTACAATAACAAAATGTCAATGTAATTTATCAAACATCAAAAAATTATATATATTAAATTTAAATCTCCGGAGTGTAATGTAATTTATCCTAATGAATTTGTACCATGTAAATAAACAATTTACACCATATACAGAAAATTTACACAACGATAAAAATAAAAATAAAAATATATTTTCACTATACTATTGAAATATAATTTTTTTAATATTATTTTCTATACTTCTTTGTAAGTTTTTTATTTTTTATTTTTTACTTCTAGAAAACAAAAAAAAGGAAAATGATTTGGAGCCTTAAAAAGAGATCCCCTAATCACCCTAATTTCCTGTTTTGGCAACTGTTTCTTTTTTTTTTCTTACTTGATATGGAAATTAGAAAAATTAAGGAAAATATTTTTAGGGAGATGTAGCATGACCGTAAAAAAAATAACAAAAGAAAAAGAAAAACTACCCCTAGAAGATGACAGCTTTTCAGCCATATTGATTTGAATGGGACTTTTGATGTGACTTTTAAAAATTCTGAAACATGTTAAAAAAATTAAACCTATTTTAGATTTGGAGAATGTTTGGGAACACTATAAAAGTATATATATATACAGAAGCGATTGGGACCTCGAATCGGGCTGCCTCGAATCCCCCGAAACCATGAAACGACGTCGTTTCGTGGTTGTAATTTTTTTTTTTTTTTTTCCAGCAGAAGCAGAGCAGGAAGAAGAAGACGGAGGGGAAGGAGGGGGACGGGGAGGGGGAGGAGGAGGGGGAAAAAAAAAAAAAAAGCCTAAGCCCAAAACGACGTCGTTTTGGGCTTAGGGGGATTCAGGGCCTCCCAGATTCGAGGTCCAAAACATTTTTCATATATATATATATATATATTTATCTTTTTATATTTTTTTGAGTCTTACTATGTCTTTATTTTTTTATATATTTTTTTTATACAAATTAAAAAATTTATTTATTTAGATTATTTCAAACACCTTCCTAATTATGTGATAATTTCTAAGAATATTTAAAGTATGACACAATTTGGCATCCTCTATTTTAGTACATTTTTAAATTTTTTTTTTATTTTCTTAATCACATTATCTCTCTATTTGCTTTTTTTTTTTTTTTTTTTACATCTTTTCATAAAAAATGAAAAATATAATTATTTAAATTATTCTAAACACCATCTCTCTCTCTAACAATCAACTAATCATAGTTTTTTTACACATTACTAAATCTAAAAAGTTAATTTAAAAAATATATTTACATATAATTTTCCTTATCACATCACTCTCACTTTTTGCAACAGCACATCATGC
The DNA here is from genome assembly GCA_025200525.1 of Camellia lanceoleosa. Taxonomy (NCBI): domain Eukaryota; kingdom Viridiplantae; phylum Streptophyta; class Magnoliopsida; order Ericales; family Theaceae; genus Camellia; species Camellia lanceoleosa. The sequence goes on along the minus strand of CM045766.1, from coordinate 19,277,132 downwards.
TTACATGCACACATTCACATTTACATTTATATACACATACACATACATCTAGTGACAGAGCCAGGAATTTAGGCTAAATTTGGCATCTACTAAATAATACAAAAAGTTAAAAAGTCACTATCCTATTTAAGTTACATCATCTTATTTAAATCGCATCATCTCTCTAACACATCACATTAAACCCAATCCAAACCCAACCCATATAAACCAATAAGTCAAAAAGTACACTTTTTTAGAACATCCCAAACCAACCCTTAATATAAGGGGGGCACTTATTAATTACAATATCAAAATTTTTCTTCCCCAATCAATAACAATAATATAATAATAATTTTTCGAGCTAATTTTAAACATTAAAAATTAATATTCATTACAAAAAAAAAAAATTAATTCTAAACTTTTATAATTGACCCCGATGAGTTTTCATCTTTTGAAATCTTTCCATAATAGTATCATTGTTAATGCCATAAAAAATATCTCTCTCAATGTAAACAACCAAGCTATCATTCATCCATTCATCCATTCATCATTCGGTTCCGCAACTGATTCTTCACAATATTCATAGCTGAAAATACCCTATCAACAGTAGCAGTTGCAACAGGTAAGATTAATGCTAAAGTCAAGAGCAAATACACTAATGGATGTACTTTGTCTCTTTCAGTCTCCACTATTTTCTTAGCAAGATCGGCAATTCCATTCAACATTGAGAACTCACTACTGATAGCATATTGAAAATATATGTGTCAAGTTGATCATTAAGTACCATGAGCTCCACTGAAGAAAATTCTTTGGGATAAAATTCAGCAAGATGAATTAACTTTTTCTTGTCAAAACTAGAGAAAGAGTAAGATGGATTCAAACACACCACACAAAGTAACAACTTAGTGTTCGATTCAGTGAAACGAGCATTTAGTTCTTGAATTTGCATATCCACAACAATGTAGAATAACTCAGCGCGATAGTGATGTAAGTTTGTAATTTCTTTAGCATTACACCTTTTTCTTCCTCGAGCTAAAAACATATCTTCCATTTGGGGAACATCAATTTCATGCTTTTCACAAAAAGACAAAATATCATCAAGTAAGATGTCCATTTACTCTCCCTCATCTTTTGGAACTGTACTTTAGAAATTTGAACTAAATTCATGGCATTAATAATATTTTGATCTTTCCTTTGTAGTGTTTGCGATAACTCACTTGTAATAGCCAATATCGTTTTCATCAAATGAAGGTTGAATACAAACTCAAATGATTGAATTGAGTCCAACAATACATTTGCTTCTGCTCGTTGTTCTGAATTTGAACCATCCTTCGAAATCATTTCAAGCACATCAATCACTGTTGAAAACATACTAGCCAAGTTGACTAAAATACCATAGTGTGAACTCCAACGTGTATCACCAGCACATTTAAGATTAGTTTCTTGATTTAAGCCTTGCCTATTAGATAGCTCTCCAGTATTAAGTGCCTCAGCAGCTTTTACAGCTTGCTTCTCCCAAACAATATCTCAGCGTTTACATGATACTCCAACAACATTCACCACATTAGAAACCAAAGTGAAAATTAAAGCAATTTGATTATGATTCTTTACCACGGCTACAAGTGCCAATTGCAATTGATGAGCAAAACAATGAACATAATATGCACAATGATTCTCTTTCAGTATAAATGTTTTAAGGCCATTGAACTCACCTTGCATATTACTAGCCGTATCATATCCTTGACCCCGCAATCTGGAAATACTCAATCCAAGTCTAGAGAATAAAATTTTTACAGCTTGTTTGAGTAAGAGAGCATTCGTATTAGCAACATGCTCAATACCCAAAAAATGCTCAATCACTTGGCCTTTTTTGTCAACATATCATATTACAACTGCCATTGGCTCCTTGATTGATATGTCACGGGCTTCATCAATCAAAACAGAAAAAGTGCATTAGCAAGATCTCTAATAATCACATTGATAGTTTCAAATGCGGCCATATTTACAATGTCTTTTTGAATATCAGGAGATGTCAACTTGAGATTTTGTAGAGCATTGCTCAATGCAACCACTTTGACATCTTCATTATGATTAGCAAGAAACTTGAGAAGTTCAAGAAAATTTCCTTGGTTACTTGAATTTTCAAATTTATCATGCCCACGAAACACAAGTCCTTGTCTTAGAAGAAATTTGACACAATTAACTGATGAATTCAAACGGGTTCGATACTCAATTCGAGCTTGATCAGATTGTTTGAAAAAAATCATTTGAATATGTTGGTTTTGGTTTAACAAGTCTTGACATTTACTCGAAACTTGATTATGAGCACTATTAAGACCTCCAACATGAGTCTGAATTTTTTCTTTTTTCATACAATTTGAGAAACCCTCTCCAACAAAAGAATCACCACCAGCTTGATCTCCAATATCGGGTTTGAAAAGATAACAACATAAACAAAATGCTGCATCTTTTGCTACGCTACACTCTAACCAATTAGGAAATTCACTAAATGCCGAAGTTTTTGTCCAAATGATTTTTGGGGAAAATTATTGTCACGCCCCAAAAATAATCCCACATAACTATTACATCAACCCACTTCCAAAATGAGATATTAACCAAGTTCATTTACATAGTTCCAGATGTTTACCCAAGTATTCTCACATGCCATTATACATTTATTTACAAACTAGTACATGAATCTATAGCATGTAAAAGAAATCATTTAAATCACAACAAATAAGGCCCTCAAGGGCTTACAAGTTCCAAGGCAATAGCCCGATTACACATAATGGTCTCTCAGACCCAAACACATTAGCCTTTGGCTTACAGAAGATATCACAACTGTCACGACCCGAACCCGCCCCTATGGGTTAAGGCCATAACCGGCCAGTAATCACGAGATTACCTACGGCCTCAAACCAAATAAGATAAGACTCATCAGAGTAAAAGGGGTCAAACGGAAGCAAATTTAAAACTTTGTCATAGAGTCGTGCTTATATGCACACCATAACATTCCATACGTACATATGTTAATAACTCACAACAGAAAGTGTAATGACATAAGATTCTATACAGACAGGATCATCCAAATTAAGTCAACCCATGAAAACTATATACAGGCGTATTCAAAACTTCGTCAACCTAACAAAATGTAAATACATAACAAAAGGGCGAAGACGAGTCTCGTGCATGAGACACAAGGGCTGACGCTCTCAAAACCTTAGTTGTTCCATACAGACTTCACTGAGGCTGGGTCTAGACTTCTCTTGGCTCACCTACAAACATATGAATGAGCGTGAGCGAAAACCTAGTGAATAATATCAAATAAATACAGAAGTTACATAATAATATAGAACAACATGTTCCAAACGGCCTTGGGCCCAATTCCTATTTCTATTTAACAGATATATAACTATACGAAATTCAAATCGAGTGACTGTAGTTCTAAACATTCTGGCCTTTGGCCCATTCAGATTTCCATTCATATCAAAACGGCCTTCGGCCCATTCATTTATGTCAAAACGGCCTTCGGCCCATTCATTTCTATCAAAATGGCCTTCGGCTCATTCGTTTACGTCAAAACGGCCTTCGGCCCATACATTCATGTCAAAATGGCCTTCGGCCCACTCATTCATGTCAAAACGACCTTAGGTCCATTCATATATGTCAAAATGACCTTAGGTCCATTCATATATGTCAAAACGACCTTCGATCCACTCATTTTTATCAAAACGACCTTCGGTCCATTCATTTCTGTCAAAACAACCTTCGTTCTATTCATTTACGTCAAAACGGCCTTCGGCCCATACATTCGTGTCAAAACGGCCTCTGGCCCATTCACTCTATTATTCAGATCAAACTGGCCTCAGGCCTATTCAAACTTTCATATCAAACTGGCCTTCGGCCCATTAATCCTTTCCTATCAAACTATCATTCATATTAGATTGTCGTTCATACCAGATTATCATTCACATCAGATTATTATTCGTGTCAGACTATCATTCATATCAAACTATCATTCATATCAAACGGGCATTTGGCTCATTCGCTCTTTAGGCATAGTAAGCGTTTGTCCATAATTCAAATTACAGACTTATAGGAAGCTAAGCAATTGGACAAATAGCATATTTCAAATAACTTTATTAAGATACTACTCACAGTGATCGGCATGTGGATTTTCCCTGGAGCTTGACTCTACATATCACATAACACATATGAGTCACAAATAATTCAATCCGTTCTTTAATTCACATATTCCTCTTTAGGCTTTATTCTTATCTCTTTAATTCAATCACAATGCTCAATGCATGCCTAAGAGTGTTTAGAAGTGAAAGGGAACGGAAAACAGAACACATAATGCATTTTCAAAATTTCAGAAAACAGGATCCCCGTTCGAGCGTGGACTTCCCCGCTCAAGCGGACCCAAGAGGCCTGCAAAAGTACTGGTTAGGTCGAATTCAAGTTCGATCGTGCACTTTGGCGCTCGAGCGGAAGGCCTCTCTATATGGATCCCCGTTCGAGTGTGGACTTCCCTGCTCGAGCGGATACCATGTCTGCAAAAAGTGTTGGGAACACGAAATTGACATCAAACTTTTTGGAAATTTCAGAACTGTTCTTGGAGTTCAATTTTGGTATTCAAAGGTCTCAACTTATGATTTCAGTCCCAAAAACATATAAACACATTATGTTTCAAGGGTACACAAACAATATGAAGCTAATTACTCAAAATCATGGTTCAATTCTCCAAAATCAATCAACATTCTTGTATAATCATGGCTTATGCTTTCAAATCCCATATGAGCTTCACATCTTCAATGATCAATCATGCATACAATCTTTTAACTCCAATTCCATTTCAAATAGGTCAAATGATGCTCCAAATCATGAAGCTACACAAAACTACTCATGCATGTAAGGTTTGATGCTCCATTCCTCATATTTAACAAGCTACATGCTAGAACACCTAAAATTGTAACAATTATGCACATGTATGTTCATTTTAACTTCAAATTCAACTCAACCTTGGCCATGAGCTACCATACCACTTGATTTGACAAAATTACAACATTAAACTCATGAATTCACGTACCTAGAGGCCCAATCCTTCCAATCTCTAGCAAATTCTTGAGTAATCTTCCAAAATCTCCAAGTTTCTTGACCAACCTTCAATCTCCTACTCTCTCTTCCTCTAACCAACCCTCTCTTCTCTTCTTTGAGTTTATGATCAGCCAAAATGAGGCTATTGAGAGAGAGATTGAGTGTATAAAGGCCCCCACTCAACCATTATTTTATTATAAAACAATTGGGCACTTAATTCATTAATTTCATCTGATTAATTTGATCCAAATCAATTTCTAATTAAATTTCACCGTTGGCTCTAAAAATTATGTCAATCATAATGGCGCAATCAATTTCGGGTTTGTGGCCGATGAGGCCTTCAATTTAATTTCCAAAGCAGATAGTCAAACAGATATTCCTACAGTGAACAAATAGAAATTCAAAACCACATATTTTCACATAAATGGTACACAAAATCGTATCAAACATGTAATCATATGCATAATAAGGACCAATTAACATAATTCGGGACAGGGTTATCACAACAACAAAATAAGAGCTAAACTACTTTTCTTTAAACATCTCCACACCCTTAGCTTAGCGAGGTCACCACATCTTTACCTGCACCAATTCCCATAGGGGTGAGCATAAAGCCCAGTAGAGATTCGTCACAAAGTATATACAGTTATGCCCATTCCATCAATGTTAAAAATGCATATGTAAGACCATCTCCAATGGTTCATCAAAACTGATATCAAATTTAAATTTTGATGAAAAGGCTACTGTTCACAGCTCCAACGGTTCACCAAACGTGATATCAGATTGAGTTTTCAGCAAATGTTTCATCAGATTGAGGACGAAATAATAAATTCATCAAAACACTGTTCCGGACCATTGGAGAGGAGGACCCGGTCGACCAACCGGTTGCCCGGGCGGTTGACCAACCGGTCAACCCGTAAAAGGTTCAAACAGTTCAGCAAAAAATTCAAAAAATTCAAAAAAAAAAAAAAAAAAAATTTTTTTTGCCTAACCGGTCGACCATGTCGACCACCCGGTCGTCCCGAAAAAAGTTCAAAAAGTTCAAAAAAAAGGTTCAAAAAATTCAAAAAAAAAAAAAATAAATATTTTGGGCAAACCGGTCAACCGGCCGGTCGACCACCCGGTTGTCCCGGGACAAGTTTGAGAATTTGGTGAATCGTTGGAGCATCTGTTATCAAATTTGATGAAATGGATACTTTTTGACTCAGATTTGGTAAAAAAATTGAGTAAGCGTTGGAGATGCTCTAATGTTATGCAAGTGCCAATAATGAAGGAAAATTTTATTTCAATGCACTATTTCAAAATCATCATGTTCTCAATAATATTCAATGCACTATGATAAATGAAGTAATATGCAATGCAATAATCTTTTCCATACCTCATAACATTTCTCCATTTTTGCATATCTCTACAACAATGTCAACATTTACATACTCATATTCTCTTTTCAATGTTCATCCACAAGATTAACATGTGTCATCAACACATCATCACAATTCTCGTTTCACATACCATAACAAATTACTCTCTTCAATATTACAAGTGACATACTTCAAATAAAACCCCCAATGTTTAAAATTTTTCCACCATCTATGGTTTTCAACAATTAGTCACACCACAACCTTGCTTATTCAAGTATTAGCAAAATATTAATTTAACACCTCATTCTCATATACCAAGTAACTTTTCCATTTTGTAAAACATTGATGAAACTCACTCTCATTCATCCTTTTAACATGAGAAAATATAGAATTTCAAAGACATTTTTTCCATTTTACCAAAACCCCCAAATTTCTAGGGTTTTCTTTTAAAAACAAGTTTTTCTCATCCCCTAAGAGAATCCCCATCAAAATCATCTTTCACAAGTTTAATAGAGGGAAAAACTCTCAAGAAGTTGTAAAATAGTTGAGGTACAAACCCATATTCAAAAATCTCTACATTTTGAACAAAAACTAAGATCAACACAAAACTTCAAGAGCACTTTTAAATCAACACCCAAATAGCACAACTAGTATATATAATTCAAGAAATGCCTACCTCAAGCTTGTTAATGAAAGGTGAGATGAAGCCCTAGCTTTGAAAGATGAGAGAGAGCTTTGATTTCTTCCACCCAAGTGAAGCCCCAACCTAGATCTTCAAGATTTGAGGGAAAAAGTTGATGATCTTGCTCTAAGAATCACAAGAATCAAAGAGTTTTGGGTGATTGAGGTGTTTTCTAGAGAGAATGAGGAGAGAAATTAGGTTTAGAATGAGAGAAAAAGTGTTAGAGGTGATATATATTCAAACCAAAACGTTATAAGAAAACAGGGCATGGACTGCCCAGTTGGCCGCTCGTGCGGCCCACTTATCCCCTCGTGCGCCCTTAGACAGTATGCAAAATCTGGGTGTCAAGCTTCACCACTTGAGCGGCCCTCCTCTCCACATACGGCCTTGGGCCCCGCACGTGCGGCCCTCGTCCAGCCACCCAAGTTTTCAACTTCGCTTCCGGGCACCTCAGATTCACTAGCGCACCCTCCAGAACGACCGAAATTCAACACCGAAGAAAATAATAATAAAAATTTTGGAAACTATTTTTCGAACATTTCAATCCAACAAAAATAAAAAGAAGGCGAAGCGAAGAAAGAGAAAGAAAAGGAGAAAAGGGACTGGTCGTCACAATTATGATCACGAGGTTGACAAGGACCTTTTTGTAGATATGCTCTACGAATTTGGTCTTGATCATTAGCATTATAGTCCATAATTTGAGGTCGTAGTCCTGGATCTACAGGAAGGTCTACTAAGTTGATTTCTATACGACTTTATTTTGCAGAAGAATAATTATCATCTTCTTCTTGAGGAAGAGATGATTCCAACTTTGATTTTCTTTTGAAATATTTCTCCATGATTGTTTGAAAAAACTAAAAATCAAAATAAAAATTCATAATCAAAATCACAAACCCCACAAATCAAAATCTCCAATTTTAACACAAATCAAAAAATTTAAATTAGCACAAATCACAACAAATCAAAATTTCTAATTTTAGCACAAATTATAACAAATCAAAATCCTTAATTTAAATATTAATCACTGCAAATTAATATTTAAATCACAGGGAATAGAGCAGCTTTTGGCAGAAGTTAAATCACAATTGGCATCTGCTCAAAAGTTGAACAGCTCGGTTGAGACACAGCTGAAATATACGGCCGAGTCATACAAGTCTCTTGAAACACGTGCAGAGGAGTTGCAAACTAATGTGAATCTTTTGCATGCCAAAACAAAAAATTTAGATAACCACCTTCAAGAGGAAAGGCAAAACCATCAGGATGCTTTGGCCAACTTCAAGGATTGTTAATTCCTAGCTTTTTTTCTCGCATACTGGTCATCCTGCTTTGAGTTTCGTAGTGAGTTTGTCATTCAATTTGAATAAGTTAAGAGATTTCTTATACAACTTTTCATAAGATTGCTGAAGATCTTCATCTTCACTCTCTGAGGATTCATCATCAGTGACATTCTCAACCGGCCTTTGTGGATACTTTGTTCATCCTTTAGTTTTGGAAGTCGCCATGAAAGCAAGGAATTGTTCATGCCCCTTTTCGCCTTGTGTTTCGTTGTCACTTTCATCTTTATCAAACTTTGATTCATCATCCCAAGTGATAACGAAGGCTTTTTTCTTCCTCAAACGAGTAGGGCATTCTTGAGCAAAGTGGCCAAATCCTTGGCATTCATAACATTGGACTCTTTTAGAGTTCCCTTGTATTTTTTCTTTTTTCTTCTGGGTTATAGAATTAATTTTGAATTTATCTTTGCCTTTAGATTTATGAGTTAATTCGAAAAGATTAGGATTCTTTTTCAGAAAGACTTTTTAAATTGTTTTACGAAAGCATCCGTAATCTTGGAATCAATCTCACAATCCTCATCAGAATCCTTTCAAACTGTATGAGCACTACTAAAAGCAATATCATTTTTTTTTGTTTCTTTTTGAAATTTCTATGTGTCTCATAAGTTTGGAGATTTCCAACCAAATGATCCAGCTTGAGGTTGTCAACATCTTGAGCCTCCTCAATAGCCAAAACTTTTGGTTGGAACCGATCGGGCAAGGATCTCAAAATTTTTCCCACAACCTTGGATTCAGGTATTTTTTCACCTAATTGAAGGTAGAATTTACAATGTCACTCAACTTCGCATAAAATTCATCAAAGGTTTCACTATTTTTTATTGAAAGGTTTTCGAAACTAGATGTGAGCCTTTGAAGTTTTGAGCATTTAACCGAATGAGTGCCCCCATGAATAGTTCGTAAGGTATCCCAAGCCTCTTTTGCGACTTTACAATTGTAAATACGACTAAACTCTTCAGGTGTGACAACGCAAAAGAGAGAATTAATAGCTTTACTATTCTAGCTACTATTTTGGTAATCAAGTGTATCCCACTTATCAATTGGTTTAGGGAATGTTACACCATCAACGGTAATCGTCGGTTCGGTCCACCCATACATGACAGATTGTCAAACTTCTTCATCAATAGATTTTAAAACCGATCTCATCCGAGCTTTCCAAAAAGAATAATTGGATCCGTCAAGTAAGGGTGGTCTAACCATATAATTTTCCTTAGGAATTGAATCAATTATCACAAATCAAACAAGATCTTGCTCTAATAGATTTTTTTTTAAAAAAAATAAAAATAAAATTGAGCGACCTGCTCTGATACCAATTGAAAAATCTAGAAATCCCCTAGATATTGATTTGTGATTATGTATCAATTTTAAGCAGTAAATAACAATCCCAATCAAACAATCAAGACAAATCGACACAATGATTTTAACATGGAAAAACCACAATTAGAGCGCCTCCAATTGTGATAAAAAAATCATGGGCAATAGCCACAAAACAATCCACTAAGAAGACATAAAGGAATTACACAAGTGTACTCTCAACTACCTAGCGAATCCATGCCCGAATCGAACTGACCCCAATGTGCCTCTTCCAACCCCATCTTCACCTCGAAATTGTTTTGCCCAACGTTGAATCCACAACGCCGATGTCGAATCACGACGATAAGCCACTCCAGAATCCACTAAAGCTTCAAGCTCGAATTCCCAGAATCCACCGAAGAACAACTTTCTCTTTTGTATTGAATAAATAAACAATCCTTTGATGTATACTTCTTAAAACATGAGTTGAATACTCAATCAAACATCAAAGAAAACTAGCAAAATAGCCCCATATATAAACCCTAATATCCAAGAAGAAGATCTGGAAGTGTAACCCTAAAATTTGACTGAACTGCATATTTATAGCAAACTATTCCGTGATCTCTGCTCGAGTGCAAGAATGGCTGCTCGAGCGGACAGATACTCGATCACAGGAAATTCCGCTCGAGCGGGAAAAAACAACACCCAGTATTTTTGTAGGTGATCAAACTTCTAGAATCAAACATTCTCCGCTTGAGCGTACAAATGGCCGCTCGAGCGGACAAGCAACTTCGAATGCATTCTCAGCTCGATCCACCGTCATAGTCAGCAAAGTGGCAAACATGAAAGAATTAACACCACAAATTTCTCTGCAAGGCACAATTCGAGTTGAATTCGCATTTAAAAACTCATAGTCTCACTAAAATAAAAGTGCGAATACAAGTACAACTGAAATGAGTTTTGTCAAACGAAATTGCCAAACATAAAAACCTAACAATTTTTTCAAAGAAATGTAGTTGCATTCCATACTCTTTCATTTCGTTTCACTCAGCCTTGCCACTCTTGTTTGTAAATAGTAGACTGTGTAAGTGGCCATGAGAGTTCCACACGATCCTTGAAATGTAAAACCTTGTGGAATGATGATTTAATGAGTTAATTACCTAAAACTCTTATTGATAAATGTGATGGTAGCTTAGGTTTTATATATGATTTTTTGAACCAATAAGTCCTATTTAGTAAAATTGATAATATTATCAATTTTTTTCATTTTCTAAAACTAAGAACATTATCAATTTTGCAGAGCAATGTTCTAGATAATTGTTTCAGTAACTAATGGAAAAAAGAAAAAAAGAAAAACTGAGCATGAAATTAAATGTTTTCGCCCTTTTACTTATTGGTTTGATTTAACTATCCAATAAAATCGAGAACATTATCAGTTTTTTTTTTTCAATTTTAAAACTGAGAATATTATCAGTTTTTTCATTTTTATTATTATTATTTTTTTAGTTTTGCACATCAATGTTCCATCATTATGCTTCTTTATATACATAAAATTTTCAGTTTTGCACAAAAAAATAATTCATTTTTTTCAATTTTTTAGTTTTTTTTTTTAACATAATTTTTTAAAAAGTTTTTTAAAATTTGAAAATTGATATTTTAAAATTTTGAAAATCAAAATAAATGTCAAATCATTATGTTTCTTTATAGATAATCATGAATGATGAACAATCATTATTTGAAGGATAATTTCGACTATAAAAAATTTAATGAGACTTGAAGGTTTAAAAAATCTTAGTTAGGAGTTAATGGAGTAAGTTTATAAATTAAGAGTTAATAGAGTATAAGTTTATAAATTAAGACTAAAGTGTAAATACCTTTTTATTAATCCTCATATATGAAGTCACGACCAACATTTTCTAAAATTCGTGACTTCATAACTTGCATCCCAACTTTTTATAATTGGTTGTCTGGCTTTTGCCTCAAAGACTTGTTACACATAAAGATGCATTACTTTCTTGTTATTATATGGTCTTAAAGCTTGATTTGTTTTGATTATTTGTGAAGTTATATGTTGTTTGGCATGATATAAAAAAGTGAAAAAGTTAAAAAGTTGCTATCCTATTTAAGTCACATCATCTTATTTAAGTCACATTACTTTTCTAACACATCACTTCAAACCTAACTCATACCCAATCCATATTTCATAAAAAGTCAAAAAGTACACTTATTTAGATCATCCCAAACCACTAATCTAAGAGGACATCTAGACATGAAAATTGAAGCAACACCACGTATTTTTAAAGTATGACAAAGATTGGTAGTATAATGCAAGACACATCACTAGTCATAAATATATAAATATTAACAAAAGCGCATTTTCTCATTGTAAAAACTAGCGTACAATCACTGTTATGCACGGGATTAAATAATGATGGATAAATTTATTTATTAATTAATTAAAAATAATTTTAAAAATAGATAAGTAAATTTTAACTATTTTAACTAAGTGATTGTTTGAAATTAACATTTTAAATGTTTTTTTTTTGATTATTTTAAGAGATAAGAAAAGTTATTGTGTTTGGGAATAAATTTTTTAAGGCCCCATTTTGGAATAGGTTTTTTTGGTAACTTTTTGGCTTTTTGGCTAAAATATAATGTAAAAAAAAACTAGTATATTTGGGATGACTTTTTGATTTTTTACGAAAAGATGTGCAAAAAGTAGAGAAAAAAAATGAAATCTCTGACTTTTTGGTATAAGTTGTTGGCTTTTTGATTTTTTTAGTGACTTTTTACCACTTGCCATGAGGCCTAAGTCTATGAGACAAGGTGAAGAAATTTTTTGAGTTTGGCCAAGAATATGAAGTTAACCGAATTCCATGACTTGAATCAATAAAATCTTAAAGTCAATTTAAAAATTTTAAAAATCATATTTGTTTCTAAATTAAATCATTAAAAAAACTTTAGTATGTCTTGATTATATTTTCCTATCTCTATCTTATAAAGACTATGTGTAGACGGGCCCGAACGTCACGGCTTCGCGCGCGAGATGGTGCGAAAATCCGTTTGGTTCATTGGCATACTACAGTTCAGACTCAATGTCACAGTTCTGAATCTAATCTCGCAAAGTGCAATGCAAGACCGATAAATCACCAAAGAGTCCAAATCTGGCAAATCGTTTTGGAAAACTGATTTTTATAAAGAAGTGCCAAACATGGACTGCTTTGCCAGATACAGAGTCGCTACCTAAATATTTTTGTTTTGGGAAATTTAGGAAACCTTGACTTGTGCCTAAGGCCATGTGTCCGTCATCACCAAAGTTGCCTCGGCTCGGGAACTTGGGTACGAGAGGGGAAGGTCATGCAATGAGCACCCCCGCTCGCCCGATCAAAGATCGGCCTTTACTAACATGATATTTTGTTTTTGAAAACACATGTGTTCTTATTCTAGTTATTAGCTTAGAATTACTATGTGATACGCAGAACACACAAGTATAGACTAGATTGCCTAAATTGGAACAAAACATCTCATGTTTGTTTGTTTGAAAATAGTTTGAAGGTGCTACTCGCAAGTAGGCTAAGACGTGGATTTGCCACCCTCAAGTGGGTTTAGAAAAACATGATTTTGCCACTCTCAAGTGGGCTTAAAACTCGCATTTCAATGAATTGTTCCAATTCAAGTAATCCAACCTTCACTCACAGGCATTCATGCAATTAAACACTTAAGCAATTAGCCTCATGGCAAGCATGCTATCATGGCAGCAATAACACACATGCAAGATGCTAAAGTGTAAACACTTACAGTGTACTCCGAGCGAAAACAACAACTAGTTAGAAATCATGCATGATCCTAGTTTATGTTAAGATGGCTAATGCAATACATGCAAAATGCAACTAGAAATAGGCTCGGCTATTCTAAGATGGCATATGAGATGCAACTTGATAATCATGTATTCAAATCGGAATTGAAATACAATGCAGTTAGTATGATGTGCTGAGCCCGGTGCATGCAATACAGATGAATGATGCAAACATGCATAGCATAAGGATGCTAATTAAAATATGACCTAGAACTAACCATCGTAAGCGGCTAAGCAAAAGGGAGAAAGACGTGGGGTTGTGTAGATGCGCCCCGAGGGCCTCATGCTACAGTTCGGACTCAAATTGTCACGGTTCTTAATCTGATCTCTCAATGTGCAATGTGAGATTGATAAATCACCAAAGTGTCCAAATTCGGTAAATCGTTTTGAAAAACTGATTTTTAAGAAAGAAATGCCAAACATGGATTGCTTTGCCAGATACAGAGTCGCTACCTAAATATTTTATTTTTGGGTAAGTTTAGGAAACCCTAACTCGTTGCCTAAGGCCACATGTCCGTCATCACCAAAGTTACCTCGGCTCGGGAACTTGGATATGATTGGGGAAGGTCAGCTATGAGCACCCCCGCTCGCCAGATCAAAGATCGGCAACTACTAAACATGATATTTTGTTTTTGAAAACACATGTGTTCTTATCTCGGTTAATTAGCTAGAATTACTATGTGATGTGCACAACAAAACAAGTATAGATTAGATCGCCTAATTTGGAACAAAGCATCGCATATCCGTTTGTTTAAAAAATGGTTTGAAATTTGCTACTCGTAAGTAGGCTAAAATGCGGATTTCAATGAATTGTTCCAATTCAAGCAATCCAACCTTCACCCACAGGCATTCAGGCAGTTAAACACATAAGCAGTTAGCCTTACGGCAAGCATGCTATCATGGCAATACTCACACACATGCAGTATGCTAAAGCGTAAAAGCTTACCTAATACTCTGAGCCAAAGCAGAAGCTAGTTAGTAATCAAATGTATGATCCTAGTTCATGTTAAGATGGCTAATGCAACACATGCGAAATGCAACTAGAAATAGGCTCGGCTATTCTAAGATGGCATAGAAAATGCGACATTTGATAACATGTATTCAAATCAGAATTGAAATACAATGCGGCTAGTGTGATGTGCCGAGCCCGGTGCATGCAAGATAAATGAATGTATGCAAACATGCAAAGCATAAGGATGCTAGACAGATGAATGGATGCAAACATGCGAGCATAAGTATGCTAATTGAAACATGACCTAGAACTAACCATCGAAAGCGATTAAGTAAAAGGGAGAAAGAAATAGAGGTTGGAAGACATGCACACACGCATGCACACTTATTACAAAATTGGCCCTCTCGACGGAGGGTCCGAATGAATAATACAAACCAACTAATTAACTAACTAACAAGCTAATTAATTATTACAAAATTGAAAAATGAATAACTAGCTACAACTAATTATTACAAAACTTAATTAATTACCAAATTAACTAATTAAATTACAAAATCAAATGCTAACTAACAAGTAAGCAATTGAACAATGCTGCTTCGACAAGTTGAAGAAGATGAACATGCATGCTCGGTTCCCGTCCCGGTAAGCTCTCCGGTTGCTCTTTAGAGGCTCTATCTGCAGGTTGTCCTTGAGACCTTGTTGCTGGAACTTACCAAAAACATGTTGGGGGAGTGCATCAGTGGCCTACCAGCCATGGGAAGATGCTGCCGACCACCTGCTGGCCAAAGATGGCATACTGTCGGCCAAGGATGAAGGACTGCCGGCCATCTGCAAGGCACTGTTGGCCACTGATGTGTTGGGACACCAAGCTGCAGCAGAGCACAAAATAGAGAAAATGAAGGGTCTCCCAAGGGTATGTACGCACTATACCACCCCATATCACCTCAAAATATCAAGGGAGAGGCATAGAGGGATCCACGACCATCAATCACGCATCCCGATGCATGATGGCCAAAGATCCAACTTGTGCAAATCAATGTGAAATGAATGCACAAATAAACACATAAGTGCCTAGAACTCTATCACGGATAGTCAAGAGCGTCGGCGATCGAGAATTGAGACACGTTTCATCACTTGAAGTATGAAATGCCCCTCGTTCCTCGTGCTCGGATTAACACTTAATCCAAACAACAATGCAACACAAGCATGGCAAACATGCGACTCAAGCAAGCAAACATGCAATGCAATATGAACAACCTAACAAGGCTAATGGCATGCAACAACATGTGATATAACAAGCATGCAACAACATGCAAAGATGGAGCGAGCATACAACAATAAGCAAGACAAGCATGCAACAACATGCAAGGATGGTCTTAAACCAAAGTAGGCAGACCTCAGATATGCCCAAATCAGTGGCCATAAGGCGCTGAATTGATGGCATAAAATGCTAGACAAGCATGCATGCCAATGGGCCCAATAATTAAGGCATAAAGATGCAACTCTTAAGCACACTTGAGGAGTGAAAAGCGTGCAAGTATGACAATACTACATGCTCTGAAATGATGTTAGGAATGATGTCAAATCACACACATAACACAAGCATGGCATGCATGAAGCTCAAAAGCTAAGAACTAGCAAAGGGACTTAAGCCATGGCCATACAAAGCTAGTCCCAAAGGGCTAAGGGAACCTAAAACAATCCCAAGGCAGGTCCAAATAAGACCAAAAACAAGCTCGAAGCTAGCCAACACAAGCTAGAACACAAGGCCAAAAACATGGAGCATGCAAGGCTACAAAAGAGGCAATGCACTATACCTATTAAAACCAAACATGGCATGACTTGGACAACATAAAACAGAGTTACATCATGGTATAACAAGACCAAAAATGCACTGATATGATGACCCAAAGGCCTAGGCTTAATGGCATGCACAATGATCCATTCATGAGGCATAAAGAGCCAAGGCTCCAAGGCATTAAAAGCATGTCAAATGCAAGTGTATGACTACATTTCATGGACTGAAATAACATTTAGAATAATGGCAAAGCATGCAAACATCACATGTATGGCATGGTAGGGGCCTCAAAACCCAAGGCTAGCCTAAGTATTTACACTATAGCTATACAAAACATGAGTGATATGGCCATGGCAGCCAAAAATAGTCCTAGAACAGCCCAAAAAAAGAATAAAATCATGCTGGAGCAAAGCCAAAATATGCTAGGATGATGAGTCAAAACATCATGCAGAAAAAGCTAGTAAGCAAGATTTATTCTACAAGTATATGGAGCATGCAAAGGTTGACCAAACCAGCTATGAACAGAGTCATGATATAGCAAAACATCACCAAAAACATGCTGAAATGGACTCAACATAAGCTACGATAACATGCTAAAGCAAGAAGCATATAAAGCTAGTCTATGAGATTTACACTACAAGTGTATTATACATGCATGGAGTGACAAAACCAACCCAAAAAAGATCTAAGGCATGGTAAAATATCACCAAAAACCTACTGAAATGGACTCAACACAAGCTAGGCAAACATGCTACTTTGATGAGCTACAAATGGGATTACACTACACATACAAGATGCATGCAAAAGGTGACCAAAGCAGCCATGGACAGAGCCAAGGAAGGTCCTAAAAGTCACAAAAAAGGGCCTGAACCAAGCCTCAAAAGTACAGAGAGACATGCTCCTTTGGAAGGCCAAAAATGCAAGCAAACAAAAACCAAAAGAGAGGGGGTCACCCCCTCTGATTTGAGGCCTCAAAACCACATGCCTACCACTGAAAATTCATTGGATTTCAGTGGTTAGAAGGCCAAACCAAGGCTAGCTCAAAGGCCCTAAGGCATGGCTCAAAACAAGGCCAAACAAGGCCAACAAGAGGATTGGAGACCCTCAACAGCCAAAAGACCTTAAACAAACTTCAAAAACACTTAAAAACAAGACTTTTTTCAGTTGAAAGCAAGGCCTAAAACAATATGAAAGTATGGCCAAAATGAGGTACAAATAAATGCTAAAAAGGGGAAGAAGCTCACCCTTGAAGACCAACTTCGAAACCAGCAACCTCAGAGGCCAAAAAACTCACTTTCAGAGCTCAAGTAACCTTCCCAAGAACCTCAGTCCAATGGTGGTGGTGCATCTCTGTGTGTTGTAGTGTAAAAGTGCAAGAAAAATGGACTAAACCACATCAATATAGAGAGAGAGTAAGAAATATATATATATATATATAGAGCTATATCTCTTCTAAAATGGCTGAACCTCCGCTAAGGAGAGAGGCTCTCCCCTTATATAGAGGGAAAACAATGCAAAGCTTCTTCAAGGAGCTTGGCAAGAGCTTCATCCCTCCATACACGTGTATGGAGGGGAGATGAAAGGATTCCAGCTGGCTTAAAAGATTTGAAGTGAAACTTGCTGAGATAGGGGTTCTGCCGGCCATCAGTGATGGCCGGCAGTGGCTCATTGATGGCCGACAGGCTCAATCAATGATCGGTAGCAACAAAGTGAAGGTCGGCAGGTTCAAAAGGGGGTCAGCAGTGCACCAAAAAACACATTCTGAAAGGACCAAGTCATGGTCCAAGAATGGGGCAGAAAGGATACAGGGTTTGGAAAGCTCAAACCTGTGACATTTCGCCGTGAAAGTCGAATACCCGACGAGCAATTGAACTAGTTGTTGGGTGTACCTGCAAGCACAACCAAGTCTTGAGGACGGTCAAAAATGGGGTGTCTACAGGTTGGAAGACATTCACACACTCACGCACACTTATTACAAAATTCGCCCTCTCGACGGAGGGTCCGAATAAATAATACAAATCAACTAATTAATTAACTACCCTAGCTAATTAATTATTACAAAACTCTTAATTAATTAAGAAAATTAATTAAGTTACAAAACAGTTAAAGCGGCCTCGAGAAGAGGGACATATGCATGCTCGGTCGGCTTCGCTCGGAAATCCATTGCCATGTCTCATGTTGCCTCTGTTTGCACTGTTTTGCACCTTTGAAAACTATACAAATCTCTGTAATGCTTTTGAACCACCTCATGGACATGCTTAGAGGCCATCGGCCAAGGGAAAAGGGTCATCGACCACTTTTGAGTCCATCGGCCAAAAATTGTTAGCCGATCGGCACTGCAGATAGCCAATCGGCCATCTCTTCCTGCAGACTGCTCCTTTTGCTGCAGCAGAGTACAAACAAGGGCATGGCAATACATTTGCAAGAAAATGTTGTGCAATTACACCCCTTATCATGTTTGAGACTCGAAGGAGTGTAGTGTTCGACTCTCGAGCTATCAATCACGCATTTCGATGCATGATGGCCAAAGAGGCCAAATTGCACAAATCAATATGGAATGAATGCACAAAAACACATGAATGCCTCACACTCTATCATGTTGGATCAAGAGTGTCGGTGACCGAGAATTGAGGCACGTTTCATCACTTCAAGTATGAAACGTCCCTCGTTCCTCGCGTTTGGTTTGACGCCCTAAACCAAACACAATGCAATACATGCAACATGGAAAAGCTATGCAATATGACTCAAACATGCACACAAGGCTAAGGTAACAAGCATGCCAAATGCAATGCAACCTAAACAAGCATGTGACAAAATGCAAACTAGTAAGCATGCAAAATGCAACCTAAACATATGAACATGCATGGCATGCAAAAATGGACAAGCATGCAACAACATGCAACATGTCAAGCATGCAACAACATGCAAAGATGGACTTAAACCAAAATGGGCAGACCTCAGCCATGCCAAAATCAGTGGCCAAATGTGATGAAATGATGGAATGAAATGCAAAACAAACATGCATTCCAATTGGCCTATCACTAGGCAACAATGCACAATCCTCAAACAAGAGCAAGGTGTGACAAACATGAGAGTGTGGTAATGAAATAAGCTCTGAAATCATGTGAGGAATGATGCCAAATCATGCACACAAGTCAAGCATAGCATGCAAGAGAGCTCAAAGCTTAAGGCTAGCAAAGGGGTTTAAACCAGGGCCATGCAAAGCAAGCCCCAAAGGGCCAAGGGCAACCAAAACAGTCCCAAGGCAGGTCAAGATAAGACCAAAAGAAAGCTTGAACCTAGCCAACACAAACTAGAACAAGAGTCCAAAAGGCATGAGGCATGCAAGGCTAACAAGGGGTGTTACACTACACCTATTACAACCAAACATGGCATGACTTAACCAATAAAAATTAGAGTTATGGCGTGTAAAAATAAGCCCAAAAACCCACTGAGATGGCATCCCAAAAGCCTAAGTATGATGGCATGCATAATGATCCATTCTTAAAGCACAAAACACCAACCTCCCAATGCATGGAAAAGGTGACAAATGTGAATGCATGGCCACACTATATGGACTAAAATCTCATATGAAAAGATGCCAAATCATGAAAATGGTCTAAGCAATGCATGCTAATGACTTGAACACTCAAAGCTAACAAGCTAGATTGAACCAAGGCTATACAAAACAATCTATGCATGACTAAAACAACACCAAACAGAGCTCAAGCATGGTAAAATATGAGGGAAAGCTTCTTTGAGTTGAGCCAAAATATGCAAGAATGATGGTCCAAATGCAAGATGCATGTTAAGCTAACATGCAAGATTGCTCTACAAGTACATGAAGCATGCAAGATACTATCAAACCAACTTAAAACAGAGGTATAGTATGGAAAAAAAACACCAAATACTTGCTGAGATGGGGCCAAAACATGCTAAGCAAACATGCTACTATAATGAGCCATTTATACTAGCAAATGAGACACAAGGAGAGAGGGGGTGTCCCTCTCCTATTTAAGACTCCAAAACCACTTCTCCACCACTGAAAAACCTTTGGATTTCAGTGGTAAGAAGGTCAAAACAAGATGGTTCCAAAGCCCAAAAGGGAAGGCACAAAACAAGGCCAAACAAGGCCTAAGAGGGGGTAGACAACCCCCAACACAAAAGTGACTTTAAATAAAGATCACAAGCATTGAAAATCAAAACTTTTTGTAGTTTAGAGTTAAGCTTAAAACAATATGAAAATAGGTCTAAAAGCTCAAGCCAAAATGTAGGATTAAAAGGTAGTTTACTCACCCTTGAAGAACACCTTCAAGAACACAACTCCAACACTCTTCTCTGATCAAAACCAGTCAAAGAACTCCAAAACCAAATCCTAAGGACCTTAGCAACCAAAGGATGGTGTTCTAGTAGGTGTTTGTGTGCAATAGTGTGAAGAATCTATACTTTTGGGCACAAACAAGGGCTAAACAAGAGAGAGAGGCAAAATATAGAGAGAGATATAGAACTTGTATCTCAAATTTTCAAAACCCCTGGAAAGGGAGGGGAGGCTCCCTTCTTATAGAATTTCAATTCTCAAACTTGTTGAACAAGCTTGAGTCTTGAATGCAATCCCTCCATACACGTGTATGGAGGATGAGAATTATGCCCACCAGCTGTGACAGCTGACAGAAAATATCTGCAAAAAGCAGATGGAAAGGCCTTGGCTAAAAAATATGGCCGATCGACCAAAAAGAGTGCCGATTGGCCAATACTTTTCGCCGATAGTAGGGAAACATGGCCGATGGCACAAAGCCTTAGCCGATCGGTTGAGGGGATGGCCAACAAGCCACCCTCTTCCCTCAGAAACAAAACCACAAGTCCTTGGTCCATAACCAAGCACAAAAAAGACAAGTTGAGAGATCTTGAGGCAAGGCGCGCGGCCGAGACTTCCAGGAACTCAAAACAAACACGAGCATGTATGATCATCGAGTATTAAAACGATGACATCCAAGTCTTGAGGACGGTCAAAAATGGGGTGTCTACACTATGCGTAAATTTTTTTTTTTTTTTTACAATATTTAGGTTGAGTAAGTCATTTGAATTGTCTATATGATTTTGTGAGATTACATGCCATTTCCAAACCCTTCATATTAGTTAGAGATTTGAAGAAATTATGAGCAATTTTGTTTTTAAAATGGAAAAAAAATAACTTTATTGATGACAACAATACATATTGAATCAAACATCAATGTATGTATATATATATTTGTGAGCCCATATTAGTTAGAATTTTGAAAAATTTAAGAGCGAATGGTATGGTTAGATATTCATAATTCATAATAATATGATAAATAATATACAGTAATGCTGACTTAAGCTAAAAAATGACCTCACATATATAAATGACTTCGATGGAAAATTCCAAATGATTTGTAGCTCTACATTCAAGGACTTTCATGAAATTTTTTAAATGATTTGTAGGTCAATATTTTTCTTAAATTAGTTGAAAAAATAAATTATTTGAAAATAATAAAATACTTGAATAATTTGTTATTTAGTACATCTAAAATCTATATCTCCATCTTTTGTTTCTGTCATTTAAATTATTTTTATTAAATTAAATCTCAAAATTAATTCAAATAAGAAACATGGATATTCTTTCTTAATTTCATTAATGGTTGATTTTTTTTTTTAACTTATAAAAGTTTAAAACTTATAGTGGAAAAAAAAATACATAGTTAAGGAAATACCCAAAAACAAAAAAATTGTGAGAAATAAAATGATAATTCAATATATAGGTAAATTACAATTAAAGGGTATTATGTTCATTTGCACAATCAAGTTAGCACCATTTGGCTTAAATTAATGGAAGGGGAGAATCTTGAGAATGTCAGAAAAAGTAAGAGAAATTTCTGTAATTAGTGAAACTATGTGGGAGTTCTTTATAATTGTCAGAAACTTTAAAAAAATGTGTGTAATTTACCCCAATTTATTTGTTATGTTTTTTGATTGTGAGATATATATATTCATTATTTTCCTTCAAACGTTCAGGTAACCATTTCGTGCAGACCAAACACCTAAAAGCATATTTATTATTAAAACTTCATTAAAAAAAAAAAAAAAGTCAAGTGAAACAAAATTAGGATAATTACATTGTGCTCTTCTAAAATTTGGAGAAAAAACAAATATTTTTATAATTTTGATATAATTATATAGACATCTCTTTTAGTAAAAGTTAAGAGATTGAAACTAATGCAAATAGTGTGAAAACACAATGATAAATAAAGAAAACTATTCAATATAAAAAGATTATAAAATCAATTCTTTCCATTAATATGATTAACGAATTATTGATAAAAATAAGCTAAATATTATGTAAATTAAAATCATAAAAAAGACCAATATATAAAATTATGTCAAAACTGTAAAACTTATTATATTTTTTTTAAAGGGGATTTTTTTTTCTTTAGGTTCCTGATATTAAGATTTTATAAGATAAAAAACACACAATATTTTCATAATAGTTAAGGTCCCTCAACATTTCTGCAGAGAAATTTGACTAAGAGAGAAATTTTGCCCGACTCAGAGAAATTTCAGTTTTCACAATGAAATTTCTTTGTGAGGCTGAAATTTTTCTAAGTTGGTTGAAATTTCTCCATATCTCTGTGAAAATATTAAAGGACCTTAACTAATAAAAAAAAAAATCTTAGATCTCTTTTACTACACAAAGTTAGAGAGATATTTTACTAATATTAAGAAAATTCAGTGCAATTAATCTAAAAAATTACAATAATATATCCTGTTAATTGAGCCAACCAAGATATCTTAGACCCAAATTCACCATAGTGAAGTAAAATCCGGGTCAACTGGATCTATGGCCATTTAAAAAGTGAAAATTTCCCTATTAATCATATCCGAGAGAAATTAGCAATTGGTACATACGATACGTATGTAATTTAAATAAGTAAAAATAAAATAAAATATTTTATGTATTGTATTCCATTGAAGTAGTAAGAGTTTTCTTCCTTAGATTGGAGGTCCAAGGTTCAAGTTCCACTTTTGTCATTTATCATATATATTTTTTTATTTTCAATAAAAAAAAATGAAGGATACGTGATATAGGGAGAAAAAAGTATAGGCATGGAGTATTCACTTAATATAATATATGGGTTGTGCTTCTCTAATATTGAGATCTGAACATGAAAAAACTTGAGGGGTTTGTGGAGTCTACAATTGATCTCGTTTTGATAATTTGAATCGTTCACCTTTTAGGACTTGTTGGGTAAAGTATTCATGCAAAAAATTAAGATAACCGGACATCAATGTTGGAAATTTTGGTTTTTTATAGGTTTATTTTGGGCTAACTTTGAGCCCAAATTTAGATGGGGCCCAAACGTTTTTTGGGGTGGGTCCAAAGAGGTAATGTGTTCCTTGATGCATGGCAAGTTATACGGTGAAGACGGTTCGTCAAAACCATTTATGAGTGAATAAGAAGTTGACATCGTTTTCGGGTTCGTGGAATGGACAATTAAAGAAGTAAAATGTGGATTTCCTTGAATTAGTTATCTCACATTGGAAATTTAAGAGAACTTATATGTGTATATAAGTTCCACGTGAAAACACTTGGGTTGGGCCCCAAGGGGCACCCCAAGTTTGTAGAAGGGAAGAGTTATGGACAAATTGAACCTTGGCTCAAACCACCACATATGCATTGTTGTCGCCATCCGACTAACCTAGCAGAGCCGGGAGCAGGTATGGGTTGGATCGGGTCTAACATTAATTTTTTAGACAAAATTTATTTGAATTTTTTGAAAAAAAAAAATTCTTGCTGGAAAATTTATTTTTCTAAGCCGAAATTAATTCAAACTTGAATTTAATTTCTTGTCCAACGTTACCTCCTCCAATCCAATTTTTCCAAACAAATTAAACTGTCCAAATAGATTTTCAAATCTGTTGCACCTGGATAGATACAATTTCTGCACAGAACAAATTTAAACTGCCCAGACGCATTCAAATCTGCCAGCAATTTCAGACAGGTAGAAAACTGCCAGCAGTTATCTATTTGCACCTGTTCTGTTTGAAAACAGATTTGTTCATTTGAAGTTAAACCTGTTCGAACAACCATAGTTTGCCTATAAACACCAGCCATTTTCTGCAGTCTTGGAGGTCGAAAAAATTCATTTTCTTGCTATCCAGATTTTGCTCTATTGCATATATATTCTTCATATAATTTTAGGAAAATTTAAGAGAGTATAGAACACAGGTTTTGTTTGCCGTACAAATTGTTTGGAGTGCTACTGCAATTTGTGAAGATCATTATATCTTGGGAGATAGACGACATTTATCCGTAAGCTCAGTAGCAGGGCGAATCTGTTTTAAGGACAGATTGTTACACATTCGACTTGATCTTTTCATACTTTTACATTTCGGTAAAATAAATTCTATAAGTAATTTATTTTTATTTGTTTGATTTGTTTCAAGTTATTTATTTTACACAAAAGATTGTTCCAACAATATTAAAACATATTCGAATTATTCTTTTTATATAAAATTTTTCGTTTGTTTCCTTTTCTCTTTATTCTTCTTACAAAAATTGTTTTCTGTCACGCCTCAAAATTCGGACAATTAAATATTAGATTATGACTAAACCCCAATCAATATTCCATCATCCTAATCCTAGGGGTGAAACAAAAAAACTAAACGTTCATATCTCTAAAGGGTTTAAGTAAATTTCCATCCTCAAAAGATTACAAAGGATAAAAAAAAAAAACTAACAAAATGTCAACCAAACCATCCACTATAATTTCAAAACTAACCAATACCTCCAACATTAAAGTAACAATAAATAGTCAAAATAACTTAAATAATGTAAGATTACAAACCATGCCAAATTATCCAAATCCTAAAGTCAAAAATAATAATAATAAATACATAAACTAATATCAACCCTAAGCTCAAGAAAAAAAAAAAAAAATTCCAAGAGGCTTGTCCTACGGTCATAGTTATTTCTTGTCACCACCATAGTCCCAACTAATCTTGTAAAGGAAGCTCGGCTGCGCTCAAATAGAATGCACCCGAGATACCAAAGGACAAAACGAGTTAGTATACAAGTATACTGGTATGAGTACAAGATTTAACATCCACGTGTCCAGCAGACACAAATTAAAAAATACATTTAATTCTTGTTACGGGACAAGACAAGTAGTTCCATCCGCACTCAGGCGAATGAGTAGTTTCCCGAGATACGGTGGCATTTAGTTTCTTGCCCGTACACAACGAAATATAAATTGAGTATAAAATAAACAAAATAGAAATAAAAATATGGTGGGTTGGCCTTGCATAAAAAGTTAGTAAGACCCACCATTCTTGAAAAAAAATAAAATTAGTATAATTTAATCATAAGTAACTTACTAAAGAAGTATAAAAATACACCGTTTCATACTTAAATAATTCGAATTGACCAAAACTCAACGAACAAAAGTTGTACAGAATCAAATTTTATAGAAGATATCGCGAACGAATTTAGTAAAAACTGAACAGGTTGAGAGAAAAACTTAATAGAAAATCCTAAACGAAATTTGATCGAAAAATCTAGAACTGAAAACGAAAAGAAACTGCTACAAGATGAATTTTTTCGGAAAAGTTCAAAACACGAAAATGTTCGAAATAATGTTTTACTTCAGTTTATGTGAAACCATTAAAAATAAGCTCGTTTCGTAGGTTAAAACAGTCTCTAAAATCTGCATTGCTAATATGAATCTGAACTACTATAACTAAGATCATCCGATTATAAGTTTTAATCGATCTTTTTAATAAAAAGTTAAAACACAAAGGTTGTCTAGAATCATGTATACATGCCTTTGCTCAAATTTCATAATTTATCGAGGTCGTTTACTATTTTTCAAGATATACAAATCAATACAATTCACATATACCAATAAACTCATAATTAAATTATTTTTACCTTAACTCCACCACTTCGGTCTCCACTTCCGGCCTACACATATATCCCATGTGCCTTCCGTATACCTAACACCATTCTGAAGCCAAACTTGTACGGGGATATCGTCCCGAGTTTGACTCACATTTCCTGGATGGTTAACATATACGTATGCGCGTAAATCAAAGCACTCGTCTACTCATGAGAACGAGGCAACAATATATATATACAAAACATCTCACTCATGGGAACAAACATAACAATGCCAAGCCTAAGGCATTCAAATATGTAACACCCCGAAATAAACCAACATAAATCTAATACATCAACCCACATCCACTAAACAATAATAACAATACTCCAATCATTACACCATCAATCAACAAGATTTATACAAAAGTTTCACATGCGAATTATACATTCAATGATATAAAAATACATGAATCTATAGCATGTAGAGCTTCATGTTCCAAAAATAATAAAATGCTCTCATGGGCTTACAATTTCCAAGGCTTAAGCCCGATTACACAAAAATGGCCTCTCGGACCCATACATGAATAGCCCTTGGCTAGCAATTAAATCATAACAAAACATAGTTATTACTCTTCACAACATATCCACGCTCTCAACTTGGCGGGATCACCACGCCTTTTCCTACACCAAAATCCCATAGGGGTGAGCATAAAGCCCAACAGAGAATCCTTAACAAAGTATATATAGTTATAGAAGGTTTCAAATATTCAATGCTAATGTCATGCAATGCCAAATCAAGAGTAATTCCATATACATGCTCTTTCAAAATATCATCATTTTCAACAATATTATGAAATCTTAACAGTTATGAAATTTACAATTCTCTTCAATGGGGGCGGTAAATAGGACTCAAGTAATCCCTAGGTTGGTGTCTGCAAGTAGGCTCAACTAGTACTACCACAAAAAATCCCACTTTACCGGTTGCTAACCAAAAGGGAAGTGGTACCTCCTTCGTGCGTGTTTTTGGTCTTTCACCCCGGACACTTAGGCCAACTTATCAATTTCATCTACACCTCCTATCCGGACTTACTAACGTATTTACCTCATAACATTTCAATGGTTCTCGTTCAAAACGTCTTTTTCAATGTAATCATTTCCAAACTCAATTCAAAGTGCATAATAATAATAATAAATTGAATGGGCATGTAATGCAATAATTAACGCCTTATAGCGTTTCTCCATTTCCCTCCCTCTAATGTTGTTTCACAAATAACCATGTACACAACCAAAGCTATCAACACATAGCACTATTTTCTCCTCATGCACAATTCTTAACAATTTAGTCTCTTCAAAACTATATGCAATGTTTCAAGCATCAATTTCCAAGATTCACAATTCTCATAATCCATGGTACACAACCACTTGTCATTTCACAACTATACATGTTCATGCATTTAACAATAGTTTGAAAATAAATTCTCAACTCTCATAGATCAAGAAGATTACCATTTTGCAAACCATATTATGAAATCTACACTCATTCATTCTTTTAACACAAGAAAAGAAGGAAATCCGTAGGCTTTTTCCATATTTTACAAAACCCCCAATTTCTAGGGTTCTTCATCAAAACCAAACATCTCCCCATTTCCTTGGTGAAACCCCACCAAAATCGTCTTTCTTGTGTTAATGAGAGTGAAACCCTCAAGGATTTACAAAAAGTTGAGATTTAAACCCACTTTTGAAAAATCTCTACATTTTGAACCACAAAATCCAAAGGCAATGTAATAGCTTCAAGAAAACTCTTATAACACATCACCATAGCAAAACATATACATATAACTCAAAGGAATCCCTACCTCAAGGTTTGATGAAGAAAAGAGATGAAACCCTAGAATCAAAGATGAGGGATTTTCGATTTCCACCACAGAATGTGAAGTTCTAGCTTTGATCTCTAAGATTTGTGAGAGATTATGAATCTAGACCCAATGGATTGCAAGAAATCAAAGATTTTTAGTGTTTGATGAGGGTTTTTTGAGAGAAGGAGGAGCAAAAGTGTTTTGAGAGAGAGAGGGATATAGAAAAATGAGATACATTCAGCTCTCGAAGAAAAAAAAAATAGAGTTCTCGGACTGCCCAGAATCCTGCACGTGCAGCGCCCTCTCCCGCACGTGTAGAGCGCCTCCCCTGCACGTGCGGCCTTCACCTCTGCATGTGTGGTGGTCCTTTCCCGCACTTCACTCTGCACCTGCCTTTTAGGCAGTGTGCAACCTTCCACAGCTCGCCCTATCCCACACGTGTAGCCCTGGCCCAGCAGCCCAGAATTTTCTCAGCTCCATTCTAGGCACTTCAAACCTGACCTCGCAGTCCCCGGAACAAGTGAAATTCAACACTGAATAAACGAGAACATGACTTTTTTTGTTTGAGAACCAAAACTTTCGAACACTACAACCCAATGAAAACAAAAGGAGAACGGAGTAAATAAATACACCCAGTCATCACAATCTCCTCCCCATAGGAAATTTCGTCCCCAAAATTTTAGCAACCCAACCAAACTAAAGGGTTCTAGCAATTATGACCATACTAACAACTTTATCAAGTCATAACATCAATGTTTAACCAACATTTACCATGCTCATTATCATCTTGTCATCAAAACAACAATTGCCTATACTAGGCATTTGAAATGAAGCATTTCTAACAAAATATCATTCCTTCACAATCTCATGCTTAGATTAACAATTCATATAACAACATGTGATCCACAATTTAACATTTTTTCCCTTCAACACCAGGGAACATTACAAATCAAAATAACTAAGCATTTTCAAATAAGTCCGGATACTTGGAGCGGAACTCCGCTTCCCGTTCCCAAGTTGTTTCCTCAATCCTGTGGTGCCTCCATAATACTTTCACTAACGGTATAGTTTTACCCCATAACACTTGCTTTTGGGTATCTAGTATCTGAACCGGTCGCTCTTTGTAAGAGGCATCCTCATCTACCTCCAAATCAACCCAATCTAGCACATGTGAAGGGTCGGGTTCATACTTCCTAAGCATGGACACGTGAAAAACATTGTGAACCCGCCAAAGTTATGGTGGTAAAGCTAACCGATATGCCACTTCCCCGATTCTCTCCAATATCTTGAAAGGCCCAATAAACATCGGAGACGACTTTCCACTCTTGCCAAACCTCATTAAACCCTGCCTAGGTGAGATCTTAAGGAAAACATGGTCACCTACTTCAAACAATAAAGGTCGTCTCCTCTTATCGGCATAACTTTTCTGTCAATTTTGGGCTGTAGCTAACCTTTTCCAAATGAGTGCAACTTTCTCGGTTGTCTCCTTAACAATTTCTAGACCCAACAACGGTGTATCCCCTACCTTGGCCCAACAAATTGGTGATCTACATGGTCGGCCATACAAGGCCTCAAACTGCGCCATCTCGATACTAGCTTGGTAACTATTGTTGTAGGCGAATTCGATCAACGACAAATGTCTCTCCCAAGACCCCTTGAAATCAAGGACACTAGCTCTAAGCATGTCTTCCAAAATTTGAATGATATGCTCCGACTACCCATTGGTTTGAGGGTGATAAGTGGTGCTAAAAGTCAACTTAGTTCCCAATGCCTCTTAAAGGCCCTGCCACAACCGGGCGGTAAAACGAGGATCCCTATCTAACACAATGGTTATTGGAAACCCATGAAGTTAAACTATCTCCCTAATGTATAACTCTGCCAAGTGCTCAACTGAGTCACTGGTACGCATTGGAATGAAGTACGTAGACTTAGTCAACCTATCAACAACCACCCAAATGGCATCATTGCCCCGTTGTGTTCTAGGAAGCCCAACTACGAAATCCATTGTAACATGCTTCCATTTCCACTCGACTATGGGTAAGGGTTATAACAAATCCTCTGGTCTTTGGTGCTCGACCTTCACTTGCTGACAAGTAAGGCACTTCGACACGAAGGATATGACATCCCACTTTATACCCCTCCACCAAAACTGGCGGCTAAGGTCACGATACATTTTGGTGCCTCCTGGATGTACTGCAAGGCGTGAGTAATGGAATTCCCTAAACACTTCTTCTCTACAAGATTCAGGTATAAACAAATGGTCTAGGTAATGTACACTCTGATCCGAATGGATGTTCAAACCCTTCTCTTTCTTCCCTTTAGAGATTCTACTACGGATTGACTCTACTTCATGGTCTTCTTGTTGTGCCTCTATAACTTTATTAATCAAAGTCGGTTGAGCACTCAAAGTAAACAAAGTTGCACCCTCTTCGGACTCACCCAAGTGTAATTCAAAATGGCCGATATCACCCAGCATAACCCACTCCTGAATGGCCACACTCGCCAAACTACTCATGGATTTCCGACTTAAGGTGTCGGCCACTACATTGGCCTTCCTCGGATGATAGTGTAACTCGAAGTCATAATCCCCCCAAAACTCCATCCATCTCCATTGACATAAATTCAAGTCTTTTTAGGAAAACAAATACTTTAGACTCTTATGATCGGAGAAAACCTCAAACTTCTTGCCATACAAATAATGCCTCCAAATTTTCAAGGCAAACACTACTGCAGCTAACTCCAAGTCGTGGGTAGGGTAATTCTTCTCATGAGTTTTCAATTGTCGTGAACCGTAAGCTACAACCTTTCCCCCTTGCATCAAAACACAACCAAGCCCATCTCGAGACGCATCATAATAGACGGTATAGCCCAAACCTCTTTCTGGAATTATCAACACCGGTGCGGTAGTCAATCTAGTTTTAATCTCTTGGAAAGACTTTTCACAAGCCTCACTCCACACAAACTTAACCCCCTTTCTAATCAATCTAGTCAAAGGCGCAGCTAGTCTAGAGAAATGCCTTACAAAGCGCAGATAGTACCCCGTCAATCCCAAGAAACTCCGGATCTCAAAAACATTTTTAGGTTGTTCCCAATCCTGTACAGAGTCTATCTTTGAAAAATCTACAGTTACTTCCTCTTTTGACACTACATGGCCCAAAAACTTCACCTCGGTGAGCCAAAACTCGCATTTCTCAAATTTGGCATACAATTGATGCTTCCTAAGCAAATCAAGCACTACTCTCAAGTGAGCCTTGTGTTCCTCCTCGGAAGTCGAATAAATTAGGATGTCGTCCACAAACACGACCATAAAATGATCCAGGTATTCTCTAAAAATTTGGTTCATCAAGTCCATAAAAGAAGCCGGTGCATTAGTCAACCCAAATGGTATTACAAGGAACTCATAGTGGCCATAATGCATACGAAAGGCCGTTTTCTGGATGTCCTCCTCCCGGACTCTCAACTGATGGTAACCTAACCTCAAATCTATCTTCAAAAAACAACAAGACCCCCTAAGTTGATCAAACAAATCATCTATTTTGGGTAAGGATACTTTTTCTTGACGGTAACCCGATTCAACTTGCGGTAGTCGATACATAACCACAAGAACCTATCCTTCTTCTTCGCAAAGAGGGCCGACACTCCCTCAAGCGATGTGCTAGGGCGAATGAAACCCTTATCCAAAAGTTCTTGGAGTTGAATCTTCAACTCATGCAACTCCGCGAGTGCAAATCTATATGGCGCCATGGAAATTGGTGTCGTTCCAAGCACTAAGTCAATGGTGAACTCGATCTCCCGGTGGGGTGGCAAACTAGTAAGATCCTCGAGAAATACGTCAGAGTATTCACAAACTACTCTTGGCAACTCAACTCGAGTCCCGTCACTCTCACTATCCAAGAGAGTAGCAAGAAGACCACTAAGCTGGTTTCTACTACGAGGGTCAAATACTGGCGATAAGACTCGATCAACCCTGTCTTTTAGAAAATAAAAACAATCACCGCCCGAGGTGCACATCGTGACCCTCTGATGAAAACAATCAATTACTGCTTGATACGAAGACAACCAATCCATACCTAGAATGACATCGAAACTCGACATATCTAGCAACATAAAAGTAAACGGGAGTCGACGCCCAGCAACCTCTAGCTCACAACCATGACACCTCCGATCTAAGTCAACTGCACCCCCGACCAGGGACTCAACTTTGAGTGGAGACGCTAACCGTGCCATCTCTAACCCCAATGTAGATGCGAATACAGCAGATATGAATGAATGAGATGCACCCGTGTCTATCAATACATTAGCCGAAGAATTACACACAACAAAAATACCTCTTACAACTAAGGATCCCGGCAACTGCTTTGGCGCGGTAACAGCATACACGCGTCCCTGTGGCCTTTGATCAACCTGCTCATCTCACAGAGCATAGGCCTGCTGCATTGACTGAGCCGAAGCAGCTCCCTGATTTACTTACGAAGTCTGAACTAAGTGATCCCGCTAGTGGTTCTGAGTCTGCCTCGACCCTGACGTGCTAGACGCATCTCCCAACTATGGGCAAGCTCTCTTCATGTGTCCTGACTGACTGCACTGATAGTAAGTAGGCCCCTACCCTCTACTCTAAGACTGACTTTGAGGTCGGTTAGGTAGTGGTGGTGGTAACATCTGCTGTCCTCATTTCTTCTATGGACATGCAAAGGCCTTGTGACCCGGTTGGCCACATTTGAAGCAAGAAAACCCACTCGGTGCACTCTTTCCCAGACCCGCACTAGGAAAGAGAAAGGTAGATCTAGACTGTTGTGGTTGAGACTATGATGAAAAGGTGTTCCTACTCTTCTTGTTAGGCCTATAGTCACTTTGTGACAAGGCCCCTAGATCTTGAACTTCGAAGTCACTCCTCCTCGGCCTCCACGGTAATCTCCACATGCGTGGCTGCCTCCATAAGGCAGTCATAGTTTTGGATCATGTTCCCAGCAACCTTGAACAAGATCTTGGTTCTAAGTTTCTTCTCAAACTCAATGCAACGGTGCTCTTTTGTTACCACCAACTCCGGTGCAAACCGGGACAAACTAAAGAAGGTTGCTTCAAACTCGGCCACAGACATGTTGAGTTACTTAAGGTCCTAAAATTCCTGCCTCAACCTCTCCATAGCAGTGGGAGGTAGGTACTTGTCTTGGAAGGCCACCACAAATGCCTCCCATATCGGTTCTATTCGGCCCTTGGCATACTTCTACCATTGGCCCGCGTCCCCTTTGACGTATTAACTCGCAAGAGTCGCTCTAAGCTCACTGTCTTTGATGTGAAGCATCTCAAATGTCTTCACTGTTTGTTTAAGCCATTCATCCACTTTATTAGGCTCGAGGCCACCACGGAACTCATCCATCTTGGCTCGCAAAAACTCCCTCGTAAGGAAACTCGCCCTTGTCTCTACGGCGTTCTCCTTAACTTGGTTTTCTGCCCTTAGGATATTTATAGACTCTCTTAAGGCCCCCGCCATTTCTTGGGCTAAGGCCCCCGTTGCAGCTTGACCCGCTTGCCCCGGAATTTCTGCTTGCCTCACCTGCTCGGCCATGTTAGCTTGGCCCAACCCCTCCTCTTGCACTGGAACCTCACAGACCAGTACTTCATGCACACCCCGACGACCCCTACCACGCCTTCCACCTCTACCACCACGAGTTTGACCCCTTCTTGACATCCTAATTAAGGAACAAGATAGATAATTTAGCACATGATTCCAAATGTGCTCGCAACTAGCCTCACACGTTAAACTACAACAATTATATATTCCACCACAGAAACAATTTAATTTACTCCACATAAGCACTTAGTCACATAAGCACATATGGATTATCCTCTTGTAATGAGATTCGTCCCACGAAAAACCAAGAATTCTTAGTAGAACGAGTATTGACTAGGTACCCTTCGAATAAGATCTCAAGGAATTTAATAAGCGCAAATAATATCCCAAAAGTCTAATTCCATACCCATGTAGTCATATAAGCATGTTATCACGTAATCACAAAAAAAAAAAAAAAAAAAAATCCTAATTATGCGAAATGAACCTATTGTGGCAAAACAACCACTTCCCACGAGCCCCAAGTATTCAAACCCGGTAGCTCTGATACCAAGTTATAATGCTCTGAAATAAACCAACATAAATCTAATACATCAACCCACGTCCACTAAACAATAATAACAATACTCCAATCATTACACCATCAATCAACAAGATTTATACAACAGTTCCACATGCGAATTATACATTCAATGATATAGAAATACATGAATCTATAGCATATAGAGCTTCATGTTCCAAAAATAATAAAATGCCCTCATGGGCTTACAATTTCCGAGGCTAAAGCCCGGTTACACAAAAAATGGCCTCTCGGACCCATACATGAATAGCCCTTGGCTAGCAATTAAATCATAACAAAACAGAGTTATTACTCTTCACAACATATCTACACCCTTAACTTGGTGGCATCACCACGTCTTTTCCTGCACCAAAATCCCATAGGGGTGAGCATAAAGCCCAGTAGAGAATCCTTAACAAAGTATATACAATTATGCAAGGTTTCAAATATTCAATGCTAATGTCACGCAATGCCAAATCAAGAGTAATTCCATATACATGTTCTTTCAAAATATCATCATTTTCAACAACGTTATGAAATCTTAACAATTATGAAATTTACAATTCTCTTCAATGGGGGCGGTAAATAGGACTCAGGTAATCTCTAAGTTGGTGTCTGCAAGTAGGCTCAACTAGTACTACCAAAAAAAAAATCCCACTTTACTGGAAGGGAAGTGGTACCTCCTCTGCGCGTGTTTTCGGTCTTTCACCCCGGACACTCAGGCCAACTTATTAATTTCATTTACACCTCCTATCTAGACTTACCAACGTATTTACCCCATAACATTTCAGTGGTTCTCATTCAAAACGTCTTTTTCAATGTAATCATTTCCAAACTCAATTCAAAGTGCATAATAATAATAATTAATTGAACGGGTATGTCATGCAATAATTAACATCTTATAGCGTTTCTCCATTTCCTTCCCTCTAATGTTATTTCACAAATAACCATGTACACAGCCAAAGCTATCAGCACATAGCAATACTTTCTTCTCATGCACAATTCTTAACAATTTAGTCTCTTCAAGACTATATGTAATGTTTCAAGCATCAATTTCCAAGATTCACAATTCTCATAATACATGGTACACAAACACTTGTCATCTCACAACTATACATGTTCATGCATTTAACAATAGTTTAAAAATAAATTCTCAACTCTCATAGATCAAGAAGATTACCATTTTGCAAACCATATTATGAAATTTACACTCATTCATTCTTTTAACACAAGAAAAGAAGGAAATCCATAGGCTTTTTCCATATTTTCCAAAACTCCCAATTTCTTGGGTTCTTCATCAAAACCAAACATCTCTCCATTTCCTTGGTGAAACCCCACCAAAATCATCTTTCTTAAGTTAATGAAAGTGAAACCCTCAAGGATTTACAAGAAGTTGAGATTTAAACCCACTTTTGAAAAATATCTACATTTTGAACCACAAAATCCAAAGGCAATGTAATAGTTTCAAGAAAACCCGTATAACACATCATCATAGAAAAAAAAAAAAAAATATATATATATATAACTCAAAGAAATCCCTACCTCAAGGTTTGATGAAGAAAAGAGATGAAACCCTAGAGCCAAAGATGAGGGATTTTCGATTTCTACCACACAATGTGAAGTTCTAGCTTTGATCTCTAAGATTTGTGAGGGATGATAAATCTAGACCCAATGGATTGCAAGAAATCAAAGATTTTTAGTGTTTGATGAGGGTTTTTTGAGAGAAGGCGGAGCAAAAGTGTTTTTAGAGAGAGAGAGAGAGGGATATAGAAAAATGAGATTCATTCAGCCCCCAAAGAAAGAAAAAAACAGAGTTCTTTGACTGCCCAGAATCCCGCACGTGCGGCGCCTTCTTCCGCACGTGCGGAGCGCCTCCCCTGTATGTGCGACTTTCACCCCCGCACGTACGGTGGTCCCTTCCCGCACTTCACCTCGCACTTGCCTGTTAGGCAATGTGCAACCTTCCACAGCTCTCCCTGCCCTGCACGTGTGACCCTAGCCCAACAGCCTAGAATTTTCTCAGCTCCATTCTAGGCACTTCGGACTTGACCTCGCACTCCCCGAAACAAGTGAAATTCGACACCGAATAAATGAGAACAAGAATTTTTTTGTTTGAGAACCAAAACTTCTGGACACTACAACCCAATGAAAACAAAAGGAGAACGGAGCGAATAAATACATCCGGTCATCACAAAATAAATCTCATAGTCCTCACTTTTTTATAAACTCTTTCTCACCAGTACTCAAATAAAACAAAAATTCATGGAGTCATAGTGGAGTGTAAAGAATTTATCTATGGGTTACTAATTTATTTTAATTTCATATGTGCATGAGTGTGATTACAACCATAAAATAAATAAATATAAAAACCCTAAACCTAGCATACACAACTAATCAAAATAATTAAAATCAATCAATCATCTAAAAACCCTAAACCTTACATACACAACTAAACAAAATAATTTAAATCAATCAATCATCTAAAAATCCTAAACCTTGCATACACAACTAATCAAAATAATTAAAATTGATCAATCGTCTACATGCAAATACGAAATCAATTCAACATCAAATAAATAAAAATAAATAAATAAAAACAATGAATTAAATATAAATCAAGGGAAGTGGGTTTTGTATTCACAATAATTTTTTTGAAGATCAAAGAAATATTTAAAAAATTAATGGAGCCACTAAAACAAAACCCTAACCCTTTTCTTCCTTTTTCTTTTCTCCTCTTCTGTCGTCCCTTTTTTTTCACGCCACACACAACCCTCTATGTTTTGATCTCTCTCTCTCTCTCTCTCTCTCTCTCTCTCTCTCTCTCTCGACTCTCTCTGAAAATTCTTTCCCAAAAAGTGATTAAACCTAAGTTAATATTATATCTAATTGACTATTATATTATACTATATATATAAACGTAAATCTAAATATATAATAACCTAATTTCCTATTATATTATATTATACAAAGAAATCACAAATATAACATATATAAATATAAATATCTTATATAAAATCTCTATCAGTAATTTCTTTTTTTTTATATATAAAAATATACAAATATAAATATTCAGATTATTTATATATAATTAACTAACACATTAAATTAATTAAATACCATGTTAAATTCTTATATAACTAAGCAATTAATAAGGCCAAAAATAAAATCAAGTAATAATAAATAAATAAAGACTTATGAAAAATCAGGGTACATTTTCTATGATTTTACAAAATAATATTCTGGATGGAAAAATAAATAATAATAATATACTGTTTGGAAAATAGTAATAATATACTGTTTATTTTCTTTGACAACTAGTATTAATATACTGGTGTCATTAACAATTCAAAATCTTTATTTGTAAAGTTGGTCAGAAATTAATTTTGGTTTTCAAAAATAATTTCTGAGTGTTTGTTAATTAAAATTCTATTTTCAATATTTTAATTTTTTAAGTGTTACAGAAATATTTTTCTGTGTAGAATTAATTTTTTTAAATAAAATTGTATTTTATTTTCAAATTAATTAGAAATAAGAGTTACAATTCTTGTTTCTTTTATTTTTTTACAGAATTTAATTCTGTGGTTTTGGCTTAAAATTTCTGTGTAGTATGAAATTCTAATTATAATTTTGTTTTATAATTTAGAATTCATGGCTACTGAAACTGGTTAAACTAATGCTCAAATAAGTACTAGTATGGTGGTTGCAATTACACCAACCCCTCATTCTGTTTTGAATGCGCCTGTCAATCACGGTGAGAAGCTAGAAAAGTTCTCAGGAATTGATTTTAAAAGATGGCAGTAGAAAATGCTGTTCTATCTTACTACTCTTAACTTGATACATTTTCTCCATGAGGATGCTCCTACTATGAAAGAGGATGAAACTGACCAACAAGTGGTTGTTGCAGTCGATGCTTGGAAACATGTTGAATTCCTTTGTCGGAACTACATCTTGAACGGACTTGACAACACATTATATAACGCCTACAGTCCTATCAAAACGACAAAGAAACTTTGGGAGTCTTTGGAGAAAAAATACAAAACAAAAAATGCTGGCTCAAAGAAATTTGTGGCTGGCAAATTCCTAGATTTTGTGATGATTGATTCTACAACTGTGATCAGCCAAGTTAAAGATCTCCAACTCATTCTGCATGACATTCATGCAAAAGACATGTCTCTCAGTGAATCCTTCCAAGTTGTTACCTTAATTGGAAAATTACCAAAATATTAGAAGGTTATGCCTTGTCACAATCACATTACATTGAGAAAATATTTGACAAATTTGGCAAAGATGATGATCATCTTACTAGAACACCTGTGGATGTTAATTTGTTTCTTTCTAAGAATGTACAAGAAAGTATCTCTCAATTAGAGTATGCCCAAATTATTGGAAGCTTAATGTAATTGATGAACTGCACTCACCCGGATATAGCTTATGCAGTAAGTAAATTAAGTAGATATACGAGTTACTCAGGAGTAGAACATTGGAAAGCAATTATACAGGTTCTAAGATACCACATATTTACTCGTAACATTGAGTTGAATTATACTATTTATCCAGCAGTACTTGAAGGATACTGTGATGCAAACTGGATATCGGATACTAGAGACTCAAAATCCACTAGTGGGTATGTCTTTACTCTTGGTGGGGCGACTGTATCTTGGAAATTTTCCAAATAGACTTGCATTGCTAGGTCTACTATGGAATCAAAATTCATAACTTTATATAAAGCTGGGGAAGAAACAAAATGGCTTCACCACTTCCTTGAAGATATTCCAATGTGGCCAAAACTGGTGCTTGCTATATGCATATATTGTGATAGTCAATCAGCAATAGGTAGAGCATACAGTCATATGTATAACGGTAAGTCGCGACACATTCGTCGTCGACATAACACCGTAAGACAACTACTCTCTAATGGAATTATTTCCATTGAATATGTGAAGTCTAAAGACAACATAGCGGATCCACTAACCAAAGGGTTAGTTGAAAATTCATCGAGGGAAATGAGACTTAAGCCAATTAAATAAAAGTTACCACAACGGCAACCCAACCTAGTTGATTGGAGATCCCAAGATGAAGTTTAAAGGTACAACTGAGTTGTGTATGACTCAGAAGGATCACTGGGGAGTCAAACTCCTATCCGTTTTTATGATGAAATAGTGATGTCTGCAGCGTTTTAGGCTCTTATATCTAGGTATACCTAGTGGAGTATAGTACAATACTTTTTATAAGAATCACCTATATGAGTGTGAATTAGATTGGTTCTATGAGATTTGTGAAGGGCTACAATTCTCTAGAGCACTCATGAAAGACCAGGTTGTTCAAGGCCAAAATGAACACAATAGTGAGAACTAAACTGTGTTTGGTAATATATTGTGTGAGTTCTATTGTGTTGGTTTACACAGATTGCTAAACTATTCAAGGCATTATGTTCACTAGTTAGCTAGTAAATCCGATAGTGTCTCACAAGGGAAGGTTTAAAGCCAAAAGCTACCTATCCTTTGCAGAATATTCCCAATTTCTGTATTCTCTGTAATTAGATCATGTTGTTGCATTTTCTCTCTGTCAAATTCCATTCATGTTGGGAATTGTTGGAAAATTTGATTTTTTATAGATTTATTTTGGGCCAACTTTGAGCCCAAATTTGGATGGGGCCCAAACATTTTTTCGGGTGGGTCCAAAGAGGTAACATATTCCTTACTGCATGGAAAGTCACACGGTAAAGACGGTTTGTAAAAATCATTTATGAGTGAATGGGAAGTTGACATCGTTTTCAGGTTTGTGGAATGGACAATTAAAGAAGTAAAATGTGGGTTTCTTTAAATTGGTTATCCCACATTGGAAACTTAAGAGAACTTATGTGTGTATATAAGTTCTAGGTGGCAACACTTGGGTTGGGCCCCAAGGAGCACCCCAAGTTTGTAGAAGGGAGGAGTTATGGACAAATTGAACCTTGGCTCAAACCACCACACATGGGCACGCCTGTGAAGCCCCTGAAATATGTATTCACTTTAAAGAGACTAATGTTTGAATTATTTTCTTAAAGCCCCTCGGTTACTTGAATTAATTCGAATCTTGTCGGTTAGCATTACTTTTTTTTTATTAATCAAAACATGAATTATCCTAGCCAGATTAGGTTCCCTAACCTAATTTAATTAAATTCTACATAAGTAGGGTTTCAATACATGTATTTAACTCCAAACCCTCACTCTTTATTTAAATTCAAAATTTACCCCCAAAACTAGTACATGTACCCTTGTACCATCAATACCATCAATCAAGTGAGATATATATATACACACCTTGAGGAGTGTGCCCTAGAACTTAAATTGATTAAAAAAATAGCCCCTTCACCCTTCCCTAGGGCCGGCCATTCTAGGAGAAAGTGAGGAGACAATTTTCAAAATTTATCATCATGAAATTCTAGAAAAAACCACAAACCTAGTACCCTAGACCTAGGATGCTAATTCCAAAACTAGTTTCATTTCAACTAGATGTTGCCTAATCCTTGAGTAAGCTTCCCAAATCACTCTTATTCCTTTAAACTTCCAACAAATCCTAACATTTCCATCCATTTCCAACTAATGGGCTTTTAGGACATTTTATATCAAAAATTGTCTATAAATACCAACATCCCCTAGCTTGGCAAGCACCAACAACACCCTCACACACACATTCGGCTAGAGGAGAGAAAGGAGAGCAAGAAAGAGAAGTCTAGAGAGGAAGAGGGAGGAAAAAGAGAGCCTTCTTGTTCAAAGCTTAACAAGTAAGCCACAATACAACCTTTTCCTTTATTTTCCTTTTTCAAATACATGTTTCTAATGGTTCTAAATAATGTTTTCAGATATGTTTTTGATGAGTTACTTTTGTTAAAGGTGCTAAGAGTTGAGTATTGACTCTATCCCTCTTGTATTTTTCCCATTTTGGCACAAAACCATCTTTTTTCATACAAATTTCTTAAACTTTCCAAAAGCACACTTCCAAGTAAATTTTTTGAGTTTAAGGTACGTTAGTTGGCCTGTTTTCATCACAAAAGAAATGAAAATTTTCCCTTGGTGGACCCCATTTTCTCATAAATCTTATTGTTTTGGGCATGGTACCTTAGAATCTGTTTTTCGCAGCCCATTTCAAAAATTCCAGAAAAATGTATAAAATTATCATGGACCTCTATTTTATGTCAAAATCTTCCTTGAAGAGTTAGATTTCAACTAAAAGTGGTTTCATCGAAAAACATTAAGCGGTTTGCAAGAAAATCAAATTTTCGTAACGGTCGACGGATCTGGACAGAATCTGGACAGCGCTGGAATGTTTTCTAAATAACTTGAAATCTAGAAAAGCAATCCCATTTTCGTAATATGTTCTAGAAACTAGATCAAATTCTCTACGAACCATAGGAAGGCCGGGTCTGGTGAAAGATCTAGAATAGTCCTTTCATTTTAATCTTTATGTGATATTAAATCTGGAAATTTCGTTATGTATGAATGTTTTATGCCCTCGTATTCGTGAAAATGTTTATTAGCTTATGAGCATATTTTGGCATGATATTATATGTGTTATGGTTATGTTATTTATCTTCCTCATCTTAAGGATGCATGCTTATGTGGATATTATTGTCTTGTAAGTTGAACTAACCTTGATGTAAAACATTTAACTCAACGGGAAACCTAATTGGGAGGGTATTGGGTTTTCGAACACTTGTGTAATGAAAAGATGATAATATGTGATATATGGTTTGTTGGGATGCGTTCCCTATTTGGAAGATAAACTCTTGCGCAAGTGGTTTTCGGGACCCTTGAACGGAGCGGTTGTATTTGGACTCTAGGTGGTTTGGTGTAAGGAGGGATTTGGGCAAGGCCCTATTTTACCGTCTCTTTTGAGGCCCTGCGGTTGGCGCTACACGGTACATAATCGTTGGTAGGCATCCGAGGTTAGTTTTGCAACAAAGCAGCAAAAGATGGGGCATACCGAATAATCCGCGTCCGATTCTTGTGGTTGGGAGGACGAAATCTCTTTGGGGGATTTCTAGTTTACTAACATCTAACTTAACCCTTTATTTACTTATTTGAGTATCATGCTTTACTATTTGATGTTATAATTGTGATTACATATGGGACTGGGAAAAAGGGATGGGGTGTGTGTGTGTTTACTAGGCATTCAAAGCTCAAGGCGTATCATGCTAGGTGACGAAGAGGAACTCATAGTTGGAGACGACGAGCCTGAAACCTTTGAAGACTTTTGGCTATCCTAGAAAAATTAGAAGTTTCTTTTTGGATATTTTGTAAGACTCATGTGAAGATTTAAGCTTTTTTTTTTTTTTGGATGTAATGTAATGGAACCATCTTTTGAATTAAGTATATTATGGTTGTTATGTATTTGTATTCTACGTATATGTATGAACCTTATCGTTGCTCATGAAACCTTGTGTCAATACCTTTTAAGATCTGTCAAAAGGGTAGTGCGCTCCTTAAGAAAGCTGGACTTAGAAGGGAGGCTATTTTGACTCCTCCGGCGATCTGGGATCTTATTTGGTTATTGACCATAGGACTCATTAGTGACTCTCCCTTGACTGCAACCAATAGTGTAGAATCAGGGCGTCACAACGCCGTCGCCGTCCGTCCGATCAGCCGGGTCGAGTCGGGCGCGGGTGTGGATTATTGGTCAGGTCGGTTCTAACATTAATTTTTTTGACAAAATTTATTTGAATTTTTTCAAAAAAAAAAAAAAAAACTTCTTGCTAGAAATTTATTTTTCTGAACTGAAATTACTTCAAA
The DNA here is from genome assembly GCA_025200525.1 of Camellia lanceoleosa. NCBI lineage: Eukaryota > Viridiplantae > Streptophyta > Magnoliopsida > Ericales > Theaceae > Camellia > Camellia lanceoleosa. The sequence goes on along the minus strand of CM045766.1, from coordinate 19,234,133 downwards.
CTTGAATTTAATTTCCTGTCCAACGTTACCTCTTTTAGTTCAATTTTTCCAAACAGATTAAACTGTCCACAGAGTTTTTCAAATCTGTTGCACCCGGACAGATATAGTTTCTACATAAAACAGATTTAAACTACCCAAACATATTCAAATCTGCTAGCAATTTCGGACATATAGAAAACTGCCAGCAGTTATCTGTTTGCACCTGTTCTATTTGAAAACAAATCTGTTCATTTGAAGTTGAACCTGTTCGAATAGCCACAATTTGCCTATAAATACCAGCTATTTTCTGCAGTCTTAGGGGCCGAAAAAATTCATTTTCTTGTTGTCCAGATTTTGCTCTGTTGCATATATATTCTTTATATAATTTTAGGTAAAATTTAGAGAATATAGAACACATGTTTTGTTCGCCGTACAAATTGTTTGGAGTGCTACTACAATTTGTGAAGATCATTGTATCCTGAGAGATAGACGCCATTTATTTATAAGCACCGCAGCGGGGCAAATCTATCTTAAGGATAGAGTGTCACACATTCGACTTGATCTTTTCGTACTTTTACATTTCGATAAAATAAATTCTGTAAGTAATTTATTTTTATTTGTTTGATTACTTTCAAGTTATTTATTTTACACAAAAGATTGTTCCAACAATCAATAGCTATATGTTTGAATTAAATTTATATTACAAAAAATGGATGGTTATTTTTGAAATTATATTTGTCGTTCATTTTTTTGAAAATAAATATGATTGAAATATATAACTACGGATATCTAATCATCTTGATTTTTTGCATGAATATTCTACTCAATAAATCTAAAAAAGTGAATGGTTCGGATCATCATAATTGATTCCAAAATGGGTCTACCAAACCCAAATGCTCTCTCAAGAAATTAAACCCTATAATAAATAGTATAGATAAAGGGAAGTTGTCACTTTATTCTTTGGGGTAATTACCGACAGATCTTACAGATTTAAACTTATTTATTTATAAATCTTGGGTGAATTTTTATTTTATTTTATTCTTTTATTCTTTTACATATTTGCTTTTTGTTTGGATAATAATTTTTTTTAGATCTTTTAAATGTATACTTTTTGTTTGTGGAATGATCATTTGGCATTCGTAATAACACTAAAAATTTATCAAAGTCATATATGATTGAGCAATTTTGACTTATATTTGTGAGTTTTGATTTATTTTAGTTTAGTCATGACAGTTTATATTAAAAATATAACATGGAAAGTGTAAATAATTAAATTATATTTTAAATTTTTTTTTATAACAATAAATTTATCTTTGAAGTAAAAGTAAATCAGTTTAGACCATAGAATCGGCCAATAAATATAAAATATTTTCATCTGCCAACCCAACTTAGGTACGCTCCGCGTCAATTTGCACAATGTTTGGGCCGAAGCCTAATCTTGCATTTTATGAAATTTTGATCCACTACCGCAAAGTCACTTACACTTCTTGCACTAACAATCTATACTCTATATTAAAAAAACAAAAAATCTAATGAAAAAAATGTGAGAATTCCAAAATTTCAAATTAAATTTATAATTTAAAATGTTAAAAAAAAATTATTGGTTGATTAATTAAACTAAAAAAAATAAGAAGGCTTTCATTATCTATAATTTCGAATTTCAAAATTCAAACTTATATAATAAATCACTCTTACCCTTTCTAAAAATAATATCGATCAAAATAATTCAATTAACAATGTTGAATTTCAAAAGGGAACTTTATTCATAAATCTCATTTCTAAGACTTTTATACCATAAAATCCAAATCATTTTTGATTATTCCATTAGGCCCCATTCAGTGTAGTAAGACCAAAATATCCTCCTTCCATTTCTCTCGCGCATACTCCATTCTACCGTTCCTATTCCATCTCTTCACTCCACAACACATTCATTCCCTAAAAAAAACTCATCGTTGGCACCAAAAAATTCCCAAACCGTAACCTTAGATTTCACATCGCCTCACCACCGTTGTCCACTGCTATTTCACATCAACGCACCACTACGAAGGTTTATATCGAAAGGATTGGGGTTTGTTCTTTCTAAGTTTTCACCGGCCGTCGATTTACATATCTCACCCACAATGAGGATCAAAGGTAAGCACCATCCTTCCACTTTCTATTTTTCAAACAATGATAATATAATCTAATCACAAATGTATATGTTTACATTGCCCTTGTTATTATTGTTGTCTTTGGATTTCATTTTGTAATGAACCCCTTATTTTCACTCTCTGTTTTTTTTTCCTCTGTCAATTTTGGTATTGCTGATTGTTGATGTCTATAGAATCCCTAATTTCTTCCGAAATTAAAATATGATAGAATATGATGTAAACATCATATTGACAACTATGCAACATTTATAGGGTGATCAACTATGATGTGAATATGGTGTAAATATTCACATTGATGTAAATATCTACTTCAATGTCAATATTCACTTTATGAATATAATGTAGATATTCAACTTCTAACATCAATGAAATATGATGTAAATATTTACAGAGTTGTTGGTATTGTTGCGTATTGATAGTTATAAAGCAATTAGAGCCCCTAATCTTGGATGGTTGTCAACCATCTTTTGGTTCAATGTGTATTCCATTAAACATAATCTGTACAATATTTAAAGGGTGATCAAATATGATGTGAATATGGTGTAAATATTCACATTGATGTAAATATCTACTTCAATGTCAATATTCACATTATGAATATAATGTAGATATTCAACTTCTAACATCAATGGAATATGATGTAAATATTTACAGAGTTGTTGGTAATGTTGCGTGTTTATGGTTATAAAGCAACTAGAGCACCTAATTTTGGATGGTTGTCAACCCTCTTTTGGTTTAATGTGTGTTCCATTATACATTATCTGTACAATATTTACAGGGTAATCAAATATGATGTGAATATGGTATAAATATTCACATTGATGTAAATATCTATTTCAATGTCAATATTCACATTATGAATATAATGTAGATATTTAACTTCTAATGTAATCACCAATGTATATATTTACATTCCTTTCCACTCCTCTGTTTTTCAGATAATGATAACATAATGTAATGACAAATGTATACATTTACATTATTATTGTTTTTGGATTTGATTTTGGAATGAACTCCTTATTTTCACTCTTTGTCCATGTTGCTGATGTTCATTTTTATGTTGAATATTACATTCATTTGTTATTAATGTTGTTTGTGGTTGTGATTTGGTAATGAACTCTCTAGTTTTTTTCCCTCTATCAATATTGGTATTGTTGATTGTTGATGTCCATAGAACCCCCAATCTTCACCCAAAATTATGATGGAATATGATGTAAATATTCACATTGTGACATCAATGGCAATATTCACATTATGGTTGTCAATCCTCTTTTAGGTCAATGTGAATTCCATTATACATAATGTCAATATTTACATCAGATTGTTAAATATTGGTAATGAATTGTTTGTCTTAAATTATCATGTGTTATTGTTTTGTAATACACTACTTATCTCCTCCCTTGTGTCAATGTCAGACTTGTTGGTGTTGTCGGTTGTTGATGGTCATGAAATAATTACAGTCCAAACTTTGGATGTTTGCCAACCCTGATTTGGTTACATGTGAATTCTTGTAGGCATGCTGTAAATAATAACATCATATTGTTTCACTTGTTATTGATTAACATCAATGTCAATATGCACATTCTGAACATAATATCAATATGCACATTATGATATCAATGGCAATATTTACATTATGAACGTAATGTCAGTATTCACCTTCTGACATTCATGGAACATGATGTAAATATTTACGGAGCTGTTGGTATTATTGCTTGTTGATGGTTATAAAAAATTAGAGCCCCTAATCTTTGATGGTTGCCAATCCTCTTTTGGTTCAATGTGAATCCCATTATACATAATGTCAATATTTGCATTAGATTGTCAAATATTGGTAATGACTTATTTGTCTTAAATTGTCATGTGTTATTATTTTGTAAAACACTCATTATCTTCTCCCCTGTGTCAATGTCAAACTTATTGGTGTTGTTGGTTGTTGATGGTCATGAAATAATTATAGACCAAACTTTGGACGGTTGTCAACCCTATTTTGGTTACATCTGAATTCTTGTAGGCATGTTGTAAATAATATCTTATTGTTTCACTTGTTATTGAGTGACATCAATGTCAATATACACATTCTGAACATAATGTCAATAATTACATTCTGAACATAATGTTAATATTCACATTGTAACATTTTGAACATAATGCTAATAATTAAATTCTAAACATCATGTTAATATTCACATTGTAACATTTTGAACATAATTTTAATATTCACATTCTGAACATAATGTTAATATTCACATTGTAGCATTCACATTGAATATTCTCACCATATATTTGGCTGTGAACATTCACAGTCAAATATATAATGTAATGATGTGAAGATTAACATCATGTATACATCGTGTTAGTTTAATATTTATAATATGTTATTATTCCATATTTCATCTGTTATTTTCCTCCAATTTTTTGGTTGCTATCCTTGTTGGAATTGTTGATTATGGTCAAATGATTTGAACTCCCAAAATTTTGTTCATTTTTCAAACACATGAACTAATGACATGATATATAATCCATGTCACTGTTCACACCATTTATTTGATTTTTATTGTTTTATCCTATATTGTATAGTGTTCATGTGAATATTAACATCATGGTTTTGCTCAATGCAACTATGGTCACATCATTAAACCATTCACAACACATATAGTTTGCATTTGTTATGATTTACCATTTGTGACCATTAACAGTAAATTTGTTTCTAATTGAACAAATAGATGTTGCTCAAAGATTTCATGGCAAAAGAAAAAGAGAACAGTTCCACGTCAAAGACAAACTTGAACAAATAGCCAACCCCCCAAAAGTGAACATGAAAAAGGTCAACTACCAATCTTACATCATTGGGTTAGTGAAATTGATGACGAGCACCAAGTTCTCGGATCCTCAGCTGGATTGTTTGAAGGAAACGCCATTTTTGCAGTTGTTTGATGTGTTGAGGATTGGTAAAGTTGACCTCAACAAATGCATGAAGTTCAACGATGTCATCGTATGCGTACCAGAGACGTACAAGGCATCAAAAGACACATTTTACATCGACGAGAAAAATATGAATATGAATTTCACATCATTTGCGATTTTGTAAATATTAGAATACTGTGGAGAAATGGTTTGGAAATACTCTTCAGATCTTGGGGGACGCTCGGGATCCTCAGCTAGCCACCTGAAAAGGGATTAACACTCCGGTCGGGGGTGCCGGAATTAGCACTCCGACGGATAAGTCAGTGTATACTCTCTCGATTGCTTGTAACTTAAGTTAAACATGCTAGTTCTCACATACCTCTTTCTGGCTGATGTTCTTCTATTTATATCTTTTCTTTCTTGGGCCTCGGGATTAGGCCCACTTTCAGTTCGCTATTCGGCTTATTTTGTTGCAAACTGCTTTTCACTTGGCCCCTTACTCAACCGGCTATTTGGCCGAATATGGTAGGATTTGAGCATGCGAGTCGGCGCCGAGTGCTATATATTTCGACTCCCCAAGTCCAATTATTCGGCCTCTTTACGACTCCCAATATTCAGCCCCCACAATTGCCCCCAAGCACTCCACTAACGACAGTTGGCTGGAGTGTTTGGTTTCAAACTCGAAAAGTCAGAGCTGAAATTCGGCAGCTGACCACATCCCAATGCAGATGTTTGAGCACATGCTTCTCGGTTATCATTTCAACTTCCTGCCCCTTCGTATACTTCTATTTATTGTGATTTAAAATTTCGACGTCTTTTCAAATACATACACATTTTTAGACGCTTGTTGCTTGACTGCCTTCCGAATTACCTCTGCAACTTCCTTTTCTACACTATCCTCTTCGTCTCTTGTAAGTTCTCTCCCTCTCTGCTCTGAATCTTTTTTCCCGCTTTGTTTTTGGCTTAGCATATTCCTATAGGCTGAAGGAAATGGCAAAACATTTAAAAGATTTCCTCTCATCGGATTGAATTTCTGGCTTCCGATGCCATTTCTCCATTCCTGATGATGTCCATCTATCTCTCGTGACAAACAGCACCCTCGATATGGAAAGGGCTGATGAAACCACGATTGTCTTCCCTCTCCTATCAATCGCAGAGGGTGGAGTCTGTTTCCCCTTTCACCCATTCCTTAGGGCTGTGTTTTGCCATTGGGGTTTAATCCCTTCCCAACCCAATGTCAACTTTTTTAGAATCGTAATGCGGATTATAGAGCTAAACCGTCGCCTTAGGATTAACCTCAGCATTCTAGCTATCCGGCATTGTTATGCCTTGGCCAAGTCTTCTGGTCGGCACGGACGTTATTTCCTTAGGGCCAAGGACATCGACCATCAATTAGTGACTATGCTTTCTAGTTCTGGGAAGCAAGTCGATGATGTTGTAGTCATTGTCCAAGGTAACTGGGAATTCGGCGAAGGCAAGGATCGCCTCAATCCTATTCCTAGACGGAGGGGTGAACCAAGTGGCCGTATAGCTTCTTGTGTTTATTTATTTTATTTTATTTTTTGTTATATTTGTAAAGCTTTATTTTTGAGATCTCATGGTTTTGCTTGTGCAGGAAACGATTTGAAGAAAGTCCTGACTTCAACTGACGACGCCGTTCTTTCAGAAATCAAAGTCGCGCTCAAATATTTCAGCCGTCTGAGTCTCTAGAAACAAGGGAGGGCGGCCCACGTTCTACTTCGCTACAAGCCGACCTATATGACTTTCTTAGCAGCAGAAAACATCCCAATTCCGAAGGGTGAAGAGTCTCTTACCGCTCTTATTTTGACTGACTTCAAAAACTTGCAATAAGTTGGTTTCGAGGGGTCCGATTCAGAGCGAGCGGAAGTAGCTGAGGTCGCCGAGTAAGATCAGTCCGAAGCGGAAGTAGACGAGGCATTGAAGTTGGCCTTTGAGGAAGCCGGCCTTAATTCAGCCGACCCTCTCTCCACTTCGGGCCGAGGGGACCTTCCATTTGACGACGTTTTTAACGGTTTAGAGGACCTTCCCGGCGTATACCTCGAAGACATGGCTGGGTTAAACCTAACGCAACTTGCCAAAAAGAGAAACGCAGAAAGGTTGGCCGCGTGGCAAAGAGCAGAGACCATTCGATCTGAAGTGCCACCTGCCGCCGAATCTCAGCCCTCTCTGCCTATTGCCGAATCTCAACCCTCTTTGCCTGTTGCCGAATCTCAGCCCTCCTTGCCTGTTATTGAGGAGGAAACAGCAAAAAACCAAAGTACCGAGTCAACTGTTGTTATGCAGGCCGAGCAAAGGGCAGAGAAGCGTCCTGCCGAGGTCGAGGCCGGCTCAGAAGAAAACCATGACGACAATCAACCTCGTTTAGAGGAATCGGATGTGATTGTGCCTTTTGTCATTCAACCGAAGATAAAAAACACGCCGATCTCCTCTGATGCTTCGGTAATTAAAGATCCAGCCGTCGCACTTAGCATGGCTACGTCCGTCTCATTGCCGGCTGACAAGGTAGCTTTCCGGGAGGAGCCGGATCTAGTTACAATAGCATTAGCCGCTCAATCAGCTTTTTTGGTATATATATTGACTTTGTCTTTTCGTTTTATGCAAATATTGTTTTCGTTTTAATTTCTTGTTTTGCAGACGGTTGGAAGGATAGCCGAGATGGGTCGTCGCCATCATGACGCCATCAAACAACTTGGCCGTTTATAAGCGGAAGTTGAGGGCCAAAGTAGCAGGGCCGAGTTCGAAGCTTTGAGGGCGAAGATGGAAGGCGCGAGAGATGAGGCCGAGATGGAGAGGGCTAGAAATGCAGACGAGCTCAGATTGGCTGCCAAGCAGAGGGTGAATGCGAGTGAAGCTGCGCTCAAGTTAGCCCAAGAGACGATCACCAAACTTGAGGCGGACTTGGCAGAATCGAAGGCGGCAAAGGAAGTAGTCGATTCTGAGGCTTTGAAGGCGTATGAGGCTGGGCAAAGCGCTGCCCTCGACAATTACGTGGAACAAGTCCCCAAATTTGAGAATCGGGGATTCAAACATGGCTAGCTCAAGGCCCTTGCTGCTGCTAATGTGACATTGGCTACACCGATTCCATACGAGCAAGTGGATGTTGAGCCACTGGAGTCTGACTTCGAGGATTAAATTGGGCGACACTTGCTTCTGTTTTAGGATTTTGAATGTATTTTTACAGCTTTTTGTTTAGTAGTTTTTATGTATCGCTACAGTCATAGTTTTTTGCTAGGCATTTTCATGCGAACTTGTAGCTTTTATTTAGTAGTTTTCATATGTAAAATGGCTACAATTTGTGCCCAATTTACTAAAGAAAATTCCTTTTGTACTTTGCTATTATTTGTGCTAAATTTTGTTATTGATGAAAGGTATTATTTTTTTGTTATTTTGGATGACATTCATGTATACTTGCCGATAAGATAAGTAGGCAATTTTAATTTATCCTCGTTGAATAGCCGATCAGATTGATAAATCCGAATGCTAATCCAAAAAGCCGATTAGCTAACTAGTTCATGGAGTGGCTGTGGCACACATCGATCGGCGTCGGGCTTAGATGCTTGGCCGATCAGATTAATTAATCTACCTTTGCCCCAGCCAATGCATGAACTCTAAAAAACCAAATGCTAATAGTTCATAGAGTGGCTGTGGCACACATCGATTGGCATCGGGCTTAGATGCTTGGCCGATCAGATTAATAAATATGCCATTGCCCCAGCCAATGCATGAACTCCAAAAAAGATGATCAGATAACTAAGCAAATTTAACTCCAAAAAGCCGAATGCTAATAGTTCATGGAGTGGCTGTGGCACACATCGTTCGGTGTCGGGCTTAGATGTATGGCCGATCAGATTAATTAATCTGCCCTTGCCCCAGCCAATGCATGAACTCCAAAAAGCCAAATGCTAATAGTTCATAGAGTGGCTGTGGCACACATCGATCGGCGTCAGGATTTGATGCTTGGCTGATCAGATTAATAAATCTGCCATTGCCCCAGCCAATGCATGAACTCCAAAAAGATGATCAAATAACTAAGCAAATTTAACTCCAAAAAGCCGAATGCTAATAGTTCATGGAGTGGCTGTGGCACACATCGATCGGCGTCGGGCTTAGATGCTTGGCAGATTAGATTAATAAATCTGCCCTTGCCCCAACCAATGCATGAACTCCAAAAAGCCAAATGCTAATAGTTCATGGAGTGGTTGTGGCACAAATCGATCGGCGTCGAGCTTAGATGCTTGGTTGACCAGATTAATAAATCTGCCATTGCCCCAGCCAATACATGAACTCCAAAAACCCGATTAGATAACTAAGCAAATTTAACTCCAAAAAGCCGAATGCTAATAGTTCATGGAGTGGTTGTGGCACACATCGATCGGCGTCGGGCTTAGATGCTTGGCTGATCAGATTAATAAATCTGCCCTTGCCCCAGCCAGTGCATGAACTCTAAAAAGCCGATCGCTAATAGTTCATGGACTGGTTGCGGTGCACGTTGATCGGCATCAGTCTTTTGGAGTTTAGTGTTAATGAAATCGCCTCGGGGGTGCTGCAAGCATTAGAAATAAATCGGATGGACTCTTCGCGCCAGTGACTCCACTTATTGTGTTCAGACTCGATTTAAAACAATTTGTGTCGTGAGGTTAGATAAGTGCGAATGTCAAATAGACTATTCTTCAACAGCAAAGGAGAAGCACGAACATTGGCTAAGCTTAACACTGTAATGAATCGCAGCAGCGAATCCACCCGTGCGAGAGGTAGGACGTCCAAAGAACGGGAAAAATGTCAGCCTCTAAGTCGTCGAAGTAGATCAACCTAAAAGGAAAAATAGCAACAGGGAAACTCTCCACGACCGCGACCGAGAAATGAGGCTGACACAACGCCGTGACCATTGAGTTTTGCGATTTTTGTGGGGAATAAACCGATGACAGTGGCGGACTTCATTGTCAACAACCCAAGTGTAGCGGTCGAGTTTGCTCGACAGATTTTTCCGCCGGAAGTCTATCAGTCGATGGTTGGTCGACAGGATTTCGAAGTATTTCGAGAGGGCATCCACGGGGCGGTGAAGGGGCTGTATACCGCTTATGAAGTCGGCATGCGCCTGCGCGCCACGCGGCCAGAAGTAGAGAAAAAGAACAAATGAATTCGGAACTTGGAGGCTCACGCTGAGAAGGCCGAGCATGAGCTTAGGGAACTTAGGAAGGCTCAAACCACCAAGCCGCGTGTGGCAGGTCAATCCAACCCAGTCGTGGAGAAGAGAGTGACCCAACGGCTATTAAGTCCAGCGATAGCCGATCAAGATACGGCAAGCATGTTTGCCGTGGAAAATGCAAGGACCGTGGGTTATGAAAAAGGCTTCCACGACTGCCAAAGAGTCGGGATAGACAAGACCAAGGAGAAACTCACAGAGGAGGTGTGCCGATATGAGAATCGGGGCTTTAGGCACAGGTGGATTAAGGCTCTCCAAGCCTCAGAGGGCGATGAATCGGTGTCGCCATTATATCATCGTCACGACTTTCCGTTTAATGCTTTCGAAATTGAGAAGAGCGATGACGAGGGCGATGCTGAGTAGAACTGAACATATATTGTAAATGTTCCAACTAAACGACTTTCCTTGTAAACGTTCCAACATATATTGTATCTACTGGATAGTTCAATAAAATGTTTTATTTCAAACGTTTGTGTTTGATTTTCAATGTTTAAATGCCTAATTAGGCATCTCGTTTTGAATGTTTGCATATTTTAATTGGTTATGTGGTTGCGAATCCTAAACTTAATCAAGCATTTCATTTTGAATGTTCGTATGTTTTAACATGTATACAGTTTTTGCCGGCTCAACTTAACGAAGCATTTTAACTGAACTTAATTAGGCATTTCGCCAGCTCAACTTTCGTGTACGGCGAGCCGAATTGGGACACTGTTTTCGAATCATGCTTAATTTGTTTTCTGCACGGCTCTGGCTCCAAATTCGGAGTCTTATTCGGCTCATAAGTGCCACTGGTATTCACGAAGGGCGCTCCGAATTCGGAGGCTTTATCAGCCCAAAGGCGTCATGCGCCGATGGGGCTCCGAATCCGGAGACTGGCCAATCGTGGTATCCACGAAGGGCGCTCCGAATCCGGAGACTTTATCGGCCCAAAGGCGTTATGCGCCAATGGGGCTCCGAATCCAGAGACTGGCTAATCGTGGATATCAACGAAGGGCGTTTCGAATCCGGAGACTATTTGGCCAATCGTGATATCTAAGAAGGGCGCTCTGAATCCGGAGGCTTTATTGGCCCAAGGGCGTCATGCGCCGATAGGGCTCCGAATCCGGAGACTAGCCAATCGTGATATCCACGAAGGGCGCTCCGAATCCAAAGGCTTTATAGGCCCTAAGGCGTTATGCGCCGATGGGGCTCCGAATCCAGAGACTGTTTGGCCAATTGTGATATCCACGAAGGGCACTTCGAATCCGAAGCCTTTATCGGCCCAAGGGCGTCATGCGCCGATGGGGTTCTGAATCCGAAGACTTTATTTGGCCAATCGTGATATCCACGAAGAGCGCTCCGAATCTGGAGGCTTTAACGGCCCAAGGGCGTCATGTGCCGATGGGGCTCCGAATCCGGAGACTATTTGGCCAATCGTGATATCCACAAAGGGCGCTTCGAATCTGGAGGCTTTATCGGCCCAAGGGCATCATGTGCCGATGAGGCTCCAAATTCGGTGACTTTATTTGGCCAATCGTGATATCCACAAAGGGCGCTCTGAATCAAGAGGCTTTAGCGGCCCAAGGGCATCATGTTTTTGTTAAAGTGACACCAATAAAGGGTCAGACTCGTTTTGGAGTTAAGGGTAAGCTAGCGCCGAGGTATGTCGGACCGTATGAAATCATCGAAAAGATTAATCCGGTGGCGTATCAGTAGCGCTTCCTCCTGAAATGGAGCATATGCATAATGTCTTCCACATTTCAATGTTGAGGGATTATCATCGAGATCCCTTCCATTCCATTGAGCCTACCCGTGTAATGCTAAGTGACGACTACACTTATGAAGAACGACGTATTCAGATTGTAAATCGACGGATCAAGAAGTTGAGAAATAAAGAAATCCCGTTGGTAAAAGTTGATTGGAAAAACCATGGTGGCATTTATGCCACTTGGGAAAGAGAAGATGATATGTTGAAGAGATATCCTGAACTGTTCCCCTTGGATCCAGTGTTCTTCCAAAATGAAGGTAATCCGAGTTTGGAGGGCCAAACTCTTTTAAGGGGGGAGGACTGTGGCAACCCTCACCTATGATTAGTGATAATCTATGATTAAGCATGATAAGTGATTGATCGGACTGAAATTCTGAACTGATTGCATGAGTGTATTGTTTAAATGCATTTCTATCTGTTTGATTACTTAATTGATCTGTTCATGTTTTAATGTCAAATTGCAAATTGAAGGCCTTATCAGCGACCGAATCTGAAATTGATTAGTGTTTTATACTAATTAAAATTTATGTGATTTTATGGTAGATTTAATTTAATTTTGATTTGGAATGATTAAATTAGATTAAATAATACTAGTTTAGTGGAATATAGGTTATTACCAAATTGCCACTTAGTGGGCCACCATTACAAACTTGTTTGGCACCTTCATACATCATTCTTCAGCCATGTTCTTCGAGACCCAAATCGTATGAGAGAGGGAGAGTAGGAGAACAAGATTGATTCATCTAGAATCGGCTTGGAGGACTAGAAGAAATTGAAGAAATTGAAGAAATTGCATAATTTGACCTCTACACTTAGAATTCAAGACTTAAGGTAAGGAATCCATCCTCTCAATTGTGAAATTGAAGTTGTACCTTGCATGATTCATGGAAATTTGGAGATTAATGTCAAGAATTAATTTAAGAGTTGAGTTGAGTAGTAATTCATGCATGCATGTACATATTCTTGCATTTTGAGGTTGTTCTTCATGAATTTCCACATGCATGTTCATCTTTCGAATGTAGTCCATGAGTTCACCATGTTCTTGAGCTAAAACTTGCATTTGGTCATGTTTTGAAACATTAGAGTTCATGGGAACTCATGCATGTATGATTTTTGCATTGTTCTTCATGTTTTTGAATTTTGAGTTGAAATTGTATTCAATTGTCTCACTTTTGGGCCTTGATTTTATCAATTGATCTTCAAAACATGTCATATTGTTGGTTTTCTAGAAAATGGGTCCAACAGGTTGAGTTTTGAGGTGTTGAATTCTTAGTTTGAGCTTTGGAGGCAAATCTGGAAAACCCAAAATTTGCCTTCCATGCTTGAGCGACCATCCTTTGTTTAGAGCTTCGCTCGAGCGACGGAATGCTGGCTCGAGCGTAGATTGCAAGCTCTCAGGTTTTTTTGGTGCACGCAGACGCATGCTCGAGCGAGAGAGCCTATGCTCGAGCGAGGACTGTGTCTCATGCTCGAGCGAGCGTCGAGCGGGGATTTTCAACATCTAGCACTTTTTGCATTTTTACAGACCGCTCGAGTGAGTAAGTCCACGCTCGAGCGACCCCACTGATTTGACAAGCTCGCTCGAACGAAGAAAGCCACGCTCGAGCGAGACCCTTACTTTCTGAAAATTTTGAAAAGTGTTTTAAAGTACATCTTTGCATCGTCATTTCATCCTAGGCATTCCTAGGCGTAGTTTAAGGCATCTTAATGAGGATATTGATGTAGGACCACACCAAGTCAAGTTAAGGGGCTATTTTGTCTATCCCAAGTGTGTAACTTAGTGTGTGTTCATTCTGTAATTATGTAGGGTTGGCATCCGTGGACGCTCATTAGCTTGTCTATAGCCCAGAACTCCGTGAGTAACAATGTTGTAAAGATATGTTCAATGATGATTATTTCCTGAACAATTAACTGTACTGTTTTCTGAAGTGATACTGTTTATTGAATGAATGATGTCCTACTTATGAACTATATTCGTGGCATCTATAGTAATTTACTGTACTGTTACTGTACTGTTACTGTCACAGAGATCTCTGTTGGTCCCAATACTTGGAACCAATACTGTATACTGTTATAATGGCCATCAACTGACTGTTCGGTCTATCAAGACCTACTGTACTGTTTGCTATTGGATGTACCATATATAATTGCTATGGTTTCTAAATGATTGATATGACTGCTTAATGACTGAAAGGGCATTCATTCTTAATCTCTTTATGCATTTGTTATTCACTGGGCTTTAGCTTACTGTTTATATTTATATGTAGGTGTTCAGGCACCTGATCGATGCTAGAAGCGTCGGGTTAGCTTTCGTTTTGTCAAGCCAACCATTGTGCCTCACTGCGAGGTTCCAAGTCGTCTCAAGCTAAGGCTGTTTTGGGGTGTCCCAGTTTCACCCTTCTGTCTCTGTTTGTAAATAACGTTGTGGACTTGTACTGTACAGTTATGGTGAAGGGATTAGGTCCCTAACCTGAAGGTTTTTATGTATCTGATTGTATATATGTTTTTGGTTATGAATGTGGCTTGTTTATGAAAGTCTTTTCGCATTCAGATTGTCACAACTCACTGGACATCTTTTATTTACTGTTTTGGCTTTCGCCAGCCCCTTACTCTATATTTCTGTCATTACTGTTAAGCAGGCCTTTGGTAATCGCGGATTACTGGCTGGTTGCGATGCTTAAACGGGGCGGGTTTGGGTCGTGACAATGGCCATGAAGTCATTACAAGCATCATCAACAAGATTAAAGTACTCCCAATAGCGAGCCGAATACGCTCTTAGTGTTTCTCCTAGCTGGATCTGCATTGCCCAAAGAGAGTTGGCTTGTTTCGGCTGGACTTCGTTGGTGATGAATCTGGCCCTGAAGGATTTATGTAATTAATGGAAGCTTTTGATCGAAGTCGGCTCCAGTTTATAATACCACCTGATAGCCAACGGTCCCAAACTATTAGAAAATATTCGGCACATGAGGGCCTCGTCGTCTGCATGAAATGTCATGGCTTGCTTGTAGTGACGGATGTGATCGGTGGGGTCTGATTTTCCATCATAGAGAGTGAACGACGGAGCTTTGAACTTTTTAGGCAGAACCGCCCTTGCGATCCGTTGCATAAAGGGATCATGCTAGTCTTCTTCGTCTAAACTGTTTTTTCTGCGTTTATGCCTTATACGTGGACTCTCTTCGGAGGAACTGGAAGTTTTGGGTTGTCCCTTCTTCTTGGGCTCCGGGGATAATGAGTCGGAGTCGCTATTAGTGTCTTGTTGTCGGGCTCGAGGTCGTCGACCACCTACCCTCAGAGGTTGTTCCGGATCTTGGCGTACAGCTTGTTTGGACTTCGCCACTTCCAAGGCCAAATCCTGACGGAGATGTTCGTTCTCAGCGATCATGTTCTCCAACCTCTGTTCATTTTTCTTTGCTTGTTCCATGATCGCTTGCATTGCCTCGTGCTCTGAAGTTGAGGGTGACGCAAAGTTCAAAGCGCGTCTTGTGGGGATAGTCTCTGATCCAAGCATGTTTGTTGAAGTGATGTCGTCTCTCTATGTGGCTTCATCAGTGACTATCAGAGGGTCTTCCGTTACACTCGCCATGGATGTATTTGAGTATTCCCACAGACAGCGCCAATTGTGGAGAAATGGTTTAGAAATACTCTTCAGATCCTGGGGGACGCTCGTGATCCTCAGCTAGCCACCTGAAAAATGATTAACACTCCAATTGAGGGTGCCGAAATTAGCACTCTGACGGATAAGTTAGTGTATACTCTCTCGATTGCTTGTAACTTAAGTGAAACATGCTAGTTCTCACATACCTCCTTTTGGCTGATGTTTTTCTATTTATATCTTTTCTTTCTTGGGCCTCAGGATTGGGCCCACTTTCAGTTCGCCATTCGGCTTATTTTGTACCAAACTATTTTTCACTCGGCTCCTTGCTCAACCAGCTATTTGGCTGAATATGGTAGGATTTGAGCGTGCGAGACGGCGCCGAGTGCTATATATTTCAACTCCCTAAGTTTAATTATTCGGCCTCTTTACGACTCCCAATATTCGGCCCCCACAAATACATTAGACAAAAGAACCATAATTAGTTATTTTGATTGTGCTTAATAAGATACAATGACATGTTGTCATAATATTTGCTACTAGAAAGTCAATGTTAATTTTCATATTGGTTTGTGTTGTCTTATAATTATGTACACATAACCATCGGCTTAATGTAACTAAATTAATTTATTTGATGTTTTATTTGTGATATTAACATTCACATCAATAATCTAATTGTGCATAAATGTACACTTCATGTTTGTGTACACACAGAAATGATGGTTTGTGGTTAATTCAATGTTGATGTAGTCATATTTTTAGAGATTAAAAAATCAATGTAAACCTTCACATTGTTGTCAGCTGTTTTACACTTGTGTACACATAATCATTGGCTTAATGTGATATGTGGGCAATGCAATTTTGATTTAAACTTTAATATCATCATTCCATATTAGTAATTAATACTTTGAAATCATAGTGCATTTATCTATATTCCAGAATTCATGTGAACCTTCACATTCATATGCTTTAGTGTGAATATTCACATCATGTTTGTATTCAAAATGAAAGTTGAGGCTTGTGATTGTGTAATTTGATGCAATACTGATGTGAACCTTAACATCATATTGTCACAGTGGTAATGAACACAGCGAAAACATATTCATCATTCAATATTATATGGGTGTGTGACTAATATTAACATCAATTGACAACACAATGACAAATTTTCAATTCAAATTAATGTGAATATTAACACTGATTAATAATATGAACATTTACATCATTTTTATATCAGACACATTACTAATCTCAAAAAATCATTGCTACATTGAAATCCAATAACAAAAAATCAAAATCAATTACAATAACAGAATCATGTTCACTAACCCAAGCAAATATCATTGGAGATGTGAATATTCACATGAATATGGATATGAAAACAAAAGTAATGTGAATATTCACATGAATGTGTTTAATATTCACATGATAAATTTTCAATTCAAATTAATGTAAATGTTAACACTGATTAATAATATGAACATTTACATCATTTTTATATCAGACACATTACCAATCTCAAAAAATCATTACTACATTGAAATCCAATAACAAAAAATTAAAATCAATGACAATAACAGAATCATGTTCACTAACCCAAGCAAATATCACTGGAGATGTTTCCAATGGGAACAATTTTTTCTGCTAAATTTCTAATTTGAACATATAATCAAAAACTTGGTGGGCGATAATTTTAACAATTGTGAAAAAGAACAACATCATCTGAAAGAAGAATAGTATGAAATGTGAACATTCACACTAATTGACAGAAAAACTAGAAACAGATCACAAAATCCTCTATCTCCTCTTTCCCTTTGATTCAATTCAGTAGAATGTGGGTTTCAATCAATTGAATGAACAAGTTTGTAAGCCATCTCATCTATTCCTTCAATTCAAATCCTCCTCTTTTCCTTTGATTTTCGGCTGAAATAGTAACTATAATAGAAAAAACAAGAGCATAAACTCTGAGTCATCAACTTCTTTCCTACAGGAATGAAACTCCACCACAACGAAACACTACCACAAACTCTGTATCATCATCTTCTCTTCTATAGGAACGAAACCCTACCACAACAAAAACAGAGGGAAATATGTATACCATTCTTGTATATAACATTTATCAATAATAGATATAAGGGTATAATAGTCTAACAAAAAATATAAATCAAGAAAAAATGACTTTATAGAATAAAAGTATAAACACATGGGACTAACTAGGTTATAACTTTCCTTTGTGGACTTATTGGGATAGAACACCTCTAAATTGGATTTATCAATAAAAAACCCATTTCAATTCAAAATAATATGGTACCTCACCCTCACCCTTTCCAAAAATAATATTGATCAAAACAAAAATTTTCTTAAGTTGGCCAACTCTCTCATGTAATAGTGCAAATGTTAGTCTCCCTCTCCTCTCTTTGCTAATGGTTCAAAAAAAAAAAATTTATGCTTTTTTTTTTTCCTTCTAAATTTATGTTTCCATGTGTAGCGCCCCAATATTTCTATACTATTTTATAGATTACCAATTGGTTATTATTACTTGATTCCATAACATTAATGTGAATAAGAAATAAAAAAACAATAATCTTATAGGCCAAAACTCATCTAACTTTCGTACATTCTTCATAAAGTTCCTTACGTTAGTTTACAATAAACGGAATTATAAAATATACATCAAATTGCAAGGCTAAGGGTCTTGATCACAACAAAATATAATTCTATCCTAGCAAGTAAGCTCGATAACTGTAAACAAAGTAATATTAAAAAAAGCTTTAGTGCTCCATCTAGAACTCTATTTGCTTCTCAATGAGTTGGAGGCACACCTTCATCACTTGGAATTTTGGATATCCAACCATAAAAAAAGAATGGGTTTGTACACCTATTAGGAAATAAACTTAACCCAATAAATGTTCGATACGATTATATTCATGCAATGTCATGCCCTGCTTAAGACTTTGACTTTGTTTTGAAACTGAAATGCTCAATATGTAGTTAAAGCTAATATTTGACCCAACTCTTTAACCTTTAACATAACCAAGGACTTTTCATTTTGTAATAAAATTCACGTTACATATCTCAATCACTCCCTACATTTACCGGCCTGTAACGCCCTCAAAATATTACATAAATCCCATCACTTTAGGCATGCAATGATATAAGAGAAATCAACCATTTATATTCATCCGGGTGGTTCTTACAACAGTATTACATGTTAACAACAAAAGCAAGTGCCCTACAGGCTTACAGCTTTCCAAGTTAACACTTGGTTACAAAAAGAAGAGTACTAACTCTATACAAATAAGCCCTTGGCTTGATACACATGTAATACAAACAAAATAATCCCAAAGAGAGTTTTCAGCTCCCACAACCGTCCAAGTTATGTCCTTGGAGGCGGCATGCTACCTGTACCTGAAAATGATGTCCCATATAGGGTGAGCCAATGCCCAGTAGAGATATGCTAAACACAATATGAATATTAACTAAGACTTTAGCAGTTGACAAATGTTTAATTCCCATAAATCAATTCATACACCATTTCCATTACATGACCACAGTGTCAGTGTTTCATTTTATTTTCCATCCCTTAATAAGCTCACAATTCACAACTATGGCTCAAAACCTGGCCAACAACTTACGTGAGACAAAACTCATTTTAAACGGTTCTCATTTCACAATAGATAAGCCTACTAGCTATATCAACACTTCCAAAGATAAGCATATGAGCTGTATCAGTGGAGTCCATCCAAGGCCTTGATCCTGTCTATCCAAGACCCAAACCGGTCTCTCCTCATACGAGGCATCCTCATCTACCTCTAAGTCGGTCCAATCTAACATGTGGAACGGATCCGGCTCATACTTCCGAAGCATACTCACATGAAACACGTCATGCACTCCGGACGACTGCGGCGGTAAAGCCAAGCGATAAGCGACCTACCCAATCTTCTCAAGGATCTCAAAGGGACCGATGAACCAAGGGGATAACTTCCCACTCTTTCCGAACCACATCAAACCTCGCCTAGGTGATATTTTCAAGAAAACATGATCACCTACCTCAAACACCAAACGTCTCCTCCTATGGTCAACATAGGATTTCTAACGACTCTGGGCTGTAACAAGCCTCGTACGGATAAGCTCAATTTTCTCCGTCGTCTCTCTCACCAACTCCGGACCCAACAGAGGTGCGTCACCCACCTCGGCCCAACAAACTGGAGATCTACAAGGTCGACCATACAAGGCCTCAAACGGTGCCATACCGATGCTAGACTGAAAACTGTTGTTGTAGGCAAACTCCACCAAGGGCAAGTGCCTCTCCCAAGTCCCACTAAAGTCAAGGACACAACCCCGAAGCATATCTTCAAGGATCTGAATAGTACGCTCGGACTGCCCGTCAGTCTGAGGATGATAAGCTGTACTAAAAGTCAACTTAGTGCCCAAGGGACTCTGCAAACTCTGCCACAACCTAGTAGTAAAACGAGGATCTCTATCTGAGATGATCGTCACTGGGACCCCGTGTAACCTCACTATGTCCCGAATATACAAGTCGGCAAGATGATCTACCGAATCTCTCATGCGCATAGGAATGAAGTGTGCCGACTTAGTCAACCAGTCTACAACCACCCAAATTGTATCACTACCCCGCTGAGTCCTCGGAAGATCTACAACGAAGTCCATAGTGACATGCTTCCACTTACACTCGGCAATAGGCAAGGGTTGCAACAAACCCGCTGGCCTCTGATGCTCGACCTTCACTTGCTAACAAGTAAGGCACTTTGATACGAAAACTGCCACATCTCTCTTCATACCCTGCCAGCAAAACTGGCGACCCAAATCATGATACATCTTGATGCCTCCCGGATGCACCGCAAGGCGTGAATGATGAAACTCTTGGAGTACCTCCTTTCGGCACGACTCCGGTACAAACAAGCGGTCTCGGTATCTTACACTCAGGTCGGGATACACAAACAAACCCTTCTCAGCCTTTCCACTGGAGATCTTCTCCCGAAGGGACTCCACCTCAAGGTCACCTCTCTGTGCGTCTGACACTCGATTCACAAGTGTAGGCTGCGCAACAACAGAAAACAAGGCCGCAGCCTCAACGGATTCGCTCAGATGCAAATTGAACTCACCAAGTGCCCCCAACATTCCCCACTCCCGGATGGCTATACAAGCTACATCACCTATGGATTTTCTGCTAAGGGCATCGGCCACAACATTGGCCTTCCCCGGATGACAATGCAACTCGAAGTCGTAATCCTCAATGAACTCCATCCACCTCCTCTGCCTCAAGTTCAAGTCTTTCTGTGTAAACAGATATTTCAGACTCTTATGATCCGAGAACACCTCGAATCTCTCACCATAAAGGTAATGCCTCTAGATTTTCAAGGCAAAAATCACCGCTGCTAGCTCTAGGTCATGGGTAGGTTAATTTTTCTCATGAGTTTTCAACTGACGAGAGCCATAAGCTACCACTTTTCCCTCTTGCATCAACACACAACCCAAACCCTCCCTTGAGGCATCACAATAAATCGGATAACCCAGCCCTCTCTCCGGAATAATCAAGACTGAAGCGGTGGTCAATCTAACTTTCAATTCCTGGAACGACTTTTCACAAGTCTCACTCCATACAAACGAGCTGAACTTTCAACTCAACGAACTCTGCTGGAGCAAAACGGTAAGGTGCCATAGAAATCGGTGCCGTGCCAGGCACTAGATCAATAGTGAACTCAATCTCTCGATGAGGTGGCAAACTAACGAGATCCTCGGGAAAAACATCCGAATACCCACAAACCACCCTCGGTAATATAATCTGGGTCTCATCACACTCACCACTCAAGAAGTTAGTAAGTAGACCACTAAGCTCACTCCGCCCTCGCGGATCATACCCTGGTGGCAAAACACTACCAACCTGGTCCCCCAAGAAATGGAAACACTCCCCACTCACGGTATAACAAGTGACCCTCTGGCGGTAGCAATCAATAACTACCCGATATGACGATAACCAATCCATACCCAAAATAACATCAAAGCCCTTCATGGGCATAACTACAAAAGGAAACGGAAGCCTATGATCGTCAACCTCTATATCACAACCTCTACATCCGTGTTTCAAAATAAACTCACCCCCAATAGGCGACACAACACAAATAGGAGATGCTAATAGTGCTAACTCCAACTCCAACACAGATGCAAATGCAGCAGATACAAAAGAATGAGACGCACCCGTATCAATCAATACACTAGCAACCGAGTTGCAAAACAGAAAGGTACCTCTCACTACTGATGGAGCTGCACTAGGTCTGTGATAAGATACACGCTACCAGAGGCCCTTGATCCACCTACTCACCTCTAGGAGCATACGACTGCTGCACAGACTGGGATGACGAAGCTCCCGGATTGGCCCTCGAGGCCTGCGCAGACTGAGTTGGCTGATAACTCTGCGTCTGCCTAGAACCAGATGCTCCTGAAGCGGCACTCAACTGTGGGCAAAACCTCTTCAGGTGCCCAGGCTGTCCACACAGATAACAAGACAAAGGCTGGCCCCTGCCCTGACTCTGGCCCTGAGGTCCGGTTGAAGAAGAAGCAGCTCGCTGACCCCCCTCCCTTCTGCGGGCAAACTGAAGACTTGTGACCCAGCAGGCCACATGCAAAACAAGTCAAGCCTCCCTGACTACCTCTCCTGGAGCCTGCACTCGGTACCGGAAAAGTCGATCTAGCCAAACCACCCTGAGACTGCTGAGGGTTAAAATCCCTCTGTCTCCTGCCATCACCCTGGCCCTCTTGGCTCCTCTTGGAACCTTGCTGCTTCTCATCATCCTCCTCCTGCATCATAATTTCCATATGAGCAGCCGCGTCCACCAGATGTCTATACTCTCGGATGTAAGACCCACCAACTCTCAACTTGAGGCCCCGCCTCAACTTCCGCTCAAACTCATAGCAACGGCGTTCCTCAGACGCCACTAGTTCAGGTGCAAACCTGGACAAGCTAGTAAAAGTAGCCTCAAATTCGGCCACTGACAAACCCTGCTGCTTAAGTCGGCTAAACTGTTCCCTCAGCTTCTCTCTAGCAGCTGCAGATAAAAACCTCCCCTGGAAAGCCTCTACAAAAGCCCCCCATGCACCACCCACACGGGCCTTCTCATACTTCCACCATTGACCCGCATCTCCCTTCAGCTGGAAGGATGCCAAGGTCACCTTTAAAGTCCCATCCTCGATGCCAAGCATCTCGAATGTCTTCTCCATCTGTTCTAACCACTCGTCAGCCTTAAGTGGCTCTTTCGGATCTCCAATAAAGTCATTCGGGTTAGACCGGAAAAATTCCCTCTTCAAGAAAGAAGGCCCTGCCTCTGCAACCTGATGCTCAGCTCTGAGAATACCCAAAGCTCCCGCTATCTCTCGGGCCAAGGCACCCATAGCTTGGCCACTCGGCCTTGGCACGACCAACTCCCTCCTGCATTTTCGGAACGTCATCCGGTAAAGGCACCTCCTGCCTCCTAGGCCTACCACCTCGTCCTGACATCCTATTAAAGGTAACAAAGATGTTAGCACATGCATAAATGTGCTGAAACTAAACACCCACGTCCTAATGCATGGACAACTGTAATTCACTCCACGTAAGCACATAAGCACTTATGAATTTCATTTCTGGATAATGATAGTCCCGAGGCGTTACAAGAGTTCCGGTTAGAAATAGCATTAATCAAGTGCCTTTCCAACAAGACTCCCAGAAACCCAAGGATCCAATCAACATCCTAAAAATTAAATCCCATACCCAAATAATCACATAAACATGTTATCATATAAGCATGTGACACTACATCTAAGTCTCTAACCAAGCGAGACAAACCCATTGTGATACTAATCACTTCCCACGTACCCAAGGTATTCGAACTTGGTACGCTTTGATACCAAGTTGTAACGCCCTCAAAATATTACATAAATCCCATCACTTTAGGCATGCAATGATATAAGAGAAATCAACCATTTATATTCATCCGGGTGGTTCTTACAACAGTATTACATGTTAACAACAAAAGTAAGTGCCCTACAGGCTTATAGCTTTCCAAGTTAACACTTGGTTACAAAAAGAAGAGTACTAACTCTATACAAATAAGCCCTTGGCTTGATACACATGTAATACAAACAAAATATTCCCCAAGAGAGTCTTGACTCTCTATGATTCAAGTTATGTCCTTGGAGGCGGCATGCTACCTGTACCTGAAAATGATGTCCCATATAGGGTGAGCCAACGCCCAGTAGAGATATGCTAAACACAATATGAACATTAACTAAGACTTTAGTAGTTGACAAATGTTTAATTCTCATAAATCAATTCATACACCATTTCCATTATATGACCACAGTGTCAGTGTTTCATTTCATTTTCCATCCCTTAATAAGCTCACAATTGACAACTATGGCTCAGAACTTGGCCAACAACTTACGTGAGACAAAACTCATTTTAAACGGTTCTCATTTCACAATAGATAAGCCTACTAGCTGTATCAACAAATCACCAGATAAGCATATAAGCTATATCAACACTTCCAAAGATAAGCATATGAGCTGTATCAACACATAAACTGACAAGCATATGAGCTGTATCAGTGGAGTCCATCCCCTATTTTCTCCTAAATAACATCTGGTTTAGAGGTCCATCTCCCTAAACCGTGGAGTACATCCCCTATCTGCTCCCACGCACATACAATGTATATACATATAAGTCATATACACAATCAATCAATACATAACGTTAATGTATTCCATCAACCGTCATACTCTATGACACGTCCAATTGATTAGTTTTAGTTTGCCTAATCATCATGCATTGTCTACAACAATCAAAACTAACCTCCACCGGTAGCCCAAGCAATTATTTCTAAATAGATAATAAAAGCTCCAACTGATAAATTATCAATGTTTTCAAAAGTAAGCGATTAATAAAATCAACTCCACCGTTTCACAATATAATGAATCAATTTCATTAATTCCAATTTAATTCCATAAATCTATAACTTCCCAAATTAAGTATACCAATTAATTTATATACAAATTAGGACTTTCTTCCCCAACTCTCAATATAAACCCATAGGTTCATATATGAACAACCAACACCCAAATCATCATTTTGAGACCCAAAATACAAGTTTAAGCATCAAAATGACAAACCCTCAATTATAACATTTTGAAACCCTAAGTCCCAAAATCAACCAACTTCAACACTTTATCAAAACAACCAAAAGTCTATGTCAAAGACCATAAGAGTGAGTAGGAATCCCTACCTCAAATTCGGAGCTACAAAAGGAGAGAAGAGACCGAAACCAAAATGCTCCAAACTCCAAACTTTTTGGATCAATACGAAGCCCTCGACGATCAACCCAACTTTTACAAAGGCCGAAGAGGAGGAAAGCACTCTAACTAGATCAAACCCTAGAGAGAAGGGAGTTTCTAGAGAGAGAAGGTCTCAAATGGTGTTTTTGAAAAGTAAGAGAGAGAATGAGGTTGTAAAAAGTGATCTAAAAATGCCCGGCAGTGTACTGATATACGACATGTCCGCTCGAGCAGAAAACACAACGCTCGAGCGTCAAGAACAAAAATCTAGGTACGCTCGAGCATAAGAAGACCCGCTCGAGCGCCAAGACACATGAATAAAGTACATCCGCTGGAGTGCGAAAACCCGTCCGCTCGAGCGCAGATTTCCCTCTCCCAGAACTTACACCAACAATGTACTACCCGCTCGAGTGCCAACAAGCCCGCTTGAGCGCAATCCGTTCGAGCGCAGGAAATCCGCTCGAGCACAGGAATCACATCTGCAGAAGTTTTGCAAAAAACAAAATGCTGTGAGTGTGTAAATTCCGCTTCAAGAAGCTCCGCTTGAGCGGACAGCCAAAAACCAAACCCCGCTCGAGCGCAGAACAACCCGCTCGAGCGTAACACCAAAAACCTGGGCAACTAGATTTGAGACTCAGACTCAACCAACCTGTAACATACCTATCCAAAACATCCCATAACTCACACAAATGGAATTAAAGGACGACAACAAGATAGACACAACTACCAGCTCCACGGAACCGAGTCCGGAGTACAACTGAACAGTAGAGGGAATACCGGGATCGCCATACGGCCACTAAGTATGGTAGGCCAAGTGGGCACCTCTTAGTTTTGAAACATCTCCACATTTACCGGCCACTAAGTATGGAGGGGCAATTGGACACCCATTTCATTTTGAAAATATCTCTACATTTATGGGCCACCAAGCACAAAGGGGTAATTGGACAACCAACAATCTATTCAACCATATCCCTCCCATTTACCGACATTTAACATGAAAAGGTAATTGGGCACCATAACAATATACAGATAACATCTCACATTTTCCGACCTACAAGCACGGAATGGCAATTGGGCACCTTAACACACACGATGCATACCCAGAACACATATGTTCTTTTAAATCACCAGACACTTAGTCCAAAACCATGAGAATGCAATGCAATGCATGAATTTACAAATGTTCTAATTTACCCAAAATTCAATTTAATTGCACAGGAATCCAATAAGTAAAAACTAATGAAATATTCTCTTTTCCATAACTCCGAGTCTTTCTCATTACCAACAATAGTTCCATGCAAAATATTAACTTTACGTCCTTCCAATATTTCCAAGTTTCCACACTATTCTACTTCCATGAATTCTCAATAATATCATCATAAATAAAAAAAAATTCATCCCACTCACATATATTTAAGGAAAATCAATTGAAATTTCAACATAAAGTACCAATTAGTTCAAATCCTCTTTTAAATTAAAAATGCCAAATCTAGGGTTTCAAGAAAATTAGAAGTTTTCCTCATTTCTTTATGAAATTCACAAATCATCAAATATTATTCATCAATATTTCAAAGCATTCAAGGAATTTCAAAAATTTGAGTGAAAACATCATTTTTGTACATTAACAACTCGTCATCAAAGTTTTCTAACTCGTAACAACCCATAACCCCAAAATGTTACAAAATCACACCGAATCATAAATATATGGAGTTAAAAGAATCTCCTACCACAAGAATGAGAACAAACAACAAAGTCACAAGCAAGAACTTTGACAAAATCGCAATTCAATCGGTAAAAATCAAGATCTCCGCGTACTCTTTGTCTTTTGGAAGGGGTTTAGGCTTGGATCTTGGTGAAAAGTGAGATATTTAGAGAGAGCAAATTAGGGTTTTCGGAGTTGAGGAGAGAGCAGAGGAAGAGGAAAAGAAAAAAATGATCTAAAATGCAACTTTTAAGTTGCTGATATCACGTACACCACTCAAGTGGTCTTTCCACCAATCAAGCAGTTTTCAGTCTGCAGAGCAAAATACTGGATACATCCTCTTCACCGCTTGAGCAGTAAACCAATAGCTCACCGCTCACGCGGTCACCCATGACATAGCAAGTCACACAGCTCAATTTCTAAAGGACTCCTAGCACATTAACTTTATTTCCATATGTAACCATTTAAGTAAAATGTTATTTAACTTTACAATGTAAATAAGGAAATACTCCCATTTGGATTCAAAGAAAAATACCAAAAAAAAAAAAAAAAAATCAAAATTCAATTAAATCAAAAAGTGGTTCCCTCAGTTTTAGTAAAAAAATAATTTTTCAAATGAAATTTCTAAGTTTCGTAATTTTAAAAAAATCCAATTTAAGTCCAATCTTTAACAAAAAAATCTTTTTAATACAACCATCTTTATATGAATAAGAATAATGATCGGGTCTCGACCCGAGCCGTTACACCACATGATTCATTTTTTCTCTATTTTATTTTTTTGGAGGGAGGGGGGAAGAGGGGGAACTCTCTCCAAATGTAATGGCACAAAGGTTAGTCTTGCTTAGGGTTGCAAATTGGGTCCGGCCCACCCAGTCCCAAGCTCGGACCGCATGGGCTTCTGCCAAAATTCAGGCTAGTTCGGGCTAGCCCACGGGCCAGAAAATTAGGCCTAGGCCTAGGCCAGAGGGTATTTGAGTTTTGGGCGGACCGGTGGGCCAAGCCTTGGACGGGGTTGACGGGCTTGGGCCTAGGCCAGACATGAACAATTTTTCTATTTTTTCCATCAAAAATTTATTATTTTCCATTAAAAATGACATTGGGCCTCGGGCAGACCGGTCTTTGAGTGGACCGATGGACTGGGCCAAGCTTCAAAATGACAGCCCAAGCCCAAGCCTAGGGTCCCGGGTTGGGCTCTGGCCCGGGCCCACCCTGGGCCACGGGCAGGTTTTGGGCTACCGACGGGGCATGGGCCATTTTTACACCCCTGGTCTTGCTCTCTTAGCCAATAGTTTAAAATTTTTTTATTTTTATTTTTTTTGGTGTGCTTTTTAATTGTGTATTTTTTTTTATAGTAAATTGATAATAAAGATATAAGTGTTTAGCTATATTTTGTTTTAGGCGTTGATTGCAATTTTTTTTGTTTTTGTTTTGATATAGATGTTTGTGTAGTTATCTGTGTATGTAGGAATTTTTTATTATTCATGTTGTTATTTTTATTTTTTTTGATATATGTAAATTGATAATACAATTACAAGTCTTTCACAAGAGAGGACAT
Source organism: Camellia lanceoleosa (assembly GCA_025200525.1). Lineage (NCBI taxonomy): Eukaryota > Viridiplantae > Streptophyta > Magnoliopsida > Ericales > Theaceae > Camellia > Camellia lanceoleosa. Next base: position 19,205,950 of record CM045766.1, on the reverse strand, counting down.
CTTACATTGTTTATTGTGATTTGGCCATTTCTTATGTAACGCCCTCAAAATAATACATATAAGCCTAACATTCATGACATTCATAGATAGAAGAGAATAAAGCATATTTCCATTTATCAGAGTATTAAGTACAAAAGTATTACATGTTGACAACAAAAGTAAATGCCCTATGGGCTTACAAATTTCCAAGCCAACACTTGGGTTCAACAAAAGAAGAGTCCCAACTCTTTATACAAAATAAGCACTTGGCTTGATTTACATGTAATACAACAAGATGACAACAAAAGGTCTTTCGGCCTCTAAGCCTCCCAAGCTACTTCTTTGGAGATGGTATACCATCTGTACCTGAAAATGATGTCCCATATAGGGTGAGCCATAGCCCAACAGAGATATACTAAACCAAATATGAGCAATAACTAAAACATTAGCATTTAACAAATGTTTAACTCATATAAACAAACGTGCATCTCTTTCATAACCAATTCGTTTTCGTTTCATTATCCAAACCAATTCATAGATATGGTTCTCTATTCATCCAGACAATTTATAGTGAGACTACAATTCACATTATTAACACTTCAACACTTCAATTTATCTACGTTATACAATCGCAATAGAGATTTCAGGACTTTCACCCTGAACACTCCGGCCAACTTAGTTATCAATAGAGTCCATCCCCTATCTCCTTCCAAACGGGTTTGAGAGTACATCCCCTATCTCCTCTCAAACCATGGAGTACATCTCTATCTCCTCCCAAACAAGATACATATGCAATGTATTTAAACAGCTCATCATATACAATGATCAATCCAGACACATATTCAATGTGTTAATTCAACCGTCATATCCAATGACTCAACCATTTGATTAGTTTTAGTTTTCCCTAATCAACATATAGTGTCTACAACAATTAAGACTATCCTCCACCAATAGCCCAAAGTAGTTATTTCTAAACAGATAACAAATTTATCAAACAGATAAAATCCTAACACTTTCATAGGCAAGTGATTTATTTATCCAACTACACCATTCAATTTCATAATTTCCCAATTTCATGATTTCCAACCCAATTTCATATTTCCCCTAATTAATTATTCAAATTAATTACTCCACATAATTAGGGCATTTATCCCCTTTTTCGAATATCAACCCTAAGGCTCAATTTCATCAATTCAATCAACAGTAATTCCATTTTTCAAGGTTTCATATACGCATGGAGTTTAACAAATGAACGCCCCATTTTTATAACTTTAAAACAAACCCTAACATTCCCAAAATTTCCAAACAACACCATCTATCCAAAATACCCAACATTTATGTCAAAACTCATAGAGAGGAGTAGGTTATCCCTACCTCAAAAGAAGAGACTCAAAGGAGTTGAAGGTGAAAACCTAAGATGCTCCAAACACCAACTCTTTCGGATTGAAATGAAGCCCACACCAAGCTCCACATTTCTTACAAAGAGACTAGGGTAGAAGACCACTAGGACTAGATGGATTTGTAAAGAGAAGATGTGTGTAGAGAGAGAAGCAGCCGGGGCTAGGGTTTGAGTAAAGAAAAGGATGAAAAAAGTGAAGAAGAAGCTGCTGCTGCGAACTGATATAATCGAGCCTCGCTCGAGCGAAGAAGTGGTCGCTCGAGCAACCAGACACAAAGAAACCTCGCTCGAGCGCAGAAAGCCTCGCTTGAGCCAACAACACGAAGCTTCAGGTCTGCAACTCAAAAGCACGCTCGAGTGCAAGAATGTTCGCTCGAGCGAAGAAACCCAAAACATAGTCCTCGCTCGCTCGAGCGAAGGAAAGCTCGCTCCAGCCAAGAAACATAACCTTCAGGTCCAAAACTAGACGCAAATGCACGCTTGAGCGAAGGAACCGTGGCTCGAGGGAAGACACCAAAAACTGGGCAACAACCATTTGTTTCAAAACACACCCAACTTGTTACAAACCTGCCCAATACATCCCAAAACTCAAATATAAAGAATTAAAGGACGGAAAAGCAACATATACAACAATAGACATCCACAGAACTGAGTCCAGAATACAATAACCAAAGGAGGGAAAACCGGGATCGCTATATCTTAGGAGATTAATTACAAATATGAAATAAATATATTAAATTCGACAATTATAATCCAATAACACATATCCAAAAACTTAACAACTGCCAAGCACACAAATCCCAATAATTGATACAAAAAATAGTCCAAATGAAAAGAAATAAACAATTACATACAATCTTCGTAGTGGAGAAGAAACAATCAATCTTCGTCTTTAACACGAAATAATCACCCTAATAATCAATTGAGATAATATCTTTTAAATTGAATACTAATCTCTCAATCACTTTTACGAATAGTGAACAAACTATTTTAGTTTTTGATTTCGGTCCAATTTCTAAGGGTTCATTGCCAATTGGACTAAATTCACATAATATGAAAAACTCAAGGCCAAAATCGATACAAATAAAACTACAGGGCCAAAATCGATACAGGAGGCAATTGAAGGGACCATTAGGGATGTAAGAAAAATTGAAAAAATTGATTGAACCAAATCGAACTGGTCATATTTGGTTGGTATTTTAATATGAATCAGTCTGTTCGGTTTTGAAATTTTTTTTTTAATTTTTATTTTTTGTTTGGTACCGGTTTTGACATATTGTACACCGATTTTCACCGAAACTGACCGTAGATGTTTACATATAATATTTTTTTTTTTAAGTTTTGGTTTTATTTTGAAGTTATGACTTTGGTTATTAAATTATATTTTATTTCTAATTCTAATTCAATAAAAGTTTCAAGCATTAGTATTTATTAATTTTTTTGTTTGTATTTTTGTGAATAGTTGAATTGGATGTGGTTAAAATTATGTACAAATGGCTAATTTAATATTTTTATATAAATTATTTATTATACTACAAATTTAAGAAACGACTCATTTTGAAAGTGCTTAAACCGATTAAACCACATTGAGCCAAACTGTTTGAATCGGTGCAGTTTGGTAAAAAATCTAGTCTGTATCGATTTTTAATATAATAAAACCGACATTATCGGTTTAGTGTAAAATTTTACGTAAATACCAACCATCCCGAACCGATTACATTCCTAGGGACCATCAATATAATTTGTCCTTATTTTTAAATACAAACTTTGTCATATGGGAACATATATATTTCTTTTCAATATTGTTCACACAATTGACCTATACAAATAAATTCACAATAGGTAAATTGTTCTTTCATGCTGATATTTGCACTAAAAATTAATTAGTCTAAAAAAAATTATAACTTTTCAAATGTAACAAAATTTTTTAATATAGGTGATGTTAGGGTCCAACACTGATTGGTTTAAGTCTTTAAATTATTTGTTAATTATTAATACAATACATAAGGGGAAAAGATTGAAACACACAAAATAAGTTTTATAATAATACCTACAATAACATAGTAAATTATGTGTCAAATTTTGATTAAATTTGTCATTAATTTAACTATGTAAGACCAAATTTTCTTACCCAGTCATTGTAAAGAGACTTAAAATTCTCAATATGTAAATATAATTTCTTAATATATGTAACAACCCTCGTACCGATTACTGAATGACCACTGAATTTTATACTGATTATTGCTAAACTGGACTGATAATGACTGATAACTGGGTTAACTGAAGTACTGAATGGATTGATTGAGATCGAAATTGAAATTGAATAAGTTTGTCTATTGAATTGCATATTGCATCTATTTGATCGTTTGATTATCTGTTTGCATTTATGTGTTTAAACTGCTAATTGAAGGCCTTATCGGCGGCCGAACGAAGAACCGTTTAGTGTTTTGTAATCAGTGTAATTTTTATGATTTAATGGTATATTTATCTGAAAATTGGTTAGGAATGACTAAATTAGATTAAATATTGATATATTGCAAACTTAGGCTTATTTACACCCTTGCCACCTATAGTGGACCTTTGTTTAATATTAGTGGAGCCTTTTTACATGTGGAACAAAACTTTCATCAGCCATTTTGTTGCCTCTTCACCGAAATTATAGAGTGAGAGAGAAAGTAGACTTGAGCTCATCTTGCCATTGTTGTGAATTGCTTAGAATTGAAGTATAATTGGCATAATCTAGCTCCCACACCTTGAAATTGACACCCTAGGTAAGGAACTCATTGTCTTCTTGTTGTCTTTGAGCCTCATTTTGCATGGTTCATGCCCAAGTAGAGAGCTAGGCCATGATTTAGTTCATAATTGTTGAATTGGACCTCCATTGTTGCATGCATGTTTGAATTGGTGATTTTGAAGTTGAATTCTTGGCTAATTGTCACATGCATGCTCATGTTCATATATTAGTCCGTGTTTCCTCATTGTTTTCAAAGATTGGAGCTCATTTGAGCTAGTTTGGAAGCTTGAAATTGTTTAAGGATCATGCATGTCATGTTTCGAAATTGTTCATGAAAATTGAGTTTAATTGAAACACCCTTGGGCTTTGATTTCTTAAATTGAGCTTTAAAACTTGTTATTCTATGTGTTTGAAAGAGTTTTCCAGAAAATGGGCCCAAGAGGATCGAATTTGGAGCATCAAAACTTGATTTGGAACTTGGAGGTTGAATCTGGATTTTCCAGATTTTGGCCGTCCGCTCCGGCGAAGTGCCGCTTCGGCGAAATTCATGCTCCCAGCATTTTCTTCGCATTGTTTTACAGTCTGCTCGAGCGGAGAGTTTTATGCTCGAGCGGGGAAATCGCGCATCCAGCATCTTGCACTGTGCATCAGCCCGCTCGAGCGGGGAAGTTGACGCTCGAGCGGGGACCTTTGTTGGCTTGTCCGCTCGAGCGGGGAAGTTGACGCTCGAGCGGAGGCCCTGTTTTCTGAAAATTCCGAAACTGATTTCTGTGCACATCTTTTCATCCTCATCCCATCTTAGGCATCCTTAGGCCTAGTTTAAGGCACCTTAATGAGGATTTAGACATAGAACCACACCGAGGAAATTTAGGGATTTATTTATCATCCTTCCGACTGTTAAACTTAGTGTGTGTTCTATTTGTTAACTGTTTAGGGTTGGCTCTCGGGGACGCGCTCTAGCTGCTATTAGCCCAATCTCTGTGAGTAACAGATTGTGTAAAGATATGTTCAAAATGGTTATATTTTGATTACTGAACTGAACTGTTTATTGAACTGATATTGTTTATTGAATGCATGTATGTCCTGTATTTCGAACTGTATTGTGGCATCCTTAACATTGACTGTTACTGTTACAGAGCTCTGTCGGTTCCCTTGTGAGACCATACTGTTTACTGAATGATTGGCCATCATTATTGTTGGGTCTGTTAAGGCCCGGTCCTTTTGGACCTACTGTTTATAGGCTAATGGATGTACCACATATGACTGATTGATTGAAATACTGATTGGTGAAATCTTGAAGATTGAAATCTTGATAATGAATCGATTTCATTACTGTAAGGACATTCATTCATAACCTCTTTACACTGTATGTTATTCACTGGGCTTTAGCTCACTGTTTATGTATATATATGTAGGTTCTCAGCAACCAGACCGGAGCTAGGAACGTGGGATTGGTCCCCAGTTTTGTCAAGCCAGCCTATGTGCCTCACTGCGAGGTTTTGAGTTGCCATGCTATGGCTTGGGGTGTTTTTGTGTCCCCCGTCGGTCTCCTCACTGTTTTGTACATTTGTATAGACTGTCTCTTGATATCTTGATCTTGTTATCTAGGATTTGATCCTGTCTTGTTGAATCGTAAATAATTGTATAGACTGTACTGTATCTTTTGAATGAATGCATGAAAAATGCTTTTGGCATACAGATTTACACAGCTCACTGGACACTAGTTATTTACTGTATTGGCTTCCGCCAGTTCATACTGCTGTTTAAGCAGATATTCTTGTTTCTTGAATCTCGGATTCTTGGCGATTCTGATGCTAAACCCATAGGGCCGGGTTTGGGTCGTGACAATATATAACATGGTAATTGAGATTGTTTATACTCAAAGTTGTGTTTAAATATAAGATTTGGGAAGAAATTTCTAGAGAGAAATGAAACAATGAGAAAATATGAATAAAGCTCTATTTCCTTTTCTTTACATTTTCCTCATATTTTTGTTTTTCTCGACAAATTCTTACTTAAATTTTAGATTCAAACACAATGTAAATAATAATAACTTATAGTTTTTTTTTCTATATAATATTGATTTAGGAAAGAAAAGAAAAAAAAAAAAAAAAAAAAAAAACATCACATTGCAAGGAGTTGGACCCCACGCAAATTGGATTGCGCTCGCCCAAAATCTTGTAACAGGCAACTGTTGAATCAGACGAGCGAGAGACATTATTGAATATAACTTGATTTCGAGATGACCACAATCCCCAACGTAGGGCGAACAACATGCCTAATATATCTTCATCAAAACAGTGCCCAATACCGTATACGGTATATTTATGGTCCACATGACTACTGCATGCATTGTAAATATTTGGCCGTTTAAGGCATCATATGTTTGCACACCATGCTCTCACAGATTAGTTAACTCTTCTACTAATGGTTGCAAGTAAACATCGATGTCCCTTCCAGGTACGGATCGTCCGGGAATAAGCAATGACATCATGACAAATGGATATGTCATACACTTCCATGGGGATAGATTGTAAAGCATTAATATTACGGGCCACATACTGTAAGATGTACTCATATGTCCGAATGGATTGAAACCATCTGTGGCAAGCCCTAGCCTTACATTTTGAGGATTCCGAGGATCCGCAGAGAACGTAGGATGCAGCCTATCAAAGTCCTTCCATGCCTCACCATCAACTGGATGTCGCAATACTCCATCATCCACATGCTTATCTTTGTGCCATCTCATATATGCAGCTTTTTTTTCGACATGTACAATCTCTTCAACCTCGATGTCAAAGGAAAGTACCTCAATATTTTGTGTGGAATTTTTTTACCCGTCTTGTCGTTCAACTTGTATCTAGACTCCGTACATGTATGGCAATTCTCCAATGTGGCGTTGTGCTTCTAAAATAAAGTACAATCATTCTTGCATGCATGAATGGGCTCATATCCCAAACCCAATTCACGTAAGAACTTTTTCACTTCATAAAGGGTCCATGGAACATTTTCATTACACTTTGGTAGAATGTCTTTGAAAACTTGCATAACCATATCGAAAGATTTGTTGCTTCATTTATTGTACGCCTTCACGTGAAGCATCTTAATTACAAAGGACAAGATGGAGAATTTTTCACACTCTGGATATACTTTGCGTTGAGCATCATCAAACAACTTCATGAACTTCAACAAATTGTGCCTTTTCGAACCAATACGTTCTTCGTCGATATGATCATCTATGAGACCACTCATGTAAATCTCTTGTAACATGGTTGGAAGTTCTCCCACAGTTTCGTGATTGGTCGTCATTCTATCTCGGTTGGTTTCAGTATCATTGTTTCGCATAGTAGGATAAGCACGAAACATGGGAACATGTTCCCCGTGGTGGACCCAAGTTTGATAAGAACATGCGATTCCTCTTCGAATCAAGTGCAACCGTACAACATGTCGAGGTAATTTCGTGCTATTCAAGCAATCAACACAAGGACAACAGATTTCATCATGCGGCCCTAAATTCTTCGTAGCGAACTCAATAAATGACTGAACACCTTCTACATACTCTTTACTTTTTAGCCTATCTTTTATCATCATCCAACTCTTGTCCATTATTGGAACAGTACACATCAAGCGAAGATGAACCTGGGAATGGACAGCAACTTGGAAAAATACTCTGTAATGGAAGAGAGCTTAAGTAAGTTTAGGGGTTCAATTAGCATTACTTTTTGAAGTGAACGAAATAGTAATAACAGATCGGGATGTTTTGCCTATTTGTCAATTGCATATAGTTGGCTAATTTCACTACTAACTTGGCATGTATTCACACGCAAATGTGACATATATTCACAATTCTATGTGAAGTCATCTTAGAGGGAGACAAATAATTGTAACCAAATTTAAAGAGAAATTAAATTTGATATTCAATATAAACTTTCCTTGAATAGATCTCAGCAAATACATTTTGTAAACCTAAATTTTATGAAACTCAAATGGGTAAAACAAAAGTAATGAAATTTTAAAGTTTTGAAACATTTAAAAAATGAAGTAATTGGTGTATAATAGACTATTAACTTAAAATAGACTATTAACCAAAAAACAAAAGTAATGAGACCACTAATGTAAATCTCATGTAAATAGACTATTAACTTAAAATAGTTAAAAAGTCAACAAAATCTAATAATCAATTACTAAAATCCAAAATTCAAACCCAACAACTACTACTAATTACATTCTACATTTGGTCTAGAATGTTCAAATGTGATATATTTACATAGATTAGCACCCCTTTATGAGTTATTTACTTTCTGATGGCTTTCGTGTTCTTCCAGTAAGGCTGTAACGCCCTCAAAATAATATATAAAACCCATCACTAAAGACATGAATTGATACAAGAGAAACCAATCATTTCTATTCATCAGAGTAGTTCTTACAAAAGTATTACATGTTAACAACAAAAGCAAATGCCCTAAGGGCTTACAGCTTTCCAAGTTAACACTTGGTTACACACAAAATGAATACTAACTCTATACAAAAGAAGCCCTTGGCTTGATGTACATGTAATACAAACAAAAGAAACAAAAGAGTCTTCAACTCTCATCCTCATCATCCAAGCTATGTCCTTGGAGGTGGCATGCTACCAGTACCTGAAAATGATGTCCCGTATAGGGTGAGCCAATGCCCAGTAGAAATACACTAAACCAGCTATGAATTGTGACTAAAAGATTAGCGGTTGATAGATGGCCAACACTACTACATCCACAAATATTACCTTACAGTTCCATGACATACAAATCCATGTTACAATTCATTTTCCATTTCTTTAAATTCTCAATTTATAACCATGGCTCAGAACCTGGCCAACAACTTATATAAGGCGGTAACTCATATTAAACATTTTCCCATTTCATAATAGACAAGCATACTAGCTATATCAACACTTCCATAGATATGCATAAAAGCAATACCACACTTTCCAAGACAAGCATATGAGCTGTGTCAGCACATCACTAGATAAGCATATGAGCTATATCTACGGAGTCCATCCCCTATCTCCTCCCAAACAACATCCGGTTTAGAGGTCCATCCGCTATCATCCCCTAAACCGTGGAGTGCATCCCCTATCTTCTCCAACACAACACAATGCATATAAACAATAATTATACACATCACCAATCATTACATAAAATTAATGTATTCTTTCAACTGTCATACTCAATGACACATTCCATTGATTAGTTTCCGTTTGCCTAATCATCATGCATTGTCTACAACAATCAAGACTATCCTCCACCGATAGCCCAAAGTAGTTATTTCTAAATAGAAAATAAATATACAAATGGATAATATATCAACATTTCAATTCGGTGAGTGATAAACAATCCAACTACACCCTTTAATCCCAAGCACTCCCAATCTTAACATATCCCATTCAATTCCTCATTTCTCCCAATTAATTATACCAATTAATTAATCAATGTAATTAGGGCATTTTCTATAACTAACATTACAACCCTTAAGGTTCCATTTTCATCAATGTCTTAACATAAATTCCATCTCCCTATGCCAAACATGCCTCTAGGTTTATTATAAATAAAAACCCCGACTTTCGTAAAATTACACAAAGGCCCAAACTTTCTCAAAATTACACAACAACACCCAACATATCAAAATGCTAAAATTGAAAGACAAAATCCATAAGGAGGAGTAGAATATCCCTACCTCAAAAGATGGAACCCAACGAAGAAGGTGAAGAAAACGGAAATGCTCCAAATCGCAAATTTCTCAGATCAAAAGATAGCCCTCGACGATTAACAACTTTTTTGTAAAGGCCAAAGATGAGCAAATCACTCATACTAGATCAATACCTAGAGAGAAGGTAGAGTTCTAGAGTGAGAAGTTCAACAATGGTGTTTTTGGAAAAGTAGGAGAGAGAAGAGAATGTGAAAAAGTTATTTAAAATGTCAAAACATGGAGCTTTAACCCAGTCGCCCTGCTTGAGCGGCCGAACCCCCGCTCGAGTGGTACTCACAGACTCCCGCTCGAGCGGCCAATCCTCCGCTCGAGCGTCGGATGCACACTCCTAGCACTTTAGCAGACATGTTCCCTGCTCGAGCGCTCAACTCCCCGCTCGAGTGGCACACACAAACTCCCGCTCAAGCGGCCAATTACACGCTCGAGCGTCCAACACTACACAGGAAATACTGGATGGGTGTAATCCCCGCTCGAGCACCTAAATCCCCGCTTGAGCAGACAAGCCAAAATCTGGGCAACTAGACTTGGTTCCTAAGCTCAACCAACCTATTCCAAACCTGCCTAGCACATCCTATAACTCAAATACGAAGTAGGAAAAGATGTAAACAAGATAATAATCAACTACTAACATCCACGGACACACGTCCGGATCGCTGTACAACAAGGGGTAAACCCGGGATCGCTATAACCTCCCCTCCTTAAAGAATTTCGTCCCCGAAATTAAGAACAAGTTTTTGCAAACAGGTTTTTTTTTCTCCATTTTAAATAATGTTACAATTCAACATTAAACAACTTGACCCATTACCGGCCATTTCATCTCTTATCAAGAGGCCTCTCACAACAATTACATTTCAACATGTATTTCCCTTCCTTTTTAATCATTTTCAACACACATGGTTCATAATTTCATATCATAATCAATTTTCATGATACATCTCCAGTTCTATAATATAGCCAATATATGCAATATTACAATCAACTTCCATATCAAGGCAAGTTCTACAATATTTCCATAACCAAAACATTCACAATGTTTTACAACTTAAGACATATTTAATGATCTTAAAGTTCAACAATACAACAATATATAACATATGTTCAAACATCCACAAATAGGTCCGGATATTTCTCTCGGACCTCCAACTCACGTTCCCAAGTGGCCTCCTCCACTCCGTGATGTTTCCACAAAACCTTTACCAAAGGAATGGTCTTGCCACGCAAGACTTGCTCCCGCCTATCCAAGACCCGAACCGGTCTCTCTTCATACGAGGCATCCTCATCTACCTCTAAGTCGGTCCAATCCAATACATGTGATGGATCCGGCTCATACTTCCGAAGCATACTCACATGAAACACGTCATGAACTCCGGACAACTGTGGCGGCAAAGCTAAACGATAAGCGACCTTGTCAATCCTCTCAAGGATCTCAAAAGGACCAATAAACCGAGGGGACAACTTCCCACTCTTCCCAAACCTCATCAAACCTCGCCTAGGTGATATTTTCAAGAAAACATGATCACCTACCTCAAACACCAAAGGTCTCCTCCTACGGTTAGCATAGGATTTCTGACGACTCTAGGCTGTAACAAGCCTCCTACAGATAAGCTCAACTTTCTCTATCGTCTCCCTCACCAACTCCGGACCCAACAGAGGTGTGTCACCGACCTCGGCCCAACAAACTGGGAATCTACAAGGTCGGCCATACAAGGCCTTAAACGGTGTCATACCGATACCAGACTGAAAGCTATTGTTGTAGGCGAACTCTACCAGTGGTAAGTGCCTCTCCCACGTCCCACTAAAGTCAAGGAAAAAACCCCAAAGCATATCCTCAAGGATCTGAATAGTACGCTCGGACTGCCCATTAGTCTGAGGGTGATAAGCCGTACTAAAGGTCAACTTAGTGCCCAAAGCACTCTGCAAATTCTGCCACAACCTAGTAGTAAAACGAGGATCTCTATCTAAGACGATCGTCACTGGGACCTCGTGTAACCTCACTATGTCCCGAATATACAAGTCGGCAAGATGATCTACCGAATCCCTCACGCGCATAAGAATGAAGTGTGCCGCCTTAGTCAACCGGTCTACAACCACCCAAATTGCATCACTACCCCGCTAAGTCCTTGGAAGACCTACCACGAAGTCCATAGTGACATGCTCCCACTTCCACTCGGCAATAGGCAAGGGTTGCAACAAACCCGCTGGCCTCTGATGCTCAGCCTTCACTTGCTGACAAGTAAGGCACTTCGATACGAAAACTGCCACATCTCTCTTCATACCCCGCCAACAAAACTGGCGACCCAAATCATGATACATCTTGGTGCCTCCCGGATGCACCGCAAGGCGTGAATGATGAAACTCTCGGAGTACTTCCTCTCGGCAAGACTCCGGCACAAACAAACGGTCTCGGTATCTCACACTCAGGTCGGGATACATCGTCAAACCCTTCTCAACCTTCCCACTAGAGATCTTTTCTCGGAGGGATTCCACCTCAAGGTCACCCCTCTGTGCCTCTAACACTCGAGTCACAAGTGTAGGCTGCGCAACAACAGAAAACAAGACCGCAGCCTCAACGGATTTTCCCAAACGCAAATCAAACTCGCCAAGTGCCCCCAACATTTCCCACTCCCAGATGGCTACACAAGCTACATCACTAACGGACTTCCTGCTAAGGGCATCGGCCACAACGTTGGCCTTCCCCGGGTGATAATACAACTCGAAGTCGTAATCCTCAATAAACTGCATCCACCTCCTCTGCCTTAAGTTCAAGTCCTTTTGTGAAAACAGATATTTCAGACTCTTATGATCCGAGAACACCTCGAATCTCTCACCATAAAGGTAGTGCCTCCAGATTTTCAAGGCAAAGATCACCGCTGCTAACTCTAGGTCATGGGTAGGGTAATTCTTCTCATGAATCTTCAACTGACGTGAGCCATAAGCTACCACTTTCCCTTCTTGCATCAACACACAACCCAAACCCTCCGGTGAGGCATCACAATAAACTGTATAACCCAACCCTCTCTCCGAAATAATCAAGACTGGAGCGGTGGTCAATCTAACTTTAAATTCCTGGAACGACTTTTCACAAGTCTCACTCCATACAAATTTGACTCCCTTCCGAGTCAGTCTAGTCAATGGTGAAGCTAACCTGGAGAAATCCTTTACAAACCGACGGTAATACCTAGCTAACCCCAGAAAACTGCGGATCTCAAACACACTCTTAGGCCGTGCCCAATCTTGCACTGCCTCAGTCTTGGATGTATCAACAGACACCCCTTCCGCGGATACCACATGGCCTAAGAACTTGACTTCCTCTAGCCAAAACTCACACTTCCCAAATTTGGCATATAGCCTATGGGCTCTAAGTAACTCAAGCACCACTCTCAGGTGTTCCTCGTGCTCCTTCTCAGAAGGTGAATAGATAAGAATGTCGTCTACGAAAACGACCACAAAATGATCCAAGAATTCCCAGAAGATTCGGTACATCAAGTCCATAAAGACTGCCGGTGCGTTGGTAAGTTCAAATGGCATCACCAGAAATTCATAATGGCCATACCGCGTACGGAATGCCGTCTTCGAAATATCTTCCTCCCTGACCCTCAACTGGTGGTAACCCGATCTCAAGTCTATCTTACAGAAACAACGGGAACCCTTCAACTGGTCAAATAGATCATCTATATGGGGCACAGGGTACTTATTCTTAACCGTAGCCCGATTCAACTTCCGGTAGTCGATACACAATCTCAAGGCACCATCTTTCTTCTTAGCAAAGAGGGCCGGTGCTCCCCACGGTGAAACACTAGGGCGAACAAATTCCTTATCTAACAATTCCTGGAGCTGAATCTTCAACTCACTCAACTCAGCTGGGGCAAAACGATAAGGTGCCATAGAAATCGGCGCCGTGCCGGGCACCAAATCAATGGAGAATTCAATCTCACGGTGAGGTGGCAAACCAACGAGATCCTCGGGAAAAACATCCGAATACTCACAAACCACCCTCGGTAAAACAATTTGGGTCTCATCATACTCACCACTCAAAAAGCTAGCAAGTAGACCACTAAGCTCACTCCGCCCTCGCGGATTATACCCCGGTGGTACAACACTACCAACCCGGTCCCCCAAGAAATGGAAACACTCCCCGCTCACGGTACAACAAGTGACCCTCTGGCGATAGCAATCAATAACTGCCCGATATGACGACAACCAGTCCATACCCAAAATAACATCAAAGCCCTTCATGGGCATAACTACAAAAGGAAACGGAAGCCTATGGTCGGCGACCTCTTTATCACAACATCTACATCCGTGTTTCAAAATCAATTCACCCCCGAGGAGATGCTAGTAGTGCTAACTCCAACTCCAACACAGATGCAAATGCAGCAGATACAAAAGAATGAGACGCACCCATATCAATCAACACACTAGCAACCGAGTTGCAAAACAGAAAGGTACCTCTCACTACTGATGGAGCCGGTACTAGGTCCTGCGCGGTAACAGCATACACGTGCCCTGTTGGCCCCAGATCCACCTGCTCACCTCTAGGAGCATACGACTGCTGCACCGACTGGGATGATGAAGCTCCCGGGTTGGCCCTCGAGGCCTGCACAGACTGGCCGCTTAGAACCAGACGCCTCAAGTGGCACTTAAGCGTGGGCAAAACCTCTTCAGTGCAGTCATCAACACCGATAACAAGACAAGTGGCCCTCGCTCGACTCTGCCCCGAGGTCGATAAAGAAGAAGAAGTAGCTCGCTGACCCCCTCCCTTTTGCGGGCAGACCGAAGACTTGTGACCCAGCTGGCCACATGCAAAACAAGTCAAGCCTCCCTGACTACCTCTCCCGGAGCCTGCACTCGGTACCGAAAAAGTCGATCTAGCCAAACCACCTTGAGACTGCTGGGGGTTAAAACCCTTCTGTCTCCTACCATCACCCTGGCCCTCTTGGCTCCTCTTGGAACCTTGTTGCTTCTCATCATCCTCCTCCTGCATCATAATTTCCATATGAGCAGCCGCATCCACCAGATGTCTATACTCTCGAATGTAAGACCCACCAACTCTCAACTTGAGGCCCCGCCTCAACTTCCGCTCAAACTCATAGCAACGGCATTCCTCGGACGCCACTAGCTCAGGTGCAAACCTGGACAAGCTAGTAAAAGTACCCTCAAATTCGGCCACTGACAAACCCTGCTGCTTAAGCCAGCTAAACTGATCCCTCAACTTCTCCCTAGTAGCTGCAGATAAAAACCTCCCCTGGAAAGCCTCTACAAAAGCCCCCTATGTACCACCCACACGGGCCTTCTCATACTTCCACCATTGACCCGCATCTCCCTTCAGCTGGAAGGATGCCAAGGTCACCTTTAGAGTCCCATCCTCGATGCCAAGCATCTCGAATGTTTTCTCCATCTGTTCCAACCACTCGTCAGCCTTAAGTGGCTCTTTCGGATCCCCAATAAATTCGTCCGGGTTAGACCGGAAAAATTCCCTCTTCAAGAAAGAAGGTCCTGCCTCTGCAACCTGATGCTCAGCTCTGAGAATACCTGAAGCTCCCGCTATCTCTCGGGCCAAGGCACCCACAGCCTGCTGACCCACTGTCTCGGCCACGTTGGCCTGACCAACTCCCTCCTGCACTGCCGGAATAGCATCCGGTAAAGGCACCTCCTGCCTCCTAGGCCTACCACGCCTACCGCCTCGTCCTAACATCCTATTAAAGATAACAAAGACGTTAGCACATTCACAAATGAGCTGAAACTAAACACCCGCATCCTAATGCATAGGCAACTGTAATTCACTCCACATAAGCACATAAACACAGAAGCACTTACAAATTCTATTCCCGGATAATGACAGTCCCAAGGCGTTACTAGAGTTCCGGTTAGAAACATCATTGATCAAGTGCTTTTCCAACAAGACTCACAGAAACCCAAGGATCCAATCAATATCCTAGAAATCAAATCCCATACCCAAACAATCACATAAACATGCTATCACAAAAACACATTACATTACACTTAAGTCTCTAACAAGCGAGACAAACCCATTGTGATACTAATCATTTCCCACGTACCCAAAGTATTCGAACTCGGTACACTCTGATACCAAGTTGTAACGCCCTCAAAATAATACATAAAACCCATCACTAAAGACATGAATTGATACAAGAGAAACCAATTATTTCTATTCATTAGAGTAGTTCTTACAAAAGTATTACATGTTAACAAAAAAAGCAAATACCCTTGGTTACACACAAAATGAGTACTAACTCTATACAAAAGAAACCCTTGGCTTGATGTACATGTAATACAAACAAAAGAAACAAAAGAGTCTTCAACTCTCATCCTCATCATCCAAGCTATGTCCTTGGAGGTGGCATGCTACCAGTACCTGAAAATGATGTCCCGTATAGGGTGAGCCAATACCCAGTAGAAATACACTAAACCAGCTATGAATAGTGACTAAAAGATTAGCGGTTGATAGATGGCCAACACTACTACATCTACAAATATTACCTTACAGTTCCATGACATACAAATCCATGTTACAATTCATTTTCCATTTCTTTAAATTCTCAATTTATAACCATGGCTCAGAACCTGGCGAACAACTTATATGAGGCGGTAACTCATATTAAACATTTTCCCATTTCATAATAGACAAGCATACTAGCTATATCAACACTTCCATAGATATGCATAAAAGCAATACCACACTTTCCAAGACAAGCATATGAGCTGTGTCAGCACATCACTAGATAAGCATATGAGCTATATCTATGGAGTCCATCCCCTATCTCCTCCCAAACAACATCCTGTTTAGAGGTCCATCCCCTATCATCCCCTAAACCGTGGAGTACATCCCCTATCTTCTCCAACACAACACAATACATATAAACAATAATTATACACATCACCAATCAATACATAAAATTAATGTATTCTTTCAACTGTCATACTCAATGACACATTCCATTGATTAGTTTCCGTTTGCCTAATCATCATGCATTGTCTACAACAATCAAGACTATCCTCCACCGATAGCCCAAAGCAGTTATTTCTAAATAGAAAATAAATATACAAATGGATAATATATCAACATTTCAATTCGGTGAGTGATAAACAATCCAACTACACCCTTTAATCCCAAGCACTCCCAATCTCAACATTTCCCATTCAATTCCTCATTTCTCCCAATTAATTATACCAATTAATTAATCAATGTAATTAGGGCATTTTCCATAACTAACATTACAACCCTTAAGGTTCCATTTTCATCAATGTCTTAACATAAATTCCATCTCCTTATGCCAAACATGCCTCTAGGTTTATTATAAATAAAAACCCCGACTTTCGTAAAATTACACAAAGGCCCAAACTTTCTCAAAATTACACAACAACACCTATCATATCAAAATGCTAAAATTGAAAGACAAAATCCATAAGGAGGAGTAGGATATCCCTACCTCAAAAGATGGAACCCAATGAAGAAGGTGAAGAAAACGAAAATGCTCCAAATCGCAAATTTCTCGGATCAAAAGATAGCCCTCGACGATCAACAACTTTTTTGTAAAGGCCAAAGATGAGCAAATCACTCCTGCTAGATCAATACCTAGAGAGAAGGTAGAGTTCTAGAGTGAGAAGCTCAACAATGGTGTTTTTGGAAAAGTATGAGAGAGAAGAGAATGTGAAAAAGTGATTTAAAATGTCAAAACACGGAGCTTTAACCCAGTCGCCCTGCTCGAGCGGTACTCACAGACTCCCACTCGAGCGGCCAATCCTCCGCTCGAGCGTCGGATGTACACTCCCAGCACTTTTGCAGACAGGTTCCCCATTCAAGCGCTCAACTCCCCGCTCGAGCGGCACACACAAACTCCCGCTCGAGCGGCCAATTACACGCTCGAGCATCTAACACTACACAGGAAATACTAGATGGGTGTAATCCCCGCTCGAGCGCCCAAATCCCCGCTCGAGCGGACAAGCCAAAATCTGGGCAACTAGACTTGGTTCCTAAGCTCAACCAACCTGTTCCAAACCTGCCTAACACATCCTATAACTCAAATACGAAGTAGGAAAATATGTAAACAAGATAATAATCAACTACTAACATCCACGGACACACGTCCGGATCGCTGTACAACAAGGGGTAAACCCGGGATCGCTATAAAGGGCATTTTGGTCTACAGTAGAGATGGCTCAAGCCTATTGAGGGCCTACACAAAAAAAATGTAGTTAGAATATGGTTTGGTGCCTTACATTGGCCATTGCCATTCTATTATTGTCTCCATTCTACACTAACATAGTGCAACTTCTGATGCAACTTAGATTGTAAAGTTAGGTGCTTTCAGAATCAACGGTATGGTTGAAAGGCTACAGCTATCCCAGGAGATCAGAGAGATTATTTTTCATCTTTTTTCAACAAATTATGAGTGAAAGGACGACCATGTTCTTTAATCGGCATATTGACCAGATTATCCTCTATTGTTTCTATGGAGTTCCAAAGGTTTGCACTAGAAAGATGTGAGTATTTAGGCTATTGATTAATCACACTTTCTAATCCTAATTTCTTA
Source organism: Camellia lanceoleosa (assembly GCA_025200525.1). Lineage (NCBI taxonomy): Eukaryota > Viridiplantae > Streptophyta > Magnoliopsida > Ericales > Theaceae > Camellia > Camellia lanceoleosa. Next base: position 19,187,535 of record CM045766.1, on the reverse strand, counting down.
TGTGTTGGCCACAGATTTCTCAACTGAGACTGACTTTTAAAGAAATTATTTTCAACTATAGAAAGCAACGACAGTGTAAACCTCAAGTTTTTTGTAGTGTGTTTGTTGATTGGTCATCAGCACGCCATCATGGGGTATGTGTTCATAATGTATATGTTTCTCCGTTGCGGTCATCGAAGGTAGTTGCTTATTTTTTGAAATTTATTCATATGTAATAAAACTTATGCATTATATTTCCTTGGACCTTGGATTTCGTTGAACTTAGACACAAAAAGCTTGACAAAATTTGTAACCATTCTTTCAATCACGACTTTATACATATTAGAGTCTTATAATCACTTTTTAAAATCATTTCTTCTTTCATGGGGTTAATGTAGTACATGATTTGCCCACAGCTTTTAAATTCAATGTTCTTCTTTCATGGGGTTAATGGAGACAAATGTTGAGTGGCTATTGATGATGACATATATAATAGTATTAGACTCCTACTTGTTTTTATTTTTTTTGTTATTTTTTTATATATATAAATAAATTTGTATATGGTTTTAGCCACTCCAGTGACATAAATTTGTATATAATATTTGTGGCACTATCAAGCGCCATTAAAAAAAGAGTTAGTGACATTTATAAGTGTCATTACACCATCAAGACTAAAACCTTTCAGTGACACTTTAATGTCATGGTAGGCACTATTCGTGACGCTATCAAGTGCCATTCGTGACGATAATTCGTTGTAGAACAATTTGATCCGCTCTTGCGGAGACTCGAACCGCCAACCTCCCGCACCATAAACCTTATACACTACACTCTTCCCACTACACCTCTATAGCACCACATGATTATATATGCAACATATATTATTTATATAATACATACATCCATATTAATATAAAAGTATATGTATAAACATAATTATTTTATTGAACATAATTTATGTAAAATAAACTATTTACTAGCAAAATAAAAAAAGACTACTTTTGGTGACTAAAAATATTTTTTATTCGCCAATTCTATACTTTTGGCTACTGATTGATTTTTAGTTGCTAAAAAACTTAACTTTTGCCGACCAAAATCGGATTTGGTCACCAAATATGCACTTTCAGCTACCAAAATTTTGGTCACTAAAAAATTTAATTCCCGCCTTAGGATTTTAGTTTTCCCGCGTTAAAAATGACCAGTTTTGGCGACTAAACTTATTTTTTAGTCGCCAATTGTAGACTTTTGGTTACTAAAATTTTTTAAGTCACCAAAAAGCTTTACTTTTGGCTACTAAAATTTTTTTAGTCAGTAAAACCCATATAATCAATGACCAAATTTATTTTTAGTCGCCAATTGTAGCCTTTTGGCTACTAAAGTTTTTTAGTCGCCAAAAAGCTTTACTTTGGGCTACTAAAATTATTTTAATCACTAAAACCCATATAATCAGCGATCAAACTTAGTTTTAGTTGCCAATTGTAGACTTTTGGCTACTAAAATTGTTTAGTCGCCAAACAGTTTTACTTTTGGCTACTAATGCTATTTTGGTCATTGAAAGCCATACTTCAGTGACCAAATGTTTTTTAGTCAGAAAATTTAGTCGCTGAATGTGCTTTTTCATGTAGTGTATATTGAGTTTAATTTATTTATTTTTAATCATTTACTGCATTTTAAAAATTTAGAAAATATATTGGCATTTTTTGTTTTTTTAAAAATGCCATTATAAGCTTGGAAAGTTTTTGACTTAGTGGCATTTCTCAAAATACTATAAAATATTTGTTTATGAAACATTTCACCTAAGTGCCATAAAAAGTAATTTGTACCTACCTAGTGTCCTGACATTTTTTAAAAAATGCCATTGCTACTAAAGTTTAGTGGCGTCTGTTGGTAAATGTCACGAACATAATTTTTTGTGTCATTATTTTATAAAATGCTATAAAATTGATATGACATTTCTTTATCGAAATGCCACTAGAGCCTTGTATGTTTGTGGTTCTGTGGCATTTTTTTAAAACATTTAATGCCAATTTTTATTTTTGTGGCATTTTCTAAAAACATGACACTAGTGTAGTGTCACTAAAGTGTAAATTTGTTGTAGTGACATTTTTGTTGTAGTGAAATGACACTTTTTAATTGAAATGCCACTAGAGCCTTGTATGTGACATTTTTTAAGAACATGCCACTAGTATGGTGTCACTAAAATGTGTTTTTGTTGTAATGTCGTAACATCTTCATTATTTTTTATTAAAAAAATGAACGTCAAGTGTATTTTTAAAAATGAACCATTCATTTTTTTGAATATAAATTTGATAATGTGAAGATGTACTTCCTAAAGAAAGTATTTTTTGTGACTACTACAAGCCATCATAAATAATAGAAATGCAGTTGCAAAAGACTTTTTGTGACGGCAATGTGACAGTAAATAGGGGAACGCGATGTGGGAGTGGTAAATACTTTTTGCGACGACAAAGCAATGGTCACAAACTATTTGCAACCGCCTAACTACTTATAATGGCCACTATTTTGCTGTCGCAAAAAACAAAGAAAAAAAAGCCAAAAAATATTTTTTGGTGACTATCTTGTTACCATCACAAATAGTTTTCAGTGACATTTTATAAATAGTACAATAATAGCTTTTCAATGACAAATATTTTGCAGTTGCAAATAATTAATTATTATTTTTTGATTAGCAAAGAAAAAATTTCATTAGAATATGAAATTAAAGGTACAGCAAGATGACATGTATCGAAAGAGATTCGGAAATTAAATAATTTTCTTATAACAAAAATATCAATTACAAGCACCAACACCTAACAAATTTTTTTAAAAAAATAAAAATAATATTAAATTTACAAATTAATTTAAATGTGTAATAGAAATATCAACTTATATTCAAATATTATATACAATAATTACATAATAATAAAGTAATAAATGTAAAGAGATATATATTGATAAAAAAAATTTGAAGTTATGATGCAATTTTCCCCATAGTTTTTATTGATGTGCAATCCTTTGATTTGATTATTATCAATAAAATCCTCCTTTTGCTAATAAAAAAAAAATGTGAAGAGATATTTGCAAAAATTCTAATGTTCATGTATATATGTATATATACAAGTGTCAACAAAATATAAACTTCCATATATACAAAACAAATATCCATTTATCGTACTTATAAAATGTTTATACAAAGTACAAAAAAAAAAAAATGCATAATATCAGTTTCGCTCTTAACATTGCCTACTTGATCATATCAACTACTCCCTCAGAAAACCTTACAAAAGTGTAGATCAATAAATAAGTTCTATTTATCAAGATTCAAGTGCAACACAATATATCATAAGGATTCAATTATGATAATTTTGGACTTAATTTAAAGTCTTATGTTAGAAAAATTTAATAAGAATTGAGTAATATCATAGAATTCCTAACATTTCATCATCAATTCTAGCAACAATCCCACAATGTCGGTCAATAAAAAATTTTGAAATACAAAACTATAAGAATTACAGACAACTAAGCATAACAAATACAATTTGTAGTTAATTAAATAGTTCTTGTGGAGTAAGCTCAACCAAGTTTCCCCGTCTATATATATGATTGGCACTTTCTGACACATTAGTGACTCCAATAGAAAAACATGCAAAAAAAATAGAAAAGAAAAAATATAAAAGTAAACATGATTGCAAACTTAGAATCAACAAGAAAAAAAAAATAGTTACTAAAAACCATCAAATATGAAAATGAAAGAAATGAGTTCACAACAACATTCATTTTGAAGGTCTCATAGACATAATTTGAAGATAAGAACTATTAAATTTCAGTTCTTGAATTTTTTAATTTAAATATAAAAATGAAAGAAATGGAGTTATTTAAAGATTATTTGTCTAGAATCATGAAATTTGTTAGCCAAAGCAAAATTTATGGGATAACAATAGCAAAATGAAAGAGTTATTGAAAATATTTTAATTAGTTTGTGATAGATTATAAGAGAGCTTGTATTGATTGGATGGTTTGAGCAAATGAGATTCTCCCTCTTTTATAGACTTACAATGAATATTTTAAAACTTTAACAACAAGGGTATTCTAGATATTTCTTCCATCTTCTTAAATAACAATTATAGAACGTACAAGAATAATATCTACATATTTAGAATTGAAGTCTCTACATTACTCCACATGACCCTAGAGAACTCTAGAAAGTTTCAAGAACCTCTAAATCCTTCAAGTGCTTGCTAGATGTTGAGTTTTGTAAACACCGTTAAATACTGTTCACTGGATCCTAAGTCCATAGAAACCAGCCAGTAATTGCAAAAAATTTCATCTGCTAGCCCAACTTAAGTGTGTTCCACATCAAATCTGCAAAATGGGACTGGCTAGTAACTTCAAAATATTTTTATCTACATAGCCCAACTTAGGTGCATTCCACATCAAATCTACAAAGTGTTTAGACCCAAGACTAATCTTGCAATGTATGAAATTTTGATCCACTGCCACAAAATTTAGCTAAAGTTGTGTCATGCTGGGTAAAAATAAAAAATAAAAAATCACCACAGCCAAAGGTTAATCTCACTATTTAATAGGGGTGTTCTATTGGAAAATAATGGTTTTCAGCAACTTTAATTCAAAATTAAAGTGAGACCTGATCGCTAGTTAAGGTAAGTCTGATTGGTTTTGTATTATCTCAAGTGAGAAGATTATATTATAAAAATGATGGGCCGAAACCATTGAGTTGTGAATGAAAATTGTCTCATAAAGTGGGCATCAATTGAAGTTGGGCTTGGGCCTAGCCTTGGACTTGGACTTAGACTTAGTTTTAGTCTTGGTCTGGACTGGCCTAAGCTTGTTTATGTGCATGTGCATGTGTTGGACTTAGTCTTGGGCATGGGCTATGTGCTATGTTGGACTGGGCTTGTCTTGTGCATAAGTTTTAGAGTGGGTGTGGATCGGGTTGTGACCCAATACGCGTATCCATTTTGCCACCCATCTTGTTGGATTATTTAAAAAGCATTATATATATATATATATATTTATTTATTTATTTAACCTTTGTAACTCTCATTTTTTGATGATAGAGTTGATGATCATTATGCACATGGGAGTTTTGCATCTTTGTAATTTTAGCCCTAAAGGCTAGAGTTGATGGCCATTGATGTTAGGTTTTATGGTAGCCTTCATGGCTGAGACCTCTTCCTTACAAATATAAAAAAGGCATTTCCCCTCCAACTTAGAAGAAGAGTTTTTGAGAGATTTTGATGAAAAATAGGGATGTTGTTTTGAGATAAAAAAAAAAAAAAAAAAAAAGTTGGAGATGATTTTTTATACCAAAGAAAAATTTTCCTATCTTCTGCTAGTCCTTTCTTTGGTTCTTGTTAGAGAGAGTGCAACCATTATCAAGTTTGTCAAAGCTAACAAAAGGTACTTCTGTGTTACCCCGGTCTAAACCGTCGTATCTTGGGAGACAGAAGTCGACGTTTCTCTAGCATCCACGGTGAGACAGCTAATCTATTTTAAGGACACTGCGGTATCACACAGGCTTCGATTGCTTCCTTCTACTAGTTTTATTTTAATATGAATTTCTATCATTTCTAGTATGTTCTTGTTCTAAAATTCAAAATGGTTGTTCAATATGAATCTATTTATTTTATTTAAGTACACAATTTATACAACAAACTTAAAACAGATTAATGTGTTTATCATGAAATTAGATATTTAGATTCATATGAAATTTGTAACAACTAGATTTCACCATGCATGCTACTGTTTGTTTCCAAACTTTTGGGCCCGACCCTTCCAAGATAATATTCTTATCATGATTTAGATTTATATTAATTTCCTCTACTGTGCATGCTGCTATTTTATGGTCCTTATCATGATTGATTTGGTTTTCCTGATACACATAAAGTGCTGCCTGTAATAATCCACTGCCTTTATATAATACATGATTATAATTAATCTAATGTACACAATGCTATGGGATTATAATTTTTTGCTTTCTAATTCACTGTTTTGTGAAAATGGATTATTAGATGCAAAGTTTAAAATGGTGTTATTACTAGATTTCTAGTAGATTAATTTGTCCTAATATAAGTTTATTATATGGGTACCAATCTTTGCATGACATGTAGTATAGAAGCTTTGTATAAAAACATGCTCATATTTTTAATTTTATAATACAATTTGCATGTTCAACATTGTCTAAATTTTAATTGGTTTTGTTACATGCTTACATTACTAGAAATATAATTTTTTGCATCTATTTTTTTGTGACTGATTATTTAACCGTCACAAAAGTCACTTTTTACATTACAATCTTGTTTTACTTAACCCCAGTTGTGTTCTTAACGGAAAACAAAAAAATAAAGAAAGCCCTAAATTGTGTAAAACTTGCCCCATCCCCTTTCACTTTTATTTCCCAACTCTCTCTCTCTCTCTCTCAAAATCTCACAAATCATACTGGTAATCTCTCAAATTCTCCTTTCTCTCACTCGTCTCTCACTTTGATGAAGATATGAAGATTTTGATCAATTGTTGATGAATATTTGAAGATTTCGATCTGTTGTTGATGAAGATTTCGATCGATTCATAATCGGTAAGCCTAATTTCTATGTATGAATCCAACTCTCTATCTCTGTAATCCCTATATCTTCCTTTTAGCTCCCAAATTCTCTTCGACTCATAGCTTTGTTCGATTTCGAATATCAACATCAACGGTAACAACATGATTTTTTTCCAATTCAATTTATTTTTATCAATGCGGTGCAGATTCTGATATCGAAACATCTTTTTGATTCGAAGATTCATTTTATTTATTTATTTATTTATTTTTAAAATTATTAAATCTTGATTTGCTTTGGCTTTAAAACTTGATCTGAACATTTCTCTAGATTTTTTGCTAAATTTCATTTAGTTTTTGAACTTCTTGTTTGTATGCTGAGGAAATTTTAGGAACCAACTGAATTTCAAAATTTTACTATTATGCTTTTATGTTTGTTTGGCTAGAAAACTCTGCTTTCTTGTTCTTTTGTACTACTCATGGAGGAGTTGGATGTTTCTTCAATGGCAGCTTTATCTAACCACCTACGTTTAGGAAGTGTGATAGAAAACAAATTACAAATTTTGTACTCAATAATATGGGTAACTAATTTTCATTACCTCACCAATGTATTGGTTTGGTAGCCTCATTATTTTTCATGCTTTACATTAATGTATTGGTAATACATAATGGAGATTGTTTTTGATAGCTAGGGGTGGGGAGACTAGACAAGGATGGGAAGAAGGAATGAAAAATTGATTACAAAACATTGGAAATCATATTTTTTCTAGAATTTAGTAAATTATATGTGAATACTAGTTTCCACTTTTAAAACAAAAATGGACTCTACAAACAAGTTTAGTTTCTAGTTTTCAAAACTTTTGTAACCATAAACAAATATGTTTCAAAACAGAAATAGTGAGAGAGAGAGAGAGAGAGAGAGAAGGAAGAGCACCTAAGTAGTGCAACATGAGGCGAAAGTTCTAATTCACCCTTGTCATTATGGTAGAACTGTTTTGGAGTAGCAGGGTAATCAAGATTTCATTTCCGAAGACATAATATACATCTGTTATGGGGCTCATAGTTGGTTTTTTGCGGTAGTAAAATGGAAAACCACATAAAAACAAGAACCCAAAAATAGTCCTTGCAATTGCTAAGATTTTAAAGGACTCTTTCCATAGTAGGGGCCCAAACACAAAGAAAGCCACAGTGGCACTCAAAAACTCGTTCAAGCGTACCCAAAAATTTACACGGGCTTGAACTCGTTTCTTGTCTTGGTTTGGCTTATCTCGGTGGCCTATTTGGTCACCTAAAAATGCATGAATTTCAAAGTTTTACTATTATGCTTTTATGTTTGTTTGGCTAGAAAACTGAAGCTCACCTCAATTGAGGTAATATATATATATATATTTTTTTTGTTTTCTTGTGCCTATGTTACATTTTCTTAGCAACCAAATAGAGCATAATTTGGTTAATCTTCGAATGATTTTTTTAGTTTATATTCTTATTGTTCTACTTTGAATAATTCTTTTTTGTTACACGTTTTAGTTGTAGTTGATTTCTATATTGCTCTGTTTAATTTTGATTTCAAGCTCTCCCTGCAGTTTTCAATTTCAATTTAGTTTAATGAAGCTCAGAAGTAATTTAGATCTTGAATTAAATGATGAATTTCTTGCTACTGATATCTTTCTCTCTCATTTTTGAATTTGAATTCGATTCATATAGCTAAATGCATAGAGTATTGAATATTAGTATGCTTAGGAAATACACAAATCTTTTTTAAAAAAATTTAATTTGTTCATCAGTTTTTTAACTGGGTCAATATTGGCTTGTATCTTATCTTAGTTGATACATTCATGAGGGCTTTATACACTCTTCTTTGTCTTTCCTCCACACTCAGTAGGCCAAATTTTGATTTGGATCAATTTCTTCTGCCAGGTAAAATTTACAGCTATAGTTCGATTTATTTCTTTTTGTATCCATTCATGTGAATAAGCAATAATAATAAGAATAATGAGTAGCATCTTGATAATTGAAGGCTCTGGAAAGGGAAAAGTGAGTAGTATCTTGAATAATTGAAGGTTTTTCTTAGGTGGAGCTCATAGGGTAGGTGTACATGGCATCATTTCTATTTTGTGTGGTTGAGATGTAACTTGTGTGTTTTGCACTCATCAAGCGAAATGATGAATTCTTTGTCAACAAATTCTTCTTGAAGTTTTATAACAACTCTTTGGACAACAATTGATTCATATTACATTAGTATTTACTACCTATACTAGATTTGTGATATCCTTGTTCTGTAATATGTTAATTGGTCCTTAACATGATTGTGATTATGTGTTTAACATGATTTTGTGTGCCATTATGTGAAAATATGTGGTTTTGAATTTCTATCTGTTCATCATAGGAATATCTGTTTGATTGTCTGTTTTGGAAATTAAATTAAAGGCCCTATCGGCCACCGAAACCGAAATTGGTCGCGCCATTGTGATTGGCATAATTTTTAGAGCCTACGGTGAAGTTTAATTGAAAATTTGATTCGGACCAGATTAAATTGATGAATTAGTGCCCAACTATTTATTATTATTAAATTAGAATTAGTGGGGCTTTATATAAGGCGCTATATACACTCAACCTTTCTCTTTTTTATCCATTTTTTTGGCTGCTTTTGGGCTCTTGGGTGTGAAAGAGCCGAACTAGAGAGAGAAAGTGTAGGAGATTGGGGTTTTGGTCTTGAGGCTTGGAGATTTTGGAAGATTACTCAAGAAATTGCTTTAGATTGAAAAGTTTGAGCCTCTAGGTAAGTAAATTCATGAGTTTAAGTTGTAATGTTGTGAATTCAAGTGATATGGTAGCTCATGGCAAAGAATTAAGTTGATTTTGTTGAATTGAAAGTCCATATGTGCATGCATGTGTGTAATTGCTTTGAAATTTGCATGTGTGGACACAAAATCCATGATCTATGTAGAATGTTGGGTAAAGGTCATGTTTGTAATCACCATTTGCACCATGTAAGTTGAAATGGGAGTGATATCCCACATGCATGTACAATTTATGAGAAATGAGTTGAAAATACATGGAATTGTTAGCATAATAGCAAGTTTGGTGTAAATTGGGACATGCATGTGTTTGATTCATGAAATTGAGCTTCATAATGATGAAATTTGGTGTTTGTATCATGTTAGCACAAGTATATTTGAAGTTTGAGCTATAATATGCATGAAATGTTGATTGGAATGTTGAATTTGAGCTCAAAGAACAATTCTGGGTTTTCCAGAATTTTGATGTCCGCTCGAGTGGGGAACTTGCCGTTCGAGCGTGAAATACGTGCTCCTAGAACTTTTTGCAGACATGGTATCCACTCGAGCGGGGGAGTTCACGCTCGAGTGGGGAGCCATGTAGAGAGGCCTTCCGCTTGAGCGCTAAAGTGCACGATCGAGCGTAAATTTGACATAGCCAGTACTTTTGCAAGCCTCTTGGGTCCGCTCGAGCGGGGACCCTGTTTTCTGAAATTTTGTTTATGCGTTCTGTGTTTCGTTTTCCATCCTCTTTCACTTGTAAGCACTCTTAGGCATCCATTGAGTGTTGTAAATGTGTTAAAGAGATAAGAATGAAGGCTAAAGAGGAATATGTGAATTAAGGAATGGATTTAATTATTTGTGACCCATATGTGTTATGTGATGTGTAGGGTCAAGCTCCAGGGCTCCAGGGCAAACCAACCAACCGATCACTGTGAGTAATATCGATATTTTGAAGCTTGTCATTTGTCCAACTGCTTATTTCCTTATAAGACTTATAAGTTTGCTAGTTTGAATTATGGACAAATGTTTGATATAAATAGCTGAATGGGCCGAAGGCCAGTTTGACATAAACAAATGAATGAATGGGCCAGAGGCCAGTTTGACATGAATGAATGCGCCGGAGGCTAGTCTGACATGAATGAATGGGCCAGAGGTCAGTTTGACATGAATGAATGAGCTAGAGGTCAGTTTGATATGAATGAATGAGCTAGAGGCCAGTCTGACATGAATGAAAGTTTGAATGGGCCAAAGGCCAGTTTGACCTGAATGAATGGGCCAGAAGCCAGTTTGACATGAATGAATGGGCCAGAGGCCAGTCTGACATGAATGAAAGTTTGAATAGGCCAAATGCCAGTTTGACATGAAAGTCTGAATGGGCCAAAGGCCGGTTTGACGAATGGAAGATAAATGGGCCAAAGGTTAGTATGTTTGGAACCACAGTCACTTGACTTAAATTGCATATATATATGTTAAATCGAAATATGAATTGGGCCCAAGGCCGTTTGAAGCATGTTGCTCTACATATCGTTTGTATAACTTCTTTATTTGATATTATTCACTGAGCTATCGCTCACGCTCATTCATGTGTTTATAGGTGAGCTGAGAGAAGTCCAAACCCAGCCCCAGTGAAGTCTGTGAGGAACATTAGAGGTTTTGAAGAGTCAGCCCTTGTGTCTCACGCACGAGACCCGTCTTTGCCTTTTTTTCATTCTGTTTTATTTTGTCATATGGGTGAAGTCTTTGGATATGTTGTATATAGTCTTGTTCGGCTGACTTAGACCTATATGATCCTGTATGTACAGAGCTTTGTGTAGTACATATTTTGATGTGAGTTATTAATGTGCATATGTATGGTTTGTTATGATGTGCCAGGTAAGCACAACTCTATGGACAAAGTTTTAAATTGCTTCCATTTGGCCCCCATTAACTCTGTTAAAATACGTTTGATTTGGTATTAGGCCGTAGATAATCTCATGATTACTAGCCGGTTATGTCCTTAACCCTTGGGGGCGGGTTCGGGCCATGACAAGATTAGAATGTGATGTTCTTGTATACAAACACATATATATATATATATATCTACATATGGATTTTTAACATGAATTCTGAATTGGGTAGGATCTTTTAACATCCTTGATGATTAGTTTGCCTCAGAATTAAGGAGTGTAAAGGGTTTTGCTTGCCTCATCTTGAATTTGAATGTGTGTACCTATTGTCTTGCAAACATCTTTGTGTCACAAATAATAGTCATAAATAGGGAGAATTGATGTTTATGGTTTGTTGAATTGAAATGTTTCACTATGAAGTGATAGATTTTGAATTGGTATAAAAAACAACAAGTCAAAACTTGGGCACCAACACAAGCTTGGATCAGGTGCAAGCTTGGATTTGAGGAACATATATTTTCCGTAGAGAAATCTTTTTGTATTGTTAGTTCTCTTGCATATCTGCATGTGTATATTTTCCGTAGAGAATTTGTGCATGTGATACTTCTGCAAACTGATCTATAGTTTTCTTGATACCACAGCTGTTAAATTTAATTGAAGCTTGTTGAAGTCAATGCTCATATTTGGGCAGATTGATGTTTTGCTTTGGCTTCATTTCTGTGAATATTTACTCTCTGGAAAAATTGTGATAAGTGGATAGAAAGAATGATAGGGAGAATTTATGCTGACCTGCTTATTTAGAGACCCCTTTTGCCTTAAAGAAACATATATTAGAATTCTTAATTTATATTGAATTCTTCTGTCTTTATCGAATGATAAAATTATGCCCCAGATTTCTCTTCTAGAATTCAAAATACAAAATGATCATCGGATCTTCATTGGTCTCAACCTTCTAAGTCAAAAACCAGAAGGTATTATAAGTTGACATTACTATTGCTATTATTGCTGCCACCATAATTACTGTTGTTGCTTCTTAGATGCCCATGTCATTGAAATAGGGCTTCTAACCCTAGAAAGACCTTTGTCAGAGTGCACCCATATCAAATGCCCTTGAGTAGAGCTCATATTTTGTGTTGTTATTTTCTTCCTTTAAATAATCCAAACTCCGTAACTCAAGTTCTGGTTCGTATATTTGAATATTAGGCTTTGCGGTTTAACTCTTACTTTGATTCCTTCATGTTCCACTACTTCCAAGGAGTAAACGGAATTAGGACTCCCTACATTTGTCAATTGCCTTTTAATCACCTTACTCATCTTCCCGGGCTTGAACATTTCTCATGGCAACTCACATTCTTGCGAGTAATTGTGAAAATTTTTGATTTTGTGTATCCCAGGGTGCATAGATGAGTGATATACTCATCTGGCCTACTATCATATACCAGTCCTGGATTGATTTGGCTCTCTCGAGGTCTACATGTGCAGCTCCAGTTGCAAAAACTCCTATAGGTTTGTTTCCATCCATTATTGGCCTTCCTGAATGGTCTATGATTTCCGTTGTTGTCATGATTGCAGATTTAATAGCTGCCGAGGTCCATATTGGATGAGCTGAGTGGATCAGAACAACAATTCCACTAACATGTGGACAAGCCATGGAAGTCCCTGACATGACAGTTAAGTTCACTTTTCTAGAATCTTCTAGAAGAGCGCTGGGGCCCAAGTTTTGAGGCCAGGCAACGATGATGTTCACTCTAGAAGTAAGCTTGGATTTGAGGAACATATATCTCGATGGTGAGTTTTTTTGTAAATCTCTTATTTCATATAGGAATGAAAAATAACAATAAAGATTTGATTTAAAAGATCTAAACTGCCATTGGATTCTGGTGAGTGATCCATAACAATGTGTTCTTCATTTTCCATCTCTTTTTTTGTGTTTTCACCCATATCAACTATCTTAACATCCTCGTACACCTGAATGGCCTATCACAATGGATCTTAATAAGCAATCATATTTAGAAGTAGAAAAAAAATTTAATGACCCCAGATAAAGTTTTTTAAAAATTGATATAGGGTGAGCATTTTTCTGGTGTTTTGTTAAATGTAAAATTTGAATGAATATTGTGGCTTATTAACAAGAAATGAAAGTCTCATTATTGACATGTTTTATTATAGTTCTATTAACCGAGTTAAATTATATAGATGTTTTATTATAGTTTTGCATTATAATTTAATTGTTCTCAAAGTTGATGGAGATGAGCACACAAGAGGAGAACTTTCTTCTTGAGATTTTTTCTCAAAACTTTTCATCATTTACATTGTCAGGTATTTAATTAAAAAATTAAAACAAGTCTCTTATAATGAACAAACACGGCCTTTTTGTGTTACAAGAACCGCTGCTGATCTATTTCTACCACAAAACTAATGTTTGATGAGTATGGCCCTTTACATGGTGTGCATAGTCAAAGGTACTCGAACACATTTGGCTGACTAAAGCTTCACAAAAATTCAAGCATGAATGCTATCAGGAGGGCAGCAACTTAGATCTTCTCTAGTTACTTTTCCATGGCAAGAGCTTAGCTCAAGCCACCAATAGTTGTGCCCTGCCTGCCTGCGCAAAAATTTGTTTCCTTAAATTTTGGCAAGTAAATTTAAATGCTTTGAAGTTTGTTCACTTAACTACTTAGCTATGGCCTTCATTCAACTTATACACAGGGAGCGGTCAACAAGGCCATAAAAACAGTGAAAACTGCGCAAAAATTGTGGGCAAAGACCCCGCTCTCTCAAAGAGCACAAAGCCCCCATTGCCGAGTGTCTAGTAAAGGAAATCGCTGAGGTAACTGAGGTATATAAACTGTTTTCATTTTCTGTATTTTAGCTCATAAATTTGACAAGTACCATGTTTTGAAGCTGATTGAATGATCTAAATTGTGGATTTGGTGAAGGTTGTAAGGTCAAGGGATCTTGTTTCTTACTGTGCTAAAGAAAGGGATCGAATTCTCGGAGAAGCAAAGTTTTTAGTATTCGATAGTTTTCCTGGAAATAAGAGGACCAAGTACTGCCTTACTTCTATCATGGTTGCATGAGTTTGTAGAGGCATGTGCTTGTATCATGGCTTATGAAAAGCATATTATGTAAATCTGGTTATGTCATCTAGGATTTTTATAGAACTTTGTTAGGTGTTTGTACTTTAAAGAGATGATGTACGATGTTTATAATAATTATTATTTGCAATAACAAAAAATTCGTTGCTAAAAAGATATTATTGTACTATTTATAAATGTCACTGAAAATTATTTGCGACGGTAACAAAATGGTCGCCAAAAAACCTGTTAGTATTTTTTTTTTTTTTTTTTTGCAACGGAAAAATAGTGGTCGCTATAAATACTTTAGGTGGTCACAAATAATTTGTGATTGTTGCCTTTCCGTCGCAGAAAGTATTTGCTGCCCCCACATTCGTGTCCCCTATTTACAGTTGCATGGGCCATCGCAAAAGGTTTTTTGTGACTATATTTTTATTATTTGCGATGGGTTGTGGCAGTCAAAAAAAGCACTTTTTCTAGTAGTATTATTATGTCCAGAATTATCTAGATGAGTTGTTCACATGTTAACTACTAGAAACACTTGTATAATTCCCATGGTTATTGTGTCTTAGGGGTTTTGGGTTAAAGTTGCATGCTAATTATTTTCTAGAATTTTAAAAATTATTTGCATGCTCATAAGTGGCTGATTTAAATTTTACATGCTTATTAGTCTACAATTGTTTGAATGAGTCTATTTCTAAATTTTTAGTTTAATATAATTCCTTGAATGTTAATTGCTAGAATCATTTACATGTGTATTACATGTTCATTGCATTGGAAAATTTTCATATAATTCTTGCCTATTAAATTGTCAGTTGTAGTATTTGGAGCTATAGAGTTTTGTAACTTGTCTAAATTAATGTACATGAATATACTGTAATAATTTCATATAACTCTTGTAAATTAATTTTAATATAATATTTAGAGTTATAAGGTTTGTAATTTATTTGGGTGAATTAAATTTTGAATTTAATTTATTTATTTGGAGTTATATGTTTAAATATTTATTGTCAATTAATTTCATTCATAACTCATGACTATTTTTTTTAAAATTTAATTTGTAGAGTTATAGGTTTATTTTTGTAACTCTTAAGGTTTATTTTGTAACTATTGCCGATTCATGTTTTAATTAATTTGTGGAGTTATAACTTTTATGTTTGTAACTCATTTAGCATTTTAATTCATTAGTTAATTCTGCTATTAATTTAAAAATAATTTATTGTCCTTAGGTTATTTTGTTTGCATTTTCTTATGGTTCTCTACTAATTTTCTTTACAGGAATATTTATGCAAAAGGGAATGGGAAAAATACAAAACTAAATGAATAGTATTTGGGATGTCAAAACAAAAAGTATGGACAACTGACCTTTATGATGAACAGGAATTTCTAAGTGTGGGAAAAGTTTTGGACTATATAAAATCCTTATGGATTAGTTACTCTCTTTATAATTAAAACAATTTTTTGCTTGGGTTTAGTTGGTTTTTACTAATTGTGTAAAAGCAAGTTTTATTTGCTTATATTGTTAGAAGCATTTTATTTGCTTAATCATTGTTGTAGCAATTTTTTTTTTTTTTTTTTACATTGTTTGTAATTCGGTTAGCAATTTTTAAATTGCTTGTTAGTTTGGAACTTGGTTGGGTTTTCTATAACAGAAACCAAAGTGTTTAGTGTTGGCTAAAGAGTGGTTCTTCTTTGTTCCAAAATGACAACTAAGACAGCTTTAGTTTCAAACTTTTGAGGTTTGAGGAAGGCTTTGGGTTTAATCATTTTATTCCCAAAGTGTTGGAAAACCAAGTTTGGAGAAAGTCTTTGGTTATAATCTATTCAAAGTGTTTTGGTTTTGAGAAAAGAAACCAAATTTTAGCATTAGCTAAAATATTTCTGATTTTATTCAGAAATAATGGACTTAGTTCCGGGAGTATCGATTAACTTTTATGGGTGGTGTAATTTTGGTAGCAAATTTTATTTGCTTGGGAATTGGTTTGTTTTAACCTGGTTTATCTCACGAAAAACTTAATTCTAAATTTGTTTCCCATGGACTAGGAGTCAACATCCTCTTGAAAGTTGTGTCTAAGGTTAACTGAGTCTTAAGTGAGACTAGTGTGACCCCTCCAGTCTTCTTGGAAACTTTTTTAACCATGTTCGATTCTAGGGTAAGTGGTGAGATCGGTTTTGAATTAAATTTCAAACTTTGGATTTTCTAGTGTTAAGTTTAGTGTCTGGAAAAACATTATAATGAAATTTTGTTGTTATTTTTCTGAAATAACTTTAAGAGATAACAACAGAAATGTTGTTCCACCTGACATTCTTAAACCTTGTAAGGTTCTTAGAGGAAGATCTAGAGAGATCAAATGTGATTAAAGGAAATCATAAGATTACATGATGATATCTCTGAATTAATCAGAGGCAATTAGTATGCTATTCTTGTGTCAATTATAACATATATGATTGGTATGTGACTTTTCTTGAAAGCAAAGATAAGACAACCCGTTAAGATGTGTGAATATATTTTTGAAATTTCAAATTCCAAATATATTCTTAAATTGGTGGCTCCTAGTGAGTACAAGATCACTAATCACAAAGATAGAAAACTGGTGGTTCCTAGGAGGTGTTAGACCACTGACTACACAGTAATGAAATTGTGGTTCCTAGTAGTAAATAGATTACTAATCATAATTTAAGACATGATGGTTCCTAATAGTAAAAGAGTCTACTGATCATATGTCAAGACATAATGATTCCTAGTAATGAAATGGTCTACTGATTCTATGTCAAGACGTTGTGATTCCTAATGGTGGAGTGACTACTAATCACATGTCAAAACATTGTGATTCCTAGTAGTGGAGAGTCTATAGACCACATGATAAGAAAGGAGTGATTCCTAGTGATAAGACTACTTGCATGTTATGAAGTTCCAAATAATAGACTATTGATCACGAGGTTTTGTGATTCCAAATAGTGAGGCTATTGACTTTGGAATGACATGTTGGACCAAACTTGTTTTTGTGCCTTAAAGACCTGATTCGGTTAATGACAGTCTGGGAATATGTTTTCTGTGATATGATTATAAGAGTCTCATAATCATTGTGACACAAGGAATTGTTTAAAGACCCTGTATGAATTTTTGAAAAAGGCCAAAAGCCTATGTATAAATTCTATAAATGTGAGGGTGTCATGCAAAAGGTGGTAATACCTAAACCCAAGAGGGTTAGGATAAGCCTAAAAATCTATTGGCTTTGTATTCAATGGTTATGCACAATATAGCAGTGCATATCGATTTCTTGTGTTTAACTATGCTATTCTAGAGATACAGAAGAAACTATCATGGAATCCAGAAATGCATCTTTCTTTGAAAATGTATTTCCTTATCATATCCAAGAAGGGGTTTCGAGTTCCATGAAAGAGGTTGAAGGTAACAATAATCACATAGATGATCAAGTCAATGATCAAGCTGATGAAGTAGATGAGCCAAGATTGGGTAAAGGGGCTATGACCGAAAAGTCCTTTGGTCTGGACTTCTTAACTTATATGTTAGAAGGAGAATCTCGAACTTTCCATAAAGTTGTAACTTCACCTTAAAGTCCTTTGTGGAAAGAAACAATTAAGACTGAGATTAATTCCATCTTACAAAACCATACTTGGGAGTTTGTTGATCTACCCCCAGGTAGTAAGGCCTTGGGGAGTAAGTGGATCTTTAGAAGAAAGATGAAAGCCAATAGGTCAATTGATAAGTATAAAGCTAGGCTAGTTATCAAAGGATACAGACAGAGAGAAGGCCTGGATTACATTGATACGTATTCACCTGTGGCAAGGATTACATCAATGCATGGTGATTGCGATAACCGCTTTACATGGTCTGGAGATACATCAGATGAATATAAAGACAGTTTCTTAAATGGAGATTTGAATGAAGAAATCTACATAGAGTAACCCGAGGGGTTTTCAGCTCCAGGACAAAATAAGAGAGTCTTTAAGCTTGTCATGTCATTAGATGGTTTGAAGCAAACTCCTAAGTAATGGCATGAGAAGTTTGACAAATGCTATGTTGTCAAATGGATTTAGAATTAATAAGTGTGACAAGTGGGTATATATTAAAGACACTGACAAAGGTTATGTCACTTTGTGTCTATATGTAGATGTCATACTCATTGTTGGTAGTAATGATGTAATGATTAGAACTACCAAGAGATTGTTAAACTCCAAGTTTGACATGAAAGATATTGGCCTTGCAGATGTCATTCTGGGTATTGAGATTACCAGAACATCTAGAGGTATTGTACATTCTCAGTCTCACTATGTTGAGAAGATACTTGAGAAATTTGGTAAATCAGATACAAGTGTGTCTAGGACACCGATAGATGTGAGTCTACATTTGACCAAGAATAATAGTGAGAGTGCCTCTCAGTTAGAATATTCTCGGGTCATTGGAAGTTTGATATATCTGATGAGTAATACAAGGCCGAATATAGCCTACTTTGTTAGCAGGCTTAGTAAATATACGAGTAATCCGGATGTTACTCATTGTCGGGGCATTATGCGAGTGTTAGGTTATCTATGCTACACTCGGGATTATGGGCTGCATTATACCAAATACCCAGCGGTACTAGAAGGGTATAGTGACGCTAATTGGATATATGATATAAAAGACTTCAAATCCATTAGTGGTTATGGTTTTACTCTCAGAGAGGCAGCCGTGTCTTGGAAGTCTTCCAAGCAAACGTATATATCGAGATCAACTATAATGCCCCGACAATATTTCAACAAGAAACCCCAAACGAGCAAACATTCTCTATGCAATTACAGTAACTCTTCCATCTTCATTCACATAATAAATGAGCTTAATACAAAAGTTCCACATGCTGTATACATTCACTAAACAAAAGAATATATGAATCTATAGCATGTGAAGCACCTATTATCAAAATGGTAAAGTCCAAGGCAATAGCCCGGTTACACAAAAGGAGTCTTTCGAACCCATACATATTAGCCCTTGGCTTTACAAAAGAAATCACAACAAAAGAAGAGCCATATGCTCTTTACAATTATCCACGCCTTCAACTTGGCGGGATCACCACATCTTCACCTACACCAAAACCCATAGGCGTGAGTGTAAAGCCCAGTAAAGAAATACCAAACAAAGTATATACGTTTATGTTAGATGGCCAAGATTGAATGCAAGTGCAAATGCGATGCAATACCCTTTTCCAAACATTTTTCACGCCTTTCTTGATAAATCCCATACATTTCATCTACAATTGCAATCTCATAAATTTCTAAATTTAAACTTTTAATTCACAAGGGGCGGTAAATACGACATTGGTAATCCCTAGGCTGGTGTCTGCAAGTAGACTCTACGAGTACTACCAAACTGTCATTTTTATCGGTATTAACCGGAAGGCTAGACACCTATTCGCGCGGTTTTCTGGTCTTTCACCATGGACACTCAGGCCAACTTATCAAAGTCATCTACACCCCTAACTGGACTTACCACTGTATTTACCCCATACACAGTTTCATGGTTCTTATTATAGTGCAAACTTACTTAAAACAACATGATAATGAGTGTGCAATAATAACGATGAATCAAATGGGAATGTGATGCAATATAAATATCTCAAACATCTTTCTATTTCAAAACATTTCTACAACAAAATCAATTCACTACTTTACTCGTTACTTCTCCTCAACATTATTTCACCAATGGCCATGCCATCCATTCATAGCTATAGCAACATTAATTTGTGCTCCATTTATAACAATTTAGCCTTTTCAAGGTCACATGCGATGCCTTCAATTGACAATTTCAATATTCACAATTTTCTTTAACCAAGGTGCACAACCACTTATTATCTCACAACAATACACTTTCAAATGTTTGATAATAATGTTAAGATAATAACCCTTTTCTCATACAATAGGTAAATTGCCACTATGCTACACCATGTAATGAAAATATCATTCTCTAATCTTTGGAAACCCCAAGATATCTCTAAACATGACTTCACCTTTCAAAATTCCCAAAACTATTTTCTAGGGTTTTAGGTCAAAAGCCAATGCAATAATTTCCCCTCTCTTTTAAGAGGGTTTTTCTCTCAAAATAGCATATCTACTATTATATGAGTTAAAGCTTCAAGAGGATAGTTTAAGAAAAGAGGGAGATCAAAACCCTTTCTTTTTTATTTGAAATATTAGCATTTATGAGACAAATCTACACATTTAGTGCCATTAATGGACCCTTTTGAAAACCAACCAAATCTAACATAAATATATATATATATATATAACTCATGGAGATTTCCCTACCTCAATGCTTTGGAGAAGAAAATGATGAAACCCTAGTTTAATTAGAGGATCTTCCACTCTTCTACTACACCAAGAAGAACTTCTAACTTTAATCTTCAAGGATGGAGGATGGTGATGATCCTAAGCCCAAGGGATCACAAAGAAATCAAGGGTCTTTGAGGTTTGTAGGAAGTTTTTAGAGAGAAGGAGGAGCTAAAATGACTTTTAGAGTGAGAGAAATGGGTTAGAAAATGAGATATTTTTGGCCAAAATGAGATAGAAAAACAGGGTTTTCAAACTGCCAGAGTGCTGCACGTGCGGCACCCATTCTTGCACGTGCGGAGCCCCCTTCCCGTACGTGCGGCCTTCATCCCGGCACGTGCGGAAGTCCCCCCGCACCTCAACCCGCACTTGTTTTTTAAGCAGTGTGCTGCCCAGCCAAACACACCTTTTCCCGCACGTACGGCTTGGCCTCCCTCACGTGTGGCCCCAACCCCACACGTACGGCCCTGGGTCCCCGCACGTGCGACCCTGCCCAGCAGCCCAGAAAATCTCCAGCTTCGCCCCCTGGGCACTCCAGACCTAGCCTCGCACCTCCCAGAACAAGAAACTTCAACACCGGCACACACACAAGAACAAGAGTTTTAACTTGGGAAGGATTTCCGAGAGTGCCAACCTAACGAGAATGAAAGAGGACGAACCGAAAAGAAAGAAAAGGATTAGAGGAAAAAGGAACCCGGTCATCACATCAACGATGGAATCTGAGTTTGTTGCTTTGAATAAAGCAATTGAAGAAGCTGAATGGCTTCGCCAGTTCGTTGAGGATATTCCACGTTGGCCGAAACTTGTGTCTGCTATCTATATTCATTGTGATAGCCAATCAGTGATTGGATGGGCATAGAGTCATATGTATAATGGAAAGTCTAGACATATCCATCATAGACATAATTCCATACAACAATTACTTTGTAATGAAGTTGTCTCTCTAGACTATATAAAGTCTAAGGACAACAATGCGGATCCGCTAACCAAAGGGTTAACTCTAGAGTTAGTAGAAATGTCGCCAAGAGGAATGAGGTTAAAGCCTTTAGCGAATCTTACCAGAATGGAAAACCCAACCTAATTGACTAGAGATCCTAAGATTTAGGTTCAAAGGGACAACTTAATTGTGTGTAACGGATGAGTCACTGTAGAGGGAAATCCTCTTACCCATTTCTTTATACAGTGATACCGTGTGGGGTGGGAGGTTAAGCTGATACTTTTAATGACCTAAGTGTTGTGAATAGTCAACCGTGGTATAGTGAGATACCTTATGTAGGTAACCTATGTGAGTGCAAAGTGGGGCCGTCTCTTTAAAAATTAACAAGGCTGAATTCTTTAAAAACACTCATTGAACCAGGCTAGTGTTCCAGGGCCAAACCGGACACACCAGTGAGAACAAGAATAATGGTTGGAGTAACTCCTGCATGAGGTTTATTGTCTCAATTTACACAAGCAGCAAAATAGTTCAAGACATCATGTTCACTGGTCAGCTAGTAAATCCAATAGACATTCACTACGAAAGGTTCATGGCCAACAGCTACCGTTTCTGATGTAGGGTTATTCTGTGTGCTCTCTCCGAGTCTTTGTTGTTAAGCGTTGTTTGTTTTTCTTTATTCAGCCAGTGTTATTCGTATGGGAGATTGTTGGAAAATAATTATTTTCGGCAAATTAAAGTGGGACCTAACCGTCGGTTGACATAGGTCTGATTGGTTTTATATTATCTCAAGTGAGAATATTACAATATAAAAATGATGGGCTGAAACCATTACGTAATGAATGAGAATTGTCTCATAAAGTGGGCATGAATAGAAGTTGGGCTTAGGTCTAGACTTGGACTTGGACTTGGACTTGGACTTTGTTTTAGTCTTGGTCTGGACTGGTCTAAGCTTGTGTATGTGCATGTGTTGGACTTAGTCTTGGGCATGGGCTATGTGCTATGTTGGACTGGGCTTGTCTTGTGCATATGTTTTAGATTAGGTGTAGATCGGGTTGTGACCCAATACCTGTATCCATTTTGCGACCCATCTAGTTGGATTATTTAAATAACATTATATATATATTTATTTATTTATTCAACCTTTGTAACTCTCATCTTTTGATGATAGAGTTGATGATCATTATGCATATGGGAGTTTTGCACCTTTGTAGTTTTAGCCCTAAAGGTTAGAGTTGATGGCCATTGATGTTAAGTTTTATGATAGCCTTCATAACTGAGACCTCTTCTCTACAAGTATAAAAAAGGTCTTTCCCTCTAACGTAGAAGAAGAGTTTTTCATAGATTTTGATGGAATATGGGGATGCTGTTTTGAGATTAAAAAAAAAGTTGGAGATGATTTTTTACACTAAAGAAAAATTTTCCTATCTTTTGCTAGTCTTTTTTTTTGTTCTTTTTAGAGAGAGTCCAACCATTATCAAGTTCGCCAAAGCTAATAGAATGTACTTCTGCGTTAGCCCGGTCTAAACCATCGTATCCTGGGAGACAGAAGTCGAAGTTCCTCTAGCACCTATAGTGAGGCGGCTAATCTATTTTAAGGACACTGTGGTATCACACAGGTTTCAATTTGCTTCCTTCTACTAGTTTTATTTTAATATGAATTTCTGTAAATTCTAATATGTTCTTATTTTAAAATTCAAAATGGTTGTTTAATATGAATCTATTTATTTTATTTAAGTACACAATTTATACTACATGTTCATGGATCTTATTAGTTTGATTTTAGAGTAATTTGAGAACTAAACTGGTCTCAACCTTTTTACAAAAAATTAAAATTGCAGTTGAACTTTTGAGCTTATTTAATGAGATCATAATTCAATCATAAAAATTGATTTGGTTTAGAATTTTTATATAACAGGAGGTATAATATATATTTTATAATAATAAATAAAATAGCAACAAGAAGTATAACTACAAGTATTTGAAATTGATTTTTTTAGTGATTTTTTTTAATATATATTTTTTTCTTTAGTAATTTTTTTTTTTAAAAAAAAAACTTTAGACTTTTAGGTTTTACTGGCGTAGATGAACCAAAAAAATAAAAAAATAAAATAAAAAAATTGAAAAAAGTCTACTAACTACAAAGTTGACTTTTTTGATTTTGTTTTGCCTTTCGGGAACTTTTTTTTTAATCATTTTTTTGTTTTATTTTTTAGATTCTTTTACACTAGATGAATTGAAAAATTAAAAACAAAAATTTGACACAATTTTTTTTTAAAAAAAAATCATTAAACACAACCAAAAAAAAAAAAAAATCAATAAAAAAAAAAACCTATGACTTTTTTAACTGATTGCCAAACGAGGTCTGAGTTGGTTGTTTATCAATTTCCACTACCAAGAGACTGGTGTTCCTACGTTGTTCTTTATAATTCCCCTAAAAAAAAGTTTAAAATAACAAAAAAATATATAACTATTTTTAGAACTATAACCAAAGTCTTAAAACTAAGAACCGGATCAACATTGCAATTTGAAAATTTTCATTGGTAAGTGATTATTACCATTTGATATGATCCTTATATCCAATAGACAAATATTTATTTGTGAAAAAGGAACATTTATATTTTTAAATTTAAAAGTGATTAATGGAGAGGGAGACCATATGGTTTGATACTTTTAACAGGCTTGGTGGCACTGCCTTGATAGAATTTCAAAACCAAGAAATAGATTATTGAAATTAGAAGCAATCAAACAGAAATTGGGTTCCATTGAAAAAGAAAGTACAGTGACATACATAGATATTGATTATTGAATTAAAAGTTGAAAATTTCCATTAAAAAAAAGTTAAAAATTTTGGGTTTAGTATTTTTCATTAGCATAATTATATCAATCAAGCTCTTCGTGGCGACGCAATTTCAGAGCTTCCTTTCTTCTTCATTGTAAAAATGCCACTGATTAGTGGTATCAATGGCTTCTTCTTCTTCTTCTTGAGAGAAGGATGTCTTTCTAGCACCACTGCATGACCTTTTGGTGGTACCATGACTTGAGCTAACGATGGAGGATTTGCAAATGTCACGTACCTCTTCTTTTGAAACTCGAGTACTTCTCCTACTTCATTGCTTAATTTTCTTGTTTTGACACCGAATTCTTTTGACAAATCATCGATTAAGTCCACACCTCTTATCTCGGCCTCCATTGCTTGTTTTTCGAATTCCTCCCTTACCTTCAGCTGTTGAAGCTCATGTTTGGTCCGTTCGAGCTCTTCTTGTAAGGAGGAGAGGCAAGTTGCCATTACCATAGTTTCTTCCTTTGCTTTTTGGAGGCTTTCCTTTGTCTCCTCTAGCTCTTCTGTAACCCTTGGGAGTGTTGAAGTGTCATTCCCATTTTCACTTTCTATTTCATTCTGCATCTAGGTGTTCACCCATAAGAAAAACTAATTAGCAGGACGAAAAATGAAATTTATGATCCAAATTTATTTTAGATGCATCAAGTCAATTTTGAGTTTAGATTATACACTTATTTTTTTTTTCTTCTTTTGTATATTTTACGTGTTTATAACTTTTCTCAAAATAATTACTATTATATATATATATATATATAATAGATATTATCAGAGCAGCAATATTAAGGATACAAAAAATTATAACAAATTTGTTACCAACACACTAACATTTATATAGGACCCATACCTCTATTAACATTTAATTGAAATTTTGATAGAACTTTTCAAGTGTCTAACATTTTCTTTATCCAAAAGATTTAATCAAAGAAAAAAACATTTGACATCTATCATCAATGTCGCACGTGGATGAAGACGTGTTTGGCACTTGTAGCAACACCTTTGGATGAAAATTGCAATGGGAAAATGGATTCCATTCATTTATTTTGTCAAATGTTGTGGGTAGATCATTCATATAAAAAAATTTAAATTATCTAATATTTATGGATATAGTTTTGTTATATTTGTATTTAAAAATGAATGATTTATTATTAAAACTATATATTTATCATCATTTTTTTTTTTCAAACAAATATAATAAAATCATATAATTATGAACATTAGATCAATTTAATTTTTTTTTCATAAATAATTTGCATAAAATCTTACAATATGAACTGCTCAAATCGTCTAAGTAAGACTCATGGTGGTTTCCATGAGCCCCATAGAAAAAAGAGAAGAATCCATACTCAATTGCAATAATTTTAGGAATTAAAAATTTAGATAAAAAAAATGTTTTAAAAAAAATATTATGTGGTCTAAATTCAATTATTCAAATGGTGCGACCATTACATACTTAGTATAAATTTGATTGACATAATATTTTTCAAAAATTTTTTATATCTAAATTTCTTCATGATCCCAAACATTATCATGAAAATTGAGGTTATGGTTCTCATCTAATTACATTATGGGTGACTATGAATTGAGCATTTGTTGGGATCAAACATTGTATCTACTAGTTCATAAAAATATATATATATATATATAAATAAATAAATAAAAATTGTATCTACAGTTGAGTGCTTGCTTATGAATACTCCCAAAGAATTAATAACAAACTGTTAGGGAAATAGCATGCATATATGCAGGGTCAAGTGTGAATTGGTATCTCCTGAATGAAACCAAAGCGATTTATTCTCTTCTCTCTATTAAAGCTTACAATTATTATATATATATATATATATTGTAAATAATTATATCATAATAGTTTTATTATTTACCTATTATATACCTTTATTCCATCACCTGATTAAGAAAAAGCAAAAAGAGCCTACAAAAAGGCAACTGGCAACTGTGTTAACCACATCAAGAATACTTGAATTCATGTTTAAGCAAAGTTTTTTCAGTTTCTTTTTTTGGGTGTTTTCAATTGTACTTGTACATGTCATGCATGCATGAATATCAAGCATTTAGTCGTTATATTAATTAACCAAATGTTTTCAACTCCCAAAATAAAACTTGGAAAAAATTTTAAAAATAAAAGTTATATTGTATGCACAAAAATATATAGAATAGAGGCAAGTCCACCAATTTTGTTCGTGTAGCAAAACCGTAAAATTCAAGGATATCCATCTTGCTATTTTTCTTTTTGGGACACAAATTTTCAAATTCCTTGACTTAATATACCAACAAGTCAGTTGCAACACATTGTAATTAAGATCACAATAGTTGTTTGTCCATGCAAAATCAATTACTAATGAGTACTAGTAGCAATATATAAACACACTCAGAAAAAAAAAAAAAAAAAAAAAAAATACATGTAAAATGTTGTGACTGCATTTAAACTTATTATTTGAGAACAGAATGCCTAATTAATGACATTTTAGTCACCATTATAAGAACACATTGAAATTTAAAAATATTATTTAAAAAAAACAACTTTTAACCCTTTTGCTTTTGTTTTTGTTTTTGTTTTTTTCAGTAATTAACAAACTAATCACATTGTTATATTTAATGAATTTTTTTTTAAAGATTTTTGTACAAATTTTATACTTTTTTTTTTTTTTTTTAATGTATATCAAGATTAACTGGATTTACAGAGTAAAGAAATTGTTTAAAATATTCTTAAAAATCACTAAAAATACAAACATATGAATTGAAAATTTAGAAAATTAATTTTGAAAACTCCAAACCAAACAAAATGAATATTTCTTGGAATTAATCTTTAAAATTTATAATAGTTCTCATCTATCACACAAAATAAAAGAAATCATTCTAGAACTACAAAATGCTTATTAATATTTGACCTGAGATACAGGATGTACCTCTTTGAGCTTGTTGGCATAGACCTCCCCTGCAAGAACTCTCTCACCAAACAACATAACAGCCTCTTTCACCGACCGGAATGGGGCTGTTGTATCTATCTCTGCTCTTTTCTTCATCTTCACCACCACTCGCTTTTCACCGCCTATGCGGCAACACTCTCAGAGAGAGGAGTGTACTGTACGTGGTGGTGGATTCTAATTCAAAGAAGGTGGCAACAAGGATGACCTTTTAATTTGATGAGAGAGAGAGAGAGAGAGAGAGAGAGAGAGGATTTGTTGAGGATGAGAGAGAAGAGGAGATGAAAACACAATGCAAGGCAAGAGGTGGTAGAGCTTCGTTTCTTGGCGTCCACTTCACTAGAATTCTGTTATATGTTTGTTCTTGTTTGTTTGAAGGTGAAGCTGGTTGTTGGACTGTCTTATTATAGTGGATCTAAGGGCCCAACTTGATTATGTTGGGCAGAGAGAGAGAGACACTTCACCTGCAAGCCCAACGGAATGGCCCCCACCCACCCTTGAAAAAATAAAAACAAAATAAAAATTTATTGCCATTTTACAAAAAGGGTTTTGATTTGTGGCACTAAATTGGGGGCACTAATACTCCTAATTTCCATATAAGGCAAAAAAAAAAAAAAAAACAAAACAAAACAATTACTCAGAATGGAAATTAGAGGCATTAGTGCCTCCCAATTTAGTGCTACAAAACATTTTCCTTACAAAAATTGTGAACTTAGTTGAATCATCTTTTGGTTACACGCAGTGGTGGAGCTAAGGAATTAAATTAGGGGTACTTATTAATTATAATATTAAAAATTTTTACAAAAATATTTTTACATAAATTTTTACGATTGACTTCAAAAAAGATATATATATATATATATTATTTGTAACTAATATATCATAGATAATATAAAAAAAAAATTCATGTATATTAGTTTTAAAATAAATTATATAATGATAAAGTATTTTTTTATATAAAATTTCAATAAAAATTCAATATAATAGTCATACTACGTTATCATTCACTGATGATATTACCAATCAATAGTAAAGAAACACATAGAGGATGAATCATATATGTCAAACGCAACTGACAATTCAATAAATTTCATATCTTCATTGAGGTTAATTATAATTGCATGTTAATAATGATGGACATCACCATTGTATTTAAATTTTCATAAATAATAATGTAACTTATCGTAATATCTTTATTTTCAATTAAAAAAAACAATTATTATTCTCATAATTTTAAAAATGTCATTGATATTTCAATCTAAATAATATTTTATAATTTTTTTATTTAAGATTTTTTCTTTATATTTGCAAAAAAAAAAAATTATATATTTCCAAAACTAAGGGGCACGTGACCCCTTGGAGCACGTGTGGCTCCGCCACTGGTCACACGTCTTGTTTTAATAAAAATCACAAGAAGATGACCACAAGGTTTCAAAGAAAAAAAAATTAAGAATGAAATTATTTTTTCTGAAAAAATATTTTAGCTGTTTAAAGTGTCATATTATTAATTTTATTATAAAATTAGATATTTAGTGATGAATAATTATATTTTTTGGATAAACAAAAAATATTAATTGTAGCATTAAATTGTTTTGCTCTTAAGAGTGCATTTATTTACGACTGTTAAGTTTTTATAATTGGCAATCTTGTTTGACAAAACTCCTATTAGTTGTAATTTTATTCGTTCTTTTATTTCAGTGAGGCTATGACTATTTAGATGCGAATTCAATTCGAATTGTGCCTATGCAAAGGAGTTTGTGGTCTTAATCCTATCATGTTTACCACTTCGCTGATTATGTCGGGGATTGAGCTGTTTGTTCGCTTGAGTAAAGGAATGTGTGCTCGAGCGAAGAATCTTTGCTCCCAGAAGTTTTCACTGACTGTAAATATACTGAGAATATGCATTTCTTACTCGAACGGCACTTTGGTGGCTTGAGCGAAGACATTTGGAAAATCACACGTTTTAGTCTCTTCGCTCGAGCGAGCATTCCTTCACTCAAGCGACCATTGCGGCCATGTTTACTATAAAGTTGTGTTTTAGTCAGAATTTAGGGTTACGGCTTCCAGATTTTCTTCTTGGGTATTAGGGTTTTCTTCTGGAGCTTCTTTGCTTGTTTCTTTTGATATCTGTAAGAGTTTAATCATGAATTGAGTGGATTATATCAAAAGGTTTGTTTAGTTTGTTTTATTTACAAAAGCGAGAGTTGTTCTTCGATGGATTCCGTGGAACTTGAGCCTGAAACCTTGGTGGATTCCGGAGTGGCTCTATAGCGATCCTGGTTTTGACCAGTCATTTGTAGTGTTTTACACTTGGATTGATATGACTTTGAATGGTTATTCATGTCTTGTTTCTCTTGTTTTTCCCTTATTTTGGTTATTGGGTTGTAGTGGTGTGTTTGGAGCAGGTTGAATGCTTATTTTCCCAAAACCTTGTTGCCCAAAATTTGGCTCTTTTGCTTGAGCGGGATTCTGAAATTTTGCTCTACGCTCGAGCGAGCATTCTGGCACTCGAGCGGGGACTGTGTCTGCAAAAGTACTGGAAGAGCGTATTTCATGCTCGAGCATAGAGTTTCACACTCGAGCGGACATCTATGTCATATGCTCGAGCGGGGCTTTCCACGCTCGAGCAGACCATATTATATCAGTTCGTGAAAGTGATGTTTCAGATCACATTTTCAGCATTCTCTCTCTCTAAAACTCTCTAGAATTTCATATCTTGAGTCTCTCTCTCCCTAAAATACACCTCCTCTCTAAGATTTCATCTAGATTCGTTGTGTTCTTGACCTTAGTGTCTCTGAGAATAAGGTAGAGGACTTCAAGAGATTTGTATTGATTCAAGTAAGAGTTGGTTTCGTCATCTTTAGAGTTTCAATCTTGCTTGCTCATCTTCTACATTTGAGATAGAGATTTTCTACACTCTAATATGGTTTTTAGCTTAATTATTTGCTATTGTGTATAGATGATGAGATTTGATTGTAATTTGGACAAATCTAGGATTTGGTTATGAAATGAGGAGAGGGGTTTTTAATGAATATGAGCTAAATGAGAATGGGGCTTGAATATAAGATCATGTTGTGCCAAAATAATTGTTTTTGGTGTTTGGGTTGATATTTGAAAAAAGGGGGATTTTGCCCTAATTTGATTAAAATCGTTGTTTTGTATAAATAATTGGGATTAACATTGAAAATGTGAAATTTGAAGGTTGTGGTTATACACGGTGATATTGGATATGTATTATCTCAACTATGGAAGTTTTGAATAAGCTATTTATTTTGAGATTGAATATCTCTTAAGAAATAACTGTATTGGGTTATCGATGGAGGATAGTTATAATTGTTGTAGAAATTGCATAAGGATTAGGTGATGTAAACTAATCTATTATTGGTGTCATTGAATATGACTATGTTATAAATACATTGCATATGTATATTTATTGGGAGGAGAAAGGGGATGTACTCCATATGTAATTATGTTTATAAATACATTGCATATGTGTATTGGTTTGAGGGGAGAAAAGAGATGGATTCCATTTAAAGCAAGTTGGCCAGAGTGTTATGAGTGAAAGATCCGAAATCTTATATGTAAATGGGTGCCGATTCCTTCGGATGAAATATCCGTAAAATGGTAGGTTTGAAGTGTTTATGTATGTTTTGCATGATTGGAAAACCATTGAGTTGTAGTCTCATTTTGGTTGTTGAAAGATAATGAATTTAACTTATGAATTGAGTAGCATATATACACTGGAAATGAATTGAAGGAAATGGATTAAGGTTTGGTCTTAGTGGCATATGGTTATGCAGGCCTTATGGATGTTTTAGCATATACATTGTTTATGAACGTGGTACTTATACCTTTGCTACGTCTCATATATTGTGTTACATTATTTCTATTGGGCTGTTGGCTCACCCTATATGGGAATATCATTTTTCAGGTACAAGTGATAAGCTTCCACCAAGGCAATAGTGTGGATGGATTTGTATAAAGCAAGGGCTTCCTTATTATGTGTGTTATTTGTAAAGCCGAGGGCTTAAGATGTAATGAGTGAAACACTCTTTTATGTAACCAAGAAATAGCTTGAGAATATGTACCTACATGGCACTTAACTGATTGTTAAATAATAAACTCTGATGTATGAAAGTATGTTGTTTCTTTTATTTATTCCACATATGAGTTATCTTTATTGTATAATCTTGGGGGTGTTATAGGCTCGTCGTCGTGGATTCGATATCAGCGTTGTGGATTCAACATTGGACAAGACAATTTTGATGTGAAAATGGTAGTGGAAGAGACACATTGGGATCGGATCAATTTGGGTGTGGATTCTCTAGGTAATTTAGAGTACACTTGTGTAATTCTTTTTTGTCTTCTTAGTGGATTGTTTTGTGATTTTGGCCTGTTGTTTTTTTTTATCACAATTGGAGGTGCTCCAATTATGATTTTTTCACCTTAAAATTGTTATGTCGATTTGTCTTTGATTGTTTGATTGAGATTGCAATTTACTAATTAAAATTGATAAATAATCACAAATCAATATCTCGGGAATTTTTAGATTTTTCAATGATATTTTCAAATTTTGTTGTATTAAATTTTTAGTATGAAATTGGACATTTAAGTGATGAATAACTATACTTTTTGGATCAACAATTGTGTCAAAAAGTAAATATTATTTTATAAAATTGTTTTGTTTCTAAAAGTGCATTTATTAGCAATGTTTTCAAAACATTCAAAACAATCTTCTAGTGATGACTCTTGTTATCATAAGAATTGGTCTCCTAATATTTTTTGTAACAAAATTTTAAAATAAATAAAAAAGTAATTTCTAATATTCTTATATATTATAGTAGATGTTCAACTCCACTTCATGACACCCTCGACTAGGGTTGTGCACAAAATCGCCAAAACTGCTCGGAACCGCTCTGAACTACATATTTTTTCAACTCTGGTGGGTGGGTTGGGCGGGTGGGACTTCCAAGAGTGGCGAGTCGACGCGAGTGACGGTTTGAAAATTGCCAACCCACGTAAGCAACTGACTCGATCGGTCTGTTAATATTTCAAAGTCTGCTGCTATATATACAGTGCAAACACATGGTAGCAAATGTAAATATACTCTCTCACATGCAATAATTCCTCAATTAAACCTAATTGACACCCAAAACATCTCATCTCATTCACACCCAAGCATCATCACCGATTCGCCGCTACTCTCATTCATAGCCAAACACCCAAACATCATCGCCAATCGTCGCTACTCTTCACTTGCCATTACTGTTCTCCACTCACCACCACTGGTCTCCACTCACCTCCGCTGCTCTCCTTACCGTCGGTACATACTTCTCTCTCTCTTTACTAGGGCTAAGTAAGGAATCCGTGTAATCCATAATCCAATCCGGTACAGTCCAATCCGATAGATTTGAATTATTTTTTGAATTCGTCATTCGGTTCCAGATTAGAAATTTATAAATTTGTAGGCCACGGATCGATTCTGGATTGAACCCCATGATTTCGGATTGAAATCGATCCGAACCATATGTAAATAATCTATATTTATACTGTATACCCTCCCACATAATATTATTTCTTGTTTCATATAAAAGCTACACGCTAACCCTAATTAAACCTCTCACGCCGCTTATTCTCACTGTCGGTATACTCTCTATCTACTCTCTCTCTTTCTCTGTCTCAGACTGAACTGTTCTTGTGATTCCATCTCTTCAAATCATCCATCTCAAATCGGTAGTTGTAGCTGGCTCTCTCTCTCTCTCTCTCTCTACTCCCTCTCTTCTCTTTCTCTTTCGGTACTCTGTCTTTCTCAAACTGAACAGTTCTTCTTGTGATTCCATTTTCTCAGATCACCCTCCTCAGATCATCCATCTCTTTGGGTGATCTCTCTCCCTCTCTATTGATCTGTAAAAAATCTATGTTGATTGTTAATTATTGTGCTTGTATCTCAGATTATTGTTCATCTCTGTTGATCATTGTTCATCTCAGATTATTTTTTTGTTTTTATATGGGTGTGTGTATAGTTTTGTCTTTAAAAATCTTTGTTGATATGGGTGTGTGTATAGATTTGTAAAAAAATCTCTATTGATTGTTGATCATTGTATGTGTATCTTAGATTATTGTTCATCTTGGTTGATCATTGTTTATCTTAGATTATTTTTCTATTTTTATATGAGTGTGTGTATAGATCTGTTTTTATCTTTCAGTTTTTATCTATTTTGAAGTAAGAGATACTTGTATCATTGTTAATCAATCTATTTGTAAGTAATCAATCTGCCATACTTGTAATATTGTTAAACAATCTATCTATGAGTAATATATATATATGGGACATATTTGTTTTGTTATTTAATTATGGGAATATGTGGTCCCAATCTGATCCAATTCGTGTGTAAATGGATTGATTCCACGATTTAAACAAATTGGATTGGTTCCAATTTTTAAGGAACCGCAGATAACAGATTGGTCCTGGTTTTACCCCAATCCGGACCATGCTCACCCCTACTCTCTGCTCCCTCTCTGCTCTCTCTCGATCTACTCTCTTTCACTCTGCTGTTTTTTTTTTCTTTCTCTCTCTGTTCTCTCTCTTTGCTCTCTTTCACTCTGCTCTTCCCTCTCTCTCTCTCTCTCTCTCTAAGGTTTGGTATGCATGACTTTGTTTCAAATTTTATTGATGGTAATCGGATGCACACCATTTTTAAAGAGTTTGATATTTACGCCTGATGCTTCTCTTTATTTCTTCACCGACAGCTGCACAATTCTTGGGTGTGGTCAATTCTATCTCTCCTTATCTTCATTCTTATTCTTGAATATTATTTTTTTAATGTTATACTAGATGAATATTTTAATTTTGACTATTTTAGTTAATTTATAAATTAGATCTTTTTACTCTTTCATTCAAGTTGTGTAATTTGAATTATATTTTTTTTATAAACCGCTAATCTGCCCTAATCGTCAAAGCAAATCCGCCATTATTTTCTAACCGAACCACCGGTTTTTGATAAGAAAAATGACAAATTCTAATGCCACTTTTATTAGTCCGTCATCCGCCGTACGGTTTCTATTTTTCTCTTAAACCGCACCGACCTGCACCGTACACACCCTTACCCTCGACCAAGTATGATTATAGAGAAATTATTTTGGCCCAGTTTGGTAGAGTTGTGGGAAAGTGCTTATAGCTTATGCCTAAACAGCTTATAGCTTATAACTATGAACATAAGCTGATTTCTGACTTATAAATTAAGCATCTCCTACCCCACTCAAAGAATAAGCTGATTTCTGACTTCCAAAAAGCTATAAGCTATAAGCTAAACCAAACACATCAAAATAGCTTAAATTAAGCTGAAAGCTGAAATAAGCAGCTTTTAAGCTGCACCAAACAGGCACTTTGTACATTTCCCCTATTGGATATTTGGTATTTCAATTAATAATTAAGGCATATGATTATCTCTTTTTTACATAAAATAATCATGTACTTAGATAAAATAATTAAGGCATATGATTATCTTTTTTTAGATAAAATAATCATGTACTTTTTACAAGTAATTGAACTAGCATTAGTTGTGCTATACCTAGAATAAAGGGCAAATTATATTGACAGTTCTTACATTTTGCCTCTTGTGTTATTTTTGTTCATATATTTCTATTTAGCTCATTTTTGACCTTTAATTATAAAGTTTGTGTCAAGTTGGTCTAATTGACAACGCCGTTAATGTTTTTGATGGAAAATTATCACTAAATTGATTGAAGTTAAATCACTGTATTGAACAAATTTATAATTCTGCCTTGAAAAGCATATATCACTTATGCGCATATTTTTTATTAAAAAATGCTAACAATTATAAGTAATTGAACTAAATTAAGATAAAGTCATAATTAAAATTGAGCCAAATGAAATTATGATAACCAAAATGACATAAAAACCAAAATACAAGGAATAGCAGCGTAATTTTTCCTAGAATAAATTAATATATTTTTTGTAAAAATATTGTTAACACTTAATTTTTTGGATCATTTTTTCATAAAAAATTTATTTCTAATACTTATGTTCCAATTAGTCATAACTATTTTCTTATAATCTAATTAGTTCTATTGATCGTAAGTTACAAAAACTTCCCTATATTCTAGTCACACAGTGTAATCTACACATTAGCATGATATAATGTTAAACTTTACATTATCAAAAAATATGAAACATTTACAATGTGGTCTAGATGACAAAATCACGTCAAAAAAATGTAAACAATCACACTACAATTTACAATTCCATAAAGGATTTTTTGACATATGATTTGCAAACTACATGATTTGCAATGTAGTCTCTACAATAGAAAATAATGGGACCGTTTCCATAATTAGACTACTGCAAACAGGGGAAGAAATATGTAATCAAACTAGAACAAAGAAAATATTATAGGCAATTTATCTAAGTAAGAGCATTAACATTGTTAGGATTCAATTCAGGCTAAAGTTCTAAAGAAATCTAGAAGATTTTGGAACATTCTAGAAGAATCTAGAACATTGGATAAGCTTGGAGAAATCTAGATATGTCTAGAAAGTTTGGGAAGGTTCTAGAGTATTTTAGGTAAATATAGAAAATTCTGCTACGTACTAAAATAATTTAAAGAATTCTAGAATAGAATATAGTAGAAATGTAAAAACTTAAAAAAGATTAGAATATTTCTAGAAGGTTAATGATGGCTATTTGATCAATTTGATCCTAGCCATCAATTAAGCAGGTAGAAAACTATATAAAGGGAAGACCTCTTATTATAAATAGATAGAAATGAGATAAGAGTCTTGTGGTAGAGAGTATGGTGGTGCTGTGAGAAGCCCACCAACCCAAGTAGCGTTTGTCCCTATAATCCCATTGATGGAAACTCTCAGACTATAAAACTACTAAAATTACAAACATCATAAATATAATATATTGTTAAGTCATTCAACATTAAAAAATGGTGGATGTTTTTTTTATTTTTTTCAACGAAAACTCACAAGCATCCATATGTTTATTTGTTCAAAAATCAACCCATAAAATAGACAAAATGTTCTCTTCAGAGAGATTAAAACCATATCTTTATCCATTTTTTGCATTTCCCTTTTACTCCGCTCATGATTACAAATGTAATCATATGCCTTATACTTAGATCCTCCAATTTTCTTACACCGTGGTGTATAGTCAACTATTTGTTATATTGCCAATTCCACCAACTATTCTCCTCCATATATGTGATGGGCACTTGCCAACACATGAGTGATGGCATTAGAAAAGCATGACACTAAAAAGAAAAAGGATAAAAGTGAAATGATTATGAACTTAGTACCACTAAGAAAAAGAAAAAAGAAAGAAGAAAATAACGTTTACTTCCAACTTGTCTTTTAACAATAATTACTGCTTCCCTTTTCTTCTAGTTAATTGAGCAAGAAAAAGCATCTGGTAAATTATGAAGTCTTTTAACATGAAGTAGTGCTCCCCTTTCCTTCCAGTTAATTGAGCAAGAAAAAGCATCCTGTAAATTATGAGAAATGAATTAGCACAACAGTGGTAAATTTAAACTTAATGATTTAGTTCAATGGCCAAGGGTGTTACTCCCCTACCAGGGTTGAAAACTTGGTATAGGCAAAATTTCTCCTCTCCAATGCTATGGCTTCTACTGTATTAAATATATATATTGACAAACTAATTAAGACATAAAATACAAATGAAAAATATACATCATGAATTGATCTTGTTGAATTCATTAATCTGGCCGAGACCCTTTTGGCCAAGTGGCATGTAGGTGCGCCTTAGGGTGTAGTAAGTGGAAGGTTTGAAATTCAAATTGATGGATCAGCGACTCCCCCCTTAAGTTGTAACCTAACTTTATTAACATACGAACATTCTATCTTTGCGAACAACAACAAAAAAATAAAAATAAATAAAAAATAAAAGAAAAAAGAAAAAAAAATTCACTAATCTATTTTGGCCAAGTGCGACAAAAAGATAGAACCTATCAACAAAGAATCACGAGTCATGTAAAAATTAGGTTATAAAAATAATAATAATAATGAAACTTCTACTTAATCAATTATGCCATTAAAATATTTTGGGCAAATTATACTAATAGTCCTTATAGTTTGGGGTTTGTGTTACTTTAGTCGCTGAATTTTTAATTGTGACACATTTGACCCTGAATTTTGAATTTTTTTTCAAATAAGGACAATTGAACATACCATTGCTTAATTTTAAGGGCAAAATCACCAATTTGATAAAATATAAACTAATTTGATAAAAATAAATGTCAAAAAAATATTTTAAAAATTATTTCTATCCACCAAAAATAAAATTATGTAAAATTAATAAAAATTTTATGATTAATTTTAAAAAATTAATTTTACATGATCATCATCCAAATACATAATAAAAATTAATTTGGTAAAAAAAATGTCTAAAAGATTTATCAATTTTATATGATTTTATCTTTAGTAGCTAGAAGTAATTTTTAAAAATTCAAAAATAATTTTTTGACATTTATTTTTGTCAAATTAATTTATATTTTATCAAAATGATGATTTTGCCCTTGAAAAATTCAATAGTATCTACAATTGTTCTTATTTGGAACAAGATGCAAAATTTAGGATCAAATGTGTCACAATTGAAAAGTTAGGGACCAAAATGACACAAGTCCCAAACCATAGGGACCATTAGTGT
The DNA here is from genome assembly GCA_025200525.1 of Camellia lanceoleosa. Lineage (NCBI taxonomy): Eukaryota > Viridiplantae > Streptophyta > Magnoliopsida > Ericales > Theaceae > Camellia > Camellia lanceoleosa. Next base: position 19,149,528 of record CM045766.1, on the reverse strand, counting down.
AATTCACCCAAATATTTTTCATGCTACATCTTTTGTTTGCACAAATTTATAAAATGAAAAATATTTTATTAATATTTTTATTATCGATTAAGTAGAAAGTTTCATTATTATTATTATTTTTATAACCTAATTTTAACATGACTCATGATTCTTTGTTGACAAGTTCTATCTTTTTGTCGCACTTGGCCAAAACAAATTAGTGAATTCTCTCTCTCTCTCTGTGTTGTTGTTATTGTTGGCAAAGATAGAATGTAAGTATGTTAATAAAGTTAGGTTACAACTTAAAGGGGAGTCGCTGATCCATCAGTTTGAAATTCAAACCTTCCACTCACTACACCTTAAGGTGCAGTTACATACCACTCGGCCACAAGGGTCTCTGCCAGATTAATGAATTCAACAAGATCAATTCATGATGTATATTTTTCATTTGTATTATACGTCTTAGTTAGTTTGTCAATATATATATTTTTAATACAGTAGAGGCCATAGCATGAGAGAGGAGAAATTTTGCCTATACCAAGTTTTCAACACTAGTACGGAGTAACACCCTTGGCTATTGAACTAAATCATCAAGTTTAAATTTACCACTATTATGCTAATTCATTTTTCATAATTTACAGGATGCTTTTTCTTGCTCAATTAACTGAAAGGAAAGGGGAGCACTACTTTCTGTTAAAAGACTTCATAATTTACCAGATGCTTTTTCTTGCTCAATTAACTGGAAGAAAAGGGGAGCACTACTTCTTGTTAAAAGACAAGTTGGAAGTAAATGTTATTTTCTTCTTCTTTTTTCTTTTTCTTAGTGGTACTAAGTTCATAATCATTTCACTTTTATCCTTTTTCTTTTTAGTGTCATGCTTTTCTATTGCCGTCACTAATGTGTTGGCATGTGCCCATCACATATATGGAGGAGGAGAGTTGGTGGAATTGGCTATGTAAGAGATACTTGACTATACACCATGGTGTAAGAAAATTGGAGGATCTGAGTATAAGGCATATGAGTACATTTGTTATCATGAGCGGAGTAAAAGGGAAATGCAAAAAATGGATAAAGATATTGTTTTAATCTCTCCGAAGAGACCATTTTGTCTATTTGATGGTTAATTTTTGAACAAATAAACATATGGATGCTTGTGAGTTTTCATTGAAAAAAAAAAACATCCACCATTTTTTAATGTTAAATGACTTAACAATATATTATATTTATGATGTTTGTAATTTTTGTAGTTTCATAGCTTGAGAGTTTCCATTGACGGGATTATACAGACAAACACTACTTGGGTTGGTGGGCTTCTCACGACACCACCATACTCTCTACCACAAGACTCTTATCTCATTTCTATCCATTTATAATAAGAGGTCTTCCCTTTATATAGTTTTCTACCTGCTTAATTGATGGTTAGAATCAAATTGATCAAATAGCCATCATTAACCTACTAGAAATATTCTAATCTTTTTAAGTTTTTACATTTCTACTATATTCTATTCTAGAATTCTTTAAATTATTTTAGTACATAGTGGAATTTTCTTTATTTATCTAAAATACTCTAGAACCTTCCCAAACTTTATAGACATATATCTAGATTTCTCCAAGCTTCTCCAATGTTCTGGATTCTTCTAGAATGTTTCAAAATCTTATAAATTTGTGTGGAAGACTCTAGAGAGCCCGAGTTGAATCCCAACAATGTAATCATATGCTTGTCGCTAAAGCCTCTTTTTAGTCGCCGGAAGTCAATGGCGACTAAAATTTTTAGTTGCCCTGTTAGTTGCTGAAGGCTTGTCGGTGATAGTATTGGCAACTAAATTTATGTTGGTCACTAATTCTCTTCTTTTTGGCTACTAAAACTAATTTACTCCCTAATTGACATGGTTTGGTGTCTAAAATTGTAGTCGCTGAAAGTTCTCAAATAAAAATAAATTTTGCTTTCAGCGACTAAAATGTTTAGTCGCTAATACATTTTTGTCACAAATACTCCTACATTTAGCAACTAATTATTTTAGTCACAGTTTTTATGTCACATTTAGCCACCAAATATTTTCGTCGCCGTTGTTGTTTATGACTAAACATTCTAGCTTTCAAAAAATAAATATTTTAGTCCCATTGCATTTTACGACTAAACATTTTACTCGCCGAAGTATGCCATGTTTTTTCGTAACTAAAATATTTAGTTGGCAAAAGTTTTCTTTTCTCATCTTAATTTGTTTTGGTTACTAACTATTTAGTCGGCAAAAGTTTCTTCTTTTTTTTTTTCCTACTAAATATTTAGTCACAAAAAACCTGTGCTTACTTCTTTGGTTGCCAAATATTTAGTTGTGAAAAACTTCACTTTTCTTTTTTTGGCAAAAACTTTATTTACTATTTTTTTAATTAATTTCTCCACAACCTATATTTATTTTATTATTAGTGCAACTTGTACCCTGTATATAAACAAAATAATATATATACCGATTATATTATTAACCATTCCACAACGTGCATATATTTTACTTTCAATCATCCAAAAAAAATTATATTTAACATCAAATTTCAAATGTAATAGAAATTCCATACAAACCAAGTGTAATCCAACCTCAAAAATGTAATTCCATACAAAACAGAGGATTATATAAAAACCATATCCTCTGTACACAAAAAAATAATATCCACAATAATATCATATTTTAATATCATTAGCATCTAATCATTTCTATAATAAGCATCTAATCATTTCTAGTAGCTAACTTATACATTAATATCATATTTTAATAGTTTTGGACAGAGTAATTAACTATTATAGATGTGTGCCCAATCCTCGTATCAAAACTAAATTTAAAGAGAGCAATAATTGCAATTTTATAAAATATACTAATAGAAGAATCTACTATAACAAACATGAGAAAATCTATATCTAAGAGGTTGTCCTATCTACTACTACTATTACTTCTTTTTCTTCCCATTCGCTTGGACTAAGTAACTAACTGTTAGCAAGCAAAACATCATCAAATATAACACAGACTACAAACTTTGCCTTTTTTTGAAGCATTAACATTGGCTCAAAAATGATAACTTGGAGTGTCACCATTGATGTGACATCAGAACCTATATATTTCTGCATCGCTGTAATGCCCCCAAAATAATTACAATAATCCAACTCCAAACACCAGTACAAAGTGATATAGATACAATAAGAAACTTTCATTAATTAGAGTTAATATACAAAAGGTGACACATGCCTTATACATTCATAAATCGTTCATCCTGAATCTACATCATGTGTTACAAGACGTAATAAAGAATGAAAGCTATACAAATATTCATATGCCCTAAAGGCTTATACCTTTCCAAGACTGTGCTTGGTTTCAACAAAATGAGTCATAAGCTTAATACAAATAAAGCCCTAGGCTCAAAAAGTAAATACAAAATAAACAGAAATTGAGCCTTCAGCTCCACAGTCTTCCCAAGCTAAGTCCTTGGCGAAGGCATATCACCAGCACCAGAAAATGGTTTTTCCTAAGTAGGGTGAGCCAAAGCCCAGTAGAAACAATCTAGCACAGTATATGAATCATAACAAAGATATAAGTATGATATGCATATACAATGCCCCTAATAAAATCATTCGTACTTTTACAAGATTATATTATGCCAAGTTTCATATCTCAATCCCTTTTATCTTAATTCATTTCATGACAGTTCATTTGACCAGAGTTTCATGAGTCAAGTTCATTGTTATCTAGACAACCCAACTAAGGCTACAACCTAGTGGTTCTCTAACCAATACAATCATTACACTAACACTCCAAATTTGCCATTTTACAGAAATTTCGTCCGTAGAAATCAGAACCTATGTGTATACGTGCAGTTTTCAGGTCTTTCACCCTGGACAAATAGGCCAATTTAATTCAATGGAGTCCATCCCCTTTCTTCTCCCAAATATGGAGTGCATTCCCTTTCTCCTCCCAAACATCATACATATCTAATGTATTAGAAATACAGTCATATTTAATGACAATCGATAAGAGATTAGTTTCAATTCACCTAATCCTCATGCAATTTCTACAACAATCATAGCTATCTTCCACCGATAGCCCAAAACAAATATTTCTAAATAGATATACAATCTCCAAAACAGATGAACTATCCAAATTTTCATAGGTGAGAGATAACAAGCATCCATCTCCACCATTTATATGAACATCTAACCAATTTCACATTCTCATTACCAATTCCATTATTTATACAAAACAATTATTTGAAACATTTTAGGGCAAAACTCCATTCCTTTCCAAACTAAATCCATGTGTCAAAATCAACAAATTTAACACAGCACATCCTTATATCTACACCCACAACCATTTTCAATACCTTCATTTGAAAATCCCTATTTTGATTTTAAACCAAAACCCTAGGTTTGTTTAAAAATCCTCCATATTCCAACATTATTTACACAATCAACAAATAACTAAGTTAAAAATCATAGGAGAGTGTAGAAAGTCCCTACCTCGAACATCATACATATACAATGTATAACAAACACAATCATATTTAATGACAACAAATAAGAGATTAGTTTCAATTTATCTAATCCTCATGCAATTTCTACAACAATCATAGCCATCCTCCACCGATAGCCTAAAACAAATATTTCTAAACAGATATACAATCTCTAAAACTGATAAACTATCCAAATTTCCATAGGTGAGAGATAGCAAGCATCCATCTCCACCATTTATATGAACATCTAACCAATTTCACATTCCCATTACCAATTCCATTATTTATACAAAACAATTATTCGAAACAATTTAGGTCAAAACTCCATTCCCTTCCAAATCCAATCCATATGTCAAAATTAACAAATTTAATACAACACATCCTCATATCTACATCCACAACCATTTTCAATACCTTCATTTCAAAATTTCTCTTTTGATTTTAAACCAAAACCCTAGGTTTGTTTAAAAATCCTCCATATTCCAACATTAGTTACACAATCAACAAATAACTAAGTTAAAAAGCATAGGAGAGTGTAGAAAGTCCCTACCTTGAAACTAGAGATCAAGAAGAGAGTAAAGAAACCTCAAACGTACCGAAACCCACTTTCGTTCGGATGTAAAGAGAGCCCACGACGTGCTCTGCCTTTTTAACAAAGGCCCATGGGTGGAGAAAGCACTAGATCTAGATGAAAATGTAGAGAGAAGGTAGGTTTTAGAGAGAGAAAATGTCTCAACTTTAGGATTTTAAAAGAAAAGATATAAAAAAGTGATGTAAAAATTCACTTTCACGAACTGATATACGCACAGTTCGCTCGAGCGCAAGAAATGACGCTCGAGTATCAAACACAATAAGTTCTTCGGGACGCTCGAGCTAAGCCCGCTCGAGTGCAGAAAGAACCGTTCGAGCATAGAATACACTCTCCCAGTAGTTTTGCAGACCTGCAAAAGTACTAAGAGTTCACAAATCCTGCTTGAGTGCAAAAAGTGTCACTTGAGTGAAGGAGCAAAATTCTGGGCAATAAGGGTTTGAAAACTAACCAACCAACCTGTTCTAAACACAACCACTACAATCCAATAACCAAATTTAAGGATGTACAAAGGAGGCAAGACATGAACAATAATATGAAACCACAAAACCCGAGTCCAGAATACAAAATGGGCCGGGTCTAAACTAGAATCGTATAATCTCCCCCCTTAAAGAATTTCGTCCCCGAAATTTCAAATCAAGGTTTAAAGCTATGTTTAAACTAAACGCAATAACGATAATTAATCAATTCTAATACCATAACCCATTCTCCGGTCATCTATTCTCATCAACTCGATACAAAAGTTCTAACATTGAAAGTATAATTCACATTTTGCCAAAACATTTACAATGTTTACATTAAATCCATGTTTTCAAAACATACACAACATATACAATGATTCCATATCTCATTAACATAATCAAAATTTCAATACATGCTTAAACATCAACAAATAAGTCCAGATATTTCTCACGGACTTCCAACTCACGCTTCCAAGTTGATTCCTTAACCTTGTGATGTCTCTACAATACTTCAACAAAGGGAATTGTCTTGCCTCACAAGACTTGGTCTCGGGTATCCAAGACTCGCACCAGTCTCTCCTCATATAAGGCATCCTCATCTACCTCTAAGTCGATCCAATCCAATACATGTGATGGATCCGGCTTATACTTCCGAAGCATGCTAACATGAAACACATCATGAACCGCGGAAAGTTGTGGTGGTAAGGCCAAACGATAAGCTACCTCTCAAATCCGCTCAAGGATCTCAAAATGCCCAATGAATAGAGGGGATAATGTCTCACTCTTTCCAAACCTCTTCTAGGTGATATCTTCAAGAATACATGGTCTCCCACCTCAAAAGACAAAGGTCTTTTTCTACGGTCAGCATAACTTTCTATAGACTCTGAGCCGTAACCAACCTCTTACAGATAAGTGCAACTTTCTCTGTCTTCTCTCGGACTAACTCTAGGCCCAGCATAGGTGCATCACCCATCTCTGCCCAATACATAGGAGATCTACGCGGTCGAACATACAAGGCCTCAAACGGTGCCATACCAATACTCGACTGGAAACTACTGTTATAGGAAAATTCCACTAAGGGCAAATGCTTCTCACACGACTCCTTGAAGTCAATGATACAACCTCAAAGCATATCCTCAAGGATCTGAATAGTACACTTGGACTGCTTGTCAGTTTAAGGATGATACGCAGTGCTAAAAGTCAATCTCGTGCCCAAGGCACTTTGTAGGCTTTGCCATAATCGAGTCGTGAAACGCGGATCTCTATTCGAAACAATCATCATAGGGACTCCGTGCAACCTCACTATGTTCCTAATATATAAGTCAGCAAAATAATCTACTGAGTCACTCACACGCATAAGTATAAAGTGTGCTGACTTGGTCAACTGGTCAACTACCACCCAAATTGCATCACTACCCCGTTGAGTCCTCGGAAGGCCCACAACAAAATCCATCGTTACATGCTCCCACTTCCCACTCGACTATAGGCAAGGGTTGCAACAAACCCATTGGCCTCTGATATTTAGCCTTCACTTGCTAACAAGTAAGGCACTTTGACACAAACATGGCCACATCCTTCTTCATTCCCCTCCACTAAAATTGGCGACAAAAGTCGTGATACATCTTTGTGCCTCCCGGATGCACCCTAAGGCATAAATGGTGAAACTCTCGGAGTATTTCCTCTCAGCAAGACTTCGGCACGAAGATAAAGTCAAGGTATCTAACACTAGAGTTAGAGTACACGTTCAAGCCTCTTTTTACCTTTTTACTAGAAATCTTCTTTCGGAGCGATTCTACCTCAAGGTCACCCCTCTGTGCTTCTATCACTCGGTTCACAAGTGTAGGTTGTGCAACTGCCGAAAACAAGACTGCAAACTCAACAGACTCGCTAAGACGCAAATCAAACTCCTTAATAGCACCCAACATCTCTCATTCTCGAATGGCAATACAAGCTACATTGCTAATGGATTTTCTACTCAAGGCATCAGCCATAACATTGGCCTTTCCTGAATGATAATATAACTCAAAGTCATAATCTTCTATGAACTCCATCCACCTTCTCTGCCTCAAATTCAAGTATTTTTGTGTAAACAAATATTTTAGACTCTTGTGATAAAAAAATACTTCAAATTTCTCACCATATAAATAATGCCTCCAAATCTTTAAGACAAAAATCACCGCCGCTAACTCTAGGTCATGAGTAGGGTAGTTCCTCTCATGTGTTTTCAACTACCGTGAACCATAGGCCACTACCTTCCCCTATTGCATCAGAATACAACCCAAACCTTCTCATGGGGCATCACAATACATCGAATAGCCCAAATCCCTCTTCGGAATAATCAAAATCAAAGCAGTGGTAAGTCTAACCTTAAGCTCTTGAAAAGACTTCTCACAAGTCTCACTCCACACAAATTTGACCCATTTCCTTGTCAGTCTAGTCAATGGCAAGGCTAGCTTAGAGAAATCCTTCACAAATCTACGGTAATACCTGGCCAGCCCCAAGAAACTACGGATCTCAAAAGCATTCTTAGGTGGTTCCCAATCTTGCAATGCCTCTATCTTGGACAAATCTACAATCACCCATTCCCCAAATACTATGTAGCCTAAGAATTTAACTTCTCTTAGCCAGAATTCACATTTTCCAAACTTAGCATCCAGTTTGTGAGCTCTAAGCAACTCAAGTACCATTCACAAGTGTTCATTGTGCTCCTCCTCAGAGGGTGAGTAAATCAAGATGCTGTCCACAAAGATGACCACAAAACGGTCTAGGAACTCACGTAAGATCTGGTTTATCAAATCAATAAACACTGCTAGTGCATTGGCTAGCCTAAAGGGCATCACTAGAAACTTGTAATGGCCGTACCACGTATGGAATGCTGTCTTCGGGATATCCTCCTCCTTTACTCTTAACTGGTGATAACCCGATCTCAGGTCTATCTTAAAGAAGCAACAAGATCCCTTCAACTGATCAAACAAATCATCTATATGAGGCATTGGGTACTTGTTCTTAACAGTTACCCGGTTCAACTTTCGGTAATCTATATAAAGTCGTAACGCACTATCTTTCTTTTTAGCAAAAAGAGCCAGTACTCCCCAAGACGAAGTACTAGGGCAGATAAAACCCTTATTTAACAATTCTTGGAGTTGAATCTTCAATTCACTCAACTCAACCGGTGAGAATCTATACGATGCCATAGAAATCGGTGTCGTGCCAGGCATTAAATCAATAGAGAACTCAATCTCTCGATGAGGTGGCAAACTAGTACGATCCTCAGGAAAAACATCTGAGTATTCACAAACTACCCTTGGCAACTCAACTCGGACTTCATCACACTTAGTAATCAAGAAGTTGGCAAGAAGGCAACTAAGCTCACTCTGTCTATGCAAATCATACACCGGTGATAAGACTCTATCAACCGGTCTCCCAAGAAATAAAAGCAATCACCGCTCAAGGTACATACAGTAACCCTCTAACGGTAGCAATCTATAATAGTCCGATATGATGACAACTAGTCCATTCCCAAAATAACATCAAAACTAGACATGTCAATCAACACAAAAGCAAAAAAAAGTCGATGATCGGAAACATCTATATTATAACCCCGACACCCTTGCTTCAAAACAATCTCACCACCAATAAGTGACTCTACACAGATAGGAGATGCTAACCAAGCGAACTCTAACCGCAAAACCGATGCAAATGTAGATGAGATAAATGAATGTGATGCACCCGTATCAATCAACACATTAGTAACTGGATTGCAAAACAAGAAGATACCTCTCACTATTGAAGGTGCTGGTACAAAATCTGGCGCGGTAACAGCATACACACCTAGTAGGTCTGTGCTTAACTTGCTCAGCCCTCGGAGCATAAGCCTGATGCATTGACTAAGCTGAAGAGCCTTCCTGATTGGCCCTCAAGGCTTGTTTTAACTGTGTAGACTGGTGGCTCTGTGTCTGCCTTGAACCAGACGCACTGGGTGTGTCACCCAACTGAGGGCAAAATCTCTTCAAATACCTCGCCTGCCCATACTGGTAACAAGTGAGCGGTTGCTCTCTCCCCTGACTTTGGCTCTGAGAATGAGCCGTAGACGATGCAAACCGTTGCCATCCTCCTCTCTGCGGGCAAGCTAGAGATTTGTGGCCCAACTGACCACATTTGAAACAAGTAATATCTCCCTGACCACCCTTCCCAGAACTCGAACTTGGCATTGGAAAAGTAGACCTCGTCTGCACTCCCTGAGACTGCTGGGGGTTAGAATCCCTTTGCCTCTTATTGTCCCCCTGAGCATCCTGACTCCTCTTGGAGCCCCTCATCCTCTTCTCCTCCATCTGTATTACGGTCTCCAGATGAGCCGCTGCCTCCACAAGGCATCCATAATCTCTAATTATCGACTCGGCCACTTTGAATATTAGCCCAGTCCTCAATCTCTTTTCAAATTCTAAACAACAGTGCTCCTCAATCGCCACAAGTTCTGGTGCAAACCTCGATAACCTGGTAAATGTGGCCTCAAACTCGACCAGCAGAGTGTTCAATTGCACAAGCTTGGAGAATAGGTCTCTCAACTTCTCTTTAATAGTGAGAGGCAAAAACTTGTCCTGGAAGGCTTGACAAATGCCTCCCAGGTCACCCTAATATGCCCACGCGCATACTTCCACCACTGACCTGTATCTCCCTTTAACTAGAAGCATTCCAAGGTCACCTGCAACTAGTTTTCCTCGATGCCAAGCATCTCGAACGTTTTCACTATCTGCTTTAGCCACTCATCCACCTTTAGTGGCTCCTTGGGATCACTCACAAACTCATCTGGATTTGACCAAAAAAACTCTCGCTTCAAGAAAAATGGCCCTGCCTTAGCTATTTGGGCTTAGACTTGATTCTCAGCTCTGAGAATGTCCATGGATTACTGCAACGCTCCGGCCATTTCGCGGGCTAAGGGGCCCATGGCTTGTTGACTAATTGGTTCGGCCACATTGGCCTGACTAACCCTTTCTTCCTACGTCGGAATTTCATCTGGTAAAGACATCTCATGCCTTCTAGGCCTACCAGCACCACGTCCACGTCCTGACATCCTAATGAAGGTAACAAAAGAGGTTAGCACATTTACAAATGTACCAAAGCTAACTCACTCGCGTCCTAATGCTGTGGACAATAGTAATTCACTCCACATAAGCACATTGTTACATAAACACATACGAATTTCATTTTCCAATTAGAAATAACAGCGATGAAATGCTTTTCTAATAGGACTTCTAGAAACTAAATCTCATACCCATATAATCACATAAGCATGTTATCATATAACCACAATGTACACACTAATATCTCTATCAAGCGAGACAAACCGATTGTGGTGATAACCACTTCTCACATACTCAAAGTATTCAAACCCGGTACACACTGATACTAAGTTGTAATGCCCCCAAAATAATTACAATAATCCAACTCCAAACACGAGTACAAAGTGATATAGATACGATAAGAAGCTTTCTTTAATCAGAGTTAATATACAAAATGTGACATATACGATATACATTCATAAATCGTTCATCCTGAATCTACATCATGTGTTACAAGACGTAATAAAGAATGAAAGCTATATAGATATTCATATGCCCTAAAGGCTTATACCTTTCCAAAACAGTGCTTGGTTACAACAAAATGAGTCATAAGCTCAATACAAATAAAGCCCTAGGCTCAAAAAGTAAATACAAAATAAATAGAAATTGAGCCTTTAGCTCCACAGTCCTCCCAAGCTAAGTCCCTGGCGGAGGCATATCATCAGCACCTGAAAATAATTTTTCCCAAGTAGGGTGAGCCAAAGCCCAGTAGAAACAATCTAGCATAGTATATGAATCTTAACAAAGATATAAGTATGATATGCATATACAATACCCCTAATAAAATCGTTCGTACTTTTGCAATATCATAGTATGCCAAGTTTCATATCTCAATCCCTTTTATCTTAATTCATTTCATGACAATTCATTTCACCTCAGTTTCATGAGTCAAGTTCATTGTTATTTAGACAACCCAACTAAGGCTACAACCTAGTGATTCTCTAACCAACACAATCATTACACTAAATAGGAAAAGGGAAAAGGGAAAAAGCGTGTAAAATATAATTATATTTCATTCATATTCCACCTATTGTTTACTTTTCCAAATCAATGAACCAAATACAACCTTAGGATAAAATAAGGAATTGATCTTATATTACAAATCTATGATGCAAGACACCAAAGAGAAATTCTATTTTCACACACCTACATACCTCACTACACACACTTAATGAAACATTATTTTAAAAACAATTATACTTTAAAGTAAAATGACCATAATAGACATCAAAATACACTATTAATATTATATTCAAATTTTCTCCATACACAACTTTTTTTTATAATAATAATAAAAAAATCTCAATACACATTTTTTTAGTATAAAAAAAAAACTGAACCCTAATTTTTTTTAATTTTTTCTCTGTTCTTCTATTATTTCTGCCTTAATTTATTGTCCATTGCTTGCAAAACAATACTCCCGTAGTCTATCAAGGTTGATTTAATCACCACCATGATCAAATTAAGCTGTAGAGTTAGTTCAGCAGCACGGTTATTAACAATCTCAACACGATTATTAACAAGATCAGAAATTGTTGTGAAAGTTGTTATTGATTCTACTTCTGCTTCTACTTCTGCTTCTACTTCTACTTTTGCTTCCACATCTGCTTCTACTTCCACTACTCTTCTTTTCCTCAACCATCTTAAATAATCTTGCTTTTCTCTTTGTGTCTACTCTCTTAGATAGTGAACTCTCTACTTCTGCTGCTATTATCTCTTTCGCTAACATTGATAAACCTTTTTATACAAGGTCAAATCAACGAAAGCTATTCAAACAAATTGTGGTTTAGTTTGGAAAATAAATTTTTTAAATCAAGAACTTTTTTGAATAATACTAAAACACAACTTTCTTTTATCATCTATCTAATTCCAAGAAGTTGGAAAATAGAGTAAAAAATCGTATATTTTTATACAGAAAATATGTGAATACTTCATAAATAAACAGTCGAATTTTTGCTTTTTATTCGGTAAACCAGTGCCAAATGCACAAAATAAAAAATATTCAAAGAAAAAACAAGGGTAATGAATTGCACACAAAATGGATTGCAAATAAATAACACATAAATTTTTTTGAAATGGATTGGAGATACTCACCTTCAACAATGCAATGAAGCGTCTTCAATAGAGTTGTCAAAATGTAGGGTCTTCAATGGAGATAGATGTCAATGGGTCTTCAATGGAGTTGTCAGTGGGTCTTCATTGTTTCTTCACTATTTCTTCATTGGTCATTTTGATACGTCAAGTGTGTGGAATGAGCAAACTGTCACGACCCAAACCTGCCCCTATAGGTTTAGCGCCGTAACCGGCCAGTAATTCGTGGATTACCTACGGCCTCTGAAGACATTAACAAATATCAAGGGACTGCGGAAGCAAATACATAAAGTAAACGAGGTCCAATGAGCTGTGATGATGTACATGGGACAGACAATTCAAAACTTATTTATAAACATAAACATGCTAGTCGGGTACACCCATATGTACAAAATATTTACACAAGTACATCCCAAGATCCAACTTAACACAACAGGTACAAAGGACTAGCATGAGGTGCAAAACTGCCATGGTATCGGACTTCAGGCAGAACCTCCTCGGGAGGCGCAATAGGTGGCTGACCAAAAACAAAACAGAGGGCCATCAACTCTGGCCAGGGTCTTGTGCCGGCTCACCTACATATATAATATAAACTGTGAGTGAAAGCCCAGTGAATAATAACAGAGTAAAGGGTTTAATGAATGATGTCCATCACAGAGTTAGAAACTAGAGTTTATATCAGAAACAAAGTCTTATGCATATTCAGATTTCAAATCAGATATAGGTTTAGATACATGCTCATATTCATATTCATATTCATATTTAGATTTTGCATAAGATCATATGTGGTACACCCATTAGCTATCAGATCAGGCAGGTCCGAAGACCACAACAGGCAGGTCCGAAGACCACAACAGGTAGGTCCGAAGACAACAACAAGTAGGTCCGAAGACCACAAACAAAGATGGTACCAACAACCACAAAGGTCCATACCTTGCGCGCAAGTGGCCATGGTATTGTTACCCCCAGGCAAGGGCCATAGGCCACGGTATTGTTACTCCCGGGCGAGGGCCATCGACCACGGTATTGTTACCCCCGGGCGAGGGCCATCGGAACTAAGGGTGCCACAAATACTTTTCAGAAAACTGGACATTCATTTGCCACAAATACTTTTCAGAAAACTGGACATTCATTCATTCATTTCCAACATATCATAGCTTTTCAAGAACCAATCATTTCGTATCATAGTATACTGAAAATACATAACATTGAACATAACTTTACAAAGTTATTACTCATAGTGGGCGTTGATACAGGTAGACGAAGTCAAAAGGGTCAAACAGATTGCGGCACGTGACCTACATAACACATCACGGATACACACTTTGAAATATACACTCCAATTGTACAAAACTTACATCAACGATTCTAAGTGTGTACCTAACCCCTTACCCTTAGTATGGAGCCTTAAACATGGCATAGGAATGCCTAGGATGGAATGAGGGTGTAAAAAAAATGCCTTAGAAAATGTTTTTCAAAAGTTATTGAAAACAGGGGTCTCGCTAGAGTGAGCTTGCAAAATCAAAGGGCTCGCTCGATCGAGGAATCCTTCGCTCGAGCGATCTGATGAGATGAAATAGTACTGGTTGTTGATTTTTTCCGCTCGATGCGAGCTCGATGCGAGCTTCTGGACAAGGGTGGTCGCTCGAGCGAGGAAGCCAAATTCTGGAATTTCCAGATTTGTCTTCCAAGTTCGAACCAAGCATTCTCCAACCAAAAACTCAACCTCTCGGGCCCAAATTCTGGAAAAACACTTTAAACACATAGTATATCAAGTTTTAAAAGCCAATTTGTAAATTCAAGGGCCAAGAGTGAGTCAATTTGAGCACCATTTTCATAAATCTTCAAGAACAAGATGTAATCCAACATGCATGAGTTCAAGTGCATTTCAAAGCTTCAAAACATGACCCAAAGCAAAGTTAAACTCATAATTTTGATGAATTCATGGACTTTAGCAAAAATGTGAACATGCATGTGGAGATTTGATACCAAACAACTTAAATTTCCATGAATATGCACATACATGCATGTTACACTACCCAATTCAACAATTCCAAGCTAACTCTAGACTCTAACCTTCATTTGGCCAAGAAACATGCAAGAGCTAGTTCAATTACATAAATGAGAGAGTGTATTCCTACCTTAAGCCTTCAATTTCAAGTGTGTGAGCTCAATCTTGCAATTCTCCTACAATTTCTCTAGCAAACCATGTTGTAATCAATCTCCCCTCACCCTATCTCTCTCTAGCCGTTGGTTAGCTCAAGGAATGGCTGATATGAGATGATTCTAAGTGCAATAACATAGACTAAATGTTGCCCCAAGTAAAGCCACTAAGTGGCATAAATGTAATTAAGCTAGGTTCATTAATATAACATTATTTAATATGATTTAAACATTCCCAAATCAAATTTTAATTGAATCTACCATAAAATCACATAAAATTTAACTAGTCCAGAACACTAATCAATTTCGGATTCGGATGCCGATAAGGCTTCCAATTTGCGAATTAAAGTTTAAAATACGAACAGATATTTCGACACCGAACAGATAGAAACACATAATTCATGCAATATACATGCAAATTAATTCCAGATTTCCTCTTAATTATTATTAGGCATAATTAAGTTCCAATTAGCGTTAATCAGGGTCGGGGTTATTACAGTTTTCCCCCCTTAAAAGAGTTTGGTCCCCAAACTCAAGTTACCTTCATTCGGAGTCAACGTTGGGTCTAAAGGGAACAATTCCGGAGATCTCTTCTTCATGTCTTCCTCGGTTTCCCAAGTTGCGTAGGTCCCTCCATGATTTTGCCAATCCACCTTAACCAACGGTATTGCTTTGTTCCTCAACCTTTTAACCCTTCGATTCACAATCTGGATAGGCCTTTCTTCATAGGTATAGTCATCTTTCAGAAGTACATGTGTTGGCTCGATGACGTGGAGTGGATCTCTTAAATATTCCCGAAGCATCGATACATGCAAGACATTGTGCATATGTTCTATCACTGGAGGTAAAGCTATTCGATATGACATCGGATTGATCTTTTCGAGAACTTCGTAAGGTCCAACATACCTTGGCGCTAATTTTCCCTTCACACCAAACCGAGTTTGACCTTTCATTGGGGTCACCTTGATGAACACATGATCCCCCACTTTATATTCCCTTTCTCTTCTCCGAACATCAGCATAACTCTTTTGCCTACTCTGTGCAGTTTTCAAACGCTGCTGTATCAGTTTCACTTTCTCGGTTGTTTCTTGCACAATTCTGGTCCCAACAAAGGTCTGTCACCTACTTCAGCCCAACATATTGGAGATCGACACTTTCTTCCGTACAAAGCTTCGTAAGGAGCCATCCCAATACTTGAGTGGTAACTGTTGTTGTACACAAACTCAGCTAATGGCAAGTGGGTTTCCCAATTTCCCTGGAAGTCTAATACACACATTCTGAGCATATCCTCCAGAGTTTGGTTAGTTCGTTCAGTTTGGCCATCGGTCTGTAGGTGGTAAGCAGTGCTCAGTCTCAATTCAGTTCCCAAAGCCTGTTGCAAACTTTGCCAAAATCTAGACACAAACTTCGAGTCCCTGTCAGACACAATAGACACTGGCACTCCATGCAGTTTCACAATTTCAGTCCATCTTGTTCATAGTCAGTTGACAAGTCTTTTTGGCTGGATAACAAACACGACACAGTTGCACCAGATTTTCGGCTCAATGCATCCGCCACAATGTTAGCCTTTCCCGGGTGATATAAGATTTGCAAGTCATAATCATTGATTAGTTCCATCCAGCGTCTCTGTCTCATATTCAACTCCTTTTGGGTGACGAAATATCTCAAGCTTTTATGGTCTGTATAAACCTCACAAGTTACCTCATACAAATAGTGACGCCATATTTTTAAAGCAAACACCACGGTCGCCAATTCGAGATCGTGTGTTGGGTAATTCTTTTCATGAGGTCGGAGTTGTCTAGAAGCATAGGCAATCACCTTCCCATTTTGCATTAGTACACACCCTAAGCCTTTATAAGAAGCATCACTGTACACTTGAAACCCATTAGTACCATTTGGTAGAGTTAAGATTGGTGCAGTCACTAACCTGGTTTTCAACTCTTGGAAAGCTGCCTCTCTCTGATCATTCCAATCAAATGGCATGTTTTTCTGAGTTAACTGAGTCAGTGGCAAGGCAAGCTTTGAGAAGTCTTTCACAAATCTCCCGTAGTAGCCTGCAAGTCCCAGAAAGCTTCGTCCTTCTGTCACATTTGTAGGTCTCGGCCAATCCACAACAGCCTCAATTTTCTGAGGGTCCACAGAAACACCATTTTTGTCAATCACATGGCCCAGAAATGCCACATTGTCAAGCCAAAATTCGCACTTAGACAACTTAGCATATAATTTCCTTTCCCTCAAAATCTGCAAGGCGGTTCTCAAATGATTCTCATGTTCTTCCCTGTCTTTAGAATATATCAGAATATCATCAATAAATACGACGATAAAATCATCCAAATATGATTTAAATACCCTATTCATAAGATCCATGAAAGCAGCAGGTGCATTTGTCATCCCAAACGGCATTACCAAGAATTTATAATGTCCATATCTAGTCCAGAATGCAGTTTTCTCTATATCTTCGGCTCTAACCTTTAATTGATGATACCTAGACCTGAGGTCAATTTTTGAAAACTCTTGGGCACCCTGAAGTTGGTCAAACAAGTCATCTATCTGGGGCAAAGGATATTTGTTTTTGATAGTCACTTTGTTCAATTCCTGGTAGTCTATACACAATCTCAAAGACCCATCATTCTTTTTAACAAATAACACTGGAGCACCCCAGGGTGAAGTACTCGGACGGATAAAGTTCTTGTCTAACAGCTCCTGAAGTTGGGTTTTCAATTCTTTCAATTCAGAGATTGACATTCTATAGGGAGTTTTGTGTCCCCGGAAACACCTCAACAGTAAATTCAATTTCTCTGTCAACTAAATCCCTCGGTAAATCAGTCGGAAACACATCAAGAAAGTCACAAACAATAGGGATTGTTTCTACAGTAGGACTATCAGATGATGTAGTCAATATGCAACACAGATAACCCCTACAACCCTTCCTAAGTAGTTTTACAGCTTTCATAGCCGAAATTAAGTATGGGGGAGGAACTACCCCATTCCCTCTAAAGGTAAATTTAGGCATACCCGGCGGTCTAAACATCACAGTTTTGTTTACACAGTCAATGGTAGCACAGTATTTAGTCAGCCAATCCATCCCCAAAATACAATCAAAATGATGAATGTTCAAAGGTAACAAGTCCACATACAACATCATATCACCAACCACAATATCACAAGCCGGATAAACATGAGTGCACATCATAGAATCCCCAAAAGGTGTAGATACAGATAATATACATGTCATATGTTCTAGTGGCCTAGTCAATTTTTGAGAAAAAGCATGCGACACGAAGGAATGCGTAGAGCCAGAATCTATCAACACACATGCATATTGAGAACATACAGAAAGTGTACCTGACACCACGGTATAGGTGTTCGGTATGTCACCGGGCACTAAGGCAAACACTCGGCCTTGTCTCAATGGTTTCTTTCCTGCATTGGCTTTGACGTTGGTTTTGGCCCCCGAAGCAGATCCCACTGAACTCACTGCAGGACGGCTAGTAGTCTCAGATCTAAGCGGACAATCTCTCATCATATGGCCTGTCTTTCCACAATTGAAACACGCACCTAATGTTCGGTGACAAGTACCTCTGTGCCTTTTCCCACAATCGGGGCAATTTGGCGTAGAGCCACTACCTTGGCTTGAGTTACTGTAATACCCTGTGTTACGCTTCTTATTCCGGAAAAATGAACGGCCCTTTTTAAAACTATTCCCAGATCTTTTCCCTGCCCAATCAGTCAGTGGAACAAGAGTTTGTTTCTTTGCTGCTAGAATGGATTATGCTATTAATGCCCTATCCAAAACACTCACATATGTGGGTAGATTCAGAACTCCCACTCTATCCAGTATGTCCAGATCTAATCCATCCTCAAACTTGCAGGCCCTCTTGTATTCTGTGTCCACCATATGGGGAGCAAACCTGGCTAGCCCAGTGAACTTGGCCTCATACTCGGCCACGGACATTCTGCCTTGTTTAAGTTCCTGAAATTCTGAGACTTTCCGGTTTTGAAAGCACTGGGGAAAATACTTGTCATAAAAGATTGCATTGAACTGGGTCCACGTCATATTTTCGTGACCATCTCGAATCAGTAACCACCACCTTCGGGCTTCATCTTTCAGAGTATAGGTGGCTAGAAGGACTTTTTGGGTTTCTGAACATGGAAATACCTCATACAATTTCTCTATTTCAAGCAGCCATGTTTCTACCTTCAACGGCTCAATCCCACCATAGAATGTCGGGGGTTTCATCTTCATGAATTTCTGTGTCAGATTTATAATGTCATTGTTATCTGCCTCAACTTGTACCGGTGGAGGCGAAGGAGGTAAGGGTTGCTGTCTTTGTTGATGTGTTAGGGTCTCAGTCAATGCTGCTAACATCTGTTCCATTCGGCTCATGCGAGCCTCTGATGACTCACTTTCACCACTTCCCCTTGCATTCTCCATCTTACTATACAGACATCAAAGGATATTAAGCATGGGTATATTCAAATGTATGTTCAGTTTTAATATTCAGTTGTATTACCACCCACTCACACATGCAAATGGAATGCCCCTAATTCTCACTAGGACATCCTAAGCTCATACGGACCTATGTGTGCGGTACAACTCGTGCTCTGATACCACTCTGTCACGACCCAAACCTGCCCCTATAGGTTTAGCACCGTAACTGGCCAGTAATCCGTCGATTACCTAGGGCCTCTGAAGACATTAACAAATATCAAGGGGCTGCGGAAGCAAATACATAAAGTAAACGAGGTCCAATGAGCTGTGATGACGTACATGGGACAGACAATTAAAAACTTATTTATAAACATAAACATGCTAGTCGGGTACACCCATATGTACAAAATATTTACACAAGTACATCCCAAGATCCAACTTAACACAACAGGTACAAAGGACTAGCATGAGGTACAAAACTGCCATGGTATCGGACTTCAGGCGGAACCTCCTCGGGAGGCGCAACAGGTGGCTGACCAAAAACAAAACAGAGGGCCATCAACTCTGGCCAGGGTCTTGTGCCGACACACCTACATATATAATATAAACTGTGAGCGAAAGCCTAGTGAATAATAACAAAGTAAAGGGTTTAATGAATGATGTCCATCACAGAGTTAGAAACCAGAGTTTATATCAGAAACATAATCTTATCAGAAACAAAGTCTTATGCATATTCAGATTTCAAATCAGATATAGGTTCAGATACATGCTCATATTCATATTCATATTCATATTCAGATTTTGCATAAGATCATATGTGGTACACCCATTAGCTATCAGATCAGGTAGGTCCGAAGACCATAACAGGCAGGTCCGAAGACCACAACAGGTAGGTCCGAAGACCATAAACAAATATGGTACCAACAACCACAAAGGTCCATATCTTGCGCGCAAGTGGCCATGGTATTGTTACCCCCAGGCAAGGGCCATAGGCCACGATATTGTTATTACCCAAGGGCGAGCCATCGCCACGCAGTATTATTACCCAAGCGAGGGCCATCAGAACTAAGGGTGCCACAAATACTTTTCAGAAAACTGAACATTCATTCATTCATTTCCAACATATCATAGCTTTTCAAGAACCAATCATTTCTTATCATAGTATACTGAAAATACATAACATTGAACATAACTTTACAAAGTTATTACTCATAGTGGGCGTTGATACAGGTAGACGAAGTCAAAAGGGTCAAACAGATTGCGGCACGTGACCTACATAACACATCACGGATACACACTTTGAAATATGCACTCCAATTGTACAAAACTTACATCAACGATTTTAAGTGTGTACCTAACCCCTTACCCTTAGTATGGAGCCTTAAACATGGCCTAGGAATGCCTAGGATGGAATGAGGGTGTAAAAAAAATGCCTTAGAAAATGTTTTTCAAAAGTTGCTGAAAACAGGGGTCTCGCTCGAGCGAGCTTGCAAAATCAAAGGGCTTGCTCGATCGAGAAATCCTTCGCTTGAGCGATCTAATGGAATGAAAAAGTACTGGTTATTGATTTTTTTCACTCGATGCTCGCTCGATGCTCGCTCGAGCGAGCTTCTGGACAAGGGTGGTCGCTCGAGCGAGGAATACTTCGCTCGAGCGAGGAAGCCAAATTCTAGAATTTCCAGATTTGTCTTCCAAGTTCGAACCAAGCATTCTCCAACCAAAAACTCAACCTCTCGGGCCCAAATTTTGGAAAAACACTTTAAACACATAGTATATCAAGTTTTAAAAGCCAATTTGTAAATTCAAGGGCCAAGAGTGAGTCAATTTGAGCACCATTTCCATAAATCTTCAAGAACAAGATGTAATCCAACATGCATGAGTTCAAGTGCATTTCAAAGCTTCAAAACATGACCCAAAGCAAAGTTAAACTCAGAATTTTGATAAATTCATGGACTTTAGCAAAAATGTGAACATGCATGTGGAGATTTGATACCAAACAACTTCAATTTCCATGAATATGCACATGCATGCATGTTACACTACCCAATTCAACAATTCCAAGCTAACTCTAGACTCTAACCTTCATTTGGCCAAGAAACATGCAAGAGCTAGTTCAATTACATAAATGAGAGAGTGTATTCCTACCTTAAACCTTCAATTTCAAGTGTGTGAGCTCAATCTTGCAATTCTCCTACAATTCCTCTTGCAAACCATGTTGTAATCAATCTTCCCTCACCCTATCTCTCTCTAGCCGTTGGTTAGCTCAAGGAATGGCTGATATGAGATGATTCTAAGTGCAATAACATAGACTAAATGTTGCCCCAAGTAAAGCCACTAAGTGGCATAAATGTAATTAAGCTAGGTTCATTAATATAACATTATTTAATATGATTTAAACATTCCCAAATCAAATTTTAATTGAACCTACCATAAAATCACATAAAATCTAACTAGTCCAGAACACTAAACAATTTCGGATTCGGGTGCCGATAAGGCTTCCAATTTGCGAATTAAAGTTTAAAATACGAACAGATATTTCGACACCGAACAGATAGAAACACATAATTCATGCAATACACATGCAAATTAATTCCAGATTTCCTCTTAATTATTATCAGGTATAATTAAGTTCCAATTAGCGTTAATCAGGGTCGGGGTTATTACAGAAACTGAAAAGGGTAAATGTGGGTAGAAGGAGGGTTTAGGTGGTGTGTGTACAATGATATAAGTTAGGATATAATTAGAACATCAAATGTATGGAATGAAAAGAATAATTAATAAGTATGTGCACTTAGGTAAGTAGGTTTGTAGAAATAGAATTTCCTGACACTAAACTCTAATGTAAAATAAAGAGAGGAGGAGGGGGGGGACTTTTTTTTACCCCTATTATGCTATAAAATTTAACATAAATAAATAAGTATGCTAAAACAATATATGATTAAATTAAGACATCTATCTACTATATGTGTCTATTTATACTATTACATAAGTAAAACGTTGTGCAGTCTTTGTTGATAAAATTTCATTCTATCTTTTTCAAAGTTTTAAAATTTTTAAATGTAAACATATATACGTCTTCTTATTATTGGTTTTCGTAAATTTTATGCTTTTTTTAAAAAATAATTTTTATGACCACTATGACACTACTTTCAAATTTTGTCTATTGATTAGAGATTTTTTAAAATCTCATCAATATGAATCAGGGCTTTTGGTCTAATCGTTGGGTAGTTGCAGATTCAAACACTATGTACAAAAGTTTAATACCTTTTGTATTGCCCTCTTGCTCTCATATCGAGTGAGTGAAAAAAAAAAAAATCATTCATTAATATTATTTTTTTTTTCACATACACACACATATATATATTTTTCATTCATTAACATGGTAAGTATATATTGTTATAAATTTTTATTTCAAATTAAACAATGCTTATTAGTAGTTAATATTTTTTAAATGTATTATATATAATTGTGGAATGTTTTGAGATCTTTTAAGACTAAGTTTCAATCAAGTTTTCTTCAGTTTGTCAATTTTTCATTCACTATCTTTGTGTCTAAGATTTAATAATAATAATAATAATTGGTAATGAGAAGAAATTAGGCAGAAATAACGAAACAATAAGCAAATAACATCAACACGCTTGGCTCTAATACCAAAGAGAGGGGGAAGCAACACATAAATAAAACAAGTTAAATAAACTAAAATAAAATAGATAGAATATTTTAATTAAGAAGAGATAAGCAGAAATAAAATAAACTTACAATCATTTAAATTAACTTACAATCATTTACTGGAAGTAATCAGAAAATACATAATTGTTTACTGGAAGTAAAATCGTTTACTGGAAGTAATTGAAAAATACAGAATTGTTTATTGGAAGTAATTGGAAAATACAGCTTCTACATGCATCCTTTAAAACTGAATTTTAAAACAACAAATTAGAAATTTTACAGAAACTGAGAGAAACTGCGAAAGAAAATTTTGTACTCTTTTAAACTCTGGATTGGCCTTGACTGAGGAGCTTCTTTTATAAGCAAAGTGAATAACTGTTAAGCTTATGAACTGGGAACTGTAAGGCCCGTGACGGGAGCTGTGAGGCTTGTGACTTCAAAAGTTGGAAAATACTGTGAAACTTGTGACTTGAAAAGACTAAAAATAAGAGGCACATGGGTGCTGAGAGCATCTTTCTGTGATCGAGAACTTTTTCTCTTTTTTTTTTTTTTTATTTGCAGTGAGGAAACGTGACTGCATAGTTGACAGATAGGGAATCAATATATATATCAACAGCTTTTCTTAAAGTAAGAGTAGTGATTGAAGCTGATATATATATATATATATATAATCCAATGACTTTTGTGTGAGTGAATTTCTGACCACACTGCCAACTCAGTATTCAACTAGAGAGCACTGGCAGAATAGATGGTTACCTGAATGACCTGTAATAGAAAGAAGAGATTCTGGTGGTGGTTCGTCCACCCGGGGGCACTCCGATGATCAAGTTAGTTAAATATCTCCCAAAGATAATCAAAGTGCTTAACTCACTATTCAGAGTACAAATTGCGTACCTTAGACCCATTGGGAGTGCCTCTCTTTTATAGCCAACTCAATCCTAGTCTCGATAGAAGCCTAGCTTCAATGGACTTCAGCTCAGTGCTTATCTTGGACTTTCCAATAGATAAAGATAAACACCCTAAGAGCTTTATCCTTATCCAGGCTGAGGTCCTTCCTCATTCTAGGACTCTTGTCCCTTATCTGCTTATCCCAGACTCCGATATCTTCGGAGATAACCTCGGCCTATCCAAGATAACCTTGGCGTCATGACTTCGACACGTGGCACCCCGGCTGACATGTCGGCATCACCTTGGCCACGTGTTGGTACTTAGAAAATATATCCCCACAATTGCCCCATAGGTTCTATTACCTCGGCATCTTGAGGTGATAAAACCTATATCGTCATATTGTATAGCATGTCGGCTATCTTGCTGTATCATCCATTTGCCGAGGTCATAATACGTCGGCTTCACACGACCAGGTCCAGCCGAGATCATTTGCTTCATTAAACCAAGAAATCCAAGAGTTTTACCACGCATATGAGCTGTCACGCAAAATAAATCAACCGTTTCTGTCACGCGTTTGTCCCCCACTGGACCGTGTCCGACACGGGCTTATAAGTCATCTTGTGTCTGGGTGCGCCGTTTGACAAGCATATTGCCCTAGACGCATTAATGGTTTTTTGCCACCATTCTCCGCGTTTTGATCAAAATCAATTCTCTCTCTCCATCTCTTCACTTTTGCATCCTCGTTCCCAAGCGTCCAACTCTTTCTCTCTCTAACTTCTCTCTTCAGAATACGCCATTGTTCCAGATTTTCAAGCTCTGTAACTGCTTTCATTCCTCTCCTCCGGTGAAGCTTTCGCTGCCCTTTTCTGATTGTATCCACCTCCTGACTTCAGCATCTTCAATTTTGGCTTCACTCTTCTGGTAAGCTTCTGTTGCCTCCTAGTTTCCAGTTTTTTGAGAAAGCTACACCTTATTATTTGTTGCCATTGCTGTTTCGCTCAAGTTCTTGACTTATGAATCACGTATCTTGACTCACAAATCTATTCACTTTTGCCACTGTTCTTGGCCTCACACCCTTGTGCACACTTTGTCACAATGTTCTTGATAGTTCATCACTATTCTTGATTCTAAAACACGTTCTTGTTTTCTGTTTTTTTGTGTCTTTTCCAGATTCGTGCCTTTAATCTTTCTTTCCATAGATCTAGGTTTGGGATTTTCTTGTAGAACCCATAAATTTTAGGACAAACTGAAATGAATTCCCCTTAAAATCTCCACAAATTCTTACCCCAGCTCACATTTAGGTTTTGTCGAGGTCCTATAACCTTCAAAGAGCACTTCCTTTTCAAACCACACACCTTCCCCCTGAGCCGGCGTCATGGGTATGTGGAGGCATAAGGTGGATACCCCAACTAAATTAGAGTACTTCAGGCAAGAGTTTGAAATCCCGGCCGACGTTCACTCGAGGTTGGCTGGGGAGGACGACTCCATCATGCCTGATGGAAACCTTATGCCCTTTCTTATTGTCGCCTTTATTGAGTGCGAACTCAGGCTTCCACTCAACATCCTCTTCCACGAGATACTCCATTACTATAAATTGAACCCAATGCAGCTCGCTATCAATTCTTACCGAGTCATCAATGGTATAATAGCCTTAGCCAAACAAGAGAATGCTAGGGTTACCTTAGCCGACATCCAATACTGCTACACCATGTGTGGCCTCAAATTGGAGAAAGGCTATATTTACTACCTCAAGCCGAGGTCCACAGAGTATAAAATCATTGTTGACCTCCCAGATTCCAACAAGGGAGCCAAGGATGATTACTTCATTATCTCGGGGAACTGGGAGTTCACTCCAGATGAGGACCTCCACCTCTACCCTCTTTCTCGAACGGTTTTTGTAGAGGGTAATGGTAAGAGCTCAATGTTTATACTTACTTGTTTTTTAAAGTCTTCAATACTTTCCTTGTTCTAATGTCTGTTTTTCTTGCAGCTCCTCTCCAACCAGAAAAAGGCTTCCGCAAGTCCTTTTTCCCCAGCAAGGGTTTGAAGAAGCTATTAGATTTGACAGTCCACAAGCGAAGAGCCCCTCTAGTACTCAACTTCATTCCCACTTATAAGTCAGTTCTTCCCGACATTCCAAAGAAGAAGAAGAGTCCGTCTCCTCCATCTGCCACTACTCCTCCAGCAACCTCGTCATCTCGGCCAGATCAAGGGTCAACCTCTGATCCAGCAAAGCAGCCATCTACTTCAGCTCCACAACTGATCCCATTATCTCAACGCTGACGACAACGCCGAACTGTGTTTGCTGCTGAGATGGGCCGCAAGAAAGTAGTCGCTGAAAACCTCTTGGCCGACATCCCATCCTCTGTCGACACTCAACCAGTACCAACTCAACCTCCAAAGCCAAAACAAAAAAGGCTGAAGAAGGCTCAGCCAAAGGCAACAGTGACTCAGATTGATACTGAGGACACCTCGGCAATTTCAAAATTGGCTTCGAGCGAGAAAACCCCCTCCATCCCCGAGAAGAGGCCCGCCGAGGCCGAACCATCCCAGTCAACTCGGTCAAAGAGGCCAAGGTCCGAATCTGCCACGACCTCGGGGCCCATGAAAGCAGATGCCCCCTGGGCCCCCTAGATCACCATCAAGGACAAGCTGGTCAGAGTTGGCGACAATGTGACTGATCTTGAAGTTGATGTCGCCCTCTCAACGGCTTTGCTCATTCCAAACGATCTCAACTGCAACGCCGATATGTGCGAGTATGAAAACTTCACTCTGATGCTCCAGCACTCTGTTCAAGTAAGTCTTCCACACTTGGTATTTTTCTTTCTTTATTCCTTCATACTCAAAGAATTTTACTAAATTTTGTTCTATTGATGTTCTTTTAGGCAATCCAGTACGCCCACTCCTTCTCTATGCAAGCTTTTGAAGTGAGGAAGGTGTTGGCCGACAAAATAAAGGAGATCGCCGCTCTACAAAAGTCCCTCAACAGGGCCAAGGACAAGATGAAGACCTTAGCAGATCAAGCCGAGGCAGCTGTAAAAGCTAAGGATGAGGGTGAACAAAAAGCGGATGCCGCTGAAGCCATCAACAAAGTTCTTGAGGCCCAGAAGAAAGAGGCCGAGGAAAAGACGGCCGAGGCCCAAAAGAACTCCAAGATGCCCTAGCCACAAAGGAGGCCGAGATCAAGGCCGCCGATGAGAGGGCATACGCAGAGGGGGCGGCCGACGTCAAGGAGGATTATAAAAACAAGTGAAGCAGGCATGCAACAAGGGTTTCACCCTTGGTTGGATAGCTGCTCTAAAAAAGCTTGACGTCCCTGAGGACTCCCCCCTCAAGAAAGCTGACATCCTACCCCTGCCATTCCCTCCTACTCCAAGCCAATCCGAAGACAATTCTGAGTCTGAGAAGGAAGCTTTGGTGAGGAAGTCGAAGGAGGCTGTTGGGGCCAAGTCCCCTACTCCAAATGAGCAAGTCCTGGACTTGACTCAGGATGAGGAAGGTGAGGAGGTCCCCAAAGAGGCTACTCCTGAGAAGGCAACATCAGACGTGCCTATCGCCGACAAAAGCCTTGACCAAACCCTTCAAGAAATAGATGTCGAACTTGCGGTTGAGAAGGCCACCGAGATGACTTCTCAACAGTCTTCCGAGCTCCAGACCCAACCTGTCAGTGGCGCCGAAAAGTCTTAGTTTGATGTTCTCCTTTTTTCTGTACCTTGTACTTTTTTTTTTCTTTCTCTGAAACAATGTAAGCTCTTCATGTGGCCGATGTGCCTTCTTCTGAATATAAATATAACTTCCTCTTTCAAATGCTTGTATGTTTGTCTTCCTTATATGACTATACTTGGAATAATTTGGACATCTTCAACATACACCTTAGTCTGTGCAACCTTCTCGGGGTGATACACCTCGGTTATACAAACCAATGGTTTTCCTCGGTAAGTACATAAGTATTTCTTTTGGTACATCCTTTGTCTAAACTTGTAAATTTTTCACAAAATTTCAACAAGTGTTTAAACGTAACCTCAGTTCAACTTCAACTTGTAAATTTGTTCATAAATTTCAACAAGTGTTGAACATGACCGTAGTTTAACTTCAACTAGCGTTAAACATGACCTCGGTTTAACTTCAACTTGTAAACTTAAATTTCAACAAGTGTTAAACATGTCCTCGGTTTAACTTCAACTTGTAAATTTTTCACAAATTTCAATAAGTGTTAAACATGACCTTAGTTTAACTTCAACTTGTAAATTTTTCACAAATTTCAACAAGTGTTAAACATGACCTTAGTTTAACTTCAACTTGTAAACTCAAGTTTCAACAAGTGTTAAACATGTCATCGGCTTAACTTCAACTTGTAAATTTTTCACAAATTTCAACAAGTGTTAAACATGACCTTATTTTAACTTCAACTTGTAAACTCAAGTTTCAACAAGTGTTAAACATGTCTTCGGCTTAACTTCAACTTGTAAATTTTTCACAAATTTCAACAAGTATTAAACATGACCTTAGTTTAACTTTAACTTGTAAACTCAAGTTTCAACAAGTGTTAAACATGTCCTCGGCTTAACTTTAACTTGTAAATTTTTCACAAATTTCAACAAGTGTTAAACATGACCTTGGTTTAACTTTCAACTTGTAAACTCAAGTTTCAACAAGCGTTAAACTAATTTTAGATTGTAAATTCTCCCTTTCCAGGAACCATTTTCCAACTCTCTGCCCCCTAATGTGAACTTAAGTTCCACTGGGGTTCTTATTATGTATGTATTTCATAAACATCGTCAATTATCTTATCAATCATAAGTGTAGAAAAATCAAGCTAAAACTTTATTTATTACTTCGGCAAATAACAAAGAACAAGAAAATATAATGATAGAAAAATTTCAGATTGCAAGTATTCCAAGGTCTTGGCAATTCTTTGCCTTCATTATCTTCAAGCCGATATGCCCCATTGCCCAATACCGAGATGATTTTACAGGGTCCCTCCCAATTTGAGCCAAGCTTGCCCTCTCTGGGATCTTTCTTGTTGCCGATGACTTTTCTCAAGACGAGGTCACCGACTTGAAACTCTTTTAGGTTGACCTTCTTATTATAAGCCCTGGCAAGCTACTGCTGGTATGCCGCCAGCTGAATTGCAGCTCTCTTCTTATTTTCTTCTAGCAGATCCAGATCTCAGGCTAATAATACATCATTAGTCCCATTCTCTACTCCCTGGGTTCTGATCCCTAGGATGCCGACTTCTAGAGGAATGACTACTTCTGTGCCACAAGCCATGGCAAATGGGGATTCCCCAGTTGATCTTCTCGGCTTAGTCTGATATGCGCAGAGTACACTTGGCAGTTCATCCACCCACTTTTCCTTTGTTGCTTGTAGCCTCTTCTTAATCCCATCCAAGATGACTTTGTTGGATGCTTCTGCTTGTCCATTTCTTTGAGGAAAACTTGGGGTGGAAAAATAATTCTTGATTTTGAATTTTGCACAGAAGCTCTTGATTAGCTTACTGTCAAACTGTGTTCCATTGTCTGCAACTAGTGCTCTTGGGATCCCAAACCTGGTGATGTTGTTCTTCCATATGAAGCTCTTCACATCCACGTCTCAAATCTTGGCAAGGGGTTCAGCTTCTATCCACTTGGTGAAGTAATCTATTGCTACCAGCAGGTACTTCCCTTGCCCAGTTACTTGGGGCAGTTTTTCAACGAGATCCATGCCCCACTAGGCAAACGGCCAAGGACTGGATACTGGGTTTAGGTCTGTTGCTGGTTGGTGTATCAGAGGTGCAAACCTTTGGCACTTTTCACACTTCTTGATATAGGCTTCTGTATTATTCTGCATGTAGGGCCACCAATACCCTTGGGTAATGACCCTATAAGCAAGTGATCTGCCCCCAGTGTGGC
The DNA here is from genome assembly GCA_025200525.1 of Camellia lanceoleosa. Taxonomy (NCBI): domain Eukaryota; kingdom Viridiplantae; phylum Streptophyta; class Magnoliopsida; order Ericales; family Theaceae; genus Camellia; species Camellia lanceoleosa. The sequence goes on along the minus strand of CM045766.1, from coordinate 19,119,753 downwards.
TTTCACATATTCCTTCATGTATTTCGTACAAAAAAATCTTCAACTTGTGAAGGATGTACACACCTCAAAAGGGGTCCAGTAAAGGATCTTCTGTACAGATGTCCCTCTGCTGTCAGACTGAATCCTGTCGATTTCAATCTGATCTTGTGTGCCTCTTTGTGATCATCTAGCAGTTTTCCTTCTTTCAGGAATGCTATTATTGCGGCCATCCAGCTTGGTCCCATGTTCACACACATTACTTCACGCTCTGTGGTCAGTGGTTCGATGCTCGGGCCCGACAAGTAGTCAACCATTATCGTCCTTACATTTCCAGGTTGTATTGCACTAGCCAGGTTCGCCAGGGCATTGGCGTGATTGTTATCATCTCGCTTAATCAGAGTCGAAATTTCAACAGGCCATCAATCTGCCGACCTCCTTCACATAGGCCGACATCCTTTCATCTCGAGCTGCGAACTCGCCTGTTGTCTGGTTGACTATAAGCTGAGAGTCACAGAAGACTATCACCTCATCTGCTCCTACGGCCAGTACTACTCCTGCCTCCGCTCCTTGTCGGTTTGAACTCCCATCAACAAACAGTCAAAAGGAGTCGCCGATGTAAATGCTGCAGGGACTGAGTTTTTCTTCTTTCCTTTGTTCTGTTGCCGTCGGTTGGGTTCTTCTTTGCTCGCTTGGACATCGTTCACCTCGGCTCAACGAAGCCCGATGTATAATGGCTCCTGGCGTGAACTTGGCCACAAAGTCGACCAAGACTTGGCCTTTGATTGCTGTTCTGGGTTTGTATTCCAGGTCATACTGGCCCAAGGCCACTACCCACCTGGCTATTCTGCCTGTTAGATCTCCCTGCTGTAATAGGGACTTCAAAGGATGTTCAGTTAGCACCACAATTTTGTGGGCTTGAAAGTAATGGTTCAGCTTCTTTGAAGCCATTACTAAGGCCAGCGTTAACTTCTCCAAGGGTAAATACATGGTTTCTGCATCAGCCAAGGTTTTGCTTACATAGTAAACAGCCCTTTGTTCCCATTTTTCTTCTTAGATTACCACTGCGCTTACCGCATGTTCTAAAACTGCTAAGTACAGGAAGATCTCCTCTCCAGGTTCTGGATTTGAGAGAACTGGAGCTGTGGTCAAATACTTCTTCAAGTCGGCCAAGGCGACTTTGCACTTTTCTATCCATAAGAAGTCTGTGGCCTTCTTCACTAAGTTGAAAAAGGGTTTGCACTTGTCAGAACTTCTGCTTATGAACCTATTCAGGGCTGCAGCCTTTCCCGTCAACATCTGTACTTGCTTCACCGATGTTGGGCTTTTCAGTTCTAAGATGGCCTTGATCTGATCTGGGATGTCCTTAATGCCCCTTCTAGTCACTAAGTATCCTAAGAACTTACCAGATCTAACTCCAAATGCGCATTTCGATGCATTGAGTCAGAGCTAATATGTTTTTAGGATGTCAAAGACTGCCTTTAAGTCTTCCAGATGGTCCTTAGGTTCCCTGGTCTTCACGACCATGTCATCGATGTATACCTCCACTGTTCGGCCAATTAGGTGTCTGAACATCTTGGTTATCAATCTCTGGTAAGTTGCTCCTACATTTTTCAACCCCAAAGGCATCACTCTGTAGCAATACAGCCCTTTTGGGGTAATAAACGCAGTCTTCTCCTCGTCTGGGGGGTACGTGGCTATTTGATGGTACCCCATGTAGGCATTCAGGAAACTCATCCTTCCATGCCCTGAAGTGGCATCCACCAGTTGGTCAATGTTGGGTAAAGGAAAACTGTCTTTGGGACAGGCCTTGTTTAGGCTGGTAAAGTCCATGCAGACTCTCAATTACCTTTCTTTTTCTTTACCACCACTGTGTTTGATAGCCATGTCGGGTAATTTACCTCTCGAATGGCTCTGGCCTCCAGAAATCTGTCCACTTCTTCTTCTACTGCCTCAACATGCATCAACGTCGGTCTTCTTGCCCGTTGGATTATAGGTTTGGCCGACCTGTCTACATTCAGTTTATGGCAAGTGACCTGAGGGTCAATGCCTGGCATTTCGTAAGGCGTCCAGGCAAACACTTCAATGTTTGCTCTCAAGAAAGCCTCCAGTTCTTTTTCCTCTTCTTCGGCTAAGCCCGAGCCGAGAAGGAAGAAGTGTTCTTCGTCTCCCTGCTAGACGAGGATTTTCTTTAGGGTTTCTTCACTCTTCTTGGCTGGCTCCTTGTCGACGTCCTCTAGGACCTCCACGTCCTCGTCTTCGATCTCTGCCCTTCTGGTTCTCGTATGCTGCAGGTGGATTTCATTGCTGCCATGGAGCAGTTCTTTGCCTGCAGCTGATCCCCTCTGACCTCCTCTATCCCATGCTCTATTGGGAACCGCAATAGCTGGTGCAATGTTGAGGGAACAGCCCCCATTGCATGCAACCATGGCCTTCCCAGGATAGCATTGTAGGGGAAGGGTATGTCGATTGTGGTGAACTCTATATTTATCTTCTTGGTGCTAGCCTGCACCTCCAAGCTTGCTGCTTCCAGTGGCCATGTCGGCGTTCCATTGAACCCGACCATTGGGCCATTGGATTGCTCCATATCGTTTGGCTGAAGGCCAAGCTCCTTGTAACACCTGACATACATGATGTCACAAGAGCTGCCTTGGTCAATTAGGATGCGCTTCACTTGGCACTCTCCAACCTGGAGGGATACTACCAAGGCATCGTTGTGCGGATGTTGGACCATCTCCAGGTCGGCTTCAGTAAAGGACACCATTGGTCCCTGGCACTCCTCAACCCAAGGTCTTTTCTGCCGGACCTAGTACACATGCTGCAAGTGCTTTACCTTCTGGGTCTCCCCCCGAATTTCATTTTCATTGACCTTCGAGTGAATTACATTAATTACTCGAGGTTCGCCTGCCTGCGGTTGCTGTGTTGGAGGAGGTAGAGCCACTGGTGCCTGAGGCAGTCTTGCCTGCTCTTCCCTTGTCCTAGCCTCATCTACAAGGTCCCTCAAATGGCCTTGCCTTGTGACTTCAAGGCTCTACAACCCTGAGTCAGATGTCCATCTTCATTATGGTAAGCACAATGCTTTCCAAGGCTTCTTCCCATAAACTCTCCTGGTACCCTTGCTGGTGCTCTGAAATAGGGTTGGGTTCGGATTTTATCCAGGACCTTGTGAATTGGGATTCGGAATACAGTTGTGATTGCCTGTGCGGTCCTCAGTCCTATCTCTTGTTTGTTGGATCCGTTGTTACCACGGCCTCGCTTCGACGAGCCATTTCCTTTCTCTTGCTTTGTCGCCTTAATCCCTGGCGTGTCCTCCTCGGCTCTGGCGTATTTCTCAATTCTGGCCATGAGCTCCTCCATGCTTTTTGGCAATGTCTTCGCCAATGACTTTCGTAGTGCACAATCATCTTTTAGGCCGTTCGTAAAAGACACGACTGCCACCTCTTGGTTGCATTCAGGTATTTGGTTGAACACTTTATAATACCTTTTTACGTAGACCCTAAGGCCTTCATCCTCACTGATTCTCAGAGCCATCAGGGCGTCTACCCTTAATGGTTGTAGTTTGTTTGTCACGAACCTGGCCATGAACATCTCGGCCAGGCCTTCCCAGGTCTTCACACTTCCTTTTGGCAATTTGTGAAACCAATCCGATATAATTTCCCCAAAGGATGAGGGGAATACCTTGCGAAGCAACGGCTCGTTCCCAGTGTACAATGTCATCAAGTTTAGGTATAAACCGACGTGAAAGTTAGGGTCCGACTTACCATCGTATATCTGGAACCTCAGCATACTGAATCTTTTTGGGGCCTCAAATTTGTCCAACTCCACCGAGAATGATGTTCTCGGCTTAACAGGGGAAGCTACCTCGGCATTTTGTTGCTTTCTCTTGAGGTAATCTCTCAAGTCCTCTTTGGTCCGCCTAGGAGCTTGGCTATCTCCTGACTTCAGCCTTTTAGGCGCACAACTCTCAGCTTCGTTGTGAGCCCTCTTCAACCTTTCTCCATCAGTTGCATCGAAGCACAACTCCTACCTTTGAACATGCCGATGTTCATTGGGGTCTGCTTCCTTGGTGTGATGTGTCCTTCGAGATTCTTCGCTTCTCGACTCTCCTCGCCCGATCTCCCTTGAAGGCCGGTGAGAGTGTTTTTCGCTCCTGGTGTGCTGGGTGGCTACAAGGATTGCTTTCTGCCCTCCCTTCTAGGCATTGGCCGCTGGAATCGACGTATCCTGTAGTGGGAACGGTGGCTGCATAGCGTTATTTTGCATCATGAAATTGACGACTGATTACAAGTCTACCAATTTGTCCGCCATCCCCTTCATCTCTTCGTCCCTCTGTAGGCATCTATCCTTCCATACCTGGAGGTTATCCTCGTTATAGTACTCGTTTCGATCTGATTTCTTCTATACGTCGCCCTCCTGGCCGACGTCCTTTCATTCGTGATTCTTATCACGAGTCTCTTCATTGCAGTTGTCTCCTTCGACGTTAAGGTCAATAGGTCTTCCACTCCCAGTAGGAGTGTCATCCCCAACCTTCTCTTTCTGTCTGTCGTTGGCTATCTATTCTCTTTCTTTCCCACAAACGGAACCAAATTGTGCGAGTGAATTTCTGACCACACTGCCAACTCAGTATTCAACTGGAGAGCACTAGCAGAATAGATGGCACCTGAATGACCTGTAACAGAAAGAAGAGATTCCGGTGGTGGTTCGTCCACCCGGGGGCACTCCGACGATCAAGTTAGTTAAATATCTCCCAAAGATAATCAAAGTGCTTAACTCACTATTCAGAGTACAAATTGCGTACCTTAGACCCATTGGGGGTGCCTCTCTTTTATAGCCAACTCAATCCTAGTCCCAATAGAAGCCTAGCTTCAATGGACTTCAGCTCATTGCTTATCTTGGACTCTCCAATAGATAAAGATAAACTCCCTAAGAGCTTTATCCTTATCCAGGCTGAGGTCCTTCCTCATTCTAGGACTCTTGTCCCTTATCCGCTTATCCTAGACTCTGATATCTTCGGAGATAACCTCGGCCTAGCCGAGATAGCCTTGGCGTCATAACTTGGACACGTGGCACCCCGGCTAACATGTCGGCGTCACCTTGGCCATGTGTTGGTACTCAGAAAATATATCCACACAACTTTTTTAGGCATATGGGTCTTGAGCATCTTGGAATTGTGGACCATATGGATCATGATTGGTTGAGGCTTCAGAGGAGGCTGAATCATCCGAGGCTTCATCTTCAATTTGTGACTTTGCTTGGGCCATCAATAATTTGGCCATTTGGATCAATTCATCACTAGAGGTTGACTTGGGCTTTGCTTTGGGCATGGCCTTGGCCTTGGCCTTGGAGGACTTGGATGTGGAAGGTTCAATGCTGGTTGATGGGCTTCCAAGTCTGACTGTAGTGAGAGGAAGTGGGCTTCCTTGTGTGACTGAAGCGTTTGGGTTTTGCTGAGACTTGACCATTGCAGGAATTGGGGCATGAATGTTAACTAGAAATTCTTGCTGGACTTGTTCAATAATACAATGGGCTTTGAATACATCCCACCAATTAACAAAACGTTGACGACTAACTATGTTATTGGATAGGTTGTATTGCCATTTAAAAATCCAAGGGACTTTATATTTGGACATAAAATGGAATAACCAAGGACACTGACTTTTATGCTGGCTGAACTTGTAAATTAAAGAGAAGTAATTTACTTGTTCTATTAACTCAGAAGGGATGATTTCTGGGATGGCATCATGCTGTGACCACCATCTCAAGAACCAAGAAGGGAATTCTAATTTAAATTTGTGGTCAAATGAGAAAACCAAGAATGACTATATAACTCATTTTGATGTAGGAGGATTTTGAACCAAGCATCAATGTAATCATAGTAACTATATTGTATATCATGGTTAGGAAGGTCTCATAGTAGAAAAGGGAGACCCCATTCTTCCATGGAAACAATATTATCATTGTACAATGAATGATAAATGATTTTACTGGCCTGGACTCGATCATAGATAGGTTTAATGACTATTGACTTATGGTGGAAAAGAATATCCTTATAAAAGGTTATTGACTTATCGGGATGGGAATGAATGAAATTCCATCCACTAGGGAAATAGGATTTGACCAATTCAAGAACATTGTGGATATTTTTGTGGACTAGTTCTTTGTAAATGACTGTTTAAGAACATAATCTGTTCTTGGGGTAGACTTGTTAGAAGGCATTTGCGTAATTGAATGGCAGACAAAAGGGTCTGAAGCCAGAGCTGAAGTGTAACTAGGTTTAGGAATATTACCAAGAATTTGGTATCGGTTGACTAGATCAATTGGAGGTGTAACAATGGGTTGACTGGATGGCACAATGACAAGAGGTTTTGTAGTAGGTTTGTGGCTTGACATTTGTAAGAAAAATGACAGAAGTAGATTAGCATCCACTGAGAACATCTAATCTATCCATATGAAAGTTAACTAGATTAGTGTAATGAGCAATGAAATTGTGATAACTTCTAATCTGATTGAATTGAAGGTAAGGGTCTTGATGAAGGTAACGGTCATTTTGTAGTGACTTTAAATAGGATATTTTAAACTTATAATAGGGAATAGTTTTGTGATATCTTGTGACTTGTAATCTGTTTGTAGAACAATAAGGAGTAAGCATGATGCACTATCCTCCCTATAAAAATTCTCGGGTAAGGAAATCAGGGATAGAATTTTGACTACCAAGAATATATTCAATATCAAAATAAAAAATACTTAAAATGGATTGCCATCAAGCAAAAATATGTTTACTAGCAATATTTTGAATATCTTTTTCCAAAACATATTTAGCACTTTTGCAATCAACACGTAATAGGAATTTTTGATTTAAAATGTCATCTTGAAATTTACTAATACATAAAACGACAGATAAAATTTCTTTTTTAATAGTACTATAATTTTTCTATGCTTTAGTCAAACATCAGAATGAAAACTAACAATTTATTCAGATGACTGGGAAGTGTTTTTTTGAAAGAGAATACCACCATAACCAACATTAGAAGCATCAGTCTGAATAATTTTGAATGAATTTTCAATAAGAATGCCAAGAGAAGGCAAGGTCTTGACATATTTTTTGACTTGTTGAACAATAGCAGCATGAGTAGAAGACCAAGGAGAAGGATTATCTTTTAACCTATCAAAAAGGGGTTGACAAGTTTTCCTAAGGTCTTTGTAAAATTCAGCAATGTAATTTAAGGAACCTAAAAACCGTTGTAATTGGGTTTTGTCTAAGATTTCATCAGGGAACTTAGAAGCAAACTCAATAGATCGACTTATAGAAAGAATAGTACTTTGGTGGATATTATAACCTAAGAATCTAACTTTAGTTTGGAATAGCTTAATCTTAGGAGCAGAAATGACTAGACCATTATATTTGATAATATGAAGAAAGGAATTAAGATGTTTCCAATGTTCATCGAGTGACATAGAGAAAATGAGGATATCATCTATGTAGATAATAGAAAAATGACTAAAGAAATTAAAATTTTCATTCATAATGTTTTGAAATTCACTAGGAGCATTTTTTAATCCAAAGGGTATGACATTTCATTCGTAATGGCCAAAAGGTGTAGTAAATGCAGTTTTATAGCGATCATAAGGATAAATTTGTATTTGCCAAAATCCACTTTTAAGATCAAATTTACAAAAGATGATAGCTTGACAAAGTCTTTTAATGAGATATTTTTTATTAGGGATTGGATAGCATATCCATTCTAAAACTTTGTTTAACGGTTTATAATTAATGACTAATTGTGGAACACCATGTTGAAGTTCAGCATTTTTATTAACATAAAAAACACGGTAAGACCAAGGCGACTTACTATTACTAATGATGTTACTTTTTAATAATTCATTAATCTCTTTTTTGCACATTTCCACCAACTCATGATTCATTTGAATAAGGCAAGACTTAGTAGGAATTTGTCTTTCATTAAAATTTTTAATATAAGGGAGTGTAACTACATGTTTTTTCCTATGCTAGAAAGCACCAGGTAAAGTGGAACAAATGGTATTTTCTAATTGGTTTTTAAATTAATCAATTTTGGATATAAGAATTTGATTAGTCAATTGAGTTTCCATTATTTTGTATTTTACTTCTTCTTTGAGAAATTTGAGTTGTTTAGTTAATCGATTAATAGATTGTGATATAGAATATTCTTTTAATTGATTTAATCCTTTAATTTCAGGAGGAGACAAGAATTTAAAAGTCACTATTTGACCAAAAGCTTGTGTGGTTATGCCACGGTTAGTAGTGGTAAATGGATATAGTAAAAAGATAAACGGAGTTCCTAGGATGACTTTGTCGGTCATATTTCTGACTAAAACACTTTGGGTAATTTATATTTAATGTGCATTTGACTTTCATTAGCAGAACTTAATTGTTCACTAGTTTTACGATAATATTTTGTGGGGATTAAACTTTCTTGAATACAATTTAAATCAGCGTCGGCATCAATGAAGGCTATGACTTTTATTTTAAAGTCATTAATAACTAGTTTGACTTTCGAATGCCACTTTTTAATATGAATTCTACTAATAATAGTTAAACGATGACTATCATTCTGATTACCACTATTAGATTTAGTTGATAGATTATCAAAGATGACGTGGCTAGGATTAGGACTAGAACTAGAACTAGAACTAGAACTAGAACTAGATTCATCAGAGGAAGTATCATTATTATTTTGGAAATCATTAAGATTTTTATTGATTTTTAATATTGCAATTTCTTCTTCTAATGATTTGTCTTTAGCCTTTAACTCTTGAATGGTTAGTTTAATTTGGTTAATCTCATTTTGTAAATCTTGTAAAGTGATTTCTTTATGTTTATTTTTTCAAAATCTTTCTAAAGTAGTTATGAGGCTAATAACTAGTTTATCTTGATGAGGTTTTTTGTCTTTATTTATTAGTATAAATTTCAACTTATTAGTGTATTTTCCTTTTAATTCAGGATTTTTTGATTTACTAATTAATTCTATTAAAGAATCTTCTTCTTGTTGTGATTTACTAAGAACATTAATTGTTTACAGCAAGTATCATTACATCTTAATTCAATCTCTCCATTAGTATTCTCACTGGGAGAGTAATAAGTAGAAGTACCACTGAATGGAGTGGTGTTACTGGATGATGGACTAGAATGAGCAAGAGATTGATTTGGGGTATTAGTTATTTTAAATATGTCGAATATTTGACTTTGATGTTCTTCAATAATTTGTAGTCGATTAAGCTTATTCTTAAGTTTTTCTTTAAGTTTACATTTATTAGAATAATGACACTTTTTTCCATAATTGTAACAAGTAACATCTTGGGTAGATTTTGACTTCTTCTTAAAGTGATTAGTTTGTTTGTGATATTTGTTTTTTGGTTTAGCATAATACTTATCAGGTCATTTGGTAGGTGAATATTTCTTCCTACATTTAGCAGAGTATTTGCGTGAAGATCACTTGTTATTATGTTTGCGTCATGATGGTGCAACAGGAGACAGACTATATTGTTCGCAGAAATTTCCTAATTTATATTTACCTTTATATTTATCCTTAGCAGCTTTTTGACTAAGTTTCAAATCTATACACATTTTTAATCCTTCTTTTTGAACTGTACTAATGATGTCACCATAAGTTAGATTATCATATTCTATAATACCAGTAGGTTGATTAAGAACGTCTTTAATCTTATGGGAAAAAGACTCGATAATCCATTGATAAATTTCTCTTTCCAAAATGACTTAGTGCAATCCTCTCTAAGCATGACACGATAGGTAAAGGCATCTTTATACCAGCGAAAATCACTTAAAGTAGGACAAGTGAGATTACTAAGTTGATCATGGATGCGAGAATGGATATTAGGAGGTGTTCCAATAAAATGTTTGACTATAGTAAATATTAAAGTATTAATACCATTAGGTTTAATTGATCCTATATCTTCATCAAAAATTGGGAAATCATTTTCATCTAATTGTTGAGCATGTTGAATACTTTCACGTATATCAAAAGTTAGGTATTTATCCCACCAAGATTTGAGCATACCAGTAAATCCAGAGGTAAGTAGGGAGACTATTTCAGGTTGAGTGCAATCAGGATAATTACTAACATAACTATTTGCAACCATGGACATATGATTAATTTTTGTAGAATTTGATTTTCACTAAGACCATCAATATTCCATTTATATCATTTTTTAGCAGAAACAGAAAATTGATTGCTAATATTAGTTTTTTTCAAATTGAAGATCTAGGGGTGTAGGTTTAGTATACCAATTTTTTTGTGAGAGTAGTAGGATTAACTTTAGTATATGTGATTTGGTTAAGATTATTGTCTTGGAATTGTTGGGCTATTTGATTGATTTCATTGTTGGATGTATCGGAGTCACTACTGAATTGAACAGGTGGTTGTTACGTTAAGACCGTAAGGCCTTTTTCGTTAAAAGTAGTGGATATTTTAGTAAATAATTGTTCAATGGCTTCAACAGTAGTAGTATCATGGGTAACTAGGCTTAATTGTTTCCTATTGCTAGGAACATTAATAAGTGGTTTGTCTAAGGGTTTACTAGTGGAAGTATCACTAGTTGAATAATCTTCAAAAATAGTTTCAATTTTGTCTAATTGTTTACCAATAGTTTTTAAACATTGATTAGTATAATTATTTTGTTCAATTATTTTTTTGATTTCAGATTCATCGCCAGGAAGCTAAAAGGGAGAAGCATGTACTACAGTACCCTTATGTTCAATGAGGATAGTTTCTAAAGGAGGGTGACTAGAAGAAACAAAAATATTAGGGGAAGTTTTTCATTTAGTTTTAGTAATAGTATTGAATTTTTAATAATAATTTTCTAAATAATCAAAGAAGTAGATTTCAGTGTTGATTTCATTCATAAATTTATTCCATTTCTTGGTAATTTTTTATTGTTGATGTTCATCATAATTGGTTCTATAAGTTTGTCGTTTTAACTTTTTGCTTTTGATTTGAATTCAACATGAAGTTTATTAAGATCTGGAATAAAAGGTTTACTAAGGGTTAATAATTGTGGATTAATAGGAGAAACAACTTCAAAATCAGTTTGAGTAGGTGAATCCTGTGAGATAATATCTTCTTCAGGAAGATGTATGTGGGTGGAATAAATTGGATTACTAATTTGAGAAGTAGAGGAATTATCGATTCCTTTTAATTTATTATTGGTGGTGTTAGAAGTTTGGCAAATATGAATTTTTCTATCTTGTCTAGTAAATAAAGGTGTCGTGAAAATTTCATCATCTTCAGTATCAGTAGGGATACTAGAAATACTATGGCGAGAAGATTGACTATGGGGTCGATTAAACCTTATATGAACAGAACCATCATTATATTGTTGAATATCTTGAATATTTTGGCTAGTAGAAAATTGTTGATTTTGGAAATAATTTTCATTAATTGTAACCCAATCATCAGGAAGGGTGATATCTTTCCAACAAATCATTTTTGGGACTGAAATATTGGTTTCATTAGTACTACCTTGAATGAGTAATGTTTTATCTTTTGGACTTTTGGTTAAAGCTTGAACATTCAAATTTGTTTTAATGCATTTGTAGTAAATTCTGTAAACTAAACCAATGTTATGGACATTATCTAATATATTAGTAAATGCACCAGATAGTTGAATGTTTAATGCTAAGACTTTTAATATATGAGGATCTCTAAGACTTAACGTAAAATCTGAAAAACAATTAAAGTGGACAGGTCGTTTATGGAGGCCTGATTCCATCATACCCATTAGACTATCACGATAATTAATAAATCGAGCATCTTGTAAACATAAGAGGAGAGAAGTATTGCATCCTTGCATGGTTAATGGTTTGATTCCAACTTGAATTAACCCTAAATGAATAAAATTATGACCATCTTTTAGATGTTGGCGAATTGACTCTTTGGATAATAACTGGCAAGTGTCTCTAATTTTAGTTAAAGCATAAACTTGTTCAATAGTTCTAACATGTAAATTAACATTAAAAGTTGACTTTAAAAAACTTGTCCTATAGATTTCTTTAACTGGTACTTTTGGGATATTCCAACTTAAATTAAGTTTAATATCATGAAATTCGTGCTCTTCTTCGTTTATGACTAAATCTATATCAGGTATATGAGCAAAAGTTGTAGATCTAGAGCTTACTGAAGAGTTACTTCTAAATAATCGACTCATTTTTATTCTGTAAATTAATTCAACTTTCTTAAATTCTTATATAACTTATCATATTTTCGCATACTATGTGCTCGCACATACTCTTTCCAGAAATCCCGATATCTATCACCTACCTATCCTAAGGACTTATGCCAGATGTGGGATGAAAGGTGAGTGGCTACTGGCAGAGTGGAAGACAAAGATAAGTTAGTAGGAAATAAGAAGACTGGAATTAATAAACATAGATGGTAATGAAAAGAAATTAAGCAGAAATAACGAAACAATAAGCTAAGAATAATAATAATAATAATAATAATAATAATAGTGATACGAAATCTATTTGTTGCATAACTATTCATATATATATATATATATATAAATAACTCAATTTGAAAACAAAAATAACTTGCTCATATGTAGTTGGCATTTTCTTGAAACACTCTTTCAATTTGGAAAGAAAATTATTTACATAATACGGCCCCGTTTGGGAATTGGTTATTTTAGTTGATTTTTTTATTTTTTACAAATAGATACGTAAAAACCAAAGAGTAATATGACAATTTATAGTGTCTTTTCTATTTTTTAGCTAAAAACTCTACACCCCAAACGAAGCCTAAATTGATAAATCTTCTGTTAAACTATATCTATCTATCTATAATACTATTATGGATAAATTACACTTTCAAACCCTAAAGTATGACCCATTTGTCACTTTAGCCCCTAAAAAGAGACTCCCACTTTAGTCCTCAAACTATTTAACTTTTCTCATTTTGGTCTTGTTATCAACGTCTGTAAGGATTAGAGGCTATATTTGGTATTTTCAAAAAGGTGTCCATATCCAAACCCTAATACATATTCAAACCCAAACCCAAACCCAACTCTAATCTCCATCAACGTCTTCCTCTTTTCCTCTTCTACTTCACTCATCACTCATATTTTCATAACTCTCACTTACTTTCTCTCTCTACACTTCACCTCCACCTCCACTTCCATAATCATTCTCTTCCCCTCCAAATCCAACCCCATACCTGTTACTAATCCATTGACTTCACTACACACCTCAACACCACCTTACCCATGCCACTAACCTCTTTCCAAAAATGGGACCTTTGTCCCATCCCGCTTGCAAGAAAATCCTAGAATAGTTGATGTTGATAGAAGTGATTAGCTTGAAGTTGGAGATTTTCATGGAGACAACAACCCAGAATTATATCTTGATTGCTTGCATAACCTAGAGAGTTTCTTTAGGTGGTATCGTTTGATGGATGAAAGAAAACTCTTCTTTGCAGAGGCTAAATTGAAGGGGACAGCAAGAGTTTGGTGGGCAAAATACCAACAAATGCATTATGCTACCATTACATCATGGGAAGATATAAAGATTGCAATGACTTGATACTTTGTACCAGTCAACTACAAACAACGTGTCCACATACAACTCACACAATTGGTACAAGGAAGTATGTCTGTTGAGGAATACACTGGAAAATTCTATAATTTGGCTACAAGATCGGAATTTCCTTAGAATGAAGATGTGATGATTTCGATTTATCGACAAGGGTTAAACTCACAAATCTCTTGTGGGTTAGCTGCTAGTCGACTTTATATCATGGCAGATGTGGTTCAAGTAGCTTACCATATGGATGAAGAATTAAAAACAAAGACCCCCATGAGAGCTTCAATAGAAAATATTACTCAAAGTGAAAGGACTTTTGTTGAGCAATATTTTCACTGAGTAATATTTTCTGTTGAAGTTCTTGTGGGGGTCTTCTTTTTTAATTCTTTGTCCATTTAGTAAGCTACTTGAACCACATCTGCCATGGTATAAAGTCGACTAGTAGCTAACTGCAAGTCGAAGCAAGTCTATTAACAAGCCGCAAGGAAGTTCTTATGTTTCCAACAAGCCACCACGTCCTAGTGCGTCATCTTCATCACAAGCAAGTAGTAATTCTAATTCTAAAACAAGATGTTTCACTTGTCATGGTTATGGTCATCTATCTTTTTGATGTCCCACAAAGTCAGTTGCTATGGTTGAAAGGGAAAGTCCAAAAGAGGCAAAGGATTCTAATAAATCAACACTTGAAAAAGAGGTTTGTGATCCATTTAATGCTAATTATGAGATAGGTTTTGATGATTTAGATGACTTGATGAGCATTATTCGTCCTCTTATGGTAACTACTAAACAAGTTTCCAAGAGTGACGAAAATCTTTATCATAGAGGGAAAAATTTTCAAACAAGAGTCAATTGCAAAGGGAAAATCTATTCATTGGTGATTGATACTGGGAGTTGTACTAATGTGGTATCCGAAGACGCCGTTAAGAAGTTAGGGTTAATGACTGAGCCACATCTAGAGCCATATCATGTGGCTTGGGTTACTAACACAAAGTTAAAGGTTGACAAGCAATGTCCAGTCACATTCACCATTGGGAACCTTAAGGAGACAATAATGTTTGATGTTTTACAAATCAAGCTTTGTCACATACTTTTGGGTAGAACATGAATATGGGATCGTGATGCACATCATGTCGGACATGCCAACACCTACTCTTTCATTGATGGAAAAAAGTAGTATCCTCTTACTTGTGCTACAGATGAGCAAACATTGAAGTTGGAGAAGAGTTCTTTCCTAATTCAACAAATTTCTCCATGTGATGGCATTCTTGGACACGTTCCCAACCCGTCGAAGCTGAGTTCTTTTCAGAGGAAGAGAATTGATGCAACATCTATTACATGGTTAAACAAGTATGATAGGCTGTGGAAGCCCAACACAAAGTCTAAGGGTCCTGTGTTCATCAATAAGCCTTTTTGGTCCAAAAAGAAGTGTCCATGGTAGTGTTTAGTAGTTAAGGGTATTATGGTAACTTTAGTTTTGCTGGACATGGGTTGTAGGGTTACCCGTGAGTTTTATTTTAGGTCAAGTTATTAAATGGGTTATTATATATGGGTTTTATTATGTCTAAAATAATCTTAGTGGTCAAAAGTTCAAGTTTCCTCTTTTACCATGGGTTTTATTTTGGGTCAAGTTATTAAATGGGTTATTATATATGGGTTTTATTATGTCTAAAATAATCTTAATGGTAAAAGTTCAAGTTTCCAATTATAATTGAAATAGAATTGGAAGTCATAGTTGGTCTAGAATATAGTAGTTGCTAAATATTTTTAGTTTCTAAATTTTAGAAATAGTTCTTATAGAATTAGGAGAGTCTTTAGCTGTTGCACTTGTACCCTTTAAAGCTTTTGGGAGGTGTATTTGAATCATTTATTTTATTTAGGAATCCTTGGGGTTGTTGTATCTTGGTTTTGGAGGAGTACAAATTGATTTAAATTTGTTGGGATTGTTCGTTCACGCTTGTTTACATTGAAAGGTTGTTTGGAAACTTAGAAATCTTGCTCTAGGGTCGACTCCAATCTTGGTGGTGTCGATACTTGCCTTTTGTTGTTGGCCTCAAGGGTTGACATCAGTCTAGGAATGGTCAACCCTTGTCTATTGATGAATCTGGAATTGACTGCTGGAATTTAGGGTCAACGCCAAGGGTTCCAAGGGTCGACCCTTTCCTGCTGCACACATTAGTGTCTCAACTTTTCTTCTTGAAGGGTCGATACCTTTGTCTGAAAGGTCGATCCCTGTGTGTAATTTTTAGATTTTTGGGTTCGTTTGGGCCCTACCTTTTTTTTGGGAGAGGGGGGTTTGACTTATTCTTTTCATTTGACTTTGGGGCTGTTGTTCTATTATTACCTTACTACTATAAATAGGCTCCAAACACTTATTCATTTCACTTTTCCTCATCTTCTCTCTCTCTCTCTCTCTCTCTCTCTCTCTCTCTCTCTATATATATATATATATATATCGTGAGTTTCTCTTCTCTCTCTCTAAACTCAAACTTTTTCACTTAGATCTTTAGATCAACTCACCTAGAGTGATCTTTTTACTTTGGTCCTTTGAGAAAGATTATAGATCTCGTCAAGGGCTTCCTTTTGGTTCGAATAGTTCGTGGTTTCGTCACCGATGATTTTTGGGTTGCCTTCTCTTCGCTTCAAGATATAGGGGTTTCTAGTTCTTCTTCAATACTCTTATTTATAGATAGATTTGTGGTATTTTCTTTATATAAATACAAAATTTACATTTTTAAGCATATTGTGACAAATCATGAGACTTGGGGGTTTGGGGTTTGAAGTGTTGGGTTATGAATTTGGGTGTATAATTAATAGAAGAGTTGGAATAAAAAGTGTTTTTGGGAAAGGCTTTAATTTCTCTTAAAAATCCTAGTTTAGCTCATGAAGATGGTTGATGGTTTTGCTTAAAGTAAAAGTAGAATCATGAAATTGAGGTGTTAAATTGCACATCTATAAGTTTAATTGAATTTTGGAAGTGTTTGGAAATTTATGTAAAAGTTGCAATTGAACCGTTATTGTTGATCTTTTAAACTATGTTATAATAAGAAACCAAATTTGGGTAAATGAATTGTTAATGGTATAGATGATATGAGATTTGTGATAAAATGATGAAATGAATATTTAAGAATTTCATTGTGTTGTGTTGAATTGCATTGAGTTATATTAAATTGTGTTAAGTCTAGGTTGGGTTAAGATGAGTGTGAGTAATGATAAATGAGAGATTGTGAAATATGACAGTGTTATATGAAGGAGTTGTATCAAAGAAATTAGTGTTGGAGATTTAATTTCTAGCCTCATGTAGTAATTGATAAGCAATGTGTTGTAAAAATTAAATTTGAAGACTCGATAATAATATGGAAGAGTAAAGAAATAGCTTGAACTCAAGAATTGTGAACACTTTAAAGATGAATCTTTATGCCTTTATGGATGTGTTGTTATATTTTTATAACGAAAACAATGAATGATTTGATAGATAATAGAAAAGGTGGTGAAACATAATGTGTACTTGTTATGTAAATAGAATTTTAACATATGATGGATGTGTTTTGAACTAATGTGTTACGGGAATAATGGAACGAATGTGGCAATCCTACATCGATTATGCATGATTCCTCCATTGCAGAGACCCTTTTTTGGATTGAATCCAAAATGACAAACCTATGAAACTAGGTGTTTGGCTAGTTTATGACAAACAATACTTCCAAGTAGAAAATGGGCACAGGCCCAATGACTTGCCTAACTTAGCCCAATACATATAGGCCTTGGGATATGTATATATAATTAATAACAATAAATGAAGATTAAAATCTGTAGAATATGTAATAGCATAAATCTGAAACAACAAAATTGAAATACTTACAGAATTTCCTTGCACTGGAAAATGGAACAACAAAATGATGATCCAGTTGAGTGTGTAATACTCTGTCCTCAAAACAGATTCGTCGGCGCACAGGTGCTTACAGTTTTAATGGTGTCTATCTCCCAAGATACAATGATCAATATCACAAATTATAGTAGCATTTCAAACAATCTATTCAAGCGAACCAGAACTTGAGTTTTGTAACTGTCTTAAATCTCTAAGAACTAATATGACGAGCAAAAACAGAAATAATGAAAAACAGGAAGGAAAATGAATGAGTGAATTTGCTAGAAAAGGCCTGCATTTATAGGCATTGTGGTACCTGTTCGAATTTGAATTTTCAAAAACTTGAATTAATTCGTTAGGAAATTTAAATTTTCTGGTAAGAATTTTGAAAAAATTTAAATGAATTTGGTCTAAATAATTAAAGTTAGGACCTAACCCACAACCCACACCATGTGTTTGGCATGGTACCGCACAGCTCAGCCAGCCGAACGGTGGTGTGCGTGCCCATGTGTGGTGGATTTGGGTCAAATCCATTTTGTCCATAACTCCCCTCCTTACAAACTTGGAGTGTCCCTTAGGGCCCATCCTAAGTATATCACTCTAGAGTTTATATACTGAACAAACTTTTTTATTGTTTCTATGTGGAACAACCAAAACAAGGTAACCCACATTTGTCTCTTCTACTCATTATTTCACGAAACCAAAAATGATGTCAACTTCTGTCACGCCCTCAAAAATAACCCATAACATACACAATAATGAGATGCATTACTCAAGTAAATAAACCACAATTCATTCATCAGAGTATTACTAAAATAAAATATTACATGTAACATCAAAATAAATGCCCTACGGGCTTACAACTTGCCAAGCCAACACTTGGACACAAAATTATGAGTTCTAACTCAAATACAAATAAAGCCCTAGGCTTGAATGTTTACATGTAAGTCAAATAAAAACAAATAACTTAAAACAAGGCTTCAAAATCCGGTTCCTTCCAAGCTAAGTCCTTGGAGGTAGCGAATCACCTGGACCTGAAAATGATGTTCCCTTATAGGGTGAGCCACAGCCCAGTAGAAATATACTAAACCAATTATAAGTATTGAATAAAGCAATAGCATTCAATAGATGGTTAACCATGATAATCAATTATATCAATATACAATCTTAAGACACTAATGTCTATGACACTTATCAATATCCATTATTATCAATATGGCTCAGAACCTGGCCAAACTTACAACTGTGAACTATATAGCATATTCACATTACTTCCAATAACAACAACACAAATGAGACTCAGGCTCATATCAAAACACTTCATACTTCCAGATTGATACACATTTTAGTGTTGTATCAATAAAACACTTCAATATAAATAAGCACACATAAAAGTGATGCTAATGGAGTCCATCCCCTATCTCCTCCCACACAATATGCATATGCAATGCTCAACCAATACATGTATTTTTCTGTATTAATTCAATAGTCAAAATTAATGATTTAGCCAATGTGATTAGTTCTAGTTTTCCCTAATCCACATGCAATGTCTACAACAATCATGACTATCCTCCACCGATAGCCCAAAACAGTTATTTCTAAACAAGAAATAAAATATAATAACATTAATAATCTCAACATTTAAATAGGAGAGTGATTAAATAATCCAACTACACCATTTAAACTTATAAATCCCCAATTCCATGAATTCAACTAATATTCCCAATTTTCCTCAAATTAATTGTACAAATCAATTTATTAAAACAACTAGGGTTTTTTCCCAAAATTACCAAAATACCCCCACCATATTAAAGTACCAAAACTTAGAACAAAACTCATAAGATGGAGTAGGAAATCCCTACCTCGAAGAAATAACCCAAAAATGAGAAGACGGAGATGATGACCCAAACTCCAAAGTGCTCCAAAACCAAGATCGTTCAGATTAAACTGAAGCCCTCGACCCACACTATCTTTTTAATAAAGGATCTAGGGTAGAAACACACTCTAAGTAGATCAAACCTAAGAGAAAAGGTAAGTAGGGAGAGAGAAAACTCGGAACTAGGGTTTGGGATCAAAAAGAGGATGAAAAACTGTTTAAAATCCCGCTGCTGCCTATTTAAACTGGACAGGCTCGCTCGAGCGAAGACATGGTCGCTCGAGCGACCAAACACAAGAAACGCTCGCTCGAGCGAAGAAAATCTCACTCGAGCCAAGAATGCAATGCTTCAGGTCTTCAACCCAGAAGCATGCTCGAGCGACAGAATGCTCGCTCGAGCGAAGAACTCGAAAACATACACCTCGCTCGCTCGAGTGAAGAAACACTGCTATCAGGTCTATACCAGACGCAATCTCTCGCTCGAGCGAAGAAACCCTGGCTCGAGCCACCAGAGACAAAACTCAACCCTTGCTCGAGCGACCAACCCAAAAACTGGACAGCAACACTTGGTTTCCGGACCCAACCAACCTGAAACAAACCTGCCCAACACATCCTATAATTCAAATGAGAAAATAAAGGACGACAGCAACAATTATACAATGATAGGATCCACGGAACCTAAGTCCGGATATAGTAATAAAATAGGAAAAGACCGGGGTCGCTATAACTTTCCATTCACCCATAAATGGTTTTGGCGAACCGACTTCACTATGTGACTTGCCATGAGGTAAGGAACACGTCACCACTTGGGCACACCTCAAAAGACGTATGGGCCCTACTTAAATTTGGGCTCAAAATTGGCCCAAAATAACCTATAAAACCAAATTTTCCAACAATCCTCCACATGAATGGAATTGGCGGAGAGAAAATGCAACAACATGATGTTTTTAAAGAGAATACAGAAATCAAAGCTATTCTGCAATGAATAGGTAGCTTTCAGTTTTGAATCTTCTCTCATATAAGTGATTCTTATGAAGAGTATCCTACCATACTACACTCGGTACTCCTAGATATAAGAATCATTAAAAGAATTGCTTATCCTAACACGCTGCACACATCATTATTTCATCATAGAAATGGGTAAAAGTTTGACTACACAGTGATCTTTATGAGTCATACACAATTCGGTTGTCCCTTTGAACCTAAATCTTGGGATCTCCAGTCAACTAAGTTGGGTTGCCGTTGTAGTAACTATTATTTAATAGGCTTAAGCCCCATTCCCCTCAATGAATTCTCAACTAACTCTCTTGCTAACCCTCTGGTTAATGGATCTGCTAATGTTGTCTTTAGACTTCACATATTCAATGGAAATAATTCCATTAAAGAGTAGTTGTCTCACAGTGTTATGCCAACGACGAATGTGTCATGACTTACCGTTCTACATATGATTCTATGCTATACCTATTTCTAATTGACTATCATAATGTATGTACATAGCATGCACAAGTTTCGGCCACACTGAAATATCTTCAAAGAAGTAACGAAGCCATTCTGCTTCTTCTCCAGCTTTATCTAAAGCTACAAACTCTGATTCCATAGTAGACCTAGCAAAGCAAGTTTGTTTGGAAGATTTCCAAGATACAGTCGCACCACCAAGAGTAAAGACATACCCACTGGTGGATTTTGAGTCTCTAGTATCCGATATCAAGTTTGCATCACAGTATCCTTCAAGTACCGCTGGATATCTAGTATAGTATAGCCCAATGTTACAAGTAAATCTGAAATATCTTAGAACCCTTATAATAGCTTTCCAATGTTCTACTCCTGGATTACTCGTATATCTACTTAATTTACTTACTGCATAGCTATATCTTGACAAATGCAGTTCCTCAAGTACATTAAGCTTCCAATAATCTAGGTATATTCTAATTGATAAATACTTTCTTGTACATTCTTAGAAAAAAAACAGATTAACATCCACAGTGATTCTAGCAAGATGATTATCATTTTTGTTAAATTTGTCAAGTATTTTCTCAATATATTGTAACCGTGACAAAGCATATCTTTTTGATGTTTTGGTAATTTTCATACTAAGAATTACATCAACAATCCTCATGTCCTTCATGTCAAAATGTGTATTCAACATTTCCTTGGTAGTTTTAATTGTGTCGTTATTGCTACATATGATGACCATATTATCAATATAAAGACATACTATAACATAATCTTTGTTTGTGTTCTTAACATAAAAACATTTGTCATATTCATTAATTTTAAATCCATTCGACATTATTGCATTGTCAAATTTCTCATGCCACTGCTTTGGTACTTGTTTTAAACCATATAATGATTTAACCAATTTACACACTTTCTTTTCTTTCCCTTGAACAGAAAATCATTCTGGCTTTTCCATGTAAATCTCTTCATTTAATTCACCGTTTAAGAAATCTATTTTCACATCTATTTGATGAATTTCTAGATTGTGCAAAGATGCAATGGCAATTAGCATTCTAATGGATGTTATTCTAGTAACTGGTGAGTATGTGTCAAAGTAATCAAGACTTTCTTTTTGTCTATATGTTTTGACCACAAGTTTTACTTTGTATTTGTCTATTAAACCATATGCTTTCATTTTCTTCTTGAAAATCCACTTATATCCAAGAGGTTTACCACCTAGTGGCAAATCCACCAATTACCCATGTGTGATTTTGCAAGATAGATTCAACTTCGCTATTTACAACCTCCTTCCATAAAGGAGCATCTGGATTAAACATACCTTCTTTAAAAGTTGAAGGCTCATTTTCTAACAAAAAGGTCAGAAAATCTAGACTAAAAGATTTTGACGTTCTAACACGTTTACTACGCCTAGGTTCCTAGCAATATTCTTATAAGATATTTTGTTGGTGCTAGTCTCTTGTCCGGTTTTATTAGGAAACACATGTTCAAAGAACAATGCATTCCTCGATTCAATAATAGTATTTATATGCATTTCTGAGTGTTCTAATTTATAAATCAAAAACCAATATGCACTACTATTCTTGGCATAACCAATGAATATGTAATCAACGATTTTCGGACATATCTTAGCCTTTTTAGGACTAGGAATAGCCACTTTAGCCAAACACCTCTACACTTTTAAGTATTTGTAGGATGGTACTTTCCCATGCCATATTTCATATGGTGTTTGATTCACTTTCTTTCAAGGTACTTTATTAAGAATATAATTAGTAGAAAGTATTGTTTCCCTTTACAAGTTCTGAGGTAACCCAGAACTTGTTAACATGGCATTCATCATTTCTTTTAGAATCCTATTTTTCTGTTCAGCAATACCATTTTTCTTAGGTGAGTAGGAGCGGTGATTTGATAAGTTATTCCATGTTCTTTACCAAAATCATCAAAATGTGATTCATATTCACCACCTCTATCACTTTTTAGAATTTTAATTTTTATTGTCAAATTGATTTTCAACTTCATTCTTACACTGAATGAAAGTTTCCAAAACTTCCTCCTTGATTCAAATTAAATAAACATAACTATAGTATAGTCATCTATGAAAGTGATAAAATATTTTTTTTCCCTCCTCTACTTTGAATTGATTTAAAACCACAAATGTCACTATGAATTAATTCAAATGGTTCAGAACTTCTTTCAATTGAATGAAAATGAGTTTTAGTTAATTTTGTCTCACCACAACTTTCACATTTATGATTTGGATCAATTTGAAATTTAGGTTAACATTTCATATTAATTAATCTATACAAATATCCATAATTGACATGTCCTAGTCTATCTGCCATAAATTTGAAGATTCAAGCAAGTAAGAAGAAGATGTATTTTTATTAATAATAGAAGGTACAATAGTTATTACATTCATTTTGAAAAGGCCATCAGTCATGTAACTTTTTCCTATATACATCCCATTTTTGGTAAGTACAAATCTGTCACTCTAAAAAACTAGTCTAAACCTATTCTTGCTCAATAGAAATCTGGAAACAAGATTTTAACAAATGTTCGGTACATGTAGCACATTGTTGAGGGTGAGTTCTTTTCCAGATGTCATCTTCTAGAATAACCTTTCATTGTCGTTGGACTTTAGAAGTTAAGGAGTTGCTCATGAATAGTTGTTCTCTGTTGTTCACCACAAAATTAGAAAACATCTTTTTGTCGGCATAGATGTGACGCGTAACTCCAGTATCCACCACCATTCTTTGAGATTTTTGACAAGGTTGACCTCGGAGACAACGGCTGAAAGGTTTATGTCATCAACACCATTGGTGATTCTGCCAACTTCGATGACATTGGCTTGAGTAGGTTTCTTACTTGAACTTTCTTTACCTTTGCGCTTGCTACGACAATCTTTGGCCCAATGTCCCTCTTTGTCACAAATGTAGCATTTGCCATTAAACTTGAACTTCTTGGTGTCCCCTCCTTTAGAGCCTTGTGAGAAACTTTCTCCTGTAAACTTTTGTTTTTTTGCTTTTGGTGCATGTTCCACCACATTAGCATTTGACTACATAAGATGGTTTCCAACCCTCTTATCAAAAGTTTAGTTGTCTTCCTCAATTCTCAATCGCACAACTAATTCTTCTAAAGTTATTTCTTTGTACTTGTTCTTGAGATAGTTCTTGAATTCCTTCTATCATTGTGATAATTTTTCAATTAATGTAGCAACTTGGAAGGATTCACTTAGATACATGGCTTCTGTATGAATATCATGCATAACAAGTAAGAGATCTTGAAATTGCTGATCATGGTTTTTGAATCCACCATCATAAAATCCAAAAAATTTGCCCACCGCCAATTTCTTCGAGTCAGTATCTTTTGTTTTGTATTTCTTCTCCAATGACTCTCATAATTCCTTTGTCGTCTTGATAGGGCTATAAATATTGTACAATGTATTATCAACTCCATTCAAGATATAATTGTGGCAAAGGAAATCTGCATGTTTCCAAGTATTGATTGCAACAACCCTTTGTTGGTCGGTTTCATTCTCTTTCACAAAAGCATCCTCATGAAGGAAACGAGCCAAATTTAAAGTAGTAAGATAGAACAGCATTTTCTGTCGTCATCTTTTAAAGCCAATTCCTAAGAAATTTTCTGGCATTTTCTCATGATTCACCGGCGCTGTCACAATAACAACAGGGATTGGGGCAGTCGCAGTACCCGCATTAACATCAGTTTGAGTAGTTTCAGTAGCCATGAATTTTAAATTATAAAACAAAATTAGAATTAGACTTTTATACTACACAAAAAATTAAACTTTATAACACGAATATAATTCTGAATAAATAAAAGAAATAACATTGTAACTTTTCTTTCAAATTAATTTCACCCAGAATATTTCTTCTGTAAAACCTATAAAACTATAATACTTAAAATCATAATTTTAATTAATGAATACCAGAATGTATTTATGAAAAATTTAGAATGCTACTCCTAAAAATTTCAAAATTTTATTTATGAAAACCTTAACAGAGAAAATAATTTCTGTAATAAAAACCAAAAAGAATTTTGAT
Source organism: Camellia lanceoleosa (assembly GCA_025200525.1). NCBI lineage: Eukaryota > Viridiplantae > Streptophyta > Magnoliopsida > Ericales > Theaceae > Camellia > Camellia lanceoleosa. Next base: position 19,094,947 of record CM045766.1, on the reverse strand, counting down.
TAAAAAAGAAACGAAAATTTTTGTATAAATAGAATAATTCGAATCTGTCTTAAGATTGTAGGAACAATCTTCAATGCAATAGCATAAAATTGAAACAACAAAATTGAAATACTTACAGAATTTCCTTGCACCTGAAATTGGAACAACAAAATGATGATCAAGTTGAGCGTGTGACACTCTGTTCTCAAGACAAATTTGCCGCCGCATAGGTGCTTACAAATTTAATGGTGTCTATATCCCAGAATACAATGATCAATATCATAATTGTAGTAGCACTACAAACAATCTGTTCAAATGAACTAAAACCTGAGTTATGTAACTCCCTTAAATATCAAAGAACTAATATGAAGAGCAAAAACAAAAAGAATGAAAAGCGGAAAGGAAAATGAATGAATGAATTTGTTGGAAAAAGCCTGTATTTATAGGCATTGTGGTAAAACCCTCCAAACAAGTGTGAATTTGAATTGCCGGAAAACGAAGAAAGGTGACCGAAGAGGCATTGTTTCGGGAAGTAAAAATTTGAATTTGAATTTGAATTTTTTTTGCAAAAATTTGAATTAATTTGCTAGGAAATTAAAATTTTCTTGCAAGAAGTTTGAAAAAATTTAAACGAGTTTTGTTCAAAAAAAATTAAAGTTAGGACCAGACTCACAACCCACACTACGAACCCGCACTCATCTCGGCTTAGCCGGCGGCACGTGCTCATGTGTGGTGGATTTGGGTCAAACCAACCCACTTTATCTATAACTCTCCTCCTTACAAAACTTGTGATGCCTCTTGGGGCCATCTTAAGTATGTCAACCTAGAGTTTATATATTGATACAAACTCTTTCATTGTTTCAATGTGGGATAACCAAAACAAGATAACCAACATTTGTCTCTTTAATTTCTTATTTCACGAAAGTGAAAACAACATCAACTTTCCATTCACCCATAAATGGTTTCGACGAACTGACTTTACCATGTGAATTGCAATGCAGCAAGAAACATGTCACCACTTGGACCCACCTCAAAAGATGTGTCGGCCCCACTTAAATGTGGGTTCAAAGTTGGCCCAAAATAAGCCTATAAAACCAAATTTTCATACAAAATCATGAACCAAAAGCTTGAATCGAAAATAAATTAAGGCCAAGTTTGGCATCCTCTAAAAAATCTAAAAAGTCAAAAAGTCACTATCCTATTTAAGTCACATCATCTTATTTAAGTCACATCACCTCTCTATCACATCACTTCAAACCCAACCCATACCCAACCCATATTTCATAAAAAGTCAAAAAGTGCACTTATTTAGGACACCTCAAACAACCCCTAAAATTGAAATGTGTATAAATGAAGAGAAATGCAAGAAAATAAAATTGAAATGTGTAGAATTGAAATGTGTATCTGAGATTTAGAGTTTGATGTGTAATGTGGAATAATCATAAAATGCAAGAAAATAAAAATAAAATAGAAAGATGAATCTAAATTACATTCACCATGAAGAAAAGTTTATTCACCTCATCAATGGAAATGAAGAAAAACCAAGGACAATTTGATACATCGAGAAAAAGAGAGAAAAGCAAGGAGAGAGAGAGAGAGAGAGAGAGAGGCACACCATAAACAAACTCACCCCTCTTCTTCTTCTTCTTCAATACATAGAGAAATAGAGGGAGAGATAGACAGAGCACAAACAAGCCCACCCTTCTTCTTCTATATATAGAGAAAGAGAGGAGCAAAAGAGGCACAACGCAAACAAGTCCAGACTTTTCTACTATACGTATAAAAATGAAGAGAAGAGAGAGAGAGAGAGAGAGAGAGAGAGAGTTACAAGTGTTAGAAACAAAACCAAATCTTCATACACAAAATGTCTGTGTATATTCCAAGACTTTACCCCATGTCCAACCAATCAAAATGAGTGATACTATAGACACAACACAACAATTCCAGACCCAAAAAGAAGAAAGAAGAGAAAAAAAAATACAAAACACCCCAAAACAGCGACTGACACTAGTTTAATACTTACATTATATAATAGAATGTATAAAAAATGACAAACAAACGTTATAACACGTACAACAAAAAAGAATCTAACTAATTTAAGCCATGTGAAATAATTAGTTGCTTCGGATAAAATTTAGAAATAAGAAACCAAAGTACAACATAAAATCCCAAAAAACAAAAACCATTCAAATAAGAGAGAGAGAGAGAGAGAGAGAGAGAGAGACAACTCAACTGTGATAGAGCTTTACCTTGCTTTCTTCAATAGCAACTATTGAGGATGTAGAATATATATATATATATATATGTGTGTGTGTGTGTGTATATAACTAAAATTAAATGAAGATTAAAATCAAGAGCCAAAAACTTGAGCTGAAACCCCCCTAGAAACAAAAATCCATTCACATAAGAGAGAGAGAGAGAGAGAGAGAGAGAGAGAGAGAGAGAGAGGGAGAAATAGTTTACAGTGAACGAAACCGCTCAACTTTGAGAGAGCTTTAACTTATTTTCTTCAATGGAAAACATTGAGGATCTACAAAACAAATATATATACAACTAAATTAATAACAATAAATGAAGACTAAAATCATGAACCAACAACTTGAACTGAAAATAAAATAAAATAGAAATGTGTAGAAATGAAGATAAATGGATGATTCAAAGTCTGATGTGTAATATGGAATACTTATAAAATTCAAGAAAATAAAAATAAAATAGAAAAATGAATCTAGATTACATTCACCTGCAAGAAAAGTTTATTCACCTCATCGATGGAAAAAGGAAAAAAGGAAAACCAAGAAAAAATTGATACACAAAGAAAGAGAGAGTAGAAAAAGAAAAAGGCACACCATCAACAAACTCACCATTCTTCTTTTACACGCTGAGAAAATGAGGAAAGACGGAAAGTGAGAGAGTCACAGCACTAAAAAGCTCACCCTTCTTTTATACACATACACACAGAGCAAAAATCTTCGTACATATTTGTGTGCTGTAGTGTATACTACGTTGATGTCTTGTACGTGGCACATTTTCTCTACACATGCAGCATATTGTTTTCGTAATGAGTGGAAGATTATTTCCCTCCTATACACCGAGAAAGGGAGAGAAGAAAGAGAGAGGCACAACAAAAACAAGTCCAGTCTTTTCTTCTATATAGAACAAGGAAGGGAAAAGAGAGAGAGAGAGAGATAGAGAGAGTAGACTTTGAGGTGTTTGAAACAAACCAAATCTTTGTACAAAATGTTTGTATATTCCCGGAATTTACTCTTTGTCTAACCAACCAAAACGAGTAATACTACAGACACAACATAATAATTCCAGAAGAGAGATGCAACGGGAAATGAAGGCGGAGGTTAATGTTGGAGTAACTGTAGAATTTGAAATAAGGTAGGGGTCCAAAGCTGTCAAAAAGATACAAGTATAACATTGTGGCTCTTTAACAAGATCCTCAAATTTAAAAACCACAGATCTGGGTAGAGTCAAAATCTTGTTTCAAGAATCTAAACTTTATTTCTCCGAATTTAGATTGAGAGTACACGTTGGGTCTGAATTCTGTATTTGCTCCAACAATAGAGGAAGAAGCTGGGTTGGGTAAATAAGATGGAGAGGAGAAGAGAGAGAGAATTAGGAGGTTGGAGACCAGTTGTTCGTAGACATGGAAGGCAAGGCTCAGAGGGCTGGAGGGTTCAGTCTGCTGTCCATACCATCTTCGTGGATAACATCCCTGACTCGATGGATCTGAGGAGGTTACATTCTCTATACTCAAATTTTGGAGTTGTAAGGGATGTCTTCATCTCCTTCAAGAGAAGAAAAATGTCTCGTACCAGGTTTGGTTTTGTTCGATATGACTGTTTAGTGGCAGCAACCATGGCGATTTAAAAAACAGATGGGATGTGGTGTGATAATAAAGCGCTAAAGGTCAAGATGGCCCAATTTGGGAAGGAGGAGGTTGTGAAGCATAAGTCAGCACATCCAAATGTTGGTAGAGAAAGGAGAGGTAAGTCTATTGCCGTCCCAGGGTCACATAGAGGGAGCTTGTCTTATGCGCAGGTCCTCCGAGAAGGTGGGTCTACGTCCAAACCAACCATAACTGTCAGGGCACTGGAAGAAGGAAATGACTGGTTATATGAGAGTGTAGTAGTCAAGTTAAAGGCCACTTGCTCTATAGCTGATTTTAAGAAGGAGTTATTGATCAGGGGTTTGAGGGAGGTTAAATTTACAATAAGTGGGGGTAGAGATGTTATACTCTACTTTAACTCAATAAGGATGATGCAACAGGAAATTAACAGAATGGAAGGTTGGATTAAGGAGTGGAGTGACTCAGTAAAAGTTTGGAAACAAGGCATGCTCTTGGATCAAGAAAGAATTGTGTGGCTAAGCTGTTATGGGGTGCCTCCTAATTTATGGAGCTTCAACACTTTCAATAGTATAGGGAGGCAATGGAAGCAGGTGATTGAGGTAGATGATGACACTTTGAAGTTAAAAAACTTGCAATGTGGTAAGGTAAGGATAGCTACATCCTGTATGGAATCTATTAACGCGTCCATTATCTTAGATTGCAGAGGGATTTTATACCCAGTCAAGATCTGTGAGGAACAGATTGTTATTTCTAAGGTAGTAGTACAACAATGCAGTTGTCGATCTTCCCAACTGGAAAGAGCCAGCCAGAGTTCAAACAAGGAGGTCACGATGAGGCTTCGATTCAATTCTAGGCAACTTGCTTGGGTGGTGCAGAGAACGATGAGGCTGCCAAGGTAGAAGTTGGTGATCACAGGCATTGTGGCGAGGAGGCGTTACGTGTCGATGGATGATGGAAAGTTAAACAGTGGGCATGGTGTTTCTGTGGTGGAAGAGACAGTTAGTATGCTGGAGGTGGCATGTGGAGCACGCAAGGTCAGCCCTGAAGTCAATTTGGTGGGCTCTATGCAAGGTGTGAGTGGAGGTCATGCAAATGTCAATGATGTATTATGCACGCCTAGTTTCATTAGAAGTGTGAGTGGTTCTGTTGGTAATGGGGCTAGTTTAAACCTTGAAGTGGTGTTGGGCAAAGCCTAAACCCAATATGGAGGGAATATTTTTAATCAGGCCCAAGGCCTTGGTAATTCTAGATGTTCAGAAAGTCCAAATAATGTTGAGAATTATTTTCAACCTATATGTGGGATTACGACTCAGCAACAATTACAAATTGAGTCAGTCAATGGAGTGGGTTTGGGCAAGTCTGGGGAATGTTCAAAACTCTCATCTCAGGTTAACAAAACCTACAGGAAACAGAAGAGTAAAGGTGTGAAAATGAGAGTCTAGAACAAGAAAGGGGGCCTTGAGCTTCATAACTGAATTGGTCCATCAGTACAAGTCAAAAAAGGAGCAATTCTTAGGTCTGCAATGGCTGCTATTTCGCTGTTTATGGCAAGTGATTCCAGTCGTGGTAGATTGCTACTCAATGAGGCCGAAGCAACTTTACAGATAGGGCGAGTACTCGGGCTCAATTGTGAAGGCAAAGAGGAGGAGGTTGTGAGCAAGCTTATGGAATTGGAGTCCATGGATATGGATAAGGTGAACAAAAAGGGAAAGGGAGTAGTCAGGTAATTGACTTCTTCTAGGAGATTTGGGAGTGCTTTTTTGTTAAATGAAGCTTTTATCATGGAATGTTAGGGGGTTAGGTAGCACTGGTAAATGTAGGAAAATCAAGCAGGTGCTTAAGAAGAGGAAGATAGATATGGCTCTCTTGCAAGAGACCAAAAAAAAGGTGGTTAATTCAGAGCTGGTGCAATCTATTTGGGCTGGGAAAAAAATGGAGTTTGTGTTAGTTGATTCAATAGGGTCTGTTGGTGGGCTTCTCTGTATCTGGAATCCTGAAGTTTTGCAACTTAACAACTGCTGTTGCAATCGCAATTTTATTCTCCTGGCAGGTTCGATTTTTTTTTTCTTTTAATTGTGTAATTGTTAATGTTTATGGGCCAAATGATCCTGTAGAAAGGAAAAGGGTGTGGGATATTCTTGTGAATCTTAAATCACAATTCTTGGATCCATGGTGCTTGGAGGGCGATTTTAATGAGATTAAAGCATTTCTGAAAGAAAAGGGTGTTCTAGGAGGGATAAGGGGATGAGGGAGTTCAATGAAATGATAGAACAATTAGAGGTCTTTGATCTACCTATGTGTGGAAGGAAGTTTACTTGGTGTCATTCACAAGAGGGTGATAGATGGAGTAGGCTTGACAGATTTTTATTAAATCCAGAATGGTTGCAGACATTCAATTTCAAGCTTTGGGGTTTACCTAGACTGGTCTCTGACCATTGCCCTATTGTTTTGATGGAGGATGAGAGGGATTGGGGGCCTAGACCATTCAGGTTTATAAGTGCTTGGTCTATGCACCCAAAATTCAGGTTTATAAGTGTGGAACAAACTTGGGCTGCTCTAAATGTGATGGGTTGGGCTAGATACAAATGTTTAGTCAAATTCAAAGGGTTAAAATCAGCTTTGAAGAGGTGGAATAATAAGGTGTTCAGAAATGTGGAGAGCAAGATCAAAGCTACAGAGGAGGAAGTTCATGCACTTGATATAGTGGCTGAAGTAAGCGCTTTATCTGTAGATGAATTAGCTAGGAAGAGAGAACTAAAAGGTGATGCTTGGAAATTAAGTAAAATGTTGGAGAGGATGTGGTTCTAAAAATCTAGACTTAAATGGGCATTATTGGGTGACAGAAATACCTTTTTTTTCCATGCTATGGCCAGATGTAGAAGTAATAGGAATGCCTTATGCTCTATTTTGGTGGGTAGAAATACTGTAGAAGAGCCAATAGCTATTAAGGATGAGGTCTTGAAACACTTTACCAATATGTTTGAGGAGTCTTTGAGGGTTAGGCCTACTTTAGATGGCCCCTTTAAGTCAATTGGGGAAGGCCATGATTCTGGATTTTTGGAAGCAGAATTTTCTGAGGAGGAAATCTTTAGTGCTGTCAAATCTTGTGGGGGAAACAAGGCCCCCAGGCCTGATGGATTTAATATGGGTTTTTTTCATAAATGTTGGCATATTGTGAAGGAGGAGGTCTTACAGGTTATGAGGGACTTTCATCAAAATGCCAAGTTGGTCAGAGGGTTAAACAGTTCCTTCATAGCCTTAATCCCAAAAAATGAGAACCCAGCTAGCCTTAATGAATATAGGCCCATCAGCTTAGTGGGCTCCATATACAAGATATTGGCCAAGGTACTTGCAAATAGGTTGAAACAGGTGCTACCTAGGATCATAAGTGAATCTCAATCAGCATTTTTGAGGGGCAGAAACATTTTAGATGGCATACTTATTGCTAATGAGATAGTAGATGGGTGGAAAAAGGCTAGAGGAAGTGGAGTTGTGATTAAACTGGATTTTCATAAAGCTTATGATTCGGTCAATTGGAAATTTTTGTATTCTATGTTATCTAAATTTGGTTTTGGGCCTAAGTGGGTAAGTTGGATGAAGGAATGCGTTGCTTTTGTGAGAACTTCAGTGTTGGTTAATGGGTCTCCAACTCCTGAATTTTGTCCTCAGAGGGGACTTCGACAGGGAGACCCACTGTCACCTTTCCTGTTCATCATTGTGGCTGAAGCACTTAATATCTTGTTGGGTCGAGCTAAAAATTTGGGCCTGATTAGAGGGGCGTCTATTGGGCCCAATGTTCTTCGGATTACTCATCTTCAATTTGCGGATGATACCATTTTGTTCTGTGAAGTAGATTGGGGGGAAATGGTTAATATAAAACGAATTCTCAGGTGCTTTGAAGTCTTGTCAGGCCTTTGAATTAATTTTAACAAAAGTGTGGTCTGTGGGGTAGGGATTCCAGATGAGCTGGGTCAAGATTTTGCAAGTAGGTTGAATTATAAATTCCAGAAATTGCCCATCAAATACTTGGGGCTGCCATTAGGGGCCAGCCCAAGAAGTAGTAGAACTTGGCGGCCAGTGATTGATAAGTGTAAACAAAGGCTTGCTTCTTGGAAGAGGAGATATCTATCATTTGCAGGTCGGCTAACCTTGATTAAGTCTGTTCTTGCCAGCTTACCTATATTTTATCTCTCAATCTTTAAGATGCCTGAGATGGTAGCCAAAAAGATGGAAAGTATTCAGTCTACTTTTCTTTGGGGTGGCTCAGATTTGAGGAAGAAAGTGCACTTGGTGAAATGGGAGGATGTTTCTAAAAGTAAAAACTTAGGAGGGTTGGGTGTTAAGAGAATTAGAATTATGATTGTATGCCTTTTACTAAAGTGGTGGTGGAGGTTTGGAACTGAAGAGAACTCTCTTTGGAAGGATGTTATATGTGGTAAGTACAGGGAGTTAGGTGGGGCATGGTTTCCTTCTAGTGAGAGGGCTAGCACCTTCTCCAAGACTTGGGCTGACATTATTTACACTGTGGCTTCTAAGGCAGAGCTTATGCAATTTTTTAGGAGCAATGCTGTGGTCAAGATTGGGGATGGCAGAAGAATTAGATTTTGGTCTGATTGTTGGGCAGAGGGTGTTTGTTTTAGAGATGAGTTTCCTAGACTATATTCCTTATCAGTTGACAAGCAAGGGTCTGTATTCATGTTTCACAGCAATAGAGATGTATATGGGAATTGGGTGTTTAATTTTAGGAGGCCCCTCTTTGCTTGGGAGGAAGAAGAATTGAGTAGATTGCTACAGCATCTAAGTAGCCCCCCTTTGCTCAGAGTTAATGTTCTTGTTGTCGACTTGGAATGCTACTTCATCTGGTTGCTTCAGTGTAGCATCTGTCTATCAGTGGTTTGAATTGGGCTTTGGGTCTAATAGTTTGATCTCTACTTGTTTGTGGAAGGCCCCTGCTCCACCAAGAGCACTATTCTTTGGTTGGTTGGTTTGGAGGGGAAGAATCAAATCTGCTAGTTATTTGCGTAGGATTGGTATTCTCAATGCCAATGTGGATGTCTGCTGTGTTTTCTGCAAAGAAGCGGAGGAAACTATTAATCATGTGTTACTTCACTGCCCTTGTGTGTGGCTGATTTGGTCTTATTTTGTCAAAAGGTGGGGGTTGCAATGGGTTTCACCTGGTTCGATTCAAAGTGCTCTTCAGTGGTGGTATGGTTGTAGAATGAGGCAAATTGAAAAGAAGTTGTGGAGTGTAATACCATATGCTATTTTCTGGTCCATATGGAAACAGAGGAATGACTCTTTGTTCAATGGAGTGGAACCAAATTTCGTAGCTCTGTGTGAAACCATTGAGGTACGAATTGCTTTGTGGGTTAAGTCCTATGTCCCAGCTTTGAACTACTCTATCCATGATCTGGTGCATAATATGCAGCAGATTAGAAGGTGCTTGCCTTAGGTATAGAGTTGGAAGGCAATATAGGATTGGAATTATGGTGTATTTTTGCAGCTCATCAGGGTTTCAACACAATAGGTTCTGGTGTGTTTTCTAAGCAACATGGTAGATGCTGGTTGTCTGTTGTCTTGGTCTTGATGATTAGCCCTGGGGTGGGTGCTCTAGTCGTTTGGGTTTTATCTCCTTTTTGTCATGTTTGGACTGGGTTATTTATGGGGGCTGCTTTGTCGGCTGGATTATGCTCTATGTCCTGGGTGGCAGTAAGGTTTGGTGGATGCCATAAGGGCTTGGTGGTTGATCTGATTTGCTCAGCTGTGTTGAAAGGTATGCTCAGTTGCATCAGGTACAATGGTTGGTTTTGCATCAGAAATGGAAGTTGAGCTTCAACTGGTCTTGATGAATCTTCTGAGGAGTGATGCATCACAATTGGGTGTTAATTGTTGAGATTGATTCAAATATCATTTGGGTGAGTCAACACATCTGGACCTAATGGTTGCTGGTGTGCAATGCAGTAGCATTGGTTTGCTGTTTGTCCTATTGCAAGCTGCAACTTAGAGTCTAGGAGGCTACTCTGGTTGGTTGGCATGTTGTTACGGTAGGCTGCTCTGGTTGGTTTGTATGCTGTTATGGTAGGCTACTCTGGATTGTAATCTGCTTGTGGCTGTGTTGGTTCTGTTATCTGTGCTTCTAAGGTTGTTCTGTTTTGGTGCTTACTCTGCATGTTCTGTGTTGGTGCTATGATGCTTGTCTGAGGCTGGTGTTCTGATACTGGTGTGTGTGAATGGGGTGTCCTTGGTGAATGCTTTGATCAGGTGCCTCAGCTGGTTTGCTGCTGTGTTGGATTAAATAAAAGTAGGGCTTGGCTTGATTGAAAGGCTGCTGGCGTTATTTTGAATGAAGGGCTATTTGGTTTAATCTTTGGTTTTTTTTAGCTTTTGTTTTGTGCGTTGGTTTCTCACCAACTAGGAGGTTAGAGCTTGTTATAGCTCCAAGCTCCTCTTTATTGATGTAAATTGTTTGTTTTCCATCAATAAAGTCTTCTTTTTGCCGATAAAAAAAAACAACATAATAATTCCAGTCTCAAGAAGAAGAAAGAAGAAAATATGAAGAAAAAATACAAATCGCCCCAAAACAAAGATTAATACTACTGTTATACTACATTACATAATAGAATGTATAAAGAATGAGAAACAAACATTACAACATGTACAACAAAAAAGAAGCCAACTAATTCAAGCCATGTGAAATAGTTAGTTGTTTTGGATAAAATTTAGAAATAAGCAAACCAAAGTAGAAGATTGAGAGAGCTAATAACAACTCAAAACCTCAAAAAACAAGAACCCATTCAGAAGAGAGAGAGAGAGAGAGAGAGAGAGAGAGTTAGTTTACAATGAAAGAAACAGTTCAACTTTGAGAGAGCTTTACTTGTTTTCTTCAATGGCAACTATTGAGCACCAACAATATACACACGCAAACACTCATATATATATATATATATAACTTCAATTAATAATAATAAATGAAGATTAAATTCATGAACCAAAAACTTGAACTAAAAATAAAATAAAATAAAAATGTGCAGAAATGAGGAGAAATGGAGTATCTAAGATTCAGAGTTTGATGTGTAATATGGAATGCTCATAAAATGCAAGAAAATAAAAATAAATTAGAAAAATGAATCTAAATTACTGTGGGGACATATTTTTCGAGTACCAACACATGGCCAAAGTGACGCTGAAGTGTCAGCCGAGGTGCCACGTGTCCTGGTCATGACGCCGAGGTGATCTCGGATAGTCCGAGGTTATCTCCGAAGATATCGGAATCCAAGATAAGCGGATAAGGGATAAGAGTCCTAGAATAAGAGAAGACTACAGTTTGGATAAAGATAAGACTCTTAGAGAGTTTTATCTCAATCCTACTAAGAGTCCAAGATTTGCAGTAATCAGAGTCCATTGGGACTAGGTTTGTGTTGGCTATAAAAGAGAGGCACCCTCGTGGGTCTAAGGTACGCTTTTTGTATTCCGAATAGTGAGTTAAGCAATTTTGTTATCTTTGAGAGATAACTGACTTAATCGTCGAAGTGCCCCCGGGTAGATAAACCACCACCGGAAACTCTCCTTTTTGTTGACCGGTCGTTCGGGTTTAATCTATTCTGCCAATGCTCTCCAGTTGAATACTAGTTTGGCAGTGTGGTCAGAAATTCACTCACACAATTTGGCACCGTCTGTGGGAAAGAAAGGAGAATAGATGGCCAACGATGGACAGAACGAGAAGGTTGGGGTCGACACTCCTATTGGAAGTGGGAAACCTGATGACCTTGACGACGAAGAAGACAACGGCAACGAAGAGACTCGTGGTGGGAGTCACGGAGCAAAGGATGTCAGCCAGAAGGGCGACATGCCAAAGAAAACGGACCAAAGCGGGTATTACAACAAGGACGACCTCCAGGTATGGAAAGAAAGATGTCTGCGGAGGGACGATGAGGTGAAAACCATGGCGGACAAATTGGCGGACCTATAAATGATGGTCAATTTCATGATGCAGAACAACGTCATGCAGCCACCATTCCCGCTGCAAGATACACCAATTCCAGCGGCCAAGAAAGATGCCCGAAAAGATGAGCAGAAAATAGTCCCTACAGTTCCCCAGCACACCAGGAGCAAAAAAACTCTCACCGGCCTTCAAGGGAGGTCGGGCGAGGAGAGTCAAGAAGGGAAGAATCTAGAAGGACACATCACACTAAGGAAGCAAACTCCAAAGAACATCGGCATGTTCAAAGGCAAGAGTTGTGCTTCGACACAACTAATGGAGAAAGGTCGAAGAGGGCTCACAATGAAGCTGAGAGTAGTGCACCGAAAAGGCTAAAGTCAGGAGATAGCCGAGCTGCTGGACAGACCAAGGAGGATCTAAGAGATTACCTACAGAGGAGGCAACAAGACGCTGAGGTAAGCTCCCCGGTCAAGCTGAGAACGCCATTCTTGGTAGAATTGGACAAATTCGAAGCCCCAAAGAGGTTTAGCATGCCGAGATTCCAGATCTACGATGGTAAGTCAGACCCCAACTTTCACGTTGGCTTGTACCTGAACTCGATGGCGCTATACACCGGGAACGAGCCGTTGCTTTGCAAGTTGTTCCCCTCATCCTTCGGAGAAATTGCATCGGACTGGTTTCACAAGTTGCCGAAAGGAACTGTGAAAACCTGGGAAGGCTTGGCCAAGATGTTTGTGGCCAGGTTCGTGACAAACAAGCTGCAGCCATTAAGGGTGGACGCCTTGATGGCCTCTGAGAATTTGCGAGGACGAAAGACTTAGGGCCTACGCCAGAAGGTATTATAAGGTATTCAACCGAATACCAGGATGCAACCAAGAGGTGGCGGTTGTGTCGTTTAAAAATAGCCTGAAGGATGACTGCTTGCTTTGGAAATCATTGGCAAAAACATTGCCAAAAAGCATGGCAGAGCTTATGGCCAGGATAGAAAAGTATGTTAAAGCCAAGAAGGACATGCCGGGGACAAAGGCGCCGAAACCAGAGAAGAAAAACGGCTTGCCGAAGCAAGGCCGAGGTGATCGTAGCTACAACAAACCAGAAATAGGATTAAGGGCTGCTCAGACAATCACAACCGTATTCTGACTTTCGGTTTGCAAAGTCTTGGAGAAAATCCGCAATCAGCCCTACTACAGAGCACCAACAAGGGTACCAGGCGAGTTTATGGGAAGAAGCCTTGACAAGCACTATGCTTACCATAATGAAGCTGGACATCTGACTCAGGGGTGTAGAGCCCTGAAGACACATCTGGAAGACCTAGTAAGACAGGGCCATTTAAGGGACATGGTAGATGAAGCCAGGACAAGGGAAGGGTAGGCAAGACTACCCCAGACACCAACAGCACCACCCCCACCAGCACCACAACCACAGGAAGGCGGACTTCAAGTGATCAATGTGATCCACTCAAAGGTAAATGAGAATGAGATAAGGGGGGAAACCCAAAAGGTAAAACACCCTGCAGCATGTATCTCAGGTCGGGAAAAATAGACCTAGGGAAGGCGAGAGCCAAGGACCAGTGGTGTCCTTTACTGAGGAAGACCTGGAGATGGTGCAGTATCCACACAACGATGCCTTGGTAATAGCCCTCCAGATTGGAGAGTGCCAAGTGAAGCGCATCTTAGTTGACCAGGGCAGCTCTTGTGACATCATGTATGTCAGGTGTTACAAGGAGCTTGGCCTTCACCAAGATGACCTGGAGCGATCCAATGGCCCAATGGTTTGGTTCAATGGAACACCGACGTGGCCACTAGGAGCAGCAAGTCTGGAGGTACAGGCTGGCACCAAGAGGATAAAAACAGAGTTCACCATAATCGACACCCCCTCCCCTTACAATGCTATCCTGGGAAGGCCATGGCTACATGTAATGGGGGTTATTCCCTCAACATTGCATCAGCTATTACGGTTCCCAACAGAACATGGAATAGAAGAAGTTAGAGGGGATCAGCTGCAGGCAAAGAATTGCTCCATAGCAGCAATGAAATCCACCTACAGCATACGAGAACCAGAAACAGCAGAGATCGAAGATGAGGACATGGAAGTCCTAGAGGACGTCGACAAAGAGCCAGCCGAGAAGAGTGAAGAAGCACTGAAGAAAATCCTTATCCAGCAAGGGGATGAAGAACACTTTTTCTTTCTCGGCTCGGGCTTAGCCGAGAAAGAGGAAAGAGAACTAGAGGCTTCCTGGAAGCAAATCTGGAGGTATTTGCATGGACACCTTACGAGATGCCTGACATTGACCCCGAGATCACCTGCCACAGGCTAAATGTAGGCAGGTCGGCCAAATCTGTCATTCAGCGAGCCAGAAGGCCGACATTAATGCATGTTGAGGCAGTGAAAGAGGAAGTAGATAGACTTCTGGAAGCCAAAGCCATTAGTGTAACAACCCTCGTACTGATTACCGGATAACCACTGAATTATGTACTGATTAATGCTAAACCGAACTGATAATGATTGATAAGTGAACTGGATGAACTACTGAACAGACTGAATGGAACTGAAACTGAAATTGAATAAGTTTGTCTATTATATTGCATATTGTATCTGTTTGCTTGAATGATTATCTGTTTGAGTTATGTGTTTAAACTGTTAATTGAAGGCCTTATCGGCGGCCGATTTAGGAACCGTTTAGTGTTTTATAATCAGTAGAATATTTGTGATTTAATGGTATATTTATCCGAAATTGATTAGGAATGATTAAATTAGATTGAATTGAGCTAATTGAGAACTTAGGCTTATTTACTATATTGCCCTTGAGTAGAGCCTTTGTTTACTATTTGTTTACTAATTATAGTGAGCCTCATACACTTGATCTAAGACTCTTTGCTCAGCCATTTCTTTTCTTCCTAACCGACCAAACAAGAAGAATAGAGTGAGGGAGAGAGTTTAGAGAGAGACTTGAGCTCACCTTGCCATTGTTGTAGAATTGCTTGAAGACTTGAAGGTTGATTGTCAAATTTAGCTTGCTAGACTTGAAATTAACACTCTAGGTAAGGAATTCATTGTCATCTTGTCATCTTTAAGCTCCATCTTGCATGTTTCATGCATCATTGCCATGTTTGAAGTTCAAGAATGTTGAATTGGAGCTCCATTGTTGCATGCATGTAGAGATTAGTGAATTTGGAGTTGAATTCATGGTTGATTGTACATGCATTTTCATGTCTAAGCTTTAGTCCATGTTTTCACTTTGTTTTCCAACTAATGAGCTCTTGAGAGCAAGATTTGAAGATTGAAATTGGTTTGAAACTCATGCATGTCTTGATTGAGCATGATTCTTGGAATTGGTTTGAAATTGGGTTTGAATTAAACACCCTTGGGCCTTGATTTCTTAAATTTAGGTTTGAAACATGTTATATTATGTGTTTTTATGAGTTTTCCAGAAAATGGGCCCAAGAGGATCGATTTTGTAGGTTGAAACCTTGGTTTTGAATTCAGAACACAATTCTGGATTTTCCAGATTTCTGTTGTCCGCTCGAGCGGAGGTATCTGCGCTCGAGCGTAGAAATCGCACTCCCAGTAATTGTTGCATACTTTGTACAGTGCGCTCGAGCGGATAAATTCACGCTCGAGCGGGTTTTTCGACCATCCAAAGATATTTTGCGATCGCCGAGCGGAGGAAATTACGCCGAGCGGTAATGTTTTTGCTCAGACGCCGAAAGGGAATTGCGCCGAGCAGACTCTGCTCAAAAAATTCGAAAATGTTTTCAGATGCATTTTTGCATCCTCATTCCATCCTAGGCATTCTTAGGCCTAGTTTAAAGCATCTTAATGAGGATTTAGACATAGAACCACACCGAGGAGATTTAGGATTTAATTAACATCCTTTCCAACTGTAAACTTAGTGTGTGTTCTATTCGCTTATTGTTTAGGGTTGGTTTCTCGGACGCCAGCTCTAGCTGCTTTAGCCCAATCTCTGTGAGTAATGAGATGTGTAAAGATATGTTCAAAATGGTTATTCTTTGAATCTTGAACTAAATCAAGCATCGAACTGCTTAATTTAACCGATATCATTTATTGAATGAATGTATGTCCAGATTCTCGAATCAGACAGGCATCCTTAGCACCCACTGTTATTGACTGTTACAGAGCTCTGTCGGTTTCCATTGTGGAACCATACCGTTTATTGAATGATTGGCCATCATTATTGTTGGGTCTGTTAAGACTCGGTCCGTTTGGACCTACTGTTTATAGACTAATGGATGTACCACATATGACTGATTGATTGAAATACTGAAAGACTGAATTACTGATTGACTGAAATACTGTTAAATGAATTGATTTCATTACTGTAAGGACATTCATTCATAACCTCTTTACGCTTTATGTTATTCACTAGGCTTTAGCTCACTGTTATATATATATGTAGGTTCTCAGTAGCCAGACCGGAGCTAGGAGCGTGGGTTAGTCCCCAGTTTTGTCAAGCCAGCCAATGTGCCTCACTGTGAGGTTCCGAGACGCCATGCCATGGCTTGGGGTGTTTTTGTTTCCAATTGCCTCTCCTACCGCTTTTGTACTTTCAGATAGACCGCCATCGCATCACTGCTATCGAGGGATTGAGTCCCCATAATCAATGTCTCAGAATGATTGTATAGAGTGTACTGTTTTGGACTGTATGAATGCATTAAATGTTTTTGACATACAGATTTTCACAGCTCAGTGGACACTAGTTACTTACTGTTTTGGCTTCCGCCAGTTCTCAGACTGATTGATCAGAGGATCGATTCAGAGGCCTTCGGTAATCTCGGACATCGCGATTCTGATGCTAAACCCTTAGGGCCGGGTTTGGGTCGTGACAATTAGAGAGGTTAATTACCCGACATGGCTATCAAACACAGTGGTGGTGAAGAAAAAGAATGGTAAGTGGAGGGTCTGCGTGGACTTTACCAACCTAAACAAGGCTTGTCCCAAAGATAGTTTCCCATTACCCAAGATAGACCAATTGGTGGATGCCACTTCAGAGCATGAAAGGATGAGCTTCCTGGATGCCTACAGGGGGTACCATCAGATAGCCATATACCCTCCAGATGAGGAAAAGACTGCATTCATCACCCCAAAAGGGCTATACTGTTACAGAGTGATGCCTTTTGGATTGAAAAATACAGGAGCAACCTACCAGAGATTGGGGACTAAGATGTTCAGACATCTGATTGGCAAAACAGTGGAGGTATACATAGATGACATGGTTGTGAAGACCAAAGAACCTGAGGGTCATCTGAATGACCTAAAAGTAGTCTTGGGCATCCTTAGAACATATCAGCTCCAACTCAATGCATCGAAGTGTGCATTTGGAGTTGGGTCTGGTAAGTTCTTAGGATACTTGGTAACTAGAAGGGGCATTGAGGCAAGCCTAGATCAGATCAAAGTCATCTTAGAGCTGAAGTGCCCAACATCGGCAAAACAAGTACAGATGTTGACTGGAAGGGCTGCAGCCCTAAATAGATTTATAAGCAGAAGCTCTGACAAGTGCAGAAAGCCACAGACTTCTTGTGGACAGAAGAGTGTGAAGCCACCTTGGCCGACTTGAAGAAGTATTTGACCACAGCTCCAGTTCTCTCAAATCTAATACCTGGAGATGAGATGTTCTTATACTTGGCAGTTTCAGAGCACGCAGTAAGTGCAGTAATAGTCAGAGAAGAAAAAAGAGAGCAAAAGGCAGTGTACTACGTAAGTAAAACCCTGGCAGATGCAGAGACCAGGTACTTACCCTTGGAGAAGTTAACACTAGCATTAGTAATGGCTTCCAAGAAGCTGAACCATTACTTTCAAGCCCACAAAATTGTGGTATTAATTTAACATCCTTTGAGGTCCCTGTTGCAGCAGGGAGATCTGCCAAGCAGAATAGCCAAATGGGTAGTGGCCTTGGGACAATATGACCTGGAATTCAGACCCAAGAGAGCAATCAAGGGCCAAGTCTTAGCCGACTTCGTGGTCGAATTCAAACCAGACGCTGCCATACATCGTGCTCCGTTAAGCCAATGTATGCAACGTCCAAATGAGCAAAGAAGTACCTAACAGGAGACAACAGAACAAAGAAAATGAGAGAAACTCAAACCCTGCAGCATTTACATCGGCGACTCCTTCCGGTTGTTTGTTGATGGGAGTTCAAACCGACAAGGAGCGATGGCAGGAGTAGTGCTAGTATCACCAGATGAGCAGATACTGGAACAATCCATTCGTTTGGGGTTTAAAGCCTCAAACAATGAGGCAGAGTATGAAGCACTAATCGCAGGATTAAAGCTGGCAGCAGCCATGGAAGCCAATGAGGTAATAGTCTTTTGTGACTCCCAGCTTATAGTCAATCAGGCAACAGGGGAATTTGCAACCCGAGATAAAAGGATGTCAGCCTACACAAAGGAAGTGGGCAGACTGGTAGCCTTATTTCAAAATTGCCGACTACAATAGGTAAGCCGAGATGACAACAGCCATGCCGATGCTCTGGCCAACCTGGCTAGTGCAATGAAACCTGGAGAGGCAAGAACAATAATGGTTGACTACTTGTCAGGTCCAAGCATAGAACCATTGAGCACAAAGCGTGAAGCAATGTGTGTGGAGATGGGACCAAGTTGGATGGATACAATAGTAGTATTCCTCAAAGAAGGAAAATTTCCAGACGACCCTAAAGAAGCACACAAGATCAGACTTAAGTTGGCAAGATTCAGTTTGACCGAAGAAGGACATCTCTACAGAAGATCTTTTACTGGACCACTTCTGAGGTGTGTGCATCCTGCACAGGTTGAAGACTTTCTGTACGAAATACGTGAAGGAGTATGTGGAAGCCACACTGGGGGCAGGTCACTTGCTCATAGGGCCATTACTCAAGGGTACTAGTGGCTCTATATGTAGGAGGATACCGAAGCCTATGTCAAGAAATGTGAGAAGTGCCAGAGGTTTGCACCGTTAATACATCAACCAGCAGCAGACTTGAACCCGGTGTCCAGCCCTTGGCCATTTGCCCAATGGAGCATGGACCTTATTGGAAAACTTCCTCAAGCAACTGGACAAAGGAAGTACATGTTGGTAGCAACAGATTACTTCACCAAGTGGGTAGAAGTTGAACCCCTTGCCAAGATTCGAGACATTGATGTGAAGAACTTCATATGGAAGAACATCATCACCAGGTTTGGAATCCCAAGAGCAATAATAGCTAACAATGGCACACAGTTTGACAGTAAGCTAATTAAGAGCTTCTGTGCAAAGTTCAAAATCAATAATTATTTTTCCACCCCAAGTTTTCCTCAAAGCAATGGACAAACAAAAGAATCCAACAAAGTTATCTTGGATGGAATTAAGAAGAGGCTGCAAGCAGCGAAATGAAAATGGGTGGATGAATTGCCCAGTGTACTCTGGGCATATCGGACTACGCCGAGAAGATCAACTGAGGAATCCCCATTTGCCATGGCTTATGGCACAGAAGCAGTCATTCCTCTGGGGGTCGGCATCCTAGGGATCAGAACCCAGGGAGTGGAGAATGGAACTAATGATATCCTTATAGTTAGAGATCTGGATCTGCTAGAAGAGAGAAGGGAGAAAGCAGTAATTCAGCTGGGGGCATACCAGCAACAGCTTGCCAGGGCTTATAATAAGAAGGTAAACCCACGAGAGTTCCAAGTTGGTGACCTCGTTCTGAGAAAGGTCATCGGCAACAGGAAGGATCCCAGAGAGGGCAAGCTTAACCCGAATTGGAGGGACCCTATAGAGTCATCTCGGTCTTGGGCAATAAGGCATATCGGCTTGTGGACTGTGAAGGCAAAGAATTGCCAAGACCCTGGAATATTTGCAATTTGAAGTTTTTTTATCACTAGATTTTCTTGTTTTCTAAGTTTTCTTTTTGTCTTGTTATTAGCAGAAGTAATAAAGTTTTAGCTTGATCTTTAAACTTGTGTAATGTGATTGACCAAATACTTGACGATGTTTCTAAGCGAAACATGACGAATAACTTAGACTTATTATATGACAGAGTAGAACTTTTACTTGCATATAATAGAGTTGAACTAAGTTGGCGATGTTTCTAAGCGAAACATGACGAATAACTTAGACTTATTATATGGCAGAATAGAACTTTTACTTGCATATAATAGAGTTGAACTAAGTTGGCAATGTTTCTAAGTGAAACATGACGAATAACTTAGACTTATTATATGGCAGAGTAGAACTTTTACTTGCATATAATAGAGTTGAACTAAGTTGGGATAACCTGGACTTGTCATATTGACATAATCAAACTCAGATTGGAACTAAGTACATATCAATTAGATTAACAAAGAGGCCGAGGTTGGTTACCTCGGCTAATCTTTGTTTGAACCTGACCTCTACAACAAGGTCAAAGCCCCAGGCTTAAATGAGAACCCAAGTGGAACTTAGGTTCACATTAGGAGGCAGAGGGCTGGAAAATCATGTTTAACACTTGTTGAAATTTAAGAAAAATTTACAAGTTGAAGTTAACCGAGATCATGTTTAACACTTGTTGAAATTTAAGAAAAATTTACAAGTTGAAGTTAAACCGAGGTTATGTTTAAACACTTGTTGAAATTTAAGAAAAATTTACAAGTTAAGCCAAGGTTGTAACGAAAAAAGTACTTGCGTACTTGCCGAGATGAAAGCGTTGGTTTGTTTAACTGAGGTATATGACCTCAAGAAGATTGCACAGTTAAGGTGTATATAAAAGACATGCAAATTATTCTAAATATAGAGGCATTAAAAGAAGAAGAACATACAAGATTCAAAAGAAAGGAAGTTGTATCTACATTCAAAAGAAGGGACGTCAGCCAGCTGA
The DNA here is from genome assembly GCA_025200525.1 of Camellia lanceoleosa. Taxonomy (NCBI): domain Eukaryota; kingdom Viridiplantae; phylum Streptophyta; class Magnoliopsida; order Ericales; family Theaceae; genus Camellia; species Camellia lanceoleosa. Next base: position 19,074,349 of record CM045766.1, on the reverse strand, counting down.
AAGCTTAACATAAACAAAGTACAAGGAACAGAAAAAAGGAGAAAAAAACATCAAAACTAAGACTCTTCGGCATCTCTGGCTGGTTGGGTCTGGAGTTCAGAAGACAGTTGAGAAAACATCTCGACAGCCCTCTCAGCCAAGAGCTCGGCATCGATTTCTTGAAGAGTTTGGTCGAGGCTCTTGTCGGCAATAGGCGCATCCGAGGTTGCCTTCTCAGGAGTAGTGTCTTTGGAGACCTCATCCTCCTCATCCTGAGACAAGTCCACGACTTGCTCGTTCAGAGTAGGGGACTTGGCCCCAGTAGCGTCCTTCTTCTTCCTAACCAAAGCTTCTTCCTCGGACTCAAATTGTCTTTGGATTGGCTTAGAGTAGATGGGAATAGCAGGGGGAGGTCGTCAGTGTTCTTAAGGAGAGAGTCCTCGGGGACGTCCAACTTTTTCAGGGTGGCCATCCAACCAAGGGTGAAACCCTTGTTGCATGCCTGCTCCACTTGTTTTTTGTAATCCTCCTTAACATCGGCCGCCCCTCTACGTAAGCTTTCTCATCGGCGGCCTTAATCTCAGCCTCTTTTGTGGCCAAGGCATCTTGAAGCTCCTTTTGGGCCTCGGCCATCTTTTCTTCAGCCTCTTTCTTTTTGGCAGTAAGGACCTTGGCAATGGCCTCAATAGCATCAATCTTCTCTTCGGCCTCATCTTTAGCCTTGATGGCTGCCTCGGCCTGATCTGACAAGGTCTTCATTTTTCCCTCGGTCTTTTTGAGGGTCTTCTGTAAACCAATAACCTTGTTGGCCAACTCCTTCCTCATTTTAAAAGCTTGCATTGAGAAGGAGTGGGCGTGCTGGATCGCCTGAAAGAAAATGAACAGAACAAAAGTTAGTAGAAGTTCTAAAAGTATGGAAGAATAGAGAAAGAAAGATACCAAGTGTAAGGAACTTACTTGAACGGAATACTGCAGCATCAAAGCGACGTTTTCATACTCGCTGATCTCGGTGTTATGATCGAGATCTTCAGGAAAGAGCAAGGCTGGTGTAAGGGCAACACCGATGTTAATGTTGACGGCGATGTCGCTTACTCTGACCGGCATGTCCTCCATTGTGATTGGGGGAGCCCAGGGGGAGTCAGACTTCAAAGAACCCGAAGCTGTCACCGACTCTGACCTCGACCTCTTAGATTGAGTTGATTGAGATGGTTCGACCTCAGCGGGCCTCTTCTCGAGGACGGAGACAGTCTTCCCGCTCTCGGACAATTTCGAAATTGGCAAGGTGTCCTCAGTGTCAATCTGAGTCACCGTTGCCTTAGGCTGGGCCTTCTTCATTCTTTTGGGTTTTGGCTTTGGTTGAGGCTAGGATTGTGCTGGTTGAGCTATGACAGTGTCAGGGATATCGGCCAGGAGATCTTCTGCAACTGCCTTCTTGTGACCCATCTCGGCAAGAATTATAGTTCGGCGTCAGCGTCGGCGTTGGAATGAAGGGATCAGCTGTGGAGTCGAGGTAGATGGTTGTTCTGCTGGAGCTGAAGTTGACCCTTGATCTGGCTGAGATGATGAAGTCACTGGTGAAGTTGTGGCGGAAGGAGGAGACTTGCTTTTCTGCTTCCTTGAGACATCGGGAAGCACCGACTTGTAGGTCGGGATGAAGTTGAGTAGTAAAGGATCTCTCCGCTTGTGGACTGGCAGATCTAGCAACTTCTTAAGATCCTTGCTGGGGAAGAAGGACTTACGGAAGTCTTTTGGTGGTTGTGGTAGAGCTGCAAGAAAAACAGACGTTAGAACATATGGAAAGAACAAAGAATTAAAAGACTTGGAAAAAATACAACACTTGGCTCTTACCATTACCCTCTACGAATACTGTTCAACTGAGAGGGTAGAGCTGAAGGTCGTCATTTGGAGCAAACTCCCAGTTTCCCGAGACAATGAAGTAATCATCTCCGGCTCCCTTGTTGGAGTCTATGAGGTCAGCAACAAGTTTGTACTCGATGGACCTCGGTTTGAGATAGTAAATGTAGCCTTTTTCAAACTTGAGGCCACACATTGTGTAGCAGTATTGAATATCGGCCAAGGTTACCCTAGCTTTTTCTTGGCATGCTAAGGCAATTATACCATTTTTGGTAAGAGTTAATGGCAAGCTGCATTGGGTTTAATTTGTAATAATGAAGGACTTCTCGAAAAAGGATGTCTAGTGGAAGCCGAAGTCCGCACTCAATAAAGGCGACGACTGGGAAGGGCATGGAGTCGACTGTAGGCATAATGGAGCGTCCTTCCCAGCCAACCTAAGATGAACGTCGGCTGGGATGGAAAATTCCTGTCTAAAGTATTCTAGCCTGGTTGGGGTGTCTAACCTATGCTTCCACATACCCATGATGTCGGCTTGGGGAAGGGTGTAGGATTTTAGAAAGAAGTGTTTTTGAAAAGGCTTTGAAGGACCTCGGCTAAAACCTAAATAGGTGCTGGGGTAAGAATTTGTGGGGATCTAAGGGGAATTCGTTTCAGTTTTTCCTAAAAATCGTGGGTTCTATGAACAAGTCCCAAACCTAGATCTATGGAAATAAAGGTTGAAGGCAAGAATCTGGAAAAGACACAAAAAAATAGAAAACAAAGAACGTGCTTCAGAATCGAGAATGGTGATAAAACCATAAAGAAACACAAGACAAAAGTTCGCACAGGTGTGTAAGGCCAAAAACAGTGGCAAAAATCAACAAATGTGTAAGCAATATGTATATATTTTAGAGCGGATTAAGGAAAACGGAACCATGGAACAAATATACTCAATATGTGGGTCAAAATTACAAACACAAATGAAGATCCAAGAGCATGAATACAATCACAGTGGCGATATACAAACGTAACGGTATAAAGTGAAACAAGAAATTGAATCAAAGAAAGGAACAGTGACTCACCGAAGAGAAATGAAGCCAAAGTAAAGTTCGTCGGGATCAGACGGTGGCCAAAAGCAAGGAAATACAGCAGAAGTCTCGCCAGAGGGGAGAGTGAGACTGGTTGCAGAAAAAACTTGACGGAAGCAACAATGGGGAAATTGAGAAGGTAAGAGAGAGAGAGAGTTTGAACAAAGACGATGATGTGAAGTGAAAAGATGAAGAGAGAGGGAACAAGTTTTGTCAAAAAAGCGAAGAGGCGGCAAAATGCAATTGATGTGCCTAGAACGACATATTTGTTAGACGGCGCACGCAGGCGTGAGGCGACTTAATGGCACGTATCAGACACAGTCCAGTGGGGGACAGACGCGTGGTAGAAATGGTTGAAATGTTGTGCATAACAGCTCATGTGCGTAATAAAACTCTTTGAGTTCTTGATTTAATGAAGCAATGACCTTGGTTGGTAGGAATATCTTAGCTAAATAACTTGAACAAACTAGGTTATTGGCTCTAAGTCCTTGATGAGACAGAATACAGGTCTTGGTCGTGTGAAGCCGACGAATTATGACCTCGGTAATGAAAGATAGACCCAGCTTAGCCGACATGCTAGACGGTTTGCAGAGATAGGTTCCATCATCTCAAGATGCCGAGGTAATAGAACCTAGGGGGCAGTTATGGGGATATATTTTTCAAGTACCAACACGTGGCCAAGGTGACGCTGAAGTGTCAGCCGAGGTGCCACGTGTCCTGGTCATGACACCGAAGTGATCTCGAATAGTCCGAGGTTATCTCCAAAGATATCGGAATCCGGGATAAGCAGATAAGGGACAAGAGTCCTTGAATGAGAGAAGACTACAGTTTGGATAAAAATAAGACTCTTAGAGAGTTTTATCCCAATCCTATTGAGAGTCCAAGATTAGTAGTAATCAGAGTCCATTGGGACTAGGTTTGTGTTGGCTATAAAAGAGAGGCACCCTCATGGGTCTAAGGTCCACTTTTTGTATTCCAAATAGTGAGTTAAGCAATTTTGCTATCTTTGAGAGATAACTGACTTGATCGTCGGAGTGCCCCCGGGTGGACAAACCACCACCGAAAACTCTTCTTTTTGTTGACAAGTCGTTCGGGCTTAATCTATTCTGCTAGTGCTCTCTGGTTGAATACTAGTTTGGTAGTGTGGTCAGAAATTCACTCACATGATTACATTCGCCTAAAAGAAAAGTTTATTCACCTCATCAATGGAAATAAAGGAAAAGCAAGAACAAATTGATACATCGAAAAAGAGAGAAAAAAGCAAGGAGAGAGAGAGACACACACACCATAAACAAACTCACACTTCTTCTATACACAGAGAAATAGAGGGAGAGAGAGGTAGAGCACAAACGTGCCAACCCTTCTTCTTCTGTACACAGAGAAAGAGACAGAAGAGAAAGAGAGGCACAACACAAACAAGTCCTACATTTTCTTTTATACACATCAAAAAGGAGAGGAGATGAGAGGAGAGGAGAGAGAGAGAGAGAGAGAGAGAGAGAGAGCAAACTTAGAAGTGTTTGAAACAAAACTAAATCTTCACACACAAAATGTTCGTGTATATTTCAAGACTTTACCCCTTGACCAACCAATCAAAATGAGTAATACTATAGACGCAACACAACAATTCCACACACAAAAAGAAGAAAGAACAGAAAAAATACAAAACACCCCAAAATAGAGTCTGATAGTAGTGTTATAAATACATTACATAATAGAATATATAAAAAAATGACAAATAAACTTTACAACACGTAGAACAAAAAAGAATCCAACTAATCTGAGCCATGTGAAATAGTTAGTTGCTTCGAATGAACTTTAGAAATAAGCAAACCAAAGTACGTAAAAGACTAAGAGGGCAAATAAAAACACAAAATCCCAAAAAAACAAGAACCCATTCAAATAAAACATATATATATATATATATATATTGTGACAACCTAACTCCGTATTATGCTAATTGATTTTAACTATGCTTATAATTATAAGCTTGATATGATTTTGAATGTTAATTATATGATTATATGCGTTTGTGAAATTCTATATGTTCACCGTAGAAAAATCTGTTTGATTTTCTGTTATAAAATTTAAATTAAGGGTTGTAGAGGCGTCAAAAACCAAAATTGATTGTACCATTGTAATTAGTATAATTTTAAGAGCCTATGATAAAATTTAATTAGAAATTGATTTGGATTAGAATAATTAGATTTAGAATGATTAAATTAGAGCATTGTTACTTAGCCTAATCAAGTTGATTAGCCAAGTCTATAAATAGACCTATATACACTCAATTCTTTCTTTTAAACTCATTTTTAGCTGAAAATACACTCTATAAAGAGAGAGAGAGAGGGCCGGTTCTAGAGAGAGAGGAAGGGAAAAATTGTAGAATTGTCTCAAACCTTGAAGATTTGGAAGGCCCAACTCAAGAATTAGTTAGAATTGGGGAGTTTGGAGCCTCTAGGTGAATAACTACCCTATAAATCATGAATTCAAACTTAAAATTATGTGAGCACAAAAGAATTGGTGATCAAACACAAGATTTGGATGGTGTATGATGAAATTGAAGGCAATTATATCCATGCATGTAAGAATTTTCAAGAATTTGTATCATTTGGCATGAGGCATGTTAAATATGAAGAATTGAGTACCAAAGCTTACATGCATGCATAATTTTGTTGAGCTTTATGACTTTGATGATCATTTGTATCACTTGACATGAAGTTCAAGTCTACATTTCACATGCATGCATCATCCTTGAAGATATAAAGCTTGGGTAGCTTATGTTATTAAGTTGTCAAGAAGAATGTGAAATGATTTGGGATTTGGACCATGGTTTTAAGCAAATCAGACTCAATTTTCCTATGTTCTTATATTGTATAATGTTTACCATGATTTTGTACTAAGAATGTGAATTTTAAGCCTTTGAATTATGTGTTAGAGCTTCAAACAGAGTTCTGAATAACCCAGAATTCGACTTGTCCGCTCGAGCGAGAAAAGCACCGCTCGAGCGTAAAAATCAAGCTCCCATAAGTTTTATAGAGAATATACGGATGCTCGAGTGGCCAAATCTACGCTCGAGCATACCCTGTTCTATAAGACTCCTCAATTGAGCGTCAAAAGTCTCGCTCGAGTGTAATTTGCAAGCAATCAATACTTTTACAGACCAAAGGGGTCGCTCAAGCGGCCAAGCTGCGCTTGAGTGGAGAGCCCTGTTTCAGAAATTTTAAAAAGTTGTTCTATGCTTCGTTTTCCGCTCTCTTTCATTTCTAAGCACTCTTAGGCATGCATTGGACATCCTAAATGAATTAAAGGACAAGAAGGAAACCTAAGAACATCAAACAAATCAAAGAACGGAATGAATTGTATTATGACTCGATGTGTTACGAATTATGTAGGGTCAAGTGCAAGGGCAAATCAAGCACCAGATCACAGTGAGTAATATCTTAGTAAAGATATTTTTATATATGCATTATTTCCTAAATGTTGCCTACGTGGTAATTTCTAAACTTATGAATTTGCACTATGAATGAGTATTCTATCCGTCCATTTCATGAAAGAATCTGTAAAGTGAATGTTGTGAAAATGGAAAATGGGCCTAAGGCCGTTTGGTACATTTGACAAGGATATATAGATTGGGCCTAAGGCCATTTGGACTATTTAACAAGGTGGACTAAAAGTTATCTTATGCATGAATTGGGCCGAAGGCCATTTTGTATGATTGATGAGTGAGCCAAAGGTCGTTTTGAATAAAGAATTAATTGGACCAAAAGTCGTTTTTAAGTATGAACACGGATGTGATCATAATTGTATGCGCATAGTTATGAATATGAGAATGTTGGACCCAAGGTCGTTCAGTATTATGATATGAAGGACGACTGATGATTATTGGTACATCGATCCATTAGACCTGAAGTCGGTCTATGAATGAGTATTGGACTTGAGGTCGTTTTGTTTAAATGGACCCCAGGTCATTTTGTATACAATGGACCTGAGGTTGTTTTGAGTGTGAATTAGACCTGAGGACATTTTGTATATGAATATAATGCATTGGACCCGAGGTCGTTCTGCTTTGCTATGATCTATAAATTTTGATATGAATGGGAATAGTAGTTTAAATGTTTAAATTATAAGTATGACTTATGCATGAATGAATCTCATTCATTAACCTCTTTACTTTGGTATTATTCACTGGGCATTAGCTCACTGTTTATATTTTTGTATATAGGCGAACAGCGGGATGTGCAACCCAGCCCTAGTGAGCGATGAGAAACTGTGTTTTGAGAGATTAACCAAAGTCGCCTTACGCAAGAGGCCTTGCTTTTACTTTACTGCTCTTCGAACCTTTTGTGGTCATGTATGACCAACCTTGACCAACTTTGTGTATAATCTGAATTTTTGTTAACACTGGTTTTGAATAATCCTGGATGTATGTTTGACACACTTAATGTGAATATGCATATGGTGTGAGTTATTATGTGAATGTAAGAATGTTTGGTCAAGCCATGTATGCACAGCTCAATGGACAATTTTTGAAAAATTTTCTTCCGCGAATTTTCCCCTATCATTAAATACGGATTGATTTCTGATTAAGGCAGTAGGTAATCTCATTATTACTGGCCAGTTATGACTCTAATCCATGGGGCGAGTTGGGGGCATGACATATATATATATAGAGAGAGAGAGAAAGTCAGAGTGAAAGAAACAACTCAACTTTGATAGAGCTTTACCTTGCTCTCTTCAATGGCAACTATTGACGATGCACAATATATGTATAACTAAAATTAATAATAATAAATGATGATTAAAATAAAGCACTAAAAACTTGAACTGAAAACTCCCACAACAAGAACCCATTCAAATAAGAGAGAGTGAGTGAGTGAGTGAGTGAGTGAGTGAGAAAGAGAGAGAGAGAGAGAGAGAGAGAGTTTACAGTGAACGAACCTGCTCAACTCTGAGAGAGCTTTACCTCATTTTAAACACTGGAAAATATTGAGGATCTACAATATACATATAAATATATATATATATATATAATTAAATTAATAACAATAAATGAAGACTACAATCATGAACCAAAAACTTGAACTGAAAATAAAATGAAATAGAAATGTATAATATGGAATACTTATTAAATACAAGAAAATAAAAATAAAATAGAACAATGAATGTAGATTACACTCACCTACAAGAAAAGTTTATTCACCTCATCAATGGAAAAGAAAGAAAGAAAGAAAACCAAGAAGAAATTTATACACAGAGAAATAGAGAAGAAAAAAAAGAGTGGAACAAACTCACCATTCTTCTCCAATACGCTAAGAAAGTGAGGGAAGACAGTGTGTGTGTGTGTGTGTGTGTGTGTGTGTGTGTGTGTGTGAGAGAGAGAGTCACACCACTAAAAAGTCCACCCTTCTTTTTATATGAGAGAGAGAGAGAGAGAGAGAGAGAGAGGGAGAGAAGACTTAGAGGTGTTTGAAACAAATCCAAATTTTCGTACAAAATGTTTGTGTATGTTCCAAGAATTTACTCCTTGTCTAACCAACCAAAACGAGTAATACTACCAAAAAAAAAAAGAAAAACATAACAATTCCAGACCCAAAAAGAAGAAAGAAGAAATATAAAAAAAAAAAAATACAAATCACCCCAAAACAAGATTGATGCTAGTGTTATATACATACATTACATAATAGAATCTACAAAAAATGAGAAACAAACATTACAACATGTACTACATAAAAGAAGCCAACTAATTTAAGCCATGTGAAATAGTTAGTTGTTTTGGATGAAATTAGAAAGAAGCAAATCAAAGTAGAAGATTGAGAGAGCTAATAAAAACTCAAAACCTCAAGAAACAAGAACCTATTTAGATGAGAGAGAGAATTTACAGTAAAAAAACAGCTCAACTCTGAGATAGTTTTACCTTGGGTAGACACCCCTGTAACAACGCCCGCGGGGGACCTCGCTACAGTTCGGACTCGATTTTTGTTGCGGTTCCAAATCTTGAACCAAAGAGTCCAAATCCGGCAAATCGTTTTGAAGAAAAACAGATTTTTTGAAAGAAGTGCCAAACATGGACTGCTTTGCCAGATAACAGAGTCGCCACCTAAATATTTTAAAATGGGAAATTTAGGAAACCCTGACTCGGTGCCGAAAGGCCACGTGTCCGTCATCACCAAAGTTGGCTCGGGAACTTGGGTACGATTAGGGAAGGTCACATCGTGAGCACCCCCTCTCGCCCGGTCAAAGACCGGCCTCTACTAACCATGATATCTGTTTTTGAAAACATTGTGAGTTCTTATTCTGGTTATTTAGCCTAGTTTACTATGTGATGCTTGCAGCAAACAAGTATAGACTGGGCCGTCTGAATTGGAAATAAACATCTCATGTTTGTTTGTGAAAGATGGTTTGCTACCCGCAGGTAGGCTTAAAATGCAGATTTTGCCACAATCTAGTGGGCTTAACAAACAATTGATGAATTGCTCCAATTCAGATAACTCAACCTCCACCCACAGGCATTCAAGGCAGTTATATCATATAAGCACATGGCCTCATGGCAAGCATGCTATCATGGCAACACTCACACGCATGCAAGGATGCTAAAGCATAAAACTCACCGAGTACTCCCAGCCAAAACAGAAAACTGATTAGAAATCCATGCATGATCCTAAGTATACAGAATTGCCTAATGCAACACATGCAAAATGCAACTATAGCAGGCTCGGCTATTCTAAGTATGGCATATGAGATGCAACAGCTATCAAGTACTCAACTTGGAATTGAAATACAGATGCAGTTTGTATGATGCGCCGAGCCCGGTGCGTGCAAAAACAGATGAATGATGCAAACATCTTTGTCATCTTTGTATGCTAATTGAAATATGCCATATATCTAACCATCCAAAGCGGGTAAATAAAAGGGAGAAAGAAATGGGGGTTGGAAGACATACATCACACTCACCCACCCTTATTACAACATTGCCCTCGCGCGGAGGGTCCGAATAAATAATAATACAGATCCGAATAAAAGAATATTACAGTCCGAAATATACAGATTCCTAATTAATTAACAATTAACTAAGAAAGTCAGAATCGGCCTTGTGCATAGCCGTTGCTATGATGAATAATGCATGTCGGGCTGCTTCGGGTGGAAATCCACTGGGATGCCCCAATTAGCCTCTGTTTGCACTGTTCTCGAAATGCGTGCCAGACTCCGAAAATCTGCTGATCCTTAATTTTGCTGCAACAGATAGCAGAAAAAGGGCATAGCAATGTATTTCACGAATATGTGCATGTCTCGATCCTCGTGCCATCAATCACGCATATCGATGCATGATGGCCGAGGAGCCGAATTGCACAACTCAATATGGGATGAATGCAGATGAAAACCTAACTCCGTCATGGGTAATCGGGAGTGTTGGTGACTTGGGAATTGAGACACACTCCGTCACTCGGAGTACGGAATGTACCTCGTTTCCTGCGCAATATGCATGATATGCATGAAATGCAACTAAGATACAGCCTAGTATGCACAATGCTGTGAAAATGAGATGTCTCGAAATGCGTGCATCCGGCACGCAAACCGAGGTAATGCATGAAGGCAATCTAAGATACAACCTAGTATGCACAATACGGATAAAAATGAGATGAAAATAAGATGCCTCGAAAAGCGTGCACACAGGCATGCAAACCGAGGCGATGATATGAAATGCAAGCCGGATAAAATCGAAGTGCCTCGAAATGCGCGCCCACAGGCACGCAAACCGAGGCGATGATGAAATGAGAAAATCAGATAAAACTGAAGTGCCTCGAAATGCGTGCCCACAGGCACGCAAACCGAGGCGATGATATGAAAATGGAAATCGGATAAAACCAAAGTGCCTCGAAATGCGTGCACACAGGCACGCAAGCCGAGGCGATGATAAAAATGCAAATCGGATAAAACCGAAGTGCCTCGAAATGCGTGCACACAGGCACGCAAACCGAGGCGGTGACAAAATGGAATGAAATGGCATACGGAATGCAAATTGGGCTTACGCCAACATGAGAGGACCTCAGCCGCACTCACATAAGCTGCCGTCGGATGAAAATAAAGCTGCCTCGAAATGCGTGCCCGCGGACACGCAAACCGAGGAATGCATAAAATGGCATACGGAATGCAGATTGGGCTTATGCCAACATGAGAGGACCTCAGCCGCACTCACATAAGCTGCCAATGAATGAAAACGGAGCGTCTCGAAGTGCGTGCCCACGGGCACGCAAACCGAGGCAATGCATTAAGGCATAAAATGACATGGGAAATAATATGCAAGCATGCAAACCAAATTTCAGCCACTAAATAAAGGGGAAAACAGCCCCGAAATGATACGAAATGACAATCAATGCATGAAATCATCCCGAAATGCAATTCTAAGTGCATAATGGCCCTGGCTATGCTAAACATGCAAAATCGGCACATGAAAGCAAAAACAGTAGCAAGACGGCCCCAAAAACAGCATTTTTACAATACAAAACATGGCCAAATTGTGAGCATAGATATGGTAACAATGGCATGCAAGAATACGGGAAAAGAGGGGAATTACAAAGCAAGTGGTATTTACAATGCTCAAACCCAAAAAATCAGTTCTACAACATTGAAGATGGAACAAAAATATGCACAAATTCAAGAGATTACAACCTCTAAATCAGTATGTATATATGCTAAACATAGCATGCAAAATAAGGGCCAAAAGAGGGTTATAAAGAGAGGTACCATAAGAAAACATCAAATGGCCTAAGACCCTTAATAAAATACAAAGAATAGGCCAAAAAAAGATACTTCCTAAGCCTGATGAAGGCCAGAAACAGAAGCTAGAATGGCCTAAACAAACATGCAAATTTATGGAAAATTTGATGGATACAACATGAAGTACCAAAACCAAACACCAAATGGCTTAAGGCCCTTAACAAAGCAAGACAAGGAGGCAAAAATAAGGCTCTTTCTAAGCCTGATGAAGGCTGAAATCCGGAGCCAAATAAGTCTAACAAAGCATGCGAAATAATGAACCAAAGAGAGGTCTTGAGACAAGTAGTATATAGAAAATTCAAACAGCAAAATTTCCTTCTACAACATTGAAGAGGAGCCCAAAATATGCATATTTACAGTAGATGTCATGCTCAAAATCAGATTACTCATGAGCCAAACAAAGCATGCAAAAACAATGGCATATGATGAGATATTGAAACAAGCATTAGATAGGGACCCCAAATGATGTTGAGACCTTAAACAAACATGAAGAACACCTCAAAATAGTGACATTTCCAGTTAATCTCGGAACTCAAAACCATAAGCAAATAGGTCTAAGAAATGAGCCAAAATAGGGCTAGAAAAGAGGGAAAGAGGACTTACCCTTGTAGACAACTTCTTTGGCTGCTTCTAGGACCAAATTTGCTACCTCTTAGCTTCTGGAAAGCCTCCTGAGATGCTGGAAATGGAGTAGTGGTGGTGGTGCTTGGTGGTGATGAAGAAAATGGGTTGGAACTTGGTGTTTAGAGCTTGGAAATATAGAGAGGGAGAGAGATACAACACAAGAGCTCTCCAAGGATTTTTTCTCACCCTCCCCCCAGCTGCTAGCTGCTGGTTTTATGGCCAAAAAGAGTCAAAATATCTAACTCCAAATATCTAGATATTTTGAGGGCAAAATATCTAGATATTTTGAGGGCAAAAACAAAAGATTTTGTTCGGCTGCGAAGTGGGTATCAGAGACCCCAGTGTCCCTCGGAAGGACCAAACAGAGGTGTCTGCCAAAAATGAACAGACATCGATGCAAAATGAATGCTCGGGGCCAAAACCGCGCGGTTCGGGATCCCGAAAATGGGCTGCCGGGCACCGGAAGTGGTGTTCGGCTGCGAAGTGGGTTTCTGAGACCCCAGTGTTCCTCGGAATGCTAAAATAGAGGTCTCTGCCAAAAACCGGAGAAAACGGATGCGAAATGAATGCTCGGGACCAAAACCGCGCAATTTAGGGTCCCGAAAATGAGCTGCCGGGCACCGGAAGTGGTGTTCGGCTGCGAAGTGGGTTTCAGAGACCCCAGTGTCCCTCGGAAGGACCAAACAGAGGTGTCTGCCAAAAATGAACAGACATCGATGCAAAATGAATGCTCGGGGCCAAAACCGCGTGGTTCGGGATCCCGAAAATGGGCTGCCGGGCACCGGAAGTGGTGTTCGGCTGCGAAGTGGGTTTCAGAGACCCCAGTGTCCCTCGGAAGGACCAAACAGAGGTGTCTGCCAAAAATGAACAGACATTGATGCAAAATGAATGCTCGGGGCCAAAACCGCGCGGTTCGGGATCCCGAAAATGGGCTGCCGGGCACCGGAAGTGGTGTTCGGCTGCGAAGTGGGTTTCTGAGCCCCCAGTGTCCCTTAAATGGGAGTAAATGAGATGCATGCCAAAAACCGGAGAAATCGGAGATGGTTGGGCGGTCCCGAACCGAGGCACACGGCCTAACGGCTCCGAAAACCGGGAACCGGGCTCCGAAAAGGGCAAAATGGCCTACGGCCACAAAAAGTAGCTCACGGCCACTGGGAGATAGTCTACGGGACCACTCCCTTCCCTCAGGAAAGAAAACAGAGAAAACCGAGTCTGGTTCGCAAACCGAGACAAGGCACGAAAGAGAGTTCGGAAGCCCGGAGGCAGGGCGCGCGGCCGCAACTCTGAGACTTCTGAACGAGCACAGTATGCAACATCACCGAGCGCTCAATCGGTGACGTCTGAGTCTTAAGGTCGGTCAAAAATGGGGTGTCTACAGTTGCCCCTCTTTGACAGAACTCGGAAGTCAAGAAGTGACGGGAGTGAATGTCAAAGCCCAGAGACGACCCATTTTTGACAAGGCCGAAGACTTAGACAATCATACAAGATAAATAGAGATATGTATGTCCGCAGGCAGGGGGCAAAATGCTAATGGTATGCACAGAGCCAGGTGATCATGCAAGTGCAGCAAGCTGTAATGAAGCAAGTATTGACAAATAGATGCAACAGTTTTAAGCAAGAATGCAAAGCAAACAACTACATCTCATGCAGTTTAGGAATGCGGAGAATTATTCAATTCTCGTCGCGTCTCACACGGAGAAGATACAATACCTGCGCGATTCGTCTGGTCGCACCAGCCTCAAATGAACCGTACATACAATATCGTGCCTGCAAAATAGAGAAACTCAACAAGAACAATATGCTAACAACATATATTCAATGTGATTCCGAAAGTTTGGCACACGCGGTGCCGGTGGGTGAATGCATAAAGCAGTGTGATACAGGTAAGGTGCGCAGGATAGCGCGATGTAATGCACTAACAAGTGCAGGTGAGGTGCGCAAGATGCAAAATGATATGCAGGAAGATTTTGATAATTGGACTTACACGCTACGCGAAGCCTGTTTGAAAATTGGACTTTCATGCAATGCATTGTAATGTAGTGGCTAAAATGCAATGTGAGATAAATTCCGAACACGCTGAAATCGCGTAAGGAAAGAAACACTCTAACCACGCTGAAATCGTGAGAAGAAAAACGGGACACTGAAACCACGCTGAAATCGTGAGAGGAGGTCCAAACAACAACCGCCCAGCGCGTCCACAACGCAACCTGGGATAGAGGTTATAACCGAGGAGAAAAACAAATGGTGTAACCAACAGACGTATCTCAACGTATTTCATACGGAGAGAGGGAAGGTTTTAACCGGGGAACAAAGGTGTGACCAACAAGCATATCTCAACGTATTTCATACGGAGAGAGGGAAGGTTTTAACCGGGGAACAAAGGTGTAACCAACAAGCATATCTCAACGTATTTCATACGGAGAGAGGGAAGGTTTTAACCGGGGAACAAAGGTGTGACCAACAAGCATATCTCAACGTATTTCATACGGAGAGAGGGAAGGTTTTAACCGGGAAACAAAGGTGTAACCAACAAGCATATCTCAACGTATTTCATACGGAGAGAGGGAAGGTTTTAACCGGGGAACAAAGGTGTAACCAACAAGCATATCTCAACGTATTTCATACGGAGAGAGGGAAGGTTTTAACCGGGGAACAAAGGTGTAACCAACAAGCATATCTCAACGTATTTCATACGGAGAGAGGGAAGGTTTTAACCGGGGAACAAAGGTGTGACCAACAAGCGTATCTCAACGTATTTCATACGGAGAGAGGGAAGGTTTTAACCGGGGAAACAATGGTGTAACCAACAAGCGTATCTCAACATATTTCATACGGAGAGAGGGAAGGTTTTAACCGGGGAAACAATGGTGTAACCAACAAGCGTATCTCAACGTATTTCATACGGAGAGAGGGAAGGTTTTAACCATGGGAAACAAAGGTGTAACCAACAGGCGTATCTCAACGTATTTCATACGGAGAGAGGGAAGGTTTTAACCGGGTGAACAATGGTGTAACCAACAAGCGTATCTCAACGTATTTCATACGGAGAGAGGGAAGGTTTTAACCGGGGAAACAATGGTGTAACCAACAAGCGTATCTCAACGTATTTCATACGGAGAGAGGGAAGGTTTTAACCGGGGAAACAATGGTGTAACCAACAAGCATATCTCAACGTATTTCATACGGAGAGAGGGAAGGTTTTAACCGGGGAAACAATGGTGTAAGTGTGTGTGATCGATACACAAAATAGACAAAGCGAGTGTGTGATAGATACACTATGTGAACAAGTATGATAGATATACTAAAGGCAAACACAAAGTGTGACAGATGCACTTAGTGAACAAGTATGATTGATATATTGGGTGAAATGAGAAAGAAACTTGATAGGTACAATGCAATACAATGCATGATGCTTACGGAAAGCAATAAATAGACAAAGCGGCGCTTTAGAAAGCACCTCATGAGGTGAGTGGCGGTGAACCGCTCTACTCTGATGGGGATCTCCCCTCGTGCTCTTCGAACACTTACCTTCAACTCACAGCACAAAGGTTCTAAAATGCTAACAAGTAACAATATCTGCATGTGGGAGCCACGGCTGCCGCTTGTTTTCCTGATCATACTCACAACTTTCCCTATTCTCCAACGGGGTGACAGACTAGGTTGGTTCAGTATCCAGAATTGAGGTGCATACATGCTATCTCAACCTATGGGGCTTCCATACAGATTTCAAGCCGAGGGCGCGCCTCTGGGTATTTAAACCAGACTTTAGTCTCGGAAATCCCGAACCTTTGCGTTCTAGGCCACGGCCATTCGAACTCTAATTTCCACCATCGCAGTTGGTCTCCTAGGAACTCATCGCAAACACGGCCAAGATGCCTCTGGTAGGGAATGGTACTCAGGGAGAGCACTCCTGATCGCCATTCTGGCTTGAAGTAGACCTGATTTTGAGCTTGAGGTAGAGGCACACTCATACTTCGGAACATTGGCAAGACCTGAAGAGGTACACACGGAATATAGTCTCGGAACTTACTGAAGTTGGAACAAACTCAAGTGCCCGCTATTTTCCTCTTTTGCTTTTGCTTTGCAGCCCGAAACTCATAGCTTCAGATAGGTCCTGGTTTCACTGTTCTCACATGACCTGGGTTGAACCCTGTAGTTTTATGAAAGAACAAATTCTATTTTGCACAAATGTGGAGAACGGCACGACACTCGGAGCACAAAACGATTTTTTGAAATTGAGAGTGAGCATAAGTTCTCAACTGGGTATTGAGCCTCTGTTGAATACAAAGACACTACGACTCAACAAGAAAACAAAAGGCACATAACCTAGACACATCGAGTAACACTCGAGACGACTCAAAACAAGGATCGAGATAAAACAAAAAGACCACGACACTCGGGCGTGCACGAGAACTGTTTCACCGGGTAGTGTTTCCCACCCTTTCTCATTTGTGGTTCTCACATCACTCGGCCCTCAAGCTCTGGTTTTCTGAAAAAGCCCTTTTCTCACTTTTTCTCTCATCGCACATCTCTCTATTCTTCAATCTCTCATTTTTCAATCCCTCCCCTAGGTGGTTGATGGATAAGCAGAAAGTTGTGGGCTCGTGCCTCTAGCATTCTGCTAGATTTTCTTTCTTCCGCTCACAGCTAGTGAAGTCCTCCCACAGAGGGGTTGTGCTACAAATGGGTGTGTAGCAAATCTGCAGCTGACATCGGTCGATGATGCCCTGCTGGGGAGTTTGGACATGATCAGATCCGTCCAGATGATGGAGTGGAATATCTTGCCCCATTCTATTTCGTGCTTCGCACTTGGCTTGATACCTCGCTGCTTGGAGGGTGAGAGAGCCTTCAGCACTTTGTTGTTAGCTTCCGTTGTGCCCTCTTCCGGCAGGTAGAGCGCCCTTCTTGGCAAGTATGGTGCCCTTTCTGGCAAATGCATTGGCTACGGGGAAAAGATAGAACACCTGACTCAATTGTGCCCCTAGTTCATCATTTTGACCATTTTTTATTTTTGCTTTCTCCTAAAAAATTTTGACCAAAATGAGAGTTAGATTAACATGTTTGTTCGATTTTTGATTTGAAATCATGCAATTCAGGCTATGAGCACTGAAAATTTTCTTTTTTTGAGTCCAGGGAAAAGGTCCAGTTTTGGAAAATGAAACAATTTTCGAGAAAATTAGTCAACCTCAGTAAAAATTCTCAAAAACTATTTTTGCAAACGGCCAATGCTCAACAAGCGCGGAACCTACTCTTGAGATGCACAACCTCGAATCTGGAGAAAAGAAAACGCCTTGCTTGAGGAGGGTTGCATGGCAACGAAAGTTGCCTTGTTTGAACGGCACTGGCGCGTTAAATGGCAACGGAAAGTTGCCCCTTGTTTGGATGGCGCCCTTGACATTGTAGTAATCGATCCTCGAGTGATGAACACAACCGAACTCTCAGAATCTGAGAAGGCAGAGATGACCAAAACCATTGCATGGACGCAGTCGAATTGAAGTGTTTTTAGGGCTGGACTTCAGAATGAAGTTGCCTACGTATCCCAAAGATGGGAATCAAGCCTTACGTAGTTCGGGGTTAAGGTACACTCGGGTATTAACCTCTCCTTTTTATGCTCTAACTTTTGCCAAGGCGCCTGTTGCAGGTTTTCGACCTTGCGAGCTTTGTTTTTCTTTTCTTTTTTTCTATTCTTTTCATTCCTTTTTCTTCTTCTTTTTTTGCATTTTTTGTATCTTTGCATTTTTTCCATTTCTTTTTTATTCTTTTCTTTGCTCTAACTTTTGCCTGGGTCGCCCTTCCGGGTTTTCGGCCCAGCGAGCCTCTCAAAGGGTAAAAGTGTAACAGGTCCATGCCAAATGGTTTTGAGATCCTGAAGTCATCTGAATCCCGGAAAATGACTGCTGTATTGATTCACAGAAGGATCCACCTTTGGCTCTTCGAGCACATCAGATATTTTTTGCCCCTAGTTCGAGGGGTGCTTCTGATCTAGCCTTGCAAGCTTCTTCTGATGAGGTCTAACCTTCTTGATCTGACTTTGGTGCCTCTTGTTCGAGGGCTGCTTCAAATCTGGCCACACAGGTCTTACATTGTGGTCAACCGTTGAACCTTCTGAATTCAAGTTCAAGGTTTGAAAGCAAAGGGGGGTCGAGTCTCGAGGCTGAGAGCGATCCTAGGCTGCACAATCTTAAGAGCGATTCCACACAAGTCTTCGCAGGACTGCGCAAAACATTTTGTTTTTGAAAGTTTTTAAGAAAGCGACGAATCGCTCGCGCTGAAGATAGTGTGAAACCAGTCTGGATCAAGCCAGGGTCCTTCTCAGTACTCACGCTAACAAGCATGATTTCATTCATTAAAGGCTTAGCACGCCTCTCTTTCTCTCAATTTGATCAAAGTTTTGCAAATCCCGAGGAATTCCTCCCTCTTTGTTTTCACTGCAGTGTTCAAAAAGTTTTGAAAAACTCAGGTCATTACAATGACTTCAAGGCACAAGAGAGCAAGTGGAGTGCACTGCCATTTCATTCAAACCCCGGCGCAACTAACACACGGCAGAAGCAAATGCGAGAGTGTGGAAATTACTGTTGTTTCATTCAAAATCTGTTGGCACAACTGGCTCCCTGGCAGAAACATACTCAAAACAAAACGAAAAGACAAACAAAAAACAAAATGGTGACGCTCGAGGTAACACCCCCGGAATCACCCGACTCTAACATAACAGAACTGACTCGATACAACGAGACAGACTCAACAGGGTTGACTCGATACAACGAGGCAGACTCAACAGGGGTGACTCGATACAACGAGACAGACTCAACAGGGATGACTCGATACAACAAGACAGACTCAATAGGACTGACTCGATACGACAAGACAGACTCAACAGGGCTGACTCGATACAACAGGACAGACGCAATACCCAAGTCAGAAGGTAGGATAAACAGCATTCGCAAATGCTCAAAATAGTGCGTGCCATCCATCACATCCGGAGTAAGCACCGAGACAACAAGTGGTTCATCCCCGATCACATAACAACACGGGTCCAGAGTACAGGGATATCGGACCCATACGAAACTATGGTTCCAAGACCACTTAGCAAACGAAAGCGAGCAAGACATCTCGGCTGATTTCATACGAGCAGAATCTGAGCATAGTTGAATGAGTGTGCCCTCTACTGAATTCTACCCAAATCTCTGCCTGTAAACTGATACCCTCAGGTAAAACTGATTCTACCAAATACTGATGCCCGCAGGCCTGATACCCAAAATACTGAATTGGTGCCCGCAGGCCTGTTGCCCAAACTCATAGACTGATACATGCATTCCCTGTAGAGACGCACTCTAACAAGCACATAACAGATAAGTGAGAGCCAAAACACCCCTATGTTGGGGTAGGGTTTCCCTGTCCTATTTTGTCAGGAAATAGGGTTTCACTACGCACGCAGCGGCTTCAAACAACCTATAAACGGGTAAGCAACCTGTCCTAGTTTGGAATGGTCACTATGGATCCGAATATGCACTAGGTCGAATGGTCAAAAAGGGTGCCCCGGTAAAACCGGGGTTTGTGTTCCCATCTTTGTCGAGCCCAGAGCCGATCGGCCTACGGACATGACTTGACAAGACAAGCCTCCCAAATCGTTCGAATGGCATATGGCAAACCACGGTGTCCTAGGCGCACCAATGCAAATGCAATGCAAAGAAACACACAAGTGTAGTCAAAACCAAATATCATGAGTTCGAGTCAAGTTCTCTAAGTCCCAGAGTCGCAGAAGCGTAACAACGCCCATGAGGACCTCGCTTCTGATTCGGACTCGATTTTGTTGTGGTTCTAAATCTTGAACCAAAGAGTCCAAATCCGGCAAATCGTTTTGAAGGAAAACAGATTTTTGAAAGAAGTGCCAAACATGGACTGCTTTGCCAGATAACAGAGTCGCCACCTAAATATTTTAAAATGGAAAATTTAGGAAACCTTAACTCGGTGCCGGAAGGCCACGTGTCCGTCATCACCAAAGTTGGCTCGGGAACTTGGGTACGATTAGGGAAGGTCACATCGTGAGCACCCCCTCTCGCCCGGTCAAAGACCGGCCTCTACTAACCATGATATCTGTTTTTGAAAACATTGTGAGTTCTTATTCTGGTTATTTAGCCTAGTTTACTATGTGATGCTTGCAGCAAACAAGTATAGACTGGGCCGTCTGAATTGGAAATAAACATCTCATGTTTGTTTGTGAAAGATGGTTTGCTACCCGCAGGTAGGCTTAAAATGCAGATTTTGCCACAATCTAGTGGGCTTAACAAACAATTGATGAATTGCTCCAATTCAGATAACTCAACCTCCACCCACAGGCATTCAAGGCAGTTATATCATATAAGCACATGGCCTCATGGCAAGCATGCTATCATGGCAACACTCACACGCATGCAAGGATGCTAAAGCATAAAACTCACCGAGTACTCCCAGCCAAAACAGAAAACTGATTAGAAATCCATGCATGATCCTAAGTATACAGAATTGCCTAATGCAACACATGCAAAATGCAACTATAGCAGGCTCGGCTATTCTAAGTATGGCATATGAGATACTTGACTATCAAGTACTCAACTTGGAATTGAAATCTGAATCTGATTTGTATGATCGCCGAGCAGTGCGTGCAAAAGCAGATGAATGATGCAAACATCTTTGTCATCTTTGTATGCTAATTTAAATATGCCATATATCTAACCATCCAAAGCGGGTAAATAAAAGTGAGAAAGAAATGGGGGTTGGAAGGCATACATCACACTCACACTCCCTTATTACAACATTGCCCTCATGAGGGTCCGAATAAATAATATCTGATCCGAATAAAAGAATATTACTACGGTCCGAAATATCTGATTCCTAATTAATTAACAATTAACTAAGAAAGTCAGAATCGCGGCGAAGTGCCTTGCTATGATGAATAATGCATGTCGGGTCGCCGGGTGGAAATCCACCGATGCCCCAATTAGCCTCTGTTTGCCGTTCTCGAAATGCGTGCGGACTCAAAATCACGATCCTTAATTTTGCCGCAACAGAGATAGCGTAAAAAGTGCATAGCAATGTATTTCACGCATATGTGCATGTCTCGTTCCTCGTGCCATCAATCACGCATATCGATGCATGATGGCCGAGGAGCCGAATTGCACAACTCAATATGGGATGAATGCAGATGAAAACCTAACTCCGTCATGGGTAATCGGGAGTGTTGGTGACTTGGGAATTGAGACACACTCCGTCACTCGGAGTACGGAATGTACCTCGTTTCCTGCGCAATATGCATGATATGCATGAAATGCAACTAAGATACAGCCTAGTATGCACAATGCTGTGAAAATGAGATGTCTCGAAATGCGTGCATCCGGCACGCAAACCGAGGTAATGCATGAAGGCAATCTAAGATACAACCTAGTATGCACAATACGGATGAAAATGAGATGAAAATAAGATGCCTCGAAAAGCGTGCACACAGGCATGCAAACCGAAGCGATGATATGAAATGCAAGCCGGATAAAATCGAATTGCCTCGAAATGCGCGCCCACAGGCACGCAAACCGAGGCGATGATGAAATGAGAAAATCGGATAAAACTGAAGTGTCTCGAAATGCGTGCCCACAGGCACGCAAACCGAGGCGATGATATGAAAATGGAAATCGGATAAAACTAAAGTGCCTCGAAATGCGTGCACACAGGCACGCAAGCCGAGGCGATGATAAAAATGCAAATCGGATAAAACTGAAGTGCCTCGAAATGCGTGCACACAGGCACGCAAATCGAGGCGGTGACAAAATGGAATGAAATGGCATACGGAATGCAAATTGGGCTTACGCCAACATGAGAGGACCTCAGCCGCACTCACATAAGCTGCCGTCGGATGAAAATAAAGCTGCCTCGAAATGCGTGCCCGCGGACACGCAAACCGAGGAATGCATAAAATGGCATACGGAATGCAGATTGGGCTTATGCCAACATGAGAGGACCTCAGCCGCACTCACATAAGCTGCCAATGAATGAAAACGGAGCGTCTCGAAGTCGTGCTGCAGACGCATAAACCGAGGCAATGCATTAAGGCTTAAAATGACATGGGAAATAATATGCAAGCATGCAAACCAAATTTCAGCCACTAAATAAAGGGGAAAACAGCCCCGAAATGATACGAAATGACAATCAATGCATGAAATCATCCCGAAATGCAATTCTAAGTGCCCGCAATGGCCTACGGCTATGCTAAACATGCAAAATCGGCACATGAAAGCAAAAACAGTAGCAAGACGGCCCCAAAAACAGCATTTTTACAATACAAAACATGGCCAAATTGTGAGCATAGATATGGTAACAAT
The DNA here is from genome assembly GCA_025200525.1 of Camellia lanceoleosa. NCBI lineage: Eukaryota > Viridiplantae > Streptophyta > Magnoliopsida > Ericales > Theaceae > Camellia > Camellia lanceoleosa. The sequence goes on along the minus strand of CM045766.1, from coordinate 19,051,701 downwards.
GGCATGCAAGAATACGGGAAAAGAGGGGAATTACAAAGCAAGTGGTATTTACAATGCTCAAACCCAAAAAATCAGTTCTACAACATTGAAGATGGAACAAAAATATGCACAAATTCAAGAGATTACAACCTCTAAATCAGTATGTATATATGCTAAACATAGCATGCAAAATAAGGGCCAAAAGAGGGTTATAAAGAGAGGTACCATAAGAAAACATCAAATGGCCTAAGACCCTTAATAAAATACAAAGAATAGGCCAAAAAAAGATACTTCCTAAGCCTGATGAAGGCCAGAAACAGAAGCTAGAATGGCCTAAACAAACATGCAAATTTACGGAAAATTTGATGGATACAACATGAAGTACCAAAACCAAACACCAAATGGCTTAAGGCCCTTAACAAAGCAAGACAAGGAGACAAAAATAAGGCTCTTTCTAAGCCTGATGAAGGCTGAAATCCGGAGCCAAATAAGTCTAACAAAGCATGCGAAATAATGAACCAAAGAGAGGTCTTGAGACAAGTAGTATATAGAAAATTCAAACAGCAAAATTTCCTTCTACAACATTGAAGAGGAGCCCAAAATATGCATATTTACAGTAGATGTCATGCTCAAAATCAGATTACTCATGAGCCAAACAAAGCATGCAAAAACAATGGCATATGATGAGATATTGAAACAAGCATTAGATAGGGACCCCAAATGATGTTGAGACCTTAAACAAACATGAAGAACACCTCAAAATAGTGACATTTCCAGTTAATCTCGGAACTCAAAACCATAAGCAAATAGGTCTAAGAAATGAGCCAAAATAGGGCTAGAAAAGAGGGAAAGAGGACTTACCCTTGTAGACAACTTCTTTGGCTGCTTCTAGGACCAAATTTGCTACCTCTTAACTCTGGAAAGCCTCCTGAGATGCTGGAAATGGAGTAGTGGTGGTGGTGCTTGGTGGTGATGAAGAAAATGGGTTGGAACTTGGTGTTTAGAGCTTGGAAATATAGAGAGGGAGAGAGATACAACACAAGAGCTCTCCAAGGATTTTTTCTCACCCTCTCCCCAGCTGCTAGCTGCTGGTTTTATGGCCAAAAAGAGTCAAAATATCTAACTCCAAATATCTAGATATTTTGAGGGCAAAATATCTAGATATTTTGAGGGCAAAAACAAAAGATTTTGTTCGGCTGCGAAGTGGGTATCAAAGACCCCAGTGTCCCTCAGAAGGACCAAACAGAGGTGTCTGCCAAAAATGAACAGACATCGATGCAAAATGAATGCTCGGGGCCAAAACCGCGCGGTTTGGGATCCCGAAAATGGGCTGCCGGGCACCGGAAGTGGTGTTCGAGACCCAGTGTTCCTCGGAATGCTAAAATAGAGGTCTCTGCCAAAACCGGAGAAAAGCGGATCGAAATGAATGCTCGGGACCAAAACCGCGCGCTTTGGGGTCCCAAAATGGGTCACGCACCGAAGTGGTGTTCGGCTGCGAAGTGGGTTTCAGAGACCCGGTGTCCTTGAAGGACCAAGCAGAGGTGTCGCCAAAATGAACAGACATCGATGCAAAATGAATGCTCGGGGCCAAAATCGCGTGGTTCGGGATCCGAAAATGGGCCGCAGTGGTGTTCGTTGCGAAGTGGGTTTCGAAGACCCAGTGTCCCTCGGAAGGACCAAGAGGTATCAGCCAAAAATGAACAGACATTGATGCAAAATGAATGCTCGGGGCCAAAACCGCGCGGTTCGGGATCCCGAAAATGGGCTGCCGGGCACCGGAAGTGGTGTTCGGCTGCGAAGTGGGTTTCTGAGCCCCCAGTGTCCCTTAAATGGGAGTAAATGAGATGCATGCCAAAAATCGGAGAAATCGGAGATGGTTGGGCGGTCCCGAACCGAGGCACCTACTTGACTCCGGCAAAACCGGCAAGACTCGAAAAGGGCAAAATGGCCTACGGCCACAAAAAGTAGCTCACGGCCACTGGGAGATAGTCTACGGGACCACTCCCTTCCCTCAGGAAAGAAAATAGAGAAAACCGAGTCTGGTTCGCAAACCGAGACAAGGCACGAAAGAGAGTTCGGAAGCCCGGAGGCAGGGCGCGCGGCCGCAACTCTGAGACTTCTAAACGAGCACAGTATGCAACATCACCGAGCGCTCAATCGGTGACGTCTGAGTCTTAAGGTCGGTCAAAAATGGGGTGTCTACAACCCCATTTTTGACGGCCCTTATGACTTGGATGTCATTGATTACACACCCAATGATGAGTCTATATGTTTGTCAAGTGCTCGAAGTCCTCAGTAGAATGCCACAACTTTAAGCCTTTCAAACCTTGCACCCCTGTTACCTTGTTTTGGACCAAACCCAGTGATTTTCAAGCCTGTAACCTCTGGTGGCCTGCCGGCCACTGCTAGAGGCTACCAGCCATCACTCTTGGTTGTTGGCCACCAGTGATGGCCGACCGGCCACCAATGTCTTTTGTAGATATTTTGTGACAACTGTGCCAGTTGTTTACATAGATGTGTGCATTTGCTCCCACGTGTATGGCTGGATGTTCTTGAGGGAAATTCATGTTTTCTATATATAGGAGATCTCCCTCTCATGTTTTAAGGTTAGAAAAATTTAAGAGCAAAATTTTTCCTCTCTCTACAATTCTCTCTCTCTCTCTCTCTCTCTCTCTCTCTCTCTCTCTCTCTCTCTTACAAATTTCTACACCTTTGCCTATACACTCTTCATCTTTGCCTATATACTCTTAACCAAACCTCTCTATATTTGAGCTGAGGTATCGTTGAGCCTTGTTTGAGCTCTTGAGGGTGTGTTTGCTTTGTTTTGTTGCCTAGAATTGGTTCTCCTCTTCAAAGGTATAAAGCTTTGTCTCTTTACTTGCTTTATCTACTCTTTTTCTTGCTATTTTCCAACTGTTTTTGGATTGTAAAACCTCTATATTTTTGGGCTGAAACTTGAGTTTTAAGGCCAATAAAGGTTGAAGGGTGGTTCACCATTCTCTACACCTTGCTCTTAAGGCCTTTATCCTTGTGTTTTCCACCTTTGCACTATCTTTTTTTTAGCTTTTAAACACTAATTTTCAGAGCTATTTCAGTGGCTAAAATCATGGTTTAAAGTCCAAAATTGGAGGGGTTAGCCTCCCCTCATTGTGTTTTGCTTACTAGTCTAGCACGTTCCATATTTTAGCATATTAATCTAGATATTTTTGTCTTAATTCTAGTATGTTTTAGGACTATTTTTAGACTATTTTAGGACTGTCTTTAAGTGTTTGTTACGTTTGAGCTTTGTTTTGCATGCTTATAGTGTAATTGTCCTTACGAGTTTGGTGTTTTAGGCTTTAGACACCATCTCATTTGAGTTGATTGTATTTATTTATAGCTTTCCATACTTGTGATCACTCTTAATTACCTCTGCAACCTTCCTCCTTTCTTAGCTTTTGTTTTGCTTTGAAAATGGTTTCAAACTAATTGTTTGTTTAAGCATGAGATTGAAATATCATGCTTAATGGTTTAATCCCTTTGGGGGTTCATTACCAATGGTATGATGTCTCTTTCATGCCCAAAGCAACTCTTGGTTTGAGCCCTCTTTCCATTAGAGGACTTAAATTCACTTTTTGGATTCAATTGATTAAAGAATGGATGGTAATCTAAAATGGAGTAATTAAAACTTAGAATTAAAAGTGAGCAAGATAATAACTTGTTTGGATTCAATCGGACGTTAATTGAACCCTTGAGTCTTGAGTCGTTTCATACTCATTAGTGATAAAAACTGTTCAGGATTCATTGTCAACTACTTTTCTTGATCTTTCATGATAGGGAGGTGGTTTTAAGAGTCTTATTTTGTTCCATTTATTGAACTTGCACACTTTGGTTCATAGGCTATCATGCAATGAAATTGCATAGATTGATGGTTTGTGAATCAAGTTTACAACTCCTTTGATTTGTTCATGATAAGGAGTGGTAAATTGTGCAAACAAACCCTTGAAAATACATTGTCTCTGCACTATTTGCTCTCTGTTGTAGTAGGGAAGTTCTGTCAGCAGTGGCCAGCAGGCCCTCTGCCGGCCACCAGTGCAAAATTCAACAGTGTTCTCCTAAGGCAGAACAGAGTTGGTCTGGAGATGGAAATCAATGTAAGTGTCCTACTGTGCAACAAAGACATTCAACAGCAGAAATGGTGACTTTTTCGGATGGAAATCGCATCCATGCATGAGCCTTCCATTGAGCCTCGGGATTCGTGTTGTAACAATATTAGTATTGTTAGCATAGGAGCTTTGTAAATTAATTAGTTAGAATAGCTAATTCATTATGTGTTGTAATTCTTTTAATTAGCTAGATTAGTTAATTAATTCGGTTTGTAATAATTAGTTAAGTAGTTTAGCTATTTATTCATTTGTTTTATAATAATTAGTTTAGCTTTAATTAGTTAGCTAATTGGCTAGTTTATTCATTCGGACTCTCCTTCGAGAGAGCGCAATGTAATAACGTGTATGTCTTCCAACCCCACTTATTTCTCCCTTTTATTTACTAACTTATGATGGTTAGTTTAGGGCATCATGTTTTGTTTAGCATCTCTCATGCCTTGCATACATTGAGGCACGGCACATCATTCTAACTGGATTGTTAGTTTAATGATTCTTTGAATACGTGCTTAGACCGCATGCTACCGAATTGATTCATGTGCCATATTAGTAGCCAAGCCTATTTAATTGCATATCGCATGTGTTGCACTAGTCATATTGCATAATTAGGAATCATGTATTTTTCTAACTAGTTTCTTTTTTGGCTTGGAGTACTAGGTGAGTCTTTACTCGTTTTAGCATATCGCATGTTAATGTTGCCATGTCTAGCATGCTTGCTATGAGACTAATTGTTTAAGTACTATAATTGCTTGAATGCCTGTGAATGAAGGTTAATTGCTTGAATTGGAATAATTTGAGTAATGTTTATATGCAATCATTTTTTCAAGTGGTACATATTCGAAATAATTTTCAAAACAAACATGAACTGAAATGTTCCAATTCTTGCAAGATAGTCTATACTTGTGTGTGTGGGCATCACATAGTAATGCTAGTCTAATAATCGGAACAAGAACATATAATGTAAATAAGATTCATATCATGATTAATAGAGGTCGATCTTTGATCGAGTAAGAAGGGGTGCTCAATTCATGACCTTCCCCTCTCGTACCTAAGTTCCCAAGCCAAGACAATCTTGGTGATGACGGACACGTGGCCTTTGGCACGAGTCATGAATTTCCTAAATTTTCCCAAAAAATATTTAGGTGGTGACTTTGTATCTGGCAAAGTAGTCCATATTTGACATTTTTTTATTCAAAATCGATTTTCCAAAAGATTTGCCGGATTGGGATTCTTTGGTGATTATCTATTTCACATTGCATTTGTGGAATCAGATTCAAAACCACGGGAGTCCGATACTATAGGGCTTATTCGTCTTCCGAAATGGGGCGCGAAAAAGTCGAGCTACACCTTGTTTTCTCCAATGGCAACTATTGAGCATCTACAATATATATATATATATATACACACACACTTTAATTTACAATAATAAATGAAGATTAAAATCATGAACCAAAAACTTGAACTGAAAATAAAATAAAATAGAAATGTACAAAAATGAAGAGAAATGGACTTTCTGAGACTCAGACTTCAATGTGTAATATCATATGGAATGATCACAAAATGCAAGAAAATAAAAATAAAATAGAAAAATGAATCTAGATTACATTCACTTGGAAGAATAGTTTATTCACCTCATTAATGGAAATGAAGGAAAACCAAGAATAAATTGATACATCGAGAAAGAGAAAGAAAAGCTAGAAAAGAGAGAGAGAGAGAGAGAGAGAGAGAGAGAGAGAGAGAGGCAAACCATAAACAAGGGAGAGAAAAAGTGTTTGAGTTTTGTTGAGTTCAAATAGATTGATTTGAGATGAATTACCTTCAATGTGAAGAGAGTGTGGCTTATATAGAGCACTTTACTTGTTGCCCAAACAAGTTTCATAGAGTTTTGGTGCCTCAAGACTTCCCTTAGCATTGCTCAAGATGGAGGTCTACAAGGTAGTTGACCATGGAGATATATAATCATTGTAACCATACATATAATAGATCACATTTCGTTTGTTAACTATTTTTGTGATTCTAGGAAAGGGAGACCAGCTGAGGAAGAAGCCTGCACATGTATGCATTCACAGCTTTCACATTTCTCTAAGAGGTTCCTTCAACTTGGTACCAATGTGTAAGAATTCTGAAGAAGTTCTATATATTCAATTGTATTTGATTACAACAAGACCCTAAATTATATAGCCCTAACTCTTAAACCAAAAAGGAAAACACAATCCTAAACCAAAAAGGAAAACACAATCACGCATATACACAATCATGCCTATAATATGTACAACCACAATCATGCCAAATTTAGAATATACACAACATATTCTCACACCCTTGCTCAAACTCAAGGTGTTTTAGCAAAAAAATACAAAGAGTTTGCTAAGAAGAAACTGAAACCGAGCGGTAGTGTGAGTCTTGGTGAAGAGGTCCGCAAGTTGCAAAGCCTAAGAGATGAAAGGAAAAGAGATAGAGTGAGACTACAGATGCTGACAAACAAAGTGACAATCAATTTCAATGTGTTTCATCCGTTCATGGAAGACAATATTGTGGGTAATCTAAACAGCATTGCAGTTGTCACAATAAAAAGAGGTTAGAGAAGACTGAGAGACACCCAAATCAAACAGGAGACAACGAAGCCAAACAATCTCAGCAGTGGCATAAGCCATAGCACGATACTCAACTTCGGTAGTAGAGCGAGCACCGACTGATTTTTTCTTACTTTTCTAAGAGATCAAGGAATCACCAAGAAACATACAAAAACCAGACGTAGACTCGCAATCAGTAACATCACCAGCCTAATCAGAATCAACATAAACTACCAAGTCCAAAGAAGAAGTAGAGGACAACAGTAAGCCCTGAAAGATGGCACCCCTGAGATAGCAGAGAATACAAACCAAAGCAGCCCAATGGGTACAACGATGAGCAGAAACGAACAGACTAACCACATGAACAACATAAGTAAGATCAGGGCGAGTGACAATTAGATAAACTAAACAACCCACAAGCTCGCGATATAAAGTGGGATCATCTAGAGGGACACCATCAGTAGAGTTGAACTTCACATTAAGCTCAATAGGTGTATCAGAAACCTTAGGATCAGTAAGACCAGCACAGTGAATGACTTCATTAGCATACTTAGCCTAAGACAGAAAATAGCCATTTGGAGAAGAAGCAACCTCAATACCAAGAAAATACCACAATGGACCTAGATCATTCATTTCGAAGGTACGGAAGAGATACTGCTTGACCTTAGAGATAGCAGAAGAGGCAAAACCAGTGATGATCATATCATTCACATATAGTAAGAGAGTGTAGACACCCCATTTTTGACCAACCTTAAGACTCAGACGTCACCGATTGAGCGCTCGGTGATGTTGCATGTTGTGCTCGTTTAGAAGTCTCAGAGTCGCGGCCGTGCGCCCTGCCTCCGGACTTCCGAACCCTCTTCTGTGCCTTGTCTCGGTTTGCGAACCAGACTCGGTTTTCTCCGTTTTCTTTTCTAAGGGGAGGGAGTGGTCCCGTAGACTATCTCTCAATGGCCGTGAGCTACATTTCGTGCCCGTAGGCCATTTTGCCCATTTCGGAGCCCGGTTCCCGGTTTTCGGAGCCATCAGGCCATGTGCCTCGGTTCGGGACCACCCAACCATCTCCGATTCCTCCGGTTTTTGGCATGCATCTCATTTACTCCCTTTCAAGGAAAACTAGGGTCTCAAATACCCACTTCGTGGCCGAACACCATTTTCGGTGCCTACAGTCTATTTTCGGGACCCCGAACTGCGTGATTTGGGCCCCGAGCATTCATTTTGCATCAGTTTTTGTTCAATTTTGGCAGGTACCTCTGTTTTAGCATCAGGAAGATCCTTTGGAGGAGGCCAGCAATTATCTCAGATAACCAGTTATGCTCCTCCGGCGCCCGTTTTTTTCACTTCCGGGCTAATGTTGAGCACCCTAGGGCTATTTTCTTCCAACCAAAACTACATATTTGTGATGAGGAGACCTGGGAGGACCCTAAAAGTTTATGGCCGGCCAAGATTCGATTTTCATTTTGAGCCTCTCTTTCAAGTTGAGTGTTGTGTCTCTGCTTTGAGTTGCCAAAATCCAACCTAGGGTCTTGTTCTACACCCTGAGGACACCAAAATTGGTGGCCGCCATTAATTGTTGTTTTCATCTTTGAGCCTGGCCCGGCCGGCCATGGGGAGTGGTGGCCGACCATTGGGGTGGCCCGGCCATCTTCAAGAAAAGTGCATGGCCACTGCTTCCTCCTTTTGAACACTTTACGCCTAAGCAAATTGTGTCTCCAAAATATCTTTTCCTCCGGGGGATATTTTGTGAGGGAAAGCTTGGGTGCATTTCCCTCCCTTTTTACACCCCCTTTTGGTCCATTTAAGGGGCTGACCCTCTTCTTTGTGGGGGTTAGCAAATTTCTTCTCAAGACTTCATCTCCATTTGATTCCATCTCCATCTCCATCTCCAAAAACCTCAAAAATCTTCAAGCCTCTAGCCCATTCCTTCATCAACACTTGGCCTCACCATCACTACTTCCATTTCAGCAGCAAAGGAAGGTTTTTCAGAGGCTAAGGATGTGACACCCCTGTTCTATATTATGCTAATTGGTCCTTAATTTAAGTATGATTATGTGTTTAGCATGATTTTATGTGTCATTATGTGAATGTATGTGATTTTGAGTTTTTATCTGTTCACCGTAGGAATATCTGTCTGATAACCCGCTTCGGAAATTAAATTGAGAGCCTTATCGGCCACAAGACCCGAAATTGATTACGCCATTGTGATTGGCATAATTTTTAGAGCCTACGGTGAAATTTAATTAAAAATTGACTCTGGTCAGATTAAATGGACTAAATTGATGAATTAGAGCCCAACTACTCTATTATTATTAAAATTGGCCTTAGTGGGTTTGTTGTCAAGGCTCTATACACCCAACTCCCCTCTTTAATTCATTTGGCTGATATTGAACTCAAGAATAGAGAGAGAGATGGTCGGCCTTAGAGAGAGAAGGGAGAGAATTGTGTGGTTTTGGCTCAAGACTTGGGAATCTTGAAGATTAAGTCCAAGAATTGACTAGAGTTTGGAAGATTAAACTCCTAGGTGAGTAAATTCATGAGATTGAACTTGTAAGTTGTATTATAATTGATGAGTTTGAAGTTGAAATGCACATGCATGTATAGGATCACCATGATTTTACATAAACAAGCATGTATTAAGTTGAATGCGGAAATATGAGTGTTAAATCCTACATGCAAGCATGTTTTTGTTGTGTTCCATGAGAATGAACACCATTTGCATTATTTGGGATGGAAATGAAGTCAAGATGGCCTTGCATGTTTGACTAATTAAAGATATGAGCTTGAATGCATGAACTTGTTATATTGGTGATGGGTTTGTTATGTTTTGGGACATGCATGTAAGCAAATCAAGAAATTGAACTTCATAATGCTATAATCTTGCAAGGGAACCATGTTAGTATGACTATATTTGAGATTTGGGCCTTGCATGCAAGAATGGCAGCTGGGAAAATTGGTTTGAAGCTCAAGAACACATCCTGGATTTTCCAGAAATTTGAGTCCGCTTCGGCGGGTAGGTAACGCCGAGCGGAAAAGCAGGCTCAGCATTTTTTCTGCAGACATGGCTCTGCTTTCGGCCGGGAAAGTTGGCGCCGAGGGAGCTATGTAGGCAGGAGGTCCGCTCGAGCGGCAGATTTCACGCTCGAGCGGGGAATTGAGGCAACCAGTACTTTTACAGACTTAAGGGTCCGCTCGAGCGGGGGATCCCACGCTCGAGCGGGGACCCTGTTTCCGGAAATTCTGTTCTTGCATCTTGTGTTCGGTTTTCCGTTCTCTTTCACTTGTAAGCACTCTTAGGCATATGTTAAGCATTGTAAATGAGTTAATGAGATAAGAATGAAGCCTAAAGAGGGAAATGTGAATTTTGAACGGATTGAATTGTTAATGACCCTTTTATGTTCATGGCATGTGTAGGGTCGAGTTCCAGGGCGAACCAATCAACCGATCACTGTGAGTAATATCTTGACAAGATATTTATAGTATGTCATTGTTAATTGTTACTTCTGTGTAAGTTTTGCAATTCAGTGAATAATTGGGCCTGAGGCCGATGGAATTGAATAATTGGGCCTGAGGCCGATGGAATTGAATAATTGGGCCTGAGGCCGATTGAAACGAATGATTGGGCCAAAGGCCGATGGAAATGAATGATTGGGCCTGAGGCCGATGGAATTGAATAATTGGGCCTGAGGCCGATGGAATTGAATAATTGGGCCTGAGGCCGATTGAAATGAATGATTGGGCCAAAGGCCGATGGAAATGAATGATTGGGCCGAAGGCCGATGGAAATGAATAATTGGGCCGAAGGCCGATGGAAATGAATGATTGGGCCAAAGGCCGATGGAAATGAACGATTGGGCCAAAGGCCGATGGAAATGAATGAGTGGGCCAGAGGCCGTTTTGACATAAATAAAAGATAAAGAGGCCAAGAGGCCAGTATGTTTAGAACCACAGTCACTTGACTTACATTGTATATATATATATATGTTAATTAGAAATATGAATTGGGCCCAAGGCCGTTCGGATTATGTTGTTCTACTTATTGTTGTATCTTTTTATTTGATATTATTCACTGGGCTTTCGCTCACGCTCATTCATATGTTTGTAGGTGAGCCAAGGGAAACACAAACCCAGCCTCAGTGAAGTCTGTGTGGAACAACAAAGGTTTTGGAGAGTCAGCCCTTGCGTCTCACGTACGAGACTTGCCTTCGCCGTTGTGTCGTGCTGTTCTATGTTGTCATGTCGGCGAAGTTCGAGTACATTTGCATATAGTTTGTTGGTTGACTTAGTTTTGAATGATCCTGTCTGTACATAAATTTATGTTGCCATGCTTTCTGTTGTGAGTTATTAACATATGTATGTCTGGAATATTTTGATGTGCATATAAGCACAGCTCTATGGACAAAGTTTTTAATTATTGCTTCCGTTTGGCCCCCTTCACTCTGTTAAGTTACGTCTAGACTGGTTTAAGGCCGTAGGTAATCCCAGGATTACTGGCCGGTTACGTCCTTAACCCATGGGGGCGGGTTTGGGTCGTGACAGAGTGGTATCAGAGCACGAGTTAATAACTCACACACTTGTCCAAAAAGAGCAATAAGCGTCTAGATGAGATCTAGGATGCATTCATGTGATAAATATGAATTTGGAGTCATGGGTAATATGCTTAACTATTTTTATATGAACTTTGTAAGCATCAAGAATATGCTTAAGTGTTTCGATATGAACAGTTACGTGCTACAATTTGCAAATTGCTTACGTGGTAAACCTTTGGGATATGTATGCTCTCTAGTATATGCATACTTGTGAACCTTGTATAAAGTATAATACTATGTTTGGCATAAATGAATGATTATCTAAATTCTCCTTGAATGTAATTGTGGTATCCTTAGTGGAGGCCCTCGCCCAGGGGACATAATACTGTGGCTTATGGTCATGAGGCCCTAGCCCGGGGGAAATAGTACCGTGGCACAGGCCCTCACTCGGGGGAGATAATACCGTGCCCTATGTATGAGATATGTTGATATGCTTGACCAACATGATATGACACGTTAAAGGAAGTACCACACATGATTCGAAAATGAGATATGAATTGTTACACTAATGTGTGCAACAAGTTTGTTCGCTATAATACACATACATGAATATATGAACCATGGAAAGGTGTTTATGTGCATTCAATTTTGCCTACGGGTGTCTGTGTGAAATACGAACATGGTTTGAGTATATAGTTACTTAGTAAATGTTCAGCATGCTATATTTGATAGGTATGTAATTATCTGTTATGCGTGTGATTAGTTGCGTACAATATGTGAAATGAGAATATAAAGATGTGTCCATGTGTGAATGTACCCATGTGTATCCGTGTTTATTTTGTATGGGACATCCCAGTAATTGGCAAGGTTTAATAAGAGATTGTGTAGAGTGTGGATTGAGTAAGGGCATGTGAGCTGGAAGGCTCTTCCACAGCCCGACTTGATAGACTGGAAGGAATGGTACAAGAAATGATAGAGATCTTAAGACAGTAACGTCAGTTGCCGCTATGGTAAGAACTTTTGTCACCATCAGTGTAAGAAACGCCGAAGAGTTTGTTGTCGGGCTTCTGAGGCTTGTTATAGGTGTGGTAAATGGACCATACGGTAAGGAATTGTTCCCGAATTGAGCCAATGTGAATCAATGTTCTGCCTCAGCTGGATTCGTACCAATGGTAGGAATTGCTAATCAAGATAGAGTGATTGCACTCGTCTCAGAAAATACTCAGAATACTGTGATCGTTATCCCAGGTATCTATATTGTTTACAAACGAATGCTTATGTGTTGATTGATTTTGAATTAGTACATGTGTACATCTTTGCTTGGGATATTATTTGATTCGAATCGGCATATCCTTTCGTATTTGCTGGATGTGTATCTAGATTGGTCAGACCCGCAAGGTTGAGACCATATTCATTGGATGTTCATTGAATGTATATACTCCATTCGAGAAATTGTGAAATATGTGTTGGGATATTGATTAACTCTACACATGCGCATGTACGGCTGAATCTATGCTTAAAGTGATTTGTTATACTACTGTCTTTAACGACTTTGTGATGGTGTGACCGAGTTGAGCACCCCAAATAATGAACTCTATGAATTGTGAGATCATGCATCTTGATTAGTGGGAAGTCGACTGGACTATGCGATTATATTGAGCTCGACTCGTAGCCCTATGCTTTTGTGATTGATTTAGAACTTTTACATAACAGACCCTATCTTATGTACAACCGGGGAACTTCGTTTAATATGTTACTGTGCACCATGTTCTTGCCTATAAGACTTATTTGGAAACTGCTATATTGATCATGATACGTACTCCCTGACATAGACAACTGCACGCATATGCAACTACACCCGAATTTATGTAGACAATACTGTATTGTACATGATTTGAAACATATTGATATGACTTCGAGAACTGATGAACTTAGGGCAGTCGAGAAACTATCAACCATGTACCTAAGCAAACGAAGTATGCCTTACAGAACCAAATGTGCCATATTTGAGAAAATTTTATTTGATTCGATCCGATAGAACCTTTGCCCGGTACTGTTTCGATGGGACCCTCATTTGATATAATTTGATGGAACCCTTGTTTGATTTAAATTGGCAAGACCTGTGTCGGGATTGGTTGACAAGACCCTCTGTCTGATTTAATTTTGTAAAAAGGGATTGAGGATTGCCTATAAATAAATAGCCAGATTATTCTTGGCAGAAAAAACTGATGGACCCAAAACTTGAAATATGTTTAGAGTACTTGACCTATTTGAAAGACCTTTTGTGGGCTATGACAGATTGACCTAACTATGAACACCGTTGAGAACCAACCCCCAACTATCGAGGACATATGTGTCGAAAATGAGCCGAATTGTACAAATCCCGTGATTGGGTGCCTTAAGGAACGATGCTTGTGTATTGTCCCATCCTGGTTGGTTTGACGATATGAGGACTGATGATGGCAGGTTGATTTGATTGTAAGCAGTACTGAACATTGTCTTTGACTGATCAGAATATGTTTTGTAAGGGAGAGTAGTTGCTTCAATGTTATCAGATTTTGGAGAAATCAGGTTATAGTGAATGGCATTATGTTTGTTTTGATGACGTTCTGGGAGCGTCCTTTCGTGCTAGGGGACGTTAAGCCTATGTAGCGCCTCGGATTGAGTTATCTTTTGCCACCGACGGTCTTGTACGGGTGGGTTTGTCTAATCGATCTCGGGTCGGCCACCGACGATCGTGAACGGGTGTGCTTTGATTCCGAGGCGATTATTCCTTTGTTTTGTCCGGAATGTCATCTTTTGGTGTTATGTAGATGTTGTAGACATCCAAGAAGCTTTGAAAAATCCTGATTTTCCGTAAGTATGTGAATTCAGTATGCCTTGTGAATACCTGCCCAGCGCCATTATATTCTGAAATTGGGGCTCTGAGGATGTGTAAATTGTGCTTAACATGTGATTGACTCCGTGATATTGCCTTATGCTTTCGATGACTGTCAAATATTGTGGAAAGGCTCGATAGAACATGGGATTGAATATTGAACTGAATTGTAACTGTAAACTGTTGAATGAATTGAGAAACACGTATATTGTGTCAAAAATTGCATGCTTCGATAATATTATACTTTACAATCAGTACTGTGGGGATGTCTGGACTATATGCATTGTGTGGGTAATTGCTTCGACGTTACCTTTGTCGATTCGAGAGTCAGTATTTGGATCCACCTTGTATTCCTGAAGACTTTTGATTGACCTTGGATAACTGTGATAAATCGCTGAATTAAATATCGAGTAGGATTGTGAATTGCAGGATTGTTGGAGAATGAATTGAACTTCTGTGATAGGGAAATGGACCAAACTTCTGTGGTAAAGTAGTTGACATTTGAAATTAATACGTTAGCAACCTATCATGAAGAAGAAATTGTTGAACTAGTGTCCGGATGGTTTAGTGCCAACAAGTCAAAGTTGAATATCGTGTATTGGTAGAGCTACTTCAATCTTTCTCTATTTCGGAATAGAAATAGGGATATGTGACTACGAAGTTCATTGTGGGGCTACCTTGAGCACCAAGGTATAAGTCCCGTTTGGGTTATTGTATGTAGAATTACTAAGTTAGCTCATTGCCTCCCTGTAAAATTTTTGTATGATGCTAGTTGACTAGCCACTGGTTACATCGTCAAGATTGTTTGGTTGCATGGGGTCCCAGTATCTATTGTTTTAGGCAGAATTCTAAGAGGTGTTTCAAGAGGCAATGGGGCTCAGCTTCTGTTTTGTTATGCTACCCGGATCCGAAGGTTTTTTTTTTATGGAACTGGTTATCCGTAACCCCACGTGTATATGTTCTGTTCTATTCTGTTAATGCTGATGGATGTATCACGTAAACTTAATCATGAGTTATGATTTCTGTTTATGGTCTGGACAAATTATGAATTTGATATGAACTGAATTATGCTTCAGCGCTGTTTTCTATTCACGATTGATGTATGATCAGAAAGAACTTTTTAGATTTTTGGGAAAAATGCTCCAAATGTATGTGTTAGATTTCCGGGAAATTGGAAAGATCTGTCCACCGTTGGCAAACTTTGTTTACAACAACAGCTCACACTCTAGTTTCGGTATGGCACCATACAAGCCTTGTATGGCATAAAAGGTAAGTCTCTGACCGATTGAAAATAGAGTGTTGCTTGATTTGGGACCAGGGAAATAACTATCAGAAAGGATTGGAACCGTTAAATGGAAAGTGTCCCGAATTGTTTTCGACTGAAGGTAAATTAAGTTTGGAGGACCAAACTTCCTAAAGGGGAGAAGACTGTGACACCCCTGTTCTGTATTATGCTAATTGGTCCTTAATTTAAGTATGATTATGTGTTTAGCATGATTTTATGTGTCATTATGTGAATGTATGTGATTTTGAGTTTTTATCTGTTCACCGTAGGAATATCTGACTGATAACCCGCTTTGGAAATTAAATTGAGAGCCTTATCGGCCACAAGACCCGAAATTGATTACGCCATTATGATTGGCATAATTTTTAGAGCCTACGGTGAAATTTAATTAAAAATTGACTCTGGTCAGATTAAATGGACTAAATTGATGAATTAGAGCCCAACTACTCTATTATTATTAAAATTGGCCTTAGTGGGTTTGTTGTCAAGGCTCTATACACCCAACTCCCCTCTTTAATTCATTTGGCTGATATTGAACTCAAGAATAGAGAGAGAGAGGGTCGGCCTTAGAGAGAGAAGGGAGAGAATTGTGTGGTTTTGGCTCAAGACTTGGGAATCTTGAAGATTAAGTCCAAGAATTGACTAGAGTTTGGAAGATTAAACTCCTAGGTGAGTAAATTCATGAGATTGAACTTGTAAGTTGTATTATAATTGATGAGTTTGAAGTTGAAATGCACATGCATGTATAGGATCACCATGATTTTACATAAACAAGCATGTATTAAGTTGAATGCGGAAATATGAGTGTTAAATCCTACATGCAAGCATGTTTTTGTTGTGTTCCATGAGAATGAACACCATTTGCATTATTTGGGATGGAAATGAAGTCAAGATGGCCTTGCATGTTTGACTAATTAAAGATATGAGCTTGAATGCATGAACTTGTTATATTGGTGATGGGTTTGTTATGTTTTGGGACATGCATGTAAGCAAATCAAGAAATTGAACTTCATAATGCTATAATCTTGCAAGGGAACCATGTTAGTATGACTATATTTGAGATTTGGGCCTTGCATGCAAGAATGGCAGCTGGGAAAATTGGTTTGAAGCTCAAGAACACATCCTGGATTTTCCAGAAATTTGAGTCCCGCTCGAGCGGGTAGACTGACGCTCGAGCGGAGAAAACGGGCTCCCAGCATTTTTTTCTGCAGACATGGCTCCTGCCGGCGGAAAGTTGACGCCGGCGAGGAGCTATGTAAAGAGGTCCGCCGGCGGCAGATTTCACGCCGAAGGGAATTGAGGCAACCAGTACTTTTACAAACTTAAGGGCCCGCTGAAAGGGATCCCACGCCGAGGACCCCTGCTTCCTAAATTCTGTTCTTGCATCTTGTGTTCGGTTTTCCGTTCTCTTTCACTTATAAGCACTCTTAGGCATATGTTAAGCATTGTAAATGAGTTAATGAGATAAGAATGAAGCCTAAAGAGGGAAATGTGAATTTTGAACGGATTGAATTGTTAATGACCCTTTTATGTTCATGGCATGTGTAGGGTCGAGTTCCAGGGCGAACCAATCAACCGATCACTGTGAGTAATATCTTGACAAGATATTTATAGTATGTCATTGTTAATTGTTACTTCTGTGTAAGTTTTGCAATTCAGTGAATAATTGGGCCTGAGGCCGATGGAATTGAATAATTGGGCCTGAGGCCGATGGAATTGAACAATTGGGCCTGAGGCCGATTGAAATGAATGATTGGGCCAAAGGCCGATGGAAATGAATGATTGGGCCTGAGGCCGATGGAATTGAATAATTGGGCCTGAGGCCGATGGAATTGAATAATTGGGCCTGAGGCCGATTGAAATGAATGATTGGGCCAAAGGCCGATGGAAATGAATGATTGGGCCTGAGGCCGATGGAATTGAATAATTGGGCCTGAGGCCGATTGAAATGAATGATTGGGCCAAAGGCCGATGGAAATGAATGATTGGGCCGAAGGCCGATGGAAATGAATAATTGGGCCGAAGGCCGATGGAAATGAATGATTGGGCCAAAGGCCGATGGAAATGAACGATTGGGCCAAAGGCCGATGGAAATAAATGAGTGGGCCAGAGGCCGTTTTAACATAAATAAAAGATAAAGAGGCCAAGAGGCCAGTATGTTTAGAACCACAGTCACTTGACTTACATTGTATATATATATATATATGTTAATTAGAAATATGAATTGGGCCCAAGGCCGTTCGGATTATGTTGTTCTACTTATTGTTGTATCTTTTTATTTGATATTATTCACTGGGCTTTCGCTCACGCTCATTCATATGTTTGTAGGTGAGCCAAGGGAAACACAAACCCAGCCTCAGTGAAGTCTGTGTGGAACAACAACGGTTTTGGAGAGTCAGCCCTTGCGTCTCACGTACGAGACTTGCCTTCGCCGTTGTGTCGTGCTGTTCTATGTTGTCATGTCGGCGAAGTTCGAGTACATTTGCATATAGTTTGTTGGTTGACTTAGTTTTGAATGATCCTGTCTGTACATAAATTTATGTTGCTATGCTTTCTGTTGTGAGTTATTAACATATGTATGTCTGGAATATTTTGATGTGCATATAAGCACAGCTCTATGGACAAAGTTTTTAATTATTGCTTCCGTTTGGCCCCCTTCACTCTGTTAAGTTACGTCTAGACTGGTTTAAGGCCGTAGGTAATCCCAGGATTACTGGCCGGTTACGTCCTTAACCCATGGGGGCGGGTTTGGGTCGTGACAAAGGACCAGCAAATTCAAGCCAAAAAGCATCAAAAGACTTGTCTTCAAGGGTAAATCTTCATTTCCCTTTTTCTAGCACATTTTTGCTTCAATTTTCTACCTTATTTGCCTATAGTTTTGGGCTCCGACCCCTACTGATTTTGTGCTTATTTTGAGCCCCTCTACAACATTGAAGAAGGGCTCAACCTTGTTTGGCATCTCTATCATGCTCTTCTTTCAATACCTCTTGGAATGCCATTATTTTGCATACTTTCTTTAGCTTATGAGTGATTCATTTTCGAGCCTGATATAAACTATGAGTGGGCCTATTTTGAGCCCCTCTTCAACATTGAAGAAGGGCTCAACCATGTTTGGCCTCTCTATCATGCACTATCTTTGTAATTCTCCATATTTACCGTAAAATTGCATGATTTATTTGGCCTATTTGTGATCTGATTTGGAGCATCTCATGAACTGATATTGTGATTATTTTGAGCCCCTCTTCAACATTTAAGAAGGGCTCAACCTTTTTTTCATGCTCTGCATGCCACTTGCTTTGAATTCATGTTTTATCCTTGCTCTTGCATGCTATTTTTAGCTCATGAGTGATCTGTTTTCGAGCATGAAATATACTGTGAGTGGGCCTATTTTGATCCCCTCTTCAACATTGAAGAAGGGCTCAACCATGTTTGGTAACTCTATCTTACACTTGCTTCACAATTCCTCCAATTTACCGTAAAATTGCATGCTTTGTTAGGCTTGCTTAGCTTCTGTTTTCTGCCATCATCAGGCCTGAAAAGTGTCTTATTTTGGCCTACTCTTCATATTTTGTTAAGGGTCCAAGACTGTTTGATGCATCGTTTTGGTATCTCATGTTATAGCCTTTATTGGCTTTATTTTGCATGCTATGTTGATCATATCTACATACTGAATTGGGGGATGTCATCTACTTAAAATGTACATATTTTTGGTCCCTCTTTAATGTTGTAGAACTGTTTTTTTTAGTTTGAGCATTGTATATATCATTGGCTTCATTATTCCCCTCTTTTCCTCCATTTTTGCATGCTATTTTTTGCCATACTTGTGATTGTTGTTTGGCCATACTTTGTACTGGAAAAATGTGAGTTTTGGGACTGCCTAGCATCTGTGTTTACACTTCATGTCCATATTGTGCATGTTTGGCATAGCTGCAAGTCATTTCGGGTACTTAGCATAGCATTTCGGGCATCGGGTGTAATTTTGCTATAATTCGGGGGCTGTTTTTGCATCATTTTGACTGCTGAAATTGCATTTTCCCATATGCCATGTGCCACGTCTCATTTCGTATGCCATTTCATGCTTTAATCCATTGCCTCGGTTTGCGTGCCCGTGGGCACGCATTTCGAGGCACTTCATTTTCATCCATCGGCCTCTTATGTGAGTGCGGCTGAGGCCCTATCATGTTAGTATAAGCCCAATCTGCATTTCGAATATCATTTCATGTTTTAATACATTGCCTCGGTTTGTGTGCCCGTGTGCACGCATTTCGAGGCAATCCTTTTTCATCTACCGGCCTCTTATGTGAGTGTGGCTGAGGCTCTCTCGTGTTAGTGTAAGTCCAATTTGCATTGCGTATGCCATTTCATGCCTTAGGATCATCACCTCGGTTTGCGTGCCCGTGTACACGCATTCTGAGACATCTCATTTTCATAGCTTTGTGTATGTTAGGATTGCATTTTAGTTGCATTCATGCATATCATGCATATTACGTCGTGTTCGTGGTAAGAGTTAGCCCGGGCACAGGAAACGAGACGCGTTTCGTACTCCGAGTGACGGAACGAGTCTCAATTCCCAAGTCACCGACACTTCGGATTATCCATGATGGAGTTAGGCTTTGTTGTAGCATTCATCTGCATTCATCCTATATTGAGTTGTGCAATCCGACTCCTCGGCCATCATGCATCGAGATGCGTGATTGGTGGCACGAGGATCGAGGCATGCATATATTTGTGAAATACATTGCTATGCCCCTTTCCTGCTCTCTGTTACAGCAAAATGAAGAATCAGCAATTTTTCGGGACTTGGCACGCATTTCAAGAAAAAGTGCAAACAGAGGCTAATCGGGGCATCGTCGTGGATTTCAGCGCCAAGACAGCCCAACATGCATCATTCATCAGAATCAGGCGTACCCGCTCAAGGCCGCTGACTTTCTTAGTTAATTTGTAAATTAATTAGGAATTTGTATTTATTTCGGACTGTAATATTTTGGACTGTAATATTCTTTTATTCAGACTGTATTATTTATTCGGACCCTCTGCGCGAGGGCATAATTGTAATAAGTGTGGGTGAGTATGGTGTATGTCTTCCAACCCCACGTCTTTCTTCCCTTTTATTTACCTGCTTATGATGGTTAGATATAGGGCATATTTCGATTAGCATACAGTATGACAGCATGTTTGCATCATTCATCTGTTTTGCACGCACCAGGCTCGGCGCATCATACAAACTCCATTTGTATTTCAATTCCAAATTGAATACATGTTAGTTGTTGCATTTCACATGCCATGTTTAGAATAGCCGAGCCTGCTATAGTTTGCATCTTTGCATGTGTCGCATTAGGCAATTCTGTATACTTAGGATCCATGCATGGATTTCTAATCGGCTTTTGTTTTGGCTTGGAGTACTAGGTAAGTTTTATGCTTTAGCATCCTTGCATGCGTGTGAGTGACTGCCATGAATAGCATGCTTACCATGAGGCTATGTGCTTATGTGATATAACTGCCTTGAATGCCTGTGGGTGGAGGTTGAGTTACTTGGATTGGGACAATTCATCAAATGTCTGTTTTAAGCCCACTAGATAGTGGCAAAATCATTTTTTTCTAAGCCCACCTGAGGGTGGCAAATCCGCGTCTTAGCCTACCTGTGGGTAGCACCATCAAACCATTTTCAAACAAACAGACGTG
Organism: Camellia lanceoleosa; assembly: GCA_025200525.1. Lineage (NCBI taxonomy): Eukaryota > Viridiplantae > Streptophyta > Magnoliopsida > Ericales > Theaceae > Camellia > Camellia lanceoleosa. The sequence continues at coordinate 19,030,636 of CM045766.1, read as the reverse complement.
AAATGTTTTGTTCCAATTCAGGCGATTCAGTCTATACTTGTATACTGTGCGCATCACATAATAACCTAGGCTAATAACCTGAGTAAGAACTCACAATGTTTTCAAAAACAGATATCATGGTTAGTAGAGGCCGGTCTTTGACCCAAGGAAGGGTGCTACGGCGACCTTCTAATCGTACCCAAGTTCCCGAGCCGAGGCAACTTTGGTGATGACGGACACGTGGCCTTTTGGCACCGAGTCAGGGTTTCCTAAATTTCCCATTAGTAAAACATTTAGGTGGCGACTCTGTATCTGGCAAAGCAGTCCATGTTTGGCACTTCTTTCAAAAAATCTGTTTTCTCAAAACGATTTGCCGGATTTGGACTCTTTGGTTCAGGATTAAGAACCGTGACATTTGAGTCCTTCGAATTGTAGTGACCCAATATCGAACCAGAATGGGGGGGGACTCGCACTCCCTTCCCCCGGGATGCGTTCGGGGACGTCTACAGTTTCTGGCGACTTTGCTAGGGACTTAGAGAACTTGACTCAAACTCATGATATCTGGTTTTGACTACACTTGTGTGTTCCTTTGCATTGCATTTGCATTGGTGCGCCTAGGACACCGTGTTTGCCATATGCCATTCCCGAACGATTTGTCGGAGGCTTGTCTTGTCAAGTCATGTCCGTAAGGCTGATCGGCTCTGGGCTCTGACAGCATGGGAACACAAACCCCGGTTTTATCGAGGCACCCCTTTTTGACCATTCAACCTAGTACATATTCGGATCCATAGTGACCATCCCAAACTAGGACAGGTTGCTTACCCGTTTATAGGTTGTTTGAAGCCGCTGCGTGCGTAGTGAAACCCTAGTTCCTAACAAAATAGGACAGGGAAACCCTACCCCAACATAGGGGTGTTTTGGCTCTCACTTATCTGCTATGTGCTTGTTAGAGTGCGTCTCTACAGGGAATGCATGTATCAGTTGAGTTTGGGCATCAGGCCTACGGGCATCAGTCAGTATCTGAGAATCAGTTGTCTGCGGATATCGGATTCAGTTTAGGGGAACAGTGATACAGGAACAGTGATCAGTGGTTGAGGACAGTGTATTTCCAGCTTATCAAACTGCGTGTTGTATGCCCGACTGTGTGTTGTGTGTATTTAATTTAAGCTGTTATCCGCCTGCTTTTACGTCATTTATTTCCTTTTGCTTTATTATCTTTTTGCTAGGCGCTTTTGGCACGATTGCTTCCAAACCAGTCGATACTCCCCAAGCTCTTTGGACACGAGGCCGCCGACTCAACCGATCCGAGGATCTAGTTGACGGACATCCAGTGTTCTACTCATTACCCCCAGTCACCAGAAGAAGGCCAAGGAGGCAAAGGTGTCGTAACACGGATCACCGTAATGAGCCTACTTTAGTGGCGAGCATACGGGTTGAGATTGCTTCGCTAAAGAGATACACTTGCCAGTTATTCAGATGGAACCACAGGCCACACCAACTATGGAGGCGATGATGCGCCAGATGCATGAGAGCATGAAACAAATGCAAGATGATGCTATCCGGCAAGCGGACTTTTCTAAACAAAGAAGTCATTATGGCCCAACAAATCAATCGATCACCAGACATAACAGAATACGCTCTGCTTTACATCGATTCTCCACCACTGCTCCATCGCTCGAGCAGGCACCCACTGGTCAGAATACCCTGCCAAATCCTCAGAATGCCCCTCCAAATCCTCAGAATACCCAGAACACCCAGAATACCCTCCCAAATCCACAAAACGCTTTGCCAAACTTCCAAAACACTCCAGAGGACACGAATCTTCCAACGGGACTGGCTCCGCCCCCGCTTCCGCCGCAACTGTCCAAGAATCTTACACCTAATCACCCGGACTCTCCATTTGAGTTCGAGGTAGACCAGAACGAATCGACCAAGTTGGAAAAGCCCTCCAAGAAGTCGCAGGGGGTGAAGGCCATCCCAGACATTGAAGACGGCTACACTGACGTAGCCGTGACACTGCCGGACAGATTTAAGATGCCGCAGATTGACCGTTTTGATGGGTCTGGAGATCCTATGGTCCATCTCCGACTATTTTCAGACATCTTAAGGCCGATGGGCTTAACCCGATCACGTGCTTTCTTTGTTCTAGAGAACTTTGTCGGGGTTGCGCCATCCGTACGCAAAATTGGAAGATAATGTGAAGAGGAACTGGGATGAGATGGATGAGGCCTTCGTTGCTCAGTATTCGTATAACACGCAGATCGAGATTACAACACGTGATCTCGAGACAACGAGGCAGGAACAAAAGAGACTTTCTCTGATTTTGTAACTCGGTGGAGAGCAAAGGCATCAATGATGACCTTAAGGCCAACAGATAAGGACCAAATTCGGATGATTGTAAGCAACCTCCAACCCAAGTTAATGCAGAAAATGATCGTACTCCCTTTCCCCACCTTCTCAGATTTACACGAGATGGGGGTACAGATCGAAGATGCGATGAAGCAAGGTTTAATCGATCAGGACCGAGAACAGCCCCGAAGGACATTCAACCGCAATAACAACGCAGGCCCGAGTGGCGCTGCCAACACAAGAACTTCAGAGGTCGGTATGGTCACCACCACTCCTCCTTCTCAACCAAGGCCCGCAGCAGCCACACCCTTTTCCAGTGCCTCCGGGGGCAGTAGCCAAGCACCGAGATATCAATCCAGAGGCCAAAGAACCTTCACTCCACTATATATGCCCCTGTCCAAGGCTCTGGGGGTGTTAATCAGGAAGAAACATCTGACACCCCTGGAACCGAGGCCACTACCGAATCCACTCCTTCCCACAACCCAGCCAAGCATCAGGCGTACCACCAAAGAAAGATGGCCATGACACGATCAATGTTTCCTCAAGGCCACAAGATTCAAGACCTCGTTGACAAGAACATCATCGTATTCTCCCGAAAGACCCAACGTCACAACTAACCCACTCAAGACGTAACCAAGATCCACCACCCAAAAGAGTCAACCTCATCCAAACCGGGTCGCTTTCACGATCCTAGTATCTATATTACTCCCTCTCACCTACCTAAGCCGGAGGTGATCCTTCCTGATTGCACCGACTTGTGCATGTTGGACACCTTCACGACCCAATCTGAGCCAGAGGTAGTGACCTCCGAAGTTGGAACGGGGCAGGTTTCAGAAGGGAACAGAATTGGTGAGTCTGGAATGGGACAATCTGGGAATCTAGCTAGAAGAGCTTATGATCCGAGTGAATATATCTTATCAGTAGGCCAGTCCAAGCTGAGTGTGGGGTTGCCAGAGAAGATTGAACTGTGCATGATCCGGGGGGACAGACCTGAACAAGGGGCAGATGATCTGACTACAATAGAAGAGGACTTCGCCAACCTCCAGTTCTTCAACGACCAGGAAGCACGGGATGCAACAATCAATTGGTTTGAATATGGGGAGTCGGCAGAGGTTGCTGGATGGCTAGATGATCAGCCAGATATTGTGGAAATTCAGCCAGAGCAAGGCCCGGCAGGGGCAGAAGTATCAATGATGGCCGGAAGGGCCGAGAGTCAGAATGAATTGCCGGAGAGCGCCGGTACAAAGAATTTCGCTCGGGATCAAGATATTGTGAAAACCGAACAACAAACCGTACTAACACTGGAGGAGCAAGAGAAGAGGTGGGATTCTGAGAGAATCCGGAAAGCCAAGAACCATGAAGAGGTTGAAAGTGCTGTGAGCACAAGAGCAGGACATGCTGTGAGCATATGGGATGAAAGTACCGAGAGTACAAATTTGCCGGAACCAGATAGGTGCCTATTGGACGCTAATGGGATGTGGTGGGAAGACGATGACCTATGTCTTGCCCACACAGATGAAGATTGGGCAGGCGCTCAACCAGATGATACTTGGTACCTCGATGAGGTGGACCACATGACCAGGAGTGGGCGGTATTTCAAACCCCCACACCTAGACCAACCCGAAACATCTGGAAAAGATAAAGAGGCGGAGAAATAGAGAGAGAAGCAAGTTGAAGAAGAGGCTGTACTGAGACAGTTAAAGAAAATACAAGCAGACATCTCCATCTGGGGACTGCTTATGGCTTCAAGGGTACACAGACAGGCTGTCCTATCTGCTATGGACAAAGCCAAACTTTCCATCGATACTACACCAGAGCAGCTGGTCGGCCTGGTCTTTCCGGGAGGGGGTTCCCCGGCGTTAACCTTCTCAGATAAGGAATTGCCGCCTGAAGGCGTGAATCATAACAAACCTCTCTACATCTCTGTTGAGTGTAGAGACAAGTGGATACCGGTGGTACTTGTTGATACCGGGTCTGCTATCAATGTCTGCCCAGTCAGAACGGCATATGCAATCGGGTTGAAACCCGCAGACTTCATACCAACCACTCAGGTGATCAGAGCTTATGATAATACCAGTCGAGAAGTGATGGGGACTGTCAAAATTCTGACTCAGGTTGGTCCAGGACAACACAACATTGAATTTCATGTCTTGGACGTTCCCGCAACCTTCAACTTGCTCTTGGGGCGGCCGTGGCTGCACCAAGTGAAGGCAGTCTCTTCCACTCTACACCAGATGCTGAAATACCCTCACGGGAAGGGGGTAGCTATTGTGTTCGGAAATTCATCCATCCATCCGCCGCCAGAAGTGTCTACGCCGGTTTTGGAGATCGAGCACGGCACGGAGGATGTGTTCCTGTCGGGGTTCACTTTGGCAGAGGCTCGGGTAGTGCAAAATATTATGGTCAGGAATGAAGGTGTATGCGTCGCTGCTCAATCCGTCTACCTCATGAACAAGCTATAACATATCCCCGGAATGGGATTAGGAAGAAGCGGCAGGAAAGGAGTCGCAGCATTGGCCGAAGTGCCACATAATCCGCATACCTTTGGACTGGGTTATCTGCCCACCAAAGAGGACTGGGTGAGGAAAGGAAAAGAAATGGCCAGCAGAGCCAGAGCGAAGCAGGCTGGGAAGCCTTTTGACTTAATCCACAGGCCCATCTGGGGTACCCTGAACGGACGATTCGTCCGGGAGGGGGAGGACTTTCCATTTTGCGGCTTCCCAGAGCCATGGTTAAACACGGAGAAGAAGCGCGTACCAGGTTTCGAAATCTTCTTCGACCTACAACTATCTGGGGATGATGTTGCCACAGAGCAGACAGACCCAACAACTGAGGTTGAGCAGAATAAGGCAGTGGATTCTGAGGGCACAGAATTGGAAATTGGGGTAGCACTGGCATGCCTCCTCTCTGATCTTCCGATCGACCAAGAGTGCTTGGGGGATAACTTCTTGATGTCCATGATTGGGGATGAAACGGCTGCGAGCCGACCAGCAGCTATCTTGGATGCATCAATCACACCCTCTCTCACTTGGCAGTACGAGGAGGGATTTTTGTCCAGCAGTTCCGGGTCAGGTAGTGAGCCGGAATCTGATTCCACCGAGTCCTGTGAGTCGGAATCAGGTTCCAGCTCGACTGAGTCTGAGTCTGGTACTCCTGGGGATGTTAACCCGGATGCCACAGCCCTGTCCAGGTCGTCTTTTTCCTTTTCATTTGAGTCTGTTGTAACCAATGAATCGGACGATTTGGATGTGCCTAATGAGAATGAACTATCTGTGGTTTCCGAGTACTTTTATGTGCCCCTAATTTATTGCATTAATTCAGACTTTCAAAATTTTGATCAAAACGACGAGGACGAAGTCCCTCCGGTTTTACAACGTTTAATTGAACAAGAGCAAGAGAGATTTGTTAAACCATTAATGGATGAAATCATTTCCGTGAACATTGGTACTGAGGTGGACCCGCGGCTGGTCCAGATCGGGTCCACGTTGTCTTCGGAGGAACGCGAGCGCTTAGTCGCTTTATTAAAAGATTTCAAAGATGTTTTCGCGTGGTCCAACGAAGACATGCCTGGAATCGATCTTGAGATTGTACAGCATCGGATCCCCCTTGACCCCGAGGCCCGACCTGTCAAGTAGAAGCTCAGAAGGATCCGCCCGGACTGGGCTCTCAAGATTAAGGAAGAGGTCACCAAGCAAATTGACGCAGGCTTCTTGCTGGTATCTGAATATCCGACTTGGTTGGCCAACATCGTTCCAGTGCCAAAGAAAGATGGCAGGATCCGGGTGTGTGTAGACTTCAGGGATCTGAACAGAGCTAGTCCAAAGGACGACTTTCCCCTGCCGCACATCGATGAGTTGGTAGACTTCACAGTAGGGCATGCACTGCTCTCATTCATGGATGGCTTCTCGGGATACAACCAGATAGTGATGGCGCCAGAGGACAGGGAAAAGACCGCATTTACCACCCCGTGGGGGACATACTGCTACCGGGTAATGCCGTTTGGGTTGAAGAACACTGGAGCTACTTATCAACGGGCCGCGACCACAATACTACATGATATGATCCACAAAGAGGTTGAGGTGTATGTGGACGATATGATTGTCAAGTCCAAGGAAAGAGAGGGCCACTACACTGCCTTGCACAAGTTTTTTCAAAGGATCAGGGAATTCCGGTTGCAGCTAAACCCTCAAAAATGTACGTTTAGTGTTACAGCGGGGAAATTGCTAGGGTTTCTGATTACACAAAGGGGCATCGAGGTCGACCCTTTCAAAATCAAGGCCATCTTAGAAATGCCACCACCAAGGACTGAAAAGGAGGTGCGAGGCTTTCTGGGTAAAGTGCAATTCATAAGACGGTTTATTTCAGAACTAACCTTGACTTGTGAACCACTTTTTGGCCTCCTGAAGAAAGGAAAGAAGTTCCAATAGGACGGCCGATGCCAAGCTGCATTTGAACAGATTAAAGAATATCTACAGAACCCACCCGTTTTATCGCCACCGGAACCAGGGAAACCGTTGATTTTGTATCTATCAAGAATCAAACTACAATGGGTGCATGCTTGCACAAGAATCGAAGACAAGGCGTAAAGAGCCATTTACTATCTCAAAGAAGAAGATGTTGGAGTATGAGACCCGATATACACTTGCCGAAAAGGCTTGCTTAGCTCGTGTGGGCTACCGGAAGTCTGCGGCACTACTGTTAGCTCACTCTGTAATGTTGGTTTCATGACTTGATCCCATCAAATATCTCTTGAGAAACCAACTTACGGGTAGGCTAGCTCGTTGGTTGCTGTTGCTCTCCGAATTTGATCTCACATATATGGCGCGCAAGTCAGTAAAAGGAAGAGCAGTGGCAGAGTTCCTTGCCGACCACCCGGTTGAGGGGGATGAAGCAGTTGAATATTTGTTCCCGGATGAATCAATTCTGCATATCGACGAAGAGATCTGGACGATGTACTTTGACGGGGTGTCAAATCAACACGGGTATGGGATAGGAGTGTTGCTGATAGCACCCGATGATTCCCGTATCCCTCCCGCCTTCAAACTCCGGTTCAAAGTCTCGAATAATGAAGCAGAATATGAGGCGTGTATCGCTGGTCTAGAAGCAGCCCTGGAACTAGGGGCAAAACGACTGGACATTATTGGGGATTCAAACCTTATTGTGTCTCAAGCTAAAGGAGACTGGAAAGTAAAAGAGGAGAAGATGATGATGTATCACCAAACCTTGGATTTGCTGATTCCTCGGTTTGAGAAGTTAATTTTTACTCATCTACTAAGAGAGAACAACAGGTTTGCAGATTCTTTAGCAACTCTATCTTCGATGATAGACATCCCGTGTGGAGTCCGAATGCGTCCAGTCATTATCGACCAGAAATTTGCACCTGCCTATGAGTCGATTGCAGCCATAGATGGAGTTCAGGATGAACACCCTTGGTATTACGACATCTGGAACTTCTTGGAGACAGAAACATACCCGCTAGGGGTAAATGCCAAAGACAAGAGGGCGATCAGAAGAATGGCAGTCCAGTTCATCATCTGCGGGGGTAAGCTGTATAAACGGGGTCATCTGGGAATGCATAAACTGTGCGTTGATGCTGAAGAGTCAAGATCCACGGGGGTGAATGTGGTGCACACATGAATGGGGTAATGTTGGCACGGAAGATCCTTAGACAAGGTTATTACTGGTCCACCATGGAGGAGGATTGTATTGGCTTCGTCCAGCGATGTCACAAGTGTCAAATTCATGCAAATCGCATGAACATCCCGCCGTCAAAGCTGTACAACATGACTTCGCCATGGCCGTTTTCTGTCTGGGGAATTGATGTAATCGGAGCTGTTACACCGAAGGGGTCAAATGGGCATGAGTTCATCTTGGTAGCGATAGATTATTTCACGAAGTGGGTCGAGGCCCAATCATACGCGGTGTTGAAGGCTTCGCATGTCGCGAAATTTATCAGAAACAACATCATCTGTCCACGAGTCCCAATGAAATCGTTTGCACAATGGTTCCCACTTCAAGAAAGAGGTGATTGATTTGTTGGAGAAATACAATGTGGCTTTTCATAAGTCGTCTACTTACGGCCGCAAACCAACGGAGCGATTGAGGCCGCCAACAAGAACATCAAGCGCATCTGCGAAGATGGTGGAAACCTATCGGGATCGGCGGATAAGCCGCCGTTTGCTCTGTGGGGCTCTGAGGACTTCGATCGTAACTTCTCTTTGGGGCGACTCCGTACTCATTGGTCTATGGGATGGAGGCCGTTCTGCCTATTGAGATTGAGGTTCCGTCATTACGAGTATTGGCTCGATGCGGATAGCCAAGCGGATTGGCAACAAAAGCAGTTGAGGAACTCATGCTTTTCGATGAAAGAAAATTTGAAAGCACTGTACCATATCCAAGGCTATCAACGCAAAATCGCCCGGGCTTTTAACAAGAAGGTTAAGTCTAGGAATTTGAAAGAAGGAGATTTAGTACTCAAAGACAACCGAGCTCCCATCCATGACCCAAGGGGCAAGTTTAGACCTAATTGGACTGGTCCCTATATTATCAAGTCAATCTGGTCAGGTGGAGCTGTGGTTCTGATGGACCTAGATGGCTTAGAATTTTCTCAACCGATCAACATGGACAAGTTGAAGAAATACTACCCCTGAGAGGCTCGCTAGGCCGAAAACCCGAAAGGGCGACCTAGGCAAGATTCAGAGCATAGAAAATTTGAAATTATAAAAACTGAGCTCGCAAGGTTGAAAACCCGCAAAGGGCGGCCTTGGCAAAAGTTAGAGCGCAAAAGGAGAGTAAAAATACCCGAGCGAACCCAAGCCTGAACTACGTAAGGCTTGATTCCCATCTTTGGGATACGTAGGCAGCTTCATCTTGAAGTTCAGCCACAATCTTTTCCCCGATCAACTTTGTCCATTTTGATCATCTCAGCCATCTCTATTCATCAGCATTCATCGTGATCTCCGGTACAGTGCCATTCAGACTAGGGGCAACTTTCCGTTGCTATGAATTGCCGAGGCACTCTTCAAACTAGGGGCAACTTTCCAGTTGCTAGGATTCGGCGTTGTACATTTCAGTGACAGATCTCAGGTGTGTCCAGTTCTAATCCATATCGAAAATAGTTTGAAAAGTTTTAATAAAAGTTGACTTTCTTCAAATTAATCTTTTCACAATTAAGACCATTTTTGGACCAAAGCGGAGAATTTTCAGTACCACAACCTTCAATTTCATTGATTTCAAAACAGAGTTCTTTTGCTCTTACATACAATTGAAGTTGCTTTTTATTACATTCATAAAGAAAACTTGAAAGTACTAATAAAGTAATAAATCTGGGGCATAGTTAAGTCAGGTGTCCCTGCGCCCCCTTCCAGAGCTAGTTGAAGCCTCTGATGCCGACCTAGGCCCAACCTGCGCTTCTTCATTAAGCCAATCCCAGCACTCGTCAGACAAAGTGCAATTAAAAGTAAGGGCAGGGGCCAGAAGCTCTCTAACTCTCCACGTCGCGGCTTGCCGAGCCAGCTGTGCACCTCGAACTGGAAATGTAGCCGAATATTCTATCCCCTCCGGTGGGCAAGTTTGATCATAGCCGAACTGGCGCAGAATACGGAATGGGAAATAGAATACACAGTGAGTCAAGCCGATCAGTCGAATCCCGACCTGCCGGGACATGCTGTAGCTCATCGCCGGGAGATTGAGCCAAGGGCAGCGCCAAGTAATGCCTTCAGCTGACAAATTGCACATCCATTCAAACCACCAGCTCTCATCAGGGGCATTGACTAGGCGTTGCCGAAAGAAGTAGCCGCGAGCTGAGTAAGCAGGGCAAGAGTCTACAACTTGCAATTTATCCATCAACCATATCTGGGGAGGGATGAAAAATGAGAGAATAAAGAATAGAGAGACATGCGATGAGAGAAAAGTAAGATGAGGGTTTTGTGAGCAAAATCGAGCCCGAAGGCCGAGTGATGTGAGCAAATACATATGAGAGCTTGGGTGGGAAACATTACATGGCGATAGTGGACTCCACTGTCTGGTTGTCTCCGTAGTAGAAGGCATCGCACCCATCAATGTCTCGGCCAGAGTCATGGCAATGCAACTCTTTCCCTCTTTCAAACCTCGAGCGACTTCAATCAAACGGACGCTGGATCCTCCGGAGCCCGAGACAAACAGAAAGTGAGATAGTAGGCACAAGCAGAGGGCGTGCTGCCGGAAGCCTTGCTAATGATGGTCGCTGCGGTCACCAGCATCAGAGAATCGGTAAATCAGGCTCGGAATGTCCAGCATTCCGTTGCAGATCAGGGACCGAGCATCATGCGCGTTGAGTCCGCACATCCGTCCTAAGGTCTGGGCATAGCCAAAATTGAGCTGGGGCAAGATTTCCTCGCCTCGCTCGGATTCCATCAAGGCTTGAAAATCTTCAAAAGTCGAACATACCTCTTGCCCGCCAAAGCTAAAGACGTGCGTCACCGGGTTCCAAAACTTCGTCGCAGCACAGAGGAAAGGAAGATGTAACGGAGTCCGGCCCAGCGTGAATAGTGCATTCAAGCCGAAACCCCGGAAATTCAACTTCTCCGAGCCATTTAAAGAAGAAATCCAAGATGTGAGATTTTCTGCGAGAAACGCCTCCATTTTTGTGAGAAACGGTGATGAAATGAATAAGTTCCAAGGCTGGGGCTTTTATAGGGGGCTAAAACACTATTCAAGGGACACTTGTCAAAATTCTAGAGGTTGCGGGGGAAGTGGCCGGCCGGCCATCTATCCTAGTAGGCCGGCCACCCTCTAATCTCTAGCTACAAAATGCTTTCGGCCATGCATTGGTCCTGTTTTGCCCTCCGGAAGGAAGTTTGAAGCATTTCTAGGCATCGGGAATGTCGAAAGCCTCCATTTCTATCAATTTCGGATGCGTTCCATCATCCAGATTGTTCGTCCGAAGTATGCTTTGTTGTATTTTTGCTTATCGAGTGTTGTTCTGTTTATCGAGTTGTAAGTTTTGTCGAGCTGTCGCATTTTGTGTTTTGAGTTATTACCTTTTGTTTACACAATTTTGTTGAGTCTTGTTTATCGAGTCGTTAACATTGTTGTACTTTGCTTATCGAGTTGTAAACTTGCTGAGATTCTGTTATTTCTTAGTGAGTCGAGATTTTGATTTGTTGCGTCGGTTCATTACCTGACCCGGTAAATACACAAGGCACATTTTCATTCAATTCCATTTTGTGTAAAATAAAATGATGCGATGCGATGCTAAGAAATCTCAAATACAAACATCTTTTCAAAAGCTGTTTCATTCCATCATGTTCTACAACAAATAAAGGTACAAGTTTTACAGAAAATAAAACTGCCTAACAATGTGCAAAGTGCTACAAACTACTAGCTAAAAAGTAAAATAAAGCAGGAAATAACATCAGTATCCTCGGGAACGGGAATAAGGAGGCCCTCTCATCCTCTTCTGTGGGACAACCTCTGCACCATCATCACCATCCGGATCAGAGCTGTCATCCTCCGGATCCCCCTCGGCCTCGCCTTCGCTCCCGAAACCAAGACCGGAGCCTCCCTCCCCAGGAGATGTCTCTGACTCACGGCCTACAACCTCCTCCTCCTCATCCTCGACAATGGGTGCCCTGCGTCTGCGAGATGGCCCCGCTCCTCGAGCTCCTCGGTAAGGCCTGGATGGCCCAGCTCCTCGAGTCCCTGTACCTCGAACATGTCCAGCACTTCGACCTCTCTGAGAAGGCCCTGGTGGCCTGGCCCGCGGCGGAGCATATACGGGAGGCATCTGAAAATGGAAAGTGCAATACATCAGTTCAAAATGAAAAGCAGGTGCAAGGACAATATGTGAGTAGGGTGTGTGCCAGATGTGTGCCACACAGCCTATCATTGCAGTAGAATGTTCAAAACCAGCATGTCATCACAAATATGATAAATGCAAGGGAGATGAAGGGTACCAGGAAGCCCATGATGGACATCTGCGCCTCTCTACGCAGGACCATCCCCTCAAGTGAGGCCACCATCTCGAGCATCTGATCCATGTACTCCCGAGGTGGCTGCAGATAAAAGCTCAAGTCATCAATAAATAAGCAACTGTCAAAATGTCTGTGTGATAAATGAAAAATGGTAGAACATACCGGTGGTGAGTCAGGATCACTGACATATCTGTGACCAGGCATCGGAGGCTCTATAGGGATCGGAATCGGAGAAGTAGTCCCATACTGCCAACTCATCAACTCGGTCGGCATGTCTGGCCATCCAGGATGATAAAGGGACGGAGGGATCGGAGGGATCGAACTACCTCTACCCCTAGATGCACCAGCTCTGTTGGAAGAGGGGATGTCTGCAGCACGGGCGCGACTCGAAAATGGTGCGCCAGTGGGCCTCAGTGGCGCAGCCCGCACTCCCGTCAAGGGGGGCATCAGATATATACGGCGATAGGTGGTGTAGTCCCCCTCTATGAGATATAACAAAGCGTCGGTGCCCTGCATAGCACTGATGACCTCCTGGGAAGAGAGTCTATCGGCAGTCTGCATAGTGACTGGAGGTACAGCGGGAGGGTCCTGAGAATCATACCCCCAAATCTGACGCTGAAAGCGTTCCCCCAGGAACCACGCCCTACCAACTAGTCCCTCGAGCAGGAACCTATACTGGGAACCACTCGATCCTCCGGGGTACTGATTTTGGAGATCATCGCCAAGGCGCTTGGTACGCCAAATGTCTGCGGATAGCCAGTGCATAAATCAATCAGAAATCAGGAATGTACAAAGCATATCAAAGATGAAAGTGAAAGGAACTGAGAGTTCTGAAATACCTCTGTCGTCCTCACAGTATCAAAATATTGTCGCAGATAGAAGAGAGTCTCTCGAGGTCTCGATAGGTGCTCGCCCTCGAATACTAACGAGTATGGAGTCATAAGGATCCCTGCCACCTCCATCTCCGGGGCTAATGTGGGAAAGTATACGTACACCCATAGCTGAGAAAAGCAGTGCGGAATGTGAATACAAAGTGCTAAAGGCAGAATATAGAATGCAAAGTGCGCCGTGTGTGCAATGAACAAGTAATGAGGACAAAAAAGTAAACCAAAAGGCCAGAATGTACCCCCCAGGCTCTCCAGTATCCGCCGAGTAAGTCCCCCCGCCCACGTGAGACAGCACTCATATAACAATAAAGGGTAGCTGAGCGTGCCGCCTAATCATCTTGGCCGACTGTGATAGGTCCACTAGGGCACTCAAGAGATCTGACCCCAGTGTTCCCCTATCGACAAACAAAGTAGTCGAAGAGGAACATGAGGAAACCGGGTGTCTTGCTCAATCTCCTGAGACTCGGGCTCCATCTCGGCCTCCGGGCGGGAAGAGAACCAAGTATCTGGGACTCTCCGGAAGCTCTGTCTCTGGTAGGCGAGCCCCAATAGATGAATCCAAGCGACCTCCCACTCACCCATATCCTCGTCGTAGGAATGGGTCCACCGCCACGCCTAGGCAGTGAGTACAAAGAAAGTCTAGTGGGGTCATGGTCATATCCCCGTGGCGAGAAAAATGGAAAGAATTGGTGGTGTCCCACCATCTCTCGCCAAAGCGGCCAACAAGGTCCTGGCGATATGGCCTTCGTGATAACCCCTCTGAGAATGCTCCAAACCCGTGAGTCGACCCGGATCGGACAACCTCCGGAAGCTCAAGATACCACTCTCTCATGACAAAGAGAGCCGTATCCTCGTATAGTCACGAGAGCCAACTGCGTTCGTAATGAATACATGTGTTCAAGACGCAAGAAAATACAAGCTGTGCAAATTGAAATGAACAAAAGTGTGCAAATTGAAATGAACAAATGTGTGCAAATGAAATGAATGAGCTATGTACAAATCGATTAAATGTGTGTTCACTTCAAATCTGGTTGCGTGTTCAAGAATCCGTGTTTTGGGCTGCGTGTTCAATTCCTAATCGATTAAATGTGTTCACTTCAAATCTGGGCTGCGTGTTCAGTAAATCCGTGTTTTGGGCTGCGTGTTCAATTCCTAATCAGTGGGCTGTGTGTTCACTTCAAATCTGGGCTGCGTGTTCAGTAAATCCGTGTTTTGGGCTGCGTGTTCAATTCCTAATCAGTGGGCTGTGTGTTCACTTCAAATCTGAGCTGCGTGTTCAGTAAATCCGTGTTTTGGGCTGCGTGTTCAAATTTCAGAAAAATTAGTGGGCTGTGCGTTCACCTCAAATCTGGGCTGCGTGTTCAGTAAATTTGGTATTTGGGCTGCGTGTTCAAATTTCAGAAAAATTAGTGGGCTGTGCGTTCACCTCAAATCTGGGCTGTGTGTTCAGAAAATCTGAGTTAGGGCTGTGTGTTCTACTCTTAATCAGTGTGGGCTGTGTGTTCACTATCTATCTGGGCTGTGTGTTCAGAAAGTCAGAGTTTAGGGCTGTGTGTTCTACTCTTAATCAGTGTGGGCTGTGTGCTCACCATCAACTTGGGCTGTGTGTTCAGTAAATCTGAGTTAGGGCTGTGTGTTCTACTCTTAATCGATTAATGGTGTGTGTTCACTATCTATATCTGAGTGTGTGTTCGAAGTCGAGTTTAGGGTCAGTGTTCTACTCTTAATCAAGGTGGGTGTGTGCTCACCATCAACTTGGGTCGTGTGTTCAAGAACTGAGTTAGAACATGTGTTCTATTCTTAATTAGTGTGGGCTGTGTGTTCACTATCTATCTGGGCTGTGTGTTCAGAAAGTCAGAGTTTAGGGCTGTGTGTTCTACTCTTAGTCATGTGTGTGCTGTGTACTCATTTTCAACTTTGGGTTGTGTGTTCGACAAATCAGTATTTGAGCCGTGTGTTCAATTTCTAACTAATGTGTACCATGCGTTCACAATCAGTCAGTGAGCTGTGTGTTCAAGAAATTCAAGTGTGTCTAAGTCACATGTTCAAAATGCAAGTAAAATACTATGTCATAAGCTAAACCGCATGTTCAAGCATGGCAAAGCTACAAAATGTAAAAAAAAATATAGCAAATGAAGTAAAATACCTCTCGTGCCTCGTGAGAGAGGTGCTGCTCCGGCTCTCGCAAAAGAAGATACCCGGGTACCCGATCGTTGAACTCGGTGAAATAATGAGCGCATGAAGCCTATGTCTTACGTGAGCGTATCGATCGGGAACAAAAGGGCGGACCCTCGGGGGCAATGCCATAATGTCAAAATCATCTCCGGCACCCGAAAGACCTCCACCGTAAGGAAAATGACCCGCCATTTTGAGGAATCTGCAAAAGGAGCAAAAATGAGCAAAAATGAGCCAAAATTGAAAAAGTCAACAAAAGTCAACTCTTGGGGAACGAAAAGTCAACAAAAGTCAACTCCCGGGAAAATTTTCCAAATGTTGAGACAAACTTACCTCAGGTGGTGAAAACGAGAAAAGGAGCCCCGAAATCAAAATTTGATCGGTTCAAAGTGATTAAAACTAAAGGATTTCGCGGAAACAACTTGCGTGGAAGGCCGAAAAGCGCGTATAAAGTGCAGATCTGAAGGAAAAATGGTTTGGGGAGCAAGGGAAGGAGTTTTTGCAGCTATGGAAGTGATTTCGGAGGCATTGGATGAGCCTATATATAGAAATAACCAAAATGACCAAAATGCCCCTACTTTTGGGCAGGTGGCCGGCCGGCCACCTTTTCTGGCTGGCCGGCCATTTGCTTTATTCCCCCTGGCCGAAGGCTTCCCCAAGGACAACCACCTGGCCGGTGGTGTTCCCCACCCCCTCCCCTACCTCTCTGCAAATTTTGAGGAAGATTGGAGTTTCCGGGACCCGAAAAAGATCAAGAAAAGTGCACTTTCTGGCGCCGAATTGCTCCGCCGGAACTTCAGCTGCAATTTCTGACACGTGTCTCATCATCACTCGTCAAAATCAAGGTGTATCCTTTTTGAACATGTTGTAACCTCTCCGGGAGGTGAATCGAGAGGTCATGATCAAGTTGCCTTCACGAAATGCTGCGTTTTCATTTCATTGTTTCGCAACAAGCAGGCATACGATTTATGCTCGTTTTGCATTGTTTCGCATGTAACTTGCATTCTCATAAGTATTTTGCATTGTCATGCATGTTTTCTTGATGTACCATACCTCTATACTTGAGTGTGCGTTGTCACGCGCGTCCCTTTCTTGCATTGCGATGCGTTCACCCGCCGACACTGCGTGTGTCAGACTTTTGGAATTACAGGAATCACATTGAATATATGTTGTTAGCATATTGTTCTTGTTGAATTTCTCTATTTTTGCAGGCACGATATTGTATATATGGTTCATTTGAGGCTGGTGCGACCAGACGAATCGCACAGGTATCGTATCTTCTCCGTGTGAGGCGCGACGAGAATTGAATGATTCTCCGCATTCCTAACTGCATGAAATGTAGTTGTTGCTTTGCATTCTTGCTTAAAACTGTTGCATCTATTTGTCAATACTTGCTTCATTACAGCTTGCTGCACTTGCATGATCACCTGGCTCTATGCCTATCATTTTGGATTTTGCCCCCTTTGCCTGCGGGCACGCTTGCGGGCACACATCTCTGTTCATCTTTTATGATTGTCTAAGTCCTCGGCCTTGTCAAAAATGGGTCGTCTCTGGGCTTTGACATTCACTCCCGTCACTTCTTGACTTCCGAGTTCTGTCAAAGAGGGGCAACTGTAGACACCCCATTTTTGACCAACCTTAAGACTCAGACGTCACTGATTGAGCGCTCGGTGATGTTGCATGTTGTGCTCGTTCAGAAGTCTCAGAGTCGCGGCCGTGCGCCATGCCTCCGGACTTCCGAACCCTCTTCTGTGCCTTGTCTCGGTTTGCGAACCAGACTCGGTTTTCTCCGTTTTCTTTTCTAAGGGGAGGGAGTGGTCCCGTAGACTATCTCTCAATGGCCGTGAGCTACATTTCGTGCCCGTAGGCCATTTTGCCCATTTCGGAGCCCGGTTCCCGGTTTTCGGAGCCGTCAGGCCATGTGCCTCGGTTCGGGACCACCCAACCATCTTCGATTCCTCCGATTTTTGGCATGCATCTCATTTACTCCCTTTCAAGGAACACTGGGGTCTCAGATACCCACTTCGTGGCCGAACACCATTTTCGGTGCCTACAGCCTATTTTCGGGACCCCGAACTGTGTGATTTGGGCCCCGAGCATTCATTTTGCATCAGTTTTTGTTCAATTTTGGCAGGTACCTCTGTTTTAGCATCAGGAAGATCACTGGAGGGGGGGAGGCCAGCAATTATCTCAGATAACCAGTTATGCTCCTCCGGCGCCCGTTTTTCTCACTTCCGGGCTAATGTTGAGCACCCTAGGGCCATTTTCTTCCAACCAAAACTACATATTTGTGATGAGGAGACCTGGGAGGACCCTAAAAGTTTATGGCCGGCCAGTAATTCTGATTTTCATTTTTGAGCCTCTCTTTCAAGTTGAGTGTTGTGTCTCCTGTTTCGGAGTTGCCAAAATCCAACCTGGGGGTCTTGTTCTACACCCCTGGGAGGACACCAAAAATTGGTGGCCGGCCATTAATTGTTGTTTTCATCTTTGAGCCCTGGCCGGCCGGCCACGGGGAGTGGCTGGCCGACCATTGGGGTGGCCGGCCGGCCATCTTCAAGAAAAGTGCATGGCCGGCCTGCTTCCTCCTTTTGAACACTTTACAGCTGGGCAGCTGTGTCTCCAAAATATCTTTTCCTCCGGGGGATATTTTGGGAGGGAAAGCTTGGGTGCATTTCCCTCCCCTTTTACACCCCCTTTTGGTCCATTTAAGGGGCTGACCCTCTTCTTTGTGGAGGTTAGCAAATTTCTTCTCAAGACTTCATCTCCATTTGATTCCATCTCCATCTCCAAAAACCTCAAAAATCTTCAAGTCTCTAGCCCATTCCTTCATCAACACCAGGCCTCACCATCACTACTTCCATTTCAGCAGCAAAGGAAGGTTTTTCAGAGGCTAAGGACCAGCAAATTCAAGCCAAAACGCATCAAAAGACTTGTCTTCAAGGGTAAGTCTTCATTTCCCTTTTTCTAGCACATTTTTGCTTCAATTTTCTACCTTATTTGCCTATAGTTTTGGGCTCCATCCCCTAATGATTTTGTGATTATTTTGAGCCCCTCTACAACATTGAAGAAGGGCTCAACCTTGTTTGGCATCTCTATCATGCTCTTCTTTCAATACCTCTTAGAATGCCATTATTTTGCATACTTTCTTTAGCTTATGAGTGATTCATTTTCGAGCCTGATATAAACTGTGAGTGGGCCTATTTTGAGCCTCTCTTCAACATTGAAGAAGGGATCAACCATGTTTGGCCTCTCTATCATGCACTTTCTTTGTAATTCTCCATATTTACCGTAAAATTGCATGATTTATTTGGCCTATTTGTGATCTGATTTGGAGCATCTCATGAACTGATATTGTAATTATTTTGAGCCCCTCTTCAACATTGAAGAAGGGCTCAACCTTGTTTTCATGCTCTGCATGCCACTTGCTTTGAATTCATGTTTTATCCTTGCTCTTGCATGCTATTTTTAGCTCATGAGTGATCTGTTTTCGAGCATGAAATATACTGTGAGTGGGCCTATTTTGAGCCCCCCTTCAACATTGAAGAAGGGCTCAACCATGTTTGGTAACTCTATCTTACACTTGCTTCACAATTCCTCCAATTTACCGTAAAATTGCATGCTTTTTTAGGCTTGCTTAGCTTCTGTTTTCTGCCATCATCAGGCCTGAAAAGTGTATTATTTTGGCCTAATCTTCATATTTTGTTAAGGGTCCATGACTTTTTGATGCATCCTTTTGGTATCTCATGTTATAGCCTTTATTGGCTTTATTTTGCATGCTATGTTGAGCATATCTACATACTGAATTGGAGGATGTCATCTACTGAAAATGTGCATATTTTTGGTCCCTCTTTAATGTTGTAGAACTGTTTTTTTTAGTTTGAGCATTGTATATATCATTGGCTTCATTATTCCCCTCTTTTCCCCCATTTTTGCATGCTATTTTTTGCCATACTTGTGATTGTTGTTTGGCCATACTTTGTACTGGAAAAATGTGAGTTTTGGGACTGCCTAGCATCTGTGTTTACACTTCATGTCCATATTGTGCATGTTTGGCATAGCTGCAAGTCATTTCGGGTACTTAGCATAGCATTTCTGCATCGGTGTAATTTTGCTATAATTCGGGGGCTGTTTTTGCATCATTTTGACTGCTGAAATTGCATTTTCCCATATGCCATGTGCCACGTCTCATTTCGTATGCCATTTCATGCTTTAATCCATTGCCTCGGTTTGCGTGCCCGTGGGCACGCATTTCGAGGCACTTCATTTTCATCCATCGGCCTCTTATGTGAGTGCGGCTGAGGCCCTCTCATGTTAGTATAAGCCCAATCTGCATTTCGAATATCATTTCATGTTTTAATACATTGCCTCGGTTTGTGTGCCCGTGTGCACGCATTTCGAGGCAATCCTTTTTCATCTACCGGCCTCTTATGTGAGTGTGGCTGAGGCTCTCTCGTGTTAGTGTAAGTCCAATTTGCATTGCGTATGCCATTTCATGCCTTAGGATCATCGCCTCGGTTTGCGTGCCCGTGTGCACGCATTCTGAGACATCTCATTTTCATAGCATTGTGTATGTTAGGATTGCATTTTAGTTGCATTCATGCATATCATGCATATTACGTCGTGTTCGGGGTAGGAGTTAGCCCGGGCACGGGAAACGAGACGCGTTTCGTACTCCGAGTGACGGAACGGGTCTCAATTCCCAAGTCACCGACGCTCCGGATTATCCATGATGGAGTTAGGTTTTGTTGTAGCATTCATCTGCATTCATCCTATATTGAGTTGTGCAATCCGACTCCTCGGCCATCATGCATCGAGATGCGTGATTGGTGGCACGAGGATCGAGGCATGCATATATTTGTGAAATACATTGCTATGCCCCTTTCCTACTCTCTGTTACAGCAAAATGAAGAATCAACAATTTTTCGGGACTTGGCACGCATTTCAAGAAAAAGTGCAAACAGAGGCTAATCGGGGCATCGTCGTGGATTTCAGCGCCAAGACAGCCCAACATGCATCATTCATCAGAATCAAAGCTGACCCCGGCAGCCATTCTGACTTTCTTAGTTAATTTGTAAATTAATTAGGAATTTGTATTTATTTCGGACTGTAATATTTTGGACTGTAATATTCTTTTATTCGGACTGTATTATTTATTCGGACCCTCTGCGCAAGGGCATAATTGTAATAAGTGTGGGTGAGTATGGTGTATGTCTTCCAACCCCACGTCTTTCTTCCCTTTTATTTACCTGCTTATGATGGTTAGATATAGGGCATATTTCGATTAGCATACAGTATGACAGCATGTTTGCATCATTCATCTGTTTTGCACGCACCGGGCTCGGCGCATCATACAAACTGCATTTGTATTTCAATTCCAAATTGAATACATGTTAGTTGTTGCATTTCACATGCCATGTTTAGAATAGCCGAGCCTGCTATAGTTTGCATCTTTGCATGTGTCGCATTAGGCAATTCTGTATACTTAGGATCCATGCATGGATTTCTAATCGGCTTTTGTTTTGGCTTGGAGTACTAGGTAAGTTTTATGCTTTAGCATCCTTGCATGCGTGTGAGTGACTGCCATGAATAGCATGCTTACCATGAGGCTATGTGCTTATGTGATATAACTGCCTTGAATGCCTGTGGGTGGAGGTTGAGTTACTTGGATTGGGACAATTCATCAAATGTCTGTTTTAAGCCCACTAGATAGTGGCAAAATCATTTTTTTCTAAGCCCACCTGAGGGTGGCAAATCCGCGTCTTAGCCTACCTGTGGGTAGCACCATCAAACCATTTTCAAACAAACAGACGTGAAATGTTTTGTTCCAATTCAGGCGATTCAGTCTATACTTGTATGCTGTGCGCATCACATAGTAACCTAGGCTAATAACCAGAGTAAGAACTCACAATGTTTTCAAAAACAGATATCATGGTTAGTAGAGGCCGGTCTTTGGCCAAGGCGAAATGCTCATGAAGTGACCTTCCCCAATCGTACCCAAGTTCCCGAGCCGAGGCAACTTTGGTGATGACGGACACGTGGCCTTTTGGCACCGAGTCAGGGTTTCCTAAATTTCCCATTAGTAAAACATTTAGGTGGCGACTCTGTATCTGGCAAAGCAGTCCATGTTTGGCACTTCTTTCAAAAAATCTGTTTTCTCAAAACGATTTGCCGGATTTGGACTCTTTGGTTCAGGATTAAGAACCGTGACATTTGAGTCCTTCGAACTGTAGTGACCCAATATTGAACCAGAACTGGGGGGGGACTCGCACTCTCTTCCCCCGGGATGCGTTCGGGGACGTCTACAGAGAGCAATAAAACCAACCGAGGTATGTCTTAAAAATAAAGTAGAGTCGGAAGCAGAAGGATGAAACCCAAGCTTGGTAACAACAGTCTGAAATCGATCATATCAAGCATAAGAAGACTGCTTCAGACCATACAGAGCACACCGAAGACATCAAACCTGGCTAGAGGAATGGTGAAGGCTAGGAAGAGGATGCATGTAAACCTCCTCAATGAGATAGCCATTAAAAAAAGCGTTCTTAACATCCATTTAATAAAGAGGCCAAGAACGAATAGTAACAACAAAGATCAAAGTACGGATAGTAATCATTTCGGTAATAGGAGCAAATGTCTTCTCATAATCAATACCATACTCTTGGGAGAAACCTTTGGCAACCAGACGAGCTTTGTAGCGCTCAAGAGAACCATCAGAATGAGTCTTGACTTTGTAAACTCATTTGCAACCAACTAGATTCTTACCAACGGGCAAAGCAACCAACTCCCAAGTACTAGTTTTCTGTAGAGCAGACAACTTATCCTCCATAGCTTGAACCCAATGAGGATCTTGACAGGCCTCCTTGTAAGACTGAGGTTTTGAAAAGAGTGAATAGCAAACAAAAAAGTATGATAGGAAGCAAAAAACATGTAGTAGACAAACCTAACCTGTTTGGATGATGACGCGCTCAAGTAAGATATCAGTATGCAGCAAGATCAGAGTTGTCAGAAGCAAGAGGATCAGCAATAAGGGCAGAGACAACTGGTGGAGTAGAAGCCTTGTGACAAGAATAAACTAACAACAGAGGAGAAGAAGAAGCTGAAGAAGGAGAAGCAGCTAGAGGTGAAGCAGGAGAAGAAGATGGAACAAGCTCAAGAGGAACAATGGAGATGTACTCATCAGACGGGACCTCAGAAGGAAATAGATCAATATGAACCAAATCCTCTTTGGAAACGAGGGCGGTGAGAGGAGGAAGCTGAAAGTAAGGTAGACGTTCGAGAAAGACAACATGGTGGGAGACATAAAGGTGACAAAAAACAGGGTCATAACAGCGATAACCTTTTTGAGTGAGACTATAACCAAAAAAGACACATAGGACAGACCGGGTACTAAGTTTTGTCCTATCTTTACAGGGTAAAAGACAAAACAAGAAGACCCAAACACACGAGTAATTAGGAAGTTGAGAAAACAAAGCCTTATAAGGAGACCAACCAGAAAGAACGGGGTAGACATACGGGTAAGAAGAAAAGCAGCAGTAAGAACGGTCTCACCCCGAAACGAAGCCGGAACGGAGGTAGAGAGAATGAGAGACCTAGCTGTCTCAAGGAGATGGCGGTGTTTATGCTCAGCTCGACCATTTTGGGCAAGTGTATCAGTACAAGAAGTTTGATGAATGGCACCCAATTTGGTCAAGTATTCACAGAATTTAGTTTTAAAGTATTCCCCGCCCAAGTCAGACCGTAACAATGTAATAGTAGACCCAAACTGTGTAGTGATTATAGATTGGAAAGTACGGTAGATCTGGTAGAAGTTAGACTTATGAGTCATAAGGTAAACCCAAGTGTAACGAGTGCAATCATCAACAAATGACACATAGTATGCAGAACCCCCTTTGTTGAGAACAGGAGAAGGGCCTCAAACATTAGTATGAACTAAAGAAAATGGTGTATCAGATATAAAAGTACTTTTATGAAAAGGAAAGGCTGTCATTTTAACAAGTTTACATCCCCGACATTCAGTAAGTTCACTAGGAGAAACTTTACCGAATATACCAGACTGAGCTAAAGACCGTAAGCGATCAACAAACAAATGCCCTAATCTAGAATGCCACAAGTAGAAAGAACTAGACAGAGAATCTAACTGAAAAGCAGAAAAGGCAGTCGGAGGAGTTGTCAGAGACAAATGCAAGCTCTCCACCACATAGAGGTCTCCAACTCTACAGCCGGTCCCAATCTGCTACTTAGACATCCAATCCTGCACAAATAGATAGAAGAAAAAAAGATAACATTAAAACCAGAGACATCAAGCTGATTGATAGATAATAAACTGATAGATAACTGAGGAATATGAAGGACAGATGGAATAAAGATAGTAAACATAGCAAACGGTAGGACAAATCCAATAGATATAATAGACATACTAGATCCATTAGCAGCATTAACAGTAATAGATAAAGGAGGGAGAATACAATTTTGAAGTAAGGAGAGATGAGAAGTCATATGATGAGAAGCACCAAAGTCAAAAATCTAGACAGACGAAGAGATACCTGAAGAAGATCCAAGCAAACCTGAATAAAGAGAGTAAATAATGGAGGCAGACGGGGATGGTTATGAGGTAGACAATATATGCTGAAGCTGACTAATTTGAACACTCAAGGAAACGTCAGGATCTGGAACCGAAGCAGGTGCAATAGAACCGATGGGAGGTTGAAAAATATTCGGAAGAGGGGTGCAAAACTAAAGTTGAGACTGCTGAGAAGACGTAGCAGGCCGACGTCCCTTCTTAGGACAGTGATACTTCTAACGACCCTTCTGATTACAGAAAGCACACTCATCTAAAGCCAGAGACATCATAATAACTTGAAAACTCAAGGGTTTAAGTATAATAACCCAAAACCATAACCAGATAGGTCGAATTGTAATAAGCAAAAAAAAAAAAACTATAGAACCCACAAACTACAAAAGGTCCTTAATAAGAGATATAGTAACCAGGTGGGCTCAAAATATAATAACCAAAGAACCAGAGACCCATAAAGAACCAGAAGTAAATATAGAGAAAGTACCTAATCGTAAGAGACGAGAGCCGAAGGCGATTGTGAGGGACAAAGTCGGACACCACTTCGATCACATGAACTAGAGGTATAGAGAGAGAGAGAGAGAGAGAGAGAGAGAGATTCTTCAGATAATCACGAACTAGAGGAACACAGATGACAATGAGCCGAACAAATTAGTCGACCAGTTGAGTCGGCTAGATGAGCTAAATAGTTGTCGGGAACAGAGAGAAGACCTCAGACGAAAAATCCACATGAGTCGACTAACAATCACAAACAATCAGAGAACGAAGCACACCCAAGTCGAACCAGAATAAACCTGAGAGAAGGAAGGCACGGACAAAAGAACAATGGTAATGACTCTAGGGTTTCAGATCATCGAACTGCTTTGATACCATGTAAGAATTCTGAAGAAGTTCTGTATATTCAATTGTATTTGATTACAACAAGACCCTAGATTATATAGCCCCAACTCCTAAACCAAAAAGGAAAACACAATTGTAAACTTAAAACATATACACAATCACGCCTATAATATGTACAACCACAATCATGCCAAATTTAGAATATACACAACATATTCTCACACAATGTGCCCCAACTCAGCCTTTCGTAAGATTGTTTGTAGAGATGGGCTGGCCATTTGGATATCTTTATATGGGCTCGGCCTACTTCGGTTCTGGTGATGGGTTCGGCCTATCAGTTCGGTCCATGAATTAGGTCTAGCAACTCGGCCTAACCCAGCATCGCGATTAGGCTGGCCTTTCCACTGCATGTTGGGCCCAAGTGCTTGAGGACTTGGGATGATCATCCTTCGTGGAGATGGGCTTAATAAATTGGCCCACATACTTATCTAGCCCACTTGGGTTTGGGCTTAATGGCTTGGACCTGCCCAAGGCTTGGATCCTAACTATTTATATTTTGCCCCTTTAGTGCCCAAATCCACCCAAAAACAAAAACAAAACAAAAAAAACAGAACATGTAAACCCACTAAGCTGTCATGATTACGATTGCATCTTCAAGCTTAACATACAACCTACAAGCACATTGACATACCTGTTTGGCAATTGATTAATAGAAAACCCTCTAAGCTCCTGTTTCAAAGAAGCCCAAAAAAGGATTCGATACTTGATTAAATCTAGCAACTCAATCCAATTTGGTTGTAAATTTTCAAACAGACACTGATTCCTCCGTCTCCAAGTCGACCAAAGCACAACAAACGGTATGATCTCCCATGCCACTCTTCTTGCTTTTCTAAACTTCCAGCTTATCCACCATTCCAAGAGAACCACCATCGATCCTGGAACCACCCAAGGCAGCCTCCACCAATGTAGAATTGTAGTCTAGATCCTCCACACATTCTTACAGCAATTTAAAACATGCTCCATTGATTCGTTTTCTGTACCACAAAATCTGCAATGACCTTCCTCTTGATTATCAAGAATTCCCAGTCTAACAAGTCTGTCAAAAGTCATCACCCTACCCCGCCAAGCCAACCAACCAAAGTACTTCACTGCCGGTGGGGCTGCATTCCTCCAAATCAATTGAACAAGAAATTTATGCTGCATTTTGTCAATTTTAGAGTTCTGGGGTCTATTTTAGTTCCTTAAACATTGAAATTGTTCATTGATTTCTTTTATTTATTTATTTTTTTCATTTTTTAGTGTTCTGATTACATGTCCTTGTAAAATAGGTGTATCTAATACTGGATTAGCATGTTTGTTTGGTGGGATTGAAGGGTGGGATTAGACTAATAGTCCATCCGGATTATTAATCCCAAATTTGTAGTATTATTGTATCCCATTTGGGGGGCGGGGAGGGGAACACAAATCATGGGATAACTCATCCTGTGAAATTAGGTTGCCAAATTACATTGTTGACTCTCTAGTATTAAATATCTTTTTCCTCATGGTATTAATTATATTTAATAAAGTAGTCTCAATTTAAAAATAAAATAATTTATTTAATTTTTATTGATGTTTTATTTATTTAATTTTTTATAGATATTTTATTGATATTTTATTTTAAAATTTTGTTGATATTTTATTTAATTTCATTATTTAAATTTTAATAGATGTTTTATTTAATTTCATTATTTAATTATTATTACTTTTTAAAATAAATTTATTTAAAATTTTAATTAAAAAAATAGCATAGATTCATTTGAGCATTTCTCATTCTCCATAATATCTCAAACAAACATAGGATTCATATCTTATCCAACCAAATAGTCATTTCTTGACACCTAGTCCTATGACTAAACAAACATGAGATACATATCTTATCCAACCAAATAGTCGTAGGACTATGAATCCCAAGATTACAATCTGATAGATTCTAATCCTTCCTTATCCAATCCATCCAAACAAACATGCTGGATGAGTTCATTCTTGTTGGGGAGCTCCAAGAAACAAGCAACAGGGTGTGCAGTGTTCTATAACCTTTGTTTCATTCCTCGTGCATCTAGAAAGAATGTTATAAAAGTTTCTGCACCTCCTATTTTGCGGTTTTTAGGAAAATGATGGCTACACAAATCTTTTGTGAGGTTGTTACTATTTGGTTTCAATTGACCATTACATTGTAACTAGGAGTGGCGTGTATGTCCAAGATCTCCCACAAAAGGCTTTTGTTTGTAATTCTTGCATATACATTATTTTTTAAACTATTTAAGGAATCTGGAACTAGAGTTCGATTTTTGTTTAAATTTGCAGGCAATTATAGAGAGTTGGAAAATCAGGAGTAAAGAATTATGTTTCAGCAACATCACTACAAGAATTTATATTTTTAGCGACTAAACATATTTTAGTCGTCAAAAATTTTTAGCGACTAAATTCTTTGGTCGCAAGAGTAGTCGCTGATGGATTGTCGGGAAAGGTATTTGGCGACTAAAATAAGTTTAGTCACCAAATGTACAGAAATGCCGACTAATTTTTTAGTCGCCAATAGTATTGAAAAAAAAATTAAATATCACCTTTTCAGTGACTAAAAATATTTTGTAAAATATTTTGTTGCGAAAAACCTTACCTATATCAAGCTACGAAATATTTAGTTGCCACAATTTTTTTGGCGACTCCTATTATGTTTAAATATATTAGTCGCCTAAAGTGTTATTGTGTTTTAACTACTAAAAATTTAGTCGCTTAAAGGCTTACATTTTTCGCTACTAAACTCGTAGTCGGCAAAAGTAGTGTTGTTGTTCATCAAAAAAATTTTGGCTATAAAATATTTTAGTTGCCAAATGTCAAATTATTTTTGGCTACTAAAGTTTTAGTCGCCTAAAGTGTGGTTTTTCTTTTTGGTTACTAATTTTTTTGTCGCTAAAAGTCTGACTTTTTTGGCTACTAAGCTTTTAGTAAGCAAATATTTTGTATTTTGGCTACTAAATATTTAGTCGGCAAAAGTCTTAGATTTTTCGTTACTAAACTTTTAGTCACTAAATGTCAATTTTTTTTTTTTTTTCTAGTTGCCTAATGTTTGCTTTTTGTTGGCACAAAGCTTTGTAGTCGCCATAATTGTTTTCAGAAATTTTTTATTTGGTTTTAGCTACTAACATTTTAGTCACTGAAATATGTACTTCCATTTTGACTACAAATTGTTTAGTCGCCAAAAAATGTTGTTATGTTTTATCGCAAAATTCTAATTTCTCCACAACCTGTCTGTATTATGTGCAACCTGTAGTATGTATATAAACAAAACAATACATATTTTATCAATCATTCCACAATGTAAAAGTATCAATCATGCCACAGTCCATATTACTTCCAACCATCCAAAAATGAATAACTTTAAATGTATATATTCCATACAAACCAACTATTATCCAAACTAAAACTATATTTCCATACAAAAATCCAACCCACTATATACAAAAAAATATATATAAATTTACTACCATGTGATAAGGCCATTTGGCGTGGTACAAATTACCATCGTAATCTGTACCATGACAAAAAGTGATCTATATGCCATGCCAGCAACTGCCAGTTGGATTACAAAAGTTATATGTATCAGTAATGCTAAAAAAAAGTTATCTACATCAAACATTCCCCTTATGGGAATACATATCATTCTTCATTGAACCACCATAATATAGCTAAGTGACTCTCCTTAAGATCATCTTTTTTTTGGCTATGATGATCTGACACCATCAATTGCATTTAAAAATTCCTCTGTGAAAGAACAATTAGAATTCAACAAAATTAATACAAAAACTTTATCCAAATGACATGATAGTAACTTTATTGAATTTATGAAGATAAATCTTTAGCTTTAGATGATAGAATCATAAAAATTCATGTGATTTGTTCATATATTAAACATCATCTTTGTAATTTTCAATAAATTACAGCCACATACATTAAATTTTGAAAAGACCCTAAAGCAATAATGTTAGAAAATGGGGAAACAAATAAAGGGATGGGGGGAGGAAGAGAGAGCGACAGAGACAAACAAAGACTGTGAGTGATTATCAAATGAATATATCAAGTGAACATCGTACTCAAATGAATATATCAAGTGAACATCGTACTCCAATGAATATATCATGACTAAATAATCTTCTATCATAGAGGTGCCATGAAGAATTAGTATTAGCACTTACTTTGTTATCTCAAACATAATTACAAGAACATGATTATCAAATCGATCAAATTTTTCTTATAAAAAATTACATGCCAAATTTTTTTACATAATAAAATATTCAAATTATAAAACCAGGCTAATAATAACATTTTCTAAAATTCATATTTGAATTCAAAAGACATAAGTGTAGAGCTTAAGACGAAAACAACTATATTTCCTCATGTCTGAGTATGCCTACTACGTCTCTTCTAGTTCATAAGGGAAATAAACGGAAATAATGCTTCCAACAATGATTAAGCAGTTAAACAGGAGATGTTAACTTCCCCGTAACTATACATAGTACCAAATTTGTCTCTATGTTGAAAAGGAGCAAATATGGTTATTGGACCAAATTAACTGACCCAAAAAACATTAACTTCTAGTAATAAATGATGACAAACTTTACACCCTTCTAATCGCAGAAACGCCTTTAATCTCTCAACCCTCTGTTTCTCTCTCTCACTGCATTCCGTTATGCATTTCATCACTCCTCTCTCCACCATTTACACATCAAGGTTCAAGTAAGTTCTATTCTTTTTTCCTTTTTTTATGCCTTAATTTGTTATTCATAAGATTCTTGTTCATGTTAAGTGAAAATGCATTTATTTGGAAGTAAGTTTTTGATCCAATTAAATAGAAAAAGCAAATATAATTTGGTAGACCTCTATATAGGAATGTTGTTTGAGGTTTGTTTTCTATTATTTATTTTTTGGGGGGGTTTTTTTTCAATTGAACATTTATGTTTTATCTAACCCACTTGCAAATGTGAATGAAGCTTTTTTTTTTACTATTGCAATTGCAGCATCATACCATCAAATTCCAATTCAAATATTCAACCAATGTCAATAAACATACAATCGCATATTACTAGCCATACATGCAAATAAATACAAAGCAATGGATTAGGGCTTTCAAACTACTAAGAGAGAAAGGGAAAAATGGGGGGAAATGTATCACACCAGTAAAATATTTACCCAATTTCAGAAATTACAAACCAATTTTAGAAATCAAGCCAGTTGAACCCATAAAACCAGTTGAACCCAATTTCGGAAATGGATTAGGGCTAACTATTTTGGCCATCAAACCCTTAAAATTGAAGAAAACAAACCAGTTGAACCAAACTAGTTTCAAAAATCAACACAAAATTAAACTAAAAAAATCATATCAAACCCTAGAGTATAGTGTGAGAATGGGGAAATAGTAGAGAGAGAGAGAGAGAAAGAGAGAGAGCGAGATCGACAAAGAGGGATAGACACCGAGAGCGAGAGAGAGAGAGAGAGAGAGAGAGAGAGAAACCTGTGATTCGTGGTAGTGGGGGTGTTGATTTGCAGCGGTGGTGGTGGCGACGTGCGACGCTAGTGAGCAATGGTGGTGCGCGGCGATGGTGATCGTCAATGGTGAGCGGGGGTGAGGTTTGGTGTTGACTATGTTCTCTCTGTGTGTGACACAAAACATAGAGCAAATTGTGGAACTGTAGAGAGAAGATGCGGGCGCCAATATTAATTCATTTCCCTCTAAAACAAAATTCAAGCTTTAGCGACCAAAAAACATTTTGTAGCCAAAAAATAAGTAATTGGCAACTAAAACTTTTGTAGCCAAAAGTACCATTTCGCTACTTTTTTTTTTTTTTTTTTTTGGGTCGGCAAAGAGTTATTATATGACGACTAAATTCTTTTAGTCACCAAAACCTCATATTTGGCAACCAAATTCTTTGGTCGGCAAAGAATAAAAAAAAAAAACTCGCTAACTGTTTGGCAACTAAGCTTTCTTTTGTCGGCAAATAATTGTATTTGGCAACCAAATTAAATTTTTAGTAGCCCAAAGTTCAGACTATTGCCGACTAACAGTTTTTTAGTCGCGTATGAGTGAATATTTAGCAACTAAATATTTTTTTAGTCACCAATAAATAAGATATCTCGACTAAAATAATATAGTAGCTGAAACTTGAATCAACGCCGACTAATTTATTTTTTAGTCGCCAAAACTGTCACTTTTGGCGACTAATTTTATTTTGGTTGTCATATTTAGTCACAAAATGTGTAATTTCTTGTAGTGCGTGTGTTCGAAAACTTGCACTTTTTTCCGTCTTCTATCCATTGTGGTTTTTTTTTTTTTTTTTTTTTGGGGGTGTAATTTGTTTACTCTGTAGCACAGTTGGTACTGTTATGATAATATTAGAAAATTCAAACCTAAAGGACTTTGCTTCCTGCCTTTTCTATATCTGCAGCATGCCTCTCTGCCTTCTGTATTTTCTTCTATGACATCTCTGGTATTTGTTGTTTAAATCAATTTGTTGACCTATATTATACAATGGACAAGATTAAGCATACGCTTAGGTTGTTGAGTTTGTTTGCTTAATCAGTGTTTTTTTTTTTTTTTTTTAAATAAAGAATTTATTTATTATTTATTCTGAAATTATTCTTTTGCTAGAAGAACCTCCTCTGGAAAGGGTAATGGAGTGTGACTTGGTTGAACTCCATTTGCAAAATAATTGATTACTACATTGTTTGGTTTCCATTTCAGAATTAGTTTTCTAAAATTTTTCTACAAAAATATTTAGTTTGATTGAAATTAACACCCCAAAAAAATTTTTTAAAATTATTTTTGTGCTCCAAAAAGGTAAAAATCATAAGGAAATGATGACTGTCTTTGATTTATTATTATTTTCATAAAATTAATATTTAGTGTTTTTTTTTTTTTTAACATATAATTTGAAAATCAAATCAAACAGTATGAATGCATATTGTATTTGTCAGCTTCAGCTACTCTTTCTTGCCATCTATGGGAAAAAATCATTACAATAATATCACCATCCAATCAACAATTCACCATATAGGTACAATAAACCTCACAATATAGATATGAAGGTTATCTTAAATCATAATATAGATATGAAGGTTACCTTAAATTAGTAGTGATTAACAGCTTTAAAACTAGAGTTCTAATGATGTGACAACAAAAAAAATAAATAAATAAACAAACAAACAAATAAACAAGCATAAACATCACTTCACATAGTGGGTGCCACCATTAAAGCTCCTCCTAGAGCTTTAAAGCTCTCAATCATTTTTGTACCTTAAATATGCAAAAATGATACAGACTCTCTTTTTTTTTTTTTTTTTTTTTATCTCACAACCTCTACAGATATATGTCAGCCAAAGATTAAAAAAAGGAAAAAAAAAATTGGCCAATCACAATGCATGAAGGATGGTGGGGGTTCCCAAAAAGGGGTCCCAACTTTTTTCTCTTAAATATGTAGTACATTTGAATAGTATCATTTCATATTATTTACTAGACACTCAAAAAATTATCTCAAAAAATATTTTAAAAATAAATTGTATGGTATAAATGTAAATTTGGTGAGATATGAGTTATATTCAAAATAAATTTAGTCCACACTTTTCATTTTTAGGATACTTTTTAGAGGGTTATTTATTTATCTATCACTGTTATATTATTGTGTTATTTTATTATTGATTAGTAATATCTCATATTGATGTTATAGTATTATTGATTGATGTTATTTTATTATTAATTAATGATATCACATATTAATAATGACATTACATCATTATTATACTAAATTATTAATATTTGGCTTAGTTTCTTAAACTGGTATTATCTAAGAACAATTTTACTACAAACACAAATTAAACACATCACAAATACACAATTTTACAAATTTTGTTGATAGAATCCATTTTTAAAAATCTTGTGCATCCATCCATATGGATTATGTGTCTCTCATTATGAGATTGATTTCTATATTTTTAAAACTTATTTATCTAACATATTACCCACTCACCTCCCCACCCAACCACAAAGTAGATTTGGTAAGGAGCTCATTTGGAATTTGGTCTTTAGCCCTTTTTTTTTTTTAATCTTCCGTTAATATCATATGCTTTAGCACAACATGGACTGTTGTGTTCATGCTCAATTTGGCAGGGAAAGCACCGTACAAGACCCCAAAGCCAACCACAGATCCCAAAAAGGCTACTCTGGAACATTAGCAATACACTAAAATTATGCATCTATTTTTTTCGCCTCTCCATAGATGTCAACAAAGCAGACAATACAAGACCTCTCTCACCTGATAGTGCAGCAAATGGAGTTTTGAATTTACCTCAGAGCCTGGAATTACTCGTTCTCCCAATCCTTTCATGCCTGATACATATAAAATAATCAAACAGCCTATAAACTGTAACATGGTTGCTACTTGTAAAGTCATCATATGGAAATAGAGCATCTAGCCTAAAAATATGCACATAATAAACAAACCAATGATGACCTGTTTTCCTTCACGACTACTTTGTTAGGTCAGTCCCATCTCATTTAAAGGTGCTCGTTGCAGAGTAATTGCAATGGAAGTGCAGTATCAGGACACGAACAGACTCCAATTCCTTCATAGCCAGAAGGGAGCTGATGATGGTGGTGTTGCCTTTTAGCCCTGACATTGGGCAAAGATGAGGAAACAGGATTGAACTGCTGCTGCTGTTGCTGATGTTGTGAGATTGGAGCATACTTGGGGCCGAGCACTTCTAGTGAACAATGTGAAGGTTGGACGATTGATTGAGTAAACTGGATTGTTGAAGGGTCTTGTCTTCTGTTTTCCCAGTTTGGATTATAGGACCCAGCTACTCCCATGGGCTTGTGTTGAGCTGTCCAAATCCATTGCCGCTGCTGTATTGGCAAGGCTGCGGTACTCAATCGTGGAGGGCCACGGCTCATGTATTGAAGTGGCTGTATCTGGACCTGTGATCAACAAAAACAACGTATTTTTTATGGTTCATAATGGTGATAACATGTAATAAACTGGCTAGTGTGGATTGCGTCATCATGGAAACCTAATTCTGACTTAAATGCTGAGTTACTGATTAGAAATCCATTAAGTTCATTAAGGCAGAACTAAATAAACTTCATTTTGGTAGTAGTGCTTATGAAGTTGGGTGTTCCCCATCAAATGTTGAATTCGCTCTCTCTAATTCAGAGAACTACTCTTTGAACTACATTTGATGGTGTTGGGGTAGTGTGGATCTTGATAAGTACTGGACACCAACCACGTGAATTTGGAGTGAACTTTTGTAGTTGCTGCACTAATTTCTATGTATTTATAGTTGAGAGGAGATGGCTATCTCTGTAATGTCTTGTAATATTTTTTATCATAGTAAAAACTGCAGAAGCTGTGAATGTAGCCTTAATTCTGAGGTGAACCATGTAAACTGTGTTCTCTGTGTGTGTGTGTGTGTGTGTGTGTGTGTGTGTGAGATTTATCATTCTTGTGTCTTTGTTCTTTTCTATGTTTCTTGTCTCACCAATCTTAGTTAGGTGTTGTGGATTCTTACACATGGTTCATCAATTGACTCATGCGTGTGGACTGCATTAGGATGAGAGAAATAAGAAATGGCTATTGCAAAACCATTCTTCAAAACAAATTGTCCAGAAACATTCAAAGGCAGACTAATAGAACAGAATTGGAAAGCAAGCAAATCACACCTGCTTTGCTGAAGCCACTGAAAGATTGTTGGTGAAAGGAGTGGACGAATAAC
This sequence comes from Camellia lanceoleosa, assembly GCA_025200525.1. NCBI lineage: Eukaryota > Viridiplantae > Streptophyta > Magnoliopsida > Ericales > Theaceae > Camellia > Camellia lanceoleosa. The sequence goes on along the minus strand of CM045766.1, from coordinate 18,996,083 downwards.
GAATTTGGGGCAGAGAGTACGGCAGGACTGTGTGATTCTGCGCGAGTGATGGCAGGTAAGGAATTTGAAATTGAGTCAATGGCTCAAGTTCATTCCCTACTTTATTAGCACTGTTAGTAGCTTCCATTCCACCACCTCTGGCTGACAAGGACAAGAAGTCAAAACTCTGCAAAAACCAAAAATATGGTTCAGAATTACATGAAAGAAGAAATTACCATTGATACAACAATGAGCTTACCTTCTTTTGTGTGGTGTAAAGCATGGATGTTGAAGAAGCCTGTTGTTGATGTTCTTGAACGAGTCTCTTGTGCAATAGAATAGCATTCCTAACTTCGATTGGATTCTTCTCAGCAGAAGAACCAACTATGGTGTGTTCAGAAACAGATCCGTTCAAGGCACTTCGCACTGTGTTCAGGTGGTTGTCTGTAAAAATAACGCCTCGTTTGGATCCTTCATTTGAAGTCAACTGAGTAGCCAGCACAGGCAGCACGTCTTTTTTCTCGGTAATTTGCAAGACCTTAATGAGACGACTTATGTAAACATGAGCTGAACATCTCTTCCATGGCTTATTTCTAGCAACTGGAGCTCTAGAATCCTGTAACAATCAATAATAAACCATAAACCTGATCAAATACTTGCAAACCTAATCAAATGCTTATAAACCCATGAAGGGTATAGCTCGAATGGTAAGTCCTAGGTAAACAACCAGGAGGTCTTAGTTCAAGTCCCTACATCGCCCGATATGCGAGGCTGGCTGGTGGTCACACATAGTCGTGGTTTACTCCTTGTCTCAACCAAGGTGGAGTCAAAGGGTTCCACATTATCAAAACAATAAAATAAAAATAATAAAATAATAGCATGGTGAGACATATTGACCCGAGCAAGAGTATTAACAGCACCCCCTCAGTAAAGAAAATAGCCCTTACCTTTTCTGTTAGAACACCATTACGCAATGAACCGGGTAGAGTTACAGACGGAGCCATGCCCAACCAAACAGGAGTTTTAGCAGGGGATGACCTGAAACAACTAAATACATGAGACGCTAAAAAAACAATTGAAATTACCCAGAAGGATTAGAACAATTAAGAAAGAAAATTACGTCAAAGAAGGTCCCTGAGTACTTGCACCATGGGATCCTGCTGAAGACAAGCCTGGACACAATGGCACACCTTCAGATCAAAGAACCAAGATTTATGGCAATGTCATAATATTGATATGCAAAAAATAATTGAAATAAAAAATTACATGCATACAAGAAGTGTACCACTGTTTTTGTTCCCATTGAGGGTGTGTTGCAGCTCGTGTTGACAACCAACAGATGCAGCCTGAAAAAATAACCCAAAGCCACCTCTTTCAGTCTGAGTTACCTGAGAGCAATGTGTGACTTACACTTGAAAATGAACGTACTGGTCCAGCTGCATTTTCTGGTTTTCCCGCATAAGTTGCGGCTTCCTTGTGTTTGGGCTGCTTAGAGCTGCCAAAAGATTAAAAACTTATCAAAAATGAAAAAGAACAAGCAGGAATGCTCTGTTTGTTTTGGCAAGAAATTCTCCAACAAGAGAAACTTTTTTCCAAGAAATGTTTTCTGGAGAAAACATTTTCCCATGTTTGGTTCCATCATTGAAACTAATGTATTAATTGTTGTACTTGTTTGGAAATATGATATTTTAGTAACTTTTTGACTTTTTGACAAAAATATGAGATAAAAAAAAATTAATATGTTTGGATGACTTGTTGACTTCTATGAAAATATATGCAAAAACTAGAGAGAAAAAAAGTCTTTGACTTTTTGGTATATATTGTTGACTTTTTAGCCTTTTTAATGACTTTTTAACTTTTAGTCTAAAATATTGAATTGCCAAAAGAGGTGGTGGTAGTGGTGGCAGGGATCAAGTGGAGGAGGTGGGATGGTAGTGGCACCCGCCGGGGGGGGGGGGGTGGTGTTTGGAGGTGGAAGCAGTGACTATGTAGTGGTGGAGGTGATGGTAGTAGTGTGATGACATTAGTAAAACTTTAATCTGGAAAATAGCTTCTACTTTTTAAAAGTAGATAACATTTTTGGCTCAAATAGGGTTTTTTTTTTTTTTTGGTTAACCATGGAAAACTTTTTTTTGTTGATTTTCGTTTCCGTTGTACCAATGCCAAAGAAAAAAAAAAAAAAAAAAAAATTAAAATTATAAACAATGTTTTTGGGGGCAAAAAATAGAAATTAAGGCACCAAAGCTGAAAGGTACCCACCCAGCTCCTAGGCCTAGTTCAGATTGAACATTGCAACCAACAGAACTGCAAGATGGGTTCCCATCGATGGGTTCACTCTTGGATAACATAGACATTGATTGTATGTTTCTTTGAGAAATGGTATTATCCAATTGGGTACGCAATTGTGCGCTGTTGGGGAAACCAGGTTCTGATGGTTCATTCAAACATTTGACTTGTACAGTTTCTTGAGCTGATTCTTCTAACAATGATGAATTGCCAGCCTCGACAGTAGTTGAGGGGCCAAGTGACTTTGAGTTTGAGTCCTCTTCTTTTTCAGGAGCTTCGGAACCTGATAAACTATATAATTTAACATACAAAAAAAAAAAAAAAAAAAGAAGAAAGAAGACACATAACAAAATCTAATATAATGTAGACCTTCCAATCGAGGCCTTGAATTCTCTCCCTCTCTCATAGGTGAAGATTTTGCTTTTGTTAATTCACAATCTGAATCGCTCTTGTTATTGTTTGGAAATGGAAACATTTCGGCCAAAGCATACAGAGTCTCTACAACTTCTTCCTCATCTTTTGTGATTGGCCGTACAATGATCTGGCTTGGAGATCCCTCTGAGTCTCGTTGTTGCTGTAAATTGTAAATGAAATTTCCATTGTCAACAATCAATGCTTTGTCAGGGAAAAATAGTAAAAGGAAAACTGAATTTTGGAGTAAAGAGATTATTGACTACCTTCTGTTTGGATTTCTTTATGCTATTCTTTATTGGTAATTTGACTCCATTGATCCCATGGTTCGGCTTCTTCTTATCTGGCAATGGTGGAGAAATGGAGTCATGATTGCGCTTCTTCATGGCTGTAAATGTTAAGGAATATTTTCTGAGCACTAAAATCCAAATAAATCTGCCAAAAAACCTACCTAATATTCAAGCTATCTGATTCACTAAAAGATCAAATCTCTCTTCGAAAAGTGAAGTTCATCAAATTAGAGAAGAAGAAAAATTGTACATACATTAATTCATACATCGTGAAAATTGCAGCACTCATAAAGTATACATAATTTGAAATAAAAACAACAGAATCTTTCAAAGTCGAAAAGAAAGATAAAGCAAAAGCCTCAGTTCTAATCCACAATTATAAATTATAAAAGATGAGGAAAATTCCAAACCTAATTGACCGGAAAATCACATGAACACACCAATTGAAAGGAAATCAAACAGAAAGGTTTCCATTATTTTTCACAATTGCACACCTGACCGTAACTTCCTAGGAACAGAGGCATGATCAACTGTGTTGTATTCATCGAAAAACTGCAAAAAAATAAAACAAAAACAAAGAATTTAGCCCCGAGCTAATATCAAAATAGAATATACTACTCTCTTACCTAAAAACAAGAATGTAACGGCAAATTACCTTTGTAGGAAGCTTAAATCTCTTGCTAATACTAGTGGTGGCTCGAAGCTCATCTTCCCTATCAGATCCAACAGAACCCATTTCGCCGTTTTCGTTGCTTGAACTCACTCTACCAACAACACTCAATTTTCTCTGTCTTTCTTTCTTCAAATTCTCCGAAAAAACAATGCCCCCACCATTACCATCCATACCTTCAATCATATGAAAATATTGGGAAAAAACAGCAAAAGTAACATAAATAACAATCCAAAAAAGGGAAGCTAACAAGAGGACACGCACTATATGCAAAATCTTATAACAAAGCCAAACAACAATAAGAATATATAGATAAAGACAGACATTGATGGGCTTTTGTTGTTTAGTCACACACAAAAACAAAACGAAAAACGTAAATACAAAGGAAAATCAAGGAGCGTTTAGTCAATTTATCATCAATCCATTACCAGATTTCTTAATTATCTGTGGCTTCGCGGGCGAGAACCCACTTGCTCGATTGTTGTCCATTTCTGGGACGACAACACTTGCATTAGCATCGAATTGAAAACGAATTTGACCCCACCTCAAGAAATGGTTCCAAAACTTTATCAATTCTCTATATATACAATCAGAGTTTATACAATGAAGAGAGTTAGAAATCAGCGCTTCGAGAAAACTTGTAATGAAGTCAATAAAACAGAGAGAAACAATGTGAAGAAATGAAACCCAGTTGGGAGTAAAGAGGAATCAGCATTTTGGATTTGGATTCAGTTTTGGTTTTCACCGAAAAGTTCGCCGGAAAGAGAAGCGAGAAAGCCGGGAGGGGTTTTGGGTTTTCATCTAAAGAAAGGCAAAAGAAAGATAGATCGATTTCATTGGCAGATACATATATTTGCACCTCTTTCTCATTACAATTGTCTTTGCTTTCTCTCTCTCTCTATATATGCATTTTTTTGTTCTCTCTCTCTCTCTATATAAAGTGCAGCTCTCGCCGGAGAGAGAAAGATGAAAGAGCCAGTGTAGAGCAGAGACAAAGAGCAAGTAAAGAGGTTGTTAAAAGAGAGAAAGAAGAAAAGTGAATTCGTCCTTGTGTTCAGAGAATCAGGTTCTTCACCAAATAAAGCACGCAGAGAGAGAGAGAGAGAGAGAGAAGAAAAAGGTTAACATGAAAAACAAGCATGAAAAATTCTCGAGAAATACAGCGGATCTCATTCATTTTACTCATAAAAGAATATTAGGATATAAATTAAAAAAAGCCCATTAATCCTCGAATCTCGTAGAACAAAACCCATGTCTCTGAATCCAACAAACATCAGTCTTTTTCTCAGATTATACCCACTCAAAGTAGATATTCTCACAAAAGTCAGAACAAACTGTTCATTTCTTCTAATTCTTCAGATTTACATGAACTCGTTAATTGAAAAAACAACAACAACAAACACAGTAATTTGGAGGAAATTTTATTTTCTGAATCAAACCCATTTGATTGGATAACAAAGAATCGAAAATTTTGCTGAGAATTCGAAGAACAAAAAGACAAGACAATGGAACAAGTATAACAACCTTTAATTTCATAGAAGAATCAAGTAGTTTTCGACATTACATAGCTGTGAACTTCATCAACTTTTTCCCTCTTCACAGTCCCTGTCTAGAGAGCTCAGAATCACTCCCACAACACACCGAAAAAATCCATGCTTTCGCTCTCCAAAATCGCCTTCAAATGAACGCATCACATAACAAAACGGTCACACTCTCTCTCCCTCCTTACAGGAAAACATTATGGCGGACACTGATATAAAAAATAAATAAATAAATAAATAATTATATATTATATGTATTTTATAATTAAAAACAAATATCATAACTAAATAGAATATAAAATATAATTAAAAAATGGAGCTTTTTTTATAAATTCATTTTTTAAGAGTTTTATTCCATTCAACCCATATTCTTTTTTACTATTCCATTAGGTCCAATTTGAGATAAGAAGACCAAAATACCCTTTTCATCTACTTATATTCCATTTAGTTCACATTATTTTCTCATATTTCAATAAGTCCTATTGGTAACATAATTACCAAAATACCCCTAATGTGAATGTTCACACCGTCAATGTGAATGTTCATATCGTCAATGTGTAGGGGCCTGGCCCATGTCGATCCTCGTGGGTGCCCGAAAAAATTCGAGTTAGGCCGGGCCGGCCCATAGGCCAAAAAAATAGGCCCGGCCCGGCCCGTTAATAATGTGAATATTCACATTGACAAGTTAACATTCACATTGATAGGAGTGTAAAATTGGCGACCCGGCCGGCGTCCATCGCCGCCTGCTCATAATGTGAATATTCACATTGACATATCGACATTAACATTGATAAGAGTGTAAAATTAGCCCGTGACCGTGCGTACCGAAAACCGGGCCCGGCCGACGGGCGGCCGACTAGTGACAATGTAAATATTCACATTGACATATTAACATTCACATTGATAGAGTGTAAATTAGCGCGACGGCCGTAAACCAAACGCCACGCCTGACGGCCGACCCGTTGATAATGTGAATATTCACATTGACATGTTAACATTCACATTGATAAGAGTATAAAATTAGTCCGCATCCCGTGGCTGCCCGAAACCAGCCCACGGCCCGTGGGTGGGCCGGGGCGGGCCTGGCCCGGCTTGTTGACAATGTGAATATTCACATTGACATGTTAATATTCACATTGACATATTAACATTCACATTGATAAGAGTGTAAAATTGACTTGTGTCCCATGGGCGGCCCGAAGCCCGTGGGCGGCCCGGGGCAAGCTCGACCCAGCCCATTGACAATGTGAATATTCACATTGACATATTAACATTTACATTGATAGGAGTGTAAAATTGGCCTGTGGCCGGGTCGGTCGGCCGTTGACAATGTGAATATTCACATTGACATATTAACATTAATATTCACATTGACATGTTAACATTCACATTGATAAGAGTGTAACATTAACCTGCGTGCCGCTGCCGAAAGTCGCCATGACCGTGGGTGGCCCAGTCGGCCCGGCCTGTTGACAATGTGAATATTCACATTGACATGTTAACATTTACATTGATAAGAGTGTAAAATTGACTCGCGTCCCATGGGCGGCCCGGGTTTGGGTCCGGGCCTACCCCGAGCTGCGGGCGAGCTTCGGACAGCGGAAAAATTTTACACTTCTATCAATGTTAGTGTTAGCAATACGTGAATATTCACATTGTCACGCCCGCCAAGCTCGCCGAGTGCGGTTTGGCCGGGCACCGTCGCGAGCCAATTTTACACTCCTATCAATATGAATGTTAACATGTCAATGTGAATATTCACATTGCCAACGGGCCGGGCCCGCCCTGGCCCGAGGTCGAGCTTCAGGCTATCCACGGGTCACGGGCCAATTTTACACTCTTATCAATGTGAATGTTAACATGTCAATGTGAATATTCACATTGTCAACAGGCCGGGCCTGGCCTGTCCCGGGCCATCCATGGGCCGTGGGCGGGTTTCGGGTAGCCATGGGGTGCGGGCTAATTTTACACTCCTATCAATGTAAATGTTAACATGTCAATGTGAATATTCACATTGTCACGGGTCGGGCCAAGCCCGTCTCGGGCTTCGGTCGGGCTTCGGCTCGCCCATGGGTTGCAGACCAATTTTACACTCTTATCAATGTGAATGTTAACATGTCAATGTGAATATTCACATTGTCAACGGCCGCTAGTCCGCGTCACGCGGCTTTTGGTCGCCCGTGGGCATGAGCTAATTTTATACTCTTATCAATGTGAATGTTAACATATTAATGTGAATATTCACTTTGTCAACGGGTCGGACCGGTCTCGCCCCGGGCCGCCCATGGGCCGTGGGCGGGTTTCGCGCCGCTACGGGACGGGGGCCAATTTTACACTCGTATTAATGTGAATGTTAACATGTCAATGTGAATATTCACATTGTCAACGCGCCAGGCCGGGCCCGCCTAGGTCACGCCAATTTTATACTCTTATCAATGTGAATGTTAACATGTCAATGTGAATATTCACATTGTTAATGGCGGGCCGGACGCCCTCTGCCGCCGCGCCGCTTCCGGTACCCACGAGACGCGCTAATTTTACACTCCTATCAATGTGAATGTTAACATGTCAATGTGAATATTCACATTGTCGGGCTTTTGGCCGCCCATGGGTCGCGGATTAATTTTATACTCTTATCAATGTGAATGTTAACATGTCAATGTGAATATTCACATTGTCAACGGCCCGCCTCGCCGCCAATGGGCGGGTTTCGCCACACCACGGGACGCGGGCCAATTTTACACTCCTATTAATGTGAATGTTAACATGTCAATGTGAATATTCACATTGTCAACAGAATTTCGCCCACGGGCCAATTTTACATTTCTACCAATGTGAATTTTAAAATATAAATTTTCACATCATTAAATTGCTAATCCTTCAAAAAATATTTGTAAGGGTATCAAAATTGAATATAAGGGCATAAGTGTCTAAGAAAATAGTGTAATCAAGAAAATGGACTTTATGGAATAAAACTATACATATATAGGATTAAATGGGTTAAAAAATTCCTTTATGGACTTCTTGGGTTAAAACACTTCTAAATTGGACTTATCAATAAAAATCATTTAATTATGAATCATAATTAAAATAATATGATAAAAATTGATCATAACTAAATATATAACCCATTTAAGGAGGGTGTGTGGGAAGTAATTTTTTTTTTTTTTTGGTTAAAATAGTACTAAAAGACAAAATAGATTAAAATAACTAAGACAAAATGTCACATTAAACGTATAATCATTTTATTTTTTCTTTAACAAATATCAAATCCAATTACAAAAAACATCTATCTTTTCAAACATAAAAATTTTAATCTCTTAAAATAAACAAAAACTAAAATAACTTATTAAAATAACAACTTCTCCAACAGTGATGTATATTAGAATTGATCAAGTCCTTTTTGAAGTTGTTCAAAAAAAAAAAAAAAAAAAAAAAAAGACCTTTTGAATAACATCATTCCACCATCGACGGTTTTGGAACGACCGCTCATCGCAGCCGTTGGATCATCGACCCAAGATCAAACAATGACGTCCTACGTGTCAGCCACATCGGCAGCCACCTGTTTTACTTTCAACAACATGCCAACGTGTACTTTTCCACATGGCGCACCATGCAAGCGAACTGGGACAGACGATCGAGATTCGTTCTCGCAAATCTAGGTCTTGATCTGATCCGTCCATTACGATTTTTAAGCAGAAACGATTCGGAAACGATTCTCTTTCATCCCATTAATTCAAGATCTTAGAAACGTACCGCGAGATTCTTGGAAAATTTGTTCAATTCTTTCATTTGTGTGAAGTGATTTGTGAAACAACAATGTTAGAAATTTTGTAAATTTTATTAAAATTTTTATTAAATGTCTCATATGCATGTGAGATTTACACCAAATTCATATTATAAGAGTCTTATATATATAAAATATTTGATAAAAATTTTAATAAAATTTTTAAAATCTTTAATATTATTCTTTATGAAAATGTTACGTCAATACCTTGGATCAACGAATAATTACTCCACTTCTTGTCATATTTCCCGAGAAAATATACCCTTTTTCTTGTTAAGATTGTGGGGTAATTTGAAAAATTAGTAAAAAGTTAATTTTTTAATTTTTTAGTTTTTTTTATACAAAAAAATTAATTTTTTTAGTTAAAAGAGTCATTAAAATATCAAAAAAAAATTAAAAAAATCAACTTGTTATCAACTTTTCAAAACACCACTATAAAATATTTGGAAAATTGCATGGCACTATCATTTTTGTCGTTTTGATGGGTGTAAATTAATTAAAATTTAATTTAGTTTAATTAATAATATTAATTACAATGTTTAATAGAAATTACACCTATTTACATGCACGTGACACATCAACAAACAAAATTATAAATTCAAATAGTGACATAATATACACAAATAAATAAAGAGAATAAGAGGGAGAGAATGAGGGAGGTGAGACTGGTGAGCAGGGGCGGAGCTATCAAAGGGCAGGGAGTCACGTGCCCTCCTGGGTTTTGCAAATTTTTTTTTTTTTTTTTTTTTTTTTTAAAGCAAACCTAAAGAAAATACTTTAAATAAAAAAAAAATTATAAAAATATTATTTTAAATGTCAATGACATTTTTTAAATAATAAGAATAATAATGGTTATTTCGATTGAAAATAAAGTGATTACGATATTATTATCTATGAAAATTTTAATGTATTGGTGATATCTATTACTATTGACATGCAAATATAATTAATCTCAATGAAAATATAGAATTTATTGAATTATTAGTTACATTTGACATGTAGTGTTTATTCTCTATGTGTTTTTTTACTATTGGTTGGTGATATCACATATTAATGATAACGTAGCATAACTATTATATTGAATTTTTACGCTTATTTTGTATAAAAATTACTCTATCATTATATATTTTATTTTAAAACTTTATATCCATAATTTTTTTTAATATTGTCAATGATACACTAATTACAAATAATATTTACCTTATTTGGTTCTAGTTTTCAGAAAATAATTTTCAAAAAATTCTAGATTTTTATTTTCTGTATTTTAATGTTTTCAATAAATTTTTTTAATGTTTTAAGCAATTTTTTTTAATTTTTAGACAAACCTAACATAAATATACCTAAAAAGTATAATATTTGTGAAAAAAAAATCGTTCAAAAATACACTAAATACCAAAAAATATATAAATAATATGAAAATTCAGTACATTTTTCATATTTTTGTGTATTTATTTATTTTTTTTAATATTTTTTCACAAATATTTTACTATTTGAATACATATCTAAGTAATGTGCATCTAAAAAAATTATAAAAAAAAAAACTGTTTAAAATTTAAAAAACATTCACTAAAATCAAAAAAAAATTAAAAAATAAAAAACTTAGTTTCCAGAAAACTAAAACCAACCACACTAATTAATTTTTTTTTTTATCTTTCTTGAAGTTAATGGTAAAAATTTATATTCAATATTTTTATAAAAAAAATTTAATATTGTAATTAATAAGTGCCTCTTTTGATTTAATTTCTTGACTCCGCCACTGATAGTGAGTCAAGTAATATATTCTTTAAATTTGACTTAAAAATTAATGAATTTTAAAATATATTTAAATTTAATTTATTTATATAAAAAGTCAATTTGTAATGAGTTTTTAATAAGTTGAACTTGAGCAATTTCATTTTATATAATACATATATATTTATTGAGTAGAGTAATAAGTTGTTTAAACTTATTTTGAAAATTTAACAAATTTGAAAACATGTTTCAAATTTAATTTGTTTATATAATAAGCCAATCACGAATTAGTTTTTAAAGAGCAAAACACAAGTAGGGCTTGATTAATTTGATTTTTTATAATGTAAATATACTTATTGAGTTAAATAATAAATTGTTCAAATTTACATCAAGAACCTACGAGGTTTTATAATATATTTAAATTTAACTTATTTACATAATGAGTTAATCTCAAATAATTTTTAAGAATATGAATATGTATTGAAGTTGACAAACCTGGTTGGTTTTGTGGACAAGGCTGAGGATAGCTAAAGGCGACCATGTCGGCAGAGCCGGCTTGAGTATAAGACAAATAAAACTGGTGCTTTAGGCTTCAAAAGTTAGAAAGGTCCCAAAATTTTTAAATTTTGTAATTTTCCACTAGTAGTTGTTATTGAATAGGCTAAAAAACTCATCTTAACGTCATCAAACAAAAAACGCAACACCATAACAATGTATAATTATTTTTTCAAAAATGATTTGTAACACTAAAAAGTTGGGCACTAATGTCCCTAATTTTTATTTTGGGTAACCGTTTTGTTTGTTTTTTTTTTTTTTTTTTGCCTTATATAGAAATTAGGGGCATTAGTGCCTGCCACAAATCAAAACCCTTATTTTTTAATATTAACACTAAAATCTCTTTTTCAGTATAAAAATTGAGCAAATATTATTTTATGTACTTCATGAAGTGTCAAACATCTACTGGATATAAGTAAATTATGTACTTCGTCTCTAAAATTCTGGATAAACCATATGTAGGGTAAAACACAGGTATAATGCATTTTGAATTTAAAAAATAAATAAATAACGAAAATAGTTGTACCGTAGTTTCAAAAATGAGGTTATTTATGTATAAGAATATTTTAGTTCTTCTGCAAAAGTTGTAAATATACGTTAATCAATAAATCATAAATGTTATGTGTTTATTTTAAATATCATGGGATAAATCGTAAATGAAGAATCTAATATTAATGAAGAAGAGAGTGTTGGTTCTATAATTATTTATTTATTTATTTTTGATATTAAAAAAAAAAAATGAATGTGTGATTTGTCTACAAAAATATCTTCTAGTTTTACAAATGTTATGTTGTTATTAGTTTTATCACTTTAGACCCCAAAAGTCTCTTCAGTCGGCAACAATTGCCAGCAACGGGGGACAAGAAGAGGGTGATCACTTTTTTCTCTTCACGGTGGCAACGACTTTTCTCTATTCTTTTTCTACTTTTCTCTCTCTCTCTCTTTTAGGCCTCGTTTGGAACCAGTCCGTTTAGTCAAAAAATTAAAAAATTATTAAAAAAGTCAAAAAATCAACAATTCATACCAAAAAATCAAAGATTCTCTTTTCTAAATTAACCTGTTCCCAAACGAGGCCTTAGTTAGAATCCTCCGGTTAATTTGTTTGAATTATGGTTGAAAATTTTAAAATCTTCAAAATGAATAATATTATATGCACCAATTAGTACACTAATTAGTGCACCAATTGATGATGTGGCGTAATTTAAATTTTTTTTGAAATTTATAATGTGATTAATGAGTAAGGTCAATAATAATGTTATAACTAGTGTTGGTACACTAATTGATGCATGTAGCACCACTGTTTTGAAATAATGATTTGTAATTATATTTTAAATTTAATAGTTAATACTAATTTCAATTAAACAATCAATAACAAATCAACACAATGATTTAATGTGGAAACAACCACAATTGGAGTGCCTCCAATTATAATAAAAGAAAAATCACAAGCTAAAACTATAAAATAATCCACTAAGAAGACAAAAAGAAAATACATGTGTAGACGTCCCCGAACGCATCCCGGGGGAAGGGAGTGCGAGTCCCCCCCTGTTCTGGTTCGATATTGGGTCACTACAGTTCGAAGGACTCAAATGTCACGGTTCTTAATCTTGAACCGAAGAGTCCAAATCCGGCAAATCGTTTTTGAAAACAGATTTTTGAAAGAAGTGCCAAACATGGACTGCTTCGCCAGATACAGAGTCGCCACCTAAATATTTTAAAATGAGAAATTTAGGAAACCCTGACTCGGTACCAAAGGCCACATGTCCGTCATCACCAAAGTTGCATCGGCTCGGGAACTTGGGTACGATTGGGGAATGTCACTTCGTGAGCACCCCCGCTCGCCCGGTCGTAGACCGGCCTCTACTAACCATGATATCTGTTTTTAAAAACATTGTGCGTTCTTATTCCGGTTATTAGCCTAGGTTACTATGTGATGCGCACAGCATACAAGTATAGACTGAGCCGTCTGAATTGGAACAAAACACTTCATGTTTGTTTTTGAAAATGGTTTGATGGTGCTACCCGCAGGTAGGCTAAGACGTGGATTTGCCACCCTCGGGTGGGCTTAGAAAACATGATTTTGCCACTATCTAGTGGGCTTAAAGCAAACATTTGATGAATTGTCTCAATTCAAGTAACTCAACCTCCACCCACAGGCATTCAAGGCAGTTATATCACATAAGCATTTAGCCTCATGGTAAGCATGTTTTTCATGGCAGTCGCTCACACGCATGCAAGGATGCTAAAGCATAAAACTCACCGAGTACTCCAAGCTAAAACAGAAGCTTGTTAGAAATCCATGCATAGACCTAAGCATACTGAAATGTCTAATGCAACACATGCAAAAATGCAAACTATAGCAGGCTCGGCTATTCTAAACATAGCATATGAAATGCTACAATTATCACGTACTCAATTCGGAATTGAAATACAAATGTAGTTTGTATGATGCGCCGAGCCCGGTGCGTGTCAAACAGATGAATGAATGCAAACATGCTATCATACTGTATACTAATTGAAACATGCCCTATATCTAACCATCATAAGCGGGTAAATAAAAGGGAAGAAAGACGTGGGATTGGAAGACATACATCACACTCACCCACACTTATTACAATCATGCCCTCGCGCAGAGGGTCTGAATAAATAATACAGTTCCGAATGAAAGAATAATACAGTCTGAAATATTACAGTCCAAATAATATACAAATTCCTAATTAATTAACAAATTAACTAAGAAAGCTGTAAACTAGCATACAAGCCAGGGGCTGCCTTGCTATTGATGAATGATGTATGCCGGGCTGCTTTGGCGAGGAAATCCACTGGGATGCCCCAATTAGCCTCTGTTTGCAATGTTTTTCGAAATGCGTGCCACGCTCCGAAAAGTTACTAATCCTTCATTTTGCTGCAACAGAGAGCAGGAAAGGGGCATAGCAATGTATTTCACAAATATATGCATGTCTCGATCCTCATGCCACCAATCACGTATCTCGATGCATGATGGCCGAGGAGTCGGATTGCACAACTCAATATAGAATGAATGCAGATGAATGCTACAACAAAACCTAACTCCATCATGGGTGATCCGGAGTGTCGGTGACTTGGGAATTGAGACCCGTTCCGTCACTCGGAATACGAAACGCGCCTCGTTTCCCGTGCCCGGGCTAACTCCTATCCCGAACACGATGCAATATGCATGATATGCATGAATGCAACTAACATACAATCCTAGCATGCACAATGCTATGAAAATGAGATGCCTCGAAATGCGTGCACGCGGGCACGCAAATCGAGGCGATGATCCTAAGGCATAAAATGGCATACGCAATGCAATTGGACTTACACTAACATGAGTGGACCTCAGCCACACTCACATAAGAGACCGTCGGATAAAAGTGAAGTGCCTTGAAATGCGTGCACACGGGCACGCAAACCAAGGCAATGGCATACGGAATGCAATGATGCTAAAATGACATAAACAATACAATATGGGCTTACACTAACATGAGAGAGCCTCAGCCACACTCACATAAGAGGCCGTCGGATAAAAGTGAAGTGCCTCGAAATGCGTGCACACGGGCACGCAAACCGAGGCAATGGTACAGAAGCATGAAATGGCACTCCAAATGCAAATTGGACTTACACTAACATGAGAGAGCCTCAGCCACACTCACATAAGAGGCCGTGAGATAAAAGTGAAGTGCCTCGAAATGCGTGCACACGGGCACACAAACTGAAGCAATGGCATACTGAATGCAATGAGATAACAGGTACTGTGTTGACAATGGGGCAATGATTGCGTATACTGATCTCCTAGCTTATGCTAATGAGACATCAACTCTACTGGAGGAATCAACATTTACACAATGGTTCAGAACTGATGAAGTATTAGCAACCTAGAGAGAGAAAAAGGAATCGTCAAATGGTCTCATGGAAATACATGTCTTATTACCAATATTTTTTCACGAAGATCAAGGATTAGTTGCTTCCTAATTTTATGGAAGGTATGAGGCCCTTCAAGAAATGATAAAATCGACTAGTTGTGGACCATCCATGGGTAATATAAAGATATTTCTCATAATTTGGTTTCTCTACCTATCTGCATAGAAGTCCAACTGTGTATTAAAAATTAAGCGTGGATCTGGGAGTTTTTAAGGGATTTTAAGCTAGCTTTGTATTTATTTGACAAACAAGCTTCTGCCGATGAAATTTGGAGAGCATCTATTTCCACACACTACATCTTGGTGTGCACATTTTTCTTTTTTCAATCGGATATCCACTTTTGAACAAAATTACATGATTCAGAAATCAACTTCTTAATGAAATCTTATGGTTTGGGTATATATCTTTGGTTTGGAGTTTGATTTCCAAACCATAGGTTTGATTGTGGAGTTGATTTCCAAAGCAAGTAGTTTTGGATGAAAAATGATGTGAACCGAGAGAAAGTGGTGTGTGGAAATAGATGTTGGAACAATCTTCTATGTAAATAAAATAAATTGAAATTAATTCAAACAAAATAAATAAATAACGTATCGAATTTATTTATCGAACCGAATTAAAAATAAAAGACCAAGTCGAATGTGAGACACTCTGTCTTTAAGACATATTCGCCCCGCTATGGTGCTTACGGTTGAGTGGCGTCTATCTCTCAGGATACAATGATCTTAACCAATTTGTAGTAGCACTCCAAAATAAATTGTTCGGCAAATCAAACCTGTGATCTAACTCTCTGAATATTTATTCTAACACTAATATATGAAGAATAAATGCACTAGAACAAAATGGACAGCAAAGAGACAAAAATTTCAGACTGAATTTTTTCGAATCCCAACACTGCTGGAATGAATTATATTTATAGGCAAACAAAATGATCCGAACAGGTACAAAACATGTAATGAACAGGTGTAGTATGAACTGAACAGGTGCACCACTAATTCAATTGAAAATAGTACCGTTGGAGCCGTTGGTGGAATAGTCAAACCTGATGGAACTTAATTTATTTAAACTATTGAAATATATATATATATATATATTAAACTATTTGAATATATATATAACTATTTGAGTAGTTTAATCATTTTTAGGAAACCACTTAAGGAAACCAAAAAATAAATTTGGAATTAAATTAAATTCTCACAATAATTTTTATTGAAAAAATTCAAATGAATTTTATCTAAAAAATTAATGTTAGACTCGAAAACGATGTCAACTTCCTATTCACTCATAAATGGTTTTGACGTTCCGTCTTCACCGTATGACTTGCCACGCGACAAGGAACACTTCACCTCTTCGGATCCGTCCCAAAATACGTTCGGGGCCCACTCAATTTTAGACTAAAAAATATGCCTATATTAAACCATTTTTTCCAACAATAGAAACTCCCAGAATCAGTTTCTTGCATTGTTTATCAGGTTTTAAGCGGACAATGCCTTGTAGAAGCATGAATTTGGAACTAGCCAAAAGCATGTTTGAGACTTCGCCTACTAAAGTTTCTCATAGATTTTATTTTGTCAATTTCATTCATGAAGTTTCGGATTTCAGATAATCATCTCAATTTCTATTTTGAGTCAAATTTTTATTGAATTTCATATAATCATCTAAACCATTAATGGAATGATATTTAAAATACATCCAAACAACGGAATTGGAAGGTGTATATTTCAGAAATCATTTACATAAAAGTAGCAGTTTTAAAATTAATTTTCATGCTACTCAACAGCTTACTTGATGAAAGATTTCTCCTAGAATATTTTAATGTCTTAGATGAACTTAATTTTTTAATTGATTTTCGGAGCAAAAATCTTAAGCATGGTTTGAGTTTGAAATTACAATAATTTCTTCGAATAACAACCAACTCTGCTTTAACAGAGTCCTACCTCGGTCACAACGTTGATCGGTGCCCACAACTCTCTCAAGAGCTGATGTTGGTGACTTTGAATGTAGTTTTAGCGTTTGTTCATTTCTCCTCGCCCATGGTTTAGCAAATTTAGAAAAATACAAATTGGTCATGCCTGTAGGGAGTTTATACAAGGAAAAAACCCTAAATTGAAATTGAATAGTTTAGGACTTTAAGCCATAAACTACTGAATCTAAGGAAAAAATAAAAAATAGCGATCAAACTTTGCGGTGATTGTAACAGCGTTGTTTTAATTATGCCCAACACATGAAGGATGCAATCACCTCATCTGATGTTTTGGACCACCTAAGATTTTATGCTCAGTTTAGTGATCTATTTAAGTTGTATATTATTGTTATGAAATTTATTTACATAAAGTACCACCTTTAAAATTAATTTTCATGCTTTAAACTGCTTAGAGGGTATCCTCGTGGGAAGAAAACCCCAGGGATCGCGGGAGACAATTCTCAACAGAAATAGAATGGTTTTGAAGAAAGCCTTTGGCCACCATATGGAAGTGGAGTCCAATTTTATAATACATACTTTTTAATTGATGTAAAATAGTGAAGTGTACCATTTTAAGTGAGGCTATTACACTTCGGGTCTATATATTTGGACTAATTATTTTTTATGTATTGCTCATTTATATATTATTATTGTAAATGTGTGAAAACCTGTTATATTTTTTGTATTTCTCTTTAAATCTCAATTTTATCCTTTCAAATTTATTATATTTTTTAAAAGTTATGAAAAATCTTATATAAATCAACTATCTTTTTATTTTTAGAATTGAACGCTAAAAACTATATATCTGCTTTTAAGAGTCCTATATAAAATATAAACAAACAGTCTCCATTCTTATAAATAAATAAATAAAAGTCGTCCTCTTATGTTTTACATTAATGATGATTGAAGAACAAAAAATAATTACTCTTTCTTATTTCCTACCTCTATACTAATATACATAATATTTAATATTGTCCATCATGGATTAAATCATTATGAATAATTTTGGTTGAATGTTAAAGTTATATGCATTAATTAGAATTTAGACAGAAAAAAGAGCATGCATTTTTAAAATAGAAATTTGTGTTGCATCTCAAGAATTCACAAGTTATCTTCATACACTTTCTTTTTTGTTTAAATTATATTTTATGAACTGCAATATTTTACACGATATTTTAATAACCAAGGTATGATGTCAAAATTTTAAACAAGAGCCACTTTCGTTGGTTTTTTTTTTTTTTAAATTTGTTTTTAAGTTTTTCATTTTTCATATTTTTTCAGTTTTGGTGATTAAAGATATTAGAATTTCTTCATATTTGATATTTAAATTATACTTTTACATAAAAATCTAGTATCTAATAATCTAAATATAATTAAAAAGTAAAATATTGGTCTAAAAAACTATAAATTCAGACATGTGTTAATTTTATTATTATTATTATTATTATTATTATTATTATTAGTAATTTTTTTCCAAAAAGAATATACAATAAGTTATTTTATAAGTGTATTTAGATTAAGTGAATCAAAATCTAAAAGTAAAATTAAAAAATAAAAAAAGTATTAAATGAAGTGAATCTAAAAAATAAAAAGGTTATTGAAAAAATAGTGTGAAAGACAAAAAAACATGAAAATCAAAAAATTCAAAACAAAAGTTTGAGAAATAAACCAAACCAAACACTATAAACTTCTCTATTTTTTTTTAAAAAAAAATCTTTATTCACTAATCTATAATTTTACACAAATTATTCACAAATTCCTTTCAATTTTAATGTGAATTTAATAATCTAATTAAAAAATGGTGCATACACACAAAAATGTAATACTAAACATCTATATTATGACTAACTATTTAATTATAAATAATTAATTTCTCATTGTTACCTGTATTATATTATTACAAAAGATTTTACATATTACTTTTGTGATATCATATATATATTAATGTCTACATATATAAATATAAAAAAATATAAATGTAAATTTATATATGTTATTGTATTCATACATTGTCAATTTGTACTGCTATATTACCATCGGATAATTTTCTAACATGTATTGCTTTAGTAATATAGTTATATTTGATAAGAAAAAACTGCGGAATTGTATATTGTTATCCTATTAACTTATATTAAATACATATATACATACATGTTATACAAACAAGTATCCATAACAAATACTTTCAATAACAAATTAAGACTTTGCAAAACACTTACATCACGACAATAATTATACTTTTTATATTTATTTTTTTACGACAATTGTATAGCAATTGTATGCTAATGACTAATGTTTTATCTTTTATTGTATAAAATATTCATGACACAAGAAACGACACTCAATAACTTTTGATGTATAAAAATATATTACATATTGATATTAATGCATTGTTATACCAATAGTATATGCAAATATATACAACAGACGGATTTGTATTATGAGATAAACTATTAAACAAAATTGTATAATTGTGTAATTAATTTCATACATTCAATTGTATTACAAGTACATATTATGAAAAATTGATAGAAAAAGATTTGTGTAATATTATATATTTAAAATGACTTGTTTATTATTTATTATTTAAAATAAGATTGTGATCTGAACAATTTAGTTATAAATTAATGTTTATATTTGTAAAAATTTTCATTTATCATTTAAATTTTTTAAATGGATATATATTCATTTCTTACTTAATTGTATTATATATATATATTACATACTAATTTAAGAAATACGCATATCTACGTATTAATAATTGATGAAAAATTACGTATAATGTGTAAGTCACATGTCCAACTGCTAATACATTAAAAAACAAAAAAGAAGATAGGTGGGAGCAAATTTATTTTCATGGAGGCGGGACAATTATTGGGTTTAGATTTTCGCACAAACAAGAATGAGTCAGTCATATACTAATATTAAAATTTAGGGGCTTTTTATTTTTATATTTTTGTCTTAATGCGGATAGCCTCCTTCTTGGGTTGTTCTTCTTGCTATGAGTAGTGAGGTAGAGAGTAGGTTAATCTAAAATGTGGTGATCTCTTTATTAGAGATGGTAATTTGAACTCGGTCTGACGGGGATTTGCTCCCGACCACAAATAGAATGGCTTTTTATCGAAAAATATTCTTGACGGGTTGGGGATGGTATTAAAAAACAAATCTCCGATGAATTTCGGGCCGGAGACGGTGATATGTTTCTCAGCCCCGTACCCGGCCCCGCCCTATTTTCCCGAAATAAAATTACCATTATACCCCTATCTATATATATGTGTGTGTCTCTGTGTTGTTGGCTCATTTTAGGGTTTGGTTGCACTCACACAAACACACTTCTCTCTCTCTCTCTCTCTCTCTCTCTCTCCTTGCTCTGCTCACACGCGGCGCTACTGCTCCCTCACCGCTCGTCTCACACACACATGGCCATCGGCTCCTGCTTCCTCACACACTGCCATCGCCTCTCTCCCTCTCCCTCTCCCTCACCGCTCGCTCCTCCCTAACCGCCGATTCAAAGGGTACTCTCTCTCTCTCTCTCTCTCTCTCTCTCTCGTTAAACTACTAATGAATCTCTGTTTTCTTCTTTCAATTTTGATCTATTAATCAAAAAATCACTGTTTTTCCCCTCACTCTCCATCATCTATTTTCAACGATTTCGGTTTGATCTAGGGTTTTGGGTCAATTTTGATCTATTTTCAACAATTTCGGTTTCGATCTAGGGTTTCCATAAAAAAATCACTGCTTTCTTCTCTCTCTGTTTTTATTTTTTGCTGCTAATCGAAGAAGATAGTGGGGAGTTATAACCTTGATGTATACCACTCTATTGTTTCTTCAACTAAAATTGATTTTATGATGTCTCTGTCATGGAGATCTGATGTATTATGCTTTTTTTTTTTTTTTCATATAAGTTAATAAAAAAGATCTTACTTTTTCAGTGTTGCGAATTTGGCTCAGCAAATGATTCTCCAAACTGTACTGAATATACTATGAATGCATTTTTATTATCAATGAGGAGAAAACAAGGTTCTCAAGTCAAAAATGGTTTTGTTGTGCTACTGTTGTGTGGATTGGGATGTTGTAAGAATTTTAACAGATCAATATAACAACTTTTATGTGTTGAAAAATAAGTCTCAAATCTTTTTGTGAAATTTGAAGAATTGGAGCAGATGCTGCAATGTTGAGTGTCAATTTTTGAATGTAAAGACATGGGAACAACTGAAAATGCTATTTACATATCACTGTATGTTCGGGGATTTTTCGGGTTGGGAAAACCCGATCTTCGTTAGGGGAGGGGGGCGGGGGGTGATGGGTTTCCAACTAGGCATCGGGGGCGAGGACGGAGAATTTAACACTTTCGGGAATCGGGGACGGGAAGTGTGATCCCGGCCCCGCATCGCGCCGCGCTGTTGCCATTCCCACTCTCTATTTGATTGGATTTATTTATTTATTATGATTCGTGAAACTAATTAAAATGACAGAGCTTTGTGTTGCCAACTTGGCAACTTTATGCTTTTCTGTTTGGATTTTTTTGGAGCTTACAAATGCTTTGTTAGTGCTCGTTTGGTTATCATATTAGGCTAAAAAATTACAAAATGATAAAAAAAATTAAAAAATCACAAAAAGATAAAAATTACAAAAAGACAAAAAAAAAAAAAAAAATTTCCATTCTAAAGCCAAAAAGCTAAAAAATCCAAACAAGAAAATCAAATAATAAAAAAAGTCTCAGATTAAAATAATCAAAAAAAGTCAAAAAGCCAACTAAAGTCATTGCCAAACGAACCCTAGTCTTTTTGTGGTGGGGTTATCTTACTTCGGAATCTTTTTCTTTAGCCCTTTATAATGTTTCATTATTATTAATAAAATATAAAAAAAATTAACTGAAAGTCCCATTTCAAAAACGTATGTACTAGAAAATTTCATGAATTTTTTTTTTTATAGATAATTAAGTTCTGTCGAATTTGAAAAGGTACATTGTGAGATTATTTCATTATATATATTTTTCAGAGATTCTTAGGTTATACTATGGTTGATTTCTAAATGTGGATATATTTCATTTGTGCACTATTGACTTATTAAATTATTGTCAAATGTAAAATTTTAAAATGTGACAATAGAATATTATTCTAATGTGTGTACTATTATTTTATTAAATTTTTGCAAAATGTGATACGATGGTTAGTTTTCAAATATAGGTATGCTTTATTTGTGTGTACTCTATTGTCTTATTAAATTTTTGTTAAATGTGTAATTTTTAAAATGTAACAATGGGACCTAATGTGACAACTATGATTTTTCAATTTGAAATTTCATATTCAATACACATTGTATGTTTTCAAATGCAGGTATGCTTCATTTGACAGATTTTAATGCAAAATAAGACTTATGGGATCACAATAATATTTAGGGATACTTACCAATTAGTCCTATTAACTAGACTTATTTACGTACATGTCCTAACTAATAAATTTAACACTATAAAAATAAGAGAGTGATAAATTTATTACTAAAAATTTATTCATAAAAACAAAGAGACTGATAAATTTATCACTATAAATTTATCCATAAAAATAAAAGACTGATAAATTTATCTTTATCACTTAATAAATTTATCAATAGGACTAAATGGGTAATAAGTCTCCAAAGTAGGACCTATTGGATAATAAGTTTCCAAAGTATGACCTATTGGTAGTTTACCCTAATATTTATTGGATTGAATGGTTATAAATTATGAATATATGATTTATTACTAACTGCCTGATAAAATATTATCCCCCCCCACCCAAAACAAAACTCCAAAAAAATTTTTGAAAAAAAAGCCCAAATAAGCACTCATGTTTAAATTAATCTTTCAATAATGCCTTCACAAGTGAATTGTCAAAGGTAAGTGTGAAATTGAATTTTCAATTGAGACAAAGCCACACCCTACTAAGATATTTGGAATGAAAGTGACTTCATTGAGATGGATTAAATGTACCTAGACTATTTCCTAATGTATTTACTAAATTTCATTTTCAGAGGAAAGAGAGATCAAAGGGCCACAAAACTTCCTAGAGTAAACCACCTTGTATTATATTATATATGTAAGTTGTGAAAAGGTGACTCATATAGCAGAAATTATATGGTGATTGAGGGAAATATCTATATATATATACCACAAGTATAAGCTGGTGGAGGTTGTATTCTCATGAATCATAGAGTAAAAATGGTATATGCTTTGGATAATTCAGATCTCAGGGCTAAAATCTGTATGTCAAAGAGTCTTTCCCCACTGTCAAGGTTTTGCTGAAATTTGACAAAAGCATCAAAGCAAGCAGTTCCACAATTTGAAACTTTGATATCATTTTTTAGAGTTGCACATCAATCTGCAGGTATGTTTATACAAACGCATATTTTTCTCATCACTTTTAGCTCAATAATATTAATATATTTGAGAATTCTAGCGATGACAACAACAATATTTTCTTGATCAGAATCTCACATATTGAATTAGCCTTTACTGAATCCACAAAGACAAAAATCACTTGCATAAACATGAAGATTCTACTCAAATTGAGCAATATATATATTCTTAGGTTTGCCACCATCTCCGCCACCAATTGACTGTATATATAGATTTTATAGTACCAAGATTATCAATCAAAATAAAAAATAAAATATCTCACACATATTTCTCTCACTTTTTTCTTTGTTTTTGTCTTCTGTTTTTTTAACTCATCTAAATAATAAAGGCCAAATTACAAAAAAAAAAAAAAAAAAAAAAAAAACTCCAAGATTTCATATGTTTTTCAAATTAAATTTCAAAGTTTTAATTGGTTCAATTTAATTCCTCAACTTCATATTTCTTATCATTCTTGCTCATTTCATTTAATATTAATATTACATTTGAACATGATCACACCATATCAATACCAACATATATTTATCATTCATTATATCAGAGCCATTCACCATATACTCACCATGAACTTCAACACATTGCATCAAAACCCACTGCAATTACTCTCTTCCATGTGCCCATTTACTGCACTTTCTCATTTTTCGGCGCCACCCATGGTTGTCAAAATCTCGATCCAGATTGTAAGGTATTATGATCCTACGATCTTAGTTAGGCCAAATGATCCGAATCACACTAGGATTTTAAATTTAGTAGGATCTTAAAGTAATTACGATCTTATTTATAAAATTATGTAGAAATGCATAACGATCTTATTTATAAAATTGTGTAGAAATGCATACGATTCCGATTCTATTATTATATAGATTCCAATCTTACAATTTTTTTTGTTATTATTTATTTCTTATAGATATATATGTGTGTGTATATATATTTATATAAAAAAATTTAACTACAAAGTCCTTTTTAATCATCTCTTCTGATTTATATTTAACATAGAAAGTGCATTCTATCAAATTTATCATTTTTCATTAATTTTTTAAAATTATGTAACATACATTATCATTATCCACAATTTTTTATTTTATTTTGTGTTGAAAGTAGAATCTTATGATTTTTTTATCTGATTTTACAATTCGATCCACAAATCCCTCCAACAATCCCACTTAAGATCTCAATAGAAGAAAAAATTTATTTTACTTTGTATATAATTGTTGTTTTAGAAATGTGTTATCATAACTGACCCCACTAAAAAAGTGACTTTGAACCCACAAATTTTTAGGCTTATTAATTATTTACAAATCAATTTCAACTTATCACATTGTACCAAACACTATTAGAATAGAGGAAATGGAATGATTATTCTATCAAAATAGTCATTACTATGTTTGGTTGACTAAATAATTAATGAAAATTACATTACAAATGGAATAATTATTCACTATTGTAAGGGGATGATCATTCCATAAGAAAGCTAAATGAATGATCATTACATTCCATTTTATCTCATTCCAATAAATCAAATAAAGCATTACAACTTATTCAAAGCATTTTAAGCATTAATATAAAACTCCATAATTTTAAAAGCTAACTTTTATGTTTCTTTCAAATTAGACATTGAACCTACATAAAAATTAATCTTGGCTTATTTTGTTCTTTAAAATATTTTATAATATAAAATACAATATATATTTTTTGTTTTCGTTAGATATTTTTGCCTTTCAATTGACACTACTAACTTAAATTCCTAGAGTCGCCATTGTGGATATGTATATCTACAAATTTTAGCATTGTAGGAGAGTTTGTAGACAGACTAATTAGGGGTCTTTTGGCAAGTTGCCAAAAAAAGTCAACTTTTTGACATTTTAGTTTTTTTAACAAAAAAAAGTTGGTTTTTTTTATCCAAAACAAGTCAATTTTTTGCTAAAAAAAAATCAAAGAATTAACTTTTTACTAATTTCCTAAAACACCACTTAGTAGCCAAATAATTTTGTTTTCTTGATAACCCACTTAAGATAATGTACCCTTGATGCCGAAAAGCTGATCGAAATTGTTGAACAAAGCGAACAATTGTTCTCAAGTTCAATCAGAATGAACCAATCCAATGTTTAAGATCTTCAGGAATAATTCACAAGAACCGAAATGCAAAAAGTTCTAAAACATTACAATAGCATCAAAATCCTAGCTTCACTAACCTTCTATTTGGTTGAGAATTTGAGAAAGAATTAAAAAAAAAAGAAGAAAAAAAAAAAAAAGAATGAAATTTAAATAAAATATATCCACATATTATTTAATTTTACATATATTTTCCTTTCCCTTTCCAAACCTTTTCCAAATTCCCAACCAAAGCTGTAAAGCCAATTGAAAATTGAAACTCAACACATGACAAATCACACATTTTTCGAGCAACCGAACAGAAACACAATATACGATAATAACAAAAAGTGAGAATTGGGGAAAACAAAATAAAAAATTCCTCTCTTGGCCAGCGGTGTCCTAAATCTGGGCCTTAACGATCTTGTCATCGACGCGAATACTCCGAGTAGTGAATTCAACGCCGATGGCGGATTTGGATTCAAGACTGAACTCGTTCCTGGTAAACCTAGAGAGCAGATTTGATTAGCTTACACCAGAGTCACTGATCAGAACCACATTGAACAAGTAATCGTAGTCATCGTCGGCCCTATACGCCGCCATCTATCTCTCTCTCTCAAAATCGTTCGTTTTCACCGATCAAATTCAAAAATCGTGATATATGTATGCGTTGGGGATGAGAAATGATGAGTGATGTTGGTAAAGAGTGGCTGGAGAATTGTTGGTCGTCCATGGGAGTGGTCTCCTGCGAAATGACGAAAAGATAAGAGAATTGTTGGACGTCACGTCTTTATACAAAAAAGATTTCGATATACAATTGAGTTTTTCTTTAGTTTTGTAAACGGAGATAAACAAGACATAGATTTTAGAAATTTAGAATTTAAATTGATACAATTGAAATTCTGAACTTTAATTTTAAGAATACGAAAATTTAGGTTCTTTTTTTTAATAATTTGCCCAATAATAAAAAAAGAATATCATGCCCTTTCTGTTGTTACTATCCTTCGTTTTTTATTCTTTTCTTTTTCCTCCTAATATACCCAAGTCGTCTACAAAGTCAAGTCTGTCTTCTCCAAAAACGAAGCCTAACTCATTTATAGAGTGAAGCTTTTGCTGAAATCTCACAAAAGCATAAAAAGCAATTCCCAGGGTTTGATTTAGGGATCTTCGTATCCATTTCTTCTTTGCAGAGTTGCTAATCATCAATCTCTGCTTGGTTGCTGGTATGTATGTTTCTACAACCCATTACTATTGTTTGTTGTTTTGGATCATGATTTAAGTAACTCATCCACGAATCTCTACTCAAATCTATGAATGATGATATTGTTGTGTGTGTATATCTTTTACACCGAAATAAATAAATATATATCTACATATAGTATATATGAAATGAACATCCTGGTATCCTTAACTTCTTATGCTGCCAAGTGTTCACTTTTTAATTAAAAACAAAAAAATTAGATAAATGGAAAGATTAACCATCAATCAAATAAAGAAAACACTTGCCACATAAGTGGCACACAATATATAGTAAAAATTTAGCTTTATTTTTACTTGAATTACACACGCGATGCGTGTGTCAACCACTAGTATATATATGTTATCATTGATCATAATTGTGTTTACGTCATTTGTATTAATTTCTTTTGCTTTAGCTTAGCTTTATTAAAAAAGAGTTGGTACATAATTATGTCAAATTTACAGAGCTTGTAATTTTTTCAAACTCAGTCGAAATCAATGAGATTTATAGTAATTATTATTAATTTTTCAGCTTGATTGGACCATCTAATTACAACGTCACATGGCCTGACTTATTGCCTTAAATATGATAATATTAGACCCTGGGAATGTTGTCTGGTTGGTTTGATTTTCATAATTAATTTTTTGAATTTTTTCCAAACAAATTAAAATAAAAATAATTTGGTGAAATATTGAAGGGAAAAAATAAAAATAAAAAAATAAGGCATCAATGATACTAAAAATATGGACCAATCATTTTTTTTATTTTTTTATTTTTTATAAATGACTCTACCATCTACTTTAGAGGACCTAAACTCCATCTAATTTCCTTTCTATGTGGACACAATCACACACTAAGCATAATTGGACTAATCGTGATGGTGTGTTTAGTGCAGCGATAAGTAATGGCAGAAAGAGCAGTGAGCTCTGTTATTCAATATTTGGCACCATTGTTAACTGGAGAAGTAGAGTTGTTGAAGGGTGTCCGTAAGGAAATTGTCAGTATCAAAGCTGAATTGGAGCGCATACACTCTTTCTTAGAAGATGGAGAATCAAGAGCAGAAAAGGGAGATAAAGGTGTGAAAACATGGGTGAAACAAGTAAGAGAAGTTTCTTATCGGATAGAAGACGTTATCGACAAACACATTCTCTTGGTCCTGCCAAAACAACCTGGACTAGTAGGTTCCTTGTTTAAGGTTACTCAAACTATCACGAAGCTAAAGCCACGACATGAAATAGCTTCTCAAATCCAAGACATCAAGACTACACTCCGTGAGATCCAGGAAGGAGCTGTTCGATATGGATTCAGTACTAGTACTTCCTCAGAACATTGCAGCACTAGCACTAGCAGCATCACCAAGGACAACATGTGGCGTGACCCTCGATTGGCTTCCCTTTTTATAGGGGATGATGAAGTCGTTGGCATTGAATCTCCCAAATATGAACTGATAAGCAGATTGGTTGACCAAAATCAATCACAACGAGCAGTGATCTCAGTGGTTGGCATGGGTGGAATTGGCAAGACCACTCTTGCCAAGAAAGTTTATGACAACCAAGAAGTGGTTGCACACTTCAATTGCAAAGCGTGGATCACTGTCTCTCAATCATACAAGCTAGAGAAGCTCCTCAAAAAATTGATAGAGCAGCTATCAGGAATTTATGTTCTACCTGATGAGGGAATTGAGTCACTCATTGTCAATTTAAGAGGATATTTATCCGAAAAAAGGTACGTCATTGTGTTTGACGATGTATGGGAAACTGATTTTTGGGGATCCATAAGACATGCTCTACCCAAAAATAGTGATGGCAGTCGAGTAATCATCACCACACGCAGTGAACAAGTCGCTACATTTTGCAAAGAAACTTTAGTGGATCATGTCCACGAGGTTGAAGCCCTATCCGAAGAGAAGGCTTGGGAACTCTTTTGCAAGAAAGCCTTCCAATTGGACTTTGAGGGTCATTGTCCCCCTGAGTTGGAGGAAGTATCACATGCAATTGTTAGAAAGTGTCAAGGTTTGCCACTTGCAATTGCAGCTATAGGTGGTCTCTTATCTACCAAAAACAAGAGTATATCTGAATGGCAAAAATTCTATGGTAGCATGCACACTGAATTGGAAAGGAATCCTAATCTTACAAGCATCAGGAAACTTTTGTTGTTTAGTTATAATGATCTACCTCAATACCTTAAATCTTGCTTCTTGTACTTTGGCATAATGCCAGAGGACTACTCTATTCGTTGTGGAAGACTACTTCGACTATGGATAGCTGAGGGTTTCATCGAAAAGCAAAACGGAAAAACATTGGAAGAAGTTGCAGAAGAATACTTGATTGAGCTGATCCATAGACGCTTAGTTCAAGTGTCAACAACAAAATTTCATGGAAGAGGTAAAGAGTGTCGGGTACATGATGTAGTGCGTGAGATTATTTTCTCAATGTCCGAGGAGTTTAGTTTGTGTCAAATTTTGGAAAAAGAGAATTCAAGTTTCAATGACACAACTCGGCGGCTATCTATGCATATGTGTTATTGCAACATGGATAAGGTTATGGAAAGCATTGGTAAATCCCCAGTTCGTTCTGTTTTTCTTTTTCAAGAGGGAGAGCTGCCAAAGAAGCCCTTATTGGGTACAGTAGCTGCAAATTTCAAGCTTTTGAAAGTGCTAGATCTTGAGGTTGCTTCTTTGGATCAACTTCATGAAGAAGTGGGAAATCTATTTCTTTTGAGATACCTAAGCATAAGGAGAACACACGTGAAGATAATTCCAAAGTCCATAGGTAAGTTGCACAACCTACAGACTTTGGATCTGCGACATTCCTTCATAAGAGAGCTCCCATTTGATATCAGTAGGCTCCGTAAGTTGCGACATCTTCTTGCCTATTCTCGTAACTATGAATGTGAATACTTGGCAGATTTTATAGTAGGAGTGAAGATACAAGGAGGGATTGGTTGTTTAGAGGAGTTGCGAAATTTGTGGCATGTTAAGACAAATCATGATGATGGGCTCAGCCTAATTAAAGAGCTTGAGAAATTGAGGCAGCTAAGGAAGTTGGGAATTACGAAATTGAAAAGAGAACATGGAAGGGCTCTATGTGTAGCCATTGAGAAAATGAAATACCTTCAACATTTGAGTGTATGGGCCCTAAGTGATGATGAGATTTTGGATTTACAGTATATATCATCTCCACCTCAATATCTTCAACGTCTCCACTTGGTTGGACATTTAGAGAAGTTGCCCAACTGGATCCCGAAACTTCAAAATCTAGTCAGATTATATCTATGGGGTTCAGGTTTGACCAAGAACGATCCACTAAAAGCCCTTCAAGTCTTGCCTAGTTTAGTCTATCTTGTTCTTTGGGATGCATATGATGGGGATCAGTTGTATTTTGAGGTCGGAAGGTTTCAAAAACTTAAGGTACTAACTCTGGTAGGATGGAAGGGATTGAATTCGATGATAATAGAGGAAGGAGCATTGCCTTTTCTTGAAACTCTAACGATTGAGCCTAGCCCGCAACTAAAGGAGGTACCATGTGGCATCCACCACCTTAGAAACCTCAAAACTCTTAAGTTTGTTGGTATGCCAGAATTCATAGATAGTATGGAACCCAAACCCAACCAAGGAAAAGACTACTGGATCATCGAGCATATCCCTCATGTTGTGCTCTGTTCCCGAATCGGAAATCAAAATTTTATTACTAGAATCGACAGTCTTCAAGAATATTTCAATCAGAAGGTGGAAAATGCAAGGGTTGGAGAAGATAAAAATGAATCTCAAAGTTGAATGCCAGATCAATTAACTTTCAGGTTTGCCCCCAACTGAATTGCTGTGTTTATTTAGTTCAGAGTTAAAAAGAGTAGATTTAGGATAGGAGAGTTTTTAGGATGCGTTATTTGTCATTTTAATTTTTTATGTTTTAATTTTATCATTTTACTTTTTATATTGACAATTTTGATGACTAAAATGATAAAATTAAAATTTAAGAGACTAAAATAACAAATAATACATATTTTGGGGACTAAAAAAGTCGCGTTTTCAAGTAAATTATCATGCTACTTGGGCTCCATTTGATTAGAAAGAAATAAATCATAGAAAGTAAAAATGAGTGAAAGAAAAGAAAAGGAAAATAAAATAAAATTTTTGTATGAATTTGATTATAACGAAAATTTTACAAGAAAATAAGAATTTTTATTATACATGATTACTTTTATAATAAATTTAAATTTTCTTATATTTTTCTTATTACTTCTATTACTTTCATATTAAAGATACTTATAAAAAAATATGGCTCCATTTTGTTTAGTTTTTGAAATTAGTTTTGAGTTGTGTATTGAAAGATAAGGGTAGCGTTTGGTTAAGTTTTCAAATCATGATTTGGATTAAAAAAAAATCAAAACTCTTCTTAAATTTCAGGTTTTCAAATCATGTTATTTGAGTTGTGTGTGTGTGTGTGTGTGTTTTTTTTTTTGGCCAATTCAATTCAATTAAATTCTAGGTTTGTCCCCAACTCAATTGCAATGTTTATTTATCCTTTTGTCAAAATTTGATGAAAAAAAAAAAAAAATCATCTTCAATATTCCATTTTTTAAATTTGCATCAAATTTTAATTTGATGCAAAAAAAATGTTTCTCCCTTCATTTGATGGATATTTGGAGAGAAATTTCATGCACCACATTATGTATTTTTGTAATAAATATTATGTATTTCTATGATAAATATTATGTAATTTTTTAATAGAATTACACCAATTTGTCGTTTAGAAATTTAACATTACCACAAAAATGCCTAGCATTACTACAAAATATGTAATTTTATTTCTGACACATGAATTGTCGTAACTATACGAAAAAATTACATAACATTTATCACAAAAATACATAACTTATATATTACAAAAATGTGTTCCATAGCCTTGCCCTACATTTGATAAATAGATTGGATATGATTTTTGAACACTTTATCTTATCAAATTTAAATTTGACAAAAATAAAAATTAAGAGTTGGAGTTGCTCTAATATACCATTATTCTTAAGGTTGCCACCATCTCCGCCACCACAACTCCGGTCACTCTTCCATCACCTACACCACCACTTTTATAACCAACACACCATCATTTTTAAGGTCGGAATAAAAAAAATAAATAAATAAATAAAAAATTTCTATTGGAACATCAAGGTCTAAGTCACCTATACTTTTAGTACTTATATTGTTCATTGATATATTGCACTTCCTTACATTTAGTATGCTTTTTGTAATTATTAGGTCTTTTGCTACAAATGCATACAGTTGAAGGAAATTCAATTACAGAGACACCCAGAATTCAAGTACTCCAAGCTTCTAATCACCTCATGATTAAGCAAATTCCCGTTGATTTTTATTTTCTTTTGGATTGCAAAAAAATAAAAATTGTCATCTTCCTAACATGAACATGTTTATTATGGGGGTTTTTTTTTTTTTTTAATTTTATTTTATTGTTGTTTGCTAAGATAGTGTATTGGATTTATGTTATTAAGACTTATTTCATGATAACCACAACTATTTAACTCTGATTGAGAAAAACATATGATCATACATTCTTTCTTGCAGTGTTTCTGCACTAAGCTCCATTTTGTTCTTTTCTTTCTATTTTTTTTATTCTTTAGAGCTAATGTTATGCATAAGAAATGAAGTAGTCAGGTTTAGACTATCACTAAACCTTTTATTTAGGAGGAATTAGCTTCTCAGAGATCATATGACTTGACAGTTTGGGGGCATACGTTGGCTACCTTATATGCTGCCTATTCCATATCTATATCTAAATTAATGTTGCAAAGTATGTATTCTGTATCACTTTGGTCCTCAAAATTTTCATTTTGTCAATTGTGTATCTAAATGTTTTTATTTGAGTCTAATTTATTCAGTTCCTGATTATTTATGTACTAGCATATGCATGTGCCTAAAGGTACGGTGTAAATAATATTAAGATTAAAATGCAATTATAAAAATATATTGAAATATTTTTCTTCTTAAAGAACTTGTAATAATTTTGTTTGTATTACATGCTCTATAAAACTCAAATAAAATAACAACTCCCCTAATCTTAATGCAAATTAAGAAACAAACATATCAGATTTATAATGTTCACCAATATTGCAAATCAAAATATACGAGCAAGTAAAAAAAAAATTGTAAACACTAAACAAAAAGCATAAATTAAAGTTATTGTATACTAAATCTATAATAAAAAGATTTTTTTTTTTACTAAATCTATATAATAAAGCACATCAGTAAATGCTCTACAATCTTAACAAATTAAATTGAAAATTAAATATCAAACAATACATAACAATCTGTACTATACAATTTTAAACAAATCAAATATAAAATAAAATAAAATAAAATAAAATATCAAATAATGCACACCATCCAGTGCTCTGCAAGCTAAAAGAAATTAGATTTAACAGGGGTGATTCGGCCCCCGAATCCGGGGCCCCCGAATCCCCCTAATTCCCCTTTTTAGTAAAAAAAAAAAAAAAAAAAAGAAAAAAAAAAAGAAAACAGTTTCCATAAAAGGAAATTAGGGGGATTAGGGGGACTTTTTTTTGAGGTCCAAAACATTTTTCTAGATTTAAAATGCATACCAGTTAGTGTTACTATTGTCAATCAAATTATAACTATATAAGAAAAACAAACATTATATTGTCATACACCAAAAGAGTGGATTAAAACTCTTTTCAACTGTATTTAGGCTATATTTGAAAAATGCTAACTTAGTTAATTTTCTAATTTTTTACAAAAAAAAAAAGAAAAAAATCTATAAAATATTTTATAGTGATTTTAAAATTTTTAATTAAAAATTATAATTCCAAAACAGACTCTAAAATTTTATTTGTTACACACCCACCCCAAAGAGTTCGTTCACACACCCACCCCAAAGAGCTAAAGGGCCGAGTCAACTCAATTTTTTTTCACTCCCATTCAAACCATAATTCCCAAACGGGTTTGAAATCATAATTCGATTAGAAGCGGGTGAGTTTTTTTTCATCAGATCTTGTCAAGTCAGTTGACCAATTGATGGTAAAATTGAGCCTCAACTTGTGAACTAAACATAACACAATACTATCTTCATTAAAAAAATGTTACATGAATCATCCAAAAGCACACAACATAGAAGAACCAAAGTAATGAAACCCAAGGATCTCAAAATTCAAAAACGAGTTCTAATTGCTTCTTTGAAATCAATGTTAATGGGAAAATCTAACTAAAATTAAACCCAAGGTTCATTAAATAAAATTAATTGTACTATTTTTTTAAACAAAGATTACAACCAAATACTTAAGCATACATCCACATATATGAATGTTTCATAAAGGTAAAGTTTTATCAAGATTTGGGGTTAGCAGTTCAGATTATACAGAATTAGAAGTGAGAAACGAAACGAACCCCTAAGAAGTGAGGCAATGACTTGAAGAATAAAAAAAGGTTTCAAACAAATTGCTATCAAAATGGTGGGTTTTCTTACCTATCAAAATGATGTTGAGGTTTTCATTTTCTAGAGTTCCAAGAATTAAAACAGAGCAGAAAGAGAAGGAGAAAGAGATTACCTTGGTGAGAATCAGTTCAGTTTCTGCTGTAGAGTCAGAAATATCTGTTTGGTAACTGGTAAAAACAATGGCACCTGAGGTTTGCCTCAACTGCCCACCCCATTTTTTTCCTGAGTTGATTAGATTAAGGGCTTTATATAGGCATGCGTATATGTGTGTGTGTGTGTAAAATGATTTTCTATGGTTCTAAATATCAGCTTATGGAGTGCGTGTCAGCTGTGTTTACTCATATAGATGAATGCACTAATGATTGGGATTCCAATACTATTAGCATATTTATACTTAACTGTTATATCTAGTTATTCATAGAATTAGTTGAAAATCTTTGAGTTTTAGTGATATACTACTAACTTTATCTTAAATCGCTAGCTCAGGGACTTACCTTGAATCTCTACTAACTTTATCTTGAATTTTAGTCACTATAGATGATAAAATTTATGGTTAAACGATCTCCACATCGTCTTTTGAATATGAGACCAAGAATCATGAAAATTCTCCTTGATAGAGACAAAAGCACTACCCCAATTGCTCCGTCGAATGTCCTGTTCAGATGTCCTCCCATCTTCTTTTGCACCAATTGTAGATTTTTCGAGTAGATCAGCATAAGTTTAGTAACTATATTAGTGCATGTTGATATACATCAATATGAATCAGTTTAGTATGTTCAGTATAAAAAGCAGTCAATATGAATGAAGTCTTCCTTAGAGACAGGAACAGTTGTGGGAGGGAGAGAAAAGTAGGGTACACACTCAAGAAAGACCACATGACTAAAGTCTATGTAGAAATTGAAGATGACAGTGAGATCAAAGAGAGAGTAAAGTCTCTGTAGAAATTGAAGGAGTAAATAGAAATTGAAATCCGAAAGCACAGCCAGATGTTTATGCAAATTGTGAGAGCAAATTACACATGCAAACTATATTCACAATGGTAGACCAAGTGTGTGTGCTATTTTGACAATCGAGAAGCAGCAACTCATGGCAGAATAGTGTTCGATCATTGTGATAGGTCTCTCATAGGCAAACTATCAAACATGTTATGGCCACGGCAGTATAAGCCAACATTTCAACACTTTTCTTCACCTCCATTGCCACTCTGCTTCTCATTTCTAATTAAGGATCGCAATGACAATGATGGAGGGCCTGTGTTAGGTAAAACAAATATGCATATGCATAGAACTGCGAAGAGATAGTAATCGAGGTAAAAAATAATGAAAACCGCCAATTGTCAATATAAAATTGTGAAGGTAGATTTAACCTGTAAGTCTGAATTGGCCACCAAATTCTAATAAAAATAGGAAATCAAACCCCAAATTACATAGATTGGAAGGTTCAATAAACCCAATTTTAAACCCAGATGATGAAACTAAAAATATATCAATATATTCATGAATGTATGTATTAATGAAATGATGGAGAAGAACAGAGAGAGAAGGGAAAAAAAAATCAAACCCGATCAATAGAATGTACAAAATTGGGGTAAAATACCTCTGTTCTTGAAGACGATAGTGAGATCAAAGAGAGAGTAAAGTCTATGTAGAAATTGGAGTAAATTGAAATTGAAATCCAAAAGCACAGCCAGAGGATGTATCAGTTTTGGCACATGAGGGGGGTGGCGCAATCAACAATGGCGAAGGCAGAGGCGGAGGAGGAGCAAGGAAGGAGACGACGATCTTCTTCGAGGATAAAAGCGGTCGTCGGGGAGAGGGGTGGAGGAGGTAGTATGCCACAGACAAGAAGAGAGTGAAGAAAATGTCGTTGGTCAGGTGTAGAGGGAGAGGTAAGGCAGTTGTGTTGAGAGAGAACATGTAGAGAAGAAGTTGAGGAGAATGTGTGTGGTACTGAAAGAAGACGTATTTGGGCACACGTGGAAGAGAGAGAGAGAGCAGAGAAGGTTTGAGCGGGAATCAAATTGATCTACCGTTAATATATTTTTAGGATTGATCTGAGCCATTCAAAAGAAATGTATCTCTGATACATTTTATATATTTTTAAAATCTGTTTTGCTTTATTATATAGATGGTTGGTTGAATACATAACTGAGTAGCTTTGTTTAATAATTTAGACTATTATGTATAGTTTGTTACGCTAATTTTTATATACTTTCAACTTGGGAAAGATAGATATGCCTTTGTAATTAAAGAAGAAAATGATATAACTCTATACTTTTTGAATCATAAATAAATAAATAAAAGTTACAACCAAACACCACATAAGGCATAGCCAAAGATCTCGTGAAAATGTCATAATTAAAATAAGAAAATTGATTATAACTAAAGAAGAAAATAACATAACTAGAGGTACATATGGTACACCCTTTTCAAGTATGAATATAGTAGAATTTCCCGTCCAATTTTTATAGTTGAATAAATCTATTCTATTATTTAAAGTACGAAACTCACAATAATTTTAAAATTTTGTCACTATTTTTATTCTTTCTAAGAATGTCCAAGTTGTTAACTGTTTAGTATATAACCATTATCAAATTTTAAATTCAACCCATCTTTTTCATTCATTAAATTCATTAACAAATTTAAATGTAAAATTGCAAATGTATTACGTTTACACCAACCGCTTGTATGAATATATATGTATACATCTAGAATTAATTATTTTATTTTTTTTTTTAAATTTTTTATCTGTCTCTTCTCTAATTCTCTTTTAGGATATATATATATATATATTTGGATGCTAGTTTTAGTATAATAATTTGGTATTATAATTGTGGTTGTTTTATTGGAGATTTCAATAATTACCTTGAATCAATTTCATAACACATTGTTCATCATATGCGTGCAATCAGTTTTAGTACTTCAAAGAATTCATGATTTTACTAAAACAATTAGTAGAGACAAATAGGAATATCATATATTCATAAGGCTATTTACTTGTGAAATTATATTTGTTTTTACCAATAGTATTCAAGAACGATTTATAAATAATAAAAAGAAATTAATTGCACAACCAAATTGGAGATCAATTGATTACTAATTGTTTGGCTGCATATTTTGAAAATAATTAGAATAATGCTATATGCACTAATTAGTATACTAACTAGTGTACTAGTTGTTGATGTAGCATAATTTAAGAA
This sequence comes from Camellia lanceoleosa, assembly GCA_025200525.1. NCBI lineage: Eukaryota > Viridiplantae > Streptophyta > Magnoliopsida > Ericales > Theaceae > Camellia > Camellia lanceoleosa. The sequence goes on along the minus strand of CM045766.1, from coordinate 18,958,544 downwards.
ATTTTTGAGATTTGTAATGTGATTAATGAGTGGGGTCAATAATAATGTTATAACTAATGTTAGTACACTAGTTAGTACACTCATTGGTGCATGTAGCACCACCGAAATAATTAATGTACTATTTGATAGTAATAATAGTGAGACGATTATGTAGAATTTTATGTATTACATTTTTTTTGGGGGGGGGAGGGGGTAAAAAATATTAGTACGAATGTATTAAAGTTTTTCATTTTTTTATTTGATAATTAAAATTAAAGATTTTTTCTATATAAAATCCAACTTGTACTATATTTAAGTCTTAATCTACAAATCTAAAAAGATCATGTAATTATGCAAAAGATAAAAATTTTAAATAAATAAAAAAAATTGATGTAATGTATTAAAGTTTTCATTTTTTTTTTTAATTTGAGAACTGAAATTAAAGGTTTTTCTATATATAAAATCCAACTTGTACTATGTTTAAGTCTTAAAGATATTATACAAATCTAAAAAGATCATGTAATTATGCTAAAGATAAAAAACTTATGTTAAAAAATAATTTTGAATGTAACACTAATAAAGACAACGAAACTTATATTTACTTGTTTTGGCAAGTTGGTTAAAAGCTAATTTTTTGAATTTTTGACTTTTTTGAGTTACATTACTTCTATACTTTTTTTTTACACGTTTTTTCAAAAAAAAAAAAAACCAAAAAAATAAAAAAAAATGAACTTTTAACCATCTTTCCAAGAAAATCTAGATAATTAGAATATATCAAAAAATTAAAAATTGAAACTTTCCAAATAAAACAAGCCATTTTCTTAGAATTTGTTGAACATATCAACTTTTTTAACAACAATTTTATCTTTAAAAAAAATAAAAACTTACTTAAAAAGTAATTGTCAAATCCAATTGATTTTTTTTGTTTTGTTTTGTTTTGAATTGAGTGTTTTGATGAGAAATGATAAAAAAAAAAAAAAAAAATTATGAGAAAAACAATTACTTTTCATGTTTAGTTTACAAATTAGGTAAAAAAAAAAATTATGATATTAAGATTTTACAAAATAAAAGGACTTATGATATTTTTCATCATAGTTGGGGTTTCTCAACATTTTGCAGAGAAATTTTGGCAAAGAGAAATTTTAGCACACAAAAATTTATATTTATAGAGAAATTTCAGCTTTTCAAATAGAAATTTCATTTTAATAGAGAAGTTTTAAAAATTTTGTAGAGAAATTATAGCTTGTCACAAAGAAAATTCTTTGTGACGAACTGAAATTTCTCTATAAAATATTATTGAGGGACCTTAATTAATAAAAAAAATATATATTGGACTTCTACTACCAAAATTTGGAGATAGATGTTTTACTAATTTTTTTTGAAAAACAAATTGTGAGAAATTGTGAGAAATAGAACTCTCTAATAATGTCATATTCATTTCTCACCAAAAATAGAAAATAAGTAAATAAATAAATAAAAGGAGATTTGGTGAGAAATTAACTAAAGGTGATAGAGTCGACTTTGATTTTTTTTTTTTTTTTTTTTGGGGAAGTCAAAGCAGTAATAATTACCACTGGAGGTGGTGACCTAGTGGTGAAGGCATTGCCTTTCCACATCCATGAGTCAAGTTCGGCTCTTGGGAGGGCACGAAAACGCTAGATTTTCCAGTGGTTCTCTTTGAGACCTTGCGTTGTACTCCGATCGAAACTTGGCCTTGCTGGGGGTGGTTAATGAGCTCCATTGGTGCCTCGGTGGTGGGTCCCTTCCTATGGGTTGGGTCAAGTCAGGCTGGTAACCGATTACCCCGGAACTTGGGCTTACGGATGGCGTGATGACACTACAGAGCATTCTTTTTTTTAGCTAAAAAAAAAGAGACGTAGTAATAATTAATATGAAGCCTTGTATACATATTTAAAATATATATGTTAAAAAAAATATGATCAAAAGATATGTCCAAAAAATTGAAATAGCCAATTGACTGTATATATGTATATATATATTTTATAATATCAAAATTATTCATTAAAATATAAAATAAAAATAAAGGTAGCTTTTGGTAGAGTTTTGGAATTATGATTTGAGTGTGAAAAATTTGTTTTGTTATGAGTTTTGAATTGAGTTTGAAATTTTTGATGTGACATATGATATTTGATTAAAAAATAAAATAAAACAAAAACAAAGAAAAAATTTAAAGAGAAATATGAGTGAGTTTTTTTGGGCTGTGTTTGGTATGGAGTTCTAATCATGACTCCACATCTGTATTTGAGTGTGGTGTTTGGATACAACTTTTAAAAATTAATTTCACACCCAGTTTTGCAAACTCATTTCAGGTAGGGTTTTGAATTTTGAAATTTGGCCTACCTGGTCATCGTCCCGGACGTCGACCAACCGGTTGATCGGAACAGTGCTCTTTTTTTTTGGAAAAATTGGCACCTGTTATTTTTCATATTTTAAATAAAAAATATTTTCAGAATTTTTAAATTTTTTTTATGAGTTTTGAATAGAATTTTAGGTTTTCGTGTTTGGTTATAAGTTGTATTAGACAATCGGACCTATTAGTTGTATTTTTGTATATGTTACATTAGCCATCTTGTATCATTAGAATCATGCATTTTGTCTAACTCTTTTATCTCTTTTGGTTTGCCTTGGAGTACTAGGTGAGCACTTATTGCTTTAGCATATTGCATGCGTGTGATTGTTGCCATGTCAAGCATGATTACCATGAGGCTAAGTGCTTAACTGCTATACATGTTTGAATGCCTGTGAATGGAGGCTAATTGCTTAAGTTGGGCTAATTTGATTAAATGTACATATGCAATCACTTTTTCAAGTGGTACATATTCAAACCTCTTTTCAAAAATAAGCATAGAATCAAAGTGTTCCAATTTTTGTAAATTAGTTTATACTTGTGTACGACACATAGTAATGTTAGCCTAATAACTAGAACAAAAGTATATAATGTAAATAAGAATCGCATCATGATTAGTAAAGGCCAATCTTTGATCGAGCGAGTTGGGTGCTCAATTCATGACCTTCTCCTCTCGTACCTAAGTTCCCGAGACGAGATGCTTTGGTGATAACGGATAAGTGGCCTTTGGCACAAGTCTTGAGTTTCCTAAATTTCTCAAAAATATTTAGGTGGTGACTCTGTATCAGGCAAAACAGTCCATTTTTTGGCGTTTTGATTCAAAATCAATTTTCCAAAAGAATTGCTAGATTTGGACTCATTTGTGTTTATCTATTTCACATTGCACTTGTGGAATCAAATTCAGAACCATGGGAGTCTGAATTGTAGGGCTAATCGTATCTGAAAGAAGCACGAAAACCAAGTTACAGTACTGAACAACAAGAGTAGAAGTTCAAGGAGTTGTCTGTAATGAGGGACAACATCGAAGCAAGATGAGCTTCCCATGACTGACAGAGTGTACTACAATTACAACAGCCAAGAAATTTCATCGGCGGCTCTCAAGACAATTCTCAAGCGCGAAAAATTGGCATTGGCTTCCGAAGGCGGCAAAGAGGCCGATGTAGATTCAGGTCGTCTCTCGGGCATGGTTTTAATCTCCGAATGACAAGAAGGCCTTGAATTGCTTCGCATAGCTGTCCGCTTCAATGACAACCTATACCTACCCAAAGTCAAAGTCTTCTATTTGGATGATGTTTTCGACAAAGAAAATTTCAGTGGTGTTCCCATGGAAGACAGTGGTTGCATTGCCGGTGTTATAAGAATAGAGAGAGAGAGAGAGAGAGAGAGAGAGAGAGAGAGAGAGAGAGAGAGAGAGAGAGAATATAACTCTGTATATATTTCAATGCGTGAATTTATACAATAGAAGGCCTATATATATAAACAAAGAAAAAGTATCCTACAAGAAGTCTAACTATGACAATACAAGGATATCTAGGAAAAAATACCTATCTTATAAGAAGTCTAACTATGACAATACAAGTATATCTAGGAAAACAATACCTAATATATCTAGGAATATATACCATATATACATTAACACCCCCCTCATGCTCAAGTTGGTAATGTAAATATCAACTTGAGCTTGGAAAGTTAGTCAGAAAAGCGTCTTGGAGGATGAGCCTTGGTGAAGATGTCGGCTGTCTAATCAGCAGAGGCAACAAAGATATGACAAACAGTGCCACTAGTAACATGTTGTCGTATGAAGTGACAATCAATCTCAATATGCTTGGTGCGATCATTGAAGACATCATTATGTGCAATCTGAATAACACTCTGATTGTCACAATAGAGGTTAGCGGTAGTAGGATCAGAAATCCCCACATCAAAAAGAAGCCAACGAAGCCACACAAGCTCTTGAGTAGTGTCAACAAGAGCATGATACTCAGCCTCACTACTAGAACGAGCAATAAAAGTTTGCTTCTTGCTATGCTAGGCAATGAGAGAGTCATCCAAGAAGAAGCAAAACCCTATAGTGAAATGGTAGTCAATAGGATCCCCTGTCCAATCTGCATCAGAAAAGATGTGTAGCTGTAGAGAAGAGTGTGCTAAGTAGTGAAGACCATGAAACATAGTGCCTTTGAGATAACGCAAAATGCGAACTAGAGCATCATAGTGTGGAGAGCGAGGAACAGCCATGAACTGACTGACAATGTGAACAGCATAGGTAATGTTTGGACAAGTAACCTTGAGATAGACAAGACTGCCAACTAGTTAACGATATAAAGTAGTATCAGATAACAGGTGGCCATCAAGAGGTATGAGATGAGTTTGAGGATCAACTAGGGTAGGCGCTGTCTTGCAATCAGTAAGAACAGCACAAGCTAAGAGATCAGATGTATACTTGGCATGGGTGAGAAAGTAACCAGTAGGATCTTGAGAAATTTCCAAGCCGAGGAAGTAGTTAAGTAGACCCAAATCTTTCATCTCAAATTGGCGACTGATGAATTGTTTGCGACTAGAAATACCCACTGTGTTATCACCAGTGATGATCATATCATCCACGTAGAGAAGAAGAAGAAGAAGAAGAAGAATACCACACTCCGTATTGTGTATAAACAAAGCAGAATCATGGGCATTGGAGGAGAAACCAAAGTTATGAATGGTAGAACTGAACTTGGCAAACCAAGCACGAGGAGCTTGTTTCAAACCATACAAAGCATGACGAAGTTTGCAAACTTTGGTGGACAGAACTGAGGAATCAGGAGCAGGTTGCATATAAACTTCCTTAATGAGATCACCATTAAGAAAAGCATTCTTGACATTTATCTGACAAAGACTCCAATGGCGAGCAACAATAATGGCAAGGAGGCTACGAACTGAAGTAAGACGAGCAACAAGGGCAAATGTTTCCTCATAATTAATCCCATATTTTTTGGTAAACCCCCAGCAACGCTCAATGGAACCATCAAAATGGGTTTTGATCTTGTAAACCCATTTGCAACTAACAACACTCTTTCCAAGTGGAGGGTCAACTATATCCCAGGTATGAGTTTTATCAAAAGCTTGTAATTCGTCAGTCATGGCTTGCTGCCAAAGAGGGTTAAAGTAAGCCTCTCGATAGGAAGTAGGCTCATGAGAAGAAAAAGTAGTAGAACTAACAATGAAATCACGAAGAAGTACAAAAGGTTGTGTTACCCGAGTATAATGACGAATAGGTACCTCTGGTGTAGAAAATGATGGAGTAGAATTAATGGATGCATGAGGCTCACTGTGAGAGGGAATGAAGACATGAGCAGGAGCAGGAACAAGAGTAGGAGCAGGCTCAGGATCAGAGAGTGGAGCAGTAGGACCAGGAGGCGGAGTAGAAGGACCAGGAGGCGGAGTAGAATCCTCAAGATGGGCTAGAGTCATCATGTTAGAAGTAGGGTTTGTATCAAGCTCATCAAACAGAAGAGAAGGATATGTAAAGAATGGTGTAGTAAGAGTGGACAAATGAAACTTAGATAGAGAAGAGAACATCTTGTGTTCCCAAAATACCACATGAAGAGAGACACGAAGATGACGAGAAAGAGGATCCCAACAATGATAACCTATATGTTCAATCCCATACCCCAAGAAACAACACAAACGGGTGCGAGATTCTAATTTGGTATGCTCATGAGGTTGAAGAATAACAAAACAAGTACATCCAAGCACACGAAGACTAGTATAGGTAGGAGGTGTGTCATACAGATGTTTATATGGGGTTTGATTGTTAATGGTAAGAGAATGGACATGGTTGATAGTATAGATAGCTGTGAGAGCAACTTCCCCCCAAAAACATTCAAAGAAGAAGATATTAAAAGAGTATGTACAGTGTCTAAGATATAACGATGTTTGTGTTCAGGACAACCATTTTGTTGAGAGGTACCAAGACTAGAATAGTGAAAAAGTGTACCATTTTGACGAAGCAATCTCAAAAAATGAGTTTTATTATTTTCCTGGGCATTATCAGCATGAAAAATTTTGATGGTGGAAGAAAACCAAGTTTTGACCATTTTAAAAAAACTATAGTATATTTGGTGTAACTCAGAATGAGATTTCAAAAGAAATAACCTGGTAAAACAAGTGAAATCATCAACAAATATGAAAAAGTATTTAGATCCCTCTAGAGTGGTATTAGGTTAAGGCCCCCGACCATTAGAGTGTATGAGATCAAAATGTGCGTGAGACATAGAGGTACTGGCATGAAATGGTAAAGTAGGTTGTTTGGCAAGTTGACAAGATAGACAGTCTACTTTATCATTTGGAACATGACCTTTTGGAACATGACCTAATTGACTGCTTGAAACTAGAGATTGTAAACAAAAGACATATGACCTAACCGACCAAAAGACATATGACCTAACCGAGAATGCCATAAAGCGAGAGAGGAACTAGTAGTAGCATAAGCAACAGTCTGGATAGGAGAAGTACTGGATGATGGAATGCGCAGATGGATGAGCTCGTACAGACAACCATGTCTATGACCTATCCCAAAAGTCTGTCCCGTCTTCAGATCCTGCACAACACAACCAGTTGAAGAAAATAAAACAATGAGGCCAAGATTACATAGTTGACTAATAGAGATAAGATTAAGTGTAAGGTTGGGGATCAGATAAGTGTGAGGTAGAGAGATGTTATAAGTGGAGATATGACCTATATGACTAAAAGGCATTTGAGAGCCATCATCAGTGTGAATAATTGGAAAATTAGAAAAAGATGTAATGGGAGAAAAAAATGTGGGGTCAAAGGTCATATGATTGCAACAAGTTGAATCAAAATACCAAGAAGAGATACCTGGAGTGACTGAGAGAGAGCAGTAGAGGGTGTACCAGAAGTAAATGTAGTGGTAAAAGTAGAAAGAACCTTTTTCACAATGGCTTCAATATCATGAAAAGTGTAGGTTGGTGAAGGTTCAAAAGAGCGACTTAGAGAATGTTGAGTATGTGCCTGGCGATGAGTAGCAATTAAGGCAAAGTAAGCTGAAGAGTGATACCGACTATGATTCATAGGTGGTTTAGGAGAACCACCGTGCTAAGAAGAGTTGTCTGAACGATGCATGCTGTTTTTTTTTTTTTTTTGAACTAGATGAGAAGTTGGTTGAAGTGGTTGGTTAATGATGTCAGCAGAGCAACGAGGCTGATGTCAGCAATGGGACATGGTTGATGTGGAAGCTGAGTTGGTGAAACACGGCTAATTCAAGCCGTGAGGAAGTTGACAAGAAGATTGGTTGAGAAAGAAGTTGATGGCTCGGCTAACACGGAAGTCGTGTAAGCCATGACAACTGGGTTACGGCTAGGGTTGGCGTCATGGATGACGTCAGCAAATGCGGTGCAGAGACACGCGTGATTGAAGCATGTAGTAGCGCGTGAAGAAATTAGTGGAGAGAAACTTGACGTGCCGACTTCTGGCTCTGCGTGAAGGTGTATGTGATATCAAACGGAGGTGATTCTGATGGCATTGAACTCGTATTAAAGATAGAAGGTACTGATGTACATTAATTGTTCAATCAAGAGATCACAAGATAAGCCAGGATCTCAAAAACAGTAAAACCTAGAAACAACATGATTATATTGATGATAGGAACAATGTAATTATGCTGATGATGAATAAAAAATGAAGAAACTAGAATGAAAACTACACTCTGATACCATGTTATGAGAATAGAGAGAAACAAAGAGAGAGAGAGAGAGAGAGAGAGAGAGAGAGAGAGAATATAACTCTATATATATTTCAATGAGTGAATTTATACAATAGAAGGCCTGTATATATAGGCAAAGAAAGAGTATCCTACAAGAAGTCTAACTATGACAATACAAGTATATCCAGGAAAACAATACCTATTCTACAAGAAGTCTAACTATGACAATACAAGTATATTTAGAAATATATTCCACATATACATTAATAGCTGGTGATAATCTCGTCTATGTCACCATCAAAAAGGATCCCGCTAATTATCGTCAGCCCTGGACTGTAGTCTATAAAACCAATCTTAAGATCGGAAAAACCGACAGCCTCACCCCATCTGGTAGGTTCCCTTTGTCATTCTTTTACTACTACCCACTCACAATTCCTTCATTCTTTCCTTAGTTGCAAGTAGTTTTTTGTTTTTGCTTTTTGGGTTCGTTGTTTTCTATTTTTTTTTTTGTTGAAGTTATTAGTGTTTAGTTCTAGTTGTTGCGGTCAGCTCCTTGCCAACTGCTTCGGAGCTCCTTTTTGCTTGATTCTATTGAGCATTGTGTGAGTGAGGAAGCCTTAATGCTTCTTTAGTTTTCTAGTTGTGTCATCGAATTTTATACTTTGTACGTTTCCTGTTTCATCAATATGACTTTGGACCTATAAAAACAAAACAGGGGAAGCTAATTTAACCCCCCTGGTTACACCGTCTGGAACAAAGATAATAGTGGCGTCATTTCAGGAAAAGCATAGTGGTTGGGATAGTGAGATCGAAGATCTACAGACTGACATTTTTATGATGAACGTAGAGAAGCCCTTCAACCACAAGGTAGTTGTAAGGAATGGTGGGTGGTCGACGTAGGAAAGTAACAACGTCAAATTTTTCCACCGCAAGGATCGGGGATTTTGGGGTGTGTTTCGTGTTGACCTCAGCAAAGGAACGGAATCTCGTATGACCCCAGACGAAATTCAGGTGATGACTCTAACAGCCATTAACGCCACCACAGTGGTAGTGGCAACTATTCATCAGACATTAGATTTCTTGGAAGTTGTCTGTGTAGAAGGATAGTATCGGCATATTGAGATTTTTGATTCAGCTGGATAGCAACAAATCACTCAAAAAACCATGCCAAAGGCTGACTATTTCAACCCCTTCGTGATAAATTGGGAATCGCATTGGTTACCATCATTGCAAGAGCGACCTTCTTAAGGTACATACCAATTAACCACTTTTCAAACTACTCCACCTTTGAATTCTTTTTCTAGCCAGCCATGTTTAATTAACTTAAGAGCTAGCTTACTACGTACGTACAATTGTTACTTTGTGACAGAGTGGAGACGAAATCCAAAGAAACTTCCACAAGCTCGAATCTCCGTATCCGGATGTAGGATTACTTAGGGTGCCAGGAATCTTTCCAACATTTTTCAAAGACAGCTCCAAGCTTGCATTCATGGACAATAAGTTCAAGGCTGTGTGGGTAGCCGATTGTAAAGGGTTGCGTATTGTTTACGAGGTACGTAAGAAAAAGAATAATATTACTATAATTGTATTAATGCTTAATTGTGTTTATCTTTGATTGATAGCAGATGATTAGCTTTGTTTATGTAGACAAAAGGCCCAGACAACATCTTCTCGCCAGTTTGGAACCAAAATCCAAACAAGGATATATTGTATGTTAACATGGGACCTTCTTTCAACTTTGACCAAACAATAAACATTTGTGCTACCCCTGACATGTCTAGTGGTGCACAACGTCGCGTACAACTCACAAAAGCTTTCAATAATGCCTTCCCATCCACCAATCTAGATTGTAACTTCCTACTTGTTCCTTCTGATTCCTTTCCAAATACCCAATTATAATAGAACAATATACTGGCATGGCTCCTTGCCGAGATATTATGTTAGCTCAAGTATTAATTGGTGGAGGACTTAGTTTATCCATTGAAAGTAATTTAACTATTTTGATACATTAATGACGAGTCTCATTTCAAGTTCAATTCATAAAAAAGAAATCCTACATTGTTTCACCAATGCTTGGGCAACTCATTAGCAAGTCAGCAACTAATTATAATATTATAGCTTTTTCCAATGTTAATATACATGCTTTTGAATAACAAAAGACCCTTAATTATAATATTATAGTTTCCAGTTTTAATTTGTGCTGATGGATGGGTTCAAAATTGTAACAAGGATGAAATTAGTTTTTGTCTAATATACATTATTCAGTGCATGATATAGTGGAGAATTTGAATCAGATCAGGATGTGTCTATGAGGTATCTGGAGGGCTACATTCTATGGCTGATACTGTCTGTTGTGTTGGTTCTGGTTTGGTATCTGAGGGTGGTTCTATTGGGTGTTTTGGTTGGGGTTTGGAAGTCTAGCTAGAAGGTAGGAAGTATAGGAGTGTGTCTCTATTATTATTGCTGCCAATTGTTATTGCCACAGAGTTGATGATAATTTGTTTTTGCTATTGCTTCAAAGATGCTATAAGTTAGCTGTTGCTGCTGATTCACAGTAGTGTTGGGCCTTAGGTGGTCATCTGTAGTATAGAGGTGTAGTATTCTTGCATTGGTCTGATGATGTTGTTAGGTCTGATGCTGGATGTTACTGCTACATGCTGCTACTGTCTGTGGCTATTCTAGTCTGTGCAGGTTTTATGGGGTGATAAATGTTGATTTTGCTGATGGAAGCTCAATGGTTTGGAGCTAGTGTAGAATTATGTTACTTGTTTTGTTGTTGTTCTGTTTGTTTGGCTTTTGGTTGCTTTTGATTAGCTTCTCACCAATCTTGGGTTAAGAGCTTGCATATGATTGTGCTTCCTTTATGGTGCCAACCTAGTTGGGATTGTGGAGGTTAGCTATGATGCTTGTGCACTGTAGACACCCCATTTTTTACCGTTCTTAAGACTTGGGCGATACTGATTGATCATTCGATGGAGTAGGCTATGCAATGCAAAGGTTCAATTTCCTTAGCAAGGAGAGTGTCAAATCCCAACCTTACACCCCATTTTTGGACTAAAACTATTTTGACCAAAGATTTTAGACTTTAAAACCCTCTCTTTCAAAATATTTTCGAAAAGAAGCTTCTACGATGTTTGGAGGCTCGCATTTTATTAAATGTTGCGCTTTTCGGTAAACCGAGTAAGGACAAAGTGGGAATAAATGAAAGAGAGGTGAAATCTTTGAAAAATCTTTCAAAACACCTTACTTAGGGGTTTGGGGTTGAAGAAAATTGGAGGAGAGGAAAGAAACCAAGTTGGGGAAGAAGATGGGCATGAACCGTTAAGAGAGAGTCGAGCAGTCCTCGCTAAATCAGGCCTATCCTTTTGTATACATGGATTTCAGCTATGAGGCCACCACCATTGGAAAGAAGACTTCCAGGGCTTCATTTTACACTGAAGAATCTCCTAAAGCCGAGTCCGGATGGGGGAGATATGGCTGGTTGAAGTTAAGCATCAATCCGATTAAGCTGGAAATGAGCAACCTTCACTAAAAGAGGGATATCTATTAGCACACTTGTAACTTTGATGTGAAGCTGCCACCATTGGAAAGTTTACTTCCGAGGCTTCAATTTAGACATAAGAATGACCTGAAAAGGAGTCCAGATGAAGGAGTTATGCCCATTTGAAGTCGGGCTTGAAAAGCAGGTTTTTTTGGCCGGTCGGCCAAAACAGTGGCCTGTCGGCCACCAAGGGTGGCCGGTTGGCCAGAAAAGTGGGTTTCCGGCCACTTTAAGTGGCTGGTCAACTACTAAAGGTGGCCGATCGGCCACTTGTGTCCAAAACTCAGATATTTTGCAGATATTTCTCCTCCAGCCGTTTTCACTTTGCTTTAGCTGTCCATTTTCAGATATTTTGACCAAGGCTCTCCTTTTTGCTATATATAGAGGCCATATCTCTTGTATTGAAAGGTTAGCATATTTTGGGAGCCTCTCTCTCTAAAAATCCTCTCTCTCTACATTCCTCTCTCTCTAGAGTTCTCTCTTTCTTGCCCTTTTGTGCATACAAGAGGAGAGTGTGCATAGAAATAGAGAAACACTTCTAGTTTGCCTAGACATCCTTGATCAAACTTGACCACCATGGGGCTGAGATTCCTTAGGACCTTCTTTGAGATTTAGAAGGTAATTTTAGCTTGATTTGGTGCCTCATTTGTGCCTAAAGTGTGCTTGTGCTTCAAGAGGTATAAGGCTTGCCTCTTAAACTTGTCTTGCATAATTTAATTGCTATCCTTTTGTACTGTTTTAACCTGATTTTTCAATTGTAAAAAACTCTGTTTTTGAGGTTTAAAAGTGGTAGTTTAAGCCTTGGTGAGTTGGGGGGTGCGCCTCCTCTTTTGTTCTTTGGCTTGTGAAGCCTTTTGTGCCACTTCTTGCTATCTTTAAATCAAACTTTTTGGCCTTTCTAACCACTGAAAATCAGAGTTATTTCAGTGGCAAAAACTATGTTTTGAGGTCCAAAATAGGAGAGGGTGGCCTCCCCTCCTTGTGTCTTGCTTGGAAGTATAAATAGCCTAACATGTGAGCATGTGTTTCTACCTTTTTGTAGCTTAATCCAAACATGTTTTTGGCCTTATTTTAACATGTTATAACTCTGTTTTTGGCTGGTTGGAGCACCACTTGTTTGCTTCTTACACTTGTAGTGTAATTTTACTCACTAGCCTAGCATGCCTAATGAGTTAGCCTATCATTCTAGCTTGTGTTATCTCAACTCCAGCACATTTTTGTTACTGATTTAGCATGTTTTAGCTCTATTTTAGGTGGTCTTGGTCATATGTGCTTTGCTTTGTATAGCTATAGTGTAAATGGCCTTTACTAGCTTTGAGTTTTAGGGCCTCTAGCATGCTTTGCTTGTGATGTTTGCATGATATGGCATCATTTTGCATGTGGTTTCAGAGCATATATTACTGTCACACTCTCACATATTCCACTCTTTCATTGCTTTTGAGAGTTGTGCTTTGTGTCTTGTTTGTGAGCCAACATGCGAGCATGTTTTTCTTACCTTTTGTGCCTAAGTTTCAGCATGTTTAGGTCACTGATTTGGCATGATTAAGCTCTGTTTTGAGCTAGTTTGATCACATGAGCTTTGCTTTATATGCTTGTAGTGCAATTGTGCTAAATTGCCTAGTATGTGCTATTGTTTTGGCCTCTTAATATAGCTATTCTTAGCTTATTTCAAGCATGTTTTAGAACTCTATTTAGGGTGTTTTAGGACTGTTTTGGACTGTTGGTCCCTTTTGAGCATTGTATTACATGCCTCTAGTGTAGTGTTCTTCACTAGTTTTGATGTTTTGGCTTTGAACATGTTGTACATGAGTTGTTTGCATGTTGTAGTACTATTTCCCATGCCATTTCAGCATCTAAAAGTCTGCAACCTCCCTTATTTCTTCATTTTTTCATTTGTTTTGAGGGTTGGTTAACCTTAGGATTGTGTTTAAGCTTGAGATAGAGCTTGTGCTCAATGGCTTTAATAATCTTTTGAGGGTTTCTACTAGTCAAAGGCATGATCTCTCTCATGTCTTAAACCATCCTTTGGTTGACCCCTTTCCCATTAGAGGACAATCACATTGGACTTAACCGGTTAAAGAATGGCTTGGTAATGTAAAATGTGTAAACAAGAATTGAACAAGTAAAACATGAACAAGATAAGCATGTTGTATTTGCATTGCATGTGTTTGGATTGGACGTTAATCCAAACATAAGAAATGTGAGACGTTTCATACTCAAAGTGATGAAACGTGTCGCATTTCTTGGTCGTCATCACCCTTGATCATGCATGATAGGGTGATGGCCGTTTGAGTCTTATGTGCGCATTCATTAAGCTTGTACAAGCTTGGTTCTTTGGCCATCATGCATGAAAATGCTTGATTGGCGGCTTGAGAGCCAAGTGCCACACTCCTTTGAGCTTGAGAAATGATGAGGAGAGTGGCAGTACATACATTCCTTGAACAATACATTGCTTTGCTTCTGTTGCTCTTTGCTGCAACAAAAACAGAAGTTTGGAAAAATGGGTGGCCGACCGGCCACATGCACTAGCCGACCGGCCAGGTGAGGTAGCCGACCGGCCACTTGCAGTAGCCGACCAGCCACCAGTTCAAAGGTTGTCCAATGTGTTCATGTGTTGGAGCAGAGGCAATCTGGAGGTTGGTTCAATTTTCAGAGATTAATGCAAGTGCAAACAGAGGCAATCGACGACAAAGTGACAGATTTTCGGGAGAAGCCAACTGAGCATGCATCTCTCCCTCACCTGCGAGGCCATTTTATTGCTTCATTAGTTAGTTGTAATTAATTATTACATGTGTTGTAATTAATTAGTTAAATTTGGTTTGTAATAGTTTAATTAGCTTGGCATAGTTAGTTTATTTATTTCAATTGTGTTGTAATTAATTAGCTAGAATAGTTAATTAGTTTTGTTTTGTAATAATTAGCTTAGTTTAGTATAGCTTAGCTTATTCATTCGAACCCTCCTTCGCGAGGGCACAATGTTGTAATAAGCGTGCGTGTGTGTGTGCATGTCTTCTAACCTCACTTCTTTCTCTCTTTTACTTAACCGCTTTTGATGGTTAGTTTAGGGCATGTTTTGATTAGCATACCTTATGCTTACATGTTTGCATCATTCATTTGTCTTGCATACACGGGGCTCGGCGCATCATACAAACTGCATTATATTTCAATACTTGAATACGTGTTTCAAAGCATGTTATCGTTGCATTCATATGCCATCTTAGATAGCTGAGCCTATTTAGTTGCATTATTGCATGTGTTGCATTAAGCATCTTAACGTAGTTAGGATCATGCATTGTTTCTAACTAGCTTCTGTTTTGGCTTGGAGTACACTGTAAGTCTTTACGCTTTAGCATACTTGCATGAGTGTGAGTATTGCCATGATAGCATGCTTGTCATGAGGCTATTTGCTTAAGTGCTTAACTGCTTGAATGCCTGTGAATGAAGACTTTGTTGCTTGAATTGGAACAATTCATCAAATGTGAGTTTTAGGCCCACTTTGCGAAGTGGCAAATCATGTTTTAAGCCCACTTGAGGGTGGAAAATCCGCGCTTTAGCCCACTTGCGAGTGCCACTTTCAAACCATTTTCGAAAATAAACATGAGTTGATTTGTTTCAATTCTTGCGACTTAGTCTATACTTGTATGTGTGCGTCACATAGTAAAGTTAGATAATAATTGGAATAAGAACACATGAGGTTTATAAAACAACATATCATGCTTAGTAGAAGCCGATCCTTTGATCTGGCGAGTGGGGGTGCTCGTTTAAGGACCTTCCCCTTTCGTACCCAAGTTCCCGAGTCGAGGCAACTTTGGTGATGACGGACATGTGGCCTTTGGCACGAGTCAGGGTTTCCTAAATTTTTCCAAAATAAAATATTTAGGTGGCGACTCTGTAATCTGGCAAAGTAGTCCAATTTTGGCATTATTTGATTTAAAATCGATTTTCCAAAAACGATTTGCCGGATTGGACTCTTTGGTGTTTATCAGTCTCACATTGCACTTTGTGATATTAGATTCAGAACCGTGACAGGAGTTCGAACTATAGGAAACCAATTCGCGCCTCTCCGAAAGGGGGCACGTGAAGAAAGTCGAGTCTAAATGCACTTCCCTGATTTGTTGATGTATTTTCGCATGTAATTTGCTTTTTTTCATCAATAAATCTTTTCTTTTGCTAATCAAAAAAAAAAATAAAATAAATAATCAAGTCAATTAACAATTTTTAATGATATCAGAAATATATTTCAATTAACAATTTAGGTAATTTTATTGTTGCATAAGAGAACAATTAATTTTTTTTTTTTTTGCTAATTCTATTAAGTAAAAATTTATAACAAAGAAATATTTATAATTTTCAAAACTATAAAAAGAAATTCATATTTTAAGCAAATTTTAATGCGTATATATATATAATTTATCCCGAAAGTCTATATTCTAGTTCGCATCGTTCACGGTGAGTCTATATCCTCCGACGTGAAAGGGTTGTCGTATTTAATGCTACGAGAGCCTTATTAATGGCTGATGTGTGAGCGCAATAATTTTGCAGGATCTTTGTCTACAGGTGTTTGAATGCTATTGGTCCTAGTCCATCATTGGGTTCTCAAGGTTACTAGGCTTTAATATCTAGTCCGTGGGCTGGGTCTTGAGTCATGGGCCTGACCTTCTTGGATGCCCATTATGTTGTTAGTCCTGGTTCAGTATTACCTAGACTGTGGGTTGGGCTCTCTTGGATGCCCATCAGTATCAGTAGTCCTCTATTCATAAGTGCAGCTTTAGTGCAACGAAGGAAATAAGAAA
Organism: Camellia lanceoleosa; assembly: GCA_025200525.1. NCBI lineage: Eukaryota > Viridiplantae > Streptophyta > Magnoliopsida > Ericales > Theaceae > Camellia > Camellia lanceoleosa. The sequence continues at coordinate 18,942,162 of CM045766.1, read as the reverse complement.
GGTGCCAGGAGTCACGAAGGGTCGGGGAAGGGGCAGGGGTGGGGCGAGGGGATGGTGGAGTGGTGAGAAAAGGCCGATCGATCTCCAAGATGGCCAACCCTAAAAGTGGCCTAGTACGAAAGATAGTGGTCAGGCTGGCTGACCGTGGAGGTGGCCGAGCGCGAAAGGTGATAGTCGGTGCTGGCTGATCGTGAAGGTGGCCGATCGTACAGGTTGATGGTCGGGCTGGCCGACCGTGAAGGCGACTGAGCGTGGAAGATGACAATCGGGCTGGCCGACCGTGAAGGCGACTGAGTGTAAAAGGTTGATGGTCGGGCTGTCTGATCGTGAAGGCAGCCAATCATAAAGGTTGACAGTTGGGCTGGTCGACCGTAAAAGTAGCCGAGCGTAAAAGGTGACAATCGGACAAGCCGACCGTGAAGGCTGCCGTAAGCGCATTGATGGTGCACGGGGCTCGAGAGGCAGGCTAGCACGTGATGATATGAAGTGGAATAGACGGGAGAGAGAAAAAAGAATTAGCAGGAAAGGAAGTGATTGTGGTCGTACATATGGAGCAATCGAAGTCGCTAGTGATGGATGTCGAATCCGCTGTAGCAGGGGAAGGGGTAGATAAGGGGAGAGGCGGGGATTTTAAACTTTTGTGGGATTTTCAAACTGGCGAAATTTAACCTCGATCCTTGGAACACAGCCAAACCCTGGGCATTTGGACTTATGCGATTGACTTACCTTGTTGCGAAGAATCAACACATTCCAGATTTTAGCTCTTACATCTCGGTGGACTCTCCCCTTTTTCACATCGCCGATTTCCTCGCTCCCGCAACCAAGGCGATATACAGAAATGTGAAGGAGATGGCACAAGACAAAGTGCCAACGATGACATCTGATGCATTAGGAGATGATGACGGAGTGGCACTGGCGGAGCAATATAGAGTAGAGAGGCGTGAAGAAAGGGTTATGGAATGGCCAATGTGACCCTCTCTAGGGACAATAATGGCGGTGGTCTAGCCGATTAGCCAAGTGGCGCCGGACCACTGGCATACCAAGGCTGACAAATCCACACTAATGGTAGAGGATCTGGAGGAGCTGCAAAGCAGATACCAGATTCCAACAGAGGTAGAGTTTAGAGTGCCCACTGCAAAGGAGAGAGCTCTGATGCACGACCAATGGAGTTCACTCTGTACAAAGAAGCACTGTGGGGAGGTCTGAGGTTGCCCCTTCCACAGCTAGTGGTTGACGTGCTAAATCGCCTGGAGGTGGCCCCAGGACAACTAATGCCGAACGCGTGGAAGATTCTATTTGCGTGCGCAATCGCGTGGCCACGGGCGACCGGAGGAGAGGAAATGACAGCGGACGAATTTTTCTCCGGCTACAAGGCTTTAGGGCAACAAGAGACTTGGGTGACCCTTCAAGCCATAGCGGGAAGGGGATTGGTAGGGGGACCACCCTCGTTGATGAAGGGTTGGCAGCTGTGGGCTCGCCTTTTTCCGTGCCCCCGCCTTTCGGAAAAGGGTTTGAAAAGCAGGCCTCACAGTTGGAACTCCCGCCTATGGTTCTAAATCTAATTTCACAAAGTGCAATGTGAAACTGATAATCACCAATGAGCCCAAATCCGGCAAACCTTTTGGAAAACTGATTTTAAATCAAATAATGCCAAAATTAGACTACTTTGCCAGATTATAGAGTCGCCACCTAAATATTTTATTTTGGAAAAATTTAGGAAACCCTGACTTATGCCAAAGGCCACGTGTTTGTCATCACCAAAGTTGTCTCGACTCGGGAACTTAGGTACGAGGGGGAAAGGTCATGAAACGAGCACCCCCACTCGCCCAATCAAAGATCGGCCTCTACTAATCATGATATGTTGTTTTGTAAACCTCATATGTTCTTATTCCGGTTATTAGCTAACTTTACTATGTGACGCACACAAGCAAGTATAGACTAAAATTACAAGAATTGGAACAACTCAACTCATGTTTGTTTGCAAAAATGGTTTGAAGTTACCACCCTCAAGTGGGCTTAAAACAAGGATTTGCTATCAAACAAGATGGGCTTAAAACATGATTTGCCATAACAAAGTGGGCTTAAAACTTACATTTGTTGAATCGTTCCAATTCAAACAACAAGCCTTCATCCACAAGCATTCAAGCAATTTAGCATTTAAGCACATAGCCTCATGGCTAGCATGCTAATTATGGCAATATGGCAATCACACTCATGCAAGTATGCTAAAGCATAAAACTCACCGAGTACTCCAAGTCAAAACAAAAACTAGTTAGAAAGATGTATGATCCTAACTATACAAGATGCCTAATGCAACACATGTAATAATGCAATTAATAGGCTCGACTACTAATATGGCATATGAATCGAATTGATAACATACAGTTAAATACGTATTCAAAGAAGTATATTGAATTTGCAATGCAGTTTGAATGATGCGCCGAGCCTTGGTGCATGCAAGACAAATGAATGGATGCAAACATGCAAGCATAAGGTATGCTAATTGAAAATATCCCTAATCTAACCATCGAAAGCAATTAAATAAAAGGGAGAAAGACATGGTGTTGGAAGACATGCACACACGCACACACACTTATTACAACATTATGCCCTCGTGAAGGAGGGTCCGAATGAATAAGCTAACTAACTAGCTAAGCTAATTAAGCTAACTATTACAAAACGAAACTAATTAACTATTCTAAGCTAATTAATTACAACAAATCAGAATTGAATAACTAGTTACACTAACTAATTAAGTACAACACTTGAATTGAATAATTAGCTACGCTAACTAATTAAAGCAATTAAATGGCCTCGAGGGCGAGGGAGGCATGTATGCTCAGTTGGCTTCCTCTCGAAAATCCACCGCCTTGCCATTGGGCGTCTCTGTTTGCACTCACTTGAACACCAACAGTGCTGCCAACTTCTAAAACATCTCTGCTTCAACTCAAGAACACACTTGTGCAAAATTTCATTTATGGCCAGTCGGCTACCAATTGTGGCTGTCGGCTACCATTGGTGGCCGGTCAGTTACTGCTGGTGGCCGGTCAGCCACTACTGGTGGCCGATCGGCCACCCCTTCCCTGAACTTCCCTTTTTTGCTGCAACAGAGAGCAAACAAAGGCAAAGTAGTGTATTCTCAAGGAGTGTATGTACTGCTACCCTCCTTATCATCACACAAGCTCAAAGAAGTATAGCTCTTGGCTCTCAAACCATCAACCAAGCATTTTCATGCATGATGGCCAAAGAACCAAGCTTGTACAATCTTAATGAGTGCAAAACAAGACTCAAAAGACCACCACCCTGTCATGTATGATCAAGGGTGATGGTGACCAAGAAAAGTGGCACGTTTCATCACTTTGAGTATGAAACGTCCCATTTTCCTCGTGTTCGAATTAACGTCCGTTCCGAACACATGCAATACAACATGAAAGACGCTTATCTTGCCTCTTTTACTTGTCATGTTTTATTTACTCATTTTAGATTACCAATCCATTCTTTAATTGATTAGTCCAAAAGGTGAGTGTCCTCTAATAAAAAGAGGGCTTAAACCACAAGTGTCTTGAGCATGAAAGAGATCTCATGTCATTGGTTAGTAGAAACCCTCAAAAGAGGATTAAAACCATTAAGCACAAGTGTCTCAATTTCACACTTAAGCCAACAAGGGGTTCAAAGCTCCTTTCAAAATAAATGAAAGAGTGAAGAATAGAGGGAGATTGTAAAGATTTTAGTGCTGAAATGGAGTGCAAAACTACACTAAAACATGCAAGCAACTCATGCAATTCATGTTTAAAAGCCTAAAACATTAAGCTACTGAAAGAGATTGCACTACAACCACACAATACATGCCTTAAAGGACCAAACCAGCTCAAAACAGAGCTAAAACAGTCCAAATCAGAGGCAAAAATATGTTGAGATTGAGGTGCAAAATGCTAGAAAATCATGCTCACATGTTAAGCTATCTAGGCTTGCAAACAAGGCACAAGGAGGGAAGGCTACCCCTTCTGATTTTAGACTTCAAAACCAAGTTGTTACCATTGAAATAACTCTAAATTTTAGTGGTTTAAAGAACCAAAAATTTTGATGTGAATATACTAAAAGATGGTACAAAAGCTTACACAATAAAGCAACAAGAAGGGTGGACTACCCCTTTACACAAAATGACCTCAAACCATCATGTTAAGGCTAAAAAATTAGAGTTTTTTGTAGTTGAAAACCAGGCCAAAAACAGTATAAAAAGATGGCAAAACAAGTAGTCAAAATAAAGCCTACAAGGTAAGTCTTATACCTTTTGAAGCATAGCACAAAACAACCACAATTTTAGGCTCAAACCTCCTTCCAGAAGCTCAAAGTAGGCTCCAAGGGACCTCATCTCCAAGGTGGTCAAGTTTGGTTAAGGGTTAGTGTGCAAAGGTGTAGAGAAAATTGGCTGCAAAGCACAAAACAAGAAGAGGGAGAGAGAGAGAGAGAGAGAGAGAGAGAGAGAGAGAGAGAATTCTAGAGAGAGAGAAAATTTTGATCCAAAATGTCTAACCCTCCAAAATGGGGGAGAACACCCCTATATATAGAAAATCAAGATTAAAGCTTGTATTCATCCCTCTATACACGTGTATGGAGATATACTTCAGTGAACAACAGTTGGCAAACAAATATTTGAAAAAGGAGAAATTGCCGCTGGCCATCACCAGTGGCCGACCAGCCATCAATGTGGCCGACCGGCCACCACTGTTGGCCGGCAGGCATAAGCCATAGTCGATGGACTATGGAGATGGTTGACAGGCCACCATCTCCTCCAGACTTGAAACAGCAAGCTCTTGGTCCACAACCAAGCACAAAATAGACAGGTTTAGAGGCTCAAAGGCAAGGTGCTCAGCCGAGAACTTTAGGCACTCAAAATAAACACGAGCATGCAAAATCATCGAGTGTTTAAATGATGATGTCCAAGTCTTAAGGACTGTCAAAAATAGGGTGTCCATAGTGGCCAAAGTGGTTTTTTGTGTTGGCTAATGGCGGAAGGGGAGTGCGCACGATTTGGAAGGTCCTCACTAAGTTGTTGGAGCCAAAGTTAGACGCTGCAGCAGAGAGGAGGGTCAAATAGGTGAAGGAGTGGCGGGAGAAAGAAAACCTAAAATAGGACGACCTTGTCTAGCCCTCAGCCCTGTTTGTGTTGAATTTGGGGCTTCAGCCAACTGGGAAAGATCTTGCCCTAGAGGAGTTAGAGGCAAAGAGGAAGGCACAGGAGGCAGATGACATGTGGGCGTTTTCCATGGTGGACAAGTATAAGAAGAAAAATTTAGGTCCAGTGCCAAAGCTGGTCGCAAAGAGGTTTGTCCGACCATGACCCTAGCCCTTGGGAGACAAGGACATAGCAACATTTGTGCCTTTACGGGCACCGGTGGATCCATTGAGGGAGAGGAGTAAGAAGAAGATAGAGTTGGTGGCAAAGAAGAAGAAAAGCGGGGGGAGAGGGGGTGGCGGTGGAGGGAAGTAAAGAAGGACCGTTCCCGAAGAAGGCCAAAGAGAGAACAATGGAAGTGCCCCCAAAAATAGAGGAAGGAGAGGTTAGGGTTGGGGCAGAGGCAGAGTGAGTTTTGGTCGAGCCCTCGGTTGCCCAAGTGACAAGCGGAGTGGACAAGCAAAAAGGATCGCCAAACAACCAATCTACTGACCTGCCCCGCAAGGACGTGCCCTCAAGAGAAGAGCCCTCAAGGCAGGAGTTGGGGTCATTGGGGACCGCCATTCATCATTTGCACATCGTGGTTAGCCGCTCAATTGGTGACGGTGGTGAGGCCAAGGCTACTGCAAACTGCGTGCTAGGGGCCATTGAGGATGCGGCCGTGCGAGGGGTGTCATAGTTCACAGAAGCAGACCGCATGAGAGGGCTCTGCTCTGTGTAAATGGAAGTGGTGACCCTGGTGCCTGCATTACTGGGCAAAGGGAATGGGGGTGAGGATGGAAATTGAGCCATTTAAGGCCCAATTGGAGGAGGCGTGAACGCAGTTGCAGAGTGTGAAAGCGGAAACAACAGGCTGGAGGAAGGCAGCGAAGAGTGCTTACGTGAAGGGCTTAGCCTATGCTCAAAGGGCAAAAAAGAGGAAGGTATTGGTAGTGGTGTAAAGTTACTTGACTGAGCGCGCCAAGGTAGGCCAAGCTGAGGTCACCTCCGAGTTGTCAGTCGCCAAGTCTGAATTTGAAATGGTGCGCCACAAGGTGGTATCACTAGAGTTTGAGCTAGCGAGCGAGCAGAAGAAGATGGGCGAGGTCCAAGAAGCCTGCGACACTGCCAAAGAGAGATTGGAAGAGGCCCTCATAAATAATGAAGAGCTGCGCGATCAGGCCTTGAAAGACAAGGAAGAGGCAGATGTGCGTGTTGTTGAGTTGGAGAGGGCCTTGGGAGAAGAAAAGGCCAAGACTACAGAGTTAGCCAGGATGATGGTGTCTGAGAGGGTTGCCTATCCGGACCTATGCATCGCGGTGGTGGAATAGTTTAAGTCATCCCCTGAGTTCCAAATGGCCATTGATGTAGCTATGGTGAGGGGCTTGGCCAAAGAGGGGGAAGGTGGTGCTGGGCCGTCAGAGGTGGCTGTTGCTGGGCAGACCAAAAAAGAAATAATCCAGAGTTTTCAGCAGTCAAACTACTACAAACATGAGATGAGCCAGTACTGGGACAGCGGCTGGACGAGTTTCAAGTACAGGGCGTAAGAGCTGTTCCCAGACGTGGACTTTAACCTGGTGAAGCCAGGAGAGGAGGACATTGCCCAGACCCCGCTGGATGAGGGAGTGAAGAAGAAAGACTTGGCATCCAGCGAAGGGGATGGTGGAGAAGGAGATTGAAGACTTGTCCTAGGCTGGGGTGGATTATGTTATATTGCTATTTTTTTTTTTTTTTTTTGGTGGTCTATGTATAAAGGTTTAGGTTGTCTTGATAAAAAGTTGTACAATATTAATGAAATGATAAAACTTGCCTTTTGTTATCAATTGTCGCTTTGTTGGTTTTACCTTGGAATTTGCTAGTCACGAATTATTTTTGATATTGAGTTGAATGTCGCACGCGCAAATGTGGCTGAGTGTGAGACTTAGTCTTGGTCAAACGCTTCAGTTGGCTTTTGTTATAAATTGTTGCTTTGTTGGTTTTACCTTTGAATTTGCCAGTCATGAATTATTTTTGATGTTGAGTTGAATGTCGCACGTGCAAATGTGGCTGAGCGTGAGACTTAGTCTTGGTCGAACGCTTCAGGCTTAGGCTGGCTAAGGCTTATGTGTCTTAGTCTGGCTGAGCTCTTCAGGCTTAGTCTCGCTGAGGCTTATGGTGCTCGTCTGTCTGAGGCTTATGTGTCTCAGTCTGGCTAAGGCTTATGTGTCTTAGTCTGGCTGAGGCTTATGTATCTTAGTCTGGCTGAGCTCTTCAGGCTCAGTCTAGCTGAGGCTTATGGTGCTCAGTCTGGCTGAGGCTTGTGTAACTTAGTATGGCTGAGCTCTGCTGGCTTAGTCTAGCTAAGGCTTATAGTGCTTAGTCTGGCTGAGGCTTATGTAACTCAGTCTGGCTGAGGGCTTTAGGTTCAGTCTGGCTGAGCTCTTCTGGCTCAGTCTGGCTAAGGCTTATGGTGATCAGTCTGGCTAAGGCTTATATAACTCAGTCTGACTGAGCTCTTTAGGCTCAGTGTGGCTGCAGCTTATGGTGCTCAGTATGGCTGAGCTCTTTAGGAAGAGAGGTACAACACCAAAAATGGGGGTTGAAAATGTTTGTCATTAAAGCATAGTCCTGCAATCATAGATTTACACATCGTATGGCAAAAGCAAAAATAAACAAGTGTTCTGAATAGCAAAGTGGACCATACAATAGGTTGAACCATACAAAAAGCAACAGAAATCGTTTTATTGATAATAGTGCTTTAAGTGCTCTATATTCCATGGATGAGGGAGGTCTTTGCCCATCATGTCTTGGAGACCGTAAGTGCCCGAACAGGGTTTGGCTATGACGATATAAGATCCTTTCCACTTAGCTGCTAGCTTACCCTCGGTTGCTTTTTTGGTGGCGAGAGTGACTTCGCGTAAGACTAGGTCAACTACTGTGAGCTCTCGGGATCTGACTCTACGGTTATAATGTGTTCTCATTCTCTGTTGGTATGATGCTAGCCTAACAGCAACTGACTCTCGGAGCTCTTTAATTAGGTCCAAGTCGGCCCGTCGTAGCTCTCCATTATTTCGGGGTTCGGATGTAGCACCCAGGAAGTTGGTAGACCGATTTCCACTGGGATGATCGCCTCGGCACCGTATGTTAGGCAAAAAGGGGTCTCTCCTGTGGGGGTGCGAGCTGTCATTAGATAGGCCCAGAATACGTTTGGTAATTCCTCAGCCCAGAGTCCTTTGAAGACTTCCAATTTAGTATTGATGATCTTCAAAAGGGAGCGATTAGTGACTTTGACTTGCCCATTATCTTGGGGATGGCCTGGAGAAGAAAAACATGGTCTGATGTAGAGTTCTTCACAGAATTTCCTGAATTTGGCATTGTCGAATTGTTTTCCATTATCTGAGACGATGGCCTAGGGATTCTGAATCGGCACACTATTGATTGCCAGATAAACTTGGTGGTGTTTTGTTCAGTGATTATAGCAAGAGGTTCTGCTTCCACCCATTTGGTGAAGTAATCAATGGCAACCACAGCAAACTTGACTTGGCCCCTGCCAGTTCGTAAGGGACCGATTAAGTCAATGCCCCAATTGGCAAAGGGGTAGGGACTGTTGAGTGTGATCAGTTCCGCTGGTGGTGTATGAGGGATGTTCACAAAGCCCTGACATTTATCATATTTAAGCACGAAGTCAATTGCGTCTTGATTGATTGTGGGCCAGAAGTAGCCTGTGCAGGGAATTTTATAGGCCAAAGACCGTCCGCTTGAATGGTTGCCACAAACGCCCTCGTGTATTTCTCTCATGACGTAGTTCGCTTTAGCAGAATTGAGACACCTGAGGTATGGGTGTGAGAATCCCCGTTTCCATAGACGACACCAATTAATGATGCTGCGGTTCCAGCCGAGGATGCGTCGGACTAATCCACGTTTCTAACAGGTCTGCTGGCCTTGGTGTTTCCCAGACGAGCCTGTAAAAAGGTCCAGAGAAGGGATCCCCTGACGGACTCTCCGAAGACCAAGTTAGGTTAGAGGAGATTGATTATTGATAGATAGAAGAGACGGAAGAAGAACTTAACCTTTAACGTATCTCAAAAGCTTCCTTATTTCCTTTACTCATCATTTCCTTGTCCATTCCAGACTGTCTTGTTTGCTAAAAGTCTATATTCTAGCTCGCATCGTTCATGGTCAGTCTCTCCGATGTGAAAGGGTTGTCACATTTAATGCTACGAGAGCCTCATTAATGGCTGATGTGTGGGTGCAATAACTTTGCAGGATCTTTGTCTGCTTACATGGCTGATTTCCTGCCCGACAGGTGTTTGAATGCTATTGGTCCTGGTCCATCATTGGTTTCTCAAGGTTACTGGGCTTTAATATCTAGTATGTGGACTGGGTCCTTAGTCATGGGCTCCAATGTCCATTATGTTGTTAGTCTTGGTTCAGTATTACCCAAACCGTGGGTTGGGCTCTCTTGAATGCCCATTAGTATCATCCTTATTCTTCAAAGGAATTATTGTTACAGATCTAGGAGAAAAAAACCCTAATAAATGTGTTGATATATACATATTGTTCATCTATTGTTGTTACTTATATATTCATATTAATTTAATTTTTTTTAATTTATGTAAAATTTTAAATGAATTTTTTGTGACTTTTTAAATAAAATTAGTTATATTTTATGTTTCATATTTAAATTAACATATTGACAAAAACATTATGGTAATGTTTGATCCTTTGTATAATTTTTTTATATATATATTTTTTTATGACTAGGTGTACATGCCAATTTATGCATACCTCAACTAATCTACAAAGAAATTCAAATACAATTAGTAAAATAAAATTCAAATAATTCTTAAATAATTATACTACGAATATGAAATAAACATCAATCCCACTTAAAATGGTCAATATCTTTTGTGGCATTGATGATTATACCTAGGGGTGTAATTTTGGCCCGTCCCAGCCCATCCAGGCTCTGGCCAGGCTCGGGTCCATGTCAGGCCTTGCGGGCTCCTGCCAAAAATCGGGCCAGGCCAGGTCAGGTCGGCCCATGGGCCAAAAAAACTAGGCCTGGGCCCAAGCCCAGGCCCAGGAGTATTCGGACTTTGGGCGGACCAGTGAGCTAGCCCTAAGCTCGGGCTTTGGGTAGGCTTGGATGGGTCTAAACAAATTTTTTTAATTTTTGTATTTTTTTCCACCAAAATTTATTATTTTCCATTAAAAATAACACTAGGGCTCGGGCGGGTCAGGCTTTTGAGTAGGCCTTGAGCAGGCGATGGACCGGGCCACGGGCCAGGCTGGGCTTCAAAACGATAGCCCAGGCCCAAGGCCTTGGCCAGGCTGAGCTTGGACTGAGGCCTCGCCAGGCCGTGGGCCACGTCCCATAGGCCATTTTTATACTCCTAATTATACCATAAATCAGTCTTACCAAATCACCACTACAAAACAATTAAAGATCATATTTTAACAAATAAAAATATTTCGCTTTTATTAAAAATGTGATAAAAAAAATTAGATTGATATTTTAATCACACTTGATTTGATTGAGTGTGCTAACATTTATTTATTTTTATGTCACTTTTTAATTAAATGTGATTGTATATATATATATATTTATTTAATCACACCTTTTAATTAACATGTGATTATAGCCTTGTTTGGTAGAGCTGTGGGAAAGTGCTTATAGCTTATGCCTAAACAGCTTATAGCTTATAACTTTCAGCTTAAGCTGATTTCCAGCTTATTCTTAAAGCATCTCATGCCCCACTCAAAGAATAAGTTGATTTCTGACTTCCAAAAGCTATAAGCTATAAGCTATAAGCTAAACCAAACACATCAAAATAGCTTAAATTAAGCTGAAAGCTGAAATAAGTTGTAATTAAGCTCTACCAAACAGGCACTATATATATATATATATTTTTTTTATCACTTTCAATTACTCGTTTGGAAATAAGCTATTTTAGTAACTTTTTGGCTCTTTACAAAAAGATGTGCAGGAAAGTAAAGAGAGTGATGTGACAACTTATAAATGTTTTTTGACCTTTTGACTAAAATAGAATGTTACCAAACGAGACCAAGTGTTATTATATCTTTTTTTTTTCTTTTAATCACACCTTCTAATTAACGTGGGATTACATCCATGCAATATATATAAAGCATCAATCCATAGTGAACAGTGTTTTCGGCTTTTTGATGAACAGTGTTTTCTTCTTCTTCTTCTTTTTTCTTGTTGAAAATTCAAATTTATCATTCTTATTCACTCTGTTTTTCTGACTTTGAGATTTGGGGGTAATAATGGAAAATCACATTGGAAAAAAATTTGGTTCCTATGCTCACACGCGTTTTTTCAGTCCACTCCCCCCTCTTTTGTTTTCCTCTCATCTCTCTCATCTATCTATCTTCCAGATCAGCAATGATAGGTATTATGAAAAACCTTTCATGAAAATAATCATGAAAGTTTTGTGACTCTTGGATTACACTTAGAATAAAGCACCACACACTAATCAAGGTAATCCAAAGATCATAAATTTTTTATGAAAAAAATTTCATGATCCCTAACTTTTCCCCTTCCAGATTTCCTCTCTTCTCTCTTCTGTCTCCTAGGGCTTCACTACCATAATTGTCCTCAATAAGCCCTTCGACACTTGCGCTCTAACCACGGCTTTCCCCACGACTGATGCAACCTCGTGATTGCCATCTTGGAACTATTTTGGGAACTTTGAATCTACTGTCGGTCGATTTGGAGTTTTCTATGATCACCGTCATGTTGTGATAATCATTTAGGGTTCCTTTAAAGTCAAGTCTGCATCTTTTTAAGAAGGTTTAGTGACTATAGTTTGGTTCTTTTTTTTTTTTTTGTTTATTGCACTGGTTTTGGATTTCTTTCTTTCAAGCATTTTTGGTTTCTTTCTTCTGATTTTTGTTTATATTGCATTAGTTTTTTGTTCTTTGTTTCGAGTTTTTGTTTATTGCAGTAGTTTTTGGTTCGGTGAATTTTTTTTTATAAGCAAAATGAAACTTTATTGATGAAGAAAGCAAAAACATGCGAATAACTTACACCAACAAAGAGGAAAGTGCAAAGCGCATCAATGCTAACCTTAATAATCCCAACTAGGTTGGCATCACTAAGGAAGCACAATCATTTGCAAGCACTAACCCAAAGATTGGTAAGAAACCAATCAAGAGGAACCAAAAAAATAGAAAAGCAAACAATAAAAGAGAACAACATAAGATAGCATACACCAGCACCAAATCCTTGAGCAGACCAGCCACACAGATTAGCAGCATGCTCCACCCCCAACAAACTCCTCCAATATTCATAATCAAAACACCAGCAAGCTCCTTGCAACAGCAGCATACACTAAAAGTTGTTTTTGTTTCCTGAATTTGATTCTTTGTTTATTTATTGAATTTGTGTTTGAGTTGTTTTTGTTTCCTGGTTAGTACTAGTTTTTATTTTCTTTCTTACGAAAATTTTTAGTTTTCGGTTTGGTTTCTTTATTTTGATTTTTTCCCCTTTGTTTTGAATTTGTTATTTTTTCTTGCTTGGTTTCCTAAATTTATTTATTTGTGTTGTTTAGTAGTATTTTGTGGTTGTTTTTAAATTTTGTGTTTTAGTTGTCTGGTGTTTGTGTTTGATTTGTTTTTATTTATTATTATTATTATTTTTTTATGGTTCTTGCTTTCCTGAATTTGTTTATTTGTTTGAATTAATTTGTGTTTGTAGTTTTTGATGTGTTTTGTATGCTTTTAAAAAATACAAATTGGGGATTCCATTGGCTTGCGATTTCGTGATTTTTATTCTTCAAGTTAGTCTTCAAAACTAATTTGTGTATTTCAATCAAATTCATTATGTGTTCTCTTGTTCAAATTGGTGGATGTGTCTTCTATTGCCTAGAAAACTAGCAAGCAAAGATTTAGTTAATTTATTTTTGGTTTTAGTTTGACTACGTGTTTTATTTATTTATTTTTGATCTCGTACTCATCAAAATGCATTGTTTATATCATGTTCATACTTTGTGTTCATCTTTTTGTTCTTTTTGTTATTATTTGACTGATGTTTACTGTGTATGTATGTTTGTTTACTCTGTGTGTGGTTGTATATTCATTTTCGGTAAAAAAGGGTTTCATTGTTTCATCGACTGTGTTTTTTTTCTTTTTCTTTTTTTTTTATACGAAAAATGTAATTTTTTTTTGGGTAAGATTATTCTATTACTTTTGAAGTTTGAATAAGAGACAAGGGAGTTGTTTGAATTCAAGGAATTTTTTGGTGCTGTGGATAACAAGCAATTACCATGTTTAAATTAAATTAGATTTCATTTGTTGTGCTACAGCACCAGCATCAATTTTGCCAAACTCGCTGCTTGGCTATTTTGTGGTGGAAACTCATGGAGTTTGTGCTCCAACAAACACAGCAACAAGAAGGGCATTTCATATCATACAAAACTTCTTAGTTACAGATAACAAGCAATAAAGGCCTTCATAGTTGGATTGAAATTGTAACATCCCGAAATAAATATAATATACCATCCAAAATAATAAGTAAATAATATTATGAATCAGAGTATAATTCCCTCTATTACATGAGATTTGATTGTACAAAATGGTGATACATGCGATATATATTCATAAATAGAACATCCTAAATCTACAGCAAGTGCTACCAAACAATAATAATGGGTACATTAAAAGTGAGTCGTAAGTTCAATTCATATAAAGTTCTAGGCTTGTACAAACGTTAAATACAAAGAAATAAAAAATAAAAAATAACAAAACAAAACTGAGTCTTCAACTCCACGGTTCTCTGAAGTTAAGTCCTTAGAGGGGGCATATCACCAGCACCTGAAAATGGTTTTTTCCAAATAGGATGAGCCAAAACCCAATAGAAATAATCTAACATAATATATAAATCTTAACAAAGATATAAGTGTGATATGCACATACAATGTCCGTGATAAAATCATTTACAACTCTTTTACAAAATCATACTATGTCAAACTTATATCTTGATCAATTTTATCTCAATTCATGAGTCATTTCCATTTTATTCAGATAACCAAATTGAGGATACAACTCAGTGGATCTCTAACCAATACAGCCATCATAAAAACCCTTTTGTTTGCGATTTTACGAATATTTCATCCACGGGAACCGGCACACATGTATACTCGTGGTTTTCAGGACTTTCACCCTAGATACTCCGGCCAACTTAATTCAATAGAATACATCCCATTTCTTCTCCCAAAATATGGAGTACATCCCATTTCTTCTCCCAAACATCATACATTTACAATGTATTAAAAATGTGACAACACTCAATGCAAACGGGTGAGAAATTAGTTTCAATTACCTAATTCTTATGCAATTTCTATAACAATCATAGTTATCCTCCAACAATAGCCTAAAACAGATATTTCTAAACAGATATACAATCTCCAAGATAGATACATTATCCAAATTCCATAGGTGAGTGATAATACATATCCAACTCCACCATTTAAATCAATATCCATCCAATTTCACATTTTCAATACCAATTTCATTTATTTATACAAAATAAATGTTTGAGACATTTTAGGGCAAACTCCTTTTCCTTTCAAAATCTAACACAAGTATCAAAATCAACAATTTTATTATAACACAACCTCATATTTACTCCCACAACCATTTTCAATACATCCATTTGTAAACCACTCTTTTGACTTTAACCCAAACCCTAGGTTTGTTCAAAATCCTCCAAAATCACAATATTGTTTATGAAAAACAAATAGCTAAGTTAAAAATCATAGAAGAGTATAGAAAATCCTTACCTCAAAGCTAGAAGACGAGTAAAGCAAGAAAGAAACTCGGATGAAGCCGAAACCCAACTCTATTTGGATAGAAATGTAGCCCTTAATATGCTTTACCTTTTTAACAAAGGCATACGAGTAGAGACACCACTAAATCTAGGTGAAAGTGTAGAGAGAGAGAGAGAGAGAGAGAAAGAGAGAGAGAGAAAGAATTTTAGAGAGAGAAGTTCTAGATCTATAGTTTTTGAAATGTTTAGCGAGAGAATGTAATGAAAAAGTGATGTAAAATGTCACTTTTACGGACTGAAATACGCACAGTCTGCTTGAGCGCAAGAAGTGACGCTCGAGCGTAGATTACATACTCCCAAAAGTTTTGCAGATAGCAAACTAATGCTCAAGTGCAAGAAAGGCCACTCGAGCTAAGA
The DNA here is from genome assembly GCA_025200525.1 of Camellia lanceoleosa. Lineage (NCBI taxonomy): Eukaryota > Viridiplantae > Streptophyta > Magnoliopsida > Ericales > Theaceae > Camellia > Camellia lanceoleosa. The sequence goes on along the minus strand of CM045766.1, from coordinate 18,926,821 downwards.
CTGCTCGAGAATAAGAATAACTGTGCGAGCGTAGAATACATTCTTCTAGTAGTTTTGCAGACTTACAAAAGTATTGAGAATTCACAAAGCCCGCTCGAGTGCAAGAAGTGACGCCCGAGCAGAGGAGTAAAATTCTGGGCAACAAAAGTTTGAAAAGCAACTTACCAACCTGTTCAAAATGCAACCAATACAATCCAATAGTCAAAATCAAGGAGGGAAAATAGGAATAAGACAAGAACAACAATACAGAATCATGAAACCCAAGCACAGAATATCCAATGGGTCGAGTCTAAACCAGAATCGCTATAACCTCCCCCCCTTAAGGAATTTTGTTCCCGAAATTTCAAATCAAGTTTTAAAGCTATGTTTAAACTAATTACAATAATGATAATTAATCAATTCCATTACCATGACCCATTCTCCGATCATCCATTCTAATCAACTCGATACACAAGTTTCAACATTGAAAGTGCAATTCACATTTTCCCAAAACATATACAATGTTTATATTAAACCCGTGTTTCTAAAACATATACAACATACACAGTGTTTCCATATTTTCAAAACATATACAGTGTTTTCATATTTCATTAACATAACATAATTTCAATACATGCTCAAACATCAATAAATAAGTCCGGATATTTCTCACAGACTTCCAACTCTCGTTCCCAAGTTGCTTCCTCAACTCTGTGATGTTTTCATAACATTTTTACCAAAGGAATTGTCTTGCCTCGCAAGACTTGGTCTCGAGTATCTAAAACTCTCACTGGTCTTTCCTCATACAAGGCATCCTCATCTACCTCTAAGTGGGTCTAATCCAACACGCAATGGATCCAACTCATACTTCTAAAGCATACAAGTACGAGACACATCATGAATCCCAAAAAGTTGTGGTGGCAAGGCCAAGCGATAGGCTACCTCTCCAATCCGCTCAAGGATCTCAAAAGGCCCAATAAATCTAGGGGACAACTTCTCACTCTTTCCAAAACTCATCAAACCCCACTTAAGTGATATCTTCAAGAAGACATGATCTCCTACCTTAAAAGACAAAGGTCTCCTCCTATGGTCGGCATAACTTTTTTGACGACTCTAGGCAGTAACCAACCTCTTACGAATAAGTGCAACTTTCTCCGTCATTTCCTGGACTAACTTTGGGCCTAACATTGGTACATCACCTACCTCGGCCTAACACACAAGGGATCTACACGGTCGGCCATACAAGGCCTGAAACGGTGCCTTGCCAATACTCTACTGGAAGCTATTGTTATAGGCAAACTCCACTAAGGGCAAGTGCCTCTCCCATGATCCCTTAAAGTTAAGAACACAACCCCGCAGTATATCCTTAAGGATCTAAATAGTACACCTGAACTGCCCGTCAATCTGAGGATGATACGTAGTGTTAAAAGTCAATCTTGTGCCCGAGGCACTCTGTAGGCTCTGCTACAACCGAGCCATGAAACGCAGATCTCTATCCGAAACGATCATTAGAGAGACCCCGTGCAACCTCACTATGTCCCTAATATAAAGGTCGGTAAGATAATCCACCAAGTCACTCATGCACATAGGTATAAAGTGCGCTGACTTGGTCAACTAGTCAATTAACACCCAAATTGCATCACTACCCCGTTGAGTCCCCGTAAGGCCCACAATAAAATCCATTGTGACATGCTCCCACTTCCACTCAGCTATAGGCAAGGGTTGCAACAAACCCGTTGGCCTTGGTTGTTCGGCCTTCACTTGATGACAAGTAAGGCACCTCGATACAAACATGGCCACATCCTTTTTCATTCCCCTCCACCAAAACTGGCGACTAAGGTCGTGATACATCTTTGTACCTCCCGAGTGCACCGCAAGGCGTGAATGGTGAAACTCTCGGAGTACTTCCTCTTGACAAGACTTTGGTACGAAAAGAAGGTCACGGTATCTAACGCTTGAGTCGGGATACACATTCAAGCCTTTCTCTACCTTTCCACTAAAGATCTTTTCCCGAAGGGTTTCTACCTCAAGATCACCCTTCTGAGCTTCTATCACTTGGTTCACAAGTCTAGGTTATGCCACTATCAAAAACAAGGTTGCACACTCCACGGACTCGTTAAGATGCAAGTCAAACTCACCAATAGCACCCAACATCTCCCATTCCTGAATGGCAATACTACCCACACTACCAATGGATTTCCTACTTAGAGCGTCGGCCACAACGTTAACCTTCCCAGGATGATAATACAACTCAAAGTCATAATCTTCTATAAACTCCATCCACCGATTCAAGTCTTTTTATGTAAACAGATATTTCAGACTCTTGTGATCAGAAAAGACTTCAAACTTCTTGCCAGACAAATAATGCCTCCAAATCTTTAAGGCAAAGATCACCGCCGCTAACTCTAGGTCATGAAAAAGGTAGTTCCTGTCATGTGTTTTCAACTACCGCGAGCTATAAGCTACTACATTCCCGTCTTGCATCAATACATAACCCAAACCTTCCCTTGAAGCATCACAATACACCGAATAGCCTACACCCCACTTCAAAATAATCAATACTAGAACAGTGGTAGGCCTAACCTTAAGCTCTTGAAAAGACTTCTCACAAGTCTCGTTCCACATGAACTTAGTGCCTTTCCTCATCAGTCTAGTTAACAGTGAAGCTAATCTAAAGAAATCATTCACAAACTGACGGTAATACCTAGCCAACCCTAAGAAACTACGAATTTCAAAAGCATTCTTAGGTTGTTCCCAATCTTGCATTGCCTCTATCTTAGAGGAGTCTACAGTTACCCCTTCTCCAGATACCACATGTCCTAAGATTCAACTTCCTTCAACCTGAATTCATACTTCCCAAACTTAGCATACAGTTTGTGGGCTCTAAGTAACTCGAGTTCTACCCGCAAATGTTTCTCGTGTTCCTCCTCAGAAGGTGAGTAGACCAAAATGTCATCAACAAAGACGACCACAAAACAGTCTAGAAACTCACGAAGAATTCGGTTAATCAAATCCATAAACACGGTTGGTGAATTGGTTAGCCCAAAAGGCATCACTAAGAACTCATAATGGCCACACCATGTACGGAATTTCGTTTTATGGATATCCTCTTCCTTTACTCTTAACTGGTGATAACTTGATCTCAGGTCTATCTTAGAAAAGCAACAAGACCCCTTCAATTGATCAAATAAATTCTCTATATGAGGCATTGGGTACTTATTCTTAATAGTTACCCAATTCAGCTTTCGGTAATCGATACAAAGTCGGAACGCACCACCTTTATTTTTGGCAAAGAGCATCGGTGCTTCCCAAGGTGAAGTACTAGGGTGGATAAAATCCTTATTTAGTAGCTCTTAGAGTTGAATCTTCAATTCACTTAACTCAACGGGTGCAAATCTATATGGTGCCATAAAAATCGGTGCCATACCTGGCACTAAATCAATTGAGAACTCAATCTCACGGTGAGGTGGTAAACTAGTGAGATTCTCAGGAAAAACGTCTGGGTATTCACAAACTACCCTTGGCAACTCGACTCGGACTTTATCACACTCATTACTCAAAACGTTGGCAAGAAGAACACTAAGTTCACTCTGTCCACGCAGATCATACACTGGTGATAAGACTCTATCAACCCGGTCCCCCAAGAAATAAAAGCAATCACCGCCCATGGTATATACAGTAATCCTTGACAGTAACAATCTATGACAGCCCGATATGATGACAAGTAGTCCATACACAAAATAGTATCAAAATTACACATGTCAATCAACACAAATACAAAAGGAAGTCGGCGACCGATAACCTCTATGTCACAACCCCGACACCCCTGCTCCAAAACAATCTCACCACCAATAGGTGACTCTATACTGAGAGGAGAAGCTAATCGAGCCAGCTCTAACTCCAAAGCCAATGCAAATGTAGATGAGATAAAAGAATGGGATGCACCAATATCAATCAACACATTAGCAATGAAATTGCATAACAAGAAAGTATCTCTCACTACTGAATGCGCTGATACCAAATCTGGCGCGGTAACTGCATACACACGCCCTGAAGGTCTCTGGTCTACCTGCTCACCCCTTGGAGCATTGGTCTGATGCATAGATTGAGCTGAAAAGGCTCCTTGATTGGCCTTCGAGGCTTGTGCTGACTGTGCAAGCTGGTGACTCTGTGTCTGCCCTGAACGAGATGCACTAGGTGTGCCACCCAACTGAGGGCAAAACCTCTTCATGTGCCCTGCATTCCCACACTGATAACAAGTGAGTGGTTGCCATCTCCCCTAGCTCTGGCTCTAAGAATGAGCCGAAGATGATACAGACCGTTGCCTTCCTCCTCTCTGCAGGCAAGCTGGAGACTTGTGGCCTAACTGATCACACTTGAAACAAGTGAAATTGTAGCTTGACTTTTTCGTGCCCCCTTTCGAAAGGCGAATAAGCCCTACAGTATCGAACTCCCACGGTTCTAAATCTAATCTCACAAGTGCAATGTGAAATAGATAATCACCAAAGAGTCCCAATCCGACAAATCTTTTGAAAAATCTATTTTGAATCAAATTGCCAAAAATGGACTACTTTGCCAGATACAGAGTCGCCACCTAAATGTTTTAGGAAATTTAGGGAACCCATGACTCGTACCAAAGGCCATGTGTCCGTCATCAACAAGATTGTCTCGGCTTGGGAACTTAGTTACGAGAGGGAAAGGTCATGAATGAATTGAGCACCCCCGCTCGCCCGATCAAAGATCGGCCTCTACTAATCATGATTATGATTCTTATCTACATTATATGCTCTTGTTCCAGTTATTAGGCTAACATTACTATGTGATGCGCACACATACAAGTATAGACTAGCTTGCCAAAATTGGAACAATCAATTTCATGTTTGTTTTTGAAAAGAGTTTTGCAAATTTACCACTTGCAAAAGTGGGCTTATATACACATTTGATCAAATTATTCCAATTCAAGTAATTAGCCTTCATTCATAGGCATTCAAGTAGTTTAGCACTTAAGCAATTAGCCTCATGGAAAGCATGCTATACATGGCAACAATCACACGCATGCGATATGCTAGAGCAAGTAAAGGCTCACCTAGTACTCCAAGCCAAAAAGATAAAGAGTTAAAAAAATGTATGATCCTAACTATACAATATGACTAATGCAACACATGCAATGTGCAACTAATAGGCTCGACTACTAATATGGCATATGAATCGACGAAATAGCATGCGTTCTAAGCACGTATTCAAAGAAATATGTAAACTAACAATGCAGTTAGAATGATGAACCGAGCCTCAATACATGCAATACAAATGGATACAAAACATGATGTCCTTAAACTAACCATCATAAGCTAGTAAATAAAAGGGAGAAAGATTTGGGTTTGGAAGACATACACATTATTACAACATTTCGCTCTCACGAAAGAGAGTCTGAATAAACTAACTAGCTAACTAATTAAAGCTAAGCTAATTAATTAACTATTACAACACAAATTAAATTAGCTAAACCACTTAACTAATTATTACAACAAATAAATTGAACTAATTAATTAACTATGCTAGCTTACAAACCGAATTAATTTACTATTCTAGCTAACTAATTACAACACTCTTCAAAATTAACTAGCTATAACTAATTAATTACAACAATTAGCTAAGTAGTTAAACTAAAATGGACTCGGTATGCTATCCATGCTCATGCACGTTCTTGGTTTCCACCCAAAAAACCACTGTTTTGCTGTTGAATGTCTCTGTTGCACAGAAGCACTTGCACTGATTTCCACTTCCGGACTAACTCTATTACATCTCGAGAAGGACCTTTGCTAGAATTTACCTTTGGTGGCGGCCAGGCGATCGACTCTTGATGATGATGGTCGGCCGTGATGGTAACCCGATGGGCCCTTTGTTATCGGACTATTTTGTTGCAACAGAGAGCAAACAAGGCATATACAGGGCATTTTCAAGGGTTTGTTTGCCCCATTCATCCCCCTTTTCATACATAAATCAAAGGGAGACAAACCTTGGTCCACAAACCATCAACTCAAGCAATTTCATTGCATGATAGCTCATAGACCAAGTGTGCAATTTTGATAAATGCAACAAAACAAGACACAAATCACCTCTATTTCATGAAAGATCAAGGGAAGTGATGACCTTGGAACCTTGAGTCATTTCATCACTAGTGAGTATGAAATGCCTCAAGCTTCCATGTGCTCAATTAACATCCGATTAAACACAACACTTAATTTTATTCTTGCACCTTGTTAGTCCCATTTTAATTACTCCATTTTAATTTACCAACCCTTAGCAAATTAAGTCCAAAAGGTGATTTTAAGTCCTCTAATGGAGAAGGAAGTGTCAAACAAGGGATAGTTTAAGGCAAAAGAGAGGTGTTGTGCCGTTGATAATCAACCCCCAAAAGAGAATTAAACCATTAAGCATGGACCTCAATCTCAAGCTTAAACAATCCTAAGGTTGAAACAACCCTCAAAGAAAACAAAGAGTCAAGAAATGAGGGAGGTTGTAGAGATTATAGTTGTTGAAATTAAGTGAGAAAAGCACTAAAATAATGCGATCAACTCAAACAAGTGGTGTCTAAAGGCCTAAAACACCAAACTTGTGAGGACACTTACACTAGAAGCATGCAAAACAAGACTTAAATGACTTACATATCCCAAAATAGAGACAAAACAATCTAAAATAAAACCTAAAACATGCTGGAATTAAGCTATAAAAAGCTAGAAAAATATGCTAACACATAGAGCTATCTAAGCTAGCAAACAAAACACGAGGGACGGCTAACGCCTCCAAATTTAGACTTCAAAACATGATTTTCACTAGTGAAAATACTCTGAAAATCAATGTTTAAAAGCTCAAAAACAAATAGCAAAAGGGTGGGAAACACAAGGGTAAAGGCCTCCAAAACAAGGTACCAAGAAGGGTGAACCACCCCTCAACCTTTAATGGCTTTAAAACCCAAGTTTTAGCCCAAAAATGCAAAGTTTTTACAATCCAAAAACAGCCCAAAAACAGTATAAAAATGTGCTAGAATGAAGACAAAAACATGGAGCAATTCAAGCAAGTAAACAAGCCAAAGGAGGGGTGGCTAACCCCTCCATTTTTTGGACTTCAAAACCACTTTTTTAGCCTCTGAAAATCTCTAAAAATCAGTGGTAAAAAGTGCAAAAAAATTTGATCAAAGAATAGGAAACACAAGTGGAAAGGCTTAGAAAACAAGGTTCAAAGAAGGGTGATTAACCTCTCTATCTTTAATAGCCTTAAACCATAAGTTTCAGCCCATAAAAATAATTGAAAAACACTTCAAAATCAACAAGAAAAGATAGAAAAAAGTAGTGCAAAGATGGTACAAAAACAAGAGAAGGTATACCTCTTGAAGAGGAATGAACCCTTAAGTCACAAACCACCAATTTCACACTCTCAAGTGCTTCAAGAGCTCAAATTCAAGCTCAAATCATCTCGGCAACAAGTCCTCTAGGTTTGGTTTGGTGTGTTTGGGCATAGACTATGCAAGTTGCAAAAGAGAGAGAGGATTGTAGAGAGATGTAGACACCCCATTTTTGACCGACCTTAAGACTCAGACGTCATCGATTGAGCGCTCGGTGATTGCACATGTTGTGCTCGTTCTGAGGTTTCGGAGTTTCGGTTGAGGTCTTTACCCCCGGACCTTGGGACCCTTTTATGTTTTGCCTCAATTTGCGGACCATGTCTTGCTTTCTCTTCCCGGAGGGAGGGAGAGGTCTTGTAGACCATCTCCCAGTGGTCGTAGGCTACTTTTCATGGTCGTAAGCCACTGTTCCCATTTGGAGACCAGTTTTCGATTTTCGGAGCCATCGGCCGCGCGCCTGGGTTTGGGACCACTTAACACTCTCCGTTTGGCACGGTTTTTGGTACACACCTTGTTTCCTCTGTCTAGAGGGACACTGCGGCTCGAGAGACCACCTTTGTGGTCTCACACCACCTTTGGTGCTTACCAGCCTGTTTTCGGGGCACCCGACAACGCGTTTTGCCCCTCGAACCCACGTTTTGCATCGGTGTTGGTTCATTTTTGGCATGAACCTTGTTTTCATTGTTTGTAAGATGGTACAAGGATGAGAGACCACCTTTTCTTTTGGAGACCACTTCTCTCTCCACCAGCCGATTTTCTTGTCAAAAAGCTGGTTTTCTTGGTCTTTGGGCCACATTTTCTGGTTTCCCACCACACCACTAGCTTGCATTCAGTTGGGAGACCATCAAATGTGCTAGCCGACCAATTTTCCTTGAGAGAGACCACTCACCCTAGTCAGCCGACCAGGGGAAGTGGTCGGCCAACCACCTTAACTGGTCGGCCGACCACCTTAACTGGTCGGCCTGCTCCCTCTAGTTTTGTCTCTATGAGTTGTTGCCAGCTGTGCCAGTTGGAAGGCACAGACTTCATCCTCCATACACGTGTATGGAGGATCTTTGGCCTTGGTTTTCAGCTTCTTTGAGAAGCTTTGGCCTCCTTTGTCTATAAAGGAAGGCCTCCTCCTCCTTTGTGAAGGTTCAGATTTTGGTTAAGGCACATACACATATCTCTTTCTTTGTCTCTATATTTAGGCTTAAGAAGTGTATTGTTCTTGACCCTTTTGCACCACACCTCATAGCCTAACACTTCCACCATCAACCCAAGGTTCTTGGAGGTCATTTTCAGAGGTTAAAGAGCTGGGTTTTTGGTCCAGAAGTTGCTGTCTTTGTTGAGCTTCAAGGGTAACTCATTTTCTCCCTTTTTAAGCATTATTTTGATCCTTCTCTTAGCCTCAATTTGCATGCTTATTTGAGGTTTGTTGTCAACTGAAAAAAAAAAAAAGCTTTATTTTTAAGCATTATTCATGTTTGTTTAAGGCCATTTTCCTGTTGGAGGTCATCTACCCTCTTGCATGCTTCATTTAGTCTTGTTTTGAGCCATGCCTTAAGGCCTTTGTGTTGACCTTTGCTTGGCCTTTTAGCCACTGAAATCCAGTGGATTTTCAGTGGTTGGCATGCTGTTTTGAGGGCCAAAATCAGAGAGGGGTGACCCTCTCTCTTTTGGCCTTGTTTGTTTGCATATTTGGCCTTTCCAAGGAGCCTATATTTTCATACTTCCTAGCCTTGGTTCAGGCCATTTTTAGTGACTTTTAGGACCTGCCTAGACTCTGTCTAGGGCTGGTTTGGTCACCTCATGTTTGCCTCTTGCATGTGTAGAATAATCCTCTTCATAGCTTATCAAAGGAGCATGTCATTCTTGCATGTATTGGTCATGTTTCAGTGGGTTTTTGGTCATTCTTTGGCATATCATAGCTCTGTCTTTGGCTGGTTCAGTGGCCTCTTGAATGCTTCACGTGCTTGTAGTGTAAACCATGCTCACTAGCTTACATTGCATGTTGTTTTGGTCATTGATTCTAGCATATTTTGGCCATACTTCAAACTGATTTTGTTCATATTTTGGGCTTCTTTAGCTCTATTTTGAGGCCTCTTGGTCGAATGATGCTTGCCATGTATACTTGTAGTGTAATATCCTTGCCTAGCCTTGAGTTTTGGAGCCCCTTGCATGCTTAACTTGAGGTGTTTCCATGTATTGGCATCATTGAGCATGTTATTTCAGAGCCTATACTTGTGCCATGTTCCCATGTTTTCCACTCTTTAAATGTGTTTGAGAGTTGTGCTTGTATACTTCATTTGTGGGCCATTTCATGAGCTTCATTTTTGTGCATTTCAAGCCATCATCTTAGTCCATTTTGCCACTGTTTTGGGCCTACATAGGGACTATTTAGGGTTGGTTTGTTCATTTGGGCATTGCTTTGCATACCTCTAGTGTAATGCACTTCACTAGTTTCGGTATTTGAGCCATTCAACATGCATAACATGAGTTGTTTGCATGATTCGGGACCATTTTGTATGTCATTTCAGAGCTAGAACATGTGTTGTTGTTTGCCATATTTCAGCCTTTCTATTCTTTCATACAGTTGTATCTTGTGCCCTAGGCTTTGGGCCCTTGCATCTTACATGTTTGCATGTGTTTTGTTGCCTCATTTTCATCATGTATGGCCACTGATTTGGGTGTGGCTAAGGCCCATTCATTTTGGTTTAAGTCCATTTTGCATCAAGTACACCATTGTAGTTCATAGCATTGAGTATGCCGCATTGTCGCATGTTTGATCATTACATTGCGCATGCGTTGTTCACTTCATTGTGTATGATAGTCTTCATGTGCATTGTGTATGACATATAGTATCATGTGCATTGAGTATGCCATTGTTAGTTCGTAGCATTGCGTATGCTAGTTTGCACGTTTGCACGTCATCCTTTGCATGTTTGCATGACTTGGTTACATCGCCTTAGGATTGCATGCTTGAGGTTGCATTGTGCATGCCATTCTACTTGTTGCATTGTGTTTGGAATAGGAGTTAGTCCAAACACGGGAAACGAGGGACGTTTCATACTCCAAGTGATGAAACGTGCCTCGATTCCTGGTCGCCGACATTCTTGACTAACACATGATGGAGTTTAGGCATTTATGTGTTTATATGTGCATTCATTTCACATTGAGTCGTGCAATCTGACTCCTCAGCCATCATGCATCGAAATGCGTGATTGTGGCCCGAGGATCAAGGACTACACTCCCTAGAGCTTATGCAATGATGGGGAGAGTGGTCGTGCACACATGTGTTACAAATACCTTGCTTTCTCTCTCTCTTGCCTTTGTTGCAGAAAATGTAGAAACTAGGAGAAGAAATTGGTCGGCCGACCAGGTTTTCTGGCAGGCCGACCACCTTTTCTGGTTTTTCACCACCAAGGGTGGTCGGTAGGTGGTCTCCAATGCCTATAGCTGGTCGGCAGCCTCCCCCTACATTCCTAGGGTAGAGTTTCATCTCCTTGGAGCTTTGTGCAAGTTTCTGAAATCAACTGCAAAAAAAGGCGAGCCGGGGCATCGCGACGGATTTCCCGACAAGGCGACTCGAGCATGCATGCATCCTTTATCATTCAAAGCAGAGCTGAAGCACCCCATTTTTCATAGTTTGCATGCTAATTTAGTTAATTTGTTAATTTGCTAGTGTTGTGTAATAATTAGTTAATTCGATTCTGTATTATTTATTCGGACCCTCCGAGAGAGGGCAATGTTATAATAAGTGTGCATGTGTGTGATGTATGTCTTCCAACACCACGTCTTTCTCCCTTTTATTTACCAGCTTATGATGGTTAGCTTTAGGGCACGTTTCAATTAGCATCCTTATGTCCGTATGTTTGCATCCATTCATCTGTTTTGCATACACTGGGCTCGGCGCATCATACTAACTGCATCATATTTCAATTCCAAGTTGAATACATGTTACCTGTTGCATCTCACATGCCATCTTAGAATAGCCGAGCCTATCTTAGTTGCATTCTTGCATGTGTTGCATCAGGCATCTCAGCATAGTTAGGATTCATGCATGTTTTCTAATTAGTTTCTTTCTTTGGCTCGGAGTACTCGGTAAGTGTTTATGCTTTAGCATCCTTGCATGCATGTGAGTGACTGCCATGATAGCATGCTTACCATGAGGCTATGTGCTTATATGATATAACTGCCTGAATGCCTGTGGGTGAAGGTTGGGTTGCTTGAATTGGAATAATTCGTCGAAACCCGTGTTTTAGCCTACTTGCGAGTAGCAAACTTCAATCTATTTTCAAAACAAACGGATATGCAATGCTTTGTTCCAACTCAAGCAATCTAGTCTATACTTGTATGCTGTACGCATCACATAGTAATTCTAGGTTAATAACCGGAATAAGAGCACATGTGTTTTCAAAAACAAGATATCATGCTTAGTAGTGGCCGATCTTTGATCGGGCGAGCGGGGGTGCTCATGAAATGACCTTCCGCAATCGTACCCAAGTTCCCGAGCAGAGGCAACTTTGGTGATGACGGGCACGTGGCCTTAGGCATGAGTCAGGGTTTCCTAAATTTTCCTAAAATAAAATATTTAGGTGGCGACTCTGTATCTGGCAAAGCAGTCCATGTTTGGCACTTCTTTCTAAAAATCAGTTTTTCAAAGCGATTTGCCGGATTTGGACTCTTTGGTGATTTATCGATCTTACATTGCACTTTGTGAGATTAGATTCAAAACCGTGACATCGAGTCTAAACTGTAGTGAGCCCAATGAACAAAACGGGATTTTCCCGGGACGTTGAGCGGCGTCTCGATTCTGGACTCTATTTGGGGATTTAGAGAACTTGACTCGAACTCATGATATCTTGTTTTGACTATACTTATGTGTTTCTTTGCAATGCATTTGCATTGGTGCGCCTAAGACACCGTGTTTGCCATCTGCTATTCTTGAACGGTTTGCCGGAGGCTGGGTGCTATATGGCTGACCGGTTACGGGCTCTGGCATGATGGGAACACAAACCCCGGTTTTTACCGGGGCACCCTTTTTGACCATTCGACCTAGTGCTTATTCAGAATCCGTAGTGACCATTCCAAACTAGGACAGGTTGCTCACCCGATTATAGGTTGTTTGAAATTGCTGCGTGCGTAGTGAAACCCTAACTCCTGACAAAATAGGACAGGGAAACCCTACCCTAACATAGGGGTTTTTTTTTGCTCTCACTTGCTTGCTATGTGCTTTTAGAGTGCGTCCCTACAGGAATGCATGTATCAGTTTGCAAGCATGGGTATCAGGCCTGAGGGCATCAGTATTTTGGGGGGAATCAATTTTTCCTGAGAAAATTAGTTTTTACCTGAGGGTATCAGTTTACTGGCAGAGTTTTGGGCAGAATTCAATAGAGAGCACAGTCGTTCAGCTATGCTTATCCCTGTTCTGGTGAAATCAAGCTGAGATGCTATATGTTTTCTCTTTTGCAAGGTAGTCGTGGAACTATAGCTTCAGAAGGCTCCAATATCCCCCGGTACATTAGGCTTGTGCTGATAGACTTTGTCAGGTCAGAGATTCAGTTCAAGTGCAAATCAATGTTCCTTCGCTAGAGACAGGGTAAAAAGGCCAGTCAGGCACAGGTCATCAGTTCAACAGTCTTCGGATCAGCAGTCATTATCCATCTCACCTGTGTGCAGTTGGGTTGAGATATCTGCTTTTACCACAGAGACAGATATACCAATAGATCAGTTAGATCAGGGCAGTATGGCAGGAATGGAGGAGATGATGCGTCAACTCCAAGAAAGTATGAAAACCATGTAGCAGGACGCTGTTCGTCAAGCTGAATTTGCCAAACAATAGGCTGGGGTCATGGCTCAACAGGCAGAGTTAATTGCCAGGCTACAATAGCAAATCGGAGTATCTGCTTCACACCAGGTTCCTCTCCCACCAAGAGTCCCAATACCCAGGGAGACAGCAAATGTCCAGAATGTCCAAGAGGATACAAACATCCCAACGGGGCCACCTCCGCCTCCGATTCTACCTCAACTATCCAAGGCACCCACGCCTATCAATCTACTGGACTCCCCCTTTGAGTTCGAGGTGGACCCCACGGCATTAAAAGTGAGCAACCTTGAAAAGCTGTTCAAGAAATCTCAAGGTGTGAAGTCCATTCCGGACATTGAGGATGGGTACACCAACTCGGCCGTGACGCTGCCGGACCAGTTCAAGATGCCACATATCGACCGCTTCGATGGTTCTGGAGACCCAATGGTGCACCTCCACCTGTTTTCTGATATCCTGAGGCCAATGGGCTTGACCACAGTCTAGAAGTTGTCACTATTTGGCCGAACCATGTCTGGGATAGCCGCAATCTGGTATACGAAATTGGAGAACTCTATGAAATAGAACTGTGAGGAGATGGCTGAGGCCTTCATTGCTCAATACTCCTACAATACACAGATCGAGGTCACAACTCGTGATCTCGAAGTCACCCGCCAAGAGCCAAAGGAGAGTTTCTCAGAGTTCGTGGCGAGATGGAGGGCAAAGGCCTCAATGATGACTACAAGGCCTTCCGACAAAGATCAAATCAGGATGATTGTTTGGAATCTACATGGCAAGCTGTTGCAAAAGATGGTCGTCCTACCTCTGTTTACCTTTCCAGCCTTTCATGAAATGGGGGTTCAAATCGAGAATGCCATCAAACAAGGGATCTTTGTGGAAGATAATGAGCCTTTGAAGAGGAATGTTCCTCACAATTCCAATGCTACTACTAAAGGTGGCACAGTTGCAAAATGCTCAGAAGTAGACACTATCACCCCTTCCCTCAATGGCCAAAAACCAACCACTTCAAATTGGCCCCAAGCCCGAAAATTCCATCCTCTTTACATGAGTCTCTCTTAAGCTTTGAAAATGCTGCAAGAAGAAGGGCACCTAGAACTCCTAGAACCCCAACCCCTTCCAAATCCTCTTCCACCAAGATATGACCCAACTAAATACTGTGCCTATCATCAACAGCGCGGTCATGATACAAACCGTTGCATCCGCCTCCGTCATAAGATTCAGGATCTTATTGATGAAGAGACCCTAGCTCCACCAAAAGGACCTCAGGTTAGTACTGACCCGTCACCTCTACACCTTAATCTAGTCCATACACTACCATCCACCTATGACGCCAGTATATACATCACCCCCGCCCATTTACCTAAGCCTGAGTGTTCATCCCGGAAAGCATGGACTTATGCATGATGGGTGCATCTGAACCCCAATCATCTCAAACCTGTGAGCCCACTACTTCTGAGTTGATGAGAATGATTGAAGATCTTCAGAGAACTGTGGCAAGTTTAGCCTTCGAAATATTGGCTCCGTCATCGACTACACCACATACCGGGAACTTCATGTCAAAAGGCTCCCCAATCTTGGGACAGGCTACATTTGAAGAAGGCCAATCCCTTGGCAAAGTGGAGGCCAGTGGTAAGAACAAGGTAGGGGCAGGCATTGGTCCCCATGAACACCTTCAGTGGGCTGTGGAGGCTTTGAGAGCCGATGGACTGAACAAACAGCAAGTGATTGCAGTTGTTGCAAAGATTGTGAAGGATACTTTCATCACTCAGAATGAGAGCAGTTCGAAGCAAGGGGAAAATCGGGAGAAGGGCCATTGTACCAGAAGCGATCCTGTTAGCTCTAATCCTCCACTCGGAAGAGGTTAGCAAACCAGGCTAGCACCTGCCAATCCCTTTGCTAGTGCATCTAGCAAAAGTCCACAAACCTTGAAGTACCAACCTCGAGGTTGGAGGGTCTTCCATGCCCTCTATATGCCTTTGTCCAAAGCTCTCCAAATCTTTGTTGGACAAGGCCATCTCAGACCCCTTGAGCCTCAGCCTCTCCCGAATCCTCTTCTGGCTACACATGATGCTGTCCAGTATTGTGCCTTCCATCAACAAACCGATCATGGTACTGACATGTGTTTTCATCTTAGCCACGAAATACAAGATTTTATTGATGACGGGGTCATTGCCGCGCCAAGCTCTGCAAAGTCTATCGGCACTGGATCGGTGAACTTGGGGGATAATGCGACCATGTGATCGGGGGATGAACCGCCTGCGGATGGCACTCAGTTCACTCCAGCTATGGGGATGGCACGCACTATTTTTGAGCATTTGCGAATGCTGTTTACTTTACTTTCTGACTTGGATATTGGGTCAGTCTTGTTGTGTTGTACAGAGTCAGTCTTTTCTTACTGAGTCAGTTGGGTCTGTCTTGTTGTACCGAGTCAGTCCTGTTTTGTTGGAGTCGGGTAATTTTGGGGGTGTTACCTCAGACATCACTTGCTTGTTTTGTGTTTGTCTTTTTATTTTCTTTTAAGTCTGTTTTTGCCTTGGAGCCAGTAATGCCAACAGATTTGAATGAACAGCAGTGATTTTCACACTCTTGTGTTTGCTTTTGCCTTGTGCTAGTTGTGCCAGAAGTTCTGAATGAGATGGCAGTATTTGACTAAAAACTGTGTCTTTTCTGTGCTTTGAAATCAATACATTGACCTGAGTTTTTCAAAACTTTTTGAACATTGTGATGAAAATAAAGAGGAAGGAATTACTCGGGATTTGTAAAAAATTTGATCAATTGAGAGAAAGAGAGGCATGCTAAGCCCAGAATGATTGAGATCATGTTTGTTAATGTGAGTACTGAGAAGGATCCTGGCTTGATCCAGATTGATTCTACATTGTCTTCGACGTGAGCGATTAGTCGCTTTCTTAAAAAAAATTCAAAAAATGTTTTGCGTGGTTCTACGAAGACCTGTGTGGAATCGCTCTTGAGATTGTGCAGCTTAGGATCGCTCTCAGCCTTGAGACTCAACCCCTTTGCTTCCAAACCTTGAACCTTAATTCAAAATGTTCAACGGTCAACCACAATGTAAGGCCCGTGTGGCCGGATCAGAAGCAGCCCGTGAACTAGAGGCGAGAATATCAGATGTGATCAAAGGAAGCTTGCGAAGCTAGATCAAAAGCAGCCCTTGAACTAGGGGCGAAAATGTCAGATGCGCTCGAAGAGTCAAAGATGAGTCTTTTCTGTAAACCAAGGAAGACTGGCAAGAATGCCAAATCCTAGAAGGAGGAAAGAAGAAAGTATTGCTAAAGGACAACCAAGTTCCTATCCACAACACTAGGGGCAAATTCACTCTCCATTGGATGGACTTCTACATCATCAGTGAACAGCACCCATTCTCTTGGATTCAAATGGCTCCGAGATCTCAAACCATTCAACATGGACAAAGCTAAACTTTTACCCTTGAGAGGTTCGCTGGGCCGAAAACCCGAAAGGGCGACCTAGGCAAAAGTTAGAGCAAGAAAAAGAAAAAAAAGAACAAAAAAAAAAAAGAAAAATGCAAAGAATAGAAAAGAAGAAAAATGAAGAAAATGAAAAGAAAAGATGAAAAAGAAAAAAAAAAGAAATGAAATGAAATGAAATGAATTGAAAAGAAAAGAAGAACAAAGCTCGCAAGGTTGAAAACCCAGAAAGGGCGGCCTTGGCAAAAGTTAGAGCGCAAAAGGAGAGGTTAATACCCGATTGTACCTTACCCCAGAACTACGTCGGGCTTGATTCCCATTTTTGGGATATGTAGGCAACTTCATTCTGAAGTCCAGCCGTAAAACACTTCAAATTTGACAGTGTCCATGTGATGGTTCTAGTCATTTTTGTCTTCTCTGTATCCGAGAATTCGGTTGTAATTGTCACTGTGAGGATTGGTTGCCATGTGCTGCGGCAGTATTCAAACTAGGGGCAACTTTTCGTTGCCATGCAGTGCTGCGGTGCTATTCAAACTAGGGGTAACTTTCAGTTGCCGTGCAATGCCGTTTAAACAAGTGGCTATTTTTCATTGTTTTGGATCTGAGGTTGTGCATCTCAAGAGTAGGTTCTGTGTTGGTCGAGCAGTGGCCATTTGCAAAAATAGTTTTTGAGGATTTTTAATGAAGTTCACTAATTCTCTTGAAAATTATCCCATTTTTCTAAAACTGGACCATTTCTTGGACCCAAAAAAGGAAATTTTTAGTGCTCATAACCTGACTTGCATGATTTCAAATCAGAAAATCGAACAAGCGTGTTAATCTAACTCTCATTTTGGTTAAAATTGTTTTAGCAGAAGCAAAACAAAAACAAAAACAAAAACAAAAACAAAAAATGGTCAAAATGATGAACTAGGGGCACAGTTGAGTTAGATTTTCTGTCTTTTCCCTTTTATCAACGCACTTGCCAGAAAGGGCATCATACCTGCTAGAAAAAGGCACCACTGAAGCTGACCGCAAAAGGGCTGAAAGCTCTCATATCCTCCAAGCAGCGAGGTATCAAGCCAAGTGCGAAGCACGAACTAGAATGGAGCAAGGTATTCCACTCCCTTATCCGAACAAATCTGATCACGTCCAAACTCCCCAGCAGAGCATCATCAACCAATGTCAATTGTAGATTTGCTACACACCCAGTTGTAGCGCAGCCCCTCTATGGGAGAAACTCACTGTTGTGAACAAGAATAAGAATCTGGTAGAATTCCAGGGGCAAGAGCCCACAACTTCCTGCTTATCCATCAACCACCCAGGGGAGGGATAAAAAATGAGAGATTGAAGAATAGAGAGATGTGCGCTGAGAGGAAAAGTGAGTAAAGGGCTTTTTCAGAAAAATAGAGCCTGAGGGTCGAGTGATGTGAGAATCACAAATGAGAAAGGGTGGGAAACAATACCCGGAGAAACTGGCTCCTCGTGCACTGAGAGGTCTCTTGCCATTGGAACATGTTTGTGTGTCGTGTCTCTTGTTTTTGTTTGTCTCGATTCATGTTTTGAGTCGTTTCAAGTGTCTGTGTTTGTGTTTTGGTTGTTTACTTTTTGTTTTTCTTTGTTGAGTCGTAGTGCGCTGTGTTCAGTCGTAGGCTTAATACCCAGTTAAGAACTCATTTCTCAATTTCAAAATGAATCATTTTGTGCTCAAGAGTGCTGTGTCGTTCTCAACATTTGTGCAAAACAAGATTGGTTCTTTCATAAAACTGTAGGGTTCAACCCAGGTCATGTCAAAATAGTAAAACCAGGACTTATCTGAAGCTATGAAAGTTCCAGGCTGCAAAGCAAAAGAAAAAAGGGAAAATGTCGGGCATCTGAGTTTGTTTCAACTTCTGCAAGTTCCATCATTGCATCCCGTATGTTCAGAATAAGAAGTGAGCTGATACGAGCTGTGTGTTCAAAGTGAACAGAATACTGTGTTGACTGTTTCAGGCTAGAATGGCGATCAGAAGTGCTCTCTCTGAGTACCATTCCCCGTCAAAGTTATCTTGGCTATGTTTGCAATGAGGGAAAGTTGTGAATATGATCAGGAAGGAAAACGGCATTCGTGGTTTCTGCATGCAGAAGGTATCCCTTGTCAGCATTTCAGGACCTTTCTACTGCGAGTTGAAGGTAAGTGTTCGAAGAACACAATGGAGGGGAGATCCCCGTCAAAGTAAAGTGGTTTACCGCCACTCACTCCATGAGGTGCTTTCTAAAAGCGCCGCTAGGTTTGTTTATTGCATTCCTTAAACATCATGCATTGTATTGCATTGTACCTATCAAGTTTCTTTCTCATTCATGCACGATATTGTATGTACGGTTCATTTGAAACTGGCGCAACCAGGCGATATTGTATGTATGGTTCATTGAAGAGAAGTTCTGGTGTTCATTCATACCTTTTCTCCTCTTGCATGCGGTGCGTTAGGACATCTTCGGTTTTGAACACTCGGATGAGTTCCGGTGTTCATTCATGCCTTTTCTCCTCTCGCATGCCGTGCGTTAGGACATCTTCGGTTTCGATCACTCGGATGAGTTCTGGTGTTCATTCATACCTTTTCTCCTCTGGCATGCGGTGTGTTAGAACATCTTCAGTTTTGAACACTTAGATGAGTTCCGTTGTTCATTCATACATTTTCTCCTCTCGCATGCGGTGCGTTAGGACATCTTCGGTTTCGAACACTCGGATGAGTTCCGATGTTCATTCATACCTTTTCTCCTCTCGCATGCGGTGCGTTAGGACATCTTCGCTTTCGAACACTCGGATGAGTTCCGGTGTTCATTCATACATTTTCTCCCCTCGCATGCGGTGCGTTAGGACATCTTCATTTTCGAACACTCAGATGAGATCCGGTGTTCATTCATACCTTCTCTCCTCTCACATACGGTGCGTTAGGACATCTTCGGTTTCGAACACTCGGATGAGTTCCGGTGTTCATTCATACCGTTTCTCCTCTCGCATGCTGTGCGTTAGGACATCTTCGGTTTCGAACACTCGGATGAGTTCCGGTGTTCATTCATACCTTCTCTCCTCTCGCATGCGGTGCGTTAGAACATCTTCGGTTTCGAACACTCGGATGAGTTCCGGTGTTCATTGATACCTTTTCTCCTCTCGCATGCGGTGCGTTAGGACATCTTCAGTTTCGAATACTCGGATGAGTTCCGGTGTTCATTCATACCTTTTCTCCTCTCGCATGCGGTGCGTTAGGACATCTTCGGTTTCGAACACTCAGATGAGTTCCGGTGTTCTTTCATACCTTTTCTCCTCTCGTATGTGGTGCGTTAAGACGTCTTCGGTTTCGAGCACTCAGATGCGTTCCGGTGTCGATTTGTTCGCTTTCTCCTTTTGTGTTTAATACGTTGAGAGTTGTTTCGTTTGAGACTCCGGGTGTTCTCAGTAGTCGCTTTTAGCCTTCTTCGCGTAAGACTCAGTGAGAATTGTATAATTTTCTTACATTCTTTCTGCATGAGATGTGGTTTGGCTCGTGTTTACTTGCTTTGCATAACATTCGCTTAAACTGTTGCATTTATTGTGTATATTTGCTTCATTACAGCGTGCTTTACACGATCATAAGTTATATTCGGCTTTGTGCATACCCCTTTGCATTTTGCCCCTACTTGCGGGCACATCACTTTGTTTATCTCGCCTATTTGTCTAAGTCTTCGGCCTTATCAAAAATGGGTCGTCTCTGGGCTTTGACATTCACTCCCGTCACTTATGACTTTCGAGTTCATCCAAAAGGCAATCAGAGACACCCCATTTTTGACCGACCTTAAGACTCAGACGTCATCGATTGAGCGCTCGGTGATTGCGCATGTTGTTCTCGTTCTGAGGTTTCAGAGTTTCGGCTGAGGTCCTTACCCCCGAACCTCGGGACCCTTTTATGCTTTGCCTCGATTTGTGGACCAGGTCTTGCTTTCCCTTCCTAAAGGGAGGGAGAGGTCTTGTAGACCATCTCTCAGTGGCCGTAGGCTACTTTTCATGGTCACAGGCCACTGTTCCCGTTTAGAGACCAATTTCTGATTTTCGGAGTCGTCGGCCGCACGCCTCGGTTCAGGACCGCTTAACACTCTTTATTTGGCACGATTTTTGGCACACACCTTGTTTCCTCATTCTAGAGGGACACTGTAGCCCGGGAGACCACCTTTGTGGTCGCACGCCACTTTGGTGCTTAACAGTCTGTTTTCGGGGCACCTAGCAGTGCGTTATGCCCCCCGAAGCCTCGTTTTGCATCGGTGTTGGTTCATTTTTGGCATGAACCTTGTTTTCATTGTTTGGAAGGTGGTACAAGGCTGGGAGACCACCTTTTCTCTTGGAGACCACTTCTCTCTCCGCCAGCCGATTCTCTTATCAGGAAGCTAGTTTTCTTGGTCATTGGGCCACATTTTCTGGTTTCCCACCACACCACTAGCTTGCATTCAGTTGGGAGACCATCAAATGGGCTGGCTGACCACTTTTCCTTGAGGGAGACCACTCACCCTAGTCGACCGACCAGGGGAAGTGGTCGGCCAACCACCTTAACTGGTCGGCCTACTCTTTCCAGTTTTGTCTCTGTGAGTTGTTGCCAACTGTGCCAGCTAGAAGGCACATGTATGGAGGATCTTTGGCCTTGGTTTTTAGCTTCTTTGAGAAGCTTTGGCCTCCTTTGTCTATAAAGAAAGGCCTCCCCCTCCTTTGTGAAGGTTCAGATTTTGGTTAAGGCACATACACATATCTCTCTCTTTGTCTCTATATTTAGGCTTAAGAAGTGTATTGTTCTTGACCCTTTTGCACCACACCTCATAGCCTAACACTTCCACCATCAACCCAAGGTTCTTGGAGGTCATTTTCAGAGGTTAAGGAGCTGGGTTTTTGGTCCAGAAGTTGTTGTCTTTGTTGAGCTTCAAGGGTAACTCATTTTCTCCCTTTTTAAGCATTATTTTGATCCTTCTCTTAGCCTCAATTTGCATGCTTATTTGAGGTTTGTTGTCAACTAAAAAAAAAAAAAGCTTTATTTTTAAGCATTATTCATGTTTGTTTAAGGCCATTTTCCTGTTGGAGGTCATATACCCTCTTGCATGCTTCATTTAGTCTTGTTTTGAGCCATGCCTTAAGGCCTTTGTGTTGACCTTTGCTTGGCCTTTTAGCCATTGAAATCCAGTGGATTTTCAGTGGTTGGCATGCTGTTTTGAGGGCCAAAATCAGAGAGGGGTGACCCTCTCTCTTTTGGCCTTGTTTGTTTGCATATTTGGCCTTTCCAAGGAGCCCATATTTTCATACTTCCTAGCCTTGGTTCAGGCCATTTTTAGTGACTTTTAGGACCTGCCTAGACTCTGTCTAGGGCTGGTTTGGTCACCTCATGTTTACCTCTTGCATGTGTAGAATAATCCTCTTCATAGCTTATCAAAGGAGCATGTCATTCTTGCATGTATTGGTCATGTTTCAGTGGGTTTTTGGTCATTCTTTGGCATATCATAGCTCTGTCTTTGGCTGGTTTAGTTGCCTCTTAAATGCTTCACGTGCTTGTAGTGTAAACCATGCTCACTAGCTTACATTGCATGTTGTTTTTGCCATTGATTCTAGCATATTTTGGCCATACTTCAAACTGATTTTGTTCATATTTTGGGCTGCCTTTGCTCTATTTTGAGTCCTCTTGGTCGAACGATGCTTACCATGCATACTTGTAGTGTAATATCCTTGCCTAGCCTTGAGTTTTGGAGCCCCTTGCATGCTTAACTTGAGGTGTTTCCATGTATTGGCATCATTGAGCATGTTATTTCAAAGCCTATACTTGTGCCATGTTCCCATGTTTTCCACTCTTTAAATGCGTTTGTGAGTTGTGCTTGTATACCTCATTTGTGGGCCATTGCATGAACTTCATTTTTGTGCATTTCAAGCCATCATCTTAGTCTATTTTGCCACTATTTTGGGCCTGCATAGGGATTGTTTGGGGTTGGTTTGTTCATTTGGGCATTGTTTTGCATACCTCTAGTGTAATGCACTTCACTAGTTTCAGTATTTGAGCCATTCGACATGCATAACATGAGTTGTTTGCATGATTCGGGACCATTTTGTATGTCATTTTAGAGCTAGAACATGTGTTGTTGTTTTCCATATTTCATCCTTTCCATGCTTTCATACAGTTGTATCTTGTGTCCTAGGCTTTGGACCCTTGCATCTTGCATGTTTGCATGTGTTTTGTTGCCTCATTTTCATCATGTATGGCCACTGATTTGGGTGTGGCTGAGGCCCATTCATTTTGGTTTAAGTCCATTTTGCATCGAGTATGCCATTGTAGTTCATAGCATTGAGTATGCCGCGTTGTCGCATGTTTGATCATTGTATTGCGCATGCATTGTTCACTTCATTGTGTATGATAGTCTTCATGTCCATTGTGTATGACATATAGTATCATTTGCATTGAGTATGCCATTGTTAGTTCGTAGCATTGCGTATGCTAGTTTGCACGTTTGCACGTCATCCTTTGCATGTTTGCATGATTTGGTTGCATCGCCTTAGGATTGCATGCTTGAGGTTGCATTGTACATGCCATTCTACTTGTTGCATTGTGTTTGGAATAGGAGTTAGTCCAAACACAAGAAACGAGGGACGTTTCATACTCCAAGTGATGAAATGTGCCTCAATTCTCGGTCGCCGACACTCTTGACTAACACATGATGGAGTTTAGGCATTTATGTGTTTATATGTGCATTCATTTCACATTGAGTCGTGCAATCTGACTCCTCAGCCATCATGCATCGAAATGCGTGATTGGTGGCCCGAGGATCAAGGACTACACTCCCTAGAGCTTATGCAATGATGGAGAGAGTGGTCGTGCACACATGTGTTACAAATACCTTGCTTTCTCTCTCTCTTGCCTTTGTTGCAAAAAATATAGAAACCAGGAGAAGAAACTGGTCGGCCGACCAGGTTTTCTGGCAGGCCGACCACCTTTTCTGGTTTTTCACCACCAAGGGTGGTCGGTAGGTGGTCTCCAATGCCTATAGCTGGTCGGCAGCCTCCCCCTACATTCCCAGGGTAGAGTTTCATCTCCTTGGAGCTTTGTGCAAGTTTCTGAAATCAATTGCAAAAAAAGGCGAGCTGGGGCTTCGCGATGGATTTCCTGACAAGGCGACTCGAGCATGTATGCATCCTTTATCATTCAAAGCAGAGCTGAGGCAGCCCATTTTTCATAGTTTGCATGCTAATTTAGTTAATTTGTTAAGTTGCTAGTGTTGTGTAATAATTAGTTAATTCGATTCTGTATTATTCATTCGGACCCTCCGAGAGAGGGCAATGTTGTAATAAGTGTGCGTGTGTGTGATGTATGTCTTCCAGCCTCACGTCTTTCTCCCTTTTATTTACTAGCTTATGATGGTTAGCTTTAGGGCACGTTTCAATTAGCATCCTTATGCCCATATGTTTGCATCCATTCATCTGTTTTGCATGCACCGGGCTCGACGCATCATACTAACTACATCGTATTTCAATTCCAAGTTGAATACATGTTACCTGTAGCATCTCACATGCCATCTTAGAATAGCCGAGCCTATCTTAGTTGCATTCTTGCATGTGTTGCATTAGGCATCTCAGCATAGTTAGGATTCATGCATGTTTTCTAATTAGTTTCTTTCTTTGGCTCGGAGTACTCAGTAAGTGTTTATGCTTTAGCATCCTTGCATGCATGTGAGTGACTGCCATGATAGCATGCTTACCATGAGGCTATGTGCTTATGTGATATAACTACCTGAATGCCTGTGGGTGAAGGTTGCGTTGCTTGAATTGGAATAATTCATCGAAACCCGTGTTTTAGCCTACTTGCGAGTAGCAAACTTCAATCCATTTTCAAAATAAACGGATATGCGATGCTTTGTTCCAACTCAAGCAATCTAGTCTATACTTGTATGCTGTGCGCATCACACAGTAATTCTAGGTTAATAACCGGAATAAGAGCATATGTGTTTTCAAAAACAAGATATCATGCTTAGTAGTGGCCGATCTTTGATCGGGCGAGCGGGGGTGCTCATGAAATGACCTTCCCCAATCGTACCCAAGTTCCCGAGCAGAGGCAACTTTGGTGATGACGGGCACGTGGCCTTAGGCACGAGTCAGGGTTTCCTAAATTCTCCCAAAATAAAATATTTAGGTGACGACTCTGTATCTGACAAAGTAGTCTATGTTTGGCACTTCTTTCTAAAAATCAGTTTTTCAAAACGATTTGCCGGATTTGGACTCTTTGGTGATTTATCGATCTTGCATTGCACTTTGTGAGATTAAATTCAGAACCGTGACATCGAGTCCGAACTGTAGTGAGCCCAATGAACAAAACGGGATTTTCCCAGGACGTTCGGGCGGGTTTACAAGAGAGAGGATTTTTCCAAAAATATTTTCACTCCTAAATGTTTTCTAACCTTGAAAGCAAGAAGAGAGGCCTTCTATATATAGAAATATATGAGCTTTGGTCAAAAATATCTAAAAAAGAATAGCTGGAGATTTGTGGAAACAACTGGAGAAAATATCTGGGTTTTATGCTGGTGGCTGGCCAGCTATCAGTGGTGGCCGTCCGGCCATCACTGGTGGCTGGCAA
This sequence comes from Camellia lanceoleosa, assembly GCA_025200525.1. Classification (NCBI taxonomy): domain Eukaryota; kingdom Viridiplantae; phylum Streptophyta; class Magnoliopsida; order Ericales; family Theaceae; genus Camellia; species Camellia lanceoleosa. The sequence continues at coordinate 18,901,609 of CM045766.1, read as the reverse complement.
GCCAGAAATGGTGGCTTGCCATCCACAAATGGTGGCTGTCGGCCACCTGCCGGCCATGCTTCCAAGCCTAACTTCAAATAGGCATATCTCCCTCATTCGGACTCAGTTTTAGGTCATTCTTGAATCTAAATTGAAGATCCAGAAGTCTACTTTCCAATGGTGGTAGTCTCACATCTAAATTCTAAGTGTGCAAAGAGATATACCTATTTTAATGAAGGTTGCTCAGTTCTATTTTAAATGGATTGATGCCCAACTTCTTCCCCAATAAGATGTTTAAAAATATTTTTCAAAGATTTTACCTCTCTTCCATTTATTTCAACTTTGTCCTTACTCAGTTTACCGAAAAGTGCAACTTTTAAACGAAATGCGAGCCTCGAAACATCGTAGAAACATTTTCAAAAATATTTTGAAAGAGAGGGTTTTAAGGTCTAAAATAATTTTTGTCAAAATAGTTTTGGTCCAAAATGGGATGTAAGGTTGGGATTTAGAGCTCTTCTTGCTAAAGAAATCGAACATTTGTACACCACAGCTTTCATCATCGAGTGATCAATCAGTGGCGGCCAAGTCTTAAGGGCGGTCAAAAATAGGGTGTCTACAGTTGCCCCTCTTTGACAAAGCTCGAAGTTCTGAAATGACATGAGTGAATGTCAAAACCCGAAGACGACCCATTTTGACAAGGTCGTAAGACCTAGGCAAACTAACAAAATGCAGATGCAGTTGGTTGAACCAGAGGGTTGCCTAGTATTCCTTTGCAAGAAATCAAACTAGCATAGTTCAGGGGCAGGATGCAAAATGATACATAACAAAACAAAATTGTGTAAATGATATACAATGTAACAAAATCATGCAAATGACATACAATGTAACAAAATCATCAAATCACAAGCAGTGCAAAACACACGAATACCATAAAGGAATGGAGATGCAAATCAAACTACGTTTAACACAGAAAAGAAGTGGGCACAGCCAAACAACGCCTAAAACAGGCTAAGTGCCTACATCCTCAATACTAGCCTCAGCGCAGCATGGATGCTTATACATAACATAACCATGTTTTAATGTGAAAAGGGTGCGAGCACATGCAAAACTATGTTTTTCTTAGAAAGAGAAAGTGTACAAGTAATTGGGTGATATGATATAAGTGAGGAATGATCTGCTGGGAAAGATAATGATCCTAAATGCTGAATGTAACAAGACAAAGTACAATGGATAATGATGTACTGGATGCGATAGATAATGTAGTAGATGCATGCGATAGATGTAATAGGTAATAATGGATATGATGTAGCAGCTAGGAAGTGGTGCCTTAGAAAGTACCTAGCAGGGGCAATTGGCGATGACTCACCTCATGCTGCTAGGGATCTTCCGCTTCTTCTTGGTTTCAAGACTTCTTCCTTCATCTTGCGCTTCCAAACCACATGTATTACTTTTCTCCCTGGCTATGTTCGCAACTTTCCCTATTCTCCAATAGGGTGACAGACTAGATTGGTTCAATATCCAGAATTGAGGCGCATACAAGCCACCTCAACCTATGGGGCTGCCATACAAATTTCAAGCCGAGGATACACCCCTGGGTATTTAAACCAAACTTTAGTCTCGAAAATTCCAAACCTTTGCGTTCTAGGCATCGGCCATGCGAATTCTAGTTTCTACCGTCTTAGTTGATCTCCTAGGAACTCACTACAAATACAGGCAGGTTGCTATACCAGACCACCAGAAGTCGTTCGGGCACGACAAAAACCAAAGAAATTTCACCTTTAGAGGATTTAAGATCTCCTAGACCAAGTGAGTGCACAAGACAGTGCGATGCAAATTGAAATGCACTAGACAGTGCGATTGAGTTGAAATGCACTAGACAGTGTGATGCACTAGACAATGCGAATTGGATTGAAATGCACTAGACAAGGCGATGGAATTGAAATGCACGAGACAATGCGATATAAGTGAAATGAACTAGACAGTGCAATGTAGGTGCACAAGATAGTGTGATACAAAGTGTATGATTGTGCAATAGATGCACTGAGTGAGATTATTGTGTGATAGATGCACAGAGTGAGCAGTTTTACAAAACAATACATTGACAATGCATGTTCCATGCAAGATAGGCAACCAACGTATAAGGTTAATTGAAAGCATGCTTTATGCAAGAAGCAAGAAACAAGAGCATATTCTATGCAAAATTAAAAGCATATTTTATGTAAAATTGAAAGCATATTCTATGCATGAATCATAAATGATGCAAGGCACGCGTGCAACATGAGTATATGTGAGAATGCACATTCTATGCAATAGAAGAGAACAAAATATGTAATTTTGACAAAACGACAGATCGAACAAAAGATGTTGTTCAGCGACAACCACTACAACAAAAAAGGCCTTTGGTGACAGACTAATTTTGTCTCCAAACATCAAATTTTCGTCACCAAAGTCATCTGTGACGAAAAATTTTTGTCACCATGTTCGTCATCTATTTGTCGTCACAGAAAGTACCTGGTGACGAAAAATTAGTTCGTCACCTATTCTTCATTTTTTGAGACGAAAATTTTCGTCTCTAAATGTTGAATTTTTCATCCTCTATACCATCCATTTCGTCACTATAATTAAATAATATTTTATTTGTAATTATTTTGGCGACGAAATATTTCGTCACAAAATATTAAGATAGAGGTTTTAGTGATGAAATTTATCCTCACCAATGATATAGATTAAGGTGACAAAAAAAATTCATCACTAAAATAGGCACAAAACAAAATTCTTCAATGACAAAAACAATTTTGTCACCAAATATTTCAAGTTAGTGATGAAATATTCAGTAAACATGACGAAATTATTTGTTGCAACTATATCATTAGTGACAAAATTATTCGTCAAGAAAAGTTGTTTGAAAACTAATAGCGACGGTTTTTTATTTCGTCGGTAATAATAATTAACTTTTTTAAAAATAAGGGTAATATTTTAAATTTTCAATTTTTTTTCACTAAAAAATCCCTATACATTTTAATAACATGTTTAACAAAATATCTATTATAGATCAATACAAAAACTTGCTCATCTTCATAAATACCACAGTTGAAATATGCCACATAATATTCACAAAAATACAATATCACCTATGGATTACAAAACATGTCTCCTAATATCCACAAAAATATAATATCAAGTGCAAATTACCAAACATGTCTCCTAATATATAGAAAAATATAAACTTTACAACACAACCAAAATACATGTAAGGTAATATTAACAAAAACACAAAATGAGCAAGCTTCTGCTCTTTAAATTACCAAACACGTCCATCTCTAATCTCTAATCTGCAACAAAACAAAACAAAAAAAGAGGAAGACAATTACTATCTTATCAATAAAATATACAATTTAACATTTTTCAAAAAGTACATTTTTCGACTTAGTTTTCAAACCGGGAGTCCCGTGTTAGTTCCATAAGTTTCCACAACTTATATTGGTCCCTCCCGAGATGTTCGGGGTGTTTCTCAGGCCTTCTCGTGGTTGTCTCATGATTTTGGCCCCCAATAGCTTATTTTCAAGCCTAAGTGTTGGAAAAAGTGCATTTTTCGACTTAGTTTTCAAACCGAGAGTCCCGTGCTAGTTCCGTAAGTTTTCACAACTTACATTGGCCCCTCCCGAGGTGTTCGGGGTGTTCTCTGGGCCTTCTTGTGGTTGTTTTACGATTTTAGCCTCCCGATGGCCTATTCTCAAGCCTAAGTGTTAAAAAAGTATATTTTTCTACTTAGATTTCAAACCGGGAGTCCCGTGCTAGTTTCGTAAGTTTCCACAACTTACATTGGTTACTATAAGTTTGGAATACAATGGTAAAATTTTGGGAGTCTCATGCTTGTTCTATAAGTTTTCACAATTTACATTGGTTCCTCTCGCAATGTTCATGATGTTTCCCGAGTCTTTTCGTGCCTATTTGAAGTTCCCCCCCCCTCCCCAAGACTTATTTCTGTGCCTAAGCATTGGAATAGTGCAAATTTCAAAGTAGTTTTCAAATCGAGAGCCACGTCCTTGTTCCGTAAGTTTGCACAACTTATGTTGCTCCATCTCAAGGTGTTTGTGATGTTTCCCGGACCTTTACATGCATATTTCACTATTTTCCCAAGACCTTTCATAGCTAAATGTCAAAGTAGTTTTTAATTCTACCCTAGTTGAAGAAGCAAGTTTATACTAAATTAACATAGAAACATGATATACTAACCAAGAAGCTTGTCCATTAGAATCTGAACTTTCCCCACTCTCAAAATTTCCCGTGATAGCTTTCTGCCTCAAACACTCTATGATACTTTGTATCTTCTTACTTTGTTTTTTCTCTGACTTTTGAAACTTTACAATTTGTTCATTTTGCTGTACTATTTGCATCTCAAGGCATTGAATATAGTCACTATTTTCAGCAGGTGCAACAGTAGTCTTCATAAAAGAAGAAGGCCTCATGCCGAGTCCTTTCACATAATCTGCCATTGGCTTAAGCACCTTGACTGACAACTCCTCTGGGGTCAAAGGGATTGCACCAATCTCCGAGAGGTGTTCTGTTTGAGTCTGTATCATGTTATCCTATTAATTTGAAATAAATCAAACAATTATTAGTTATTCTACCCTACAAAGCAAAATAAATAATTTTATCAAACTCACAAAGCATTGCCTTGTACATACATAATTAACTTGGCTCTCTGATGAAATCCATTCATGCGTGTTCGAATTGTAGTGGATGGACTTGTAAAATTCTGCCAAATCGAGCACTTTTCCGTTTGTAATTATTTGATTTATTTGTTTTTTAAATGTAATTTCAAATATTTAAATAACAAAGCCTACTAATCCAATAAAAAAATTAATAGAACGCACCATGCTGTACACTCTGACCGGGATTAATTTTGATCCATATCGATGTTTTGTTTTCATTTGCATCCTATTATTCACATTAGTTAGTGATTGTTCCTACACGATTGAAACACCAATAAAAACAAGAAAACTTAACATTAGTAAGAAGAAACTTAATTTTTGACAAATAACATAAAACATTTTACCTTGAATTCTTTACTATTCCACTTTTTGTCAATTAGAGATGTCCACTGATCAAGAATAACACTTGCATGTGGGTGGCTTCTCGCGTACTCCTCCCCTCTTGCATCCTTAAGTTGTTTGTATTTTTTGTGTAACCTATAGGTGAAGCCACCCAATCACCGACCAAATTGTGTGTCTAAAGCCTTTTCTACATCACTCTGATTTCTTTGTAGATCAAACTGATCCTACAAAATCAAATCATTTTTTTTTTCTTAAGTTAAATAGCATATTCTCTTGTTCACATACACAATTAGACATAGCAGCAACCAACTGTGAAACACAATAGGAAAGGTTGTACAATAATATTCTTTGATATTCTTTGATATTAGGAAAGGAAGAACGTCAAAAATCACAATAAGCAACATTGGAAGAGTAAGCAAAACAAATCATCTTATGAAAACAAAGAACTCCATAATAATGGCTACTTTGTCTATACAGGTTTCTTGGAAAAACAGCATAAGTGATTATCAAATGTTATTTGTTTATTTCTTTTTGTTATAAAAAAAAAAAGGAAAAGAAAAAAGACAAGGATGACATGGAAATAGACCCTTTGGCAATCCAATGACAAGCCTATCCAAGTTCCAACAAATCCAACATACCTAAATTGACCTGGAACAATAAACATTTCAGCAACTATCTACCACAATGAAGTTACTTGAGATCCCAAAACAAACAAAATTTGTAATTGTTTAGTAAAAAAACACTATTGAGTCTCGTCATAACACTCAAACTCATGACACTGAATTTGGTTCCTACATCTGGCCATTAACCAAGTGTCTTAAGTGTTTTTCCCTATATAGTCTTGGTTGATCTACTTTATTTACTCACTGGTGGCTATTTTCTTCTCATGTTTATCATGTTTATTGGTTGGTATGGGCTTGGGCCGGGGCTATAGACAGCAGCAAACCACAAAGCTGCTGCAAAAAGGAATCATAGCAGCAAAGTTGCTACAGAGGTGAAAGAACACAGTAATAAGCATGGCTGGAGCCATAGTTAGCATAACAGCAGGGCAACAACAGCAAATTAATTTATAGCATCCACAAGGTTTTTTTCTTAAGGTTCAATTAAAACCTAGTTTCAGGGATCATCTCGATGCTATTGAATAAATTTTATATCACCTAGTATTAACACACAAAAAACAGCGAGAACCATGCAAGAATTTTAAACATGAACCCTAACTTACATATACAACATGTAACATTATCTGGCTAAAAAGTGAGGGTGCATCTCACAAGCACACTTTTTAACACATGCAACAGTAAGTATATATAGTATGCATCTTGAATTTTAACTATCAAACCAATAACCATTACAGCCATCCAAAAGAAGAGAGAAAACTATTCTTAAATAACTAAAAGTTCCTAAGATAATAACTTAGTATGCATCTCTATTGCATGAAATTTCAAAATAGGTACCAAGTGTTACACAAACAATGGTTGCACAAACAGGAAAATGGGGTACTAAGTCTTGCGCAAACCATAGGTGCATAAACAGGAAAATGGGCCATTTGATTTAGCAGTACCTAGTCAGCTACCCCTTATGCACTCCAACCTGTGAGCTAAATTATTTGTAAAACTAGCAAACAACCACAATACTACAAAGCCCACACCTAGTCTATAGCACAACCACAGAACTGCAGCAGCTAAGGATCAAAAGCAACATAGTGTAGTAACAACATCTATGCATACATCAGTAAATATACTCAACTACCCCTTATGCACTCCAACCTGTAGGCTATGTCCTTAACTAAGTAATGTATATTTTTACGATTATACTTCATCCAAAGGGCTAAATTAACTTTGATCGATTCATATCAATTACAATAAAATAAAATAACTCCCAAAGATCATTACCTAGAACTAACAAGGTTTTTGCTTAAACTACAGAAGAACTAGATTTATAAATATAATCACATGTCAATAGCCAACACAGAATTATAAAGTTTTGTCCCATTTAACAAGTCCCTAGTATTAACAAGTAAGTCCTGATTCATCTGGATGTGGGTTGAGTTTTGTCCCATTTTGTTTTAAATGACTTCTAAAATTGCATCTTGGAATGTTAGACGGTTCAATGATCCTTCTAGGCATAAAGAAGTTAAAAGTTTTGTGGTTAAAGAGAATATTAAAGTCATGGGAATTTTGGAAACCAAAATAAAAGTTGTCAATGAAAGAAAAATTTTCTCATCTAGTTTGAATAACTGGCCTTTTTTGACTAACTCTCAACCTACTAAATCAGGGAGAATTTGGGTTTGCTGGGACCCTACCTTTTGCACTGTTAAGCTTAATCCTCTACTCCCTATAGTTGTAAACCTGATTCCTCCAGAAATGATCAATCTGTTTGGAAGCTTAATCTTGATGGGGAATTCACTATCAAATATGCCTGGGATCATTGGAGGCATAAATTTGACAAAGTTACTAGGCATAAATTTGACAAAGTTACTTGGCATAAGCTTATCTGGGGACCTCACATGATCCCTAGAGTCAGTTTCATAGTTTGGATTGCTTTTCATTCTAGACTGAATACCGGGGATAGGTTGCAACAGTTTGGCTTGACTCCTAACCCTACATGTCCTTTCTATCAAGGTTCTGTTGAGAGTCATTCTCACCTTCTTTTTTTTTGATTGCTTGTTCTCCACTAGGATCTGGAATGTTCTTAAAGCTAAGTCCAATGTTAATTGGCCTAACCTTCAATGGCCTAATTTGTTTGCTTATGCTACAACAGAGACTAAGGGTAAATCCTTGAGATCAATAGTTATTAGACTGTCCTTGTTATGCTTTATCTATCACATCTAGCTTGAAAGGAATAATAGAATTTTTAACCAAGAATTCAAACCTGAAGAGGTGGTTACCAAATCAATTATTTAGATGATAAGGGGAAGAATTTTGTCCATAAACAATCTACCTAGATCAACAGGGGATGACTGGTTTCTTGCTCAGTGGAATTTTCCTGAGACTATCTTGAAGCCCCATGTGACCAGAAATGGGAGATTGGTGAGAGATGTGAGTTCACTAAATGAGAGTTGAGTGAAGGTTAGGATAAATGAGTGTTACACTAATTTGTTTTCTTGTTGTGCAGTAGGTTGAAGAGCTTAATTGCAAGTTATGAGGGTTGAGTGATTGTGAGACATATAGTCTAAAATGTTACATTTTTAGATCTATGAGTGTGAATTATGTGGTTTGAGTGTGTTTAGGCCTGATATGAGTGATGTTTTAATGTTATTTATATGGTAAAGTTTTATATGCAGGTTAAGGAAGCTGTTACAGAGGGATGTGAGATCCTAAATTGTGGGTTGAGTGGTGTGAGCTCAAATATTGTGTGCTTAAGCCTAATGTTGCTGTGGAATTTGTACTACTTCTTTTTGGATAATGCTTATTCCATTCTTCATTATTGGCAGGTTATATTGAGTAGGCCTCCAAGTTTTTTCAACTTGGTGACTTTTGTCATATTGCAGTTGTGCCTTGCTAGTGTAATGGTGGCAATTCAGCTGTTTATTCTGGGGGTTTTGTGGATTGGTTATGGCTACATTGCGCGTCTATCCAAAGATAAGAGGTATTGGTGGTGGCAGCTTCATGCGCCTTGCTATCCTCTCAGTTTTAATTTTATTTATAGTTGTTATATGAAACCTTTTGAGATTGGTCCGATTTGTGTCCTTATAGGTTTTGTGGCATACTCCTACGGGCTGTGTAGGAGATATATCGTCCCAATGCTGCTGAGTTGATGTTTCATGTCTTGGGACCAACGTTGCCTACTGTGTACATGGTATTGACAAGTGGCTGTTCCTATGTTCAGGTTCTCTATCCTTTAGTGGAAGTTAAACCACAATACTAAATCTGTTATTTCTTGTTGTTACTTTTACCACAGTGCTAAATCTAGGGATGTGGAAGTTAAACCAAATGAGCGTATGCCAAGTTACTCTAGGCCTATGAACTCTAAATAGGTCCCAAGCAAAATGTATAGAGAAGAGGCCATTAGATGAGAAATAATAAGAAATCAAACAATGCTACAACTTCAAAGATAAGAGTTTGACAATAATTACCGCCAAACATTGTATCATCGGCTCATTTTCAGCATTGTTCACCTTTTTCCACCTACGAACACTCAGGTCTGGTAACTGTGTTCGAACCTCTATACCAATCTTAGAGGCCAGCTTAGAGGCTTGCTCTCCTACTGAAGATTTTGTCTACAAACATGCACACTTTATACACGAGCACAAAATATTACCATTCTGGTCTAAAACCCCCATTGCAAATTGAAGAAATAACTTGACCCCATCATTATATAGTTTACTCATCCTTTCATCAGCCTTCCTACCTAGGGAAATCCAACTTTTATCCATGTCTGATCACAAATGAAAGATTAGGAACAATATAGTATAATATAGACTTGTGTATTTATGAACTATTTAAATTGAAAAATTCAATAAGAGCTTCACCAAATATATGTACAAATCTTTAATAAAGATTCTTGTACAAGTTCTAAGGTTATATGCAAGCAAGGAATAAAAACTAACAAAAATGGTCATTAATAATTTTAACACATCTTTAAAAAAACAAGACAAAATAGAAACAAAAACAAAAACAAAAACATTAGATGAATCAAAATTAAACACCAACTCTCCTATTGATCACTAACCACTTGACCCATTATTACATTTGTTTTATAACATACTGACAAAATCATATTTTAGGTTCCCTAACAATGGTCAAATTGACTAGGCATAGCAACATTTTGCCACACCCATCTAACAGACAATTAATTCAAGCTAGTAGGTGAACAAAAACACACTCTGTGATTGATTGAAATAGCATAATAGGTTTAAATATTAGGTCCTATTTACAGTGTAATAGATTGATTTAAATACAAAATCCCACTATTTGAATCAATTACAAAGTATGTTTTGTTCACCACCAAAACACTAGATCTCTACACAATTCCATCTCACCCTCTCACCGTTCACTACCAACATGTACATTCAAAGTTGAACATAAACCAATAAATAAGAAAGCATTAAGTTGTTGAGAAAACAAATGAAAAGAAAAAAAAAATTCAAAATTCATTGCATACTTGAACTTTCTTATTTTTATTTTTAGCAAATAAACAAAACCCAATTCAAATGATTTATATATATATATATACATATAATACATATGTCCCCAGCAAAAAATCCAAAACCGAAATTCAATTAATTTTCAAATTTGCTTAACAAATAAATATATATAAATTCATGGAACTTATGGCTTTTATCCTAGTAACAACTAAAATTATGATTATCACCATTTCCATCAATCACAACACAGCTGGGACATCATATAATTATATCTCAAGACTACCAAATAATTTCTCTACAAATATAGGGGAAAAAATGGAAGAAAACAATTTCACAACATGAGAGCAACCGGCTTTACATTGACCAACACCAATTCTCACATTTTAAAGAAAAAAACGCATGGGTGGATATAAAAATTAAACAAGAATTGGACACAAAAATTAAATATAAAAAATAATACGAATAAGATTTTATAACATCTTCCCCACTCTAAAAACTCTTACATTTATTTTCTCAATCTAACTGTGTTTCTAGACTTATTTAAGAAGGGAGAGAGAGAGAGAGAGAGAGAGAGAAATTAAGAAAGAGATTCACATTTTAATTTTTTTAAATGAAGAAATATTCAAATAGAATAGAGGAAGAAGATAAAATATTATTAAAAAAGGTAGTTTAAAAAAATAAAAATTCATTTTTTGACCAAATTAAAAAAAATTAAAATAAATAATTATATAGGAGTTGCTGGGTATGGACTGGGAATAATGCAAGATGACAACTCTGTTGTTAACATGTCTAAGAATTTACAAAGGCTAAAAGTGAAACATGGTTGCGTTCTTGTTTCCTCCATTGCTTGATTTCATTCAGTAGAATCTTTTCATTTGTCATTTGATTTCAAACTTTTTATTTGCATATCTTCTTCTACAGTGGGCTACCAATTTTATGATGTTATGAAGATGGTCTGCAAATAGCTCCAATTTGTAAATAATGGTTAAAGATCTCATCTCATAATCATTAATATGATTTGAGTCCCATTCATCTTCCTCAACCAATATTCTTATGCAACCAAATTGGGAAATACAATCTATAAAAATGTGGGAGTTTGAGCCCTAACAGAGACTTGACTTACTTTTTTTCTATTTTTTTTTTTAACTTCAGGTTCTGAAGAATTTTTGGAAATGTTTTCCAATCCTAGGAACATGATTTGACCAAAGTATATATATCGACCATTATACTTTTACCATAACAATTAACAACATTATCAATCAATTAATTGAAAACATAACAAGCAAATCATCACAATTCCAAAACCCCACCTAAAACTCAACCCATTTCCACCAAATCCATAACCCCCATCGTCTCTCTTTTTTTTTCTCTCTATCTATCTCTCTCTCTCTCTCTCTCTCTCCCTCTCTTTCTGGGTTTCTTTCTAGTTTCATACACACACAAAAAAAAAATCAACATTTTGGGAGATTCATCTTTGCCACCGCAGCAGAAGAGGAACAGAAGGGAAGAGAAAGAGAATAGGAGCAGAGAAAAACAAAACTGAGATAAACAAACAAAGAAGCAGCAGAGAGAGAAAGAGAGAGAGAGAGAGAGAGAGAGAGAGAGTCTGAGGAAATACTCACCGGATTTATGTCCTCCGCCGTTCACCACTACAACTGCTCGATAGAGAGAGTCTGAAAGATGCCAAAACCAGTGACACCCAAAAGAGAGAGAGAGGAGAGTCGAAAAAAACCCCTCTGTTTGTAGCCCTAAGATTTGTGTAAGAGTGTTATTATATTTGGGTGAAGAGAACGGATTTGGTGAGCTCTCTAAATAATTTTGTATATTGAAATATTTGGTGACAAAATATTTATCCTCAATGATAATATTTTTAATGGAGATGAAATGTTTTGTCACTAATTTGGCCGGCATAATTCCTTCCAAACTTTTTAAAGGCAGGAAAAAAGTTTGGCGACGAAAAAAAAAAATTAATGACGAAAAATAATTTCGTCACCTAATTTTTTATTATGTATGTACATTAGTGATGAAATTTTATTTTTCTCTCTAAAAATGGTACATTTAAAGACGAAATATTATTTTCTTCACTAAAAGGTAAGTCTTTCGTGACAAAATTTATTTTCGTCATTAGTTTTCGTCTCCAAAGACTCTTTTTGTTGAGGTGAACCTCCGATTTACCCCTCGGAGACTTATAACATGCTCAAAAGGATATATCTTGTTCATATTGGCAAGGGGTAACATCTGCAAGCCGCTTTGATAGCCATTCTGACTTGAAGCAGGCTTTAACTCAGAAGGTGCACTTGGAATGTAGTCTCGGAATTTGCTGAAGTTGAAACACATTAAGATGCTCCATATTTTTCCTTTTTTCTTTTGCTTTGCAGTCTGGAAGCCATGTAACTTCAGATAGGTCATTCTTCTATTGCTCTCACTTGATCAGGGTTGGACCTTGCAGCTTATGAAAGAAAGAATCCTGTTTTGTACACCATGTTGGGAATGGCGAAGCATTCTGAGCACAAAACGATTTATTTTTTGAAATTGAAATTGAGAACGAGTTCTTGACCGAGTACTGAGCCTGTAACACCCCCAAAATATAATACAGCAATCCATTCCATAAAATCTATGAACATAATAAAATGATCTACTTCATTCATCAGAGTTTCTATTACAAAAGGGAATTACATGCATTATACATTCATAAACATTCATTCTGAATCTACAACATGTAATTCATATTAATGATAACAAAATAAATGCTCTACGGGCTTACATCTTTCCAAGATATCTCTTGGTTACAATAAAAGAAAGAGTCCTAAGCTCTATACAAGTTAAGCCCTTGGCTTGAATAAACATTTAAGCACAAATATAACAAAAATGGAGCCTTCAGCCCTCAATCCTTCCACGCTATCTCCTTAGAGGTGGCATATCACGAGTACTTGAAAATGTTTTCCCAAGTAGGGTGAGCCAAAGCCTATTAGACATAAACTAACATGGTATATGAAGTTTAACTAAGATATAAGTGTTAGATAAAAGTTCAATAGTCATAACCAACTTATATTCTTCCTATGACCATTCAATGTAGATAACCATACCTCATTCCATTTCCATTCATCCATTTCAAGTTAATCTATTAACCAAATTTTTTATCATCTAATTAACCAAAATGAGACTACAACTTAATGGTTCACAATTCAATACATTCATCACTCCAACACTTCTATTTTGCCATTTTAGGGAGTTCTCATCCGAGGGAATTGGCACCCATATATACACAAGATTTCGGGACTTTCACCCTGGACACTCCGGCCAACTTAATTTTAAATGGAGTCCGTCCCCTATCTCCTCCTAAACAATGGAGTGCATCCCCTTTCTCCTCCCAAACAATTATAGATATACAATGTATTAAAATATCGTCATATACAATGACTATCCACAACACATATTCAATGTTTCAATCACACCGTCATATTCAATGACATAATTTAAATGACATGTTTCAATCCACCTAGTCCTCATGCTGTTTCTACAACAATCATAGTTATCCTCCACCGATAGCCCAAAACAGATATTTCTAGACAAATAGAAAATCTTTATTACAGATAATTAATTGAATTTCCATAGGTGAGTTATTTATCAAATCCAACTACACCACTCATTCATACACCCTCCTAATTTCATATTTCCCATATCAATTTCATTATTTATACAATTTGGTTATCCAACTCAAATTCGAGCAAATTTTTCTATTTTTCAAATATCAACCCAAAGGCTAAATTTCACCATTTTAACACTAGAGAACCTCATATACAAGCCCCATAGTCATTTTGTAAAAAAACAACATGGAAAACCCCTCTTTCAATTTTGAATTCAAACCCTAACTTTACTCAAATCCTCCCAAATCCCACCATTTATACAAAACAACAAATACCTAAGTTAAAAACCATATTAAGGTGTAGAATGTCCCTACCTCAAAGAAAGAAGACAAGACAAGCAAGGATGGAACTTCAAAAGTAACGAAACCAACTTCTACTCGGATCAAAGTGAAGAGCTTGAGGAGTTCTACCTTTTTAATGAAGGCACAACAAGGGTGTAGAGATCAAAGGATCAATGTCAAATGTAAAGAGAAGATGAGTTTTAGAGAGAGAAACTCTCAACTTTAGGGTTTTGGGTGAAAAGATATGAAAAAGTGATGTAAAAAGTGTTTTTCGCGATCTAATATACGCGTAGTCCGCTCAAGCATCAGACACAAACTTTTGTTCTGCTCGAGCGCAAGAAGAGGCCCGCTCGAGCGTAGAACACACACCTCCAGAACTTTTACAGACGACAGACCAACCGCTCGAGCTTAAGAAAGGACGCTTGAGCACCCACCCGCTTGAGCGTAGGAAACGCCGCTCGAGCGTGAAAGACACTCCTCCAGCACTTTTGCAGATGTGCAAAGTACTAAAGGTTTGCAACTCCTGCTCGAGCGCAAGAAAGTCCGCTCGAGCGGAGGACCAAAATTTACATATCCTGCTCGAGCGCAATAATGGCCGCTCGAGCGGAAAACCAAAAATTGGGCAACACAAGGTTTGAAAACTAAGTAACCCACATGTTCCAAACACACCCACAACCACCCAAAGACCAATTTCAAAGGTATACAAGGGAAGAAGGAGATACACAACAATACAAAGGCATTAAACCGGAGTCCGGAACCTCAAAAGAGTCGGGTCAAAACCGGGATCATTATAACCTCCCCCTCTTAAAGAATTTCGTCCCCGAAATTTACAAATTGAGTTTCAGAATCAAGTTTAGGCAATTCTCAAAATGATTACAAATCAATACTCAACGCCATGACCCATTTACTGGTCATTCAATCCCTTCACAAGAGAACAAATTCACAATAGATATATCTCAACATGTATTACCAGTATGAATCTCCCGAAATTTAACAAATTTCAATACGTACATCTCATATTTCCAAAACATATTCAATGTTTATGATAAATTTGCATTTCCAAAACATAAATAACATATACAATGTTCAAATTAAACTTGCGTTTCCAAAACATATTCAACATTTACAATGCTTTCATAATCCAAAACTTATACGATGTTTTTATAGTTCATAAACAAAATCAAAATTTCAACATATACTCAAACATCAACGAATAAGTTTGGATATTTCTCTCGAACTTCCAATTCACACTCCCAAGTTGCTTCCTCAACCCCGTGATGTTTCCATAATACTTTGACCAAGGAAATTGTCTTGCCTCGCCAAACTTGGTCCCGCCTATCCAAGACTCTCACCGGTTTTTCCTCATACAAGGCATCCTCGTCTATCCCTAAGTTGGTGCAATCCAATACATGCGATGGATTTGGCTCATACTTCCGAAGCATACTAATATGAAACACATCATGCACTCCGGAAAGTGGCGGCAGCGGCAATGCCAAATGATAGGCAACCTGCCCAATCCTCTCAAGGATCTCAAAAGGGCCTATAAACCGAGGGAATGTTTTCCCACTCTTTCCAAATCTCATAAGGCCCCACCTAGGTGATATCTTTAAAAAGACATGGTCTCCCAACTCAAGAGACAAAGGCCTCCTCCTATGGTCGGCATAACTCTTTTGGTGACTCTGGGCTGTAATTAACCTCTTACGGATAATACTTTCTCCGTCATTTCTAGAACCAACTCTGGACCCAACAAAGGTGCATCACCCACCTCAGCCCAACACATTGGAGATCTACACGGTCGGCCATACAAGGCCTTAAACAGTGCCATACCAATACTCGACTGGAAACTGTTATTATAGGCAAACTCCACTAAGGGAAGGTGCCTCTCCCACGACCCTTTAAAGTCAAGGACACAGCCCCGAAGCATATCCTCTAGGATCTGAATAGTACGCTTGGATTGTCCATCAGTCTGAG
Organism: Camellia lanceoleosa; assembly: GCA_025200525.1. Lineage (NCBI taxonomy): Eukaryota > Viridiplantae > Streptophyta > Magnoliopsida > Ericales > Theaceae > Camellia > Camellia lanceoleosa. The sequence continues at coordinate 18,885,588 of CM045766.1, read as the reverse complement.
GATGATACGCCGTACTAAAAGTCAATCTAGTGCCCAAGGCACTCTGCAAGCTCTGCCACAACCGAGTTGTAAAACGTGGATCTCTATCCGAAACGATCGTTACAAAGACCCCGTGCAACCTCACTATGTACCAAATATAAAGATCGGCAAGATAATCTACCGAATCACTTACACTCAAAAGGATAAAATGCGCTGACTTGATCAACCGATCAACTATCACCCAAATGGCATCGCTACCCCGTTGAGTCCTCGGAAGAGCCACAACAAAATCCATCGTGACATGCTCCCACTTCCACTCAGCTATAGGCAAGGGTTGCTACAAACCCGTTGGCCTCTGATGCTCGGTCTTCACTTGCTGACAAGAAAGGCACTTCGATACAAACACGGCCACATCCTTCTTCATACCCCTCCACCAAAACTGGTGACTAAGGTTATGATACATCTTTGTGCCTCCCGGATGCACCGCAAGGCATGAATAGTGAAATTCTCGGAGTACTTCCTCTCGGCAAGACCCCGGCACAAACAAGCGGTCACGGTATCTCACTCTCAGGTCGAGATACACAGTCAAGCCCTTCTCTACTTTCCCACTGGAGATCTTCTCCCGGAGGGATTTTACTTCAAGGTCTTTCTTCTGCGCCTCTAACACTCTGTTCACAAGTGTAGGTTGTGCAACCACAAAAAACAAGGTTGCAGATACAACAGATTCGCCAAAATGCAAGTCAAACTCCCCAAGAGTACGCAACATTTTCCATTCCCAGATGACAATACAAGCCACACTACTAACAGACTTCCTACTCGGAGCATTGGCCACAACGTTGGCCTTCTCCGGATGGTAATGCAACTCAAAATCATAATCTTCTATGAATTCCATCCACCTTCTCTATCTCAAATTCAAGTCTTTCTGTGTAAACAGATATTTCAGACTCTTATGATCAGAAAACACCTCAAATCTCTCACCATACAGATAGTGCCTCCAAATCTTCAAGGCAAAAATCACTGCTACTAGCTCTAAGTCGTGAGTAGGATTGTTCCACTCATGGGTTTTTAACTGCAATGAGCCATAGGCTACTACCTTCTCCTCTTGCATCAATACACAACCCAAGCCTTCTCGTGAGGCATCACAATATACTAAATAGCCCAAACTCCTCTTCAGAATAATCAGGACTGGAGCGGTGATAAGTCTAACCTTAAGCTCTTGGAACGACTTTTCACAAGTCTCACTCCATACAAATTTGATCCCTTTCCTCGTCAACCTAGTCAAAGGAGAAGCTAATCTCAAGAAATCTTTCACAAACCGATGGTAATACCCGGCTAACCCCAAGAAACTACAAATCTCGAAAGCATTCTTAGGTTGTGTCCAATCTTGCACTGCCTCTATCTTGGATGAATCTACAGTCACCCCTTCTCTGGATACCACATGGTCTAAGAACTTAACCTCCTTCAACCAAACTCACACTTTCCGAACTTAACATACAATTTATGGGCTCTAAGCAACTCAAGCACAACTCGCAAGTGTTCCTCGTGCTCCTCCTCAGAGGGTAAGTAAATCAGAATATCGTCCACAAAGACGACCACAAAACGGTCTAAGAATTCTCTAAAGATTCGGTTCATCAAGTCCATAAATACAGCTGGGGCATTGGTTAGCCCAAAAGGCATCACAAGAAACTCATAGTGGCCATACTGTGTACGGAATGCCGTCTTTGGGATATCCTCCTCCCTTACCCTCAACTGATGATAGCCCGATCTTAGGTCTATCTTAGAGAAACAATGAGACCCTTTCAACTGATCAAACAAGTCATCTATACGAGGCATTGGATACTTGTTCTTAACCGTAACCCGATTCAACTTTCGGTAATCAATACAGAGTCACAAGGCTCTATCTTTCTTTTTAGCAAAGAGGGCCGGTGCTCCCCAAAGCGAAGTACTAGGGTGAATAAGACCCTTATCTAGTAATTCTGGTGTTGAATCTTCAATTCACTCAACTCAGCTGGCGCAAACCGATATGATGCCATAGAAATCGATGCCGTGCTAGTCACTAAATCAATAGAGAACTCGATCTCTCGATGGGGTGGTAAACTAATAAGATCCTCGGGAAAGACATTCGAGTACTCACAAACCACTCTTGGCAACTCAACTCGGGCCTCATCACACTCGCTACTCAAAAAGCTAGCAAGAAGACAACTAAATTCACTCCGCCCACGCAAATCATATACCGATGATAGGACTCTATCCACCCGGTCCCCCAAGAAATAAAAGCAGTCACCGCTCAAGGTACATATAGTAACCCTCTGTCGGTATCAATCTATAACAACCCAGTATGACGATAACCAGTCCATACCCAAAATAACGTCAAAACTAGTCATATCAAGCAAAACAAATGCAAATGGGAGTCGACGACCAGCGACCTCTATATCGCAACCCTGACACCCCTATTTTAGAATAACCTTACCACCAATAGGTGACTCTACACAAATAGAAGATACTAACTGTGCCAACTCTAACCCCAAAACTGATGCAAATGCAGAAGATATAAAGGAATGAGATGCACATGTATCAATCAACACACTAGCAACTAAATTGTAAAACAAGAAGGTACCTCTCACAACAGATTAAGCCGATACAAGATCTGGCGCAGTAACAGCATACACGCGCCCCGTAGGACTCTAGTCTACCTGCTCACCCCTCGGAGCATAAGACTGCTACACTGACTAAGCCAAAGAGGCTCCCTGATTGGCTCTCGAGGCCTGTACTGACTGCGCTGGCTGGTGACTCTGTGTCTGCCTTGAACCAGACGCACTAGGTGTGCCACCTAACTGTGGACAAAACCTCTTCAAGTGTCCCACCTATCCACACTGATAACAAGTAGGCGGTTGGCCTCTGCCCTAACTCTGGCCCTGAGAACGAGCTAAAGGTGAAACTACTCGCTGCCCTTCTCCCCTCTGTAGGCAAGCAGGAGACTTGTGGCCCAACTGACCACATTTGAAACAAGTGATGTCTTCCTGACCACCTCTCCCAGAACTCGAACTCGGCACTGGAAAGGTAGACCTCAAATGCGCTCCCTGGGACTGCTGAGGGTTAGAACCCCTCTGCTTCTTACTGTCCCCCTATCCATCCTGACTCCTCCTGGAGCCCCTCATCCTTTCCTCCTCGTATGCATGATAGTCTCAAGATGGGCTACAGCCTCCACAAGGCACCCATAATCCCTAATCATGGATTCGGCCACTCTGAACATGAGCCCAGTCCGCAACCTTTTCTCAAACTTCAAACACCGGCATTCCTCGGTCGCCACTAACTCCGGTGCAAACCTTGACAAACTAGTGAAAGTGGCCTCAAACTCAGCCACTAGTGTATTCAACTACACCAACTTAGAGAATTGATCCCTCAACTTCTCCTTTACTGTAGCAGGTAAGTACTTGTCTTGGAAAACATCAACAAAGGCTTCCCAAGTTCCACCAATGCGACCCCGCACATATTTCCACCACTAACCCGTGTCTCCCTTCAACTAGGACGCCAAGGTCACTCTCAAACCTCCATCTTCGACGCTGGGCATCTCAAACGTCTTTGTCATCTGCTCTAGCCACTCATCAGCCTTCAGTGGCTCATTGGGATCCCCCAAAAACTCATCCGGATCTGACCGAAAGAACTCCCTCTTTAGAAATGATGGCCCTGCTTCAGCTACTTGGGCCTGGACTTGATTCTCGGCCCTGAGAATGTCCATGGATTCCCTCAAAGGTCCGGCCATTTCGTGGGCTAAGGCACCCATGGCCTCTTGACCTACTGGCTCGGCCACATTGGCCTGACCAACTCCCTCCTCCTGCATCGGAATATCATCCGGTATAGGCACCTCATGCCTCCTAGGCCTACCATGCCTACCACCACGACCACGTCCTGACATCCTAATAAAAGTAACAATAAACATTAGCATATTTATAAATGTGCCGAAGTTAATTCACTCACGTCCTAATACGATAGACAACAGTAATTCACTCCACATAAGCACGTAATCACATAAACACATACGAATTTCCTCCGTAGATAGTGGCTGTCCCGCGGCTTTGCTAGGTTCCAATTAGAAATAGCAGTGATCAAGTGCTCTTCTAATAGGACTTCCAGAAACCCGTAGACCCAATCAACATCTCAGGAACCAAATCCATACCCATACAATCACATAAACATGTTATCATATAAGTACATAACATCCATACTTAAGCCTCTAACAAGTGAGGCAAACTCGTTGTGGTACTAATCACTTCTCATGTACCCAAAGTATTCAAACCCGGAACGCTCTGATACTAAGTTGTAATGTCCCCAAAATATAATACAACAATCAATTCCATAACATCTATGAACATAATAAAATGATCTACTTCATTCATCAGAGTTTCTATTACAAAAGAAAATTACATGCATTATACATTCATAAACATTCATTCTGAATTTACAACATGTAATTCAAATTAATGATAACAAAATAAATGCCCTACGGGCTTATATGTTTCCAAGATTTCTCTTGGCTACAACAAAAGAAAGAGTCCTAAGCTCTATACAAGTTAAGCCCTTGGCTTGAATAAACATTTAAGCACAAATATAACAAAAATGGAGCTTTCAGCCCTTAATCCTTCCACGCTATCTCCTTAGAGGTGGCATATCACGAGTACCTGAAAATGTTTTCCCAAGTAAGGTGAGCCAAAGCCTAGTAGACATAAACTAACACGGTATATGAAGTTTAACTAAGATATAAGTTTTAGATAAAAGTTCAATAGTCATAACCAACTTATATTCTTCCTATGACCATTCAATGTAGATAACCATACCTCATTCCATTTCCATTCATCCATTTCAGGTTAATCTATTAACCAAATTCGTTATCATCTAATTAACCAAAATGAGACTACAACTTAATGGTTCACAATTCAATACATTCATCACTCCAACACTTCTATTTTGCCATTTTACGGAGTTCTCATCCGAGGGAATCAGCACCCATATATACACAAGATTTCGGAACTTTCACCCTGGACACTCCGGCCAACTTAATTTTAAATGAAGTCTGTCCCCTATCTCCTCCTAAACAGTGGAGTGCATCCCATTTCTCCTCCTAAACAATTATAGATATACAATGTATTAAAATATCATCATATACTATGACTATCCACAACACATATTCAATGTTTCAATCACGCCGTCATATTCAATGACATAATTTAAATGACATGTTTCAATCCACCTAGTCCTCATGCTGTTTCTACAACAATCATAGTTATCCTCCACCGATAGCCCAAAACAGATATTTCTAGACAGATAGAAAATCTTTATTACAGATAATTAATTGAATTTCCATAGGTGAGTGATTTATCAAATCCAACTACACCACTCATTCATACACCCTCCTAATTTCATATTTCCCATATCAATTTCATTATTTATACAATTTGGTTATCCAACTCAAATTCGAGCAAATTTTTTCATTTTTCAACTATTAACCCAAAGGCTAAATTTCACCAATTTAACACTAGAGAACCTCATATACAAGCCCCATAGTTATTTTGTGAAAAAGCAACATGGAAAACCCCTCTTTCAATTTTGAATTCAAACCCTAACTTTACTCAAATCCTCCCAAATCCCACCATTTATACAAAACAACAAATACCTAGGTTAAAAACCATATTAAGGTGTAGAATGTCCCTACCTCAAAGAAAGAAGACGAGACAAGCAAGGATGGAACTTCAAAAGTAACGAAACCAACTTCTACTCGTATCAAAGTGAAGAGCTTGAGGAGTTATACCTTTTTAATGAAGGCACAAGGATGTAGAGATCAAAGGATCTAGGCCAAAATGTAGAGAGAATATGAGTTTTAGAGAGAGAAACTCTCAACTTTAGGGTTTTGGGTGAAAAGATATGAAAAAGTAATGTAAAAAGTGTTTTTCGCGATCTGATATACGCACAATCCGCTCAAGTAGAGAGTTTGACGCTCGAGCGTTAAACACAAACTTTTGTTCCACTTGAGCGCAAGAAGAGGCCCACTCAAGCATAGAACACACACCTCCAGAACTTTTGCAGACGACAGACCAATCGCTCGAGCTCAAGAAAGGACGCTCGAGCACCCACCCGCTTGAGCGTAGGAAACGCCACTCGAGCGTAAAAGACACTCCTCCAGCACTTTTGCAAACGTGCAAAGTACAACTCACACTCATGCGCAAGAAAGTCCGCTCATGCGAAGGACCAAAATTTGCATATCCCGCTTGAGCGCAATAATGGCCGCTTGAGTGAAAGACCAAAAATCTGGGCAACACAAGGTTTGAAAACTAAGTAACCCACCTATTCCAAACACACCCATAACCACCCAAAGACCAATTTCAAAGGTATACAAGGGAAGAAGGAGATACACAATAATACAAAGGCACTAAACCCGAGTCCGGAACATCACAAGAGTCGAGTCAAAACTGGGATCGCTATAGAGGCTACGACTTACCACAGTTAAAACGACTCAACAAAGAGAAAGTAAAAACAACCTAAACACAGAACGACTCAAAACAAGAATCGAGACAAACAAAAACCACAAACACAACACTCGGACATGTTTCAATGGTGAGAGACCTATCGGTTCATGGGGAACCTACTTCTCCGGGTATTGTTTTCCATTATTTCTTATTTGTGATTCTCACATCACTATGGCACTCAATCTCTATTTCTCTAACAAGCCATTTCCGTAGTTTTTCTCTCAACGCACATTTCTCTATTCTTTAATCTCTTTTATTTTTTTGATCCTTCCCCTGGGTTATTGATGAATAAGTAGAGAGTTGTGGGCTCTTGCCCCTGGTATTCTGCTAGATTCTCCTTCTTTCACTCACAACTAATGAGCTTTCCCGCAGAGGGGTTATGGCGCGACTGGATGTGCAACAGATCTGCAACTGACATCGGTCGATGATGCCCCTGGCTTCAATTGACCAAGATGAGTGACAACATGTCCTACTGGCCAGATATATAATTGATTGGTCTCACACATTGCATTTTCCACTTTTTTATTCCGATTTAGATGCCAATTTGGGTATGATCGTCCATATGAGGGAATCGAATATCCAGCTCCATTTCCGGTTCATGCTTCGCACTTGGCTTGGTACCTCACTACTTGGAGAATGAGAAAACTTTGGCCTCTATTGTTAGCTTCAACTGTGCCTTTTCTGGCGAATAGTTTAATAATAGGGAAAAGACAGAAAACCTGACTCAACTGTGCCCCTGGTTTATCACTTTGACAATTTTGACCAATATGAAAGTTAGATTAACATGGTTATTCGATTTTCTGATTTGAAATCATGTAGGTCAAGTTGTGAGCAATGAAAATTTTCCTTTTTTGGGTCCAAGAAATGGTCCATTTTTGGAAAAATGGAATAATTTTCAAGAGAATTAGTTAACCTCACTAAAAATCCTCAAAACTGTTTGCAAATGGCCACTACTCAACCAACGTGGATTTAACTCTTGAGATGTACAACCTCAGATCTAATCTTGAATTGTTTTGCAGCTGAATCTTCCAACGAGATAGGACAACCGATTTTGAATGAAGATGAGCCAATTGGACATAGATAGGATAGCCGAGTTGAACAAGGATCAGCCGATCAACATGGATGAGACCAACAAGCTGAAAATGGTTGGGGCCGAACTTCAGGATGAAGCTGCCTACGTATCCCAAAGATAGGAATCAGGCCTGACATACTTCCAGGGTTTGAGGTTCACTCAGGTGTTGACATTCTCCTTTTGTGCTCTAACTTTTGCCAAAGCCGCCCTTTCAGGTTTTCAACCTTGCGAGCTCTATTTTTCCTTTTCATTTTTCATTTTTCTTTTCTTTTTCTTTTTCTTTTCTTTTTTTCTTTGTTTCCATTTTTTCATTTTTGTTCTTTTTTTTTTCTCTTGCTCTAACTTTTGCCTAGGTTACCCTCCTGGGTTTTCGGCCCAGCGAGCCTCTCAATGATAGAAAAGTTAACTTGTCCATGTTGATTGGCTGTAGGATCTCTAAGCCATCTAAATCCATGAGAATGGCTGTTGTTGCTAACTAAATAGTCTTGACGATATAAGGGCCCATCCAATTGGGGCTGAATTTGCCCCTAATGTTGTGGATAGAAACTTGATTGTCCTTCAATAGAATTTTCTTTTCTCAAATTCTGGGATTTGGCTTTCTTGTCGATCTTCATTGGCTTGAAAAATGACCCAGTTTTGAATCTTTGAGCATATCTGACCTTTTTTGCCCCTAGTTCAAGGGCTACTTCTCATCTAGCTATGCAAGCTTCCTTTGATCACATTTGACCTTCTTGCCCCTAGTTCAAGGGTTGTTTCCAATCCGACCATGCAAACCTCATATTTTAGTTGATCATTGAACATTCTGAATCAATGGTCGAGTCTCGAGGCCGAGAGTGATCCTATGATGTACAATCTCAAGATCAATTCCAGGCATGTCTTCATAGGACCACGCAAAATATTTTTTGAAAACTTTTAATAAAACGACTAGTCGTTCATGCTCTTCTGAAGACAATGTAGAACCAATCTAAATCAAGCTAGGATCCTTCTTAGTACTCACATTAACAGACATGATCTCATTCATTAAGGGTTTAGTATGTCTCTCTTTCTCTCAGTTGATCAAATTTTTACAAATCCCGAGGAATTCCTCCCTCTTTGTTTTCATCATAGTGTTAGAAAAGTTTTGAAAAACTTAGGTCAATACAATGACTTAAAGGCACAGAAAAAGTAGGTGAAAATTACTGTCATTTCATTCAGATCTTCTGGCGCAACTGGCTCAATGGCAGAAACAGACGCAAAAGAAAAAGTGTAAAAGACAAACACAAAACAAGAAAGTGATGTCTGAGTTAACACCCCCAAAATCACCAACCTCCGACACAGCAAGACTGACTCAATACCCAAGGCTGAAAGTAAAGTAAATAGCATTTTTAAAGTGCTAAAAAGTGCATGCCATCCACCACATCTAGAGTAAAACGAGCACCATCAGTAGGTGGTTTATCCCTGATCACATAGTCACATTATCCCCCCAGTTCATTGATCTAGTGCCGATAGACTTTGTAGGACCTAGTGCGGCAATGACCTCATTGTCAATCAGATCTTGTATTTCATGGCGAAAACAAAAACAACTGTCAGTGTCATGGCCGGTTTGTTGATAGAAGGCACAATACCTGGCAACATTATACCTGGATGGAAGAGGATCAGGGAGAGGCCGAGGGTTAAGGGGTTTAAGATGGCCTTGTCCTATGAGGATTTGGAGAGCTTTGGAGAAGGTCATGTAAAAGGGATTGAAGGTGCGGTTACTAGTCCTGCCAGGGTTGACAAAGGGGTTGGCAAGTGTTGACTGGGTTTGATGACCTCTTATGGGTGTAAGATTGGAGCTAAAAGGGATGTTTCTAGTACGAAAACCATTTTCCTGGCTTGCCCTTTGATTCGAAATGTTCCTCACCTAAGTGACAAAAATATCATCAACAGTTTTTGCAACAACTGCAAGCACTTGCTGTTTGTTCAGCCCTTTGCCCTTCAAAGCCTCAATAGCCCACTGAAGATGTTCATAGGGATCAATGCTTGCCCCAGCCTTGTTCTTGCCCCTTGCCTCCACTTTGCTAAGGGATTGGATCGCTATATCGGAGCAAAGCCCAGTTATTGTTGACATGCCATCACCCAAACTTGAGATAACTTCAGGTTGGCCATTTTCAATTGCAGCCTGCCCCAAGATTGGGGAGCCTTTTGGCATGAAATTTCTAGCATGTGATGTGGTCGACGATGGACCTCAATCTCAAGCTTAAACAATCCTAAGATTGAAACAAGCCTCAAAGAAAACAAAGAGTCAAGAAATGAAGGAGGTTACAAAGACTATGCTTGCTGAAATTAAGTGAGAAAAGCAATTAAACAATGCAATCAGCTCAATCAAGTGGTGTCTAAAGGCCTAAAACACCAAACTTGTGAGGACACTTACACAAAAAGCATACAAAACAAGACTCAAATGACTTAAACAGCCCAAAATATAGACAAAATAGTCTAAAATACAGCCTAAAACATGCTGGAATTAAGCTACAAAAGGCTAGAAAAATATGCTAACACATAGAGCTATCTAAGCTAGCAAACAAAACACAAGGAGAGGAAGCTAACTCTTTCAAATTTGGACTTCGAAACATGATTTTCACCACTAAAAATCAGTATTTAAAAGCTCAAAAACAGATAGTAAAAGGGTGGGAAACACAACGGTAAAGGCCTCCAAAACACGGTACAAAGAAGGCTGAACCACCCCTCAACCTTTAATGGCTTTAAAACCCAAGTTTCAGCCCAAAAATGCAAAGTTTTTTACAGCCCAAAAACAGTATAAAAATGTGCTAGAATGAAGACAAAAACATGGAGCAATTCAAGCAAATAAACAAGCCAAAGGAGGGGTGGTTAACCCCTCCATTTTTGGGACTTCAAAACTACTTTTAGCCTCTAAAAACCTCTAAAAATCAGTAGTAAAAAGCTCAAAAAAAGTTGATCAAAGAATAGGAAACACAAGTGGAAAGGCTTAGAGAACAAGGTTCAAAGAAGGGTGATTAACCCCTCTACCTTTAATAACTTTAAATCACAAGCTTCAACCCATAAAAATAGTTGAAAAACACTTCAAAATCAGCAAGAAAATATAGGAAAAAAAGTAGTGCAAAGATGGTACAAAAGCAAGAAAAGATATACCTCTAGACGAGGAATGAACCCTTAAGTCACAAACCACCAATTTCACACTCTCAAGTGCTTCAAGAGTTCAAATTCAAGCTCAAATCATCTCAGCAAAAAGTCCTCTAAGTTTGGTTTGGTGTGTTTGGGCATAGGCTATGCAAGTTGCGAAAGAGAGAGAGAATTGTAGAAAGAGAGAGGATTGTAGAGAGAGAGGATTTTTTCAAAAATATTTTCACTACTAAATGTTTTCTAACCTTGAAAGCAAGAAGAGAGGTCTTCTATATATAGAAATATATGAGCTTGGTAAAAAAAATATCTAAAAAAGAACAGCTGGAGCTTTGTGGAAACAACTGGAGAAAATATCTAGGTTTTACACTGGTAGCTGGCCAGCTAGCAGTGGTGGCCGGCCGGTCATCACTGGTGGCTGGCAAGCCAGAAATGGTGGCTTGTTGTCTACAAATGGTGGCTGCCGGTCACCTGTCGACCATGCTTCCAGACCTAACTTCAAATAGGCATATCTCCCTGATCCGAACTCGATTTTAGGTCATTCTTGAATCTAAATTGAAGCTCCAAAAGTCTACTTTCTAATAGTGGCACACATCTGAATTCTAAGTGCGCAAAGAGATATGCCTATTTTAGTGAAGGTTGCTCAGTTCTATCTTACACGGATTGATGCCCAACTTCTTCTCCAAGTAGTTTTCTTCCCTCTCCTCCTATTTTCTTCAATCCCAAACCGCTATATAAGATGTTTAAAAAGATTTTTCAAAGATTTTACCTTTCTTCCATTTATTTCCACTTTGTCCTTGCTCAGTTTACCGCAAAGTGCAACTTTTAAAAGAAATGCGAGCCTCAGAATATCGTAGAAACATTTTCAAAAATATTTTGAAAGAAAGGGTTTTAAGGTCTAAAATAATTTTGGTCAAAATAGTTTTGGTCCAAAATGGGGTGTAAGGTTGGGATTTAGAGCTCTCCTTGCTGAAGAAATCGAGCATTTGTACAACACAACTTTCATTATCGAGTGATCAATCAGTGGCACCCAAGTCTTAAGGGCAGTCAAAAATGGGGTGTCTACAGAAATCTCCCTAACCGCCTCTCCCAAAACCTGAACTTGGTACTGGAAAAATGGACCTCGACTACGCTCCCTAGGATTGCCATGGGTTAGGACCCCTCTGCATCTTACTGTCCCCCTAAACATCCTGACTCCTCCTAAAGCCCTTCATCTATTCTTCCTCCATCTGCATCACGTTCTCAAGATGAGTCGTTGCCTACACAAGGCGTCCATAATCTCTAATCATTGACCCGGCCACTTTGAACATAAGCCTGGTCCTCAACCTCTTCTCAAACTCTAAACAACGGCACTTCTTAGTTGTTACGAGCTCCGGTGCAAACCTTGATAAACTAATAAATGTGGCTTCAAACTCGGCCGCCAGTGTGTTCAACTACTTCAGCTGAGAAAATTGATCCATCAACTTCTCCCTAACGGTGGAAGGCAAAACTTATCCTAGAAGGCATCGACGAAAGCCTTCCAAGTCACTTTAATGTGCCCACGTGCATACTTCCATCATTGACCTGCATGTCCCTTCAGCTGAAAGGATGCCAAGGTCACCCTCAAACCTCCATCTTCGATGCCGAGCATCTCGAACATCTTCACCATCTGCTCCAGCCACTCATCTGCCTTCAGTAGCTCTTTGGGATCACCCAAAAACTTGTCCAAAAATGACCAGAAAAACTCTCGCTTCAAGAATGACGGCCCTGCCTCAGCTACTTCAGCATGGACTTGATTCTCAGCCCTGAGAATGTCCATAAATTCCCGCAATGCTCTAGCCATTTTGTGGGCTAAGGCGCCTATGGCTTGCTAATCAACTAGTTTGACTACATTGGCCTGACCAACCCCTTCTTCTTGCGTCAGAATCTTATTCGGTAAAGGCACCTCATGCCTTCTAGGCCTACCATGCCTACCACCACCACGTCCATGTCCTGACATCCTAATGAAGGTAACAAAGAGATTAGCACATTTACAAATGTGTGGAAGCTAAATCACTCGCGTCCTAATGCGGTGGACAATAGTAATTTACTCCACATAAATACGTAGTCACATAAACACATACGAATTTCCTTTCTAGACAACGACCGTCCCACTGCGTCGCTAGAGTTCTGATTAGAAACAGCAGTGATCAAGTGCTTTTTTAACAGGACTTCTAGAAACCCGTAGACCCAATCAATATCTTAGGAATTAAATCTCATACCCATATAATCATATAAGCATGTTATCACATAACATACCATGCATACTGATGTCTCTATCAAGCGAGACAAACCCATTGTGGTAATAATCACTTCCCACGTACCCAATGTATTCAAACCCAATACGCTCTGATACCAAGTTGTAACACTCCGAAATAAATGCAATATGCCATCCAAAATAATAAGTAAATAACATTATGACTCAAAGTATAATGCCCTTCTATTACATGAGATTCGATTGTACAAAAAGATGACACATGCGATATACATTCATAAATAGAACATCCTGAATCTACAACATGTGTTACCAAACCATAATAATATAATAAAAGCTAAACAGGTAATCATATGCCCTAAAGGCTTACATTTTTCCAAGTCAAGGCTTAGGTACATCAAAAGTGAGTTGTAAGCTCAATACAAATAAAGCCCTAGGCTTGTACAAAAGCCTTTAGCTCCATGATACCAAGTTGTAACACCCCGAAATAAATGCAATATGACATCCAAAATAATAAGTAAATAACATTATGACTCAAAGTATAATGCCCTTCTATTACATGAGATTCAATTGTACAAAAAGGTGACACATGCGATATACATTCATAAATAGAACATCCTGAATCTACAACATGTGTTACCAAACCGTAATAATATAATAAAAGCTAAACAGGTAATCATATGCCCTAAAGGTCTACATTTTTCCAAGTCAAGGCTTAAGTACATCAAAAGTGAGTTGTAAGCTCAATACAAATAAAGCTCTACGCTTGTACAAAAGTTAAATACAAAAAATAAAATAAAATAACAAAACAAAACTAAGCCTTTAGCTCCATGGTCCTCCCAAGCTAAGTTCTTGGAGGGCGCATATCACCGGCACTTGAAAATGGTTTTCCCCAAATAGGGTGAGCCAAAGTCTAGTAGAAATAATTTAACACAATATGTGAATCTTAACAAAGATATAAGTATGATATGCACATATAATGTCCGTGATAAAAATCATTTATAACTCATTTACCAAATCATGCTATGTCGAACTTATATCTCGATCCATTTTATCTCAATTCATGAGTCATTTCCATTTTATTTAGACAATCAAACTGAGGATACAACTCAGTGGGTCTCTAACCAATACAGCTATCATAAAAACACTTTTATTTGTCATTTTATGGATATTTCGTCTGCGGGAATCGGCACCTATGTATACTCGTGGTTTTCGGGACTTTCACCCTAGACACTCCGACCAACTTAATTCAATGGAGTACATCCTATTTCTTCTTCCAAACATGGAGTACAACCCCTTTCTTCTCCTAAACATTATACATTTACAATGTATTAAAAATGTGACAACACTCCATGCAAATGGGTGAGAAATTAGTTTCAATTCACCTAATTCTCATGCAATTTCTACAACAATCATAACTAGCCTCCACCGATAGCTTAAAACAAATATTTCAAAACCGATATACAATCTCCAAGAAAGATAAATTATCTAAATTCCATAGGTGAGTGGTAATACATATCCAACTTCACCATTTATATCAGCATTCATCCAATTTCATATTTTCAATACCAATTTCATTTATTTATACAAAATAAATGTTTGAGACATTTTAGGGCAAACTTCCTTTCCTTCTAAAATCTAACCCAAGTATCAAAATCAACAATTTTATTACAACACAACCTCATATTTACTCCCATAACCATTTTCAATACATCCATTTATAAACCCCTCTTTTGATTTTAACCCAAACCCTAAGTTTGTTCAAAATCCTCCAAAATCACAATATTATTTATGAAAAACAAATAGTTAAATTAAAAACCATAGAAGAATGTAGAAAATCCTTACCTCAAAGCTAGAGGACAAGCAAAGCAAGGAAGAAACTTTGATGAAGCTGAAACCCAACTATATTTGGATGAAAACGTAGCCTTTGAGATGCTCTAACTTTTTAACAAAAGCACGCGGGTAGAGAAACCACTAAATCTAGGTGAAAATGTAGAGAGAGAGAGAGAGAGAGAGAGTTTTAGAGAGAAGCTTTAGATCTAGGGTTTTTGAAATGTTTAGAGAGAGAATGAAATAAAAAAGTGATGTCAAATATCACTTTTACGAACTGAAATACGCACAGTCCGCTCGAGTGCAAGAAGTAACGCTCAAGCGTCTAGACACAATAAGTTGTTCCACTCAAGCACAAGAAGTGACTCTCGAGTATGGATTATGCACTCCTAGAAGATTTGCAGACAACAAACTAACGCTTGAGCGCAAGAAAGGCCGCTTGAGTTGAAACCACTTGAGCGCATGAATAATTGCTCGAGCATAGAGTACACTCTCTTAGTAGTTTTGCAGACTTGTAAAATTAATGAGAATTCACAAAGCCCGCTCAAGCGCAAGAAATGACGCTCAAGCAGAGGAGTAAAATTCTGGGCAACAAAAGTTTGAAAACCAAGCTACCAACCTGTTCCAAACGCAACCAATACAATCTAATAGCCAAACTCAAGGAGTGAAAAAAGGAATAAGACAAGAACAACAATACAGAATCATGAAACCTGAGCCCAGAATATCCAATGGGTCAGGTCTAAACCAAAATCGCTATAGAAATGAGAAAATATTAATTAATGACAGTGTCTCTTCCATCTCTCAGCTGAATATAGAATCAATAGTTTCAATGATTTGGTTGTTGAATCAATACTTTTAATTGAATTGTGAATGTTGGTTGGTAATAGATTTTAAGGTTTTGAAATGAATCACAAATATAGGATTTCATGAGTTACACAAAAATAAAAAATAAAAAATTGATTGCTTTCATGGCGTTTGTTGAATTGCCACAATGAATATGTTGCTATATAGTTTCGAGCTTCTTACATTTTTCATTCATATAAGTTTGATGTACTCTTTTTGTTCTTATTTTCTTTACATCAATATACTTTGTTTTCATGTACGAACTCTTATTTTCTTATCCTTTTGTTTTTTGTTAATAATTATTGTTGTTTTGGGGAAAATGAAAGGTTAGGGCTGTAAAGCCATCAAGAGTGTTAAGCATTTGCTATGTTGTTTAGTCCTTGAAAGCCTCTGTTTTATTTTGAATTATTTTAAATACTTGTTTGTTTATGGCTGTTAGGTAGGTTTGATTAATCATCTTGTTCGGAGGTCTGCTGCTTTACCATTTAGATATACTTCAAGAATTTATCTTTGAATAAAGGTATGAAGCACTCCTTCAAATTGTTGTATGGTCTTGGGTAATGAATTCTAGTTCAACTTGTTGGGCTTTCATACAGTTGTTTTTTTGGGCTTTAAGTTTGGTGCTTTCTGGTTGAGAATTCGTTCCTCATTTGCTAAAACACAAAAAATATGTATTACAAATCCATTATCAATTTATCATAAATGTGGGGATTTGTTTCATGTTCTGTAATTTGTTCTATTCATTTACAAATATTCATATCCATTCAGATTACCTCTCCAGGTTTGATTTGTAAGGTTATTTGAAATAATTTTGGTGAAGGGAAAAAAAATTGTGGACATTGACTAACTCATTTTTAAATTTTCTTAGAAAGGTGGAGTAGAGATGTTTGTTCATTTAGTGTGATTGTGAATATGTCTGTGCACACTCCAAAATTGTAATTCCTTCGCCTATTTGATGAAAAAAAAGACAGCATATTATCAATAATGTTAAAATAAATTCATTTCTTGCACCAAGAGTACTTGGTTTTATGAATGGACTTTGCCCAGGCTATATGAGTGAGGGTTACTTTTGGTAAATTTATTTTGTATTGTAGACTGAACAAATATACCACTGAAATGTTATGAATCCCTTAAATAGTTTAGTTCCATTTCTTTCCATTTTTTAATATACTTTATAACATTTTCCCAATTAGTGCTCTTTATGCAGCCAAGCTATCACATGTGGTAGCTCATGTTAGTTTTTTTGATGAATTGTTGTTTGTCTCCTTTAATTTTTCCCTATCCAATTTGTTTGTCTTTAATTCCATCCAAAGTGTCTTGTTAGTTCTTTTTATTTAATTGTAAATATATGACATATTTATAATGTGAGTATCATGACAAATAATATGCTTTCCGTTTGTAGGGTGGCCTTTTGAATTTTGTCCTATGCGATTTAACTTCACTTTAGGCAATGATGTATTTGTGTGACCAATTCTTTTCAATAAGACCATTGCACCATCTTGAAAGAAGCTTGTGGAGGTTGAAATTGGTATTCAAATTAGAGTTTTATTTGAATTTTGTGATTTTCCATATTGAGTGGAGAATTATAAAAACAAAGAGCAATATAATGGTTATATAGTACAACAATGTCGCAAATCATTCATGAACCTAGTATTTTTTAATACTCTTATTACTTTAAGTGCACATTTCTTCCTTAATCTCATTCTTGAATTTTCTTTTCTTTCACGTTTTTAATATTTTCAAAAACAGACTCAATTCTATGTTTGTAATTTGTTGCTACGTGTGTGCATGCACCTTATTTCCTTTCCTCATCTATTATTTTATGTATACCATGTGTTTGATCTTGACTCTTGCAGATGCCTATTTTTGTTGCAATTTCTTACCTTTATGTTTCTTGTGTAGTGGTGTAAGGCCTTTTGGCGTTTCACTGCTGGTTGCTAGCTTTCTTGACAAGGGTCTACAACTGTATCAGGTATGTCATTTGGAACCACATTTGATATTGACCTTAAGCGTGTTGGAGTTGCCTAGCTGATTCATTCATTTTCATTTGTGGTTGGATTACTTTCTATATTATTATATTTGGATGGATAACCAACCCAACCTTCGAAGATTTAGGGATATCTCTTATTCTAGTTTGATTATTTTTTAATGTGGGTTGGGATATTTCTAATCAAAGGCTATCCAATTTTTATTCTTCTTACACATGTGCCACTATTCAGAAATTATTTTGTAGTCAAATTGCATAAAACATAATAACCATATTATCTCAATTATTTTGATCCAAACACGCGTCTTTGTGATTTTCTTGCCTTTATTTTGCCTTCAGTCCTAAATTATCTCTAAAGAAGAGGCAAATTTTGCCTCTGAATTAATTTGTGTTTTCATTTTTTAGGTCAGAAATTGCTTGGAGAGATGCAAAATATAGTCAAAGAGATCAAGAACTTTGTACTTCAATTTTTTTTTTAAATATATTTAATCATAGTTATTTTTTTTTATTATTATTATCAATTCCTTTGTATATACTTTTGAACATTCAACTTTCATTTATGAAATATATAACGCTATTCTATTGAATATGTGGTTGTGATTCAAAGGATAATATATAATGTGTATTACATTCTTCAAATGTGTACAAAAATAATATTGATTATTCTTCAAATATGTCGTTATTAATCACATGTTTTATTAGATATTAATTATGCTTAAAATATGTGATCTAAATGTTTATCACCACATGTAAAAAATGTGATATAAATGTTTATTATCACATGTAAAAAATGTAATCTAAATATTTATTATCATACGCATAACGTGTGATGAAATCATCTTTTAATGACACTCAAAACATGTGATTAAAAATGATGACACTTTTTAATCACACTCTCAAAGATCACACTTGTGATTAAATAACATACATCACACTTTTTCTTTTCTTTTCTTTTCTTTTCTTTTCTTTTCTTTTTTTTTTTCTTTGTTTTTTTTAAATAACATACATCACATTTGTGATCTATTTATAATTTTGTAGTAGTGAATGGTTAATATCTTTTGTGGCATTGATATGACAAAACTTATTTTGAGAATATAAGGCTTGGTTTGGGAACAGGCTATTTTAGTAACTTTTTGACTTTTTACGAAAAGGTGTGCAGAAAAGTAGAGAGGTGATGTGATGTGTTTTAGTTGGCTTTTTGACTTTTTGGCTATTTTAGCTACTTCCCAAATGAGGCTTGAATTTTTTTTGTAAAATAAGTTATAAGATATTCAATCCGTTTGATTTTGAATTTTTGAACATAATTTTTTTTTAAATATTTTACCATTTTTAGTGAATTTGTTTTTATCAAATTTTAATTATTTTTTTTATTATTTATACCTCACCTAAATGCACCTAAAAAGTAAAAATATTTTTGAACAATTTTTTTTTTAAAATTCAATAAATACATAATGTATTTATTGAATTTTAAAAAAAAAATTGTTCAAAAATATTTTTACTTTTTAGGTATATTTAGGTTAGGTGCATATAAAAAGTAAAAAAAAAAAAGTAAAATAAAATATTAGAAAATTTAAAATTTTCACTAAAAACACACAAATACAAAATAAAAGAGTTCAAAAATTGTATTGAAAACTCAAAATTATACTCTGTTTGGTTTTGCATTTTCGAATACAATTTTTGATTTTTCAATTCATATTCTTTTATTTTTTAATAAATATCTTCTTTTTTAATATTTTGGTCAATTTTTTTTAAAAGTTTAGATGTATCTAATTTAGATATACTTAAAAAGTAAAATGTTTGTGAAGAAACCTTAAAAATTCTAAAAATAAAAAATAATAATAAAATGTACTAATTTTTATAATTTTCTAATATTTTTGTAGTATTTAGTGAATTTGTTTTTTAAAAATTCATAAATGTTATAATTTTTAGGTATGTATAGATAGAGTGTATCTAAAAAGTAAAATATTTTGATTAAAATTTTTCAAAAATTCATTAAAAAAATAAACAAACACGAATTAAAAAAACTCAAAAACTGTTTTTGAGAACTCTATAACTAGACAAACTTTCAAGATGGGAATATATTATCTCAAGTTGGCCATCCAACTTGAGAGAGCATTTAGGCTTGATGGGTCTATTTTGAGGCTAACCTCATTTGACCCGTTCATTTTTAAGACTCATAAAGTAGAATATTTATACAAAAAATTAAAATGATCAGACATCGGCTGCTATATATTTGAATAACGTTTGTTTTAAAAAAAAAAATGGGCGACAATTATAATTTAAAGAGTAGTTATTCATTTTTTATAATACAAATATGATTCAAACATATAGCTACTAATACTCGATCATCTTACATTTTTGTATGAATATTTTACTTAACGAGTATTAAAAAGTAAATGAATCAAATTACTGAGATCAGTCCCAAAATAGATTAAGCAAACACAAACATACTCTCAAGTTGAGATAGCGTACTTCAAAGAATTCAAACCCACTTCTAAGATATTGGAATTAGGGGTACTCACGGATCAGGTTAGGTCAGGTAACTTCTTACGGATTGGAAATATATAAGGACAAATTTCACTTTATCCCTTTACAGTTTGACCTATGTGCGAATTGTTCCTTATCACTTGGAAATAACCGCATAACCCCCCATATGGTTTATTGACTAAAACATATACTAACTTCTATTAACATAACATGCAAACTAACCTTTATATCCTCCTCTTCTTTTCCTCTTTTGAATAAACCCATATATATATATATATATATTCTTCTTCTTCCATGGCTGCCAAACTGTAAGAAATTTCACACTTCGGCAAACGACACCTAAGAGGCATACGCACCTGCACAGTAGGAAATCACTCACCCACTGTCACTATTCATAATAAGACAAATACCCATACAAATTGCCAATGGAGCACACCAAGTTCTACACTGTGGTATACATTTTTTTAATACCGAATTTCATTTATTCATATTGCATCAGCACCAATGATGTTAGTAACACACCACCTCCACCGACCCAAGCATTCTACGTCCACCTATTGAAAATTTAAACCTAATTCAGACCAGGTAACTCTAGAGTGCAAAAGAATAAAGAAGAAGCTACAGGAAGCTTGACATCATTTGGAGGGCGATAGCAGCGTGACTGATCAAAGGAGTTGATTGGGTTTCCATAGGAGATGGGATGTGTAAGGGGTTTCAGTGATGGTGTGCAAGGGCAAGGAGCTAGTGGGGTTACGGTGGATGTGGGTGGTGAAGTAGTTGGGCAGTGGGAAGCGGTTTGAGGGGATGGAAGAGAGAGAGAGAGAGAGAGAGAGAGAGAGAGAGAGAGAGAGGCAGTCATAGGGAAAGTCAGGTTGATGGAGGAGCTAGAAAAAGAAAAGAAGAAGAGAAAAGGATGAGAAGAAAAAGAAAGGAAGGAGAGAGGAGGTGCTAAAATGGTTATTAGGAAGAACGAGCATAGAGAGAAACAATAGAATGGCATTTTGTTATAAATTTGTAGATGTAGGAAGGTATTTTGGTCTTAAAAATTACCTTACTCTCCATATAAGAGCGTGACTCTCACAGCCTATCATTTAGATGGAAAATGTAATGGTGTGTTTTAGTGCATAAACTATATAAAAGTTATGGAGTTATTTTAAAATAATTAGGGGGCAATTTACACGAGTCAAATTATAAGGAGATAAAGTGAAGTTTGTCCAAAAATTAATTTGTGTCCGTTCACTTAGTTAGTAGATGTAAATTAAGTAGGCCATGCGGATTGACGGAGAGATATAGATCAATTTGGTGGTTTGGTCTTTACTATTTTATGTTTCTTTTTAAACCTTTTTTTTTTTTTCTGGGTGCAGCGGAAATAATTTAAACTATTTGACAACAATTTTTTTTTTTTTTTCTATTTTGGGCTTATTTGAGTTTAAATTTTTTTTTCTTCATTTTTTTATAATTAAAATAAAGACCAAACAATCATATTTCATAAATAGCTAATATTATTACTAAATAAAATGTATTTTTTTTAATGAACATGATATCATTTTCTTAAAAATGATTGATGGATCGGGGTCAAGTCGAATTATCTCTCATTCATTATTTATTTGAACATAAACAGATTTGAAAAATTTTCATCCGTATTCATCCATCCATACTATTGAAATTGCTTAAAAATCAATTTATTGGGTCAAGTTGGTTGTTTTTGACAAATTGATGGGTCCCGTAAACAAGTTGAGATCAACTTCTTCAGCTCTCTCTTTACCTTACTGTAATAATCCCGATCCATGATTAACGTATAATCCATGGCTAAGAATGCTAAGGTTTAAGAACAAGAACATGCGTTGATTGTGTATTTTGTATGTGTTTTGCATTCCTATCTGTTAATCGTAGGAATATCTGTTTAGAATTCTACTTTATTTTGCTAATTGAAAGCCTTGTCGGCCAACGATAATGAAATTGACTATGTTTATGTGTTATTTAGAATTTTTAGAATTTTTTGGTAAGTTTCATTATAATTTGATTCGGAATCAAATAATTAGAATAAATTTATTATTAAGTTAAATCAACTTTGCTCTAATCACAATTAATTAGCCTAAGCTAATCAAGCATATAAATAGGCCACTTATAGTTGAGTAGACTCATTCCTACCATCATCTTGAGCAACAAAACGTGAAGGAGAGAGAGAATTGGAGTGAGAGCAACAAGTTGAAAAAGACTTGGAGGATTTGACTTAGAAACTCACACAATTAGCCAACTAGAGTTCAATTAAGCATCTAAGGTAAACAATCAAGCCTATAATCTTGTAATTTAATTGGTTAGTGCATGCATTCAAAGAAATTGGGCCATGAGATGCATGAATTGAACTAAAGAAGTAGTAAAGAAAAGCATCTCATGCATGAATACATAATTCTCATAATTTTGTAAGTTGATTCTCAAGAATTCCACATGCATGTCCATATCTTGGTTTTATTTAAGGAATTCAACATGTTTTTGACCTAAACACCTCATTTGCTCATGATTTAGAAACTTAGAGCTTAAATCACTCCATGCATGTTATATTCATGTTATGTTTTCACAATTCAAGCTTGAGTTTGTATAATTGACATACTTATGGGCTTTGATTTCATGAAATAATTTTTTATTCTTTATGTTTTCCAAGTTTAGACTTGTTTTCTTAAGTTTTGGGGCCCAAGAGTTATGTTTTGAAGGGTTGAATTCGAGTTTTGAGCTAGGGCGTGCAATCTAGAAATTCCAGATTCTGCTTCTCTACTTGAGCGACGGATTCTCCGCTCGAGCGACCACTCTATGATCTTACACTTCCGCTAAAGCAACCAGAAGTTTGCTCGAGCGTGAAATGCAAGCTCCTAGAAGTTTTATGTTTTTGTAGATTGCTCGAGCGACAAGAGTTACGCTCGAGCGAGGACCTAAGTCTCATGCTCGAGTGGCCATCCAACGAAAAAATCACACAACCAATACTTTTGAAGAGTTTACAGACCGCTTGAGTGACAGAAGTTGCACTCAAGCGACCACTCACATTTTTGCATGTTCGCTCAAGCGAAGAAAGTTGCACTCGAGCAAGACCCTTGTTTTCAGCAAATTTTATTAAGTGTTTCTAAGAGTATTTTTGCATCCTCATTGCATCCTAAGCATTCCTAGGCCAAGATTAAGACACAATAATAAGGATAAAAAATAGAAACACACCAAGATAAGAAAAAACCAAGCTAATGTTTCCGGGTGTGTAATTTAATACATATTCGTTCTGTATCTGTATAGGTCACGTGCCACAAGATATCTGAATTGCCTACCCTATTTATTTACTTAGAGCCATCTGCTATTTGTGAGTAATAACTTAATAAAGCTATGTTCAAGTTAAATTATTTTTTATATATGGAATAAGATCTGTTCTATGAAATGCTATGTTTTGTACTATGAATGATTGTCCAACTTTGACAAATATTTGTGGCATTAATATTGTGATTCAAGTATGCTATCTGTACCCGGACCGGAGGTTCCTTTATGGAACTGACAAGTTGTCTGTACCCAGCTGGAGGTTCCTATATGGAGCTGACAAGTTATCCGTTCCTAGTCCGGAGGTTCCTTTATGGAACTGACAAGTTATTCGTACCCGGCCGGAGGTTTCTGTATGGAACTGACAAGTATGATCTATGATACTCTGTATATGATCTATTAGTGCTAACGGATGTACCAAAAATAATTAAGCATGAACTCTGATTTCTGTATATGCTCTGAACAAGAAAACGACTATGAATCTGTCTTCAATATGAACTCTAGTTTCTGAATTGGTTTTGGGACATCTGTAATGCCCCAAACAATATAGATATACCATTTCAATATAATAATAATCATGGCTCACAAGAGATGCCGGAAATATATTCAACATGTTCCATTACATGACTCCAATGATTTATACAAAAGTAATCTCACATGCGATTATACATTTATTGAAAACTAATACATGAATCTATAGCATGTAAAATCATTTAATCAAAACGAATAAAGGCCCTCAAGGGCTTGCAAATTCCAAGGCATAAGTCCGGTTACACAAAATGGTCTCTCGAACCCATACATGTTTAGCCCTTGGCTTTACAAAAATTTATAATCTCAACAAAGAGCCTTGTGCTCTCAAAACACATTCTTACGCCCTAATTTAGCGGGTTCACCACGCCCTTTCCTGCACCAAACCCATAGGGGTGAGCATAAAGCCCAGTAGAGAATCTTTATAAAGTATATACAGTTATGCAAACTCTTGTGTTAATGCAAATGCAAATGCCATGTGATGCCAATTTAAAGAAAGTTTCATGTACATGCTCTGAAAGATTATAAAAAAAAAAAAAAAAAAAAAAGATGTAGAAAACAATGTGATACATTCAGCTCTGAAAGATTATAAAAAAAATAAATAAAAAAATAAAAAATAAAAAAGCAGGTTTTGATCGCTGCTTGCGTTCAAGACGTCTGAGCCTATCTCCGCCGCGCGGCCTTCCTCGTCAGCACCTCCTCCAACACCTGCATATATTGCAGTGTGCTAAGCCAAACAACCCCTGTATTCAGCACGTGCGGCCTCACCTCCCACAAGTGCGACCCATCCCCCACATGTGCGACCCAGGTCCCCATACACGCGGCCCTAACTCTCCAGTCCAGAATTTTTCTCCACTCAATTCTAGGCACTTCGAACCTAGCCTTGCGCTCTCCGGAACAGGGAAAAATCAACACCGAACAAACAAGGATAAGAGTTTATATGAGAACAAATTTTCGGACAATACAAACCCCAAATCAAATAAAGGAGAATGGAGCAAAAATACACCCGGTCGTCACAAAATCATTCATGTAACTATTTACTCTGTTATTATTCGCTAGGCTCTCACTCACTATTTATTCTTATGTATGTAGGTGAGCAGGTGCGTGACCAGGATAAAGATGATGCCTGAAGAATTTTGTGTTTGTCAGCCACCTTTTTGTGCCTCTCGAGGAGGTTCCGGATTAAGTTAAGTCTTGTGGTCATGTTTTGTGAATGTTTAAGATTTTGTTTCTTTGGGTTTCTGAACAAAGATTTCTGTTTATATGTATATGGGGTGACGTGTAACTACTGTACCTTTGTGACGTCATATGTATGCTTATAAAATTTAAGATTATATGCCCCATGTATGTTTTTATATATATGCTTCCGCAGTTCCTAATCATATGTTATTCTGTTCAGAGGCCTTGGGTAATCCAAGGATTAATGGCCGGTTACGACGCTAAACCTATAGGGGCAGGTTTGGGTTGTGACACTTCCTACTTGCAACGGTGGAGATATATCGTGAGTTGATCCAACGATTCAGATTTGGACGGGAAAAGCAAATTTGGATTTGTTTTATTTTTTTTTATATTTTTAAATAGCTAAATCCGAACCATTGAATCAACTCAAAGTGCATCTCTACCATTGCAAGTAGAAAGGCAAGGAGAGAGCCCAATGAGAGGATCTCAACTCCCCGTAAACACCTTCAAAATGGAATTATATTATCATGATTGCTAAGGAAACATTGCACTCTCTACAGTCGATAGGAGCGGTGATTTTTTAATGCGTGAATGACTTGAAAATGTGATGATTTGTATCTGAGCGTCGACATGGGTTGGGGGGCATGGATGTTGCGTGATTCGTAGTTTCTTTCAGTTGAGAGAACATTTGAAACAATAATTTTAGTCCTTTCTTAAAATTGGTAGAGAAAAAACATAATATGAGGTATTGGTAATTATGAGTAAGTGAATAGAGATATTATATATACAATAATGCAATATTTATTATATTTATTATTTTATTTTTATGGGTTAATTGTTGAAAAGTTCAGGTTAATGACAATATAAAATTCAGTAGATATTTTTTATTGGTGAGAAATTCACTTTTTGTGAAGTGGTTTGGTGAGAAGTCCTTTTGTTAGTTTTGAAATATATTTTGTTTTCAATTTTACTCCTCAACTTATATGTTGGTTTTTCGTTGACTATTAGTTTAAATTTATATCTATCTATTCAAATTATTTTCTATCTATTGAAATTTTATATCTATCTGTTCAAATTTTATATCTATCTATTTAATTTTTTGACTAGTTAATCAATATTTTTGCCTTATTTGTTCAAAAATCTGTCTAAATTTTATTATCTGTTCAATTTTTTCATTTATCTGTTTAAATCTATTTATCATAATTTTATTATCTGTTCATTTTTTCTCCTAAATTCTATCTGTTAAAATTTTGATATTAGTTCAAAATTTATCTGTGCGAGATGCAATCTGTTTAAAATTCAGATATGTTGAAATATAGAGCCAAATCAAATCCTATCTGTTGAAATATAGAGCCAAAGCAACTCATATATCTGTACAAATCTAAGCCATTTTAGATCTGTTTCATGATTAACCAAAAAAAAATTTGTTAGACAACAACAACAACAACAACAAATAAAAAAAACCAAATCTAAAGAATGATGATCTATTGGACAAAAAAAAAAAAAAAAAAGATTTGGAAACTAATGCCAAGAATACATTGTCAAATATCTAACATCTTCATTCTCTAACTAATCTTAAAAATTAACATAAAATACTACAACATTTTTCACATTAGTTTTGTTTCATCATATTCTGTAGTAGTAATCATGAAAATGATGCTTGCAAATGTTATTGAAAATGTTTCTAACATGCATAACCAAATACACAGAGAAAGAAAAATGAGACAGACTAAGATGAATTTTCCCAATCGGTAAGAACAATCACAAATTCCTCATTCTCATTCTCATCTTATCCTTGCCGGCAACGAACACCTCCGGCAGCTATCCGACTTCATACGAAGTCCTTGAACACTACAAACACGCCCACATACACATATATACATATATAGCATATCTGTTATTTGAGATCAAAGGAGACCACACATCTGAAATCTGTATGGATTTGAGGCGACATTCCACCCTCCAAACCCGAGATCGACGATGAAAAACCCTAAGTACAGCGCCATAGATGTAGCGAAGAGAGAGAGAGAGAGAGAGAGAGAGAGAGCGAGGCCTGTTACTAGATTTAATATGTTGGAATCATTTCTCAAACAATATAGATCTGGCCGTGGAGCTGCGACGGACACCGTGAAGAGAGTCGAGAGTCAACGAACATCGTAAAACCTTAACTGTGGTGGTGGTTGGTAGTGGAGGCGGCGACAGTAGTGGGTGAGAGTTAGAGAAAGTCCTCTTAGCATCTAC
This sequence comes from Camellia lanceoleosa, assembly GCA_025200525.1. Lineage (NCBI taxonomy): Eukaryota > Viridiplantae > Streptophyta > Magnoliopsida > Ericales > Theaceae > Camellia > Camellia lanceoleosa. Next base: position 18,858,280 of record CM045766.1, on the reverse strand, counting down.
TTCACATTACTTGGATTACAAGTCAAGTTTGGATCAAACCATGCTCAACTTGCAGCTGTTTCTCATAGTTATTATTACCACAATGGATGTGTGTACGTATAAAAAGATGTATAAATAAAATAAACAACAAAGGAAATTAAATAATTTAGAAATTAGCTCCACGATTTAAATTTTGAATTAAATGCTTCTAGAAATTTTAAACGTCGAGGCTTGTATTGGATACAATTTTCTTAAAGTACATTTCACCCTTGCTCCAGTACTTCGAGATTTACCGGCGTCTACTTCCTAAGATGCAACAACTAACGCTTGATTTGCAGCACTACAAAATCAAGTCTAACGAACCAAAACTTTGTTGTGACTCTTTCTTTTCCTTCTTAAAAATAAATACAGAACAGATGCAGAGATAGAAGAATGAAAAAGGAAAGAATGAAGAAGAAATGATATATCAAATTCGATTGACAAACATTGCTGGAAGGCAGGCTTTTTATAAGAAACCTGGTGGGTTTTCCGAACAGGTACCAACAGGAAAAAACCTGTTCGGAACAGGAACAAATCTGTTCGGATCGAATTTGAACCTATTTAAGTGGACTTTATGAACCTGTTCGGATGTGTTTGGGTAAAGGAAAAAAAAAAAAAAACTAGACCAATTTATTTAAAATTTTGAAACCAAAATTAAAGAATAAAAAAATGAAATATAAATGTTTTTGGCCTAAAAAGATAAGTATTGGATCGGCCAAGCCCAACCTAACCTCACACCCGTACCCAAGCTCAGTCTACCCGACCGACCGAATGGATAGCAACGATGCGCGCGCGAGTGTTTATTGTTTTGGGTTCAATAGGTCTAGCTTACTTTATCCATAACTTCACCCTTCTACAAACTTGGATATCCCTTGGAACCCATCCCAAGTATCCCAAGCTAGAATATATATACCCATATAAATTCTTAAGCTTTTCTAATGTGGGATAACTACATTTCACAAATTTGTGTGAAACCCACCTAAAACCATATCCACGAACCCAAAATTGCGCGTTGAATTCTCATTCATCCGAAAATGGTTTTGAGTAATTAAATACACGATGTTATTAACTATGCAGCATTAAATATAAACCCAATGAGAAACATTAAAAATAATGCTTAGGCCCCACCTTAATTAATGCTCAAAGTTAGCAAAAAATAAGATTTTTCCAAAGCCATTTTCCAACAATAGTAGTGGCTGTGTTGGTGATCTTGTTGATGCACTTGGTGATAATCATCCAAGAACCATGGTCACAACAACGGTGGGACAGCTCTTCTTGGAGCATGGCAACAGTTGTGTTCTTCCCTTTGGTTTTGGTGTCTTATCAATCATCTTTTCACTCCTAGTGTTTAAACTTATTCAGAAATAAAGGGGTATAAATTTGGTCCGGCCCAACGCACTCGGGCTCGGGCTCGGGCTCGGGCTCGGGCTCAAGCTAGCCCATGTCGGGCCGCACAGGCTTTCGTCAAAATTCAGGCAAGGTAGAACTGGCCCACGGGCCAGAAAATTAATCCCAGGCCCAGGGATATTCGGGTCTCAGGCCGGACCGGTGGGCTTGGGCCTGGGCTCAGGCTTGGATCGGGTTTGGGCAAGCCTGAATATATATTTTTTATTTTTTTTTATTTTTTCTACCAAAATTTTATTATTTTTCACAAAAAATGACACTAGGCTTTGGATGAGCTGGGCCTTGAGTCGACCTTGAGCAACGCCACTAACTAGGCCGGGCCGGGCTGGATCCAAGCCCAAGACCAAGCCCAAGCCTAGGGTTTCTAGCCTAACGCTTAACTGGGCCGCAGGTGGATTTCAAGCCACCCACAAGTCGCGGGTCATTTTTACACCCCTAAGAATAGTACTACTACAATCATCGAAATATTCGATTATTGAAATTACTGACTTCTTATATTTTGAATTTATAATTACAAATAAATATGGAAGTACAAATGCTATGATCATGAAAAACGTATTTTAAAATTTAAATCAAAATGAAATGTATGATTTAAATAATAAATTTGCATGATGTAGACCTATTTAAAATGATTGTAATATAGAAATATATTTTTGATTATTTTTTCTATTTGAATCATTAAAGAGTAATGCTAAGGATTATGAAAAAATTTCACCTTTTAATTAGGAGGAAATATCATTTTGCCCCTCAAACTAACACGCATTTTTCAATTTGAATCCTATACTTCGATTTATTTCAATTTACTACCTGAACTTTCAGCAAATTGATCAATTTAACCTCTGCCATCACATTCCGTCTACATTGGACGAAATGTATTGATGTGGCACCAAAGTTCATTTAGAGTCATTTTACCACCCAAATATAAAAAAAAATTAAATTTAAATATTTAATAAATATTTTTTATCTCAATAATGAAAAAATTAAATTTTAAATAATATATACTTTGCAAAAAAAAATAATAAAAAAATATAAGTCCTCATTTAGAATTATCTTCAAACTATGAAGTATAAATACTTCGACAAATATGTCGTACCCATACCGGTTACTTACTGAATTTTGAAAAAAAATTCCCACTTAATTTTGAAATTACTATTAGTCGATCAATTCTATTGAAATTAATTTGGGTAATAAACTAGTTACAATTGTGTGCGCGCACACACACATAGAGTAATTAAGAAATTTTTGGCTCAATAAATTTTTGTAAGATCAACTCAAGATAATTTGAGACCTATGAAGCACAAGTGTGGGTATAAATACTAGTATTGGTACGAAATGAGTATATCGACATGGTTAAATCTACTATACAATTGACATTTAATGCCAAAAGCATAGGTATAATATAAAATTAAATATTATTATATTAAATAACTTATAAACCATAACTTAATTTTAAAACCATACTAAGTACAAAACCAAAAATGAAAAAGAAGTTCAGTAAAAATAATTTTATTTTTATAGTAGAAGAAAAATATTATTTTCGACTGAGGTGTGGCACAACTTGGATATATCTAGGTAGACCAAAAATTAAGACAGAAAATTTTGAGTATATATTTTGTGTATCCAGTATATATGCAGAAATAACATACATCGGTAAGTACCTAGTATGAATACGACATGTTTGTCGAATTATCCATACTTCATAGTGTCAAAATGATTCAAAATAAGAATTTTTATATTTATAATTATTTTTTTGCAAAGTATATATTATTTAAATTTAAATTTTTTTATTATTGAGATAAAAAATTATTTATTAAATATTTAAATTTAATTTTTTTATATTTGGGTGGCAAATTGATTTTTAAGGTATAGTTTGGTAGGTAAAATGAAATTCCAAATGAACTTTGGTGCCACGTCAGCACATTCTGTCCAATTGTAAACGGAATGTGACGGCATGGGTTAAATTGATCAATTTGTTGAAAATTCAAGTACTAAATTGAAATAAATTGAAGTATGGGGGTCAAATTGAAAAACGCGTGATAGTTTGGGGAACAAAATAATATTTCCTCTTTAATTAGTGTATGATATTATATTATATATATAATCCAAAAATGAAAAAAAATTATAAAATATTTCATAATTTTTTTTTTATTTTTTATTTTTTATTTTTATGGCCCGTAACATTACTCATCATTCAAATAGGGTCAAAATAAACTCCCACCTACTCATGGCCGACTGTTGTGACATTGTTTATTTTTTGATGATTGGAGCCAGATGAAGTTGAATTTGAGGATTAGTTTGGAAAGTGAATTTTTTTGTGATTTTGTTTTTAGATTTTTTTTTTCCTCTAAAATATAAGGAAACAATAATTACAAAAAAAAAAAAAAAAAAAGTGTAAATGTAAAGAGAATAAAAATGAATTTTTGATATTTTTAGATAATTTTTTACTTTTAAACTAATTCAATCACTTCCCAAACATAGCTTGGGTCTTCCTAACTACATGCCACCAAGCCAACTCTTTCCTTTAGTTATTGTTATTTAAATGAGATGTGCTAAAAATTCATAATTTTATACTCATAAATTCAAATACAATGATATGACAAGAGAGTTAAGTCCTATATCATTAGATGTGTAAGAGTAATTCCAATGTTGTTCTTTAATTTTTCTCTAATTAAAGTACAAAAAATAAACACCGTTTATTTTACCTTACTATTATTTTTTCTTATTTATTTTTTTATCTATCTTCTCAAACTCTACTCTTTGTTTTACCAATTTATACACAAAAATTGCTTAAAAAAGCTCCGAAAGCTCTCTAAAATATAGCTAACTTGATTATTATTTATTTTATTTTTTTTTAAATAGCTAGTGTAGTAGCTAGCTGTTCAAAGAAGGATGAGAATCGTTATAATAGACCACATGCCTCTTTTAAAAAGCCCGTTGGAAATGTTTTAACAAATAAAAAATTAACACATATCATACTATATCATTATGAATTAAAGAAAAATGTTTGAGACTCTTGATAAGGTCCCTCACAATTTCACCCACAATGACGTGAAATAACGGTGTCAACTTTTGATTTATCATACACTCAATTATGTAGGAGAATACTTCCTTGCTACATCATTGTAAGTGTATTTGGAGATTTCAAATATGGGTCTCTAACATTACTCGTAAATCAAATTGTGAGATCTTTATGAAGGTCTCAAATATTTTTCTATTTGAATAGTCTATTTAAGTAATGAAATGAATGTGGAGATTTTCGTATATATTTAAAATTAAAGGGTCAAGTTCAGTAATTAGGGATAATTACAACGAAACCACACAAAAAAAAAAAACAAACAAACAAACAAACAAACAAAAGAACCTAGAGTTTAACTCTCGTAAAAAAATAAAATCTGAGTTTTTAATTTTGTCAATTTAAATTTTAATATTTTAATTTTTTTCAATCTAAACTATTTGTCTATTTTCAATTACTAAAATTCAAGAAAAACTGTATTTTAATCATTAAATTCAATGCAGTAAAATGTTTAAAATATCAATTTTCATTAAATTAATGACTAAAATATCTATTTTTTCATCGATTTTACTTAACAAAAATTGGCAAATTGTTCAAATTGAAACAAAATCAAAGGTTCAGGATTTAAATTGACAAAATAAGAAAGTATTTATGTTGTTATAAATAAGAATTTAATTTATAATTAAATTGACAAAATAAGAATTTTTATATTTATAATTATTTTTTTGCAAAGTATATATTATTTTAATTTTAATTTTTTTATTATTGAGATAAAAAAAATTATTTATTAAATATTTAAATTTAATTTTTTTTATATTTGGGTGGCAAATTGATTTTTAAGGTATAGTTTGGTGGGTAAAATGAAATTTCAAATGAACTTTAGTGCCACGTTAGCACATTCCGCCCAATTATAAATGGAATGTGATGGCAGAGGTTAAATTGATCAATTTGTTGAAAATTCAAGTACTAAATTGAAATTAATCAAAGTATGGGGGTCAAATTGAAAAACGCGTGATAGTTTGGGGAGCAAAATAATATTTCCTCTTTAATTAGTGTATGGTATTATATTACATATATAATCCAAAAATCACAAAATTTTATAAAATATTTCATAATTTTTTAAGGAAAATGCTTTGGACCCCAGTGGGGTGCTGGGGGTCCTTGCTGATTGGCTGGAAAACAATTTTTTTTTTTTTGTTTTTTTTGGACTTCAGCCACTGGCAGTGTGCCATGTGGCATTAGGGGGGGGTGCTGAGGGTGCCTAGTAATTGGGGGTCTGCAGCATCACTCTTTTTTTAATTTTTTATTTTTATGGCCCGTAACATTACTCATCATTCAAATAGGGTCAAAATAAACTCCCACCTACTCATGGCCGACTGTTGTGACATTACTGATGATTGGAGCCAGATGAAGTTGAATTTGAGGATTAGTTTGAAAGTGAATTTTTTTGTGATTTTGTTTTTAGGTTTTTTTTTCCCTCTAAAATATAAGGTAAAATAATTACAAAAAAAAAGGTGTAAATGTAAAGAGAATAAAAATGAATCTTTGATATTTTTAGATAATTTTTTACTTTTAAACTAATTCAATCACTTCCCAAACATAGCTTGGGTCTTCCTAACTACATGCCACCAAGCCAACTCTTTCTTTTAGTTATTGTTATTTAAATGAGATGTGCTAAAAATTCATAATTTTATACTCATAAATTCACTTACAATGATATGACAAGAGAGTTAAGTCCTATATCATTAAGTGTGTAAGTAATTCCAATGTTATTTGTCACAATCCAAACTCGCCCCTATGGGTTTAGCACTGTAACTGGCCAGTAATCCGTGATTACCAAAGGCCTGCTGAACAATAAAGACAGTAATACAGAGTACAGGGACTGGCGGAAGCCAAAACAGTAATAGAAGATGTCCAATAAGCTGTGATAGTCTGTATGCAAAAAAACTTTTCATACATATGCATATTCAGAACCAAAACAGTATAGTACATGCATCATATACAGACATCAGGTTAGAGACCGAATCCCTACCATAACAGTACAGTACAAGTCTATACAGTATTACAAAACAAAGGCAAAAAAAGGGGAAATCTAAAACACCCCAAAACAGCCTTGGCTTGAACAGGTCTGGAACCTCGAAGTGAGGTACAAAGGTTGGTTTTGACAAAACGGGAGCTTAGCCTGACGCTCCTAGCAACGGTCCGGTGCCTGAACACCTACATATATATATGAGCAGTAAGCTAAAGCCCAGTGAATAACATATGCGTAAAGAGATTGAAAATGAATATCCTTTCAGTATTGAAAACAGTCATTTATCAGTATATCAGTCATTCAGTTTGTGGCTCATATTTCATGCCATAACAGTCATTTAGAAACTATAATAGTCATATGTGGTACATCCAATAGCAAAACAGTACAATAGGTCTTAACAGACCGAGCAGTTAGTTGATGGCCATCATATCAGTAAACAGTAGTGGTTCCAAACATAGGAACCGACAGAGATCTCTGTGGCAGTAACAGTACAGTACAATAACAGTAAATTACTATGGATGCCACGAATACAGTTCACAAATATGACAAACATTCATTCAGTAAGAAATATCATTTTAGAAAGAAGTACAGTTATTCATTCAGAAAATATTCATGATTAAACATATCTTTACAACATTGTTACTCACAGAGCACTGGACTACAGATAGGCTAGAGCGTCCCCGGATGCCAACCCTATAGTTACAGAATGAACACACACTAAGTTATACACTTGGGTTTAATAACTTAACCCCTAACTTGACTCGGTGTGATTCTACATCAATATCCTCATTAAAATGCCTTAAACTAGACCTATGAATGCCTAGGATGAAATGAGGATGTAAAGATGTACTTTAAAACACTTTTCAAAATTTTCAAAAAACAGGGGTCTCACTCGAGTGTGGATTTCTACGCTCGAGCGAACATGCACACAAAGGAGCTCCGCTCGAGCGTGACTTTCCTCGCTCGAGTGGACTGCAAAAGTACTGGATATATGAAATTCACGCTCGATGGGCGCTCAACCTCCGCTCGAGCGAGAGACATAAGTCCTCGCTCGAGCGTGCATTCCATCGCTCAAGCGGACTGTAAACACATGCAAAGTACTGGATACACGCATTTCACGCTTGAGCGTTATTTTCCCCGCTCTAGCGAACTTCATGAACCCAAAGTGTACGCTCGAGCGTGAAGTCCTACGCTCGAGCGTGGGTCCAAAATCTGAAATTTCCAAATTTAAACCTCAAGCTCAAAACTCAACTTTAAAGCATCAAATTCGATCCTTTTGGGCTAATTTTTCTGAAAAACACTTGTAAACTCATAATATGACATATTTCAAAGATCAATTTGAGAAATCAAAGCCCAAAGGTAATTCAATTAAACACAATTTCAAAGAAGTTTTCATGAACATAATGAACATATGACATGCATGAATTCTAGTGAATTCTAATGCCTCAAAACATTATCCAAAGCAGGATTAAACTCCAAACCATGATGAACTCATGGACTAGAACAAGAATGTAAACTTGCATGCAAGATTTCATGAAAATCAACTTCAAAATGCAAGAATATGTACATGCATGCATGATTTCCAACTCAATTCAACATATTAAGCTAATTCTTGACTTAGATCACTAATTAACCATGGACCATGCAAGAACTAACTTGAATTCACAAACAAGGAGGTAAATTTTCTACCTTAATTCTCCAATTTTAAATGTAGAAGCTTAATATGTAAGGAATCCTTCAATCTCCTAAGCCTCCAAGCCAATTTTAGATGAAATCAAGCTTTCTCCTAACTCCCTCTCTTTCTCTCAGTTAAGACTTGAGGAAAAGGATGAAATGACCTCACAATTAAGTCCAAACAACAATGTATGAAATGGCCACTCAATGGCATTTTGGTAATTAAGCCAACTAATGTAATTTAACATTATTTAATTCAATTCAATCATACCAAATCAAATTTCAACTAAATTTACCATAAAATCACATTAATTCTAATTAACACAAAACACTAATCGGTTCCGAATTCGGCCGCCGGTAAGGCCTTCAATTTACAGTTCGAAACTTAAAACATGAACAGATAAATCAATGACAAATAGATAGAAATGCATTTAGCATAACACATTCATGCGATCAATTTAGGATTTCATCCTAATCAGTTACTTATCATGTTCAGTTACAGTTTAGCAGTAATCAGTGGTGAGGGTTGTCACATTATTCTTAATTTTTCGCTAATTAAAGTACAAAAAATGAACACTGTTTATTTTACCTTACTATTATTTTTTCTTATTTATTTTTTTATCTATGTTCTCAAACACTACTCTTTATTTTGCCAATTTATACACAAAAATTGCTTTAAAAAGCTCTGAAAGCTCTCTAAAATATAGCTAACTTGATTATTAGTTATTTATTTATTTTTTTAAATAGCTAGTGTAGTAGCTAGCTGTTCAAAGGAGGATGAGAATCGTTATAATAGACCACATGCCTCTTTTAAAAAGCCCGTTGGAAATGTTTTAACAAATAAAAAATTAACACATATCATACTACATCATTATGAATTAAAGAAAAATGTTTGAGACTCTTGATAAGATCCCTCACAATTTCACCCACAATGACGTGAAATAATAGTGTCAACTTTTGATTTATCATACACTCAATTATGTAGGAGACTACTTCCTTGCTACATCATTGTAAGTGTATTTGGAGATTTCAAATATGGGTCTCGAACATTACTCGTAAATCAAATTGTGAGAACTTATGAAAGTCTCAAACATTTTCCTATTTGAATAGTCTATTTAAGTAATGAAATGAATGTGGAAATTTTCGTATATATTTAAAATTAAGGGGTCAAGTTCAGTAATTTAGGGATAATTATAACGAAACCACACACAAAACAAACAAACAAACAAACAAACCTAGAGTTTAACTCTCCTAAAAAAACAAAATCTGAGCTTTTAATTTTGTCAATTTAAATTTTAATATTTTGATTTTTTTTCAATATAAACTATTTGTCTATTTTCAATTACTAAAATTCAAGAAAAATGGTATTTTAGTCATTAAATTCAATATAGTAAAATGTTTAAAATATCAATTTTCATTAAGTTAATGACTAAAATATCTATTTTTTTATCGATTTTACTTAACAAAAATTAGCAAATTGTTCAAATTGAAACCAAATCAAAGGTTCAAGATTTAAATTGACAAAATAAAAAAGTATTTATTTTGTTATAAAAGTCAAACCTTGATTTTTTTTTTTTTTGGTTATAATTTTCTCATAAGTTTAATATATCTTACGAATCTACCATACTATTTAATATGGTCCTAAAAATTTATTTATTAGTGACCATAGTCACCCAATTAAATTGTACCAATAAAAATGGAAAAAAAAATTGTTGAGAACTCAATTTCTAAAGGTAAGTATATGGCATTAGATTCAAGAATTATTTTGTTTTGATTATAAGGCTATATGGTTAATGAAATTGTTAGTGAGAAGAATAAATTATTATTTTGAAAGATAATTTTTTTTCATTTTTACCAATTGTCATCAAATCACTGGTTGCTAAAAAAGTTGTCACAGGAAGCCACCACTGATGACTGATGGTGGCAGCCAAAAATGAGTGGGGTGGTTATAATATGGATAGATAAGTATATTAAGTGAATAGATAGTTAATACGTAAATAAATAAGTGGATGATATGTGAATAGATAGATAACACTAGATAGATAGCTGAACGCATATGTAACATGGGTAAATAGTTGTACCATCTTTCAAATTATTATTAGTCGTATTGTCCAAAAAGATTGAGGCTATTATCTCAAAAATTTCAAAATTAGATTTATGGCCAAATACCCTAAAAAAATCGCATTAACCAATAATAGGTTAAAACTCATTTCCCTAAAAAATCGATTGGTTCATACATTTGGGAGTATGAACAAAACACATAAATAATGGCCATAAAATATCGTATTTGATTGGTTAAAATAATAAAAATATAAAATTATGTTTATTTTACACCATGAGTTATGTGCTAACGTAACAGTACCGCTACATATTCAGATATTTTATCTAGAATTTTATAAATAAAAAAAAATAATCAACTTATAATCTAGATTCACTCTATATATGTATTTTGCACTACACAAATTCAATTTTTATTATATAATCTTATTTTGAGTAAAAAATTAGAAACCTTTTATGAGTTGACAGAATTATTGGGTACATAAAAGAAGTCACAGAGACAAAAAAAATTTGTTAAGGGGCCAAATTATGTACAATAAAAATTGACTTCAAAATTTATTTTATCACATTATTACAAAAGTTTTGTACGTGTGTTATATTAAGTATACAAATTAAACATCATTCTTAAATTTGCAAAGAATATTTTCAATCAATAGACATTTATAAAATAAAAAGTATCAAAACAAGAATATAAATTTCTATTACATTTTATGTAAAATATAAGATCAAAAAATAATTACTTTCTACATTGATAGTAGTAACTAAAACTAATTAAGGCCATAATTGAAGGTTATTTTGGTCATAATCAAAATCATCATAATGAATCGTAATGAATACCACTTTGAAACATAATCAAAATGTTAGAATGAGATGTAACTAATTTTGATTTTTTAAAATTTGTTAACCCTATCAAAATACTAGAATGAGATGTAACTAATTTTGATTTTTTTAAATTTGTTAACCCTATCACCATAATGGCCTATAACCAAACACCACAATAATTTGTAATTAACATTCATTTAAGAGAAAAATTGGTGATAAATCCAATTTAAAGAGAGTATAAAACATTAGATCGAGTGAATATTTTTTGTTGGTGAAAAATTCACACTTTGTGAAATAATTTGGTAAAAAGTCCTAAAAGACATTTTGTTTTCAATTTTACCCCTTGACTTTTTTTATCTATTTGACTTTTTGTTGACTATCTATTCAAAAAAATTTCTATCTGTTCAAATTCTTTGTTTATCTGCTCAAATATTGTCTATCTGTTTAATTTTTTTAACTATCTATTCAATTTTTTTTAACTATTTGTTTGATTTTTTTCCCTTAAAATCTATCTATTTGTTCAATTTTTCTCATATGTTAAAATAACAATTTCTTATCTATTACTCAAATTTGAAAGCCCATTTTTCCTATCTGTTTGAAATTCATCTACCACTAACACTCAAATATTACACAAAAATTTACAAACTATTATTATCTATTCAAATTTTGAACAGATATAATTTTGAACAGCTTTATCCTATATCTGTTCAAAATTTGAACCAAATCTCACTTATCTGTTCAAAATTTGTCCTATTTCTATTTCATCATCATCAACATAGATATCCATTGATACATCACAAAGAAAAAGGAGAGAGTGAGAGAACTAAGAATGAGGGGATCAAACACAACATATTTGTGAAGAAAAAAATAAAAAATAAATAAAAATAAATAAATAAATAAATCATTTGGAGTACCCGTGCGATGAGTGAAACAAAATAATAATGAATGTTTCTCTATTTGTACCTCTAGCCAACTGTAGTCTCTCTCTCTCTCTCTCTCTCTATATATATATATATATATATTATAGGTCTGTTCAACAACAAATCTATTTAGATATGAGCCATTACAGATCTGTTCCATCATCAATAACAACAACAACGCCAACCCAAGGGTGGTTGGCATTGTGGTTAAGCCTTGGGGTTTAAGCCCCAAGGTCATGAGTTCAATTCCCTCCCAATCTTCTGGGCGAAGCACAGTTGATTAAGAGGTTGGACCTCAAGTTGTCTAATCAGCACTTGGTGTGGGTTCAATACTCTCCCGCTATGCGAGTCCTGACTTAAGCGGAGCTTGGCTTGGGAGGTCGGGACAAGTTCCCAGGTTATAGTCTCCTCGCTCGGAACGGTTAACAGGACACCCTGATAGTCTCTACAAGGAACGCTGCCTTGGACTTGCAGGAGGGTAGGGAAAATTTTCCTGTAACCAAAATAAATAAATAAATAACAACAACAACAACCAGAAACGTAACTCCAACGAGATCTAGAATAAAAAAAAAAAAAAACTATTAGAATAGATAATAAATACAACAGATTCTTGTTGTTTGTTCCTCGAGAAAACACGACAGATACATAGAGAGAGAGAGAGAATGAAGGGGCAGATTTGAGAGAAGGACTAGGATGGACTCAGATCGGGGTTTCGATACACAGAGATAGCACCAAACCTAAGAGATGGGAGAGAAAGAGAAGAGATCGAAGCTAAGCTATTCTGCTGCTGTGTCAGGACCAAGTGTTTTCTCTCTGCATCTCTATCTCTCTCTCTCCCTCTCACACACACACACACACACACACACACACACACAACACACACACACACACAAATCCACTCATCCAGCACCATCGCTTGCTGTCTCTACATTCTGGCGCAACCGAGGTGGAAATCGTGTTTGTCGTCGTCACACACCACTATGTCTGGGAACGTACATCGAGGTTCAGACGGCGATGCTGGGTGGTCATGGAAAGTTTGGCCGACGGCAAAGGAAGAGAGAGGGTTAGAGTTTAGAGGGAGAGAGAATATAATAAAAAATAAATTACGGTATGAACAATGCCTCGATAAACAGATGAATTACTGTAGTAAAATCAAATAAATGAAGGCTATAGAGAGTCTCGTAGAGCTGAAATTCACAGCTTTTCCTCAATATAATAATTTCAAAATCATTGTAGAGAGACTGATGCAGATGTTCTACCAAGTCTTTGAGACAAAAGCTAGACAGTCAATTATAAAAAGTTGGGGTGCAAGTTATGAAGTCACGACCTATATAAGGATTAATAAATGGACATTTACACATAAATCTTAATTTATGAACTTATATTCCATTAAGTCTTTTATTAATGAATTTATACTCTATTGAATCCTAAGTAAAAAATTTTAAACCTTCAAATCCCATTAAATTTTTTTATAGTCGAAATTGCCCTTTAAATATTGATTATTGATCATTTATGATTATCTATAAAGGAACATAATGATTTAACATTTATTTTGATTTTAAAAATTTTAAAACATTAACTTTCAAATTGAAAAAACTAAAAAAAAAAAAATTTGTTACAAAAAAACTAAAAAATTGAAAAAAGTGAATTATTTTTATGTAAAACTAAAAATTTTGTGTCTATAAAAAAACATGATGATGGAACATTAATATGCAAAATTAAAAAAATAATAATAATAATAATAATAATGAAAAAATTAATAATATTCTCAATTTTAAAATTAAAAAAAAAAATTGATAATGTTCTCAATTTTATTAGATAGTTAAATCAAACAAATAAATAGAATGACGAAAACATTTAATCTTATACTCTGTTTTTTTTTCCCCCTATTAGTTACTGAAACAATTATCTGGAATATTACTATGCAAAATTGATAATATTCTTAGTTTTAAAAATTAAAAAAAAATTGATAATATTATCAATTTTACTAAATAAGACTTACTGGTTCAAAAATCTTAAATAAGACCTAAACTACTATATCATTTATAAATAAAACTTTTAGGTAATTAACTCATTAAATCATCATTCAACAAAGTTTTACATTTCAAGGATCATGTGGAACTCTCATGGCCACTTACACACTATTATTTACAAACAAGAGTGGCAAGGCTGAGCGAAACGAAATGAAAGAGTACGGAACGCAGCAACATTGCTTCGAAAAAATAATATAAAAATAATTTAGAAACTAAGCATAACTTTTCATTGTAAAATTTTAAACTCCAACAGCATGCAGAGGCAAATCCAATCATAAAATGAATAAGTTACAAATACACTCTTGAAATTTGTTTAAAATACGAACTACCCCTTATAATTTAAAAAATTATAAATACATCCCCGTTAGAATTTTTTATTTAATAGAATTAATTAAAAAAATAAAATTTCTAACTGTTCATCTATACAATAATAAAATTATCTGAATTATTAATTGAAATAAAATTTTAACATTATTAAAAATTGTTGATTAATTTAATAATTTATTAATAAAATAACTTATTTGTTATGAAATTAAAAATCTTAGAGAGCATAACGTAATTTCCAGAATCACAAAAAATTATTTATGTTCTCAAAAAAAAAAATTATTTATAATTTAAGTAAACCTCAGGAGGTTTGTTTGTAATTTTTCCCAAAAATAAATAAACAAAATCCTAAAGCTAAGTACGACTATCTGTTAAAATATCAGATTCCTACTTTCAACACAGGCTAGGTGAAGTTAGAAGTGAAAGCTTGTGAGCATTTGAACAAGTCCGAAATTGTAAACACCAGGTGGATACAAGTATAAACCCTCACCTGGTTAATCGTCACATCAACGTTAGCCACTCTGCAACTCTCATTCCTTCTAAAAAAATAAAAAATAAAAAATAAAAAGAATCAAAGATAAATCAAAATCTACTGGAAGCATGAGTACATATAAACAAACAAATATATAGACGAACGGAGGCTACCAATATTTACTTCAAGGATTCAAGTCCCTACAACTGAATGACTGAAAATTAACACCGCTTGATGAAGCCCTATCTTTTACTTAATAACTGTGGATACGGGAAATGCATCAGAACTCCGTCCAAAAGAAAACTAAGGGAAATGCAAGATGTACTTTCCGAAAATCATTGAACTTCTCAGACGGAGAAACAAGAGATAAGGCTCAATGGGTCACATGTAAAGGTTCAATTATCTACATTTTTACTTTCCTTGAAGAACGTAGTTAACCACATAAAACATATAGAATGGAGCAGGTTTGATATAATAAAACCTGATGCTGGCCTGATATTGATCAGGCCTTAAATTGATTCTGCAACTATCCTTTTGGACATTGTACCTGAAATACATATCAGTTTGGGCAGGATGACCAGTATGCGAGAAAAAAGCTAGGAACTAAAAATCCTTGAATTTGGCCAAAGCATCCTGATGGTTCAGCCTTTCCTCTTGAAGCTCCTTACCTAAATTTTCTGTTTTGGCACGCAAAAGATTCACTTCAGTTTGCAACTACTCTGCACATGTTTCAAGAGACTTGAATGACTCGGCCATACATTTCAGCTGTGTCTCAGCCAAGCTGTTCCACTTTTGAGCAGATGCCAATTGTGATTTAACTTCTGCCAGAAGCTGCTCTGCTCCCTGTAGCTGAGCCTTGGTGCTTTCCAGATCCAAAACCATGTTATCTTTTTCTAGTTTCAACTGTTCAAACTCCTCAAGCGAGCATTTCCATGATGTAGCATTTGATTCAAAGGTTGAAATGAAACTTCCTTCATGAGGAATGTCAGGATCAGGAGTGGAATCAGAAAAGTGAGCACAACCATTTGAATATCTGTCTTCTGATGTGTCCCAACCCAAGCCACCTTATTTTCAGGTAAAGCGACCTTTTCTATGTAATAAGAACAATTAGTTTCTGCTTCATTATTCTTATAGCCCAGGACATTAAAGTGAATTTCACTGGCTTTAATCAAAACACAAGAAAGGTCAAGAGCAAAATCAAGCAAACTTATTTTGCTGTTAATAACCTTATCGGAGGCAGCAGAGAACTTCTGAATTTTTTGGCTCAGTACATCCCCATCAGGAGATGTTCCTGGACAGCTGTAGCTTCATTCCCCATAACCAATACAAAGTCATGAATCCAAGATACAGCAGCTACCAATTCTTCATTAATGGAACTATCTTTGGACAAAGACATTTCCTTCTCTTCGGTTCCTTCAGTCCCCTCAAAGCAAGCCTGCCTATCAAAAGTGGCATCAGAGCAGTGACTTTCCATGAAAACACAACACATCTGACGTCGTCCAAAATCTTTTTCATGTCAGCATCCTTGGACTCAAACAACATAGAGATTTGCATTTGGAATTTCATCAAGGGCAGTGGATCAATATCAGGTTGTGGATCTGGTACTGGCAATTCCGAATTAGACTCATGATTTGCCGACGAATCCAACTCAGGCTGTTCTTTAGAATGGAAATGTGGGTTGATTGTAGTATCTTGGTTCGCCATTCAGATCTCATATTATTTGAAATATCTGAACCAGAGATGGCTCCATTTGAATCATTTGATGCCAATTTCTCCATCTCCAGGAAGTCATCCATAAGCTCCAGGTGATTTTCTTTTTCAGCCTTGTTAGATTTCTCGATGTTCTTTCCCTTGAAATGGGAGATCTCAGAGATTGATGTTGCAGCCCAAGAACCAGCACAACTTCTCTCATTGTCATTTCCATTTTCAGACATGGTGGTGAAGCTTGGGGGACTGATAGCATTTTGACTGAGGGAACCTTCAGTGGGGATCTGAAGACTAGATTTTGATGGACTTTTTTGTTGATTATTAGCATGCAGTTGTGATTCTAAAATTTGAAGCTTGCTGACTGTCTTAGCATAAATATTCCTGGAAGCTTGCAATTCACTAGTACACATTGCCAAAGCTTTTTTCAACATCTTTGTTTCTTCTTACATTGCCAAAAGACGTTCTGTGAGAAAATCATTCTCTTTATAGAATTTTGGTACACTATCAAGGGAAAAGTCAGGCAATTGGGGTGGGTGTGGACTAGGAGGCTTTAGAAGAGACCTCCTTACTCGAGTTTCACCGTAATCCCGGCCCAAGTTCTCTACTTCTAACTTCATTTGAGCCAGTGCTGCAGGACCTGGCAACTTCTTCCGCACAAGACCATGCAATCTTTGGCACTTTGCTTCCAGCTTAGCTATTTTCTTCACTCATTCCAGATGCTGCTTGTTGGCTACTTCTGCAGATCTTACACACATTCTTTTCCTCACTGCTGTAACCATTCCGATTTGCCCTTAACTGTAAGCTATTAGCTACAAGTCGATGTACAGCATCACCTACATGCCAGCCAGAAATGCTTACAGGGGGATCTTGCCTGAAAGGAGAAAGCCCAAAACAACAATTCTTTTTAGAATATTAAGACAACAGTGTCAAGTATCCACCAAGAGTAGAATAAATCAATTAAAAATTGGCACTTGAATGAAAAGACAATCTAGTATACCTTCGATTTTCCCATGGCTTCCTTCCATTATCCTCGTGCCACAAAGCTGGATCAGGTTTTAGATCCCCTATCTCAACCGACTAAAAACAGACAATAAAAAAGACAACAGAATTTGAGCTTATTTATACAGCTTAAGGTAATATCACAAGGTAAAAATGTCCAGCACCAGCCATGCCACATGCCCATTCCAATAGAAAACAAATAATAGCTTCCAATAGAATACAAATAATAACCTAGATCTGATAACCTCAAATTATAAGCCCACAGCTCACTATGTGGAACATTTCAGTGCCTATATGACAGCTTTACACCACAGTTATGCTTCTAATGTACATGAGAAATGTGGAAACTAAGCAACCAGAACAACCATGAACATCATTGGTTAACAGAATTGCACAAACCAAATCCAGGGTAGCTAAAAGGTTTCAATGGTTTCCATAATTGAAGTTGCTAATTTCAGCTTATTCAGAACCCCTGGGCTAGTTGCTAATTTCCAATCACTACAGGATATTGCATCAAGGGTCAACTTTGCATCCTTATCTATTGGCGTTAGCTATGGATGAATTAATTAAACACATTCAAGAAGATTCTAATACCGATCACTCATCTAGTCCATAAGCCTTCAACAAATTCCAGAGGCTTCTCTGCACTTCCATATGTTGTGAACCATTTCAACTATCATTGTTATTTCAAATTGAAGCTAAATATTAGTTCCTGTCTAGCCTCTACACTTATTGTATGCAGCAAAGTTTTTAAAGGCGAATGCGTACCTCGAGACGTTTTACCTCTCATGAGGCAAGACGTAAGCCTCAGGGCGTTGAGCCATAAGCATTTCAAATTTCAAATTTTAATATTTAGTGAATAAATTAAATATTTTAAAATAGTAAAAAAATAAAAACAAAATTAAATATAAAAGTGTAAATACTTTTCGCTTTAATGCGTTGAACATTTTACTACATAGAAGGAAGTTTTCCTTCACTGAAAGTAAAATTGATATTCTTAACTTCAGTGATTGAACTTCTCACTTGATCATTAACTGTGTTTTTTCTTGATTGATTATTTACTTAATTTTTCCTGTAAAATATAGTTGCAAAAATGGTTTCTTTTTATTTTTTTATATTTAAACAATCCAATAGACTAAGTTTAACAAAAGCCCAAAGCAACCTCTGCATGTGCATACTCCTCACATGTTTATACTCAAAAAGCGTACAAAGCGCACCTAAGGTGCATGTCTCAAACTATGATGCGCAAGCCTTTGGAGAGTAATGCTTAAAAATCAAAGCCTTGATGCGTTTTACCTTAGCCTCAAGGCAAGGCGAGCATCGAGGCGAGCCTCAGGAAAGCCTTTTAAAACTCTGGTATGCAGTAAATAGTATACAAAATTCGGGAACCTTGCAATAGAAGAGTGAACTTAAGAAAATGCAACATGCATCCTTGAAGAAAATGTGACAATCTTTGTCAGTTGCTACTTGAAATCATGGCATTTAAACTTTGAAAGATTACTTACCTTCAAATGAGGCTTGCACAATTAGCCCAACAAAAAAGTTACAATGGCTTATCTTACCAACACTGTGTTAACATCTCATAGGCATAACATCAACAATTTACTGGACACAACAATCTACATTATCACTGTTAATGTGCAATGGTTACTCAAATGATGAATGCAGCATTAAGGAGTTGGCTAATCTTCAGATATAGGTACACTGCTTCAAGCCTCAGCAATTACAGAATGATAAAGATTCAATGCAGCAATATGAACCTTCAAATCCCATTTGTCAGAGTGAAAACATTGAACTCAAACTTGCTTACAGATGACAAAATGAGATAATTCAATAACCAGAGTTAAACCAGGAGAAGCAAAACAACAGGGCAATTTTTTGTTGAGTTGGTATCAAAAGAAACATCCTTAACCACTCTCATCTACATGCCCATATGCTATTTACTTTGCAAGAGCCAACTTTTCCTTATACAATTTCAATAGCTCAAGAGCTTCTTCCCCATGACAGTTGACAACCTTTTTTAGGAACCACTTTTCAGGTTTCTTCAACATAGTTGTCAAGTTAAAACTGTTGTTCTTAATCAAACCTTTCGACAACAATACTTGATACACTGCACACCTTGGAACAATCCTCTTTTCTAAGCTAAAACCAATAAGTATTGTACTTCTTGCAAGAAATGAAGAATCCCACCCATTTTATTGAAAAAAAAATTCCATCACTCATGATCTTATGCTCTGATGTCACCATACACCACGGATTCTTCTCAAAAGCCACAAGAATCTCATCCTCAGGCCAACCCCACTTTTTAATTTATTACTTTCTTATATTTTCCTATACTTGGTCTCCAAGTATTCTTGTTGACCAAGACTAGTACTACCCTAGTTAATTAGTTCCTTTTATATTACTTGGTATCCAGGTATGCTTGGTGACCAAGACTTTGTCTAGTATATATAGTTATGTAAGCCTAGAGGCAAAGGCATTCTCTATCAATATAATTTTCAAGTTACTCTATTTTGCTTGTGGATTCAAGAGTCTTCGTCCACTAGAACGATATCTAGTTTCATGCGTATTCCGTTGTGTCAAGTGGTATCAAAGCCAGGTTTTGCCTAGCTCAATGGCACAAGACAGAGATGTAAACACGAACCCTACTGACAATAATCGTGAGATCAATGCTTTGTGGGAAGCATTTGAGAGACAATGGCAGTTAGATGAGATTCGTGACATGATTGCGGGGTTGACTCTCAACGCCAACAACAGACCACTAGCGGTTGACAAGGCACATGCTGAGGGAGTTGCCCAAGGCCAACCAATTAACCAAGACAAAGTTCGCACCACAGGAATTGCCCGAGACCATCTTGTCCAAAACAACTTGAGACCTTAGTTGCACGAAATGGGAGTGGGAGTGAGGAAGCGTGAACTAATAGAAGTTTCTTAGGTTGGGAGTGCCTCGGGAAGCGATAATATATATATATATATTTTTTTTTTAATACACATTAATTATTTTATTTATTTATTATATTTTTTAAATTATGTGTTATTGTTAATTTATTTTTATTTTATTTTACATATATGTGTGTTTTTTTTATTAATATGTATAATATATACTCATATATATATATATTATATTTGTATGTGTTAATGTTTTTTTTATGTAAATATATTATAAAGATTATGTATATTAATATTTTTATTTTTTTTATTATATATTTATATGTATGCATATGATATATATATTAAATAATAATGTGTTAATGTTTTTTATTTTTTGTATTTTTTAAATATATATATTTATTTAAAGATTTTATATGTTTTATCTTATATATATTTTACTTATATATTAGGTATATATCGTGACAAAAGGCCAGAGAGAGAGAGAGAGCGCGCGAGTGAGAGAAGGTAGAGACAATGGCAGAGGAGACAATGACGATCAGCGAGGAGACGATCTGCGAGAGAGAGAGAGAGAGAGACGATCTACCAGAGAGAGGCGAACTACGACAGAGATGAAAAACACACACACAGAGAGAGAGAGAGAGACGATCTACCAGAGAGAGGCGAACTACGACAGAGATGAAAAACACACACACAGAGAGAGAGAGAGAGAAAGAGAGAGACGAACTGTAATAGAGACAAAAGACACACACAGAGAGAGAGACGACCTTCGAAGTGACGAAAGAAGAAGAAAAAACGAAGCAAAGGACATCCCAGACACAACCTTCAGGTTCTTCTTCACCTTCTTTCTCCTCTCTTTGTTGACCAACAAGCTAAGGTTTTTGTTCTTCTTCACCAACGATCCCATCTTGGACAAGATCGCGTTTCTCTCTCTACAGAAACGCGATTCCTACATGTTTCTTTCTAAGAAACTCGGAATCATGTTTCTTACGAAGATTCGTCACCTATTAGCACGATTCCTGCAACTAAGCTTGAGACGTCCATGCCAGTATCAATCAAACAGTGAAGGGTTCAAGCTAGAGGTTGAGGAGGTGCGCGGAGGTCATCAACCAAGGAAACAACAACAATGGATCGATGACTACCAGTTGAAGATTGATATTCCTCAATTTAATGAAAATCTACATATTGAAGATTTCTTGGATTGGATCTCCGAAGCTAAACAGTTCTTTGAGATGATAGAGGTTTCAGAGTCGGATAGAGAAACTAGTTGCATACAAATTAAAGGGAGACGCTGCCTATGAAGCATGGACACTCCAAAATTAGTGTCGTGGCGGTGTCCGACACGCGGACACGCTGGGGACACGTACATGACACGCCAGATGGCGTGTATCTTTAATTTAATGTTTTTTTTGGAAGGGGACACGACGGGGACACGCATGTCCACATCTGGACACGCTATAGGACACAACAGGGCTCTTTTTTGAATTTGTTATATGTATTTGGGGTCAAGTGTAATATTTAAAAAGTAAAAACTGAGGGTGAAGAAATATAGTGAACCTACGAAGACCTTCTGAGTAGAAGCCCTCTCTCTCTCAGTCGATCGAAGCCCTCGTCTCAGTCGAAGCCCTCTCTCTCTCTCTCTCTCTCTCTCTCTCTCTCTCTCTGTGGTCTGTTTTCGACTTCGAAGGTAAACACTGATTTATATTTTTATTTTTTTTATATGTTTATATATATATATATATATGTAAGAGTTAGACTGATTTTTATTTCTTTATATATAAATTTATATATATGTAAGATTTGTTTTTTTTTTTTTTTATGTTTATATATCTAAAAGTAAAACTGTAGTTTTTAAAAAAAAAAAAATTAATTATAGGTTTATATATATATACAGTATGTAAATTCTTTTTTCTTTTTTTTTAATCCTTCTAATGTTAATGTTAATTAATAGGAAAAAAATCTAGGTAAAATAAAATAAAATAAATTAATTAGAACGCATTATCAAAATTAAAGGGACACGCCATCAAAATTGCGTACAAGGGTCCAAATCTGTGTTTGACTACACTGCGGAGTTTTCTCAAATTTCATATCACAACAATCTGAATGAAACAAAAGGACAACGAGTAGCCAGATATCTCAATGGGTTGAAGCAAACCATTCGAGAGAAGATTGGTTTGATAGTTTTGTGGACCGTGGACAAAGCACACAATATGGCTCTCAAAGTTTAAGTTATTGGAGCGCAAAGCAACATATTCAGGGTATCAACGGACAACTACGAATTCTTCTTTTTCTACCTCTAAAAAAGGAAAAAGGGTCCAAACGTCAACTGCTACAAACAAACCCAAGGGTGTTGGTGGCGGAGGCAATAACCAGGTGACTAGTTCAATGGCTAGAGAAGCTCCTAAAAATCCTAACCCTTATGCCAGGCCGACAATGGACAAGTGCTATAGGTGTGGCAAACCCAGCCACCGTTCCAATGTTTGTCCAGAGCGAAGGCCGGTCAACCTAGTGGAAGAAGATGACTTTGGAGCTGATGAAGGCACAGAAGATGATGATCATGATCTATATGATGGGGCTAAGTTTGCCATGGAGGATGGAGAACGAGTCAACTGTGTGGTCCAACAAAAGACGGAGGATTTTAATCAGCACCATAATATTTTTCGATCATCATGTTCAGTCAAACCAAAAAGTATGTGATTTGATTGTTAATAGTGGGAGTTGCGAGAACTTTGTTGCGAAGACTTTGGCGGAACATTCGAAACTACAAACCGAGCCACATCCCAATCTTTACAACATTGGTTGGATCAAGAAAGGCCTGACAACGAAGGTAACTAAAATTCGCGGAGTTTCTCTTTCCATTAGCAAGCATTATAAAGATGTCGTTTGGGATGTGATTGATATGGATGCTAGTCATATACTTTTAGGTTTGTACTTGTGCTCTAATTGTCTTAAGAATTCCATATATTCAGTTTATGGTGGTTTCCAGGATGATCAGGCTTGCACATTTTTTTTAATGAACATACATATTGGTTTACATTACCCACTTGCATCACATTCCTTCACATCCAATCTTGACCTTTTTGATGGGTTTGCGAGACTAACAAACCCACCCAGCTAATAGGTTATGGTCTAACACTATGTTCAAGTAATAACGGAGCTTGGTCCCTCGTCCAATAACATGCTTGCTAAATGGTGGACTGTATACCATGAAGCATGGACATGCCAAAATGGAAGCTGTGGCAGTGTCGGATACGGGGACATGTACGGGACATGCCAGATGGCGTGTCTCCTTAATTTAATTTATTTTTTTGCAAGGGACACGGCGAAGACCTGGCAGGGACATGCGTGTCCAAATATGGACATGCATTGGGACACGGACACACATTGGGACACAATCGGCGAGAAGAGTAAACGAAAAAGAGGAGTACAAACCTAGTCTAATATTGAAACATTGTGTCTTTGTGCTCCCTCTAAACCTTGGTTGAATGCATCTCCATCATTATTTGTTATTATCTTTCTTATTTCCATTACCTTGCTTCACCATGAAATAAGCAGACACGCACAAGGGTTAATCACAAAAGCAAAGATGCAAATCTGTACAAGAAGATGCCTTATATATTGAAACAGAATGCAGAAATAAAAATAATAAATAAACTACTAACAAGAGGAATGTTAATGACAAGCAGAGAACATGACAAGACAAAACCTTCTTCGGAAATATAACCCTAGAAAGTGGTCGAGTGATATGTTTGTGAGCATCTGGAAGTCTATATATGGCGCATCTGGATGGTGAATAGGGAAAAAGTAAACACAATGTAACAGCTCAAAATAAAAAAAAGTGAATTCAACTAATCTAATACAAAATTATTTTGATTGCATGTAAGCTTAAATGACTTGATTGTCTATAATATCGTCCAGTCCAGAAACTAGTGACCGGAAAATTGGGGGGCAAGGATCTCTAGCACAACGGGCTATAAATAAAATCAGAAAATAGTTCAAACAGATTTTAAATTTATTTTTAGCATGGAAACGGTTAAACATGAAAATATTCAAGTGACTAGCAAAAAAGATATATATTTATAAAGTCCACCATTTAGCAATGACGTTATTGGACAAGGGACCAAACTTCGTTATTACTTGAATATAGTGTTAGACCATAACCTATTAACTGGGTGGGTTTGTTGGTCTCGCAAACCCATCAAAAAGGTCAAGATTGGATGTGATGCAAGTGGGTAATGTAAACCAATAGGTATGTTCATCAAAAAAAAATGTGCAATCCTGACCATCTTGGAAATCACCATAAACTTAAAACATGGAATTATTAAGACAATTACAGCACAAGTACAAACCTAACTCAACAACAAAAAAAAATTTTGTCTGGAATATAGTCATGACATTAGGAGATAGTCAAGCAAATATTTAGGACAAGATTAGAGTAAGATGATTGTACCAGGAAAGCAATGCTTGTTGTGCAAACACACAAGACAGACCAATCACATATCTCTTTATACTTCCCTTCTAAGGTAAGTCATGGTTGAAGCTAATGTACACAGTTTGAAGTCTCAAGCCTAGGTGCTTAGCGAAACTCTCCTAGCATCTCCCAGTCTGTAGAAGTACCTACCTAGCATTTCAGTTTTGCGCTTGCTTGTTCACCTTCTTCATCGATTGCAAACAAAACCAACAAATACTATTTCCTTCTCTTTCTCTGCAAAATAATGACCCATTTCGAGATTTATACATTTCCCAATCCTCCTTGTGCAATGTTTGGCTTTTATGAAAGAAAAATAAGAGAGAGAGAGAGAGCTCAATATCCCCAAATGTGATAACATTGCCTTTAATACCTTTGATACTTATAGAGGCGAGGCTGCTCATATCTTTTGTGATCACCGATAACTGCAAAAGATGGAAAGCAATTTATCCCTATGACTCTGACGTAGCTTCTGTTGCGTGGGATGTATGCATAGCTACCTATACCCCACTTCTTCCCCAAAGAATTTTTTATCAGCCAGACGGGATCTCCATTATAAGTCCCCTTGCCTACAAGACAACTCACATGACATTCCACCAGTGGATGGTTGACAAGATCTAATTCATCACTCAACTTCATCACATCAAGCCTGTGCAAAAAACGAGGTGGCTTGTACACACCCTACATATAAAAATAAATTACAATAGCATGAAATTACAAGTTATTTCAAAATTATTCAAATAAAACATTTTCATATTTAGTAGTTTACACCCATTTATAACAATCGGAAGACTCATGGCAGGCTATATAAACAGTGATGGGGTGATACTGGAGAATTCTTGACATCTCATCCTCATTTCCAGCTTCAATCCCGTAATATCCAACGATAAAAATTCTCAGCCTATGAAACTACAAAAATTATAAACATCACAAATGCAATATATATTTTTTTTTTCAGCAAAAATAAACTTTAATAATAATAATCAAGAAACAATACAAATGATTATCATCAATAAAGGGAGGGTAAATGCAAAAGAGCATCACTGCAAAACTAAATGATCCCAACTAGGTTGACACCGAAATAGCTTGCCTAATCATTTGCTAGTACAACCCAAAATTGGTGTCACCAACCAACAAGTACAATACACAAAACAAAAAGAAAGCCAAAAGTGAAACAAAGGATAAACTAACAAGCAACCAGTATAATAGCCAAAAAACCCAAGTAATACACATGGCTGCTAGCAAAATATCATCCCACATCCCCTGCAATTAACATCCCACAAAAGTCCAGCATTCCTCCTTTCTCAGCTTTCACCAGATGCAGCCTCCTCCCAAACAAATCAGACCAATAACCCAAGCTCCTTAACCAACAATCCAATTCACAAGAATCATTTGTAATCACCATAGTTGCCAAACCCACAGTTTCCACCTTCATTTCAACATTCCTGACTTAACCACCTCGGTTCCAACACCTTCTCACCTGGTGTATATTTGAAACAACCTCACTTATAGAGTAAAAGCACCCAACATTATGTGATTTCAACTAGATGGCTAATCCTACTTTGATAAAGGGATATAAACTACTAAATACGAAAATGTTTATTTGAATAATTTTGAAATAACTTGTAATTAAATGTTATTGTAATTTATCTTTATAAGTACAGTGTATACAAGCCACCCCATTTTTTACACAGGCTTGATGTGATGAAGCTGAATGATGAATTAGATCTTGTCAACCATCCACTGGTGAAACGTCATGTGAGTTGTCTTATAGGCAAGGGGACTTACAATGGAGAACCCGTCTAGCTGATAAAAAATTCTTGGGGGAAGACGTGAGGTATAGGTGGCTATGCATACATCCCACGCAACGGAAGCTACGCCGGAGTCTTAGGGATAAATTGCTTTCCATCTTTTCCAATTATCGGTGATAACAAAAGATATGAGAAGCCTCACCTCTATAAGTATCAAAGACATTAAAGGCAATGTTATCACATTTGGGGATATTGAGCTCTCTCTCTCTCTCTTATTTTTCTTTGATAAAAGCCAAACACCGCACAAGGAGGATTGGGAAATGCATAAATCTTGAAATGGCTCATTATTTTGCAAATAAAGAGAAAGAAATAGTATTTGTTGGTTATGTTTGCAATCGATGAATAAGGTGAACAAGCAAGCAGAAAACTGAAATGTTGGGTTGGTACTTCTATAGACTGGGAGATGCCTGGAGAATTTCCCTAAGCACCTAGGCTTGAGACTTAAAACTGTGTACATTAGCTTCAACCATGACTCACCTTAGGAGTGAAGTATACAGAGATATGTGATTGGTCCGTGTCACAAATGACATTGGATAATGGTGTGGTGGTAATGTGGCCTGTCTTGTGTGTGTTTGACCAACAAGCACTGCTCTCCTTGTACAATCATCTTACTCTAATCTTGTCCCAAATATTTTCTTGACTATATCCTAATGTCATGACTACATTCCAGACAAAAAATTGTTTGTTGCTGAGTCATGTCAGTACTTGTGCTATAATTGTCTTAATAATTCCATGTATTCAATTTATGGTGATTTCTAGGATGGTCAGGATTGCACATTTTTTTTTAATGAACATACATATTGGTTTACATTACCCATTTGCATCACATTCCTTCATATCCAATATTGACCTTTTTGATGGGTTAGCAAGACCAACAAACCCACCCAACTAATAGGTTATGGTCTAACAAATGTTCAAGTAATAACAGAGCTTGGTCCCTCGTCCAATAACATCCTTGTTAAATGGTGGACTTTATACCATGAAGCATGCACACGCCAAAATGGAAGCTGTGGCAGTGTTGGATATGGGAACACGTACGGGACATGCCAGATAGCGTGTCCCCTTAATTTAATTTATTTGTTTGCAAGGGCCAAGGCGAAGACATGGCGGGGACAAACGTGTCCAAATCTGGACACGCCATGGGACACAGTCGGCGAGAAGAGTAAACGAAAGAGAAAAGGAGTACAAACCTGGTCTAATATTGAAACATTGTGAGTCTTTGTGCTCCCACCAAACCTTGGTCGAATGCATCTCCTTCATTATTTGTTATTATCTTTCTTATTTCCATTACCTTGCATAACCATGAAATAAGCAGACACGCATAAGGGTTAATCACAAAAGCAAAGATGCATATCTATATAAGTAGATGCCTTATATATTGAAACAGAATGCAGAAATAAAAATAAATAAACTACTAACGAGAGGAATGATAATGACAAGCAGAGAACATGACAAGATAAAACCTTCTTCGGGAATATAACCCTAGCAGGTGGTCAAGTGATATGTTTGTGAGCATCTAGAAGTCTGTATATAGCGCATCTAGATGGTGAATAGGAAAAAAGTAAACACAATGTAACTGCTCAAGATAAAAAAAGGGGATTCAATTAATCCAATACAAAATTATTTTGATTGCATGTAAGCTTAGATGACTTGATTGTCAATAATACCGTCCATTCCAGAAACTGGTGACCGGAAAATTGGGGGGCAAGGATCTCCAACACAACGGGCTATATAACCATTCATCCAACCATTGTATGTAGCCCTAAATAAAATCAGGATATAGTTTAAACAGATTTTAAATTTATTTTTAGCATGGGAAAGGCTAAACATGAAAATATTCCGGTGACTAGCAAACAAGATATATATCTATAAAGTCCACCATTTAGCAATGATGTTATTGGACGAGGGACCAAGCTCTGTTATTACTTGAACATATGTTGGACCATAACTTATTAACTGGGTGGGTTTGTTGGTCTCGCAAATCCATCAAAAAGGTCAAGATTGGAGGTGATGCAAGTGGGTAATGTAAACCACTAGGTATGTTCATTAAAAAAAATGTGCAATCCTGACCATCTCGGAAACCACCATAAACTGAATATATGGAATTATTAAGACAATTACAGCAAACCTAACTCAGCAACAAACAATTTTTTGTCTGGAATATAGTCATGACATTAGGAGATAGTCAAGAAAATATTTGGGACAAGATTAGAGTAAGATAATTGTACAAAGAAAGCAGTGCTGCTTGTGCAAACACACACAAAACAGGCCACATCAACACCATGCCATGCAAACACACACAAAACAGGCCACATCAGCACCATGCCATTATCTAGTGTCATTTGTGACACATGTACCAATCACATATCTCTGTATACTTCCCTTCTAAGTTGAGTCATGGTTGAAGCTAATGTACACAGTTTGAAGCCTTGGTGCTTAGCGAAACTCTCTAGACATCTCCCAGTCTGTAGAAATACTTACCCAACATTTCAGTTTTCTGCTTGCTTGTTCACCTTCTTCATTGATTGCAAACATATCAACACATACTATTTCCTTCTCTTTCTTTGCAAAATAATGACTCATTTCAAGATTTATACATTTCCAATCCTCCTTGGGCAGTGTTTGGCTTTTATGAAAGAAAAATAAGAGAGAGAGCTCAATATCCCCAAATGTGATAACATTGTCTTTAAAACCTTTGATACTTATAGAGGCGAGGCTTCTCACATCTTTTGTGATCACCGATAACTAGAAAAGATGGAAAGCAATTTATCCCTATGACTCTGGCGTAGCTTCCGTTGCGTGGGATGTATGCATAGCCACCTATACCCCACTTCTTCCCCAAGAATTTTTTTATCAGCCAGACGGGTTCTCCATTGTAAGTCCCCTTGCCTACAAGACAAATCACATGGCATTCCACCAGTGGATGGTTGACAAGATCTAATTCATCACTTAGCTTCATCACATCAAGCCCGTGTAAAAAACGGGGTGGCTTGTACACACCCTACATATAAAAATAAATTACAATAACACTTAATTACAAGTTATTTCAAAATTATTCAAATAAAACATTTTCTTATTTTGTAGTTTATACCCCTTTATAGCAATCGAAAGATTCATGGTCGGCTATATAAACCGTGATCGAGTGATACTGGAGAATTGTTGACATCTCATCCTCATTTCCGGCTACAATCCCGTAATATCCAATGATAAAAACTCTCAGACTATGAAACTACAAAAATTATAAACAGCATAAATGCAATGTATATATATTTTATCAACAAAAATAAACTTTAATAATAATAATCAAGAAATAATACAAATGATTATCATCAATAAAAGAAGGGTAAGTGCAAAAGAGCATCACAACAAAACTAAACGATACCAACTAGGTTGACACCGAAATAGCTTGCCCAATCATTTGCTAGCACAACCCAAAAATATTGTCACCACCCAACAAGTACAATACGCAAAACAAAAAGAAAGCCAAAAGTGAAACAATGGATAAACTAACAAGCAACCAGTGTAACAGCCAAAAAACCCCAAGTAATCCACATGGCTGCTAACAAAATACCAACCCACATCCCCTGCAATTAACATCCCACATAAATCAAGCATTCCTCCTTTATCAGCTTCCACCCGATGCAGCCTTCTCCTAAACAAATCAGATCAATAACCCAAGCTCCTTAACCAACCATCCAATTCACAAGATACCAACAATACAATTCACAAGAATCATTTGTAATCACCACAGCTGCCAGACCCACAGTTTCCACCTTCATTTCAACAGTCGTGACTTAACCACCTCGGTTCTAGCACCTTCTCACCAGGTGTATATTTGAAACAATCTCATTTATAGAGTAAAAGCACCCAACATTATGTGATTTCAACTAGATGGCTAATCCCACTTTGATAAACTCCCTCAATGCCTCCCAACTTTGGTTGAGTATCGAAGTCAGATTAGCCATCTGGTTGAAATCACATAATGTTGGGTGCTTTTACTCTATAAATAAGATTGTTTCAAATATACACCAGGTGAGAAGGTGCGGGAACCGAGGTGATTAAGTCAGGACTGCTGAAATGAAGGTGGAAATTGTGGGTCTGGCAGCTGTGGTGATTACAAATGATTCTTGTGAATTGGATTGTTGGTATCTAGTGAATTGGATCGTTGGTTAAGGAGCTTGGGTTATTGATCTGATTTGTTTGGGAGAAGGTTGCATCTGGTGGAAGCTGAGAAAGGAGGAATGCTTGACTGCTGTGGAATGTTAATTGCAGGGATGTGAGTTGGTATTTTGCTAGCAGCCATGTGTGGGGTTTTTTGGCTGTTATACTGGTTGCTTGTTAGTTTGTCCTTCGTTTCACTTTTGGCTTTCTTTTTGTTTTGCGTATTGCACTTGTCTTGTTTGTTGGTGACACCAATTTTGGGTTGTGCTAGCAAATAATTGGGCAAGCTATTTCGGTGTCAACCTAGTTGGGATCGTTTAGTTTTGTTGTGATACTCTTTTGCACTTACCATCCCTTTATTGATGATAATCATTTGTATTGTTCCTTGATTATTATTATTAAAGTTTATTTTTGCTGATAAAAATTATACATATATTGTATTTATGATATTTATAATTTTTTGTAGTTTCATAGTCCGAGAGTTTTTATCGATGGATATTACGGGATTGAAGCCGAAAATGAGGATGAGACGTCAAGAATTCTCCAATATCACCCGATCACTGTTTATATAGCCTGCCATGAGTCTTTCGATCGTCATAAGGGGATATAAACTACTAAATACAAAAATGTTTTATTTGCATAATTTTGAAATAGCTCGTGATTAAATGTTATTGTAATTTATTTTTATATGTAGGGTGTGTACAAGCCACCCTATTTTTTACACGGACCTGATATGATGAAGCTGAGTAACGAATTAGATCTTGTCAACCATCCACTTGTGGAATGTAAAGGGACTTACAATGGAGAACCCGTCTGGCTGATAAAAAATTCTTAGGGGAAGAAGTGGGTTATAGGTGGCTATGCATACATCCCATGCAATGGAAGCTACGCCGAAGTCATGGAGATAAATTGCTTTCCATCTTTCCAGTTATTGGTGATCACAAAAGATATGAGAAGCCTAGCCTCTATAAGTATCAGAGGTATCAAAGCCAATGTAATCACGTTTGGGGATATTGAGCTCTCTCTCTCTATCTTATTTTTCTTTCATAAAATCCAAACACCGTACAAGGAGGATTGGAAATGTATAAATCTTGAAATGGGTCATTATTTTGCAAAGAAAGAGAAAGAAATAGTATTTGTTGGTTGTGTTTGCAATCGATGAAGAAGGTGAACAACCAAGCAGAAAACTGAAATGCTGGGTAGGTACTTCTACAGACTGGGAGATGTCTGGAGAATTTCCCTAGGCACCTAGTCTTGAGACTTAAAACTGTGTGCATTAGCTTCAACCATGACTTACCTTAGAAGGGAAGTATACAGAGATATGTGATTGGTCCATGTGTCACAAATGACACTGGATAATGGCATGGTGCTAATGTGGCCTGTCTTGTGTGTTTTTGCACATGCAGCACTACTTTCCATGCACAATCATCTTACTCTAATCTTGTCCCAAATATTTTTTTAACTATCTCCTAATGTCATGACTATATTCCAGACAAAAAATTATTTGTTGCTGAGTTAGGTTTGTACTTGTGCTATAATTGTCATAATAATTCCATGTATTCAGTTTATGGTGGTTTCCAGGACGGTCAAGATTGCACATTTTTTTTTAACGAACATACATATTGGTTTACATTACCCACTTGCATCACATTCCTCACATCCAATCTTGACCTTTTTGATGGGTTAGCGAGACTAACAAACCCACCCAGCTAATAGGTTATGGTCAAACACCATGTTAGAGTAATAATGGAGCTTGGTCCCTCGTCCAATAACATCATTGCTAAATGGTGGACTTTATACTATGAACTATGGACACGCCAAAATGGAAGTCGTGGCGGTGTCGGATACAAGGATACGTACGAGACACGCCAGATGGCATGTCCCCCTTAATTTATTTTTTTGCAAGGGACACAGCTAAGACATGGTGGGGACACGCGTGTCCAAATCTAGACACGCCATGGGACACGATCTGCGAGAAGAGTGAACAAAAGAGGAGTACAAACCTGGTCAGCGACTTCAATTTGGACGACTTCCACCGTAAGCCTCACTCTCTCTCTTGTTCTCATGACTTCGATCTCAAGCCAATCGACCTCCATCCTGTCCATTTCGACTAGCGATAGCCCTTCGACTTTGACAATCCAATCCACTTTGACCAGCTATAGCCCCCTTCGACTTCGACAATCCAGAGCCCTTCGACTCCTCAGAGCTCTCTCTCTCTCTCTCTCTCGCCTTCTCTCTCTCTCTCGCGATCGCGATTGATTGCTTTCTCTCTTGCTTTTGTCTCCCTCTCTCTCTCTCTGTCGTGTCATTTTTATCTTCTTAGTTCATATATATATATAATACATATTAATAAAAAAATAAAATAAAATAAACACATGTAAAATAAAATAAAAAAATTATTTGGAACACATTATTTAAAAAATATAATGAACAAATAAATAAATAAATAAAATAATTAATGTGTATTAAAATAAAAATATTTATAAAAAAATTAAAAAAATTTGTTGTGTCCCCTGCCGTGTCCGTGTCCCCATTTTTTAAAAATTGTCGTGTCCCGTGTCCGTGTCTGTGTCCATGCTTCATAGGATGTAGGACGGAGAACAAAAGAGAAATATGGACATATTTCCACTCAAACTTCATCTGGAATCTTAGATAACCTCTGTGTCTCTTTATTCATCATCACCCAGACATTGCAACCAACCAAAGTCACCACAATAATAAAAAATAATAATAATCCTTGTTAGTCAATAAGTGATTTAATTTAATTTTCAGAATATGTTATTCTTAACAAACTAAAATTCCAGAGTATCCAGTAAGTAGTCATAAAAGATTAACAATAGCTAAACAATAAAACATGTAAAAGAACATATTAAAACTATAGCGAAAATGTAGAATCCTGATCAAAATCTCCAAATAAAAATGCTACAGCAGCAGACCATTACAAGTCTTCAAGATAAGTGAGCGCAAAAGACCTTACAAAATCCATTGGTGTATAAAACCTCCCAACAAAGTAGGACAACTATGTACAGTCATCAATAATAATTTGAAAAAACATAATAATAAATTAGCTTGAACTCTCTGGTGTCAATTACATGCTCACAACAGTAGCAATAGCAGAGTAATATTATTTTAATCAACTACAAAAAAACAAACAAAACCAAACAAAATACTTAAAAGACCTTGGATTCATTATGGCATTTTTTGCAATCAAATATTTTGTCACAAGGTGCTCTGATCTTGCATCGTCCTCTTTAATATGAGCACCTGACATTTATCTATCCACACACATATATAAAGGTCAATTCAATCTAAAAATTTAAGAGGGTAAGAGGATCATTAATTGCATTTTAAGTAGTCATATGTCGTATAAGAGCAATGCTACACTTGACATTTGGATTGAGCATTGATTGCAAGGGGCACACTTCATTATCATTATTGATATAACAATTTATAGTTCATCTGTTATATATATGCATCTTCAAAATTCCAAGATTGATAGCACATGCACAAATAATCAACTCAATAGAGCAACTCATTCAGAATATTATTCTGTTAAAAATTGAAGTTCACGTTTACATTTTGACCGAACAAAATCTAATCTATCGAATGTAGGAAAACAGAAAAATCCATTATAACATCCAATGACTTTTTACTTAAAAATACTCAATTTGCCACGAGAAATTTTACAATCAAACTTGAAAAAACATATTTCAGAGCTTAAAGAACTGAGAAATATAAACATACTGTTCAACAGCATACACAAAGACACATTATCGGAAGCAACTCACTTCTAAATGCAGTCAACAAAAAATTTATACAACATTATTTGTGAATTCTCTTCCAAATAATGACACAAATGCATCAGCTTACCTGTTGCAATTTGCCAAAAGTGAAATTTATCCATGAGAATAGATAGCAGAATGCATAGGTGTCACCTTAAAAATTCGAGTAAAAATCTGTTTCCATACCAACAACACCTGTATTTATGTCCAATAAAATCATAAGTAAAGCCGAAAAAACATTTATATATTAAATTTAAATAAAAATTGACCAGAAGTGCATAGTAAACATCAATAAAGCTTTTAGAAAGTAAACAAAGAGAAAAAATGAATATAGCCATAACCATATCATTCAAAGTCATAAATTTGAAATACAACTTAGACCTTAAATTGAATAAAGAAGGCAATTACCACTTCAGTGGCACACAATATATAACAAATGTTTTGTTTTATTTTTACTTATTTGAATTGCATACGCATCGCGTGTGCCAACCGTTAGTGTGTGTGTATATATAGGGAGTAGAAGGTTACCTTTAAAAGAAGAAATTTCTGACAACCACATTACAACAAAAACTTTGAAATTATGTGAACCTAAATAGACCAACAAGCCAACTAAAAATTTGAAAATACAAAAGAAACAAAAAAATAGTCAAGCTAATGCAATCATCAATATTCTTTCTCTTAGATCTACCCATGAAAAATTAAAAATAAAAATAAAAACAAAAAAAAAACACAATAATAAGAAGAAGAGAACAACACTCAACGGATTCATAACTAATCATTCTACTCATCAATTTACCAAGGTCACTTTAATTGTTCTCAAACTCAAATAGACCAAAAAAAAAAACCCTCGCAATTTGGTGAGCAAATCTATCTATCCACAAAACATTATATTAAGGTCTTGTTTGGGAACCTTTGCTTTTAGCCACATCATTCTCTCTATTTTTTTGCACGTATTTTCGTAAAAACCAAACAACCACTAAAAAAGTTAATTTCCAAACAGCCCCTAGAATTATGGAATACTAAATACCATATACGGTAACCTTAGAACTTAATATATATACATGACAAGACCCATTACAATGAAGGAGAAACAGAGCACCTCAATCACTACCCCAAAAAAATAAAAATTTCCCATAATGCCCAAATAAGTAAATATCTGTACAAATTACAAATTTTAAACTTTGTAAACTCATCACCCAAAATCAAACAAAAATTTTAAGCCTTTAACTCACAAACTAGGAAGCACAAGCACGGGTACGAGTACGGTACGGGTACGCCGATACGGCAAAACCCCAAAAAAGTATGATACGGGTACGGCTGCAGTACACCGGTATTTTTTTTTTTTTTTTTTATAATTATGGTTAAAGGATCCAACCAACAAATTAAAATTAAATATCAAAACTAAAAAGAGAACTACAAAATTAAAAGAGAACCACTTCCTAATTCCCCCTTTTTGACTAATTTTGTAGCATAGCCCCAAAGAGGAGCATTTTCATCTCCGGATTGATCAATGGAAGGAGCAGAAGAAGCACTTGCAGATGAACCTAAACTGCTTGATGAACTCATTTTCCTATAATTTAAAACCATTAAGCATTAAAAATAATATTTGTGAAATCTCACTTTGACATGTTATGCACTGTGAATCTGTGATCATAATTGATTTCAGTGACAAGTATGACAAGAACAAGGACACTACAACACCTTTCAATCTGACTCCCATATTGACCTACAAAGCATCTCTCAATTTAGTTCACGGAAGACAATGAAACAATAACCTATCATGTCCACCCACAACATCAAGCATTGCAATGAAATTAACCAATGTGGAAACAGACAGATAACTTAACTGAACTCAAAACCAATGGTTATGCATCACAAATTAAATCCCTCCCCCTCAAAATAAACTGCTACGCAAGAGAATTTAAGGTGTCAAGGGATTTTAATTTGTCATCAAGCTTTACAACCAATATCATATTGCACATATATATGACATATATCAGAACAAAAATAAAAAAAATAAAAAAATGACAGATCTTAGTTCAACAAATCTGGACAGATTTTAGTTCAAAAATTTGGACATATATCAGAAAAAAAAAATAAAGACAGATCTTAGTACAACAAATCTGGACAGATTTTAGTTCAAAAATCTGGACATATATCAGAAAAAAAAAAAAATAAGGATAGATCTTAGTTCAACAAATCTGGACAGATTTTAGTTAAAAAATCTGGACATATGTCAGAAAAAATAAAAAAATAAAAAGAGAGTTCAAGAAAAATGAAGAAGAAGATGAAGGATCAAAGACAGAGAAAACCAAAGAGGCGAAGAAACAGCACAAAAATCTGGAAAAAAAAATGAAAGAAAGAGGATAAAGAATCGAAGAAGAAAAGGGGAAAGAATCGAAGATGAACTTACCTCTTCAATCGCACCTTCGAATGAGAGAATCAATCAGCGGCACCTTCGATTAAACCTTTCAATCGCACTTTCGAAGTGTTCTTCAGACTCTCTTGGGAGTATTTCTGGAAGGAGATGATCGAATAGACATGGAACCCTAGCACCTTCGAAGTTCTTCAGCCTTGGAGTATTTCGGAAGGAAGGAGCCGAGATGATCGAATGATAGAGAGAATAAAGAACCCTAATTTTATTTGGTTTTATGTTTTATTTATTACAAAAAGAACCCCAGATTTTTATATAATTCTTTAAAATAGACATAAAAAATTGCTTCGGTACCCTTTAATTTATAAAAAATCTCATTTTTTACTCCGGAGTACCCAAAACGTACCCATGGCATACCTGTCAATATACTAACCGTATAAAATGTACCCGGTGCGTTTTTGGCGTACCCAATATGCGTGTAGTCGTACCGATACACGTACCCTCACCCGGGAAGTACTCGGTACTTGTACGGCAACATTTTTGGAGTACCCGTGCTTCATAGCTTACAAATATAGCAAACATTCAATCGCCAAGGTAATGCAATGATAAACATTGAAAACATCCATTAGTAATAATGACTACATATAGTCCCCCTAACCCAAAAAAAAAAAAAATTGTTTATGAATATCCAAGAACTGCACCAATTTCTATGCAGCCATATTGGTTTACACACGCCGATTTGAGAGAATTCAAGGGTCAATTGCAAGAGTTACAAGATAAAGGATTTATCCGTTCTAGTACTTTATCGTGGGGAGTTCTAGCCTTGTTAGCCCAAAAAAGACGGATTTTTGAGACTTTGCGCCAACTATAGGAAGTTGAATCGGATCATAATGAAAAACAAGCATCAAATGTCAAGAATCAATTATTTGTTTGACCAGTTAAAAGGTTCGATATGTTTCTCAAAGATAAACTTGAGACTAGGATTCTTATCAATTGAGAGTCAACTAAGAAGACATCGTTAAGATTGCATTTCCCACTCAATATGGACACTATGACTTTGCAGTGATGTCTTTTGTCTAACCAAAGCCCCTGCAACATTTATGGACTTAATGAATTCAGATCTTTCAAGCTTACTTTGATAGATTTGTGGTGGTGCATATCAATGACATTCTTGTATACTCACCTATCGAAGAAGAGCACGAAGATCATTGGAGGATGGCCTTATAGCTTTTGAGGGTATATCATTTTTATGGCAAGTACGAGAAATGCGACTTCTGGTTGTCAAAAGTGAAGTTCTTGGGGCATGTAGTATCGCGAGATAGTGTGCCAATAGAACCCAAAAATATTGAGGTAGTGATGTGTTGGCAGTGACCAAATAGTGTCTTTGAGGCACAAATTGGCCTAATTTTAGCCAATTATTACTACCATTTTCTGTAAGATTTTTCTCGTTTAGTGACGCCAATGACTAGACTGACAAGTAAGGGAGGTTAATTCACTTGTAATGAGGCTTGTGAGATGGCTTTCCAAGAGATGAAAACGAGGTTGACTACAACACTAGTTTTGGGCATGTTGATACCAGAGCAAGGAGTCAATTACACCATGTATTGTGATTTTCTAAGGAAGGCCTTGGATATGTGTTGGTGTAATTGGGGAAAATTGTGGCGTATCATTCCAGAAAATTGAAGAACCATGAGAAAAATCACCCCCCTCATCCATGACTTGGAGTTAGTGACAATAGTTTTTCTTTGAAGAGTTGTAGATAAGGCTACAAATGAACCAAGCTGTTTGCAAGCTTTGCTCAACTCAGCTCATTAAGGGCTTGGCTCGATTTGGTTCATTAAGTAAATAAACGAGCCTGAGCCTGACTTTTAGGCTCATTTATCTTTATTTAAATTATAAAATAAATATATTATTTATATATTTAATCATATAAAAGTTGTATAAATACTAGCATAAATATATTATTTACATGTTAAATAATATAATAATTTTTTTATTTAAATAATATAAATAATAGTAAAAAAATTTCATTATCGAGCTTCGAGCCAAACCGAACCGAGCTCAATAATCGAGCTCAATAAACAAACAAGCCAAGCTCGAGCCCAACAAGGCTTGGCTAAGTTAGGTTCCGCTTGGCTCGTTTGCAACCCTAGCTGCTAACCAATATCTATGGCAAAAATTTTTAAATCTTTTTTGACCACAAGGGCTTAAAGTAAATCTTGTAGCATAAAGATTTAAATTTGAGGCAACGATGATGGATGGTGTGCTTGGAGGATTATGATTTTGACTTGCAATATCACCCAAGAAAAACCAACGTCGTAGCCGATATATTGAGCCAAAAGACACATGGGAACTTGGCGAGTTTCACCATTCAAGATTGAAAGATGATGAGTAATTGGCTAGGCCAAGGGACAAGTCATATTATTTAACTTGGTAGCACAACCCACCTTGGTGAGTAGGGTCATTGACGCCCAATAACAGCACGAGGAAGCACTTTCGATTTACACTCAATTTTTGGAAGGTGAACGTTTGGAAGGATGGACGTACTCAAATAACAACTTGCTGCTCAAGGACAAATTATTTGTGTCATTGTCTTATAGGGAGAAGGACATTAGAGAGTTTCATTAGCCGCGGCATATATTTTATTCAAGGGGAGACTAAATGTACCATGACTTGTGTAGCCAATTGAAGTGTTTGAATAGAGAAATAATTCTCGTACATAGCTTTCAGAGTTGCTTGGTGTTGCACAAGAATGAGTAACATCAATAATATGTAAAACAAAAACACAATAGTATTTGTAAAACTACATAATACAAAGACAGAACTAATAAGCACTTGCGTTGATAAATTCAAGATAAAAATAACCCAAAAAAAATATATAGCAAAAGAACTTTTACATAGATGTAATAAATCCATACAAAAACGATAATATTAGAAAGCAAAATTTTGGCCAAAGGGACCAACCCTATGTGATAACACAATCCTCTAATTGATTATTAAAAAATAAAAATAAAAAACAAACAAAAACTTATATAGATATATAACAACAAAAAGTGTCCCATTTGTGGAGATGGGGTGAGCGACAATCATTTGATACAAAGCTACCAATAAATCAAAAGAAGAAACCCCAAAGGGTTGGCCTATTGGGTGCAACTTGGGGCATAGGGGTGTGCTCCTTCCAGGTCTCAAGTTCAACTAAAACTAGGGGGTTGTTTGGGAAGTATTAGATTAGTATACTTTTTGACTTTTTACAAAAAAAAACGTGAAATATGGATTGAGTTTGAAGTGATGTGATAGAGAGGTAATGCGATCCAAATAAGATGATTGTGACCCAAATAGGATAATGTGCTAAAATAGCATGTGCTATTTTAGCACATGCCAAACAACTACTAGGTGCTTTTAATTCCTTGGGGCCACGGCCGAGACTTGCCCGATCCACTTGGAAAGGGCGCTTTGTGTGGGTCTCGGGATCAATTGAGGTGCACGTAAGTTGATCCAAACACCCAGTCATCAACAAATAAATAAATAATCAAAAGAAGAAAAACTATAATTTGTTAAACAAGCTGCCAAATGTTAGGAACGAATGACATCTCTAATTCAGTTTCCATTCACAAACATAATAATATACAACTACAACAAAAGTCAATCGCAAGTAAAGTAACACACATGTAGATGAGGTATATAACAATCAAGAAATAATTGTTGTGCAATCTTTCTAAATATGTATAAGACTTCGATCAAAGTGAGACTTTACGGAGTTGTAAAATGGTTACTTGGCTTGCCAATTATGTTTCAATATTGTTAGGAACAAGCTGAAATGATTCTAACTCCAATCGGCAATTCTCGCTAGCATTTCTCAAAATTTTTGCAAAATACGTTTTCTTCACACCAACGTCAATTGCCTCCAAAGTAAGACAAAACAATGTACCAACCGAACTTTGTTTATAGGCCTTCAGCAATCTCACAAACTCAAGCTGTGTATTCTACAGGAAAAGATGCCCAGCATTTATCGATCATATCCAATAACCACAACAAACATAAGAAGTGTCCGTATGTAATGCAATGTACAACATATTTTAAAATTAAAATTATTTACTTTTTACCCATGTGATCTAATTTGAGCATTCTATTCACATTCATTAAATATATGTTTTACATCTTTGTCACATGGATAAGTACAATCTGCCAATTAAAAAGTAAGAAGAGAGTTCTACGAAGGAACTAGAGAGGATAAATAATGAAATAAAAGAATGGGAGGCAAAAACATGTGATAAAAATGGATGAAGAATAAAATATAAATCATTTATTTCCAAAGTTGAGTCAGTTTGTTCTGAGCGATGATATTTTAACTATATTTTCTTTTAGCAGTCATAGTTCAATGTAGGGCATACTACTAACTCTAGAATAGAGCTCATTGTTACACTATTGGAGGTTTAGTGCATAGCATACCTTCATGATGTTTACTATATTTTCAATATTAAAATATGCGGAGATATGTCAATCCATAATGCAATGCACAATATATTTTAATATTAAAATTATGAACTTTTTACCTATGTGATCTAACTAGAGCATTCTAGTTACATTCATTAAATGTATAATTTATATCTTTGTCACATGGATAAGTAAGAGAAGATAAAGAAAAGTTGCAATTGACATTATTAATAAAAAAATTTTAAAAAAGAAGGAAGCGAGTTTCGTGAAGGAAATAGAAAGGATAAATAATTAAATAAAATAATAGAAGGCAAAAATATATGATAAAAATAGATAAAAGTTTATTCCAATATATATATGTAACTCTTTCAATTGAGCATTTTCCTATGTATATGTAACTCTTTCAATTCAGCATTTGTAGAGTCTTAAGCCTTGTAGTAGTGTGATACGAGTGTCTCTTCGTGTCTTTGTTCTCTTTCTATATTTTTAAAATTATAAATTTTTGGAAAATTCTATTCATACAAAAAAATTCATACAAAAAACATAACAATAATGATGTGACAGTGCCGTTATTGTAAATAAATTCATCATCAATGGTATTTTGTTTTGAAGTGAAAGGTCCACAATGAGCCACATCACTATGTATGAATTTTTTGTTTGTATACCATTACTCTAAACTTTTTCATGAATTTGTAAATATTTTATGAAGGCACAACTAATTTGTAATTTTCCTTTGTTTTTACATAGTTTTTTTTCGAGTACTCTGTACGACTCAACTTCTTGTGCAAATAATCTGTATAGCTAGGGTTATTGTATCTTGACTCTTGAGAGCAAACTTTTAAAAGGCTTTACTGAGCCGAGCAGAGCCGAGAGGGCAGGCTTAAGGCAAAAAGCATCTAGACTTTCATTTTTAGGCTTTGTTTCCCAAAGGTTTGCACACCACAATATGAGGCATGCACCTTAGGTGCACCTTGTATGACTTTCGTGCATAAGCACATGGATAAACCTAGCTAAGGCCTAGGGGACCATATGCCCACCATAAATTTTTAATATTTATACTAACAAAAACTAAGGTACTGGAAAAAAATACCCAGATTTTTACCATGAATATTAAAGTGTAGTGTAGATTTAATTATGTATA
This sequence comes from Camellia lanceoleosa, assembly GCA_025200525.1. Taxonomy (NCBI): domain Eukaryota; kingdom Viridiplantae; phylum Streptophyta; class Magnoliopsida; order Ericales; family Theaceae; genus Camellia; species Camellia lanceoleosa. Next base: position 18,815,744 of record CM045766.1, on the reverse strand, counting down.
ATGGGACTAGAATTTGAATTGAATCGTATCCCTTCAATGTGTTTTCTTGGTTTTTTGTCTAGAAAATTTTCTGGGATCCTAGCACTACTATTATAGTAATAACCTTATATATAAAGATTATTTCTTATTTATACCTCATAAAATTACAATAGTGTCCCTCCTTAAATTATGCACAACCTTGGAAGTGTCATATTTGATTCTTTTGGACATTCATATTGATTCTTAAGTGAGAGGCCAAGAATGGGAATTGAATCAATTGATCATTTCTTTCCCAATATGGGGTTTGTTTAGTTGGTTGTTTCTTTCCATTGTGGGGCTCTTTGTTGAGCTGATAGGATTGGACTTGTCGATTGTAGATTAAGTAGGTTGTTTCTTCCTATTTTTGGTTAATAGAATTGAGTTGTTGATTGAGAACTTATAAACCACGTTCACATAATAATTGTAATATTAATATTTAAAAAAAATGTATAACGAGTCTAAAAATATTTCACTGTTGCTCAATGTGGGAAAAACAAAAAGATTCAATATTGTGATTAATATGTGCCCCCGCTACATTGAATTTCCGGCTTTGGCTCTACCACTATACAAGCATAAAAGGGGTACGCATACGAAAAAAAACTTGCCTTAGGTTCTTGTTAAACTTAGTCTAGTAGAGAGTTTATACAGAAAGAATAATAATAATAATAATAATAATAATAATAATAACAACAAAAAGGAATATCTTTTGCAATTATATTTTGTAGGAAAAATCAAGTTAATGACCAATAAAAAAACAAACACACAAAGTTAAAAGCACAAGGGAGAAGATCAATCAGTAAAGCTAAGAAAGTCAATTGACTTTCAATAAAGGTAGGTTTCCTTCTTTGCAAAGAAGCATTTGCTGCCTTGAGGAGAAAAGTATTTATAGTTGTATATTTAATTTTTCAATTTTAACTTTTTTACTATTTTAAAATATTAAATTTTATTTACTAAATATAAAAATTTAAAGTTTGAAATGCATATCGAGAGGTAAAACACCTTGAATTATGCATTCGCCTTTTAGAAACTTTGCTTGAGAGAGACAAGTCAAATGAAAAGGTATGTAACATAGGCTGGGTTACAGGGGCAACGCTACCTATAGGTTGATGAGGACCCCCATCAACCAAATCAGATACACTTACAAAAAATATATATATTTATATTACTAATGTTTTTTTCAATATGATTTAGCCTCATTAAAAAATTAAAGGACCCCACCATATAATTTAATTTCAATAAATGAATAATTTCTTGATTACATATATATAAGAAAATGTGTTTGACCTTCTTGACAATAAAGTTATTATGCTACAAATCTAAAAAATAAAACCTCATCAAATGAAATGTAAAAGTATGTTATTTTTTGTTAAGACAATAGTATAATATATTTGTAAATTATTCTACTTAAAGTTTGAGAAGTATAAAGTCTTGTTTGGATTTTGATTTTTTTTATTGCTTTTTATTTATTTACATTTTAACCTCTTTTTCTTTATTCTTTATTTATTTTTATTTATTTATAGCTTTTTGGCTTTTTTTTTTTTTAAAAAAAAAAAAACCTAAAAGTTAAGTTTACGAACAACACCTAAAAGTTGTTTAGTGTAATTTTCTTTATTTCTTGTCAATTTGTAGAACTTGAACATGTGAGGTGACCCGGTCTCTAAATATTGCCAGAGTCGCCACTGGAGGGATATAAAGGTGTTATCAAATACAGATAGCTTGAATCTCTTTTAAAGAGGGCAAGGTTACAATGTCTCAATTTACATTATGTTTAGCAAGGTGGAAGACATGTTTGTCTTCTATTTGCTATATATATACCAAAAGTTGGAATTGAGCATAATCAAACAATCATTATGCTAAGGGGTTTTTTGGGTTGACTTTTTATGAAAATATCTTAAATGTGATAGAGAGGTAATGTGACTCAAATAAAATGTAATGTGACTTAAATAAGATAAAATGATGTGATCCAAATAAGAGAGGTATTTACAAGAGAGGTAATGTGACTCAAATAAGATTTTTTTTTTTTTTAAATGTGCTAAACTAGATTAACCCAAACAAGGCCTTATATTATTATTGTAAAAATAAAATACAGGAATACACAAACACAATGATAAAATAATAATAATAAAACATGATGCCGGTTGTACTGCTTAACCGCGATTCGAGCTATCCTTAAAATCTCAGGATGGTCTAAGGGTTTATCATACAGGGTAGATCCACCGACAAAGGGATGACGGGAACCCAAGTAAGGAACTATAATGTCCTGTTATTAAAAAAAGCTCACATACAATACAATACAATACAATACAATAATAACAAACAATAATATTGGGAAATTGAGTGTGTGTGGGTTAGAGTCTAGAGATAGAGAGACCTCAATCAGATGATAATGGTCACATAAGCTAGCAGTTGAGTCGCAATTTTTGCAATAGTCAGTACTCGGCAAAGAGGAATACAACTAAGGTTTGAAAGCGCTGCTGCAAACCAAAATCCAAGCTTTGGATTGACATACCCAGTTTTGATTTTCACCGTCCTCTCAAGAACAAAACACACAGCCATGGGGTTTTAGTTTGATTGCGCTGTGGATGTACTCTACAGATTAATGGTATTGCAAAAGTCGCCGGCTAGGGTTCCTGCCTGCAACACACTAAAGTGATAAATAAATCTATAACCTAACCTATCTCCTACTACTATCAAAGGGCGACTCTATTTAGAATCCGGAGCCTCCGTCGCACTCTCCTGCGACGAACTCCTACCGCCCTCCAAAACAACGTCGTTTTTTAGGGTTTTTTTTTCTTCTTCTTCTCTCTCTCTCTCTCTCACTCTCTTTCTGTTGATGGGTTTCGGTTGCCTATGTTTTCTTCTCTCATTTGAAAAGGCTGTTAAGTGTAAAACCTGAACTCATTTCCTTTCACTTTTCTCACAAAACAAAACAAACAAACATTTCAAACCCAGTCATCTATATATAGACACACACATATATACATATATATATATATAGGATCATAGTTTCAGTGAAGATGTTGTCCCAAATTGAGAAATTCCAATTTTGAACATTTATATATGTATCTAGATTTTGAGAAAATCCAATTTAACATCTATATATATATATATACTTAATGGTCTATTTCTCAGATTTTGAACATCCAATTTTGAACGGTTATATATATATATATCCACATTTTTGAACATCCAAATGATAAATCAAAATTGAACATTTATATATATATATATCTCACATTTATATATATATATACAAAAATCCAGATTTCCCAGATTTTCTCAGATAAATCAAAATTGAACATCCATATTTTTTTCTTCAATATTTTCTCAGATTTCTCAGATTTTTGTATATATATATATATGTATATCAGATTTAAAACCTGAACTCATTTCCTTTCACTTTTCTCACAAAACAAAACAAACAAACATTTCAAACCCAGTCATCTATATATATACACACACGTATATATACATATATATATATATATATAGGATCATAGATTCAGTGAAGATGTTGTCCCAAATGAAGCTAGAAGATTCAACATAGTCTATATATATAGGATATTGAGAAGAAGAAGAGAATAGAACAATGGAGTAAATGGGGGCCGTTTGATTCACAGCCGCTTCAAGATCTCTGTCGCGTCAAATCTCTGATATCTGATCTGCGTTTGCATTGACGCCGTCTCTCAGATTGGTTTGTCATCTCACAGATCTATAATTTATGGATCGGTTTGTCAATGTGTCTCGCGGTGGCGATCAAGCTTCGCTGGAACTAGAGAAATTGTTGATTGAAGCAATGTTTTGAAAAGGAAAGAACGAAGCTTCAAAATTTACTTAAATAAACTAGAGAGAAGAAAATAGGGGAAACCCAACAAGCAAATCATTACTCAATAGCTTCAATGGTCTTTTTCTTACTTTCAATGATTTTTTTTTTTGATTTTCCATGGCCTCGCTCCATTGCCGTTGCTGTGGTGTATGGGTTAGGTTCATAGCTCTCAATGAAAAAAAGAAAAAAAGAAAAAAAGAAAAAACTTGCTTGAATTTGCATTATTTTGTTAAAAGTGCAAATTTTCTAGAAATGCGACCGTGGTTGCAATGGGGGTGCCGAAGAACCTGCGTAGAGTAGGTAATCAGATGAAAGAAAGAAAGAAGAAGAAGAAAAGAAAAAAAAAAAAAAAACCCTCCAAAACGACGTCGTTTTGGAGGGCGACAGGAATCCGCCGCAGGGGAGTGCGACGGAGGATCTGGATTCCTCTATTTATACACCATAAAAAAGGCACACCATTAATTGGTTATTTTTTATTACAATAACAATTTTACCTAAAATAATCAAAATGACCATAATTGAATACACACCTTAGCCTCGTTTGGGAACATGCTTTTTTTTTTTTTTTTTTAATTTTTTGACTTTTTAACTAAAATATGATGTAAAAAAAACTAATATGCTTGGGATGACTTTTTGATTTTTTACGAAAAGATGTATAAAAAGTAGAATGAAAAAAGAATTTTTGACTTTTTGGTATAGGTTGTTGGCTTTTTGATTTTTTTAGCGACTTTTTGACTTTTTAGCTAAAAAAATCACTTGCCAAACGAGACCTTAGTTGAATACACATCCAAACCCTAACCCTAACCCTAACCCTAACCCTCATCAACCCTAACTCCAAATCATTATCATTATCATCGTTTCCATCGCCAACTCCGACGTCGAAGTTCGAGCCCTAACCTTAACCAGCATTGACTACCCTTTTTTTTTTCTGCCACAACCCTCTCCCCAACCACTCTCCTCATCCCCCCGCTGCTTCTTCCTCCACAACCTCCTCCTCTTTGCGTTGCAACCCCTTCGTTATTGGCTCATCCTTTCGCCGCTGCCCTTCCCCTTTTGTCACAGAACCCTCTCCAACTCCGCTCCTCTCGTCTCAAAACCCTAGCGTCTACGGCTGCCATCGCCATCGCCACCTCTCAATCTCTCTCTCTCTCACGATCTGTCTTTGTCTTTCTCTACAGTGGATAAAGGCTTACGATGGAGGCAGAGATAGATCACGATGGCAGATCTAGGTGATGGGGTTGATTGTGACGGTGACGGTAACGATAGAGGCGATGCTGTTAGCAATGGCGAAGAGAGAGTAGGGTTGGTCATAGTAATGGAAGTCATCGGTGGCTGGAGAAGAAAGTTGCAGTGGTGGTCGGAGTTTAGCGGTGGTGAGGGAGAAGGGTGGTGAAATGGTTGCCGTTGATGGTGGTTGCCAGTGATGGCTGTTGCCGCCGGTGGTAAGTGTTTAACAGTTAGTTTTTTTTTTTTTTTTTTTGAATTTGAGGTGTGTACTAAGTGATATGAGACTAAGAGCAAAAATGGAATGTTGTGGTGCGTGTTGAGAAAAATTTTGTTTTTTCAAATTATTAAAGATGTGAATTGAGTAATGATGTGCCTTGAGACCAAATGTGGTGTGTAAATAGAGGCACCCACTATCAAAGTGTGAAAAACATTTCTAAATCTTAATTTTACCTTCTTAAATATATTATATTTTTTAAAAGTATGAAAATTTTTATATAAATCAATTATCTATTTATTTTTAGAGTTAAACATTTAAAAATAATATATTTACTTTCAAAAGTCATGTTTTCTATTTTTTTTTTCAATCTCAATTTTACCGTCTCAAATTTACTATATTTTTTAAAAGTCATAAAGAGTTCTATATAAGCCAACCATCTCTTTATTTTTGAAGTTGAGTACTCATAAATGATATATCTACTTTCAAGAGCGTTATATAAATATAAACAAACCGTCACTCTTCTTATAATAATAAAAAAAAAAGATAGGTAAACTATCAATAGATCTTAATAATTAGATGTAATTCTCATCAAGTCTTATTAAAAATAAGTCTTAATAAAATTGTTACTAAAAATAATGTTTTGTGACAATTTTTTTGCATATGTTGTTAAATATTGACAATTACTAACTTTTTTTTTATTATAATTTTTATAAATTGTCGCTAAAACTTATACCTAGTGACATTTTTCTTTGACATATTTTTTAAACTGTCGCTAAAAGTTAAAAATTAGTGACTTTTTTATGACAATTTTCTTAAACTGTCTCTAAAATTTATAAGTAGTGACATTTTTTATAACAAAATTTTCAAACTGTCGTTGAAAATTAACAATTATTGATATTTTTTAATAGTGGTTGATGATGATTGAAGAACAAAAAATAATTACTCTTTCTTATTTTCTGTGTCTGCTTCTAAACTGATATACATAATATTTATAATTGTTCATCATAGATTAAATCACTATGAATAATTTAAGTTGAATCTTAAAGTTGTATATATTCATTTAAATCTAGATAGGGGAAAGCACATGTGTTTTTAAAACAAAGATTTGTATTATATCTCAAAATTTCGCAAGTTATCTTCATACACTTTCTTTTTATTTAAATTATATTTTGTGATCTATAATATTTTACATGGTAATTTAATAACAAAGGTATGATGTCAAAATTCTAAATAAGAACCACTTTCCTTGGTTGTATTTTTTAAATCTATTTTTCAATTTTTGATTTTTCATATCTTCTCAGTTTTCTAACTATTTAATTTTCTTTTATATTCATTTGGAAAATAAAAATATGCAGAAATAGAAATTATATAAAATTTATTAAAAAAATTAAATATATATATGTTGTAGTTGGATTATCATATAATGATTTTATATGGTATATATATGTATGTATATATATTTAATTATAAGATTGTAAAATAAACGCTCTTAATTAAATTAAAATACCAACTATATAAAAGAAATTCAACAATGACTAACCAAAAAAGAATAATATAATAACATCTAAACTCAAAAAGAAAAAAAAATAATGAAAACATTCAAACGATGGAAACATCACAATGTGTGAAGTGATTAATCATCTATAATATTATAACGATTCCGGTTTTGATCTGACCCTTGTTGTATCCCGAACTTGGGTTTCATGGTTTCATGTTATTGTTCACATCTTGTTTCCCTTGTATCTCCTTAAATTTAGGTTATTGGATTATTGTGGTTGCGTTTAGGACAGGTTGCTTAGTTTTCAAACTTTTGTTGTCCAGAATTTTGCTCCTCCGCTCGAGTGGCACTTCTTGTGCTCAAGCGGGATTTGTGAACTCTTAATACTTTCGCAGGTCTGTAAAACTACTAGGAGAGTGTATTCTACACTCGAGCGGTGTTTCCTACGCTTGAGCAAGTGAGCGCTCGAGCGATCTTTCTTGAGCTCAAGCGATGGGCTATTGTTTGCAAAACTGCTGAGAGTGTGCATTTTGCGCTCGAGCGTCACTTATTGTGCTTAAGCGGAACAACTTATTGTGTCTGACGCTCGAGCGTCAACTCTTGCGCTCGAGCGGACTGTGCATATATCAGTTTGTGAAAGTGACTTTTTACATCACTTTTCATATCTTTTCTCTCAAAACCCTAAAGTTGAGACCCTCTCTCTAAAACTTACCTTCTCTCTACATTTTCATCTAGGTCTAGTGGTTTCTTCACCCGTTGTCCTTTGTTAAAAAGGAAGAGCACGCTGTGGGCTCTCTTTTCATCCGAACAAAAGTAAGTTTCGGTTCATTTGAGGTTTCTCCACTCTCTCATTGATCTCTAGCTTCAAGGTAAGGACTTTCTACACTCTCCTATGATTTTTAACTTAGTTATTTGTTTTTGTGTAAATAATGTTGGGATTTGAAGGATTTTAGACAAACCTAGAGTTTTGGTTTAAAATAAAAAAAGGGGGTTCTCAAATAAAGGTATTAAAAATGGTTATGGGTTTAGATATGAGGATGTGTTGTGTTAAATTTGTTGATTTTGACACATGGATTGGATTTTGAAGAAAATGGAGTTTTGTCCTAAAATGTTTCAAATAATTATTTTATATAAATAATGAAATCGATAGGGAGAATGTGAAATTGGATAAATGTTTATATAAATGGTGGAGTTGGATATTGTCATCTCTCACCTATGGAAATTTGGATAGTTTATCTGTCTTGGAGATTGTATATTTGTTAAGAAATATTTGTTTTAGGCTATTGGTTTGTAGAAATTGTATGAGGATTAGGTGAATTGAAACTAATCTCTTAACTGTTGTTATTGAATATGACCGTGTTTTAATACACTGTATATGTATGATTTTGGGAGGAGAAAGGGGATGTACTTCATGTTTAGGAGAAGAAAGGAGATGGACTCCATTGAATTAAGTTGGCCTGTGTGTCTGTAGACCGCCCGAACTTCCTTCGCGCCCCCCCTTTCGGAGAGGGCGTAGATTTGGGTTCTAGCTACTATAGTTCGGACTCCTATCACGGTTCTGAAATGTAAAACTGATAAATCACGAAAGAGTCCAAATTCGGTAAATCGTTTTGGAAACTGATTTTAATCAAAAGTGCCAAACATAGACTGCTTTACCAGATTACAGAGTTGCCACCTAAATATTTTGTTTTGGGAAATTAAGGAAACCCTGACTCGTGTCTAAGGCCATGTGTCCGTCATCACCAAAGTTGCCTCGGCTCGGGAACTTGGGTACGAGAGGGAAAGGTCCTGAAATGAGCACCCCCGCTTGCCCGATCAAAGGATCGGCCTCTATTAAACATGATATATTGTTTTGAAAGCACATGTGTTCTTGTTCCAGTTATTAGCTAAATTACTATGTGATATGCACAACATACAAGTATAGATTAGATTGCCTGAATTGGAACAAAACAATTCAATGTTTGTTTTCGAAAGTGGTTTGAATTTGCCACCCTCAAGTGGGCTTAGAAATGCGGATTTGCCACCAAACAAGGTGGGCTTCAAACATGATGATTTGCCACTCCAAGTGGGCTTAAAACTCACATTTTGATGAATTGTTCCAATTCAAGTAATGAAGCCTTCATCCACAGGCATTCATGCAGTTATAGCAATTAAGCAAATAGCCTCATGGCAAGCATGCTATCATGGCAACACTAAAGCGTAAACACTTATAGTGTACTCCGAGCCAAAACAGAAAACTAGTTAGAAACCAATGTATGATCCTAGCTATGTTAAGATGCCTAATGCAACATATGCAATAATGCAACTAAATAGGCTCGACTATTTAATATGGCATATGAATGCAACAATTGGATACATGTATTCAAATAGGTATTGAAATACGATGCAGTTTGAATGATGCACCGAGCCCGGTGCATGCAAAACAAATGAATGAGTGCAAACATGCAAACATAAGGTATGTTAATCAAAACGTGCCCTAATCTAACCATTGAAAGCGGATAAATAAAAGGGAGAAAGACGTGGGGTTGGGAGACATTCACACACACACGCACACTTATTACAACATTTGCCCTCTCGACGGAGGGTCCGAATGATTAAGCTAAGCAACACTAAGCTAAGCTAAGCTAATTATTACAAACCAACTAAGTTACTAACTTAGCTAATTGCTTATTACAACACAAGACTTGAAATTAACTAACTATTCTAAGTTAGCTAAATATTACAAAATGAATTAATTAACTAAACACATTAACTAATTAATTATAGAAAACGGCAAAGTAATTAGTTAAGTAAAGCAGTTAAAATGGCCTCGAGGGCAAGGGAGAGATGCATGCTCGGTTTGCTTCGCCCAGAAAATGTATTGCCTTGCCATGAGTTGCCTCTGTTTGCACTTGCGGTGACCTCAGAGCATCGAACACACTTTCAGGTTACATCTGCCCCAAAACAGGAGCATTTTGGAAAATTTTGCTGCAAGTGGCTGGCCGGCCACTTCAACTGGTCGGCAGGCTACCTCAACTAGCCGGGCGGCCACTTCAAGTGGTCGGCAGACTAGTGCAAGTGGCTGGCCTTTTTCCAGAATCTCAACTTTGCTGCAACAGAGATCAACAAAGGCACAACAATGCATTTACAAGGAAATGTGTGTGCAACTACCCTCCTTATCATTTCTGAAGCTCAAAGGAGCATAGTACTCGACTCTCAAGCCACCAATCACGCATCTCAATGCATGATGGCAAAAGAGTCAAGCTCGCACAATGTTAGTGAATGCACAAACAATACATAAGAGCCTCCGCCTTTATCATGCATGATCAAGAGGGTTGGCGACCAAGAAACGCAACACATTTCACCACTTTGAGTATGAAACATGCCACATTTCTTGTGTTTGGATTAACATCCGATTCAAACACAATGCAATGCAAACAAGATGCTTATCTTTCAATGCTAAAGTGGCATACACATGACTCTATCATGTAAACAACGCATGCATGGCATGTTTAAAAGCTAAGGCATCAAAGTTAGTGAAGTGTATTACACATGAGGCATGGACTATCAATCTCAAATGGTCAAACCAACTATGGACAGACCTAAGATACTCCAAAATAGTGGCCAAAGCACACTAAAACTTAGGCACAAACAGGTGAGAAATGCATGCTCATTCGTTGGCTCGCAAGCAAGGCACAAAACTAAACTTTCAAATGCATTGAAAGAGTGACATATATGGGAGCATGACAGAGGTACAAGTACTGAAATTATATGCCAAATGATGACATATTATGCAAATAATGCAAGTATAGCATGTTAGGGTCCTTAAGCATTGAAACTAGTAAAGGACACAACACAAAGACCATGCAATTCAATGTTCAATGGACTAAACCAGTCCTAAACAGACCTTATGCATGCCAAGATAGTGGCCAAAATGATCTGAAATGATAGCATGAAAGGCAAGATAATGATGTTTATGCATTGGCTCATCAACAAGGCATGAGGCGCAACTCTTAAACACAATTAAAGGATGATATTCATGAGAGTATGACAATGTTATATGCTCTGAAATTATGTGTTAAATGATGCCATATCACATAAACATCACAAATAAGGCATGCTAGAAAGCCTAAAGTACAAGGCTAGTAAAGGGGACCACATAAGGGGCATGCAATACATGGCCTAAACAACCAAACCAGCTCTGGACAGAGCTCAACCATGCCAAAATAAAGGCCAAACACATGCTGAAATGGTGGTCAAGAAGCTTAGACAAGCATGCATACGTATTGGCTCATAAACAAGGCATAAGGCACAACTCACAAAAGCTATGAAGGAGTGGAATATGTGAGAGTGTGACTACACCATATACACTAAAATCATGTGAGAAATGAGTTCAAGGCATGCAAACAACACAAGTAAAGCATGCAAGAAGCTTTGAAACTCACAGCTAGTGAAGGCCTTTATACTACCACCATGCACAACAAGTCTCACATGGCCAAGACCACTCAAAACAGAGCTAAGGCATGCTAAAATAATAGCAAATACATGCTGAGACAGAGCTAACACAAGCTAGGATTAGTGGCATAAAGCATGATGCATGTTAGGCCTACAAGTAGGATTGCACTACAAGTATAAAAACCAAGCAAGAGGTGACCCCACCAACCAAATTTAGAGCTAAGGCATGTCAAAATAACACCAAAAACATGCTTCAACTAAGCCAAAAAAAAAAAGAGTAGAAAAGCATGCTCAAGTATGAGGCCAACAAGGCATGCAAGCAAGACAAAAGGAGAAGGGGCCCACCTTTCCTATTTTGGACCACAAGAGCAAATTTTTACCACTGAAATTCCTTTGAGTTTCAGTGGTAAAAAAGCCAAGCAAGGGGAGACTTAACAGCTTAGAGAGTTGGCTCAAGAGGCTTAACAAGCCAAAGAGCAAAAGAGGGGGACCACCCCCTCTAACCCCACAAGGTTCAAACCAACATTATAAAGCCTTAAACTCAAAGTTATTGAGAGGCTAAAAACAGCCTCAAAGTAGCATGCAAAGGTGACTAAGCTATTAATCAAAGCAAAGCTTAAAAGGGGTATATGCTTACCCTTGAAGAATAACAGCAAGCTAGCAACTTTTCTGAGCTAAAACCAGTCCCAAGACCTCAAACCAAGCTCCAATCAACCTTAGCTCCAAAGTGAAGGTGTTTGAGTAGGTGTTTGTGTGCAAAAGTGTGAAGAAACAACACTTTAAGGCTCAATATAGCACAAATATAGAGAGAGTGTGAGAATTCTAAAGAGAGAGGGATATTTTTGCTCTGAAAATTGTGAACCCTCAATTAAGGGGAGGAGGCTCCCGTTATATAGAGCAAACAAGCCAAAAGGCTTGCTCCATCCCTCCATACACGTGTATGGAGGATGAGTTCAGTGAGCCACAGTTGGCTCAAAAGATTTGAAAATATCTAAAAAGGAGAAAAAGTGGCTACCGGCCAGTTACGGTGGCTGGCCGGCTGCTTCCCCTAGCCGACCGACCACTCTAAGTGGCCTACAAGGGAGAAAAGTGGCCGACAAATGCCAAAAGTGGCCGGCAGCCCTTCCCTTCCCTCAGGCAAAGGGGCAAGAAGGTTTGGCCCAAAAACCAAGGCCAAAACACAAAGTGTTAAGAGGCTCAAAGACAAGGCACTTAGCCGAGACCTTCAGGCGCTCGAAACAAACACAAATATGCGCAATCATCGCGTGCACAAACGATGACGTCTGAGTCTTAAGGTCGGTCGAAAATGGGGTGTCTACAGTTGCCCCTCTTTGACAGAGCTCAGAGTCGTGAAATGACGGGAGTGAATGTCAAAACCTAGAGATGACCCATTTTTGAAAAGGCCGAAAACTTAGACAAACAAGCAGGATGATAAAAGAAAAGCGCCCGCAAGTAGGGGCAAAATGCAAATGACATGCACAATACAGAACATAACTTATGATTATGCAAAGATGGCTATAAAGAAACATCTAGATGCAAATGTTATGCAAAAGAATATTACAGCAAACTCGTACACAAGCAAGTGAATACAAACCAAACCACATCTCATGCGGAAAGGATGTAAGAAAATTATGCAATCTTAACTACAGCTTATGTAGGAAAGAATAAAGGCGACTGTCGAGCGAACCCGAGGTCTCAAACAAAGCACCTCTTAACGTGTCACACGCAGGAGGGAAAGGAAACACCTCTCAACGTATCACACGTGAGAGAAGGAAAAGCAAACACCTCTCAACGTATCACACACGAGAGAAGGAAATGCAACACCTTTCAGCGTATCACACGCGAGAGAGAGAAGGGCAACACCTTTCAGCGTATCACCCGTGAGAGGGAAAGGTAAACACCTCTCAATATATCACACGCGAGAGAGGGAAAGGTAAACACCTCTCAGCGTATCACACGCGAGAAATGGAAAGGTAAACACCTCTCAGCGTATCATACGTGAGAGAGGGAAAGGCAACAATGCAAGCACTGAAAAGTTGTATAAACATCGGAGTGCATCCCAATGCTTCTAATCAATGTGCTAGTGTAAACACCGGGCATACCCGGGTGTTTCTAACCAACGAAAAGTCAGTGTAGACATCAGGCAAATCCGAATGTCTCTAACCAATGGAATAAAGGAGAGGAATGGTTTTACCCAGAATTCCTCTAAATGAACCATACATACAATATCGTCTGGCTTCACAAAAGAGAAATTTTGACAAATACAATATAGTAGAAACACATGCTTGACGCTACATCAAGGTACAACTTCAATACAAGATAAACGCGTGCATATACAATGCAAGTGAAAAGGTGCATAACAATGTGAGTGGAACGTGCATAGCAATGCAAGTGAAAAGGTGCATAACAATACATATCCAATGCAGTATGCTCAATGAAGAAATGCACGTCTTGGCAAGAACGATTTAGTTGTGACCTTCGATTTACCTCTCGGAGGGGTTACACCGTGTGAAAAAAAGGATACATCTTATGCGTGTTGAAGAGCGCTGATCATCGCGTACCAAGAACACAATTCTGACTTCCGCAAAAGCATTTTGAATCCAATTTTGAGAATTCCTTGCATTTCTTGGAAACCAAGGACACAAAACAGTCTGAAAACACTCAGAGAGAACATTGAGCACCTGCCGGCCACTTTTCTCAACTGCCGGCCACTCGAGTGGACGGCCGGCCACAAAAACTGGCCAGCTGGCTAGTTTAAGGAAATCGAGGTAGATTTGACCTTTTGCACACGGGTCTTTAAAAACTCAAACCCCAAACACTTTTTCTCACACATCCACTGAACCTTCATTTTTCCTTCCTAGACCCATTTTCCCCCTCAGATCCGCACTTTATACGCGTATTCCAATGCCTTTGCGAAGTTGATTCATGAAAAACTTTCGATTCTCTACGTTTTGAACCGAACAAAAGTTGTTTTTGGAGCCTTTTCCTCCATTTCCACCATTTGAGGTTTGTTTCCCCCAACTTTGACTTGAGTTTTGTGCCTTTTTCCCAGGCTTTGACTTTTTTGACCTTTTCTCTTCTCGAGAGTTGACTTTTGCTTGACTTTTTGCATTTTCGCCCCATTTTGCTCATTTTTGTCTACCTTTCACCCTCTTTCCAGATGGCAGATGACGTACTACGCGGCGGGGGTCCTCCGGGGATGGAGGGAGATTCGGAGCACATCCCGTTGTCGCCCCGAGTCTGGCCATTTGATCTAGCGGCATATCGCCCTCTGGTACACGTGCTACCACCTAGCACGGTGCGTCATTTTACCGGATTTGCGCGGCACGCGCCCGCAGATCTCTTGCTATGGGAGCCAGAGTTCCATTTATCCTATGATGCCCCAGATGTACACACTACACTTTTACATTTTTTGCGATGTACATTACATTTCTTGCATAGGCTCGCACTTTTTACGCTGCATTTGATCTGCTCATTCTGAATACATGTATATTCTGTAATCCTGCTCATGCTGAACACTTTCACACACTGTATTCCTGCTCATTCTGAACACACATATTGTATCTCTGCTCATCCATGCAGGTTGGCTCCCGCTTCACCTGCAGGTACGGGGCCACCACGGCGAGGAAGTGGTACCTGGAGCTCCCTGGCGGTGCCCAGTAGATCATAGATGAGGCGGGATTTGGCCTGTTCTGTATGGGGCTCTCGCATCTCTTTGCGCGTAGGACCGTCTTGGGCGCATTGGTAGAGAGATGGTGGGACACCACCAACTTATTCCATTTCTCTACCATGGGGGATATGACTATGACCCCGTACGACTTCGCGATGTTGACAGGCCTTGAGGTGGGAGGCCAGCCGATCCCGTATGATGCCAATATGGGTGAGTAGGAGGCAGCCTGGACCTACCTAATGGAAGCACATCTACCTATCTATCGCGCATCAGGCTCCGTTCGGTATACTTGGTTTGTTGACCATTTCAGAGGGAGAGAGCCTACGACGATCGCGGAGACGGAGCAGTATGTTTGTGGTTTTCTCATGTTCCTCTTTGGCATGACTCTGTTCGCCGATAGGTCGAACACTGTGGGGTTGTATTTGTTGAGCGCCTTAGTGGACTTGTCCCAGGTGCGACACTATGATTGGGGAGGCGCCGTCCTTGCCACTCTTTATTGCTATATGAGCTCAACCTCCCGCAGGAGCAGGAATAGAGTAGGCGGCTACTGGAGAGCCTAGGAAGTATGCTTTACTTTTCAGCTTTACATTCTTGATATGCTTTCTGCTTTGCACTTTTTGCACATTTGCATAATCGTGATACACAGCCTCATTGCTCAAGACTTGTACTTTCGCATTAATGCACATATTCTGTTTTCTACATCATCTGTATTTTGCATTCTCACAGCCACCCTCCTGCTTTTCACAGCTATGGGTATACGTCTATTTCCTAGTGCTTGCACCTGAGCTAGAGGTCGAGACACCTCCTGAAGTACCTTACTCACGTTGCTATGATGGCTGGTGCCAATCGAGGGCCCGGGAGGCTCTTCCCTTCCTGTGCCAGTATTTCGACATAGTTAGGCCAGTAGAGGTAATTCAAAACTCATAGTTTTTTTTTTTTTTTTCACCTTTACTTCACTTTGCATATCTACTGGCAACTAATGCACTTGCTGTCTGTAGATTACATGGCAACCTTGGGAGGCGATGCCTAAGTTTGCTCGATTCCATTTTGCTGGAGCCCGGGGCGCCTCCCGATTTCGGATCCTATATGAGGGACCGGTGGGTCGAGCTTGGTTTCTTGGAGAGCACTTTAGGCGCCAGACATTAGGCTTGCAGTTACAGTTGATCCCCTTGCCACCTCCGCCCTCCATGTGGAGCATAGAGAGTATCTCCCCTTAGGAGCTCATTGATGTTATGCAGGGCGTGGATGCAGATCGATTTACTGGGAAGGGGGACTACACAGCTTACATCGAGACATACCTCATGCCTCCGTTGGCAGGTGCTCGTGCTCCTATATGGAGGACAGTTGCTACTGCCTCGTCGAGCAGGGCTATAGCGGCGGGTACCCCCTCGATGAGCAGGTTTCGAGCACAAAAAGGCAGAGCTAGGGAGATGCCCACCACCAGACAGAGTGCCGGATGGCCAGACTTGCCTACATCATTGACTTACCGTAGACGTTCTGGGGAGACTTGCCAGATCCCCATCGAGCCTGCACTGGCCGGGCGCGCACTTGTTGGAGTTTGAGGCCAGACCTCGGTATGTACCAAACTTTACATTCTGCATATTTACTTCATTTCAATTATGCTTTGTGGAATACTAATCGCTTCAATGAACTTGCAGGCACCTATTGAGTACACAGGGCAAACTCTTGACTTAGTAGCTTCCTTGACTGAGATCATGCAGACGAGCTTGGACGTACTCAGTCTTTATAGGATCCCGGTAATCTTTCTTCAATTTGCATTTCATGCCATGAAATTCTCTGCTAATGCATTAGCATTTACATAGTTTCATACTACGCTGATCTGATACTTTGTAATAAAACACTGCATTAATACACTGTTCCCATACACTGCTCACAACATACACACACTGCAATCATTTACTGCTCACAGCACATCATCTCTTTTTTCAAATATACTACATCTGCTATATATAGCAATTAATACCTTCTGATATACTCCCCTTTTCAGATCCCTTTCGAGACATCAGCTCCATCAAGTGCCCCAGCAGGAGTGGCGGCAGGACCTTCAGTACCACCTCCAGCAGCACATAGCCGATGGAGACATCGGAGGCCTACTAGATGCAGTGATGACGACGAGTCTAGTGAGGACGAGAAGGTAGTGAGTCCTTAGTCAAAGTCAGCCGAGGAGGGCTCCGAGGATGAGAGCGGGAATGGCTCTAGTTTAGACAGTGGTGTTGATGGTGACGATGCTTCAAAGTCCTCTCAGTCGAGGAAGAGGGCGAAGAGGGCCTCTCAGTCTTGAGTTGGATGGCACCGATTCAAACTCTTTTGCTTTTTGCTTTATTTCTCTTTTGCTTTAGTTTTCGCACATTGTTGTACAATCTTAGGCAGTTTCATTTTCTTTAAAACTTTGTACCTTTTGTAAAGAGAAACCATGATGGAATGAAAACAACATTTTTTGTTCAAAAAGTGTTGCATTTTACATCCCAAGCATCGCATCGCATCACTTTGCACAAAAATGAAATTGATGGAAATTGAACATTTGTTTATTGCAAAGTTAGGTAGTGAACCGACACAACAAGCAAAACAAAACAACTTAAACTGGCTGGCCGGCCAGTAATTCTGAGAATCTCCAGATTTCTGCCATCTGTCCTCCACTCAATGCTCTATCTTCTATAAAGGTTCTAGCTTCGTGGGTTCCTCATTCCAACTCCATTTTTGCTCCAAATGGAAGTATTTCTTGCCCAAAACCTCACAAATTGGATTGCAAACTTGGATGGCTCAGAAAAGTTAAATTTTTAGGGTTTCGGAATAAATGCATTATTCACATTGAGCCACACCCTGCTGCGTTTTCCGTTCCTCCATGCCGCAGCTAGGTGTTGGAATCTGGTAACTCATGTTTTTAGCTTTGGTGGACAAGTGATATGTCCCACTTTTGAAGATTTCCAAGCTCTAATGGAATCTCAGCGCGATGAAGAGATCTTTCCCCAGTTCCGCTTTGGCCACATCTAAACTTTAGAATGGATGTGCAGGCTTACTTTGCATGATGCTCGGTCTTTGATTCGCGACGGAGAACTGGATATTCCGAGCTTGATTCATTGATTTTCTGACGCCGGTGACCGTGGCGACCATCTTTGGCAGAGTTTTCGGCGACACGCCCTCTGTTTGTGCATGTTGTCTTATTTCTTGCTTGCCCCAGGCTTCGGAGGGTCCAATGTCCATTTGATTGAGGTTGCCCAAGGCCTGAAAGAGGGCAAGAGCTGTATTGCCATGACACTAGTTGAGACTCTGATGGGTTTGGATGCCTTCTATCGTTGGGAGACGACTAGATTAGTGGGGAGTCCACTACTACTGCAGGTAATGTTTCCCACCCTACTCATATGTGTATTCCTCACATCATTCGGCCCTCAAGCTCTGTTTTTCTCTCAAAACCCTTTTCTCACTTTTCTCTCCATGTACACCTCTCTATTCTTTAATCTCTCATTTTTCATCCCTCTCCAGATATGGTTGATAGACAAGTTGAGAGTGGTGGACTCATGCCTAGCATATTTAGCACGCGACTATTTCTTCCGGCAATGACTAGTTGATGCCCTAGACAAGGGATGGTGGTGCGAATGGATGTGCAGCCTATCTGCTGTTAACATTGCTTGGCGCTACCCCTGGCTTAATCTACCAGCGATGAGCTACAGCATGTCTAGGCAACCGGGCATTCAGCTGATTGGCCTGACACACTGTCTTTTACTTCCCGTTTTGAATCCGGCGCCAATTTGGACATGATCAGACTTGCCCGAAAGATGGGGTAGAGTACCCTACTGCATTTCTAGTTCGAGGCTCACATCTGGCTCGGTATGCCACAGCATGGAGGACGAGAGAGCTTCTGGCCCTCGCTCCCACTTTCAGTTGCACCCTTTCTGATGAGTGCATAGCTTGGCTCGACGAAGAGGCGCAGGTTGGGCCTACTTTGGCATCAGAGGCTTCTATAAGCTCTGGGAGGGGGCGCAGGAACACCTGACTATGCCCCGAGTTCATTTGCTTTAAGCAGTACTTTCAAGTTTTCTTTATGAATGTAATAAAAAGCAACTTCAATTTGTATTCAAGAGTAGGAGAACTCTGTACTGAAATCAATGAAATTGAAGGTTGTGGGTACTGAAAATTTTTCGTTATGGTCCAAAAATAGTCTAAGTTGTAAAAAGATTAATTTGAGCAAAATCAACTTTTATTAAAACTTTTCAAAACCATTTTTGATATGGATCACAACTGGACACGCCCAAGATCTATCATTGAGATGTACAACCCCGGATCCAACAACTGGAAAGTTGCCCATTGTCTGAATAGCACTTCACTGGAGATCACAACCGAGCTCTTGAATGCAGAATAGATGAAGATGACCAACATGATCACATGGACAAAGTTGATCGGGGAAGTGTTTATGGCTGGACTTCAGAATGAAGTTGCCTACGTATCCCAAAGATGGGAATTAAGCCTTACGTAGTTCCATTCAGGTTCACTCGTGTATTAACACTCTCCTTTTGTGCTCTAACTTTTGCCAAGGCCGCCCTTTCTGGGTTTTCAACCTTGCGAGCTCAGTTTTTATTATTTCAAATTTTTCATGCTCTAATTTTTTCCTAGGTCGCCCTTTCGGGTTTTCACCCTAGTGAGCCTCTCAGGGATAGTATTTCTTCAACTTGTCCATGTTGATCGGCTGGGAGAACTCAAGGCCATCTAAATCCATCAGAATGACAGCTCCACCCAACCAGATAGACTTGATGATGTAGGGACCAGTCCAATTAGGTCTGAACTTGCCCCTAGGGTCGCGGATGGGAGCTCGGTTGTCTTTAAGCACCAAATCCCCTTCCTTCAAATTCCTGGACTTAGCCTTCTTGTTGAAAGCCCTGGCAATTCTTTATTGATAAACCTGGACGTGTTACAGTGCTTTCAAATTTCTCTCCAAACAAAGATGAGTTCTTCGACCGCTTCCGCTTCAATCTACCTCAGCAATCTGGCACTCAGCCATTACCCGCAATGACGGAACCTCGACTTCGATAGGCAAAACAACCTCCATCTCATAGACCAAGGAATACAGAGTTGCCCCAGTAGAAGTTCGAATTGAAGTTCGGTAGCCCCAAAGAGCAAATGGCAGCTTATTTGGCCAGTCCCTGTAGGTTTCCACCATCTTCTGCAGAATGTGCTTGATATTCTTGTTGGCGGCCTTAACAGCTCCGTTGGTTTGCGGCCGATATGTAGATGACTTATGAAAAGCCATGTTGTATTTCGCTAACAAGTCGATCACCTCCGTTTTGAAGTGGGAACCATTATCCGAAATAATCTCATTCGGGACTTCATAGCAACAGATGATGTTGTTCTTGATGAACTTAGCAACATACGACGCCTTCAACACTGCGTAAGATTGGGCCTTAACCGACTTCGTGAAGTAGTCTATCGCTACCAGAATGTACTTATGCCCGTTGGACCCTTTCGGAGTGACTGCCCCGATTACATCAATCCCCCAGACTGAAAATGGCCATGGCGAAGTCATGTTGTACAGCTTCAACGGCAGAATGTTCATGTGGTTTGCATGGATCTGGCATTTGTGGCATCGCTGAACAAAGCCAATACAATCCTCTTCCATGGTTGACCAGTAGTAACCCTGTTTGAGAATTTCCCGAGCTAGCATCACCCCGCTCATGTGTGCTCTGCACTCTCCTCCGTGGATGGCCTCCATCAAGCGCTTGGACTCTTCAGCATCAACACACAGTTTGTGCATCCCCAGATGACCCCTCTTGTACGGTTTACCCCCGTAGACAATGAACTGAGCAGCCATTCTTCGAATTGCCCTCTTATCTTTGGCATTTGCCCCTGGTGGATACGCTTCCTTTTCCAAGAAGTTCCAGATGTCGTAATACCAGGGGTTCTTATCTTGTACCTTATCTATGGTAGCAATTAGCTCGTAGGCCGGCATGAATTTCTATTCAATGATGATTGGATGCATCCAGACTCCAAAAGGGATGTCTATCATAGAAGATAGAGTTGCTAATGAATCAGCGAACCTGTTGTTCTCTCCTAACAGATGAGCGAAGTTCAGTTTTTCAAACCGAGAAATCAGAACGTCCAAAGTCTGGTGATAGATTTTCATCTTTTTTTCTTTAACTTTCCAGTCTCCTTTAGCTTGAGATACAACAAGGTTCGAGTCCCCGATGACATCTAACTGTTTTGCCCCTAGTTCTATGGCAGCTTCCAGTCCAGCAATACATGTCTCATACTCTGCCTTATTGTTTGATACTTTGAACCGGAGCTTGAAAGCTAAGGGTATGCGAGAATTGTCGGGTGTTATCAGCAACGCCCCTATCCCATACCCATACTGGTTTGACGCTCCATCAAAGTACACAGTCCAGGTTTCTTATTCAACATACAGAATGGCCTTGTCTTGGAACAGATATTTCACTGCTTCATCTCCCTTCATTAGGTGATCGGCTAGGAACTCCGCTACCGCTCTTCCTTTCACTGACTTGCACGTCATATATTTCAGATTGAATTCGGAGAGAAGAAGCAACCAACGAGCTAGCCTACTCATAAGTGCTGGTTTCTCGAAGAGATATTTGATGGGATCTAATCTCGAAACTAGTATTATGGAGTGAGCTAACAGGTAATGCCTCAACTTCCTTGTAGCCCATACCAAGGCCAGACAAGCCTTTTCTAGCGGAGTATAGTGGGTCTCGTAATCCAACATTTTCTTGCTCAGGTAGTAGATAGTCTTCTCCACTTTGTCCTCAAATTCCTGTGTAAGTGTGCAGCCCATTGTCGTTTCAGTTACTGATAGATACAATATCAACAGTTTCCCTGGCTTCGGCGGTGACAACATAGGTGGGTTCTGTAGATATTGTTTGATCTGCTCGAAAGCAACTTGGCATCGGTCATCCCACTAGAACTTCTTTCCTTTCTTGAGGAGACCAAACAGTGCTTCACAAGTCAAGGTTAATTTTGCAATAAACCGTCTTATGAATTGTACTTTACCCAGAAAGCCTCGCACTTCATTTTCAGTCCTTGGTGGTGGCATTTCTAAGATGGCCTTAATCTCGGAAGGATCGACCTCGATACCCCTTTGTGTGATCAAGAACCCCAGCATTTTCCTTGCTGTAACACCAAAAGTACATTTTTGAGGGTTTACCCGCAACCGATACTCCCTGATTCGTTGGAAAAATTTCTGCAAGGCAGTGTAGTGGCCTTCTCTTTCTTTGGACTTAACAATCATGTCGTCCACGTACACCTCAACCTCCTTGTGGATCATATCGTGCAAGATCGTGGTCGCAGCCCGTTGATACGTAGCCTCAGCATTCTTCAATCCAAACGGCATTACCCTATAGCAGTAGGTTCCTTACGGGGTGGTGAAAGCAGTCTTTTCCTTGTCTTCGGGGGCCATCAAAATCTAATTGTAGCTTGAAAACCCATCCATAAACGAGAGCAGCGTATGCCCAGCAGTGAAATCCACTAATTCGTTGATATGCGGCAGATAAAAGTCGTTCTTCGGACTAGCTTTGTTCAAATCCCTGAAGTCCACACATACCTGAATTCTGCCGTCTTTCTTCGGCACTGGAACTATATTGGCCAACCAAGTTAGGTACTCAGATGCTAACAAGAACTCTGCATCAATTTGCTTGGTGACCTCTTTTTTGATTTTCAGAGCCTAGTCTGGGCGGATCCTTCGGAGCTTTTGCTTAACAGGTCGGGCCTCTGGGTCAAGAGGGATCCGGTACTGTACAATCTCATGATCGATTCCAGGCATGTCTTCGTAGGACCATGCGAAAACATCTTTGAAATCTTTTAATAAAGCGACTAAGCGCTCGCGTTCCTCAAAAGACAACGTGGACCCGATTTGGACCAGTCGCGGATCCTCCTCAGTACCAATATTAATTGAGGTGATTTCATTAACCAAAGTTTTTACAAACCTCTCATGCTCTTGATCAATCAAACGTTTCAAAACCGGAGGAATTTCTTCCTCGTCGTTTTCATCAAAATTTTGAAAGTCCTGATTAATGCAATAAACTAAAGGCACAGAAAAGTACTTAGAAGCCATAGCTGTACAATTCTCATTAACAACATCCAGTCCGTCTGATCTTTTGGTTACAACAAACTAAAAGGAAAAAGAAAAAGACGACCTGGACAGGATAGTGGCATCCGGGTTATCACCCTCAGGAATACCAGACTCTGACTCAGACGAACTAGAATCTGATTCCGACTCCACAGACTCTGTGGAATCAGATTTCGGTTCACTACCTGACCCAGAACTGCTCGATAAAAAGGCTTCCTTGTACTGCCAAATGAGGGAGGGTGCAATGGATGCATCGAGAATGCTAGAAGATGGGCCCACAGCCGCTTTATCCCCGACCATGGAAACTGAGAAGTTATCCCCCAAGCACTCCGGCATGATCTGAGGATCTGAGAGGAGACAAACCAGCGCTACCCCCATCTCAATTTCTGTGCTCTCGGACTCTTCCTCCTTGCATTGCTCAGCCTCAGCTGGTGGGTCTGTCTGCTCTTCGGCAACTTCTTCCCTCGGTAATTGCAAGTCAAAGAAGATCTCAAAACCCGGCAAGCGTCGCCTTTCTGAATTCAACCATGGCTCTGGAAAGCTGCAGAATGGGAAATCTTCCCCCTCTCGGACGAAGCGTCCATTCAGGGTCCCCTGGATAGGTCTGTGCACTAACTCATAGTGCTTCCCGGCTTGTTTAGCCTTGGCTCTTCTGGCCATTTCTCTTCCTTTCCTCGCCCAATTCTCTTTGGTAGGCGAGTAGCCTAAGCTAAAGGTATATGGGTTATGCGGCACTTCGGCCGATGCTGCGACGCCTTTCTGGCCACTTCGCCCCAATCTCGTTTCGGGCATGTGTTGAAGCTTGTTCATGAGGTAGACAGATTGTGCACTGACGTAGAGCCCCTCATCAACGGCCAGCATATCTTGTATAACTCGGGCCTCAGCTAGGGTGAATCTTGACAGAAATACATCCTCCGCACCATGCTTAATCTCTAGAACTGGTGTAAAAACCTTTGGCGGCGGATGTATTGAAGAATTTCCAAAAACGATTGCTACCCCCTTCCTGTGAGGGTACTTCAACATTTGATGTACGGTGGAAGAGACGGCTTTCACTTGGTGTAGCCATGGCCGCCCAAGGAGTAGATTGAAGGTGGCTGGAATGTCCAAGACATGGAACTCAATGTCCTGTTGCCCCGGGCCAACCTAAGTCTTAATCCAGAGGAGTTCTATCGCCTCCCTACCGGTATTATCATAGGCCCAGATCACACTGGGTCAGAAGCACAAAATCATGAGCTTCAACTCGACAAAGATACGCCGTTCTTGACGGACATACATTGATTACAGATCCCGTGTCGACTAGGACCACCGGTATCCATTTCTCCCTGCACTCCACAGAGGTATAGAGTGGCTTGTTATGATCAAAGCCCTTAGGCAGTAGTTCTTTGTCAGTGAAGGTCAAGGTTGGGGAAGCTCCTCCTAGGAAAACCAGCCCTACCAACTGCTTAGGAGTTGTATCAATTGAAAGCTTGGCCCTATCCATGGCTGTAAGGACGGCTTGTCTGTGAACCCTCGAGGCCATAAGCAGTCCCCAGATGGAGATGTCTGCTTGAATTTTCTTTAGCTGTTTCAGCACAGCTTTCTTCTCTAGCAGTTTTTCTTTCTGCCTCTCTGCTTCTTTGTCCTTCCCGGACGCCTCTGGCTGGTCCAAGTGTGGAGGCTTGAAGTACCGCCCACTTTGGGTTATATGGTCGACCTCGTCAATATACCAGGTGTCATCTGGTTAGTTCTGCCCCCAGTCCTCATCAATGTGGGCAAGACATAAGTCGTCGTCTTTTCACCACATCCCATCGGCAACCAACAAACAACTGTCCGGTTCCATTGTAGCTGTTCTTGTGCTCACAGCATATTCTATCCCTGTAGGGGCCTTGGCTTTTCTAGCCCTTCCTTTGTTCTCAATTCTCTCTTGTTCAAAACGCCTCAGCGTATCTTCCTGCTCTGTGTCCGCTGCACACAAACTGCCCAAGTCTCGAGCAAAATTCTTCGCACCGGTGCTCTCCAGTGATTCCTCTTGATTCTCGGCCATTCTGGCCACTATAGATGTTCCAGTTTCTGACTGACCTTGTTCTGGTCGAGGAACTTCAACTACATCCAGCTCATCGCTGAGCCACCTTGTATTGTCTATTGACCCATTCAAATCAAACCAGTTGATGTTCACATCTCCCGGGTCCTATTCGTCAAAGAACTGTAGATTGGAGACGTCCTCTTCCAGCTCTGCTAGGTCATCTAAGCCTTGACTCAGTCCATCCTCCCGGACCACATTGATTTCTCCTCCAGTTGGCAACTCCACTCTCGCCTTAGCCTGGCCTGTCGACATAATATAACTGCCTGGGTTGTATGCTTTCTCAGCAAAACTCCCAAATCCCTCAGGCTTTGAATCAACATTTCCATTCTCCTTCAAGATAACCTCGGCTTTGTATTCGACAATCAACACCACTGGCTCGGGTTGGGTTAGGGAGGTGCTCATCATGCACAAGTCTGTGCTGTCTGGAATGAACACCTCAGGCTTGGGTAGGTGGGAGGGAGTGATGTATATGCTAGGGTCATATGAGATGGCCATGGTTTGGATTAGGTTTATCTGCCTGGGTGGAAGGCGGTTGTTGTTATGTGGTGGGAGTGGGTTGGTGGTGACATTTGGCTTGTCGGGAGGTGCAATCACCTTGTTGTCAATAAGATCTTGAATCTCATGATGCAGTCTGAAGCACTGGTCGGTGTCGTGACCGTGCTATTGGTGAAAGACACAATATTTGGCTGGGTTATGTGTTGGAGGGAGGTTATTTGGTAGTGGGCGTGGTTCAAGAGGCTTTAGATGCCCCTTTCTAATTAAAACCCCCAGGGCTTTGGATAAAGGCATATACAACGGGGTAAAAGTCCTCTGCCCCCGGGGTGGATTTTTTGCTGGTTACGGGCTGGTTCCGAATGTACTGGTGAAGGGTGTAGCTGTTTTAGGCGTGGTGGTGGCCATGCCGACATCTGAAGTCCTTGCGGCTGCAGCGCTGTTCGTGGCTGCATTCGAACCGCGTGTAAATGCCCTCTTGGGCTGTTCCCTCTCCTAATCGATCAGACCTTGCTTCATGGCATCCTCAATCTGTACCCCAATCTCGTGCAAATCAACAAAGGTGGTAAGGGGTAAGACGATCATTTTTTGTATCAACTTAGGTTGAAGGTTGCGCATAACCATCGTTATTTGATCCTTCTCCAGTGGGCAAGTTGTCATCATGGAGGCCTTAGCCCTCTATCGAGTGACAAAATTAGAAAAACCCTCTTTCGGCTCTTGCTTGGTTGCCTTGAGATCACGGGTCGTGACCTCAATCTGAGTGTTGTATGAATATTGTGCAACGAAGGCCTCGGCCATCTCCTCCCAACTTCTTTTCACTGAGTCCTCTAGTTTGGCGTACCAAATGGCCGCAATACCCGACAGGGTCCGGCCGAAGAGTGAAAGTTTCTGGAGTCTCGTTAAGCTTATCAGGTGCAGAATATCAGAAAACAGCCTCAAATGAACCATAGGATCGCCTGAGCCATCAAAACGATCTATGTGAGGCATCTTCAACCTATTCGGCAATGTAACCGCCGAATCGGTGTATCTATCCTCTATGTCCAAAATGGAGTTCACACCTTGAGCCCTCTTGAACAACTTTTCAAGCTTACTGACTTTCAGAGAAGTTGGATCAACCTCAAATTCAAATGGTGTATCCACTGGATTAACCAGTGCTTTAGACAACTGAGGTAGGATTGGGGGTGGAACTGGACCTGTTGGAACGTCCATATTTTCCTGGACATTTGTTGTTTCCCCAAGTGTCGGAACTCTAGATGGGGGTGGGGGTGGGGGTGGGGGTGGGGGTGGGGGTGGATCGCGGCAGATGCTCGCTTGTTGTGGTTATTCTTTGTTGTTGCAAGCTGATTCTTTGGTTGAGCTACAACTTCACCGACGTCTTGATAATCTTCGCCGACGAGCAATGGCGTCGCCGCATGGCTTGCATGGTCTCTTGGAGTTGACGCATCATGTCCCCATTCCGACTGTAAAGTGTGGATCTGACTGAACTGGTGTGTATTCCCTCTCCGAGGTAGAAGCGGATATCTCAGCCTAACTACGCACAGGTAAGGTAGATAATGACCGCTGATCTGGTAACCGCTATACTGATGATCTGTGCCTAGATGACCTCTGTCTCGTAACCAAGGGTAATGAAACCAGCATTGGTTGTCCGTCAACTAGATCCTCAGATCAATGAACTCTCCCAACTCTGGTCTAGAGTGCTCGGGGGGTATCTGCCTTTTTGGAAGCAATGATGCAGTACTACCTTGCAAAAAGATAAATAAAGTAAAAATAAGGAAACAACAATCAGAAAAACGGACAGCATTACGGCTTAAATAAAGACATAACATAGTTGACATTGTAAGCTGAACAAATTGTTCTCAAACACTGACCGCTGCCCTCAAATCACTGCCTCAAATCTGATACCCCCAAATACTGATGTCCTCAGACTAATACCCAGACTTGCAAACTGATACATGCATTCCTGTAGAGACACACTCTAAAAGCACATAGCGAGCAAGTGAAAGCAAAGCACCCCTATGGAGGGGTAGGGTTTTCCTGTCCTAATTTCGTCAGGAGCTAGGGTTTCACTACGCACGCATGCGGTTTCAAACAACCTACATTCGGGTAAGCAACCTGTCCTTGTTTGGAACAGTCTCTAAAGCTTCCGATATGTACTAGGTCAAATGGTCAAAAAGAGTGCCTCGGCATAACCGAGGTTTGTGTTCTCATCGTGGCAGAGCTCGTAACCGGTTAGCCTTATAGCATGCTTTTCCAAGCAAGCCTCCGGCAAACCGTTCAGGAATAGCAGACGGCAAACACGGTGTCCTAGGCGCACCAATGCAAATGCAAAGCAAAGAAATACACAAGTGTAAATAGAACAACATATCATGAGTTTTGAGTCAAGTTCTCTAAATCCCCAGTACAGTCGCCAGAAACTATAGACCGCCCGAACTTCCTTCGCGCGCCCCCCTTTTCGGAGAGGGCGCGGCTTTGGGTTCTAGCCACTACAGTTCGGACTCCTGTCACAATTCTAAATCTAATCTCACAAAGTGCCATGTAAGACTGATAAATCACCAAAGAGTCCAAATCCGGCATATCATTTTGGAAAACTGATTTTAATCAAAAGCGCTAAACATGGACTGCTTTGCCAGATTATAGAGTCGCCACCTAAATATTTTGTTTTGGAAAATTTAGGAAACCCTGACTTGTGCTTAAGGCCACGTGTCCGTCATCACCAAAGTTGCCTCGGCTCGAGAACTTGGGTACGAGAGGGGAAGGTCCTGAAATGAGCACCCCTGCTCACCTGATCAAAGGATCGACCTTTACTAAACATGATATGTTGTTTTGAAAACACATGTGTTCTTGTTCCGGTTATTAGCTAAATTACTATGTGATGCGCACAACATACAAGTATCGACTAAATCGCCTGAATTGGAACAAAACAATTCAATGTTTGTTTTCGAAAATGGTTTGAATTTGCCACCCTCAAGTGGGCTTAGAAATGCGGATTTGCCACCAAACAAAGTGGGCTTAAAACATGATGATTTGCCACTCCAAGTGGGCTTAAAACTCAGATTTTGATGAATTGTTCCAATTCAAGTAATGAAGCCTTCATCCACAGGCATTCATGCAGTTATAGCAATTAAACAAATAGCCTCATGGCAAGCATGCTATCATGACAACACTCACACTCATGCAAGGATGCTAAAGCGTAAACACTTACAGTGTACTCCGAGCCAAAACAGAAAACTAGTTAGAAACCAATGCATGCTCCTAGCTATGTTAAGATGCCTAATGCAACACATGCAATAATGCAACTAAATAGGCTAGGCTATCTAATATGGCATATGAATGCAACAATTAGATACATGTATTCAAATAGGTATTGAAATACGAAGCAGTTTGAATGATGCGCGTGAGCCCGGTGCATGCAAGACAAATGAATGGGTGCAAACATGCAAACATAAGGTATGTTAATCAAAACGTGCCCTAATCTAACCACTGAAAGGGGATAAATAAAAGGGAGAAAGACGTGGGGTTGGAAGACATTCACACACACACGCACACTTATTACAACATTTGCCCTCTCGAAGGAGGGTTCGAATGATTAAGCTAAGCTACACTAAGCTAAGCTAATTATTACAAACCAACTAAGTAACTAACTTAGCTAATTACTTATTACAACACAAGACTTGAAATTAACTAACTATTCTAAGTTAGCTAAATATTACAAAATGAATTAATTAACTAAACACATTAACTAATTAATTACAGAAAACGACAAATTAACTAGTTAAGTAAAGCAGTTAAAATGGCCTTGAGGGCGAGGGAGAGATGCATGCTCGGTTTGCTTCGCCTGGAAAATGCATTGCCTTGCCATGAGTTGCCTCTGTTTGCACTCGCGGTGACCTTAGAGCATCGAACACACTTTCAGGTTGCATCTGCCCCAAAACAGGAGCATTTTGGTAAATTTTGCTACAAGTGGCCGGCCGACCACTTCAACTGGTCGGCATGCTACCTCAACTAGCCGGCCGGCCACTTTAAGTGGTTGGCAGGCTAGTGCAAGTGGTCGGCCGGCCACTTCCTTTTCCAAAATCTCAACTTTGCTGCAACAGAGATCAACAAAGGCACAACAATGCATTTACAAGGAAATGTGTGTGCAACTACCCTCCTTATCATTTCTCAAGCTCGAAGGAGTGTAGTACTCGACTCTCAAGCCACCAATCACGCATCTCAATGCATAATGGCCAAAGAGTCAAGCTCGCACAGTGTTAGTGAATGCACAAACAATACATAAGAGCCTCCGCCTCTATCATGCATGATCAAAAGGGTTGGCGACCAAGAAACGCAACACGTTTCACCACTTTGAGTATGAAACGTGCCACATTCCTTATGTTTGGATTAACGTCCGATCCAAACACAATGCAATGCAAACAAGATGCTTATCTTTCAATGCTAAAGTGGCATGCATAAGACTCTATCATGTAAACAACGCATGCATGGCATGTTTAAAAGCTAAGGCATCAAAGCTAGTGAAGTGTATTACACATGAGGCATGCACTATCAATCTCAAATGGTCAAACCAACTATGGACAGACCTAAGATACTCCAAAACAGTGGCCAAAGCACACTAAAACTTAGGCACAAAAAGGCGAGAAATGCATGCTCATTCGTTGGCTCGCAAGCAAGGCACAAAACTTAACTTTTAAACGCATTGAAAGAGTGACATATATGGGAGCATGACACAGGTACAAGCACTGAAATCATATGCCAAATGATGACATATCATGCAAATAATGCAAGTATAGCATGTTAGGGTCCTTAAGCATTGAAACTAGTGAAGGACACAACACAAGGACCATGCAATTCAATGTTCAATGGACTAAACCAGCCCTAAACAGACCTCATGCATGCCAAGACAGTGGCCAAAATGATCTGAAATGATAGCATGAAAGGCAAGATAATGATGTTCATGCATTGGCTCATCAACAAGACATGAGGCGCAACTCTTAAACACAATTAAAGGGTGATATTCATGAGGGTATGACAATGCTATATGCTCTGAAATTATGTGTTAAATGATGCCATATCACATAAACATCACAAATAAGGCATGCTAGAAGGCCTAAAGCATAAGGCTAGTAAAGGGGACCACACAAGAGGCATGCAATACATGGCCTAAACAACCAAACCAGCTCTGGACAGAGCTCAACCATGCCAAAATAAAGGCCAAACACATGCTGAAATGGTGGCCAAGAAGCTTAGACAAGCATGCATACGTATTGGCTCATAAACAAGGCATAAGGCACGACTCACAAAAGCTATAAAGGAGTGGAATATGTGAGAGTGTGACTACACCATATACACTAAAATCATGTGAGAAATGAGTTTAAGGCATGCAAAGAACGCAAGTAAAGCATGCAAGAAGCTTTGAAACTCAAAGCTAGTTAAGGCCTTTACACTACCACCATGCACAACAAGTCTCACATGGTCAAGACCACTCAAAACAGAGCTAAGGCATGCTAAAATAATAGCAAATACATGCTGAGACAGAGCTGACACAAGCTAGGATTAGTGGCATAAAGCATGATGCATGTTAGGCCTACAAGTAGGATTGCACTACAAGTATAAAAACCAAGTAAGAGGTGACCCCACCAACCAAAATCAGAGCTAAGGCATGTCAAAATAACACCAAAAACATGCTTGAACAAAGCCAAAAAGGAGTAGAAAAGCATGCTCAAGTATGAGGCCAACAAGGCATTCAAGCAAGACAAAAGGAGAAGGGGGCCACCCCCTCCTATTTTGGACCATAAGAGCAAATTTTTACCACTAAAATTCCTCTGAGTTTCAGTGGTAAAAAGGCCAAGCAAGGGGAGACTTAAAAGCTTAGAGAGTTGGCTCAAGAGGCTTAACAAGCCAAAGAGCAAAAGAGGGGGGGACCACCCCCTCTAACCCTACAAGGTTCAAACCAACATTATAAAGCCTTAAACTCAGAGTTATTGAGAGGCTAAAAATAGCCTCAAAGTAGCATGCAAAGGTGACTAAGCCATTAATCAAAGCAAAGCTTAAAAGGGGTATATGCTTACCCTTGAAGAACAATAGCAAGCTAGCAACTTTTCTGAGCTAAAACCAGTCCCAAGACCTCAAACCAAGCTCCAATCAACCTTAGCTCCAAAGTGAAGGTGTTTGAGTAGGTGTTTGTGTGCAAAAGTGTGAAGAAATAACACTTTAAGGCTCAATATAGCACAAATATAGAGAGAGAGTGGGAATTCTAGAGAGAGGGGGATATTTTTGCTCTAAAAATTGTGAACCCTCAATTAGGGGGAGCAGGCTCCCCTTATATAGAGCAAACAAGCCAAAAGGCTTGCTCCATCCCTCCATACACGTGTATGAATGATGAGTTCAGTGAGCCACAGCTGACTCAAAAGATCTGAAAATATCTAAAAAGGAGAAAAAGTGGCTGCCGACCAGTTAAGGTGGCTAGCCGGCCACTTCCCTTAGCCAGCCGCCCACTTCCATGTGGCCTAGAAGGGAGAAAAGTGGCCGGCAAATGCCAAAAGTGGCTGGCAGCCCTTCCCCTCCCTCAGGCAAAGGGGCAACAAGGTTTGGCCCAAAAACCAAGGCCAAAACACAAAGTGTTAAGAGGCTCAAAGACAAGACACTCAGCCGAGACCTTCGGACGCTCGAAACAAGCACAAACATGCGCAATCATCGCGTGCACAAACAATGCCGTCTGAGTCTTAAGGTCGGTTGAAAATGGGGTGTCTACAGTGTCCAGGGTGAAAATCTTGAAAATTGTGCATATACATGGGTGTCGATTCCCATGGATGAAATTTTCGTAAAATGGCAAATTGAAGTGTTTGTGTAATAGTTGTATTGATTAAAGAACCACTGGGTTGTAGCCTTAGTTGGGTTGTCTGGATAACAATGGATTTGACTTATGATTTGAGGTGAAACAAATTGACTTGAAGTGAAATGAGATAAAATGGATTGAGATATAAAACTTGGCATATTATGATCTTGCAGAAAATGAAGGATTTTATCACGGGCATTATATATACACATTATACTTATGCCTTTATTAAGATTCATATATTGTGTTAGATTGTTTGTACTGGGCTTTGGCTTTCCCTACTTGGGAAAAACCATTTTCAAGTGCTGATGATATGCCTTCGCCAAGGATTTAGCTTAGGAGGATTGTGGAGCTGAAGGCTTAACTTCTGTTTATTTTGTATTTACTCTTTCACAAGCCTAGGGCTTTATTTGTATTGAGCTTATGACTTATTTTGTTGTAACCAAGCACGGTGTTAGAAAGACGTAAGCCATTAGGGCATATGAATATCTGTTTAACTTTCATTCTTTATTACGTCTTGTAACACATGCTGTAGATTCAAGATGAACATTTTATGAATGTATATCGCATGTGTCACCTTTTGTATATTAACTATGATTAATGAAAGTTTCTTATTGTATCTATATCACTTTGTACTGGTGTTTGGAGTTGGATTATTGTAATCATTTTGGGGGCATTACAAATGTGATGTCAAAACATAAAAGAACTTACTGTTCAACAATTGAAAAAGTATCTCAAATAGTAAATTCAAATTTTGAGAGTTTCCTTGAGAGTATCATTATTGTGCAGGTTTTCCTCTTGTGAGTAGTGATTTTATAAAATAATGTAGAAAAAGAAGTACAAATTCATACATATAATCACTATAAAATTTAAACGACAAATCCATAAAATAGAATTGGTATTGAGTATAGAATAATGCATAGAAAAATATGAAAAAAAGGCAATTTAGCATTAAAAAAATCCTAATACCCTTGAAAGAACTAAGAAGAAAAACGTGAAATGAAAAATTGGTATTGGATTTGTGGATTATCTCAATTTACGATAAAAAATATATGAAAAAGAAATATTTGTCAAATTGATTCCATATAAAATAGGTAAAGTTAGTATAATTTAAATTAGGTTTGGGTTTGTGTAGAACTTTATATGTAATTAAGAAAATACATGTTGAGAAAAAAAAAAAAAAAAACCCTTATAATACGCCATTTAAACATGAGGAACATACTATTTTTAACAATCTGTATAATAAGATAGAAGGGTTTTTGAATCTATCCTACACACATTTGTCCTACTTGGACATCTGAACGATTATGATTCATTTATGATTGAGGATAGATGGTAGAGATGAGAACCTTCTCTCTTACTTTATGTCAACTTCCCTCCTAAAACTTTGTACCCACCCATCCTCATCTGTCTCACCCACCCACTCTTTACAGAAGAGAGACCCATGCTCATCGAACTCTCTCTATAAACTTTCATCTCTTTGCCTTTCAGTCTCACTTCCCAATTTTCAAATTTCAAATTTCAAAACACCCTCTCTCTCTCTCTCTCTCTCTCTCTCTCTCTCTCTCTCTCTTAGACACAGCCTTATTTCCCACATACACTCATCGAATCTCTTTCCGACAACTCTCTCGCAACTCAGCCATAGTGCTGCTCATCACCTCCTCCAGTCATCGCCACCGCACAACGCCACTTCTTCTAGTTATCTCCACCACTGCTACTCATCACCACTGCCACCGCTCATCATCATCATCGCCATGGATGGATTGACATATCGTTGCTGCTTATTTTATCTAAGAGAGGATGAGAGGAGAGAGAGCAACATTTCTGGAGAGTGGAGAGATAAGAGAGAGAGAGAGAGAGAGTAGGGCAGATGTATCAGAGATAAAGTGTTATGATGATCTCCACCACTGCTACTCAACACCATTGCCACCTTTCGTCATCGTCGTCGCCATGGATAGATCAACATAATGCTGCTGCTTATTTGATCTAAGAGAGGATGATGAGCGGTGAGACCAACATTTATTGTTCTGATGATGTATCTTATAGGGCAAATGATGTATCAGAGATAAAGTGTTTTGATGTATCCCATGTGGGTTCTGTGTTTCTAAAAATTGATGTGTTTTGTTTTTGTGTGTGTGTGTGTGTGTGTGTGTGTGTTTTGTTTGTGCAAATGTATCAGAGAAAAAGCGCTCTTATTCCATGTGGGTACTGTGTTTCTAAAATTTGATGTGTTTAGGTTTTTTTTTTTATTTTGTTCTTTATTTATTTCCATTTTTTTATGTACCTTATGGGTTTGGATTTAATTTTTTAAGAAGTTTGGGTCTGAAATAATACTTATCTTCATAAAATGGGTTTTGATTTTAGAAATGTATTTTTATTTTTAATTTGATTTATGAAATGGATTTAATTCCTTAATGGAAAATAAGTGTTGATTTTTTACGATTTTGAAAAAGCTTTTGAAATGGGCGTTGATTTCTTATGATTTAACAAAATGGGTGTTGAAAGAGAGTGAAAAAAAATAGAGAAAGTATGAACAAAAAGAAGGGACTCATTGCCGCCTCCGCTCTGTGATTGTCCACCACCATTGAGCTCTGAGAGGAGATGTAGTGTTTGTTAAGAGATGAGAGAGGTCTAGAGGAGGAAATGAGAAAGAGAGACGTTAGAGAGAGAGAAAGAGAGAGAGAGAGAATGAGTAGGGAAGTTGCAGAGACAGAGAGTCAGCAAGTGGGGAAGAGATAACAGGTAGAAAGAGAATGAGTGGAGGAAGATAGAGAAAGAATGAGTCAGAGACAAGAGGGAGAGATAGATTAAATAATTATGTTAGTGGGAGAGAGATTGAATAATTATGTTTGATTTAAATAAAAAAAATGATTTTCTAATCTAAATAAATAATTATAGAGTGTTTTTTTTTTTTCAATATATATTTTTTTATTTATATTAAAGACACTCAGTTTCTAATTAAAAAGAGAGAGCGAGTCAGAAAAAGTGACCAATATTATTTACACCGTGCCTTTAGGCACGGATATACACTAGTATATATATATGATATGATATGATGCAATATTTATTATTTTACTTATTAACAAAATATTAATGTAATAATATGTATCACTATTTGTATATATATATATATATATATATATTTAATACAGTGCTGACAATTAAATTGACAATTAGTCAAGGTCTAAGTTTGGTAGACCAACCCACAAAGCTCATGCCCAACAAAATTGAAGCATGCCATCATCAAAAGATCAAGACAAAGATTCTCTATAAAAAAAATTCAGGTATGCACTACAAATCTCAAATTCTCCATCTCTACTATTTCTCTTCTAAGTCCATACCACTAACAAAGGTATCAGAGGATCTTTAGTCGGTACCTCAAAGACTCATCTCATCTTCTCTTACAACTCATCAAATCAAATTAGGACCATACAAATTTAATTATCATCAACTCATATATATATACATATATATATACACACACTAGACTTCATGCTTTCAAAAAACTACCATTATGGTGGAAAGTTGTAATAAGGCTTCTCATCCAAACAAACGAACTCAGAAACTTTTTCAAGTCATCAATGTGGCTTAGTATTTAAGATAATCTTAAAAAAAAAGGTAAAATACCCATTTTTCCAAAAAATAAAAAAGCTTCTTCAAGATTTCATGCAATAACGAAAAAATTTAATGATACTGTTTGTTGTTAATAGTCGGTGCTAAATTAAGAACCTCTTGTACAAATTTTAATTAAAACCAACAAACATGAATTAGCCATAAGTCGAGCAAGCGATCTCTTTTAGTCTCTGAAATTTGGTCGAAAAAAGGGGCCCACAAAAATGTTTGTTATTATACGTGTTCATAGAAAATAAAAATAAAAAAGGACCACTCAAAAAGAAATCAAAAAAAATAATTGATGTTTGAATTATTTAAAATAACTGGATGTTTGTTTCACAAATGTATAGATTATATATAAATACTATTTGGTTATAGTTGTTACAATATTAATTGCTTTTGTGGAAAAAACTTTTCAACATTGAAATTGATTAAATTTTACATTCAATCAACTATATCACAAGAAATATTAAATGGATTTGGTTGAAAAGTTGAGTTATAACGATTCTGCTTTAAACTCGACCCATTCATTGTTTTGGATCCGGGATTTCTTGTCTTGAATGGTTGTTCGTGTCTTCTTCCATCTTATTTCTTGTTGAGATTGGTTATTAGAGTGTCTTAGTTGTGTTTGAAACAGGTTGAGAGTTAATTTTTTCAAACTGTTACTGCCCAAATTTTGGCTTGTTCACTCCAGCGAACTTTAAGAACTTCCAGTACTTTTGCAGGATTGCAAAACTACTAGAAGTATGGCATTATTCACTCAAGTGGTGTTTCTTGAGCTCGAGCGGTCTTTTGGAACTCTTAGTACTTTTGCAGGTCTGCAAAAGTATTAGGAGGGTGGTGTTCTTTTTTCGAGCGGTACTTTGTTTGCTCGAGCGGTCTACACGTATATCAATCTGTAAAAGTCACATTTTGAGTCATTTTTTCATACCTTTCTCTTTCTAAACATTTCAAAACCCTAAATCTACACATTCTCTCTTTAAAACTCATTTTCAACCCTCAAGTACACTATCATCCATTAATCTCTACACCCTAGTCCCTTTGATAAAAAGGTAGAGCTCACCTAGAACTTTCATTTGATCGGAGCAAAGTCCATTTTTGATTCCATTCAAGTTTCAACCTTGCTCTTTGTCACGACCCAAACCCGCCCCTATGGGTTTAGCACCGTAACTGGCTAGTAATCTGAGATTACCGAAGGCCTGCTTAACAGTAGAACAATAAAACAGAGTACAGGGGCATGGCGGAAGCCAATACAGTAATAAAACAATGTCCAATGAGCTGTGACAATCTGCATGCAAAAAGTCTTTTCATACATTTACAGCAAAGGACAAAACAAGTATGTACAACATTCTACATCGAACAGATGAGGACTTAATCCCTATTTAACTTGATGCAGGCAAAGGTCTTTGCCATTTATATAGTATTACAAAAATAGTACAGAGACAGACGGGGAAATAAAAACACCCCTAAGCCATAGCTTGGCAGGCTCGGAACCTCGCAGTGAGGCACAGTGGTTGGCTTGACAAAACTGGAGTTTACCCCGACACTTCTAACATTGGTTCGGTGCCTGTACACCTGCATATATATATGAGCAGTGAGCTAAAGCCCAGTGAATAACATAATGCGTAAAGGGGTTAAGAATAAATGCCCTTTCAGTATTGAAAACAGTCATTTCCGTCAGTTTATCAGTCAATCAGTTTGTGGCTCATATTCCAAGCCATAACAGTCATTCAGTTAAAATAGTGATATGTGGTACATCCATTAGCATAACGATGATAAGATGGGTCTTAAAAGACCGGCCTTATGAACCAAAGCGGTGAATAATGGCTATCGATGCGATGCGATAAAGAATATGATGCCATTTCGAAAACGATGAGACTTATGGATTCAAGAGAAGTCTCGCACAGACTCTAGAGGTGGCTCACTATGTAGCACTTAGCTCCGTGCAGCACGTTGTTCCATATCAGAAATACAGAATGGCCATCATAACAGTAAGCAGTAGTGGTTCCAAACTTGGGAATCGACAGAGATCTCTCAATGATGGCAAGAATAAAGGAACAAGAGGTGCTAAGGATGCCACAATACATTTCAAAAAAAAGGACATACATTCATTCAGTAAACAGTATTAGTTCAGTAAACAGTTCAGTTCAGTAAACAGTTTAGGAGATAATCATTTTTGAACATATCTTTACACAGTTGTTACTCACAGAGTTCTGGGCTACAGTAAGCTAGAGCGTCTCCTCGGTAAGCCAACCCTACACAGTTAACAGATTGAACACACACTAAGCTACACAGTTGGGAAAGATAATAACTTAATCCCTAATTTGTCTCAGTGTGTTCTACATCTATATCCTCATTAAGATGTCTTAAACTAGGCCTAAGAATGCCTAGAATGGAATGAGGATGCAAAGATGCATTCAAAAAAATAGTTTCAGAATTTTTCAGAAAAACAGTTCCCCGCTCGAGCGCAGGTTTCCCTGCTCGAGCGGACATTCAACAAAGGTCCCCGCTCGAGCGTGTGACACAAGCCTATGCTCGAGCGTACAATACCCCACTCGAGCGGACTGTAAAACAGTGAGAGATGCTAGGAGCTCGATTTCCCCGTTCAAGCGGCACTTCCCCCGCTCGAGCGAACGACCAAAATCTAGAAAATCCAGATTTGAACTCCAAGTTCAAAACCAAGTTTCAAAGCATCAAAATCAATCCTCTTGGGCTGAATTTCTAGAAAACTCTTGTAAACTCATAATATTACATGATTCTAAGCTCAATTTATAAAATCAAAGCCCAAGGGTAGTTCAATTAAACTCCTTTTCAAAACAATTTTCATAAACATGATGAACATGCAATATCCATGAATTCAATCAATTTAAAGCCTCAAATGTTAGCTCAGCTGAGCTCATTTCTTCAAGAACAAGATGAAATCATGGTCTTTAACATGAACATGAACATGCATGCAAGATTTCCATGAAATCAAGCCTCACAATGCAAGGATAAACACATGCATGCATGAATTCTAACTCAACTCAACATGTGAAGCTATTTCATGTCTTTGATGAGTCAATTCTTCTTAAAACAAGATGAAATCATGGACTTAAACATAAATATGAGCATGCATGTAACATTTGCCATGAAAACAACTTCAAACTCTTCAATATATACATGCATGCAAGATTAGAGCTATAATTCAACATTTAAACCATGTCTTGGCTCTAAACTCAATCAATCTAGCATGAACATGCAAGAACTATTTCAAAGGCACAATTAAGGAGTTGAATTCCTTACCTAAGTCATGAATTAGAGGTATGGAGGCTCAATTTGCAATTATCACAACAATTCTCTCAATTTCCAAGCAAATCAACAAGTTGAATTCACTCCTCTCACTTCCTCTCTCTCTTGGTCGGTTATGAGCTCAAGAATGAGCTGATGAAAATGTTTTGTTTGGATGAAAAAGGGCTCAATATGTTTTATATGAAAAGGGCCACTAGGTGGCAAAACGGTAAATAAGGCCAACTCTTTGATTTAGTTTATTTTAATCTAATTTAATCATACCAAATCGACTTTCAATTAAATATACCATTAATTCACATAAATTCCAATGATCATAAAACATTGATCCATTTTCGATTCGGCCGCCGATAAGGCCTTCAATTTGCAGTTTAAATTACAGAACATGAACGGATCGATTAACAATCAACAGATAGAAAATGCGTTTAAACAGTTACAGTCAATCAATCAGTCTCGAATCTCAGTCAGTCAGTTCAGCATTTTCAATTAATTCAATTATCAATCATAATCAGTCTCAGTTTAGCAGTAATCAGTACTTAATCAGTAATTAGTGGTAAGGGTTATTACACTCT
Organism: Camellia lanceoleosa; assembly: GCA_025200525.1. Taxonomy (NCBI): domain Eukaryota; kingdom Viridiplantae; phylum Streptophyta; class Magnoliopsida; order Ericales; family Theaceae; genus Camellia; species Camellia lanceoleosa. Next base: position 18,775,913 of record CM045766.1, on the reverse strand, counting down.
TGCTTGTCTTCTAACTTTAGGTTGGGATTTCTCCATACTTTAGTGTGATTTTTAATTTGGTTATTTGTCTTTTTTAAAAAAACCTTGATATTTGGGAATTTTTGAACAAATTTAGAGTTTTGGTTTGAAATCAAAAGATGGGTTTTTAAATTGATTTTTGAAAAGGGTTGTGGAATTATAAATATGACTGAGTTGTGGTAAAATGATGTATTTTTTTTATCCTTGGAATTGATTTATAAAGAAAAAAGGGATTTTGGCCTAAAATGTGAATATTTGATTTTGTAAAAAGAAAATGAAAACGATGTGGGTTTTATGGAATTGGAATGATGATGATGATGATAGTGGAGTTAGATATGCGTTATCACTTCTATCTTGAGATTTTGAAAGGTATATCATTATTAGAAATTATCTATCTGTTTAGATATATTTGTTTTGGGTTATCGGTGGAAGATAACTATGATGGTTGTAGAGGTTGCATGATAATTAGGCGAATTGAAACTAATTTCTCATCCATTTGCATCGAGCATTGTAACATATTTAACATATTGAAAATGTTTATTGTTTTGAGAAAAAATGGTGAATATCTTGGTGAATCTAGTAGGAGTATAGTTGTGGTATTATGTTAGCTTGTGTATCCTTGGTGAAAGTCTAGAAACCCGAGCGGATAGGTGCTAAGCCTTTCGGGGAATACTAGTAAAAATGGCAATTGGTAGTGTTTGTAACCTACTTGCAGACATGTCCTAGAGATTCCCAGTGTTGTATCCACCTCATTGTTTTCTATTGTAAAGGAAATGATTTCATGAATTGTGATATAAACCTGGCATAGCATGGTTTTTGAAAAGACATATAAAATATTTTGGCACGAGCATTGTATTTGCATTCACCTTATAGCTTTGTTAAGATTCATACAATGTGATAGTTTCTTTACTAGGGGGGTGCTTGGAAACTTGGTTTTTGAGTTTTTTTTTTTTGTTTTTTTTCACTAAAAGACAAATGTTTTACAAAACCCCAAAAAATAAATCCAAACAAAATATCACATTAAACCCCATAATCATTTCATTTTTTTTCTCACAAACATCATATCCAACCAAAAAAAAAAACCCAACTATCTTCCCAAACACAAAATTTTTTTTCTCTAATAATATCCTACAACTAAAAAAACCTACAAAAAAATCCACTTCCCAAACACCCACTAGGTTTTGGCTCACCCTATGTGGAAAACAATTTTCAGATGCTGATGATATGCCTCTGGGATGATTTGGAGCCAAGAGCTTCTTACTACAATAAATTGTACTTTTGGCGACCAAATTTGACGACTAAAAAAATTAGTTGCTAAAAAAGCCACAATTAGCGACTGAAATTTTTTTTAGTCACTGTATAGTTAGTTTTGGCTACTAAAATTATTTAGATGCCGAATAAAAAACAAAAATTTACTTTTTATCTTTGACGACCAAACTTTTGGTTGCCAAAAAGTTATTTTCAGTGACTAAAAATATTTTAATCGCTGTATAGTTAGTTTTGGCTACTAAAATTATTTAGTCGTCAAATGAAAAACACAAAATTTACTTTTTATCTTTGGCGACCAAAAGTTTGGTCACCAAAAAAGTTATTTTCAGAGAGTAAAAAAAATTTTAGTCGCCAAAGAACTAAAATATTTGGAGGAAGACATTTCAAATTTTGGAGATTTTAAAAAAAAATTCTGACAAAAAAAATTAGTCGCTAAATTAATACTTTTGGCAATTAATATTTTAGTTGCCGTTGATTGAGATTTGGCTACCAAAAAATTTAGTCATTATATATTAAGATTTTGTGACAAAAAACGAATTTAGTCGGTAAAAGTGAAATTTTTTTAGAGGAAATCACTGAATATTGGCACCCGCTCCTTGTTCTCTGTTTATACACAACAATTTGTTTAAACCTCTCACACAGATTCTCCTTCACTACCAAACCTGACCCTATCTCACCTCACCGTAGACCACCGCCACCGGCGCAGATCACCACGACCACAGCCACTGCTACCACCACAGATCTCCATTATCATCGATGATCCTCCTTCATCCTGCGCTGGTGCCTCTCTCTCTCTCCCTAAACACCCACCGCACCACCTCGGCTCATCCTCCTTCTCCTCCGATGGAGCCTCTTTCGAATCCAAGAAGATCGCCGAGATCTGAATTAGATTTGAGTCCCAGGCTGAGATCTGACCGTCGTGAGTGATCTACACATATCCATCGCTGGCAATGAAGATGGAGAGACCATGCCTAACGATTGAGATCTGAATCAGATTAGCTTTCGCGATCTAAAAATCTCTTGAGCACTCAGATCTCTGTGATTTCTGCTCCAATCAGCACCTCTCTCTATGATCTAAGTCAGATTCGATGGCAACGAAGAAGGCTAGGATTCGGTAAGGAACAGAACCATTGTAAAAAACATAGCACTTCGTTTTTCTTTGAAATTCCCTCACCGCTGTTCTTATTTGATTCTCATTCCTCCTTTGTCTTTAATTTTTCTCAAATTTGATTTTTCACTGTGCTTTTATGTGTTTATACTACTGTATATACTACAATTTGTTACAGGTTATTGTTGGAACATTAATATACATTAATAGTGAAATTAGTTTTTCAGTGTATGAAATGTTTCATTTCTTCGATATCCTGCAAGAGTGAGTGCATTATTTACAACAAAGTCTATTTGGGTTACTACATTCATATGTTCTCTAATAATCTCTTTTTAGTTCTTTCACAACATTGAAACTTCTTGTATTTTTTCAAGCCATTTTACCTTATTCTCAAGCTCTGGAGAAGCTTGCCTCTCACATTCAAGAGGCATGTGTCTATCTATGCCTTTGCTGCTTGTTTACTATCTTGAAAGCTTCTTGGAAAATGCTCTTACACCTGCTAAACTACTTCAATTTAGGTTGGCATGGAGGGTAATGGGAAAAGTGTTTCAATTGATAGCGTGCCTCTTCCCTAGGAGACTGGTGAAATTGATTTTGGTGAATCAGGAACAAATAGCCAGCATAGCTTTTACCAATTAATTCACCAGGTAACTTACATGTTCTGTTCCATATGTTGGTAAATAAAATTGATAATGCCCATATAAGTAGAAAATTCTCCTACTTGAACTACTTTTACTATCCGGTGCTTCTTTGAAGTTGAGGAATATTTATTGTTTGAGGCTGGCGAGTAGTTTGAGAATGTTTTTCTTTTTTTCCCTCTAAACATATAGTGTTACATTTTGACGATTTGTCAGAGGTGTTATATAGAACTTGAATTGCTTAATGTCTATGAAGAATACAGACCTGATTGCCAGGTTGTTGCTAGTGAATGTATGTGCACTAGATTATGTTTAGCATGTATATATTTTTCCCTTCTGTAAACTCTATCCCTATAACCGATCTTCTCGGAACTTTCAGGGGCAAGTAATTCCTTATGATTTTATTGGTGTTGTGAAGAGTCGGCAACTTGTTTACCTTAAAGGTACCTCATTCTTTTCCCCCCTCTCTTTATTGGCCATAATTTCTTATCTCAATATTGCCAAAACAAGTTTACTTGAATGGCTTGGTAAATGTGGTTTGTAGATCCTTTATTTTCTTGATGGTGTTTCTATCCATTACCAAATTTTTCATTGAATTGTGTTGTAGGTGAAGTGTGAGTAACCACGATGAACCCATGTCTAACTTTTTTGCATAGCCAGATGCTCTTGCTTACGGGAAGGTAAAATGGATGCTTTTCCATAACCATGCTATTTCCGCTCATTGATAGCTACTTTCAATTTTTTGTCTAGCCAATAGTTCTCTAAATTTTCATTTTGCTTCTGTGCCAAAAAAACAAAATATTAATAATACTAATAGTAATAATAAATGAAAAGAAGCAGCCGTAACCATCATGAAGAATCCTCACGGTGATTTTGTGAAACTTTAAAGCCATGTAGCTGCGTCATAAGGTGTTTGACATTATGAAAAATTTCTGTAGTGTTGATTGTTTCTTTTTCCATTTTTAATTGTGTGCATTCATATCTAGAAATCATAAGATTTTTTTTTCTATTAATTTGCCTTGTGATGGCAACATCTGCCTAAAAGTGCCAGGATGTTTAACTAGGGACAATTACTTGACAGTTGGGTCAGTGGAAAAAAATTACAAATTAATAAAAAAGTTTATAATATTGATTATTAATGTGTATAATGTTTTTCACTTTTTGGTAAATAAGTTAAACTGACACAATGTCAGTGTAATTCTTCCACAAGGTAATTTTCCTCTCACTACATTATGTAGTCTCTTACTTTCCGTTGAAAGTTTGTTCTTAATATATATATTGTCCTTCACAGACCTTCTCTAGCAATCAGCCTTCTTTCAGCCTTCTACTTCCATCATTAAATGCTTATAATAATGGACAAGTGCTTTCATGAAACAATTTGTGCATGTTGCTAATCATCAGAGGTTTTACGAGTTCAAATTTGTTCAAAACACCCCTGGTCTTGATAGCCCATTTAGTGGTTTGAAGTTCCCAAATGTCCATTGAGGTTACATGCATAATGTGCATAGAATCTCTGTTAAAATTGAAAAGATGATCACACTAGTTTTGATAGTGACCAAATCCAGAAGTTTTGTAAACTTAACACTTTGGTCCCAAGTCGACCATGTGGGTGTGAATAGGATTTGGCTATGGTTTGCTTTTTTTTTTTTTTCCTTGGTGACATTAGGAACATATTGGATGGTTAAATAAAAAAATTAAAAGTGAGACACATGATGATAAATTGCTTGCCTTGCTTTATGTCTATGTACGTACTATGTTTCCTTTGCTTTCATAATTGTTTGTTCCTAAAATTATTTTGATTCCCCGTTTTCTAAGTCTTAAGACTTGTAATTTTATTTCTAATTTCCCTATAATTGGAGCAAGGTGGTGCTTTTTTCCCATTTCCATGATATTCTTTAGTTCTTTTTAGTGCAATACCTTACCTTTCTATGTATAAATCTATGAAGGTGTCTTCAACTCTTAATTTTTGTTTAATTGGTTGTTCAATTTTTGAATATTGATTAGGGGTTGTTTGGGATGAAATATATAAGTGCACTTTTTAACTTTTTGGATAAAAAAGTAGAGGAAAAAAAATTGATTGTTTGGGATAACTTTTTGACTTTTTAAGAAAAAATGTGTATTAAAATATTGTATAAAATAGTAAAATTACTGTATTACCCCTATACCCTATGCATACTGACAGTGATGACTGAAGGAACCAGTACAGATTGCTTTGAAATGAGATGTTGGGCAGGCATGCTTCAGAATATATATATATATAGGATGAGGCTTCCCTCCAGTCTTTCATCGGATTGGAGGGTATTGTTGGGCCCGTGGGGGCCCACCACGGGTTCATTTCGATAATACGAACTGTTCAATGTATAGAACTAGTTGAGTACTATATGCTTGTAAAAAATCACGTTGATCGGATATTGATAGCTATGTGATCAAATCAGTTTTGTATAAAAAAAATGGACAGTGAAAAATAAATGGCTGACAAAAATCTGATTTGATCATATAGCTATCAATATCCGATCAACGTGATTTTTTATAAACATATAATACTCCACGGGTTCTATACATTGGATGGTTCGAATTATCAAAACGGAACCCGTGGTGGGCCCCCACGAGGCCAATAGTACCCTTCAGTCCGATGAAAGACTGGAAGGAAGCCTCATATATATTTTTTTTCTTGTTTTTTTAACATGTTCCTGTTCACACGTGAGCTTGTACTATCACTTCAATACAAATTTGGCTTGTGTACTTTTTTTTTTGGGTACGTTTTTGGTGAATATTGATAACTTTTTGACTTTTTTAGTAACCTTTTAACTTTTTTTTGTCTTTTCTAGACTATCCCAAACAAGCACTAAATTTATCTAGCCAATACAAATAGTTTCCTTGATTTTTCTATGTTATATATGTTTTTTTTCTTGCTCCTTTTGGTTTTGATTCTACTTTCTACTACCATATGTTATTTGCCTATCCTTGGTTAGAAAAATCCTACACTTTTGTTAGTTTACTTTTATCTAAATTTTTTTGGAACTTGCATGTCATCCATAAAATTTATTTCATTGCTCCAATAGTGTACTAATATGCTACCTCAACTTAGTGTTTCCACGATGATTTCTTTCCAATAATGTCAAACCCTAGGAACATATATTTAAATTTGCTCTTCTAGTGAGTTGTGTTCTTTTTATGATGACTTTGAGAAGCCTTTGAATCGTTGTTGGAGTGTTTTGTAAATTTATCACACTAGAATATTTATATTTGTCAATGACAAGGAGATTTCAAGCGAGGGTGTGGGACGAGTCTTCCTAGTGTGGACACGTCTTTTTCGCGCCCCTCCTTTCGAAAAGGTATGAAACAAAAGGCCTCATAGTTTGGACTCCTGTGGTTCTGAATCTAATATTACAAGTGCAATGTGAAACTGATAAACACCAAAGAGTCCAAATCCGGCAGATCGTTTTGGAAAATTGATTTTAAATCAAATAATGCCAAAATTGGACTACTTTGCCAGATATAGAGTCGCCACCTAAATATTTTTATTTTGGAGAAATTTAGGAAACCCTGACTCATGCCAAAGGCCACGTGTCCATCATCACAAAAGTTGTTTCGGCTCGGGAACTTAGGTATGAAGGGGGAAGGTCATGAATTGAGAATCCTCGCTCGCCCGATAAAAAATCGACCTTTACTAATCATGATATGAATTTTTATAAACATTATGTGTTTTTATTCCGGTTATTAAACTAATTTTACTATGTGATGCGCACAATCAAGTATAGACTAGTTTGCTCAATCTGGAACAATTCAACCCATGTTTGTTTGCGAAAATGGTTTGAAATTGTCACCTCAAGTGGGCTTAAAGATGCGGTTTTGCCACCAAACATAGTGGGCTTAAAACATGATTTTTCACTCAACAAAGTGGGCTTGAAACGCACATTTATTGAATCGTTTTAATTCAAACAATAAGCCTTCATCCATAGGCATTCAAACAGTTATAGCAATTAAGCAATTAGCCTCATGGCAAGCATGCTAATCATGGCAATATGGCAATCACACTCATGCAAGTATGCTAAAGCGTAAAAACTCAATGAGTACTCCAAGCCAAAACATAAACTAGTTAGAAAGATACATGATCTTAACTATGCCGAATGTCTAATGCAACGCATGTGAAGAATGCAATTAATAGGCTCGGCTACTAATATGGCATATGATTCAATTTGAACAACATGCAGTTAAACACGTATTCAAAGATGTATTAAAATGGCAATGTAGTTTGAATGATGCGCTGAGCCTCGGTGCATGCAATACGAATGAATGGATGCAAGCATAATGTATGCTAATTTGAAACATGTCCCTAATCTAACCATCCAAAGTGATTAAATGAAAGGGAGAAAGACGTGGAGTTGGAAGACATACACATACGCACACACACTTATTACAACATTACGCCCTCGCGAAGGAGGGTCCGAATGAATAAGTCCAGTACACCTCTACTTCATCTTACCATGACATTGTGCAAAAATCACTAATGGTCGACAAGAGAGACAAGGGGCCGGTCGGCTGTTGCTGGTTCACACTTCCATGCTGCAACAGAGAGCAAAACAGAGTAAAACAGTGTATTCTCATAAGTTGTTTGTACTGTTTACACTCCTTATCATCACACAAGCTCAAAGGAGAGAAACTCTTGGCCCTCAAACCATCAATCAAGCAATTTCCATGCATGATGGCTAAGGAACCAAGTTTGTACAAGTTCAATAAATGCACAAACAAGACCAAAATGACCACCACCCTATCATGCATGATCAATGGCAATGGTGACTAGGAAAATGACATATTTCATCACTTTGAGTATGAAATGTTCCATTTTCCTTGTATTCAAATTAACGTCCGATTTGAACACATGATGCAACACAAAGAATGCTTGTCTTGCACACTTTTACTTGCCAATTTTGTTTACTCATTTTAATTAGCAAACCATTCATTAATCAAATTGTCCATTGGTGAGTGTCTTCTAAAGTGAAAGAAGTGTCAACCAAGGGGTGGTTTAAGGCATGAGAGAAGCTTCATGCTGTTGATAATGAACTCTCAAAGGAGGATTAAAACATTAAGCATGAGCCTCAACCTCAAGCTTAAACAACCTTAAGGTTGAAACAACCCTCAAAACAAATGAAAAAGTGAAGAAATGAGGGAGATTACAGAGATTGTATGTGTTGAAATTGAGTGATAAAAGCACTAAGCACTAAAACATGCAACCAACTTACACTAATGCTAGTTAAAGTCTTAAAACAATAAGCTAGTAAAGGAATTAACACTATAACTATGCCATGCAAGGCTCAAATGAAACAAATGACCAAAAACAGAGGCAAAACAACCCTAATTATAGTCTAAAACATACTGGACTTAAGCCACAAAAAGTTAAAACATTAAGCTAATACATGGAGTTAATTAGGCATGCAAACAAGACACAAGAAGGGGAGTCTAATCCTTCCAATTTTGGACTTCAAAATGAGATTTTTACCACTGAAAAACCTCTTAAATTCAGTGGTTAAAAGGCCCAAAAAAGTTAATTTGAAAGTGATAAATAAAGGCACAAGGGCTTAGCAAACTAGTAAGTAAGAATGGTGAACTACCCCCCACTTGAAAATGGCCTCAAACAAACATTTTTAGGTCATAAAAACAGAGGTTTTTTTTTTTTGGTTCAAAACTAGCCTCAAAACAGTTTAAAAAGATGAGAAAACAAGTATACTAAACAAGTGAACAAATCAAGTAAACTACCTCTTGAAGCAAAGAGCAACTATAGGCACAAATCCAAGCGAAAACTACTTGCTAGAGCTCAAAACAAGTCTCAAGGAACCTCAGCTCAAAGAGAAGTAACTTTGATCAAGGTAGTGTATGTAAAAGTGTAGAGAAAACTAGCTACATAGCACAAAATTGTAAGAGAGAGAGAGAGAGAGAGAGAGAGAGAGAGAGAGAGAGAGAAATCTAGAGAGGGAGAGAGAATTTTGTTCCAAAATTGCTAACCTTCCAAAATGGGGGAGGAACCCCCCTATATATAGAAAAAACACTCCTTGAGTTTAAAAACATCCCACCATACACGTGTAAGTAGATGCAGCTCATTGTGCTAACAGTTGGCACAACTGTCAACAAATATTTGAAAAAAGGCATTGGTGGCCGACCGGCCACACCGCTGGCCGACAACCATTATCCAAGGCTGACAGCCTATGGTGGTGGCCGACATGTCACCAAAAGTTCCAAGCAAGAAAAAACAAGGTTTTGGTCCAAAACAAGGCACAAGACAGATAAGGTTTCAAGGCTCAAAGACAGGGCACTCCGCCGAGGACTTCGAGCACTCAAAACGAACACATGGAATCATCATCATCGAGTGCACAAGTGATGACGCCTGAGTCTTAAGGATGGTAAAAAATGGGGTGTCTACAGTTGCCTCTCTTTAACAGAACTCGAAAGTCATGAAATGACGGAAGTGAATGTCAAAGCCCAAAGGCGACCCATTTTTGACAAGGCCGAAGACTTGGACAAACAAATAAGCAGGCAAAACAAATGGTTACGCCCGCAGGCTGCCTACGTATCCCTTTGCAAGGAATCAAACCAGCGTAGTTTTGGGGCAAGATGCAAATGATATGCACGATGTAGGAACATAACTTATAATCCTGCAATGAGGCTGTAACGAAATATTTGAATGCAAATGCAATGCAAGCAAACTGAAACAAGGTACAGCAATCTCAATCATGAGAAAGAGTAAGCAAACACGCCACGCGTGGGAATTACAGACCGAACCACATTTCATGCAGAAAGGATGTAAGAAAATTATGCAAGCTTAACTACGCGACGCGTAGGAAAGACAAAGAGCAACCGTCGGGCGCACCTAAGGTCTCAACCAAGATCCTAATGTGTTGCACATGGAAGGAAAATGGGGGTGTGTACACCGGGGCACACCTGAATGTTTTTAACCGGAGGGCGGTGACCGAAGGGGGTATGAACATCAGGACACACACAAATGTTTTAAACCGAAAGGCGGTGACCGAAAGAGGGTATAAACATCAAGACGCACACAAATGTTTTAATCGGAGAGTGGTGACCGAAAGATGGTATAAACATCAGGACGCACACAAATGTTTTTAATCGAAGGAAAGTAACCGAAGGGTGGTATAAACATCAGGACGCACACGAATGTTTTTAATTGAAGGGCGTGTAACTGAAGGGTGGTATAAACATCAGGACGTACACAAATGTTTTTAACTGGAGAGCGGTCATCGAAGGAGGGGATAAACATTAGGACGCACACAAATGTTTTTAACCGAATGGTGGGTAATCGAAGGGTGGTATAAACATCAGGACGCACACAAATGTTTTTAACTGAAGGAAAGTAATCGAAGGGTGGTATAAACATCAGGACGTACACAAATGTTTTTAACCGGAGAGCGGTGACCAAAAGAGGGTATAAACATCAGGACACACACAAATGTTTTAATCGAAGAAAAGTAACCGAAGGGTGGTATAAACATCAGGACGCACACAAATGTTTTTAACTAAAGGGCGGGCAACTGAAGGGTGGTATAAACATCAGGACGCACACAAATGTTTTCAATCAGAGAGCGGTGACCGAAGGAGGGTATAAACATCAGGATGCACACAAATGTTTTTAACCGAAATGTCCTAACGCGCCACACGCGAGAGAAGAAGAGGTGATTTGAAGGGTATAAGCGATTATACCTGGAACTCCTCTGAATGAACCATACATACAATATCGTTTGGTTGCACTAGCTTTGAATGAATCGTACATACAATATCGTGCCTGCATAAGAAAGAAACTTAACAGGTACAATACAGTAAGAATGCATGTTCTATGCAAGACGAATAACCAAGATACAATGTTAACGGCATGTTTTATGCAAAACATGCAAGAAACAAAACAGAAGCATATTCTATGCGACGAGAGCCAGAGCATGTTCTATGCCACATTGGGATGCATGTTCAATGCAACAGTATAAAATACAAGTTCTATACACGATCAATAGTACAAAATGTATTTTCAATGCAAGATTAACAAGGTGTTCTATGCATGATAAGTTGAAAGCATGTTCTACGTAACTGAATGCACATTCTATGCAACAGTATATGTGAAATGCATGTTCCACGCAACGACAAAGAGATGCACGTTTTATATAATGACAAAAGCTTATTTGATAAAACCAACTCAGTCGCAACTTCCGATTTACCTCTTGAAAGAGTTGCAATATGTTTTAAAAGGATACATCTCATTCGTGTTGACTAGCAATGAACATCATGTACTGAAGACACGGTTTGGAGCTTCCGCAGAGGTAATTCGAACTTAAAAGTGAACTTTCGTTGCACTTCTTGATAAATGAAGACACAAAACAACATCAAGACTCAAAAGAGGAGCACTGGGCATTGGAAGGCCACCAGAGAAGGGTGTCGGCCACCTGTCAGTCACCCTTGAACATTGTCGGCCACCAATGGAGCCTGTCGGCCACCAGTGGTAGCCGGTTGGCCACCAATGGCAGATCGGGGCCAATTGGGTCTTTTCAGCATGGGTCTTTAAATATACACACCCAAACTTCATTTCTACACTTCTCCAAACTCAAAAACCCCCCTCTCTCTCTCTAGATAGTTTTTCCCTTTAGATTCGAGCTTTATACGTGTTTTCCAATGCCCCACGAACGTTTGATTCGCTAAATCCTCTTTGTATACTCCACTTTGAACTGATTGAAATTCAATTTCGGTACTTTTTCTTGGAGTTTCACCATTTGAGGCTTGTTTCCCTCGAGTTCTTCTTGGGTTCTGTGCCTTTTCCCAGGCTTTGACTTTTTCTTCCCTTTTTTCTCTCCTAGGGTTGACTTGAGTTGACTTTTGGCATTTTTTACCCATCTTGCTCATTTTGACCACTTTTTCATCTTTTTTTTTCTAGATGGTGGACGGTGTTCCTCTTGACGGAGCTTCCCCAGAGATTCCACCTCAGTTGTCCCCAGAGATAGAGGTAGAGCCTGAGCCTGTGCTACTACCACCCAGGGTTCGATCTTTCGACCCGACGACATATGATCCTCAGACATATGTGCAACCACCTGAGAGTATTCGGCATTTCAGAGGGTTTGAGCGAGGTGCACCAGAGGATCTCTTGCTATGAGAGCTGGCCTCCCATTTATCTTATGGCGCCACCGAGGTATACACTGTATTCTCATGTTTTCTTCACTGTACCTTGCATTTCTTGCTTAAACCACACTCTTGCACTGTATTTCTTACACTGCTTTTCACCTACTCATCCAAACATATTCTTGCACTGTATTTCTTACATCACCTCTCACCTGTTCGTTCTGTTCATAAGAGAATTCCCACTTTATCAAAGGCTATGGAGCCACATTCGCAAAGGAGTGGTATATGGAGCTCCCCGACGGTGTCTGCTACATTGTTGATGAGGCCGGCTTTGGCTTGTTCTATATGGGGCTATCACGCCTTATAGCGAGTCAACCTCTACTTGGAGCGTTGGTAGAGAGGTAGTGAGATACTACCAACTCTTTCCACTTCTCTATTGTAGGAGAGATAATGATGACTCCCTATGACATCTCTATGCTCACTGGTATAGAGGTAGGGGGTCGTCTGATCCCTTATGATACAGACATGGGTGAGTGGGAGGTTGCATGGATCTACCTGCTAGGAGCACACCCCCTCTCTTCCGATCGGGGATAGTACGGTATAGCTGGTTTGCAGAGCAGTTTCGAGGGAGAGAGCTAGAGATCCCAGAGGAGATTGAGCACTACACTCGAGGCTTCTTGATGTTCCTCTTCAGCACCACTTTGTTCGCAGACAGAGTGAACACTGTTGGGTTATATCTCCTGAGTGTAGTGGTGGACTTGTCTCAGGTCAGTGTTTATGATTGGGGCGGTGCTGGCCTCGCCACATTATATGGATTTATGAGCTTGACATCCCGTAGGAGCGGGAACAGGGTCGGTAGCTACTGGAGAGCTTGGAAGGTATGCTTTATCTTTTTGCTTTGCATTTCCGACCGTGCTTTCTGCTTTGCACTTGTACTTTCCGTACTACACATTTTTCTTTCTGCACTCACACTTGTACTTTCTGTACACTGCACCCATATTCTATTTTATGCACTCATACTTGTACTTTCTGTACACTGTACACACATTATGTTTTCTACATTCCCTGTATTTTGCATTCTCTAGACATTGCATACACATTCTGCTTTCTGCATTCCCTGTGTTTCGCTGTATACTCAATATGGCCCTTTTCTTTTTGCAGCTTTGGGTATATGCCTACTTCCCGGTCCTTGTTCAGAGCCAGAGGTAGAGATGCCTCCTGTCGTGCCGTACTCTCACCGGTATGACAGAGATACTCGGAGGACCCGAGAGACTTTTCATTCTTCGCCGTGCCGACCTTGTATTCGCGGCAGAGGTGACTCAAAATTCACAGTTAATGTCATTCTGCTTCAGTTCTGACTCAAATTGTAATATTCTAATGTCAACTAACAAATTGTGCATTTTCTGTTTACAGATCATGTGGCAGCCTTGGGCAACGATGCCTGAGGGGGTCAGGGACTAGTTTGCTGGAGCTCGGGAGGCCAGCTATTTCCAGCTTCTATTCGAGGGTCCGGTTTGCTACGCTTGGTTTCTAGGAGAGTGTTTCGTACGCCAAACCCTGGGTTTGCCACAGCCGATAGTTCCCATAGCGCCCCCACCATTTATGAGAGCTTCAGAGCAGCTCACCTCACAGGAGATGATCCAGTTTACCAAGGGCTTAGACGCCGATTACTTCTTGGGAGAGGGTGATTATGCAACATTCATTGAGATATACCTCATGCCTCCTTTGATTGGTATTCACGGAGGTGAGGGGGTGAGAGCTCCAGCTACGAGAGAGAGAGAGAGCCAGAGTACCCAGGGTGACTAGGGCGCGTGTTAGAGGGGCCACCCAGACAAGGTGGAGGACCGGCTGGCCAGAGCTTCCTACTGCACTCACATATTGGCGGTATATTGGGGAGACATATCAGATCCCGATTGAGCCTGCTGCAGTGGGACACAGATATGTTAGAGCTCCTGATGCGCCCCCAATATGTACCCCATTCTTTAGTTTTCTCATTTCTTTCTGATATTTGTTCCTTCTAGACATTGATAATTTCCAATGCATTTGTAGGCGCCTCATGGATATACCGAGGATCTGCTAGAGCTGTTAGCCTCATTCACAGGCATGATCTTGAGGAGGGAGGCACTACTCGGTTTCCACGACATTTAGGTAATATTCTTCAGTTTTCCTACATTCCAGTCATCAAATTTCCATTGACAAATTGAAATTGACATTTCAATTGAAAATTTCCCTACGCTGCACTGATACAATGTATCTAAATTCATACACTGTACCTGACTTCTACATATACTCATTCTGCACACCATACTTGCATCTGATACACATATTGTGGCTGACATATGACAATTGCCTTTTCAGGTCCCACCTATACCGACAGCAGCAGCGACAGCAGCACCAAGACTATCAGTACCTCCTCTGGTAGCAGGGAGAGAGAGACAGGCTCCAGCACGCAACCGAGGTCGAGCTAGGAGCCACCGAGCTTATAGTGGCCCTTTAGAGCCTATTTTGAGTGAGGATGATACTGAAACCAGCGAGGCTGAGGAGGCAGTGAGTCAGCATGCTGAGTCATCTGAGAGTTGAGACGATGACATCGGCTTGGGTTTTGCTAGTGGCGATGCTACTGAGCCAGGTTCTGAGGCAGAGTGCAGCGATGACTCTGGTTCTGGTTCGACATCCGGTTTAGACAGCGGCGCAGATGGAGACAACTTTGAGTCCCCGCCCAAGAAGAGGATGAAGAAGGCCTCTCAAGCCTGAGATAGCTGGTGCTGATCTATCTGTATTTTTGCTTATTTTCTTTTGTTAGTAGTGTTAGCACTTTGTACAGCTTCAAACGAGTTTTATTTGCTATAAAAACTTGTATTGCACTTTTTGTAAAACAACCATGATCGGAATGAAAACCAAGCTTTTTGAAAAAGTGTTGTATTTTGCATCATGAGCACCGCATTGCATGAAAATGAGATTGAATTTGACATTGAAAACCGAATACTTGTATTGTCACAATAGTCTGAATCAGGTAATGAACCGACCAACAACTGAAATAAACAAAGTAATACAACTCGATAATCAAAATAACAACTCGATAAACGACAGAACAATTCGATATACAACAAAACGACTTGATAAACAACTCGATTAACAAAACAACTTAAATATAACACAACAAACTTGCTAAAACTAAAAGAACTCAAAACAGGACCTTAACATATACAAAGAGCAGAACAAAACAAGGTTCTCAGCACTCTCAACACAAAGATGGATAACAGGTCTGCAAAAAGGGCTGTCGGCCATGAATGGATTCTGTCGGCCACTAGAGATAGCCGGTCAGCTACCAAAGTGGTCTGTCGGCCATCACTAGTGGCCGGTCAGCCACCAATGTGAGGAACTTCTAGAATGTTGACGCCTGGCTTCCACTCACTGCCTTATCTTCTACAAAAGGTTCAGACTTCGTGTTTTCTTCATTTTAGCTGCAAAATCTTCACAGATGGAGCCATTCTTCACTGAAAAACTCTCGAATTGGATTGCATCTTTAGATGGCTCGAAAAAGCTAAATTTTCGGGGTTTTGGCATGAATGCACTATTCCTACTGAGTTGTTCTCCGCTTTGTTTTTCGTTCCTACATGCTGTAGCTAGATGTTGGAATCCAATTACACATGTCTTTAGCTTCGGGGGACAAGAGATATGCCCGACAATCGAAGAATTTCAAATGCTAATGGAGTTCTGGTGCGATGAGGAAATCTTGCCTCAGCCCCATTTTGGTCACATCCAAGCTTTGGGAAGGATGTGTGGGCTTATTTTACACGATGCCTGATCCTTGGTTCACAACGAAGAGCTGGATATCCCCAGTTTGATTCATCAATTTTCTGATGCCGGTGATCGAGGTGATCTTCTTTGGCGAGGTTTTCGATAACACGCCCCTTGTTTGTGCATGTTAGTACATTTCCTTCTTGCCCCTAGTTTCAACAGGTCTAGCATTCAGCTAGTTGAAGTGGCATAGGGCTTGAAAGAGGGCAAGAGTTGCATTGGTCTGGTACTGGCTGAGACTTTGATGGGCTTAGACGCCTTTCATCGGCGAGAGACGAACAAATTTGCAGGAAGTCCACTACTTCTTCAGGTAATGTTTCCCACACTTTCTCATATGTATTTCTCACATCACTCGGCATTCATACTCTTCTTTTCTCTCAAAGCCCTTTTCTCACTTTTTCTCTTAACATACACCTCTCTATTCTTTAATCTCTATTTTCTTTCATCCCTTTCCAAATATGGCTCATGGACAAGCTGAAGATAGTGGGCTCTTGCCCTGCATATTCAGCAATAGGCTATTTCTTTTGCCAATGGCTAGTGGATTTCCTGGACGAGGGATGATGGTTCTATTGAATGTGTAACAAGTCTGCTGTTGACATTGCTTGGCATTGTCCCTAGTTTGATCTGCCCGAGACGAGCTACGGCATAGCTCGACAACCAGACATTCAACTGATTGGCCTGACACTGCGTATTTTACTTTCCGTTCTAGTTCAGGCGTCAGGTCGGACACGACCAGACTTGCCCGAAAGAAGGGGTAGAGTACCTGGCTTCATACCCAATCCGAGGTTCACAATTGGCTGGATACCACAATGCTTGGAGGACAAGAGAACTTTTGGCACCTGATCTCAATTTCGGTTGCACCCTTTCTGGCGAATGTCTGGCTTGGCTTGGCTTGAAGAAGAAGCACAGACTGGGCCTACTTTAGCATTGGAAGCTTCCACAAGTGCAGAGAGGGGACGCAAGAACACCTGACTCATCTATACCCCAAGTTTATTGCTTTGATCTAACTTTTCAAGTTTTCCTTTTGAATGTAATAAAAGCAACTTTGATTTGTATCGAGAGTTGGAGAACTTTGTATTGAAATCAATGAAATTGAAATTGTGGGCACTGGAAATTTTCCTTTTAGTCCAAAAATGATCTAAGTAGTAAAAAGATTAATTTGAACAAAATCAACTTTTATCAAAACTTTTCAAAATCATTTTCGATAAGGATCACAACTTGACACACATGGAATCTATCCTTGAGATGTACAAACCTCGAATCCAAAAATGGAAAATTCCCCCTAGACTAAATAGCACTGCTTAGCACTGTAATCAACTCTTCTCTTAGGGTAAGGATCACAACCGATCTTTTAGATAATGAAGAGACAAGGATGACTTGATCAAACACATGGACATAGTTGATTTGGAGGTGTTTACGGTCGAATTTCGAGATGAAATTGCCTATGTATCCCGAAGATGGGAATCAGGCCTTACGTAGTTCGGTTCGGGTTCACTCGGGTATTAACGCTCTTCTTTTGCGCTCTAACTTTTGCCAAGACCGCCTTTTTTGGGTTTTCAACCTTGCGAGATTAGTTTTTCTTTTTTCTAATTTTTTGTACTCTAACTTTTGCCTAGGTCGCTCTTTCGGGTTTTCAGCCTAGTGAGCCTCTCAGGGGTAATATTTCTTCAACTTGTTCATGTTGATTGGTTGGGAAAATTCTAGGCCATCCAGGTCCATAAGAATAACAGCACCACCTGACCAAATGGTTTTGATAATGTAAGGACCAGTCCAATTAGGTCTGAACTTGGCCTTAGGGTCATGGATGGGAGCTCGGTTGTCTTTCAGCACCAAATCCCCTTCCTTAAGATTCCGAGACTTAACTTTCTTGTTGAAAGCCCTGGCAATCCTGCGTTGATGCCCTTGAACATGGTACAGTGCTTTCAGCCTTCTCTCAGCAAACAACATTAGTTCTTCGAACTTGCTCTGCTACCAATCCGTTTCTGCTATCTGGCACTCAACCATAACCCACAGCGATGGAACTTCTATTTCAATCAGCAGAACAACTTCCATTCCATAAACAAGAGAGTACGGACTTGCCCCAGTAGATGTCCGAATTGAAGTTCTGTAGCCCCAGAGAGCAAATGACAATTTATCTGGCCAGTCCCTATAGGTCTTAACTATTTTTTGCAAAATGTGCTTGATGTTCTTGTTGGCGGCCTCAATAGCTTCGTTGGTTTGCGGCCGATATGTAGATGACTTATAAAAAGCCACATTGTATTTCTCCAACAAGTCGATCACTTTTTTCTTGAAATGGGAGCCATTGTTTGAAATGATCTCATTCGGGACTCTATAATGGCAAATGATGTTGTTGCGGATGAACTTAGCCACATGCGCTACTTTCAACACTGTATAAGACTGAGCTTCTACCCACTTCGTGAAATAATCAATTGCCACCATAATGTATTCATGTCCATTTGACCCTTTCGGTGTAACTGCCCCAATGATGTTAATTCCCCAGACTGAGAAAGGCCATGGTGAAGTCATGTTGTACAGCTTCGACGGCGGGATATTCATGCGATTTGCATGGATTTGGCATTTATGGCATCGCCGAACAAAACCAATACAATCCTTCTCCATGGTAGACCAGTAGTAACCTTACTTGAGAATCTCCCAGGCTAACATTACTCCGCTCATGTGTGCTCCACATTCTCCCCCATGGATGGCCTCCATTAGGCGCTTCGACTCTTCTGCGTCAACACACAACTTGTGCATTCCCAGATGACCCCTTTTATACAACTTACCCTTGTAGATGATAAATTGAACGGCCATCTGCCGTATTGCCCTTTTATCTTTGGCATTTGCCCCTAGTGGATAAACCTCATTTTTCAAGAAGTTCCAGATATCATAATACCAGGGGTTTTGATCTTGCACTTCATCTATTGCGGCGATCAACTCTTAGGCTAGCTTATATCTCTGTTCAATAATGATCAGATGCATCTGGACTCCAAATGGGACGTCTATCATGGAAGATAGAGTTGATAAAGCGTCAGCGAACTTGTTGTTCTCTCTTAGTTGATGAGTGAAGGTTAGCTTCTTAAACCTAGGAATTAGAACGTCCAAGGTCTGATGATAGATCTTCATCTTTTTTTTTTTGACCTTCCAGTCTCCTTTTGCTTGAGACATAACCAGGTTCGAGTCCCCGATGACGTCCAACCTTTTTGCCCCTAGTTCCAGGGTGGCTTCCAAACCAGCGATACATGCCTTGTACTCTGCTTCGTTGTTGGATACTTTGAATAGTAGTTTGAAAGCTAAAGGTATGTGGGAATTGTCGGGTGCTATCAACAACACCCCTATTCCATAACCGTACTGGTTAGATGCTCCGTCAAAGTACATTATCCAAATCTCTTCCTCAACCCGCAGAATAGCTTCATTTGGGAATAGGTATTCTACCGCTTCATCCTCTTCTACTAGGTGATCTTCCAGGAACTCAGCTACTACTCTCCCCTTGACAGACTTGCGAGTGACATATTTCAGATCAAATTCGGAGAAAAGAAGCAACCAACGGGCTAGCCTACTTATAAGTGCTGGTTTCTTGAAGAGATATTTGATAGGATCTAATCTCGAAACCAGAATTACGGAGTGAGCTAACAGGTAGTGCCTCAACTTCCTGGTAGCCCATACCAAGGCTAAGCAAGCCTTCTCCAGCGGGGTGTAACGGGTCTCATAATCCTGCATCTTCTTATTCATAAAATAGATGGCCTTCTCTGCTCTATCCTCAGATTCTTGAGCAAGCATGCATCCCATTGTTATGTCTGTTACTGACAGATACAGAATCAAGGGCTTCCCCGACTCTGGCGGCGACAACACAAGCGAATTCTGAAGGTACTGCTTGATTTGCTCAAAAGCAAACTGACATCGGTCGTCCCAGTGGAATTTCTTTCCTTTCTTCAGGAGACCAAATAGTGGTTCACAAGTCAAGGTTAATTTTGAAATAAACCCTCTTACTGATTGCACTTTACCTAGAAAGCCTCGCACCTCCTTTTCAGTCCTTCGTGGTGGCATTTCTAAGATGTCCTTGATTTTGGAAAGATCTACTTTGATGCCCCTCTGTGTGATCAAGAACCCCAGCATTTTCCCTGCTGTTACACTGAAGGTAAATTTCTGCGGGTTCAACCTCAACCGGTATTCTTTGATCTATTGAAAGAATTTCTTTGAGGCGGTGTAGTGGCCCTCTCTTTCCTTGGACTTGACAATCATGTCGTCCACGTACACCTCAACCTCTTTATGAATCATGTCATGCAAAATTGTGGTTGCAGCCCGTTGATAGGTAGCCCCATCATTCTTTAACCCAAATGGCATCACCCTGTAGCAGTAGGTTCCCTACGACGTAGTGAAGGCAGTTTTCTCTCTGTCCTTGGGTGCCATTAGAATCTGGTTATACCTAGAGAATCTATCCATGAAGGAGAGCAACGCACGGCCCACGGTGAAGTCTACTAACTCATCAATGTGTGGTAGAAGAAAGTCGTTCTTCAGACTGGCTTTGTTTAGATCTCTGAAATCCACATACACCCAAATTTTGCCATCTTTCTTTGGCACTAGAACAATATTAGCCAACCAAGTCAGATACTCAGATACTAGCAAAAACCCTGCATCTATCTACTTGGTGACCTCTTTCTTAATCTTTAAAGCCTAATCTGGGTGTATTCTCCTCAGCTTCTGTTTGACGGGTTGGGCCTCAGGGTCAAGAGGGATCTGATGTTGTACAATCTCAAGATCGATTCCAGGCATGTTTTCATATTTTAATAAAGCGGCTAAGTGCTCGCGCTCCTCCGAAGACAACGTGAACTTGATTTGGACCAGACGTGGATCCTTCTCAGTACCCACATTAATTGGAATGATTTTATCAACAAGGGGTTTTACAAACCTCTCCTCCTCTCGATTAATCAAATGTTTCAAAACCAAAGGAATTCCTTCCTCGTCGTTTTCACTAAAATTTTGAAAGTCATGATCAATGCAATATACAAGTGGCACAGAGAAGTACTCAAAACCTGCAGTGGCATTCTCATTCACAAAGTCCAGTTCATCTAGTTCCTTGGTTACAACCAACTCAAAAAAAAAGGAAAAAGATGACCTGGACAAAACCTCGGCATCCGGGTTATCAACTCTAGGAATACCGGACCCAGACTCAGATGAACCGAAATTGGATTCTAACTCCACAGAATCTGTGGAATCAGATTCTGGTTCACTACCTGACCCAGAGCTACTAGACAAGAAGCCCTCCTCCAGTTGTCAAGTGAGGGATGGTGTGTCAAATGCATCCAAGATACCACCGGAAGGGTCCACACCTGATTGGTCTCTTATAATAAAAACGGTTAGGTCATCCCCCAAGCTCTCCGGGTTGATATGAGGATTCGAAAGGAGACATGCCAGTGCTGCTCCTACCTCAAGTTCACTACTATCAGAATCACTTTCTGTGCTCTTTGCAACCTCAGCAGTTAGTTTAGTCTGTTCCTCCGTGTCGCTCTCTTGCAACTGCAAATCGAAGAAAATCTCAAAGCCAAGAACCCGCTACTTCTCGGAGTTGAACTAGGGCTCGGGAAAACCACAGAATAGGAAGTCTTCACATTCCCGAACAAAATAGCCATTCAAGGTTCCTCGAATTAGTCAGTACACAAGCTCATAGTGCTTCTCGCTTTGCTCTGCTCTGCTCTGGCTCTTCCGGCCATTTCTTTCTCTTTTCTCACCCAATCCTCTTTGGTAGGCGTATAACCAAGACCAAAGGCATGAGGGTTATGTGGTACGTCGGTCAATGCAGTAACGCCCTTCCTGCTACTTCTGCCTAATCCCATTCCGGGCATGTGCTGTAACTTGTTCATGAGATATACAGATTGGGCACTGACATATAGGCTCTCATCAACAGGCAAGATACTCTGCACCACCCGGGCCTTAGCTAAGGTAAACCCCGAAATGAAAACATCCTCTTCGCCATGCACAATCTCCAATACAGGTGTAGTGACCTTTGGCGGAGGATGTATAGATGAATTCCTGAAGACTATGGCCACTCCTTTTCCATGGGGGTACTTCAACATTTGGTGGAGAGTGGAAGAGACAGCTTTTACTTGATGCAGCCAGGGTCGCCTAAGTAGTAGGTTGAAAGTGGCCGACATATCCAATACATGAAATTCAATGTCCTGTTGGGCTGGACCAACCAGTGTTCTGATCTAAACTATTCCTATTATTTTTCTGCTTGTATTGTTGTACGCCTGGATCACCTGGGCTGTGGGCACAAAATTTTCCGGTTTCAGACAAATAGCATAAGTCGTGTGGCAAGGACAGATTACCGACCCGGTGTCGACCAATACTACTGTTACCCACTTTTCCCGGCACTCTATGGATATGTATAGAGGCTTGTTGTGTGCAGAGCCTTTCGACGGCAATTCCTTATCGGAAAAGGTCAAAGTTGGCACAGCGCCTCCCAGGAAGACTAATCCCACTAGTTGTTTCGGGGTGGTGTCGACAGACAACTTTGCTTTATCCATCGCTGACAGTACAACTTGCCTGTGCACGTGCGAAGCCATAAGCAACCTCCAGATAGATATGTCTACTTGAATCTTCTTCAACTATTTTAGCATAGCCTCTTCCTCTAACAATTTTTCCCTCTGTTTCTCTACCTCTTTGTCCTTTCCAGATGCCTCGGGTTGGTCCAGATGCGGGGGTTTGAAATATCGGCCACTTCTTGTCATGTGGTCGACTTCTTCCACATACCAGGTATTGTCAGGAAGGCCTTCATCCCAATCTTCATCAGTGTGGGCAAGATGCAGATCATCATCTTCCCACCACATACCTCTGGCAACTGACCAACAATTGTCCGGTTCCGGCATAAGTGTTCCCTCAACAATAACATTTCCCACGAGGCGTTAAGCTATTCCAGTTTTCTGATCACTTTCACTCATTTCCTGCCCAAACCACTCCAATGCGGCTTCTTGTTCTGTATGTACAGTGCTAACAATACCTAATTCCTAAGTCAGTTGTTCTTTACCAGTGCTTTCCGGTAGTTTCCCTTTCCTATCGGCCGTTCCAACCATTACAGCGGTTCTCGCTTTCTGTTCCTTCATCTTTGATTCAGTTCCCTCATCTATATTGGGCTCATCACTTAGCCATCCTAAATTATCGGTTGACTCGTTTAGATTAAACCAATTAATATGCACGTCCCCTTGATCATGTTCATCAAAGAACTGCAAATTGTCCATGTCCTCCTCCAGGTCAGCTAGATCATCTAATCCCTGACTTGGTCCATTTTCTTGGACTACATTGACCTCCATCCCAATTGGCAGCACCACTTCTAGCTTAGCTTGATTGATTGGGACAACATAGCAGCTCGGGTCTTACATCCCATCAGATAAATCGTCAAAGCCCTCGGGCAATGGACTGGTATTCTCCACCAAGGTTGATCTTTCTTCATCTTCCATTGTTACCACCACGGGTTTGGGTAGGAATGAGGACGTGCTCATCATGCACAAGTCTGTGCTTTTAGGGATGAATAATGCCGGCTTAGGTAGGTGAGAGGGGGTGATGTATTTACTGGGGTCGTACGGGACGACCAGTGTGTGGATGAGGTTTATTTGCCGAGGTGGAGGGGCTTGGTTATGTGGTGGGAGAGGATTTGTAGTGACGTTGGGGTTTTCGGGAGTTGTTATCACCTTATTATCAATGAGATCTTGAATCTCATGACGTAATCTGAAGCACTGATTAGTATCATGACCATGCTGTTGATGCAAAACATAGTATTTGGTTTGGTTATGTTTCGGAGGGAGAGGATCGGGTAGTGGGTGTTGTTCTAACGGCTTAAGCTGCCCATTTTTGATTAGGACCCTCAGGGCTGTAGATAAGGACATATAGAGAGGTGTGAAGACCCTCTGGCCTCGGGCTTGATGGCTGGAAGTTTAGGAAGTTGTATTGGACATGCCGGCAAAGGGATTAGCAGTCGTGGGTGTGGTGGTGACCATGCTCACATCTGAAGATTGCGCAGAGGTGCCACCAGTCATGGCTGCGTTGGAGCTGCGTGTAAAGGGCCTTATTTGCACCCCTATTTCATGGAGCTCAACAAATGTGAACAAAGGTAAGACTATTATCTTCTGTAATAGTCTTCCTTGCAAGTTACAAACCACCATTCTGATCTAGTCCTTTTCAGAAGGCCGAATAGTCATCATGGAGGCCTTAGCCCTTCACTGATTCACAAAATCTGAGAAACCCTGCTTCGGCTCTTGACGGGTCGCTTCGAGATCACGAGTAGTGACCTCGATCTGGGTATTGTAGGAGTACTGTGCTACGAAGGCCTCGGCCATTTCCACCATGTTTCTCTTCATAGAGTCTTCAAGCTTGGCATACCAGATGGCTGCTATACCCGAAAGGGTCCGGCCAAAGAGCGACAGCTTCTGTAGTCTAGTGAGACCCATTGGTCGTAGGATGACAGAGAATAATCATAGATGGACCATAGGATCTCTGGAGCCATCAAACCAATCTATATGTGGCATCTTGAATATATTTGGCAGAGTTATTGCGGAATCTGTGTATCCATTCTCAATATCAGGGATTGAATTCACGCCCTGAGCTCGTTTGAAGAGCTTTTTTAACTTGTTGACCTTTAGTGTAGTGGGATCAACCTCAAATTCAAACGGTGCCTCCATTTGATAAACTGGTGCCTTAGAGGTCTGAGGTGGGACGGGATCTGCCTGAATGTCGGCATTTTCCTAGACATTAATTGTGACCTCGGGTACTGAAATTCCTACTGGGGGTGCATGAGATGCAAAGGCTACTGCCGGTTAGGGTTGCTGTTGCTGAAGCCTGTCTATCAATTTTGCTTGGTAGGCTGTGACCTCAGTTTGTCAGGTAGTATTTAGTTGCATGTTCTCAATAGTCTGTTGGAGGTGACGAAGCATATCTTCCATGTTGATTAAGGGATGTTGAGTTATCAAAACATGTGAATACTCTCTTTCCAAAGTAGAAGTAGACGATTGGGCTTGAAAAGGTGACTGCTGAATTGGTGACTGCTGAACTGGTGAGTTATGCCTTACCTCCCTCCGTCTGGTAACCGGTGGGAGTGAAGCAAATACTGGATGTCCTCTTACAAGATCCCCATATCGGTAAAATCACCTTACTCAGGTCCAGAGTGCTTGGGGGGTAACAGAATCGTCTGAAGCAATGGTGAAAAACTACCTTGTAAAAAGAAAATAAAGCAAAAGAAACAAAAAATCAGAAACTGCACAGTACCTCGGCTCAGACACAAACAACACGCAGTTGCAATCATAAGCTGAAGAACTGTACTCAAACACTGATTTTTGCCCCAAAACTGATACCCAGACTTGCAACTGATACATACATTCCCGTAGAGTTTCACTCAAAAAGCACATATCAAGTAAGTGAGAACCAAAACACCCCTATGATTAGGGTAGGGTTACCCTGTCCTAATTTCGTCGAGAGCTAGGGGTTCACTACGCAAAAAAGTAGTTTTACACAATTCTTGCACTCGGGTAAGTAACCTGTCCTAGTTTAGAACAGTCTCTATGGTTTCTGATATGCAACTAGGTCGATTGGTCAAAAACGATATCTCATCAAGACCACCTAATATACCTCTCACACCTAACACCGAGAAGTGAAAGGAGGATCAAACGGTATAGCGATAGTCCAGATCCAAGGGTTGTGTTCCCATTGTGGCAGAGCCCTAAATCGTTCAACCTTTTGGCAAGCTTTTCCAAGCAAGCCTCCAACAAATCACTCAGGAATAGCAGATGGAAAATACTGTGACTTAGGCGCACCGATGCAAATGCAAAGAAACACATAAGTGTAGATGAAATATCACATCATGAGTTTGAGTCAAGTTCTATAATTTCCTAGTAGAGTCACCAGAAATTGTGGACTCGCCTTTTTCGTGCCCTCCCTTTTGGACAGGTTTGAAACGAAAGGCCTCACAATTTGGACTCCCGTGGTTCTGAATCTAATCTTACAAGTGCAATGTGAAACTGATAAACACCAAAGAGTTCAAATCCGGCAGATCATTTTGGAAAATCGATTTTAAATCAAATAATGCCAAAATTGGACTACTTTGCTAGATATAGAGTCGCTACCTAAATATTTTTATTTTGGAGAAATTTAGGAAACCCTGACTCGTGCTAAAGGCCACGTATCCGTCATCACCAAAGTTGTCTCAGCTCGGGAACTTAGGTACGAAGGGGGAAGGTCATGAATTGAGCATCCTCGCTCGCCCGATCAAAGATCAACCTCTACTAATCATGATATGAATTTTTATAAACATTATGTGTTCTTATTCCGGTTATTAAACTAACTTTACTATGTGATGCATACAATCAAGTATAGACTAGTTTGCTCAATCTGAAGCAATTCAACCCATGTTTGTTTGCGAAAATGGTTTGAAATTGCCACCTCAAGTGGGCTTAAAGATGTGGTTTTGCCACCAAACATAGTGGGCTTAAAACATGATTTGCCACTCAACAAAGTGGGCTTAAAACGCACATTTATTGAATTGTTTTAATTCAAACAACAAGCCTTCATCCACAGGCATTCAAACAGTTATAGTAATTAAGCATTTAGCCTTATGGCAAGCATGTTAATCATGGCAATATGGCAATCACACTCATGCAAGTATGCTAAAGCGTAAAAACTCACCGAGTACTCCAAGCCAAAATAGAAACTAGTTAGAAAGATGCATGATCCTAACTATGCCGAATGTCTAATGCAACGCATGTGAAGAATGCAATTAATAGGCTCAGCTACTAATATGGCATATGATTCAATTTGAACAACATGTGGTTAAACACGTATTCAAAGATGTATTGAAATGGCAATGTAGTTTGAATGATGCGCTGAGCCTCGGTGCATGCAATACGAATGAATGGATGCAAGCATAATGTATGCTAATTTGAAACATGTCCCTAATCTAACCATCCAAAGTGATTAAACAAAAAGGGAGAAAGACGTGGGGTTGGAAGACATACACATACGCACTCACACTTATTACAACATTATGCCCTTGCGAAGGAGGGTCCAAATGAATAAACTAACCAACTAACTATGCTAATTAAGCTAACTAATTATTACAAACCGAATTAATTAACAATTCTAGCTAAGTAATTAAATAATTACATCAGATCTAATTAACTACTTAGCTAATTAATGGTTTACAAGTCAACTGCAAGTAAACTAAGTAATCAACTACTTAGCCTCAGGAAGTGATGGATATGCATGCGCATGCTCGATTCTATACCCGAAAAGCCACTGCCTTGCTGCTGCAAGCCTCTGTTTGCACATTTGATCACTGAAAATTCTGCGAACTTCCAGAACACCTCTGCTTCATCTTACCATCACATTGTGCAAAAATCACAGATGGCCGACAAAAGGGACAAGGAGCCGGTCTGCCACTGATGGTGGCTGTCGACCACTGCTGGTTCACACTTCCATGCTGCAATAGAGAGCAAAACAGAGCAAAATAGTGTATTCTCATAGGTTGTTTGTATTGTTTACCCTCCTTATCATCACACAAGCTCAAAGGAGAGAAACTCTTGGCCTTCAAACCATCAATCAAGCAATTTCCATGCATGATAACTAAGGGACCAAGTTTGTACAAGTTCAATAAATGCACAAACAAGACCAAAATGACCACCACCCTATCATGCATGATCAATGGCAATGGTGACTAGGAAAATGACACATTTCATCACTTTGAGTATGAAATGTTCCATTTTCCTTGTATTCAAATTAACGTTCGATTTGAACATATGCAATGCAACACAAAGTGATGAAATGGACCTTATCTGTCTTGCACACTTTTACTTGCCAATTTTGTTTACTCATTTTAATTGGCAAACCATTCATTAATCAATTTGTCCATTGGTGAGTGTCTTCTAAAGTGAAAGAAGTGTCAACCAAGGGGTGGTTTAAGGCATGAGAGAAGCTTCATGTCGTTGGTAATGAACCCTCAAAGGAGGATTAAACCATTAAGCATGAGCCTCAACCTCAAGCTTAAATAACCCTAAGGTTGAAACAACCCTCAAAACAAATGAAAAAGTGAAGAAATGAGAGAGATTGCAGACATTGTATGTGCTGAAATTGAGTGATAAAAGCACTAAAACATGCAACCAACTCACACTAATGCTAGTTAAAGCCTTAAAACACTAAGCTAGTGAAGGAATTAACACTACAACCATGCCATGCAAGGCTCAAATGAAACAAATGACCAAAAATAGAGGCAAAACAGCCCTAATTATAGTCTAAAACATTAAGTTGATACATGGAGTTAATTGGGCATGCAAACAAGACACAAGGAGGGGAGGCTAACCCCTCCAATTTTGGACTTCAAAATGAGATTTTTACCACTGAAAAACCTCTTAAATTCAATGGTTAAAAGGCCCAAAAAAGTTGATTTGAAAGTGATGAATAAAGGCACAAAAGCTTAGCAAACTAGTAAGCAAGAATGGTGAACCACTCCCCCACTTGAAAATGGCTTCAAACCAACATTTATAGGTCATAAAAACATAGGTTTTTTTTGGTTCAAAACTAGCGTCAAAACAGTTTAAAAAGGTGAGAAAACAAGTATACTAAACAAGTGAACAAATCAAGTAAACTACCTCTTGAAGCAAAGAGCAACTCTAGGCACAAATCCAAGCTAAAACCAATTGCTAGAGCTCAAAACAAGTCTCAAGGAACCTCAAATCAAAGATAAGTAACTTCGATCAAGGTAGTGTATGTAAAAGTGTAGAGAAAACTAGCTATAAAGCACAAAATTGTAAGAGAGAGAGAGAGAGAAATCTAGAGAGAGAGAGAGAATTTTATTCTAAAATTGCTAACCTCCCAAAATGGGGGAGAAACCCCCTATATATAGAAAAAACACTCCTTGAGCTTATAAACATCCCACCATACACGTATAGGCAGATGCAGCTTATTGTGCTAACAGCTGGCATAACTATCAACAAATATCTAGAAAAAGGCATTGGTAGCCGACCGGCTACACCCTTGGCTGACAACCATTATCCATGGCCGACGGCCTATGGTGGTGGCCAACAGGTCACCAAAAGTTCCAAACAAGAAAAAACAAGGTTTTGGTCCAAAACAAGGCACAAGACAGATAAGGTTTCAAGGCTCAAAGACAGGGCACTCCGCCGAGGACTTCGAGCACTCAAAATGAACACATGCAATCATCATCATTGAGTGCACAAGTGATGACGCCCGAGTCTTGAGGACGGTAAAAAATGGGGTATCTACACCTAGTATTGAACATCGATGACGCAAGAGGAAATATCAAGATAGGTGCTTGGGAAGAAGGGGATATTTAAGAGGATTTGGGGCCAGCCCAAAACTCTCTTCCTCTAATTATAGATTAAATGCTGCAGCACAACGAGAAGTGGAGATGCAAAGACTTTAGATCTGAGGTGGAGATTACTTTTGGCATGAAACATATTACTATTGGTGTGGTATGGATTACTAGTGGATATTTCTTTTTTGTGTATGGAGGACATGATTTTTGTATGATTCTCTGTTTGTATGGAATTATTATTTTAAGCTAGATTATATTTAGTTTGTATGAAATTTGACGTTAAAAGACCAAATTTTTTGGATGGTTGAAAGTGAAATAGAAACAGGTATATGTATTATTTTATTTATATACAGGTTGCATGAAATAAATACAGGTTGTAGAGAAATTAATAATAATAATAAAAAAACCACTAAATAAATTTTTTTGTGACTAAAAAAAAAAGTGAACTTCTTGGCAACTAACCAATTGGTAGCCAAAAACGAAATCAATATTTTTAGCAACTAAATATTTGGTAGCCAGAAAGAAATCAAAGATTTTTGGTGACTAAAAATTTAGTAGTAAAAAATATGAGACTTTGGACGACTAAATAATTTATTAGCTAAAAAAAATAAGGTGAAATTAATTTCTTTTGGCTACTAAATATTAAGTAGCCAAAAATAAAAGAGACTTTAGGTGACTAAATAGTTTAGTAGCTAAAAAAATAAGATGAAAAATAATTTTTTTTGGCGACTAAATAATTAGTTGCCAAAAATAAATGCGACTTTGGGCGACTAAATAGTTACTAGCAAAAAATAAAATAAAATGAAAAAAAAAATTTGGGACTAAATTCTTTGGTCCCTAAATGTAGTAATATTGTGACTAAAACTTATCCATGAATAAAACTTTTAGTTGCTGAAAACTAAAATTAATTTTATTTCAAAACTTTTGGTGCCTAAATATTTAGTCGCTAATTTATGACTTTTGGTGACTAACAAACATTTAGTCGCCAATACCTTACCCGACAATTAGTCAATTACCAATCTGGCGACCAAAAAATTTAGTCCCTAAAAACCTTTGGTGACTACAACTTGACCTTTGGCGACTAAAAATTTAGTTGCCAAAAGTGTCATTTCTTGTAGTTTGTTATTGTTGTAATTATTTTTTTGTACAAGACAAGAGCTTTATTTGTATTGAGTTTCAAACTCACTTTTGTTGCAACCAAGCATCGACTTGGAAAGTTGTAGCCATTAAGGCATTCATTTATTTGTTTAATTCTTATTTCGTATCTTTTGCTTATGACACATGCTCTAGATTCAGGGTTAAGGCTTATGAATGTATAGTTGCATGTGCCATCTTTTGTACAACTGGATCATATGGATGTAAAGATATTATATTCTGAAATGTATTGTTAATTGGTAAATATTGTGAGATGGTTTTATTGTTATATTTTGGGGGTGTTACACAAATACAACAAGTTTTGTAGCTAAAAATGTGAAAATGGTGATGTATAATTGATATACTTAGAGTTTTTCATTTTTTATTGGCAATTCCAGCTAGGATTATGTGGAACCTTAATATTAGACTATATTTGAATGATAATCTTGAGATTGTGATTCTAGATCTCCATAATTGTAGGTTTGAGGAGTTCCATTTATTATAAAAGCACTGTTTCTTATAAAAACACATTACGTCTATCACAACCTCAATTGCAAAGCACGGGGCTGAAAACTAGTTAGCTATGTAATTCCATGAAATTATTTTAACTTATGAAAGTCTTCTCTTAAATAAAATGCTTCATATTTTTAGAAATACTAGTGTATGTCCGTGCCTGAAGGCACGGTGTAAATAAAAATAAGTGAACAAAAAGTAGAAAAAAAAAAGCAAATAGAGAGAAAAATTTTAAAAATAAGGGAAAATAAAAAAATAAAAAGAAAAGAGGGAGGAATGTAGGATCATGTGATCATTCATGGGATTATTCATAGGATCATGGAAGGATGGGTGATGTAATGCCCCCCCCCCTAAAATATATATATATAATCTAGGCATGATAATTTCCATCCATTACACTATTATACCTTGATAAATCAATTTCCCTCAAATAGCATTTCATTTCGTATGAGAGGTATACAAAAATGTTCACATGCAATACATATTCAATCTTCTAAAAGGGTGAATCTATAGCATGTGCAATAATTACAAGTAGAGAAAATAACAACAAAACATATGCCCAAAGGTGACAACTTCCAAGGCTTAAGCCTGGTTACACACAAAAAGGTTATCAAATCCAACACATTTATCCCTTGGTTTGCCAAAACTTCACACAAAAGGGAGAGTCCTTGGCTCTCAATATACTCCACACCTTCAACTACGTGGGATTACCACATCCTTTCCTACACAAATTCACTAAAGGTGAGCACAAAACCCAGTAGAGATATCTTAACAAAGTATATATGTTTAAGTAGTCTCATATACCTAGATGCAATGCTATGACATGTTCAAAACGTCAAAATTTCCTATTTCATCTAAAATACATATATGTTTCTTCCAAAAGTTCATTTTTTTTCATAAGATTCAAATAATAATAAGAGGTGGTAAATACTACTCATGTAATCCCTAGGCTGGTGTCTGTAAGTAGGCATAACAAGCACTACCAAATCACCACTTTACTGGCTTCTAACCGGAAGGCACATGGTACCTCCTCCGCGTGTGTTTTTGGTTTTTCACCCTAGACACTTAGGCCAACTTAAACAACATCAATTACACCCCTTATCCAGACTTACCAAATGTATTTACCCCAAATGTTACCACATAATCGTTATTTTCTCAAAATCATAAATTTATTTCCAAAGCGTAGCCACAATTGAACATATTTAAAATGATGCAAATGCATTAAATGGGAGGTGATTACATAAGTATCTCATTTGTACGACATTTCCATAAATCTCAACATTTGTTTAAAGCAAACTTCCATTCAATGATTCTCAAAACAAAACACAACAAATATAATCCATGTGACATTTATACCCTTTTATGTTCACAATCATTATTCCATTCATATTTTAATGCATACCATTTCAAGGCCAATAACATTTTCCAACAACAACAATTATTCATTTCATGGATGTCCCAATTTCACAATCAATATAATGAAATTTCTATCAATTTCTTGAGAAATTTAACACTAATTTCATAGATATGTTAAAAAATCCACTTTTCTCCAAATTTCTTTAAAACTAGGGCTTGTCTCATAAAGGTTTTTCTTCCATTCCTTCATAATTTCTTCTCACAAGGTGTTTTCAAGGTTTCATAAGTTCATAAAACATTTCTAATTTGAACATTCTCACAAGAAAAGTTATTTTCATCAACATTTACAAAACCACATTACAAAAATTCACACCACTCTACCAAAATTTTAAAAGGAAGGAACTAGACATGCAAAAATCATATATATAACTCAAAGAACTCCCTACCTCAAGACTTTGAGAAGAAAAGATGAAAAGCTTCGAAACCAATGGTGTCAAAATCCGATCTCCACCATACGTAATGTAGTCCTCAACGATCTCTCCAAATTAAAGAAGGCACTATGGTCAGAATCTTAATGGATAATGAGAGATCAAAGAATTAAATGAAGTGAGTGGAGGTTTCTAGAGAGAGATTAGAGAAAAGAGATTGAGAATTAATGTAGAAAGAGAGAGAGAGAGAGTGAAGTGAAAAATGAAAGAAAAGTGTGTACGAGCTCAACTTTTGAGTGATTAGACACATTTTTTCAGAGAAGACTATGGACAGATCACTCAAGTGACCAAACTTGCGCTTGACCAAACAATTCAAACTCCTAGAATCTTTATCTTCCTTGCAAAAGACCGGTTGAGCGAAGAACACAAATTCTCAAAAGTTCAGACTGTAAAACAAGATACTAGAAGGTTGATGTCATCGCTTAAGTGATCTCAACCTGAAAGTGAGACAGAACCACCTTAAACATTCCCACTTTCTCAGTTACACTTCAACTTCCAAAAATACAAGATCAAATTTCAAAACACATTAAAATATACATACAGGAATAATAAAAAAAAAAGAATAGGTAACAACACCAAACTCAAAAGGAGATAGAAATTACGAATTGTGCACTCCAGGAAAATTTTTTTTCTCATCACTCAAGTGATAGAATGATCGCTTGAGCGGTCTTGCAAAGCTTCTAGTACTTTTGTAGGTCTGAGATTCAGGGAACTAGTGCAAGGTTGGTCGCTCGAGTGGTGTGGTGTCTCTGACACTCGAGCGCATAAGTGGTTGCTTGAGCAGTATATTCGGGATCAGTACTTTTAAAAGTCAATTTTTTTGTCCACTTTTCTTCACTATATCATTTTCATTCTCTCTCTCTCTCTCTCTAGCTATTATTGGGCTTCAAGCTCATAAAAGCTTAGCTTTCATCTCTTTTTACCCATTTCCTACCCCATGCCCCTTATATAAAAATGAAGAGCATGATGAGGGCTTTCTATCTATCCAATCAGATCGTGTTTTCCTCACCATTGATTTTTCGACTTTCTTCTCGTTGTTTGAAGAGGTAGGGGTTTCCTTGTTTTTTTTTCAATACATCTCAATAGATAAACTTGTGGTATTTTCATATTGCATAAAAGTGAAACCTTGGATGGGATTTTTGGAAGAACATGATGAAGAAGTTAAGGTTAGGGTTCCAAAAAGGTTAGATCTGGTGATTTAAGAATGACTGAAGAATATATTAGTTGATAAAGTAATATATGAGAAGTTTGGTGTAAAAGCCCTAATTTATTTGGAGGTTTAATGATTTGAAGAACGTTAGGAGATGAATAGTTTCGGTTTCTTGAATTAAAATAATTGCGATGGCATGAAAATGTATTTAAAAGAGAAAGAAATTGGCTTTTAGGAAATGGGCTATGTTGATCAATAACTAATGATTTAACTCTTATACTCTTACAAATTGTTAAAGAGTCACGTTCAAAGTGATTAATCAAGCTTTAGTCTTATAATATTTGATTATGTATCTAGGATTTGGAAGATACAAGAATACTTGAATTGTTTGTGGGAAATTGGGAAGTCAATGGAACTTATGATGTTAATAAGAGATTATGTGTCGGGTTTTATTTTTTGTGTTACATACGATGTTGAATTTAGTATTGACTATTGATGAATGGTAATTGCGAGTAAAATGTGAAATAGACTCGTTAATAAAAATAAAATAAAATAAAATAAAATAAAGAATTGATGGATAGTTGTTTAACCCCTTGAGGGTGGTGTTGCTTGTCATGGAATGACTTGAGCATGTTATAATGTGTTGGGCTTTGGTAGCCATGATGTGTTGTATGTGGTGTTGGTACTCGAGCGGGGAATGAGGTGTACCATTGGCTATCTGTGAGAGGACGAATAAATGTGGAAATAGGTGCTTCATTGGCTGTCTGTGTGAGGACGGAAAAATATGGAATTGTGGTGTGCAACTAGCCATCTGTATGAGGACGAAAAAATGTGGGCTTTATTTTGAAATTGAAGATAGTCCATAATATACTTTTATATAAAAAGGTTTGTTCTCACAAAAGAATGGGTTTAATATGAAATCACTTGGAGATGAAAAATGCATGTGTTCATCGATTGAATGTGTGTATATGTTTAGTTGTGGTATATGATCAAGGGTGTGGCAAGTTATTAGAAAGAGTTGGAGTTATAATCTGTTATACTAAATGGGAAGTTAAGCTGGGAAATTGTAATAACTAATTAAGTCATGTATTACTAGGAGATGGTGAAATGGTCCACAAGAGTAAAACTTATCTTCTGTTCTAAAGGCCCAAAAAAAGAAAAAAAAAAGAAAAAAGAAAAAAAAAATACTTATCTTCTCTTTTGAAAGTGTTTATAAATATGGAAAAGTATTTCTAGTTGTGAAATGACATTATCAACTCTTTAGGTATCGCATGAGCACTCATGATCACTTTTATCTATGGAATGATATTGACCCTTACTGGACATTCGTGTTCATCCATGTTGTTGAAATTGTTTTTTTGATACTAAAGTCAGACGTGGTAACCCAGAATCAGTGAGTCACTTGGATGTTATGGTCTTTGGATATTAGTTGGCCTATGCTCATGTACTGAGGCAGAGATGTACTTTAATATGTTGTAACTAATTTATGTTTAATATTGACTTGTATGCTTGAGGGAATTTTTCTGTTATTCTTTGTATTGGAATGATTCATGATTTGTATTATATGAGAGAGGACATTGTTGATTATTCCTTTATACTTTTTTTTGACTCCTATACTTTGTAATTGGACTTAATGAGGATTTTGGTATTATATTCGAGTATTAGAATCTGGGGGCATTACAACTTGGTATCAGAGTTAATTGGGTTTGAAAACCTTGAGCTTGTGGGAAGTAGTTTTTACCACAATGGGTTGGCTTCGGTTGGTGAGGACATTTGTATATAGAAAGTATGAGGTGTAGAAAATTATGTGTTGCATTGTATGGGCATGGAGTTGAGAACACACCAGACCTAGGAGGAGGCAAATAAGAGTAGAATCTCAATCACAGGCCCAGTCTCAGCCTCAATCTAGCTTTACCTCATCGAGTTCCTCCTTTGGGAGACTTAATTAGACTCAGATTTCCTTGAGTTGATCACAGAGTAGAGGATCACCATTCTGCTCCAGGTGTAAGCAATTAGGCCATGTTAGGCACCGTTGCCCTTTTCATAGGCAGGGTTCGTCTCGATAGTCCAGGGAAAGATGATAGGGATGTTATGTAGTGATGGGACTTTAGTGCTTCAATACTATGATGTTATTTCTCTTTTATATAGAGCTTTAGGCCTATGGATGTTGTGTATGTATATCTATATGTTTTTGTGACCCAATAGTGTAGGTATGTAACAAATTTTGGAACTTGTCCATGTTGGAAGGTGTTGAGAAAATTTGTATTGGCTTACAAGCATTAATGTGAATTAGAGAGTTGGTTGAGTTACTCAGATTATTATGAAAGTGCTTGGAAAGGGTGAGAGACTTAAGTCTTCTGATGATGAGAGAAGTGTGTGTATGGTAGTTTGTTAAGAGTTGGTAGTTTTGTGGGGGTGTAAAAGGGTTTGGGTGGTAGGCGAATAAGGAGTGGCATGGTTACGGATTGGGAAGGTTTTATGAACGTGAATATGATTGAGTGGGGAAATATTAGGAGTATTCCTTGGGGAGGAAGCACAGGTTGTGTTCTCAGGTAACTAATGTAGTGTTGTTGGAGATTGTTTTGTGTGTCTAGGATTGTGTGATTTCCATTGGCCTTATCGATCTTGTGTTGAGATGCGAGGATATGTTGCCATATAGGCATAAGAGTGGTAAGGATTATTGGATGTAGCGCTAGTGCAATGTATATTTGAAGAATTTGGTGAGATTCTAGGAAAGTGTGGTAAAGTGTGTGGAGCTCCATCTTAGAATAAGTGTTGTGGGCCAATATGTAGGTGTTTGAGTGTCGAGATTAAGTTTTATTGAGGAGTTAGTCGGTTGATTGACATCAGGGTATGGGTGACAAATAGTCACTTTAGAATGGGTTGGATTTGAGTATTGCGGTTGCAAGTTTGAGAAGTGCCTTGGAGTAATTTGTGCGAGTGTTGAGTCTTGTACATGTGGTTGTGAGGTTCGGGTAAGGCTCGTCTTGAGTTGGTAGGAGCTCCTCGTGTTGGGGTTGACGTATTATGGAATCATTGTTTATGCATGCATTATGCCTTGTATAATTAATATTAATAACTAAGATGGAAGATAATTTCTAGATGGTGAACCTTCTTGTGTTTTATTATGTTAGTAAAGTGGTAACTATTTCTATTAACTGTGATTATAGAAATGTAGCATGTCTGGCGTGGCACTGGTGATGGGTGTTGTTGGGTGATGGTAGAGGTTCACCAATTGTTATGTTGAGTACAAAATAGAAAATGTAATGTTGGTTGTGGACGGTGTGAAGTCCAACATCTTTTGGGAAATGTGTTACATAAATTAGAGAATGATTTCAATGAATTGAGAAAACAAGGAAATTCTCTTTTACGGAAGCTTGAGTTGTTAATTTCAGTACCTTGCATGTCTGGGATGTGTCAAGATTTGGTTTGAGTTATTGGTTGCATATGTATATTGGTATGTTTGATTCTAAAAGAAGTTTAATACGATTAGGGCGGTTGTATCATCAGGTCGTGTTATTGGGCTGTACATTTTAGTGTGTTTTCTTCTTTTGCGAGTGTTAATTGGGATTTGTTAGATGGTGGTTTTCTTTCATTCCATATTGTGGTTGTGATCACTTAGTGGTGGTTATGTGTGTCGTTGTCGGTTGGGGAGTTATTGTTATCTTTGGGGGTGCGAGTGGTTGTTATTGTTCTTGTCTCTGAGACCCAATGAGTATGTGGGTCGAAAAGGCATTCGTGATCTCTCCTCTATGATGCTTCTTATTCGGGTGTCTTTAGGGCCCCAAGGGGTTAGACCGGATGAATCTAGCTTTTGGGTTGCTTGTGTTTTGATTCCTTCTTTATCTTAGGAATCCATTCTAAGAATTAATCTAGGTTTAAGTCAGGGAGGTATCTTAGTTGATTTTTGGATTGCCTTTAGTTTTAGTTCTTTCCTAATTTCAGGGACGAAATTTCTTAAGGTGGGGAGATTGTGGCACTCTAGGAAATTTCTTTTCTCATCGATCGAGCGATGGAATGATTGCTCGAGCGGTCTTGTCAAGCTTTCAGTACTTTTGTAGGTCTGAAATTTTGGGAGCTGTCAATGTTCGCTCGAGCACAGTGTTGATTGCTCGAGCGGTGTGGTGTCTCTAACGCTCGAGTGCAGGAGTGGTCGCTCAGACAACCTATTCGGGATCAGCACTTTAAAAAGTCAATTTTTTGTCCACTTTCCTTCATTCTATCATATTCTTTCTCTCTCTCTCTCTCTCTTCAGCCATTGTTGGGCTTCAAGCTCATAGAAGCTTGGTTTTCATCTATTTTTACCCATTTCTTACTCCATGCCCCTTATATAAAAACGAAGAGCACGATGAGGGCCTTCTATCCATCTGATCGGATCATGTTTTCGTCACCATTGATTTTTTGGCTTTCTCCTCGTTGTTTTAAGAGGTAGGGGTTTCATTGCTTCTCTTCAATACTTCTCTATAGATAAACTTGTGGTATTTTCATATTGCATAAAAGTGAAACCCTGGATGGGATTTTTGAAAAAACATGATGAAGAATGTAGGGTTGGGGTTGATCTTGTGATTTAAGAATGATTGAAGAGTATATTAGTTGATAAAATAATATTTGTGAAGTTTGGTGTAAAAGCCCTAATTTATTTGGAGGTTTAATGATTTGAAGAACGTTAGGAGATGAATAGTTTCGGTTTCTTGAATTAAAATAATTACGATGGCATGAAAATATATTTAAAAGAGAAAGAAGTTGGTTTTAGGAAATGGGCTATGTTGATCAATAACTAATGAGTTAACTCTTATAATTTATTAAAGAGTCATGTTCAAAGTGATTAATCAAGCTTTAGTCTTATAATATTTGATTATGTATCTAGGATTTGGAAGATACAAGAATAATTGAATTATTTGTGGGAAATTGGGAAGTCATTGGACCTTATGATGTTAATTCGAGATTTATGTACCGGGTTTGAATTGTTATGTTACATACGATGTTGAAATTAACTATTGACTATTGATGAATGATAATTGTGAGTAAAATGTGAAATAAACTCGATAATAAAAATAAAATAAAGAATTGATGGATTGTTGTTTAACCCCTTGAGGGTGGTGTTGCTTGTTATGGAATGAATTGAGCATGTTATAATGTGTTGGGCTTTGGTAGCCATGATGTGTTGTATGTAGTGTTGGTACCCACGCAGGGAATGAGGTGTACCACTGGCCATCCATGTGAGGATGGAAAAATGTGGAAATAGGTGCTCCATTGGCCATTCGTGCGAGGATGGAAAAATATGGAATTGTGGTATGCCACTAGCCATCCGTGTGAGGACGGAAAAATGTGGGCTTTGTTTTGCAATTGAAGATAGTCCATAATATACTTTTATATAAAAAGATGAAATGAAATCACTTGGAGATGAAATGTGCATGCTTCATCAATTGATTGTCGAGTTGCTTAGTAATGTGTGTATATGTTGAGTTTTGGTATATGTTCAAGGGTGTGGCAAGTTATTAGAAAGAGCTGGAGTTATAATCTGTTATACTAAATGGGAAGTTAAGATGGGAAATGGTAATAACTAATCAACTCATGTATTATTGGAAGATGGTGAAATGGTCCACAAGAGTAAAACTTATCTACTGTTCTAAAGGCTGGACAAAAAAATTGGAAAAAAAAGACTACTCTTTTGAAAGTGGTTATAAATGTGGAAAAGTATTTTTGGCTACGAAACAACATTATCAACACTGTAGGTATCGCATGATCATGCATGAGCACGCATAAGCACTCATGATCATTTTTATCTATGGAATGTTATTGTTTGGAATCATTGTAGACCTCTACTGGACATTCGTGCTCATCCTTGTTGTTGAAATTTTGTTTAGATATTAAAGTTAGATCTGGCAACCCAAAATCCGTGAGTCACTTCGATG
Source organism: Camellia lanceoleosa (assembly GCA_025200525.1). Classification (NCBI taxonomy): domain Eukaryota; kingdom Viridiplantae; phylum Streptophyta; class Magnoliopsida; order Ericales; family Theaceae; genus Camellia; species Camellia lanceoleosa. Next base: position 18,736,103 of record CM045766.1, on the reverse strand, counting down.
TTATGTTCTTTGGATATTGGTTAGCCTATGCTCATGTACTAAGGTAGAGATTTACTTTAATATGTTGTAACTAATTTATGTTTAATATTGACTTATAAGCCTGAGGGAATTTTTTTGTTATTCTTTGTATTGAAATGATTCATCATTTGTATTATACGAGAGATGATATTGTTGATTATTCCTTTACACTTCTTTTGACTCCTATACTTTGTAATTCGACTTAATGAGGATTTTCGTATAATATTCGAGTATTAGAATCTGAGGGTGTTACATGGATTATTATACTCAAGTTGCTTTAAAAGGACTCGGGGCACCACAACCTCCCCACCTTATAAAATTTCGTCTCCGAAATTGAACCAATCTCTTCTGCAAGAACATGTTCTAACCCAATCAAATTCCAAATCACAAGATTATGCTAAATAACGACAACATGATCATTTAATACAATTTCATGTGATTCACAGTTTCATTAACTTTGATGATTTTCACGAAATCTTTGATTTTCACAACCATATGGAGTTTAACAATTTGCAATTGCCAATTACATGCCTAATTCCCATGACAACATTTTACTACACAATGGCCTCAAATCAACTAAACATTATTAAACAAATCAGGGTATTTAGAAGACTTCCGCCTTTTGCTCCCAAGTTACCTTCTCAATTCCATGGTGTCTCCATAACACCTTCACTAAGGCCATATTTGTTTGGGTGGACATGAGCTTGGGATTGGACTAACAGTCCAATAAAATTATTAATCCGATGTTTGGTTAAACAATTAAAGTACGAACTAAGTATTTTAAACTTGACTATTAGTTAAGATAGGATACATAATCCAACGAATTCATAGTCCTAGGACTATTAGTCATGGGAATGCTAATCCAGTCCGCCCAAACAAACATGACCTAAGGGTATGGTCTTGTCCCTCAACACTTGTTCTCAGACATCTAAGATTTGGACTGGTAGCTCTTCATATGAGGCATCTTCATCTACCTCTAAGTCAACCTAATCAAGCACAAGCGAAGGGTTAGGTTCATACTTCCTAAGAATAGATACATGGAACACATTGTGAACCTTGGAAAGTTGTGGCGGTAAGGCTAAACGGTATGCCACCTTTCGATCTGCTCTAAGATCTTGAAATGTCCAATGAACCTTGAAGATAGTTTCCCACTCTTCCTAAACCTCATCAAACCCTACCTCGGTGAGATTCTAAGAACACACGGTCACTAATCTCAAAAGATAAAGGTCATCTCCTTTTGTCGGCATAACTCTTCTGTCAGCTTTGAGCCATAAATAACCTCTTTCGGATGAGAGCAACTTTCTTGGTCATCTCTCGGACTAGTTCGGGGCCCAACACCGGTGCATCACCTACCTTGGCCCATAGACTGGCAAACTACAAGATTGGCCATACAGGGCCTTAAACGATGCCATCCCAATACTCGCTTGATGACTATTGTTATAGTCGAACTCAATTGATGGTAGGTGTCTCTCTCATGACCCTTTGAAATCTAGGACACAAGCTCTAAGCATATCTTCCAAAATTTGTATACTGTCTTTGAATTGCCCATCAGTTTGAGGGTAACAGCCTGTACAAAAGGTCAACTTGGTTCCCAATGCCTTTTGAAAGCTTTGCCATAATCGGGTAGTGAAATGAGGATCTCTATATAAAACTATGGTCACAGGAACCCCATGAAGTCGAACTATGCCTCTAATGTACAATTCTGCCAAATAATCAACTGAGTTACATGTGTGCATAGGAATGAAGTGTGTAGACTTGGTCAACCTATCCACAACCACCTTGTTACCCAGGTAGGCAACCAAAGAGTGGATGAATTAGGTTAATAAAAAATAAATATAGAAATTTAAACGTAATAAATCAAGTAAATAAATTTCAGCAAACAATCAATAATACTGAAAATAAAGAGAAATGAAGGAGAGCTCAAACACAAGGATTTATAGTGGTTCGACACACGGGGCCTACATGCATTCCTTAAGGTTCCTCCTCAAGAATATCTTCACTATGAATCAAATTAGTACACCACCAAAACTTTACCAAGCTTGTGGATTTTACACATGACTTACTTTTTCCATTGAGTACCTCTCAACTAAATGCCTACGGGACTTACTTTATCTGTTGAGGACCTCTCAACTAAATGGCTCACTTTACAAGTTTTCACTCAGAATAAAAGGAATAAGACCAAGAGGTACAACAGTCCTCTTTTACAAGATGTCTCTCTCAAAAGATGCATATGAAAGTGTAAGAGCAGAAGGAATTTTGAGATACACTCAGAATAAACTCATATGTGAAAGTGAAAGTATAAGTGTAATGTGTAGCATATTGATTAGGAATAATACTTGAATGCTTAGAGTTGATGTGCTGCTCAGATCTGGAGAAGTACAACATTTATAGACTTCAATGTCCTCTAGCCGTTGGAGAGGAGCATAAGTGTGTCTTCTAGCCGTTGGAGTAGAGTATGGGTGATGTCTTCTAGCTGTTGGAGCAGAGCATGGGCTTGTACAGGTTGTTATCAAGCCTTTGGAGGTGGAGCCTCCTCAAAAGATGTGATGCCCATGCTTATAATTTAAATCTTGGTAGGTGGAAGATAAGATATGTCTCCATGCCTTTCACTTTTTAAGATTTGGGAATGGTGTGGATAAGATATGCTTCATTCACTAAGTCAAAAGTGGCTGCCCATAACTCTTTTGAAATAGAATAAGACTTGTCCCTTCAGTTGTGTCAGAAAAGTCTGTTCAAGGTTAGAAATGGTGGCTACATTTTGAAACCCAGACTTAAGGGTGTCGACCCCTGTAGGTTTGGTCTCAACTCTTTTCTTTCATTTCTTTTCTGTCTTGACTGTCATATGTTCTTGGTGTCGACCCTTTGTTTCTAGTAGACTTAAACTTTGTTCTCTCTCTTTTGGTGTCGATCCTATCATGTCTTGGTGTTGACCCTTTGCTATTGGAAGGCTTAAACTTTGCTCACTGTCTTTTGGTGTCGACCTTGTCATATCTTGGTGTCGACCTTTTGCTATTGGAAGGCTTAAGCTTTGCTCACTGTCTTTTGGTGTCGACCCTTTGCTGCTGAACGACCTAAGCTTTGTTCACTATCTTTTGGTGTCGACCTTGTCATATCTTGGTGTTGACCCTTTGACTTGTTTTAAGCAAGAATAACATTGTGCACACTTGTACTAATTCAATTGATTTGAGATGCCATTATTTATGAGAATATAATAACTTAGAAGCATACATTCTTTAGAATCATTGAAATGCAAAGACATGGGTATATTTTGAAAACTTTGAATAATTAAATAAGTTCAAGATATTTGTCAATAATCAAAATTAATAAAATTTGAATGTGCATAACCTTAGGGCTAACAATCTCCCCCTTTTTAATGATGACAAATATATGCGAAGTTTTCAAATCATTTTAAGACAAAGGTTTAAGAAATAATTTTCAAGGAGTTTTGTAAATAATGGATTAAAAAATAAGATCGAGAAACTCCCCTATGAAAAGGGCTTCATGGCCAAATCATTTTTATTTTAAAACTCAATGAGAAATCTCCCAATATAAGCCAAGAAGATTTTCGCACAAATGGAACAACTTGGTAATTACAATAAATGACAAGCTTCCCCTGTCAATATGCACTAGATCTTTTGCAAATAAGAGCTAATCTCGACTCAATTTCATTGAATGAAATCACAAGCTATTTTTTCATCAAAACAATAGCCTCACTCAAGCTTAAATAAAGTATATCAATCAATGTGTGTGCATTGTCAATCACTGTGTGTGTTGCTGGTAGTGTAAAGTGAATCAATAACACATCTTTCATATCGATTCATGACTATATCAAAACAAACCAGAAATCGTACCATAATTGTTTGTTCTACCATGTGCAAAAGGATATAAGTCCATATACATGTGCAAAAAGATAAAAAACTATCCATCCAACATCTAAGTTCATATAGATTAAAACTAAGACTATAATTCTTCTCCCCTTTTATCATTAACAAAAAGAGGGGTAAAGAGAAAGAAAAAAAGACTAGTGAAACGGAGGAGGCTCATGGGGCCAATGCGAAGCTGCTTCACGCCAACCTTGCGTGAACCAAAGCATGAATTTACAAATTTGTTTGCCAAGATCATCATCACATCGCTGTTGAAAAATTTGACAAAATTCTTCGTTGGAATGCTTGAGAACAAAAACAACTATCACCATGTTCTCAACACTTGCCTTGGTAGCTTCAATTACCTGAGATTGTTTTGCCCTCACATTATCAATTTCTTGTTGCATGTCCATTGTGAGAGAGAATTTGTTGAACCATAGAAGCCAATTGATCAATCTTTTATGCCAGATTAGATGAAGGTGGAATAGATGCAGACTGAGAAGATGATGGCATATCTAACACTGGTGCAGATTGGGGATTAAGATTAAGGTTATTAAGTTTGGAGTTTAGTTCAATAATCCCTACCAGAAGTGGTCCTTGAACCAAGGAGTCTAGATGATCAATTTTTGTGGAAAGAGAGAAAATATCATGAAGTGGAACAAAAGAGGAAGGACCAGGGGTGAAGAGAGGCATAGGTAAAGAACTTGGAAGGTTAGGATCAGTGGAGAAAGATGGATCAAGAGTAGGTGGAGCAGTGACAGGTTTTTTAGTTTTGGTCCAAACATTGTCAATTAAAGAATAACCTATGTGACTAAGAGTTACTAAGCCATAAACAGTAAAGTCTCTAGGGATTTTGTTTTCACCTTTGAGGTTAATTTTGAAATGTTTAAAGATCTTGGTGAAGATCATTCCATAGGGTAAGGCTTGGTTGTTTCTTTTGTGGGCATCAATCATGACTTGACAAACCAAATTCCCAAAATCTGTAAGGTCTAGTGGAAAAGTCCCAAAGAAGATAACTGTGGCCATAGGTGACTGTATCAAATCGACCTCATCGGGGAAGGATGTTATGGTTTATGATGTGATGCAACAGTCTCAAAACAAGAGTTAGGTCTTTGCCAGAAATGGTAACGTGTTTATTTAAGGCTAGGTTATTGGTCAGAAACTAAAGACCTATAAGATTAGTGTAGTTAGGAGGATTTCTGCTTACGGATAGAGAGACACGATGACCATCATTGGAAGTTTTCAAAATGGAGTTAATAATGGAGGGTTTGAGAGTGAAGGAATCACCCTTTACAAAGCACTCCAAGGTGCTAGGAGCAAATTCCTCATTATAGGATAGATTTGCAAAGAATTCCTTAATGAGAGTAGGATAAACATCACAGTCAAGTTTTAATAGAGATGACAATTTTTGGTTATCAAACCATTGTTTAACAGGAAGGCTATGTTCTTTGAAGAAATTAACATCAATAGTTCGGCCAGATAGTACCTTTCTCAAGTTGAAATCTTTGTTGAACGAGGCATTGCATTTATTCTTTTTGAAGTGTTGTAGAGTAGGGCTTGGAGGCATAGAAGCAATGGTGGTGGAAGTGGAATGCTGAGTGCGTTTCTTCGATGGAATTGAAGGAGAGGCTTGAGATTCCATGGAGAAGGATTGAAAGAGGTAGAGAATGATGGAGATGAAGATAGGAAGAGGAATCTCCAAAGGAATCGTCAGAGAAGAGAAAGGGGCTAAGGCTAGGGATTTGAGAGGTGTCGTAGGAAATATGAAGGGGGTCGCTGGGTATATATACCCTTAAAAAGGTGTCGACAATCGAAAGAGTGATGTCGACCCTTTAATCTGAAAAAAAAAGTACAAAATCCAACCCCAGCCAAGGTAGATGTTGACCCTCGCAAAGAGAGGTGTCGACCCTAAAAAATAGTGAATGTAACGCCCCCAAAATAATTACAAGAATCCAACTCCAAACACCAATACAAAGTGATATTGATACAATAAGAAGCTTTCATTAATCAAAGTTAATACACAAAAGATAACAATTACAAAGAGGAGTGAAAGCAATACCGTTAATCACATGTCTTACTAGCTTACATCTTTCAAAGTCATTGCTTGGTTACAAAAAAAAAAAAAAAAGAGTCATAAGCGCAATACACATAAAGCCCTAGGCTTGTGCAAAAAGTTAATTACAAAATAAACACCATTGAGCCCTCAGCTCCACAATCCTCCCAAGCTAAGTCCTTGGTAGAGGCATATCACCAACACCTGAAAATGGTTTTTTCCAAATAGGGTGAGCCAAAGCCCAGTAGAAACAATCTAACACAATATATGAATCTTAACAAAGATATAAGTATAATGTTCGTATATAATGTCTGCGATAAAATCATTCATAGTTTACAAGATCATAGTACGCCTAGTTTTATATCTCATTTCATTGTTCATATCCATTTCGTTCAATCACCCAATCTTGAAAATGCGACTCATCGGGTCTCAAATCAATACAGTTATCATATAAACACATTCATTTTCCATTTTACGAAAATTTCGTCTGTGAGATCAGTACCCATGTATACAAGCGGTTTTCGGGACTTTCACCCTAGACACATAGGCTAACTTAATTTACTGGAGTCCATCCCCTTTCTTCTCTCAAACATGGAGTACATCCCATTTCTCCTCCAAACATCATACATATACAATGTATTAAAACACAGTCATGTTCAATGACAACCAATAAGAAATTAGTTTCAATTCACCTAATTCTCATGCAATTTCTACAACAATCATAGCTATCTTCCACCGATAGCCCAAGACAGATATTTCTAAATAGATATATAATCTCCAAGGCAGATAAACTATCCAAATTTCCATAGGTAAGAGACAATACACATCCAACTCCACCATTTATATAAACATTCAACCAATTTCATATTTCCAATACCAATTTCATTATTTGTACAAAATAATTATTTTAAACATTTTAGGGCAAAGCTCCATTCTCCCTTAAATCCAACCCATGTGTCAAAATTAACAAATTTAACACAACACATTCTCATATCTATACCCATAACCATTTTCAATACCTTCATTTGAAAACCTCTCTTTTGATTTTAAACCAAAACCTTAGGTTTGTCTAAAATTCTCCAAATCTCAACATTATTTACACAATAACAAATAACTACGTTAAAAACCATAGGAGTGTAGAAAGTCCTTACCTCAAGCTTAGAAGACCAAAGCAACAATGGAAGAACTTTGAAGACGCCAAAACCCAATCTTGTTTAGACCAAAATGGAGCTCTTGAGATGCTCGACCTTTTTAACAAAGAGAGTAGGGTGGAGAAACCACTAAATCTAGGTAAAAAAGTAGAAAGAGAGTGAGTTTTAGAGAGAGGAGCTCTAGATCTAGGGTTTTGAGAGAGAAAGTTATGAAAAAGTGATATTCTCGAACTGATATACGCATAGTCAGCTCGAGGGCAAGAAACGACGCTCGAGTACAGAATGCATACTTTTAGTAGTTTTACAGACAACAAACCAATGCTCGAGCGCAAGAAAGGCCGCTCGAGCGCAGAAAGATTAGCTCAAGTGTAGAATACACTTTCTCAGTAGTTTTGCAAACCTGCAAAATACTGAGAGTTCACAAAGCTTACTTGAGCGCAAGAAGTGCTGCTCGAACGGAGGAGCAGAATTTTGGGCAAAAAAGTTTGGAAACCAAGCAACCAATTTGTCCCAAACACAACCACAACAATCCTAAAGCCAAATTTAAGGAGATACAAGGGAAGTAAGATATAAACAACAACATGGAACCAAGAAACCTGAGTCCAGGATGCAAAAGGGTCGGGTTAAAATCGGAATCGCTATAGTGAACCAAAAACAACTTGGTGTCGACACTCGTGAAGAGAGGTGTTCACATAGTAAATTAAACTATCACATAAGAATATTCATCATGCCAAGCTCAGTTCAAATAAAGTAAATTTGTTCCTTATTGAGAGGCTTGGTAAAAATATCCGCCAATTGACAGTTTGTAGGCACAAATTCGAGTTCAATGTCACCTTTAAGTATATGATCTTGTAGAAAATGATGCCTTATTTCAATGTGTTTAGTGCGTGAGTGCTGAATAAGATTTTTTTGAAAAATTAATGGCACTAGTGTTGTCGCATTTTATAGGAATGTGGTCAAAGTGAAGTCCAAAATCGTGAAGTTATTGTTTCATCCAAAGCATTTGTACACAACAACTAGCGGCAGCAATGTATTCCACTTCAGCGGTTGACAAAGCTACTGAATTTTGTTTTTTACAACACCATGATGTGAGTGAGTTTCCAAGAAAATGATAAGTGCCACTAGTGCTTTTTCAGTCAAGTCTACATCCCGCAAAGTTAGCAGTCGAGTAGCCATAAAGGTAAAAAGCATTACTCTTAGGGTACCATAAATCCAAATTTAGAGTGCCAACTAGATATCTAAAAATATGTTTTACTATAGTGATGTGTGATTCTTTTGGAGCAGATTGAAAATGTCTACACATACAAACACTAAACATTATGTCGGGTCTACTAGCAGCTAGATAAAGTAAGGAACCTATCATACCTTGATATTTCTTTTCATCTGCCGGTTTACCTTGCTCATCTGTGTCTATTTTAATCAATGTGCTCATTGGAGTTACTGTTGGCTTTGATAAATCCATTTCAAACCTTTTGAGGGGATCCTTGATATATTTCACTTGACTCATGTTGATTCCATATTGGGTTTCTTTTGTTTGCAATTCGAGGAAGTAAGTTAACTCCCTCATCATACTCATTTCAAATTCACCCTACATATCCTTAGCAAATTCCTTACACAAATTCTCATTACTAGCACCAAATATAATATTATCAACATAAATTTGAACAATGAGAATGTCTTCCTTTTTGGTTTTTATAAAGAGAGTAGTATCTATTTTGCCACGAGAAAAACCTTTATTAAAAAGAAAATTACTCAACCATTCATGCCATGCACGAGGTGCTTGTTTTAAACCATATAAAGCTTTTGAAAGTTAGAAACATGGTTTGGGTATTTGTGATTTTCAAAACCAGGAGGTTGTTCAACATAAACTTCTTCTAAAATGTACCCATTTAGAAAAGTACTTATTACATCCATTTGATAAAGCTTAAAATCTTTAAAACATGCAAATGCAAATGAAAGCAACATGCGGATGGCTTCAAGACGAGCTTCCTTGGTTATAACCGTGGGCTAGCAATCTAGCTTTGTTTCGAGTTACAACATCGGATTTATCCATTTTGTTTCGAAAATTGATTTTGTTCCAATAACGAAATGATCCTTAGGTCGAAGAGCTAGAGACCAAACTTCATTTCTTTCAAATTGATTTAATTCTTCTTGCATAGAGAAAATCCAATTTTCATCATGTTCGCCTTCAGAAAAGGTTTTTGGCTCAATTTGAGAAACAAAAGCTAAGTTACCATAGACATTATGAATAGATTACACCTTATGTTGCCTCACCTATGATGAGGTCCTTAGGATGTCCATAAGCATATTTCCATTCTTTGGGTAGATCATTTTCCTTTTCTAGACGAGCGTATTCTTTTTGAAGATCTTTCATAGAGACTTCATCATTTGGTTCTGGAGAATGATTTTCATCAATGTAAATGCTTTCTATTCTTGGATTAGTTTCTGCAATATCTTCACTTATAATATTCTTGGAACCAAATGAATTAGATTTTATCAAAAGTGACTTGTAAAGATTCTTCAACAAGTAAAGTTCTTTTATTAAATACACAGTAAGCTTCACTAGAATTAGAATAGCTAAGAAACACAACTTCATCAGATTTAGCATCAAACTTACCTAAATTATCTTTATTATTATTGAGCACAAAACATTTACAACCAAAGGCATGCAAATGACCAATATTGGGTTTTTTACCTTTCCAGAGTTTATCTGGAGTTTTCTTGAGAATGGATCTAATCATGGCACGATTTACAACATAAGAAGTAGTATTAACGGCTTCAACCTAAAAATATCTAGGCAAATTATTTTCACAAAGCATAGTACGAGCCATTTCCTCAAGAGTTCTATTCTTTCTCTCAACAATACCATTTTGTTGAGAAGTTCTAGGAGCAGAAAATTAATGATCAATAATACCATGCTCATTACAAAATAGAATAAAGTCATCATTATCAAATTCTCTACTATGATCACTTCTAATACTACAAATAGCAAGACTAATCATATTCTGAATACGTTTACACAAAGCAAAGAATGTAGAGAAAGTATCACTTTTATGTGCCAAGAATAACATCCATGTAAATCTAGTATAATCATTCACACAAACAAGACAATATGGGTGTGTTTGGTTTGGTTTTGGAAGATAAATTTTCAAAAAAAAAAAATTTAAGGAAGGTGTTTAGAAATTTTTTTGGTTTGTTTGGTTGTATATTTTGGAAATAGTTTTGGATTATGAGAGTTTGGGATGATTTGATATTTTGTTATAGTTGAGTAGATGTGTATGAGAGAAAAAGTGATTGAGAAGGAAAGAGGAGAGAGAAAAAGTGATTGATTGATGTGTAAGAGATAGAAAGAGATTTTGAAATTTTTTTTTTCAAAATCACTAAACCCAACAAAATTTTAGAAAATTTTCTCCAAAATTTGTTTCTCAAAAACAAACCAAACAAGGCCTATACCCAAACTAAGTCCTATATGGTCCAAACAAGTCAATATGCAGCAATTGAAGAGGTCTAGATATAGAAATAACATTTTTGGATTTGAAAGAAACTCTTGTTTGTTTACTTTGTTGACAAGCATCACAAAGCCTATCCTTTTCAAAAGCAATTTTTGGTAGACCAATAATTAACTCAAATTTTGAAAGTTTTGAAAGTAAATCCATATGAGCATGTCTTAACCTTCTATGCCATAACCAACCAAATTCATTAATAACAGATAGACACTTAATATCATAGAAGGAAGATAAATTATGCAAATCAAACACACACATTTTTATGTCTATGACCTACAAATAAAACTTTGTTATTAACAGAACTTTCAATAGTGCAGTGAGATTTTTCGAAAGTAAATCTATTACCTTTATGGCATAATTGGCTAATGTTAAGCAAATTATGTTTCAAACCTTCAACTAGCAAGACATTCTCGATAACTGGAGAGTGAGCTTTACCAATACTACCTGTGCCAATGATTTTCCATTTGCTATTATCACCAAATGTTACATAACCTCATTCTTTAGGTTGAAGGGATGAGAACATTGCTTTATCTCCACTCATGTGCCTTAAACATTGTAATAATCCGACCCTCGTCTATGATCCTGGTATACTTTCAGCTTCCTTATTCTGTATATTTATATGCTTATTGTGAATTTCCATGTGGAATTATGGCTAAGTAAGTAAATCCCAAGTTTAAAAGAAGTCTATCTGTTTGACAAGAAAACTATCTGTCACCATTAACACGTTTGACTTAGAAATTGGGCATCTTAACGGCTTAATTATCTGAAATTAATTATGTATCTGTGATCAGCATAATTTTCTGGTAATATTAGGCATGTTTACGAAATTTCAATTTTGGAATGATAAAACGATTGATTTTTGTCTTATATGCTTTGATATTTTGTTATATATCTAAGTCTTGTTTTGGCCCTAAGATCAAAAACGTGAGAGACCCTTTTTGGGAGAGAAAAATAAGAGAGAAAATAAGAGAGAGGGGAGAAGAGAATTGGGGGAAAGAAGCAATTCAACAATGTGGAATTTAAATCAAAGTAAGTTCAAGTTCTTCTTGTTAAGGTAACTTAAGGTTCATAATTGATGATTATGTATGAATCATGTTGCTTAATGAGGGTTTCTCCTCAAGGGGTTACTTTGACACCAAATTTAGGTGTTGTATGAAATTCTACTTCAATCTTTGATTTTGTATCATTACCCCATGGTATCATGTTTATATTTGTTATATTTGGGGGAGATCACCATAAATGTTAAGGAATGAAGCTTGTATGTGTATACTCATGGTCTTCATCTCAATTTCAAGCTTGATCTTGTATTGTTGCATGTAGATTTTGTTTAAATGGAAATTTAAGTTGTTTTTCAAGTGTTATGGGCCTTGACTCTCCCACATTTGAAGTTGTTTTGCAAAGGAGAAGTTGGAGAAATTCACATTGGGAGTCCAGATTTTCGCAATTTTGCTTGGTCCGCTCGAGCGTAGGAAAGCCCGCTCGAGCGGGAAAATCGGTCTTCCAGCAGTTTGGTGGATTTTACAGTCCGCTTGAGCGGCCAAAGTGGCGCTCGAGCGGAGAGGCTTATTTTAAGAAATAAAGTGTGTTGTTTAGCTTTGCGTGCTTGACTCTTTAGAATATTTTCTGATGCTTTTAAAGTGATTATAAATTCGTATGAAGTGTAATGACTCAGAGAATGGTTTCTCACTGATTTAAGAGAGAAGAGAACTAATTTATAAGTTATGATTGTGTACAGGACACACTCCGGGAGGAACCACCTCTCCGCAACAACACTGTGAGTAATAGTACCTCAATGAGTCTTTACGCAATTTATTATGTATTGACGTTATGTCTTGACGTTACACACTTTGTTGTCAAACTTGTGGTGATACAAAACATAGCTACACTATGAATGAGAATCTTTATGAAGTTATGGATGTAAATGGTAAAGTTGTGGATAAGTGAACCATTATGAACTTGTGGAAACATCAAAAAGGTTGTGAAGTTATGCACGTCATATGTGAAATCTTGTGAACTTTTGGACTATACCAAGGAAATTATGAATGTGTGAACCAAAGTAGCCTAGAGCCATTTGTGAACCGATGTGGCCTAGAGCCATTTGTGAACCGATGTGGCCTAGAGCCATTTGTGAACCAATGTGGCCTAGAGCCGTTTGCGAATCAATGTGGCTTAGAGCCATTTGTGAATTAATATGGCTACGAGCCTTTTGTGAAATTATGAGGCCAAGGGTTGATATGTGAAACGTGAATTTGTGAACTAAGAAGTTATGAGGCCAATGGCTGATATGTGAAACGTAATTTGTGAACTAAGAAGTTATGAGGCCAAAGGGCTGATATGTGAAACGTGAATTTGTGAATCTGTGAATCAAAAGGGCCGAAAGACTGTTCTGAGTCGAAAGGCTGTTCTAGGCCGTAAGGCTTTTCTGATAATTCTGGGCCAATAGGCCGTTCATTATAATCGTAATATTGGGCGGTAGATCTGAAAGTAAAATCATACCAGACGCATTTTTGGGATCTCAATTTGTGAACGTACTGTCATGCATTGTAATTACAATTGGTATTTAAACTGTTTAAGTATTATTATTCACTGAGCTAGTCTCATTCTGTTATTTTGTTTGATTCTGTAGGGAAATCAACTTGGAGGTCAGTCCTCGCACCGTTATCGTATGTCTTTTGTCAACCTAAGGACAACCAGGCACTTGGGGAAGCCTTTTGCATGCTAGGGCAGTTTTGGTAGACCTTGTCATTTTGTACTAATGCTTGTTAGCCAGTTGTTGTATCGAGTATTTTGTTGAATGCCCAATCTCTGGGCTAAACTTGTAGATGTGTATGTAACTTAATCACAGACGCATGTCTACTATGAGTTTTAATTCTGAATCGTGGTCCTGGCATATTGTAGTAGCTCAATGGATGTATCTGCACGTTATTTTATTGTTTTAGCGCTTCCATTCAGGCCCCGATTATTCTATAAGGCAGGTTAAGTGTCTGTTTTTGGTTAGGTCATGCCAAAACTTTTAGGGGCAAGTTAGGGGCGTGACAAACATGCACTTTCAAGATACCATCCGTTGTTGTTGGATTTTGTCCTGAAGCACACCTGCAGAATTCAGTTTTTTGTTGGCCTTTTGGCACCTATTCTTTCTTAGGTACATGAGTTAGAGTTTGAAGTGTTTTTAGGAACCCATTTCTTTTTCCTTCTAGCAAAAGAATTTTCCTTAACAGGACATGAAGGAGAAATATGACATTTTCTTCCACAAAAATGACATGTGATATATGAATGACTTGATGATGCATGAACAAAAACATTTTTGGGATTTTTTGTAGCACTTGTACCCTTTAAAGTTTTTGAGAAGTGTATTTGAATCCTTTATTTTATTTTGGGAATCTTTGGTATTGTTGTATCTTGGTTTTGGAGGAGTACAAATCAATTTAAACTTGTTGGGATTGTTCGTTCACGCTTGTTTACGTTGAAAAGTTGTTTGGGAACTTAGAAATCTTGTTCTAGGGTTGACACCAATCTTGGTGGTGTCAACACTTGCCTTTTGTTGTTGGTCTCAAGCGTCGGCACCGATCTGGGAAGGGTCGACCTTTGTCTATTGATGAATCTAGAATTGGCTGCTGAAATTTATGGTCGACACTAGGGGTTCCAAGGGTTGACCCGTGCCTGCTGAACACATTAGTGTCTCAGCTTTTCTTCCTAATGGGTCGACACCTCTGTCTGAAGGGTCAACCATTGTGTGTAATTTTCAGATTTTTTGGTCGGTTTTGGCCCTACTTTTGGGGGGGTTTTGACTTGTTCTTTTCATTTGACTTTGGGGCTATTGTTCTATTATTACCTTGCTACTATAAATAGGCTCCAAACACTTATTCATTTCACTTTTCCTCCTCTTTTCTCTCTGTACATCGTGAGTTTCTCTTCTCTCTCTCTAAACTCAAACTTTTTCACTTAGATCTTTAGATCTACTCACCTAGAGTGATCTTTTCACTTTGGTCCCTTTGAGAAAGATTGTAGATCTTGTCAAGGGCTTCCTTTTTGTCCAAATAGTTCGTGGTTTCGTCGCCGATGATTTTTGAGTTGTCTTCTCCTCACTTCAAGAGGTAGGGGTTTCTAGTTCTCCTTCAATACTCACATTTATAGATAGATTTGTGGCATTTTCTTTATATAAATACAAAATTTACATTTTAAGCATATTGTGAAAAATCATGGATTAGGGGTTTAGGGTTCGAAGAGTTGGGGTTTACTTGTTGGGTTATTGTGGGGACATATTTTGTGAATAATAGCACGTGGCCTAGGTGACGCCGAAGAGTCAGCCGAGGTGCCACATGGCTTGGTCCTGATGTCGAGGTGATCTCGGCTAGGCCAAAGTTATCTGTGGAGATGTCGGAATTCGAGATGAGCGGCTAAGGGACAAGAGTCCTAGAATAGGGAAAAATTTCAGTCTGGATAAAGATAAAGCTCTTAGGAAGTTTATCCCTATCTAGCTGAGAGTCTAGGATGAGTATTGAACCTAAGTCCACTAAAGTGAGACTTCTACAAGGATCAGGTCAGTATTGGCTGTAAAAGCAAGGCACCCCCGTGGGTCTCAGGTATGTGGGATATACTGTGAGCAGTAAGTTCTTTCTTGTGAGTTAAGCACAATTTGTTATCTTTGAGACATATTTGATTACTGACTTGATCATTGGAGTGCCCCCAGGTGGACGAACCACTGTCGGATTCTTATCTTTTTGTGACAGGTTGTTTGGGCTTAATCTATTCTGCCGATACTCTTCAGCTGAGTTCCTCGTTTGGTTGTGTGGTCAGAAATCAACACCCACAATTTGGCATCGTCTATGGAAACGTAAGGAGAATAGATGGCCAACGATAGGTAGAAAGAAAAGCTCGGGGACGACGTCCCATGTAGGAGTGGTAAACATGCTGATCCTAACATCAAGGAAGAAAATCATAATGAAGGAGCACGAGATCAGAATCCCAGGGATAAGGACGTCTGTAAGGAGGGAGATGCCTCGAAGAAATTAGGCCGAGATGAGTATTACAATGAAAGTGACCTCCAGGTATGGAAAAATAGATGCCTGAGGAGGGACGGCGAGATGAATGGAATGGCTAACAAGTTGGCAAATCTACAATCGGTTGTCAACTTCATGATGTAGAACAACGTCATACAACCACCGTTTCCATTGCAGGACACGCTGATACCAAGGGCCAGGACTGATGCCCAGAAAGAGGGGTAGAAAACAATCCCAGCGATCCTGTAGCATGGCAAGGAAAATGAGCCCTTATATTGGCATTCACGGGATGTTGGGTGAGGAAAGTCGGGTAGAGGTGACTCGCAGAGGACACCTCGTACTAGGGGAACTGTGGACACCCCATTTTTTATGGCCCTTCAAGACTTAGATGTTCTTGCAGGTACATCCGATGACGAGTCTGGTTGCTCGCCGAGCGCTCAAAGTCCTCAGCGGAACGCCACAAGTTTGAGCCTTCCAAACCCTGCATCCTTTTTGTCTCATTTTTTGGACCATGTCTTGGTCTCTCCCCCCTGTAGTCTTTGGTGGCCTGCCAGCCATCTATGAGGGCTGCCGACCAGGGCTTCCGGCCTGCCGGCCATTAATGTGCCTTGCCAGCCATCAATGATGCCTTGCCGGCCATCATTGATGGCTGGCCGGCCACCAATGTTTTCTGCAGATATTTTGTGCCAGTTGGTTGCACAGAGGCTTGCATCTGCCCACACATGGAGGGCTGGATCTCCTTGTATAGAATCCATGTTTTCTATATATAGGGAGGCCCTCTCTCATGTTTTAAGGTTGGAAGATTTAAGACTTAAAATTCTCTCTCTCTCTCTCTCTCTCTCTCTCTCTTGTATTTCTCTACACCTTTGCCTACTTACACTACACTTTTGCACATCAACCCTTAACCAAAAGTGATCATCTTTGAGCTGAGGTTGTTTGAGGCCCTCTTGGAGCTCTACAAGTTGTTTTTGGCTTGAATTATTGCTTGGAATCACTCTTCTCTTCAAGAGGTATAATACTAGTCTTTTGAGCTTGTTTTGCTTACTTGTTTTTCCATCTTTTTCCTACTGTTATGGGCTGATTTTGAGCTTTAAAAAACTTTGTTTTCATGTGCTGAAATTGGTGTTTTTGGCCATTAAAGGTTAGGGGGTGAGTCATCCCTCTTTATCCCTTGTTGTTAAGGCCTTTGCACTTTTGTTTCCCATTTTAAAACTACATTTTTTTTGGACATTTAACCACTGAATTTCAGAGGTTTTTCAGTGGCAAAAAACTTGTTTTGAAGTCCAAAATTGGAGGGGTTAGCCTCCCTTCCTTGTGTCTTGTTTGCTAGCCTAGTTGATGCCATGCGTTAGCTCATTTTTCTAGCTTGTTTTAGCTTAAGTCCAGCATGTTTTTGCCTTTGAAATAGCCTGCTTTAGCTCTGTTTTGGGTTGTTTGGGTCAGTTGAGTCTTGTTTTGCATGGTTGTAGTGTAATAGTCCTCACAAGTTGGTGTTTTAGGGTCTTAGACACCTTTTGTTTGAGTTGATAGCATCTTTTGGTGTTGTTTTTTACTCCATTTCAGCACTATAAACTCTACAACCTCTCTTTTTGCTTCACTCTTTCATTTTCTTTTGAGGGTTGTTTCAAGTTTGGGATCTTTTAAGCTTGAGATGGAGTCATGCTTAATGGTTTAATCCTCTTTGGGGGTTCATTATCACGGCATGATCTCTCTCTTGCCTTACATTATCCCTTGGTTGACACTTCTTTCATCTTAGAGGACACTTACCAATGGACAAATTGATAAAGAATGATTTGATAACTAAAATGTGTAAACAAAATTGACTAGTAAAAGTGGTAAGATAAGCATTTCTTTGTGTTACATTGCATGTGTTCAAATCGGACGTTAATTTGAACACAAGGAAAATGGGACATTTCATACTCAAAAGTGATGAAAAGTGCCACTTTCCTAGGTCTCCATTGCCCTTGATCATGCATGATAGGGTGATGGTTCTTGAATGTCTTGTTTCGCATTTATTGAGCTTGCACACCTTGAAGCATAAGCCATCATGCAATGAAATTGCTTTGATTGGTGGTTTGTGGTTTAAGTTCACAATTCCTTGGATTTGTCCATGAAAAGGAGAGGTGAATTGTGCAAACAATCCTTGGAAAAACTCTCTTTTTGCTTTGTTTGACCTCTGTTGCAGCATGGTGATCCAATGCATCAGTGGCCGGCAATGCACCATTGGTGGCTGGCAGTGTACCATAAATGGCCGACAAACCACCCTTTTGGCCAACAGAGGGCTGGCAGCATCCATCCATGGTCGGTAGGCCACTGATGTAAACTTTAATTGATTTTGGTAAGATGGAGTAGAAAGGTTCTGGAAATGCTCACATGCAAACAGAGGCTTTCGAGAGCAAAACAGAGGTCTTTTTGGGCCAAAATCGAGCATGAGCATCTTCCACTTCCCAAGGTGGAGCAGTGGTAGCATACTTTAATGTCTTAATTGCTTAGTTTGTGTGCATTTGTGTTATAAATTAATTAATTAGTTCACTAGTTAGTTAAAAGTGTTGTAAATAATTAGTAATTAGCTTAGTTAGTTATTCATTTGGTTTGTAATAATTAGTCTAATTAGCTTAATTAGATCAGCTTAATTAGCTTATCTTAGTTTCTAGTTAGTTAGCTCTCATTCATTCGGACTCTCCTTCGCGAGGGTGTAATGTTGTAATAAGTGTGCGTGCGTGCATGTATGTCTTCCAACCCCACGTCTTTCTCCCTTTTATTTACCCACTTTTGATGGTTAGATTAGGGACATGTTTCAATTAGCATGCCTTATGCTTGTATCCATTCATTCGTATTGCATGCACTGAGGCTCGGTGCATCATTCAAACTGCATTGCAATTTCAAATAATTCTTTGAATGCGTGTTTAACCACATGTTATCAAATCGATTCATATGCCATATTAGTAGCCGAGCCTATTAATTGCATTATCACATGTGTTGCATTAGGCATCTTGTATAGTTAGAAATCATGCATATTTTTCTAACTTATATCTTCTTAGCTTGGAGTACTAGGTGAGTTTTTTTATGTTTAAGCATACTCGCATGAATGTGAATGTTGCCATGTCTAGCATGCTTGCCATGAGGCTAAATGCTTATTTGATTAAACTGCATGAATGCCTGTTGTTTGAATTGGAACGATTCAACGAATGTAAGTTTTAAGCCCACTTTGTTGAGTGGCAAATCATGTTTCAAGCCCACTATGCTTGGTGGCAAATCCGCAAACTTTAAGCCCACTTGAGGTGGCAAATGCAAACTATTTTCACAAACAAATATGAGTTGAATTGTTCCAAATTGAGCAAACTAGTCTATACTTGCTTGAGCGCATCACATAGTAAAGCTAGCCTAATAACTGGAACAAGAGCACATAATGTTTATAAAAAATCATATCATGATTAGTAGAGGCCGATCTTTGATTAGACAAGCGAGGGTGCTCAATTCATGACTTTCCCCTCTCGTACCTAAGTTCCCAAGCTGAGGCAACTTTGGTGATGACGGACACGTGGCCTTTGGCACGAGTCATGGGTTTCCTAAATTTTTCCTAAAAATAAAATGTTTAGGTAGTGACTCTGTATCTGGCAAAGCAGTCCAATTTTGACATTTTTGATTCAAAATCAATTTTTCAAAAAGATTTGCCGGATTTGGACTCTTTGGTATTTATCGATTTCACATTGTACTTGTGAGATTAGATTCAGAACCACGAGAGTCTAAACTGTAGGGATTTCTTTCAAACCTTCCGAAAGGGGGTGCGAAAAAGGCAAGCTACAATTTCTGGCGACTTTACTAGGGATTTAGAGAACTTGACTCGAACCCATGATATGACTTTTTATCTACTCTTATGTGTTTCTTTGCATTTGCATTTGTACTGGTACGCCTAAGTCATAGTGTTTCCCATCTGCTATTCTTGAACGATTTGCCAGAGGCTTGCTTAGAAAAGCTTGCCAAAAGGCTGACCAGTTGCGGGCTCTGCCACGATGGGAACACAACCCTTGGATCTGGACTACTGCTATACCATTTGATCCTCCTTTCACTTCTCAGTGTTAGGTGTGAGAGGTATATTAGGTAGTCTTGCTGAGGTACCCTTTTTGACCATTCAACCTAGTTACATATCAAAAGCCATAGAGACTGTTTCAAACTAGGACAGGTTGCTTATCCAAAATCAGGATTGTGTGAAACACTTTGTTTGAATAGCTAACCATAGTTCCTGACGAAACTAGGACATGGCAACCCTACCCCATCATAGGGGTGTTTTGTCTCTCACTTAACTGGTATGTGCTTTTAGAGTGAAACTCTACAGGAATGTATGTATTAGTTGCAAGTTTGGGCATCAGTTTTGGGGGAGAAATCAGTGTTGAGTACAATTCTCCAGCTTATGATTGCAACTGCATGTTGTCAGTGTCTGAGCCGAGGTGCTGTGCCGTTTCTAATTTTTGTTTTCTTTTTGCTTTATTTTTTTTGCAAGGTAGCTTTTCACTATTGCTTCGAACGATTCTGTTACCCCCAAGCACTTTGGACCCATGTGAGAAGGATTTACAAATCCGGGGATCTTGTCAGGGGACATTCAGTGTTTGTTTCACTTTCACCAGTTACCAGACGGAGGATGATCAGGCAGAATTCACTAATCTAGCAGTTACTTGTTACTTCACCTGCGCCCAATCAGGCCCAGTCTTCTACTTCTACTCTAGAAAGAGAGTATTCGCCAGTTTTGATAGCTTAACAACCCCCAGTCAGCATGGAAGATATGTTTCGTCTGCTCCAGCAGACCATTGAGACTATGCAGCTGCCCACCAAGTTGAGGTCACAGCCCGCCAAGCTGAGGTCATAGCTTGCCAAGTAGAAGTGATAGATAGACTTCAGTAACAGCAACCATAACCAGCAGTAGCCTCTGCATTCTATGCACCCCCAGTGGGTATTCCAGCACCCGAGGTCACAGTCAATGTCCAAGAGAATATGGACATTCCAGCAGATCCGATCCCACCTCAGACCTCCAAGGCACCAGTTTACCAAACGGAGGCGCCGTTTGAATTCAAGGTTGACCCCACTGCATTAAAGGTCAACAAGCTAGAAAAGCTCTTCAAAAGGGCACAAGGCGTGAATTCAATCCCTGACATTAAGGATGGATACACAGATGCCGCACATAGATCGGTTTGACGGCTCTGGGGATCTCATGGTCCATTTGCGTTTATTCTCTGATATCCTACGACCAATGGGTCTTACTAGACTTCAGAAGCTGTCGTTTTTGGCCGAACCCTGTTGGGTATAGTGACCATTTGGTATGCCAAACTCGAGGACTCTGTGAAAAGAAGTTGGAAACAAATGGCTGAGGCCTTCATCGCATAGTACTCCTATAATACCCAGATTGAGGTCACTACCCGTGATCTTGAAGTGACCCGTCGGGAGCTGAAGGAGGGCTTCTCGGACTTTGTGACCCGATGGAGGGTTGAGGCCTCTATGATGACTATCAGGCCGTCTTAAAAGGACCAAATCAGAATGGTGGTTTGTAACTTGCAAGGGAGATTATTACAGAAGATGATAGTCTTGCCTTTGTTTACATTTGTTGAGCTCCATGAGATAAGGGTTCAAATTGAGAATGTGATGAAGCAAGGGCTGATAGACAGTGAAAAGGAACAGCCCAAGAGGCCCTTTACACACAGTTCAAACGCACCCACAAGTGGTGGCACTTCTATATAGCCTTCAGATGTGAGTATGGTCACCACTACACCCAAAACTGCCA
This sequence comes from Camellia lanceoleosa, assembly GCA_025200525.1. Lineage (NCBI taxonomy): Eukaryota > Viridiplantae > Streptophyta > Magnoliopsida > Ericales > Theaceae > Camellia > Camellia lanceoleosa. Next base: position 18,714,739 of record CM045766.1, on the reverse strand, counting down.
ACCTGTTCGCCAACACCTCTAACACAACTCCATAAACCTCAACCAGCCAGGCCCGATCTCAAGGGGTCTTTACCCCGCTCTATATGCCTTTGTCCAAAGCCTTAGGGGTCTTGATCAGAAAAGGGCACCTTAAACTATTAGAACAACACCCTCTACCTGATCTTCTCCTTCCAAAATACAACCCTACCAAATATTGTACTTTTCACCATCAGCACAGTCATGACACTAATCAATGCTATAGGTTGTTTCATGAGATTCAAGATCTCATTGACAATAAAGTGATAGTGCCTCTCCAAAAACCCAACGTCACTACAAATCATCTCTCACCACATAACCAAGTCCCCCCACCCCGGCATATAAACCTTATCCACACATTGGCCGTCCCTTATGAACCCAATATATACATCACCCATTCCCACCTACCTAAGTCGACGTTGTTCATCGCTGAGAGCACAAACTTGTGCATGATGAACACGTCTTCACTCCAACCTGAACCCGTGGTGGTGAAAATGATGAATAAAGGGAGGTCAGCCTTGCTGGAGAATGTTAGTCTATTACCCGAGGGCTCTGAGGACTTATCTGAAGGGATGTACAACCCATACTGCTATATTGTGCCAATCAACCAAGCGAAGCTGGAAGTGGTGTTGCCGACTGGGATGGAGGTCAGTGTAGTTCAAGAGGATGCCCCAAGGTAGGGATTAGATGATCTAGCCGACCTGGAGAAGGATATAGACAATTTGCAGTTCTTTGATGAGCAAGATCAAGGGAACGTGCATATTGATTGGTTTGACCTGAACGGGTCAACAGAAAATTCTGGGTGACTAAGTGATGAACTCGTTAGAGATAAGGGAACTAAATTGAAGTTGGAAGAACAGAAAGCGGGAACCGCTGTGATGGCCAGAATGGCTGATGGGAAGGGTAAATTGTCGGAAAACACTGGTGTAAAACAAATTGCTCAAGAATTGGGCATTGTTAGTACTGTACACACAGAGCAAGAAGTCGAGTTGAAATGGTTTGAGCAAGAAATGGGTGAAGACAAACAGAAAGCTGGAAAAGCGTAACACCCTGTAGGGGAGATTTCTGACGAGAAGATAATTTGAATAGAGCTGGACAAATGCTTGTCGACTACTAAAGGAATCTGGTGGGATGATGATGATTTACACTTGGCCCATACCGATGAGGATTGGGGTGGAGATCTTCCTAACAACACTTGGTATGTGGAAGAAGTCAATCATATGACAAGAAGTGACCGATATTTCAAACCACCGCATCTAGACCAACTTGAGGCATCCGGGAAGGATAAAGAAGTTGAGAAATAGAAGGAAAAACAGTTAGAGGAAGAGGCTGTGTTAAAATAGTTGAAGAAGATTCAAGCTGATATATCTATCTGGGGTCTGCTTATGGCTTCGTGAGTACACAGACAGGTTGTACTGTCAGCGATGGATAAAGCTAAGTTGTCCATCGACACCACCCTAGAACAACTGGTGGGATTAGTCTTCCCGGGAGGTGCTACGCCAACTTTGACCCTTTCAGACAAGGAACTGCTGCCCGAAGGCTCTGTACACAACAAGCCTTTATACATATCCGTAGAGTGCCGAGAAAAGTGGATACTAGTGGTATTGGTCGACAACAGGTCAGCAATCAACGTCTGTCCTTGTTGTACGGCTTATGCTATTGGCCTGAAACCGGCCAATTTTGTGCCTACAGCCCAGGTGATTCGGGCGTATCACAATACAAGCAGAGAGGTGATAGGGACAGTGCAGATTAGAGTACAGGTTGGCCTAGCTCAACAGGACATCAAGTTTCATATCCTGGATGTTCCGGCCACTTTCAACTTTCTACTCAAGCGACCCTGGCTACAATAATTGAAAGCTGTCTCTTCTACCCTCCACCAAATGTTGAAGTATCCCCATAGAAAAAGGGGTAGCCATAGTCTTCAGAAATTTATCTATACATCCTTCGCCAGAGGTCACTACACTTGTGTTGGAGATTGTGCATGACAAAGAGGATGTTTTCCTTTTGGGGTTTACCTTGGCTAAAGCCCGAGTAGTTCAGAATATCTTGGCCATTGATGAGGGCTTGTATGTCAATGCCCAATCTGTATACCTCATGAACAAGCTACACCACATGCCCGAAATAGGATTAGGAAGAAGTAGCCAAAAGGGCATTACTGCATTGGCCGATGTGCCACATAACCTGCATGGCTTTGGTCTTGGCTATATGCCTACCAAAGAGGACTGGGTGAGGGAAGGGAAAGAGATGAGAGGAAGAGCCAGAGCTAAGTAGACCGAGAAGCAATATGAGCTTGTGCATCGACCTATCCGGGGAACCTTGAATGGTCATTTTGTTCGGGAGGGTAAAGACTTCCCATTCTGCAGTTTTCCCTAGCCGTCGTTCAATTCTGAGAAGCAGCGAGTCCCCGGTTTTGAAATTTTCTTTGACTTGCAGCTGCAAGATAGTGACATGGAAGAAATGGCCGAACCAACTATTGAAGCTGCAAAGAGCATATAAAGTGATTCCAATAGCAATGAACCTAAAGTAGGAGTAGCACTGGCATGTCTCCTTTCGGATCCTCCGATTGACTCAGAGAGCTTAGGGGATAACCTGGCCGTTTCCATGATTGGGGACCAATCGGGTGTGAACCCTTCTAGCAGTATTTTGGATGCATCTGACACACCATCCCTCATTTGGCAGTTGGAGGAGGGCTACCTGTCTAGCAGTTCTAAGTTGGGTAGTGAACCAGAATCTGATTCCACAAAGTCTGTGGAGTCAGAATCAGATTTCGGTTCTTCTGAGTCTGGGTCTAGTATTCCTGGGGTTAATAATCCGGATGCCGAGGTTTTGTCCAGGTCGTCCTTTTCTTTTTCCTTTGAGTAGGTTGTAACTAGGGAATTGGATCAACTTGACCTTGTAAATGAGAATGCCACTGCAGATTCGGAGTATTTCTCTGTGCCTCTTGTTTATTGCATTGATCATGATTTTCAAAATTTTGATGAAAATGACAAGGAAGGAATTCCTCTGGTTTTGAAAAATTTGATTAATTGGGAGGAGGAGAGGTTTGCAAAACCCCTTGCTGATGAAATCATTACTTTTAATGTAGGTACTGAGAAGAATCCGCATTTGGTCTAGATTGGGTTCACATTGTCTTTGGAGGAGCGCAAGTGCTTAGTCGCTTTATTAAAAGATTTCAAAGATGTTTTTGCATAGTCCTACGAAGACATGCCTGTGATCGATCTTGAGATTGTACAGTATCGGATCCCTCTTGACCCCGAGGCCCGACCCATCAAATAGAAGTTGCGAAGAATACGCCCAAATTGGGCTTTGAAGATTAAGGAAGAGGTCACTAGGCAGATAGATGCAGGGTTCTTGCTAGTATCTGAGTATCCAACTTGGTTAGCTAACATCATCCCGGTGCCGAAGAAAGACGGCAGAATTCGGATGTATGTGGACTTCAGGGATCTGAACAGAGCTAGTCCGAAGGATGACTTTCTCTTGCCGCACATTAACGAATTAGTGGACTTCACCGCAGGCCATGTATTGCTCTCATTCATGGATGGATTTTCCGGGTATAACCAGATTCTGATGACACCCGAAGACAGAGAGAAAACTGCTTTCACTGGAACCTACTACTATTGGGTGATGTTGTTTGGGTTGAAGAATGTTGGGGCTACCTATCAACGAGCTGCAATCACAATTCTACATGATATGATCCATAAAGAGGTCGAGGTATACGTGGACGACATGATTGTCAAGTCCAAAGAAAGAGAGGGCCACTACACTGCCTTGAAGAAATTCTTTCAACGGATTAGAGAATACAGACTGAGGTTGAATCCACAGAAGTGTACTTTCAGTGTAACAGTAGAGAAAATACTGGGTTTCTTGATCAGACAGAGGGGCATCGAGGTAGATCCTTCCAAAATCAAGGCCATCCTAGAAATGCCACTACCAAGGACTGAAAAGGATGTGCGAGGCTTTCTGGGTAAAGTGCAATTCATAAGACGGTTTATTTCTAAATTAACCTTGACTTGTGAACCATTTTTTGGTCTCTTGAAGAAAGGAAAGAAATTCCGATGGGATGATCGGTGTCAATTTGCTTTTGAGCAAATCAAGTAGTACCTTTAGAATCCACCCATGTTGTCACCACCAAAGCTAGGGAAGCCTTTGATTTTATATCTTTCAGTAACGGACCCAACGATGGGACGCATGCTTGCTCAGGAATCTGTGGATAGGGTGGAAAAAGCCATCTATTATTTGAGCAAGAAGATGCTGGATTACGAGACCCGTTACACTCCGCTAGAGAAAACTTTCCTAGTCTTAGTATGGGCTACCAGGAAGTTGAGGCACTACTTGTTAGCTCACTCCGTAATTCTAGTTTTGAGATTAGATTCCATCAAATATCTCTTTGAGAAACCAGCGCTTACGGATAGGCTAGCCCGTTGGTTGCTTCTTCTCTCCGAATTTGATTTGAAGTATGTTACTCGCAAGTCTGTCAAAGGAAGAGCGGTAGTAGGGTTCCTAGCAGATCACCCAATGGAAGGGGATGGAGCGGTAGAATACCTATTCCCAGATGAAGCCATTCTGCAAGTCGAGGAAGAGATTTGGACAATGTACTTTGGTAGAGCATCTAATCAGTACGGTTATGGGATAGGGATGTTGCTGATAGCACCTGACAATTCCCATATACCCTTAGCCTTTAAACTCTGGTTCAAGGTATCCAACAACGAAGCAGAGTACGAGGCGTGTATTGTTGGTTTGGAAGCCGCCTTGGAACTAGGGGCAAAAAGGTTGGACATCATCGGGGACTCAAACCTAGTTGTGTCTCAAGCAAAAGGAGACTGGAAGGTTAAAGAAGAAAAGATGAAGATCTATCACTAGACCTTGGATGTTCTGATTCCTAGGTTTGAGAAACTGACCTTCACGCATCTTCTAAGAGAGAACAACAGGTTCATTGATGCCTTATCAACTCTATCTTCTATGATAGACATTTTGTTTGGAGTCTAGAGGCGTCCAATCATTATTGAGCAGAGATATACGCCGGCCTACGAGTCTATTGCCGCAATAGATGAAGTGCAAGATCAAAACCCTTGGTTTTATGATATCTGGAACTTCTTGGAAAATGAGGTCTATCCACCAAGGGCAAATGCCAAAGATAAGAGGGCAATACGGCGGATGGCTGTTCAATTTATCATCTACGGAGGTAAACTGTACAAGAAGGGTCATTTGGGAATGCACAAGTTGTGTGTCGATGTAGAGGAATCAAAGCGCCTAATGTAGGCCATCCATGGGGGAGAGTGCAGAGCGCAGATGAATGGAGTAATGTTAGCTCAGAAGATTCTTAGGCAAGGTTACTACTGGTCTACTATGGAGGAGGATTGTATTAGGTTTTGTTCGGCGATGCCACAAATGCCAAATTCATGCTAATCGTATGAATATCCCACCATCGAAGCTGTACAACATGACTTCACCATGGCCTTTCTCAATCTGGGGAATCGATGTCATCGGCGCAGTCACACCGAAAGAGTAAAATGGGCATGAATATATTCTGGTGGCAATTGATTATTTCACGAAATGGGTGGAAGCTTAGTCTTATGCAATGTTAAAGGTAGCGCAAGTGGCTAAGTTCATCCGAAACAACATCATTTCCCGATATAGAGTCCCAAACGAGATTATTTTAGATAATGGCTCCCATTTTAAGAAAGAATTCATTGACTTGTTGGAGAAATACAACGTGGCTTTTCATAAGTCATTCACATACCGACCACAAACCAACAGAGCTGTTGAGGCTGCTAACAAGAACATTAAGCATATTCTGCAAAAGATGGTTGAGACCTATAGGGACTGGCCAGACAAATTTCCATTTGCACTCTAGGGCTGTAGAACTTTAATTCGGACGTCTGCTAGAGCAACTCCTTACTCTCTTGTTTATGGGATGGAAGCTGTTCTGCTGATTGAAATAGAAGTGCCGTCGCTGTGAGTTATGGCTGAGTGTCAGATAGCAGAGGCGGACTGGCAGCAAGCAGGTTCGAAGAACTGATGCTGTTTGATGCGAGAAGGCTGAAAGCACAATACTACGTTCAAGGTTATCAACGCAGGATTGCTAGGACTTTTAACAAGAAAGTTAAGTCCCAGAATCTCAAGGAAGTGGATTTGGTACTGAAAGACAACCGAGCTCCTATCCATGACCCTAAGGGCAAGTTCAGACCTAATTGGACTAGTCTTTACATCATCTGAAAGACAACCGAGCTCCTATCCATGACCCTAAGGGCAAGTTCAGACCCAATTGGACTAGTCTTTACATCATCAAAACTATCTGGTCGGGTGGAGTTGTTATTCTCATGGACAGCCTAGAATTTTCGAAATTGATCAACATGGACAAGTTGAAGAAATACTATCCCTGAGAGGCTTGCTAGGCCGAAAACCCAGAAGGGTGACCTAGGCAAAAGTTAGAGCACAAAAAATTGGAAATAAAGAAAAACTGAGCTCGCAAGGTTGAAAACCCTAAAGGGCGGCCTTAGCAAAAATTAGAGCGCAAAAGGAGAGTGTTAATACTTGAGTGAACCCGAACTGAACTACGTAAGGCCTGATTCCCATCTTCGGGATACGTAGGCAACTTCACCCTGAAGTTCGGCCGTAAACACCTCCAAATCAATTGTCCTGTCCATGTGTCTGATCAGGTCATCTTCGTTTGTTCTTTATTTGAAAATTTTGTTGTGATCCTTACTCTAAGATAAGAGCTGGTTATAGTGCTGAGTAGTGTTATTTAGACAATAGGCAATTTGTTATCTTCGGATTCAGGGTTGTGCATCTCGAGGATAGATTCTGTGTGTGTCAAGTTGTGATCCTTATCGAAGATGGTTTTGAAAAGTTTTGATAAAAGTTGATTTTTGCTCAAATTTTACTTTTTACAACTTAGACCATTTTTGGACCAAAAGGAAAATTTTTGGTGCTCACAACTTTAATTTCATTGATTTCAATACAAAGGTCTCCAACTTTCAATACGAATCAAAGCTATTTTTATTACATCCATAAAACTTGAAAAGTAAGATTAAAGCAAATAAACTAGGGGCATAGATGAGTCAGGTGCTCCTGCGTCCCCCGTTTGTGCTTGTGGAAGCTTCTGATGCTAAAGTGGGCCTGGATTGTGCCTCATTTTCAAGTCAAGTTAGGCACTCGCCAGAAAGTGTGCAACTGAAACTAGGGGCAGGGGCTAGAAGCTCTTTCGTCCTCCACGCAGTGAGGTATCTAGCCAAATGTGAACCTCCGATTAGGAATTAAATCGAGTACTCTACCACATCCTCTGGGCAAGTCTGATTATGTCCAAACTGACGCTTGAACCGGAACAGAAAGTAGGATACATAGTGTGTTAGGCCAATCAGCTGAATGCCAAGTTGCCGAGTCATGTTGTAGCTCATTTCAGTTAGATTAAGCCAGGGGCAATGCCAAGCAATGTCAGCAACAGACCTGTTGCACATCCAGTGGCACCACCATCCTTTATTCGAGAAATCCACTAGCTGTTGGCGAAAAAAGTATGCTCAGGCTGAATATGCAGGACAAGAGTCCATTACCTTCAGCTTGTCCATAAGCCATATCTGGGGAGGGATGAAAGAAAAGAGAGATTAAAGAATAGAGAGATGTATGTTGAGAGAAAAGTGAGAAAAGGGCTTTGAGAGAAAAATAGAGCATGAGTGCCGAGTGATGTGAGAAGCACATGTTAGAAAGGGTGAGAAACATTAACTAAAGAAGTAGCGGACTCCCTCCAAATTTGTTTGTCTCTCGCTGATGAAAGGCATCTAAGCCCATCAAAGTCTCAGCCAACACCAAGCCAATGCAATTCTTGCCCACTTTCAAACCTTGGGCCACTTCGATGAGTCAAATGCTAGATCCTCCGAAGCTAGAGGCAAGAAGGAAATGAGGCAATATGCACAAGTAAAGGGCGTATTGCCGAAAACCCCGCCAAAGAAGATTACCTCGGTCACTAACTTCAGAAAATCAATGAATTAAACTGGGGATATCCAGCTCTCCATTGTGAACCAAGGATCAGGCCTCGTGTAGAGTAAGCCCACACATCCATCCTAAGGCTTGGATAAGACCAAAACGGGGCTAAGGTAACATTTCCTTATCGCGCCAGGACTCCATTAGCACTTGAAATTCTTCGATTGTTGGGCATATCTCTTGTCTTCCGAAGCTAAAGACATGTGTAATTGGGTTCCAACATCTAGCCGTGGCATGTAGGAACAGAAAACAAAGCGGAGAACGACTCAGCAAGAATAGTGCATTTATGCCAAAACCCCAGAAGTTCACCTTTTTAGAGCCATCCAAAGTTGCAATCCAATTCGAGAGTTTTTCAGCAAAGAATGGCTCCATTTGTGAAGAATTTGCAGTTGAAATGAAGAAACTACGAGGTCTAACCTTTTGTAGAAGATAAGGTAGTGAGTGAAAGTCAGGTGTCAACATTTTGGAGGACCTGTACATTGATGGCCGGCAAAGGCTCATTGGTGGCCGGCAGGCCACCCCTCATGGCCGGCAATCTCCATTTATGGCCGGCAGTCTCCTTTTCTAGCCTGCTATCCTTCTTTGTGCTGGGAAGTGCTGAAAGCATGTGTTTTGTTTTGTTCTTTGTGTGTTTTAAAGTCTTGTTTTGAGTCTTTTCGGGCTTTAGCATGTTTGTTGAGGTCTATTTTGTTTTGTTTTGCTTATCTAGTTATACTTGTGTTGTTTTTGTTTATCGAGTTGTTGTTGTGTTGTTTACCGAGTTATTTATCATTGTTATTTTAGTTGTTGGTCGATTCATTACTCATTTAAGACTGTTGTGGCAATAGAAGTATTCAGTTTTCAGTATTGAGTTCAATCTCATTTCCATGCTAAGTGGTGCTTATGATGCAAAATACAACACTTTTTCAAATAAAAACCGGTTTTCATTTCAATCATGGATTTTCTTTTTTTACAAAAGTGCGGTACAAGGTTTTAAAGCAAATAAAACATGTCTGAAGCTGTACAATGTGCTAAAACTATAAGCAAAAATACAAAAAATCAGCGCTGGTCGCCTCAGGCTCGAGAAGCCCTCTTCGTTTTCTTCCTCGGAGGAGAGGACTCTGGAGCGCTGTCTCCGTCGGCACCACTCTTTGACTCTCCCTCTGGACCAGAGTTTGAACCGGAGCCATCTCCGCTCTCCGCCTCGGAGCTCATCTCGGCATCGCCCCCGCTCTCGAAACCCGAGCCAGCATCATCATCTCCACTCTCAAATGACTCTGAATGCTGACTCATTGCCTCCTCAGAGTCGCTCGTTTCGGCATCATCATCACTTAGAACGGGCTCTGAAGGACCGCTACCGTCTCAGGTGCCTCTGCCTCTGTGTCGATCTTGTGCCGGACTCTTCTCTCTCTCTCCTTCCTACTGTTGGGAGAGGTATTGCTGGTGCAGGTGTTGTAGCTCTTGCTAGCGCCATCGGCATGGGTGGGATCTGAAAAGACAATTGTTGTGTATCAGTTATAACATGTGTATTAGATGCAAGTAAAGTATGCAGAATGAGTATATCCAGAAGTCAAATACAGTGTGAATACAGTGTACCAGCGCAGTGTGTCAGATGTGGTCTATCAATATAATGCATCAGGTGCAGTTTGGGAAGTTTTCAATGCCAGTGTCAGTATGTCAGTAGAAAGTTGATGCCTGGAGTGGAAAACTAAAGAAACTTACCGGGATACCGTAGAGGCTGAGCAGCGCCTCCCTCCTTTGTATCATCCCCATCATCGAGGCTATCAGCTCGATGGCACCTCCTGTATACTCGATCGGTGCCTGCAAATGTATTTGATTGATTAGTATCTGCCATAGATATATCTGAAATGAAATTTGGAATACAAGTGCTAAAGTGTGGTTCATACTGGAGTAGGGCCTCGGACCCCAACAAGCTCATGACCAACTGATGCGAGCTCAATCGGGACCTGGTAGGCCTCCCCTGTGTTGCTAGCAAGTCAGTGTGGTGGGGAGCTCTGGCCAATCAGCCCTTTGCCTCGCTTGGGAAGCCCCTCTGCCTCGGGCCTTGCTCGCTCGGGTCACTCTACGCCTCACTCTCGCGGTAGGAGCCCCCGCCTCCTCATCTCCACGAACACTCGTCAAAAGTGGCATCAGGTGTGTCAAGATGAAATTTGCATAGTCGCCCTCTGCTCAGAAGAAGTCGACCTCGAGGCCCACCATGAACTAGATGACCTTCTCAGCGGATAGGCTCTCTATGGACCACATGGACTCTAGTGGAGCCATCGAGATGATTGCGTCCGGCACACCCATAATCTTGCGCATGAAGCGCTCACCCAAGAACTAGGCTCGGCAAACCGGACCCTTAAGTAGAATATGATAGTGGGAGATGGCCCATGCCCTGGCAAATTGACCCCACACCCCCCTGGCATCAAGGCCCATGGCTGCCACTTGATTTGCAAATAGACGTTGTACAAAGTATTAGTTATTGTTAGTTGCTAAGTGAACATTTTCAAAGCAGAAATGAAATGACTGTGCTTTCGGAATACCTCATGGGCGCCTACTGTGTCGAAGTACCAACGGAAGAAAGTGAAAAGCTCGTGAGTCTTGCAGCGAAGCTGACCATCGTATGTCCGCAAGTAGGGCACCATCAACAGAAGCTCCACAATGGGCTCCGGGGTGAGAATCGAGAAGTATGCGTATACCCATAGCTGCAGGGAAAATACAGTGGTATGTGATCAGTGTATAAACAGTATTGAGCAGATGCAGAAAGTGCAAAATAGAACACACAGAGTATAATATAAATTGTGTTTGAACAGATACAAAAATGCGAGCAGAAAGCATGTATTGAAATAGGTGTAAAGTAGGAGCTGTAAAGTAAATCTAAATGCAAAGAGAAAATTGAGATGTGTACCTCCTAAGCTCGCCAGTAGCGTCCAATCAGGTCTCCCAGTAGATGGGAGGTAGAGCTCATGCATCCATAGAATGTGGTGAGGCCAGCTCTGCCCCAGTTGTAAAAACGAACCTGAGGGAGGGTCACCAGGGCACTTAGCAAATACAGGCCAACGGTATTGCACTTGTTCAAAAACAAAGTGGTACCGAAGAGAAACATCAGGAAGCCCCTGGTGTACTGCTCAGTCTCCTCTATTGTCTCGAGCTTAGTCCCTCTAAAGCGTTCTGCGAACCAAGTGTATTTCACCATCCCCGCTCGGTATATGGGTGGGTATGCTCTTATCAGCTCGAACTAGGCTACCTCCCACTCCTTCATGTCAGCGTCAATAGGGATCGGATCACCCTCTACGTCTAAGCTGGTGATCATGGCAAAGTCGTAAGGAGTCATCGTTATCTCCCCTACGGTGGAGAAATGGAAGGAGTTGGTGGTATCCCGCCAGCTGTCCACCAACGCACCTAGGAGGGGACGACTCGCGACGACCCGAGTCAAGCCAGAGCAAAAGAGGCCGAAGCCTGCCCCGTCAATGATGTCTCGAACTCCAGCTAGGAGCTCATCATACCAATCTCTGGCTGTCGTAGAGCCATAGCCTCTGAAGGCGCAAGACTCGCCCTGTGGTAAAAGAAGACAGTGCATGAAATGCATCAGAAGAAGATAGTGCATGAAATGTATCAGATGAGGGTAGTGCATGAAATGCAATCAAATGAAAGAAATATATCAGATGAAAACAGTGCATGGTCAGATAAAGGCAGTGTATGAGATGCAGTCAGGTGGATCCAAATACAAAGCAGTGCAAGAAATGCAGTAAACAGGGTATAGTTGGATAAAGCAATAATGATAGCATATTTGAATAAAAGGTAGTGCAAGAAACGCAAATAAAGAAAGGCAAAATGTTTGAAAATAGTGTTCTTACCTCGATGGCAATGGCTGATAAGTGAGACTTTGGCTCTCTCAACAAAAGGTCCTCCGGTGCACCCCGGGTGAACTCAATGAAGTGTTTGATGCCTCCAGAAGTAGGCAGTATGTGTGTCTGTAGGTGATACCTCGCCGCATCGAAAGGTTGTATCCTCGCTGGTAGTGGCTCTACCTCTGCCTCGAGCTCAAACTCAACCTCTAAGTCAGCCTCAAGATTAGCTACCGGCTTCTCTACCTCCGGCACAAGTGGAACTACTAGGGGAACCTCCGGAGGAGCCCTGTCATAAGGAACCTCATCCGCCATCTGAAAATAGGTGCGAGATGGGTGAAAAGTGAAGAAAAATGAAGAAAAATGGTAAACTTGGAAAAAGTCAAAGTTGGGAAAAGTTCACAAAACTCGAGAGAAACTCAAGGGGAATGAGCTTAGAAGGGTGAAAGTGAGAAAAGAAGCACCGAAATCAAATTTCAATCTGTTCAAAGTGAAGTAAACAAAGGGGATTTAGTGAATCAACTTCGCGGCATTGGAAAATGCATAGAAAGTGAAAATCTAGAGAGAAGGAAGGTCCAGAGAGAGAGGGAGATGATTTTCGAGCAAGGGGAAGTGAGGAAATAAAGTGTGGTGATCCATACTTAAATGCTCGAGCCGAAAACCCCATTTTGCCCTCAATCTGCCATCGATGGCTGGCAAGGCTCATCGATGGCCGGCATTGTCCATTGTTGGCCGGCACTTGGCCGGTGGCCTTCTCTCATGGCCGGTAGGTGGCCGGTAGTTCTTCTAGGGTGCTTGATGCTGTTTTGTGTCCTTGGTTTCCAAGAAGTGAAGGGATTGTTCATTGTTTGGTTCAGAATGCCTCTGCGGAAGCTTAAAACTGTGTTTTCGGTGCGCAATGTTCGTCACTTGTCAACTTGAACGAGGTGTGTCCTTTAAGTACATTGTAATTCTTCTGAGAGGTGACTCGGAAGTTAACTTCGAGTTTGTTTCATCAAATCATGCTTTGATATCTTGCATAGAACATGCATTTCTTATTCGTTGTTACAGGAACACGCATTTCACATTTGCTATTGTGAGATGTGCATCTCATGGGCATTACATGCACGTCTTGCATGCGCTCTTGAAACATGCATGGAACGCGCATCCACTTATTGCCTAGAATGCGCTTCCGTTACCAATCATGCATAGAATATGCTTATGCTTTTGTTTCTTGCATAGAACATGCCATTAACATTGTATCTCGGTTGTTTGTCTCGCATAGAACATGCATTCATACCGTATCGCACTTGTTAAGTCTCTTTCCTTCACATGCACGATATTGTATATATGGTTCATTCAGAGGAGTTCTAGTCGAAATCATTCGTGCCTTTCGGATCGCATCCTTTTTTTTTTCTCCTTTCCTCCTTTCGCCTGCAACGCATTAGGATTCCTTCAATTAAAAACATTCGGGTACGCCTGGTGTTCACACCACCCTTCGGTTAAAAACATTCGGGTATGCTCGGTGTTCACACCACCCTTCGATTAAAAACATTCGGGTACGCCCGGTGTTCACACCACCCTTCGATTAAAAACATTCGGGTATGCCCGGTGTTCACACCACCCTTTGGTTCAAAACATTCAGGTACGCCCAGTGTTCACACCACCCTTCGGATATGTCAAAGAACCCTGGAATATTCAGGGAAAGGGCTTGTGTTTTGAAACGGTGAATGAAGAGAAGTCCAAGAGGACATATAACAACACCGAGAGTAGCGCACCAAAAAGACTGCAATCTATAGACAGCCGAGCTCCTGGTCGGACTAAGGAGGATTTGAGGGACTACCTCCAGAGGAAGCGGCAGAATGTCAAGGTCACATCTCCTGTCAAGCCGAAAATTCCATTCTCAATGGAGTTGGATAGGTTTGAGGCCCCAAAAAGGTTCCATATGTCGAGGTTCCAAATATATGACGATAAGTTCGATCCGAACTTTCACGTCGGCTTATATCTGAATTCAATGGCTTTGTCTACTGGAGAAGAACCGTTGTTGTGCAATGTGTTCTCCTCATTCTTTGGGGAAATTGCATTGGATTGGTTTCACAAATTGTCGAGAGGAACTGTGAAGGGTTAGGAAGGCCTGGTCGAGATGTTTGTGACCAGGTTCATTACAAACAAGTTGCAGCCACTAAGGATAGACTCCCTGATGGCTCTGAAAATTAGCGAGGGTGAAGGCGTCAGGGCTTATGCCAAGAGGTATTATGAGGTGTTCAACCGAATACCAGGATGCAACCAGGAATTGGCGGTCGTGTCTTTTAAGAATGGCTTGGAAGATGAATGCCCACTTCAAAAGTCGCTAGCAAAAACTCTACCAAAGAGTATGGAGGAGCTTATGGCAGGGATCGAGAAATATGCCAAAGCAAAAGAGGACACATTGAGAATGAAGGCACCGAAACAGGAGAAGAAGAATGGTTTGCCGAAGTGAGGCCAAGGTAATACTGGTTTTAACAGGTAGGAAACAAGGCTGAGGGTTCCACATACAGTCACTACTGTGTTTCGAATCCTGGTTTACAAAGTTCTAGAAAGGATCAGGAACCAACCGTATTATAGAGTACATGAGAAGGTCTCCGTTAAGTTCATGAGAAGGAGCCTTGGGAAGCATTGTGCCTACCACAATGAGGATGGGCACCTAACTCAGGGATGCAGAGCCCTAAAGATGCACTTGGAAGAACTGGTCAGACTGGGTCATTTGAGGGACCTAGTAGATGAGGCCAGAATGAGGGAAGAGCATGCAAGGCTTCCCCCAGCACTAGTAGCAGCACCATTGCCACAACAACAACAAGCAGAACCTCGGGTGATCAATGTGATTCATTCGAAGGTTAATGAGAATGATATGCAGGAAGAGACACAAAAGGTTAGGCACTTACAGCATATGTATCAGGTCCAGCAAAAAAGGCTTAGGAAAAACGAGTTTTAGGGACCAATGGTGTCCTTTACTGAGGCAGACCTAGACATGGTGCAGCATCCGCACAACGATGCTCTGGTAGTGCCTTCAAAATAGGAGAATGCCAAGTAAGCCGTATTCTGATCAACCAAGGCAGCTCTTGTGACATCATGTATGTCAGATGTTACAAGGAGCATGGCCTTCACCGAGATGATTTGGAGCAGCGGGACAGCCCAATGGTTGGGTTCAATGGAACGTTGAAATAGCCTCTGGGAGCAATAAATTTGGAGGTGCAGGTAGGCACCAAGAATGTTAGCACAAAATTTATAGTAATTGATACCCCCTTCCCTTATAATGCTATATTGGGAAGACCATGGTTGCAAGCAATGAGGGCTATTTCCTCAATGCTACACCAGTTGTTACAATTTCCAATTGAACAAGAGATTGAAGAAGTCAAAGGGGATCAAGTGCAGGCAAAGAATTGCTCCATGGCAATAATGAAATCCAACTGCAATGTGTGAAACGTAGAAAAAGTGGAAATCGAGGATGAGGACATGAAAGTTCTTGATATTGGCAAAGAACCGGCCGAGAAGAGCGATGAAGCCTTGAAGAAAATTCTAGTCCAAAAATGGGATGAAGAGCGCTTTTTCCTTCTAGGCTGAGGCTTGGCCGAGGATGAAAAAAAGGGAATTAGAGGCTTTCTTACAGGCCAACATGGAAATATTTTCCTGGACACCATATGAGATGCCAGGCATTGACCTCGAGGTCACATGTCATATGCTCAATGTAGATAGGTCAGCTAAACCTATCATTCAACGGGCAAGAAGGCCGACGTTGATTCATGTGGAGGCAGTAAAAGAGGAAGTGGACAAGCTGTTGGAAGCCAAGGCTATTTGGGAGGTGAACTACCCAACCTGGCTGTCCAACCTAGTAGTTGTGAAAAAGAAAAATGGGAAGTGGAAGGTCTGCGTGGACTTCACTAGCCTAAATAAGGCTTGTCCTAAAGACAGCTTCCCTCTTCCTAAAATTGATCAGCTGGTGGATGTTACTTCGGGGCATGGGAGGATGAGCTTCCTAGATACTTAGAGGGGATACCACCAGATAGCAATGTATCCCCCTGACGAGGAGAAGACTGCATTTATCACCTCAAAAGGGTTGTACTACTATAGAGTGATGCCTTTCGGGTTAAAAAATGCAAGAGCAACCTACCAGAGATTAGTGACCAAGATGTTCAGACATCTGATTGGCAAAATAGTAGAAGTATACATTGATGACATGGTCGTGAAGACCAAAGAGCCCGGGAATCATCTGGCTGACTTGAAGGCAATTTTTGATATCCTAAGAACATATTGGCTCCGACTCAATGCTTCAAAATGCGCATTTGGAGTTGGGTCTAGTAAGTTCTTGGGATACTTGGTTACCAGAAATGGCATTAAGGCAAGCCCAGATCAAATCAAGGCTATTATTAACCTAAAGAGCCCGACGTCAGCCAAGCAGGTTCAGATTTGACCGGCAAGGTGGCAGCTCTGAATAGGTTTATCAGTCGAAGTTCTGATAAGTGTAAATTGTTTTGTAGTTTGTTAAAGAAGGCCACTAATTTTTTTGTGGATAGAAGAATGTGAAGTCGCCTAGGTCGACTTGAAAAAGTACCTGACAACGACTCTAGTTCTATCAAATCCAGTACCAGTAGAAGAATTTTTCCTATACTTGGCAATTTCAAAACATGCAATGAGTGTGGTAGTAATCTGATAAGAGGAGAGAGAAGAAAAGGCGGTAAACTATGTAAGTAAAACCCTAGCAAGAGTAGAAACCAGGTACATGCCCTTGGAAAAATTAACACTGGCTTTAATGATGGCTTCGAAAAAACTAAATCACTACTTCCAAGCCCACAAGATTGTGGTACTGATTGAGCATCCTTTGAAGTCCCTGTTGCAGCAAGGAGATTTGACAGGCAGGGTAGCCAGATGGGCAGTAGTGTTGGGCCAATATGACTTAGAGTTTTTGCCTAGAATAGCAATTAAGGGCCAGGTTCTGGCCAACTTTGTAGCTGAGTTCACCCCTGGTGCCATCCTATGTCGAACTCCAGTGAGCCGTAGCTTGGGATGCCTAGAGGAGAAGAAAGAAACCCAACTGGGGCCCAAGAACCCCACCCTAGAAAAACAGAAGAAATAAGAGAAACCAAAGCCCTGCGACATGTACATCGGCGATTCCTTCCGCCTATTTGTTGATGGAAGCTCAAACTGTCAAGGAGCGAGTGCAAGAGTAGCGTTGGTATCGCCAGATGGGCAAATGATAGAACAATCTATTCGTTTGGGATTCAAGGCCTCAAACAATGAGGCAGAGTATAAGGCACTAATTACAGGGTTGAAGTTGGCAGCAGCAATGGAGGTCGATGGTATGGTAATCTTCTGTGACTCCCAACTTATTGTGAATCAAGCAACAGGTGAGTATGCAACCCGAGATGAACGAATGATAGCCTATGTAAAAGAGGTTGTTAGATTGCTTTCCCTATTCCAAGGTTATTGGCTACAGCAAGTTAGCCGGGATGACAATAGTCATGTCGATGCTGTGGCCAACCTGGCTTGTGCAATAAAGTCGGAGGAGCCAAAGACAATCATAATTGATTACTTGACAGGACCAAGTGTGGAACCTCTAATAATAGAATATGAGGCACTGTGTGTGGAGATGGGTCTAAGTTGGATGGATGCAATAGTGATGTTCCTTAGGGATGACAAGCTGCTAGACGACCGAAAAGAGGCACACAAGATCAGATTGAAGTTGGCCAGGTTTAGCCTACTAGCAGATGGCCATCTCTACAGGAGACCTTTCACTAGACCCCTTTTGAGATGTGTACATCTCTCCCAGGTTGAGGACTTTCCGTATGAGATTCGTGAAGGAGTCTGTAGAAGCCATGTTGGGGGCAAATCACTTGCTCATAGGGCCATCACTCAGAGGTACTGGTGGCCCTACATGCAGAAGGATGCTGAAGCCTACGTCAGAAAAGTGAGAGAAGTGTCAAAGGTTTGTACCTTTGATACATCAACCAACAGCAAATTTGAACCCAGTGTCTAGCCCTTGGCCGTTTGCCTAGTGGGGCGTGGATCTTGTTAGACAACTGCCCCAAGAAATTGGGCAAATGAAGTTTCCACTGGTAGTAACTAACTACTTCACGAAGTGGATAAAGGCTGAACCCCTTACGAAGATTCGAGATATTGATGTAAGGAACTTCATATGGAAGAACATCATCACCAGGTTTGGGATCGTAAGGGAAATAATAGCAGATAATGGTACACAGTTAGACGGTAAGCTAATCAAAAGCTTCTGTGCAAAGTACAAAATCAAGAACTACTACTCCATTCCAAGTTTCTCTTAGAGCAGTGGTTAGGCAGAAGCATCCAATAGGAATATCTTGAATGGGATCAAGAAGAGGCTAGAAACAGCAAAAGAGAAATGGGTGGAAGAGTTGCCCGATGTGCTCTGGGCATATCAGACTACGCCGAGAAGATCAACTAGGGATTCTCCTTTTGCCATGGCTTTTGGCACTGAAGCAGTTATCCCACTGGAAGTCGGCATCTCTAGAATCAGAACCCAGGGAGTGGAAGATGGGACCAATGAGGCATTCTTAGCCCGAGATTTGGATCTATTGGAAGAAAGAAGGGAGAGAGCAGTAATTCGGCTGGAGGGCATACCAGCAGTAGCTTGCTAAGCTTACAACAAGAAGGTCAACCCAAAGGAGTTCAAAGTTGGGGACCTCGTCTAGAGGAAAGTTGTCGGCAACAAGAAGGATCCTAAGGAGGGCAAGCTTGGCCCAAACTGAGAGGGGCCTTATAGAATCATCTCGGTTGCCGGCAGTGGGGCATATCAGCTTGAAGACACTGGTCGCAAAGAGTTGTTGAGACCCTGGAACACTTGCAATCTGAATATTTTTATCAGTAGTTTTTTGTTTTTCGAAGTTTATGTCATAATTTTATTAGCTGAAGTAATAATAAAATGCTAGTTTGATTTTTATGAATTTGAAATTTGTGTGATAGGAGTGACCAATCCTATGACAATGTTTCCGAATGAAACATGACGAATAACTTAGACTTATTATGTGGCAGAGTTGAATTATACTTGCATATAATATACTTGAACTAAGTTTGTGATGTTTCTGAATGAAACATGATGAATAACTTAGACTTATTATATAGCAGAGTTGAATTATACTTGCATATAATAGAGTTGAACTAAGTTGACGATGTTTCTAAATGACACATGACGAATAACTTAGGTTTTTTATATGGCAAAGTTGAATTATACTTGCATATAATAGAGTTCAACTAAGTTGGCGGTGTTTCTGAATGAAATATGATGAATAACTTAGACTTATTATATGACAAAGTTGAATTATACTTGCATATGATTGAGTTGAACTAAGTTGATTCAACCTACACTTGCCATATCAGCAGAAGTAAACTCAGAATGGAACTAAGTTCGCTTTAGTTAACAGAGAAACCAGGGTAAAACACCTCGGCTAGCCTTTGTTTGAATATGACTTCGGTGAAAGGCCATAAAACGCATATTGTGAGCTTAAGTGGAAATTAGGTTCACATTAGGAGGGCAAGGAGCAAGAATGATAAATAAACTTGAGAGCTTGGCATTTGTCAAAATTTTTAGAAAAATTTCCAAGTTAGAATGGGCTTGACACTCGTTGAAATTTCAAAACAATTTACAAGTTGAATTTAGCCGAGGTAATGAGGAAAGAAGCATCCGAGCTACATATTACCCGAGATGACCAACCAAGTTGTCAAGTTTGGAAAGGTTTAAAGCGTAAAGTCTTGATAGAAGACAGCAAGCAAAGATGTAATACTTGTTGAAAAAAATTTTAGTAAAGAAATATTTTAAGTGCTGGCCGAGAGAAATAGTAAAGGTTTTTATCCAAGGTGAAACTTGTATTCCAACCCGAGGTGATTACACAGTCAAGGTGTACTTTGAAGAAATGCAAAAATATTCTAAGTGTGGAAGCATGAAAGGCATGAAAGAAAGCAGTAAGCATATATCCAAACACTTAGAAAGAAAAGAATGCATGCATTCACTCAAAGGAAACTTGTTCAAATGTCAGACAAACAAGGCATTTCGGCCTGGCATAAAAGATTACTTGTTCAGTTACAAAAATGGCACTTCGGCCCAACAAAAGCAAAATGAACAAAAAGTACAAGTAAAAGAAGAAGATCCTAAGTATTGGCATCAGTGTCTGATTGCTCAACCTCAACTGTTGGCGTTGTGTTGGCCTCGGTTGGCAATAAGGCTTCCTTTTCTGCCGCTATCTTGGCGTTTATCTCGAGTAGAGTTTGATCTAAGCTCTTCTCGACCGCCTGGACTTTGGCCTCAGATGTTTTTTTCTTAGGTGAGGCACTTTTGGAGACCTTCTTATCATCTTGAGTCAAGTCTAGGACTTGCTCATCCAGAGTGGGGGACTTGGCCCTAGCAGCAGCCTTTTCTTCTTTATCATCAAGCTCGGCGTCATCCTCTTTGCCCTTATCATTCGACCCTTTGGGAGCTGGAGAAAAAGGCACTTGCAATTGGTTGATATCTCGAAGAGGGGAGTCCATTGGGACAGACAGCTTATTGAGAGCCGCCGTCCAGTTGAGGTAAGAACCTCGGTTACAAGCCAAATTGACTTGCTCTTTGTATTGGTTGCGGACGGCGGCTTGGCCTTCTTCAAAGGCCTTTTCGTCGGCCGCCTCGACCTCGGCCTCTTTCAAGTCAATCGCCTCCTTTAGCTTGGCCTCCAACTCTGCTGAGAAGGCCTTGGCAGCCTCAGCCTTGGCCTTGGTGACCTCAGCAGCTGCATCAGCATTTTTGGCTTTAGCTTCAGCCTCGACTTGAGCAGCCTTGGCTTAATCCAGTAGAATTTGGTTGTTGGCCTCGACATGGTTGAGCGAGGAGAGGAGTTTGGTAACTTCCTGGGTTTTCTTTACTAACTCCTTCCTCGTCATCTCGGTCTTGACCACATATGAATGCACATGCTGGAGAGCCTGCAAGGAATAAAACAAATCAGTAAAGATTTTAGCTAAGTAGTGGAAAGCTAAAAAAGATACAAACAGGAAATTTACCAAGACTGAGTGCTACATCATTAGGCCAAAATTCTCGTACTCATGGAGATCGGCCATATGATTCATATCTTCAAGCAGGAGTACGACCGTTGAGAAGGCGGCGCCGACTTTAACGCTCTCGATCGCGCTGTCACCGGCTGTTAATGGCCTGTCCCCTACCATGACCTCGGGCGCCCAGGTCATATTGCGATGGAAACTACTGCTACCCTCTGGGCAATCCGTCCTTGGCTTCTTTCGTGGTGGGGTATTAGGTGTTGCCTCCTCAGCTGGCCTCTTTTCGGCAGTAGTAGTGTTCTTCTTAATCTCGGCTAACTTAGAGATTGGCATAGTGTCCTCAAAGTCAACTTGAGTCACTGTGGCCTTAGCCTTGGCCTTCTTCATTTTTTTTTTTTTACTTCGGCTTTGATTAGGATGGACAAAAGGACTACATAGTCACGACCCCAGGAATATTAACAAGGAGATCCTCAACGATGGCTAGTTTGCGGCCCATTTCGTCGGTAGTGGCAGCAACGATTACTCTGGTGCATAAGTGTATTACTGGAAGGGCGATTGGGGGATTGGCTGGATCGTAAGTCGACGCCTCAGAATCTCGACGTTTGCAACTATGAGTTCTGTTGACTAGTGCATTTGCTAGGGCACGACGTCGGCGTCGACGCTACGCTGTCAGGATAAGTTGGGAGGCCGAGGTTGATGGTAGCTGAACAGGATCTAAGGAAGAGGCCTGGTCTGGCCTTGGCAATGAAGTGACTGGTGGAGTGGAAGCAAACAGAGGAGTCTTGTTGTGCCTAGGAATGTCGGGCAAGGCCGACTTATATGTTGGGATATAATTGAATAGCAAAGGGGCTTTGTGCTGGTCAATAGGTAGGCTCAGCAGTCTTTTCAGGTCATTGTTGGGAAAGAAGGACTGGCGGAAGTCTTTTGATGGTTGAAGGAGAGCTACAAAGAGAAAAACGCAGACCTTAGAACAAATAAGAGAAATAAAGTGACAAAGTTAACACTTAGTTCTTACCCTCATCCTCTTTAAACACCGATCAGCGCATGGGGAAGAGATGAAGATCATCATCAGGAGCAAACTCCCAGTTGTCCGAGACAATCAAGTAATCATCTCTAGTACCCTTGTTGGAGTCTAGGAGGTCGGCTATGATTTTGTAGGCAGTGGAGCTTGGCTTGAGATAATAAATATAGCTTTTCTCAGACTTTAGGCCGCACATGGTATAACAAAATTGGATGTCGGCTAATGTTATCCTAGCTTTTTCTTGGCAGGCTAGGGCAATTGTACCATTGATAACCCTATAGTAATTGATGGCTAGCTGCATAGGGTTGAGTTTGTAATAATGGAGGACTTCCCTAAAGAGAATGTCTAAAGGAAACCGAAATCTACACCTAATCAATGAGACAACGGGGAAGGGCATGGAGTCTCCATCAGGCATGATAGAGTCCTCCTCCCCAGCTAACCTCAAGTGGATGTCGGCTGGGATAGAGAACTCCCGCTTGAAGTGCTCAAGTTTTTCTTGGGTGTCTACCCTCTACCTAAACATACCCATGATGTCGGCTTAGTAAAGTTTGGAGCAAAATTTTGGGAAAAAGTGACTGGTATGGGTCTAAAAACCTTGGTTAAACCCTAAATAGGAACTAGGGCATGGATTTCAAAGACCTAAAGGGAAATTGTTTTAGTTTTTCCTAAGTATGAGTGTTCTAAAGCAAATCCCAAACCTAGGTCTACGGAAACAAAAGTCAAGGGCAAGAATCTGGAAACCAAGCAAGAAGACTAGAAAAGAAATATGATTTAGAATCAAAACAGAGTAGAAATATAGAGAGAAGCACATATATGGCAAGAACAGTGCCAGACATTCAAGGACACAAATATGAACAGTATAATGAAGTACAGTGATGAAATTCGAAACACAAAATAGAAAGGAAGCATAATTATTAAAGTAACGATGTGGCAAGCACAGTAGTAAAACATAAATGATTCAAGAACATGGAAAATCGCAAACACTGAGCGAGTGTGTGCAAAGTGGTGAACTTAGAGAATCGACACATTAAGAAAACAATACAAGCGACCAATACATATAGACAGATTCAAAAGAGCAAGAACTAATTTGCAATGTCCAAGTATGGTGAATGGAGGCACAAAATAAGATCATGAACAATAAAAAACTAACAGAAGAAATAAAAAAAATCAGAGGACTTACCGATTGAAGCCGGAGTGAGATACGTTGGAATCAGACAACTTGAACGATCAGAGTCGAATGATAAAAGGTGCACCGATGGTGACGGAAAAGGAAGTTGCAAAGCTTGAGAGCTTGAAAAATGGTGGTTCAGAAAAGAAAATCTAGAGAGAAAAATGAAGCGCAGAGAGCAATCGATTTTGCAAAAGTGAAGAGGCTAAGAGAGAGAGCAAGAGTTTTGTCAAAAATTCAAAAAGGCGACAAACCGTAATGAAGTAGCCTTGGATGATGTGCTTATTAGGCGGTGTGCGTAGAGACGACGCGACCTGATAGTGGGTGTCAGCTACGATCTAGTGAGGAAGCAACACGTGGAGGAAACGATTGGAAAGGCTGTGCGTAACAGCTCATGCGTAGACAAAACACTTGGAATTCTTAATTAATGAAGCAAAAACCTCAACTAAAGGAACGATCTCGGTTAAGATACTCAATGAACTTGTTCTTGATCCCTGATAAAAATGAATAGTTGAGTGACGGGTACTTGAAGCCGACGAGTAATGATATCGGTCGTGGAGAAGGAATGAATTTTAGCCGACATAGTATATGAACAAGCGATGTAGGTTCCATCACCTCAGATTGCCGAGGTAATAGAACCTAGGGGGCACTTGTGGAGACATATTTTGTGAATGATAGCACGTGGCCAGGGTGATGCCGAAGAATCAGCCGAAGTGCCACGTGGTCTGGTCCTAATGCCGAGGTGATCTCGGCTAAGCCGGGGTTATCTGCGGAGATGCCAGAATCCGAGATGAGCGGATAAGGGACAAGAGTCCTAGAACAGGGAAGGATCTCAGTTTGGATAAAGATAAAGCTCTTAGGGAGTTTATCTCTATCTAGTTGAGAGTCCAAGATGAGCATTGAGCCTAAGTCCACTAAGGTGAGGCTTCTACAGGGATCAGGTCAGTGCTGGCTATAAAAGCAGGGCACCCCCGTGGGTCTTAGGTATGTGGGATATACTGTGAGTGGTAAGTTCTTTCTTGTGAGTTAAGAACAATTTGCTATCATTGAGAGATATCTGATTACTGACTTGATCGTCGGAGTGCCCCCGAGTGAACAAACCACCATCGGATTCTTATCTTTCTGTGACAGGTTATTCGGGCTTAATCTATTCTGCCGGTGCTTTCCAGTTGAGTTCCCCGTTTGGTTGTGTTATGATTTTGGGTTATGAATTTGGGTGTATAATAGAAGAGTTGTAATAAAAAGTGTTTTGTGAGAAGCTTTAATTTCTCTTAAAAACCCTAGTTTGGTTCATGAAGATAGATGATGGTTTTGCTTAAATTGAAAGTAGTATCATGAAGTTGAGGTGTTAAATTACATATATACAAGTTTAATTGAAATTTTAAAGAGTTTGAAATTTTATGTAAAAGTTGCAATTGAACTCTTAATGTTGATATTTTAAATTATGTTATAATATGAAACCAAATTTGAAAGAAGGAATTACTAATGGTATGGATGATATGAGCTTTGTGATGAAATGATGATGTGGAGATTTAAGAGTTTGTATTGAATTATGCCGATTTATATTGAATGGTGTTGAATTTTGTTGTGTTATGTTGAATTGCATTGAGTTATGTTGAGTTGGGTTGAGTTGGGTTGTAGTTGGTACCTGCACGGGGAGTCAAAAATGTTTTTGGGTGCTCATGTCCTGCTGTATAATGGTCGGTAAATGTATAAGTGGTTTTAAATTCAAGGTGCCCAATTGCCCTGTCTAGGCTTATCGCTGGACGAATGTGGGAAAATATTTTTGGTTGTCCACAAAGTCCTGCCGTATTATAGCTAGCAAAAGTGAAAAAACAGATGGTTTTGAAAATTTTTTTGGGTGTCCACTCCCTGCTGTATAATAGTCGACAAATGTAAGGATGGTTTTAAAGTTGAAAATGTTTTTGGGGGTCCACGTCCTGCTGTATGATAGTCGATAAATGTGAAAAAACATGGTTTTTGGAAACCTCCCACCGTATAATAGTCGACAAAAGGTGGAAAGTGTTATGAATTAGGTGCCTGCAATTCCACAGTATTAAGTCGGCAAAAGGTAGAAGGTGTTATGAGTTGGTGCCCACTATCCCGCCGTATCAAGTTGGCAAAAGGTGGAAGGTGTTATGAGTTGAGTGCCCACTATCCCGCCATATCAAGTCGGCAAAAAGTGGAATGTGTTGAGAAATGTGTTGAGTTGGGGATAATATGCGTGACTTGTGATGAACTTATGAAATTACAATTTGATGTGTACTTTGGTATGGAAAGTGAATGCATATAAAAATTATTTGAAAAGAATGGATAATGAAATAGTAACTAGATAAGGGATTAGTGATAATGAACTCACCAGGTTGTCTATAACTATAAGGGAAGATTATGAGTTTTGTTTGTAAATAATTGAGAAATTGAATTGAAAGGGATTTATTAATCCCGTGTTGCGTTGAATTATAATTTGAGAATACAAAAGTTGATGTAAGGTAGTTGTTAGATGAGTAAGAGTTGATTGTAGGAGAATTGGGTTAATAAATTTAAAATGATGTTGTTCCTGAAGCATATTTGTTTTCAAAAAGGATATATGGTTTTTCTGATGTTGATGGATAATTTTTATGACTGAAAGTTTTCTTTAAATGTTCAAATACATTTTGAGATAAAGGTACTCTACATATAATATTTTGAAATTACAAAATGTCACCTACTATATGGTATCACTTTGAATGCATGATCATTTCTATTTATGTGTTAGTTATTGTTGTAGAACTATGAGATTCCTACTGGGCAATTGTGCTCATTCCTTGTTTCATTTTTTTTTTACAGGAAAAGAATTCGAATTTATTGGTTAAGGAGTTAAAAAGTTCATGTGTCTTTTATGTGTAATTTCATCGTAGATGTGAAAGAAGTGAATTTTGTACATTGACGTTTGTAATTATTTATTTGTAGCTCTACAGTGGAAGTTGGCATGTATTATTATTATTGTTGTAGTCATTATGAGGGAGAACATGCATTATTATGTTTCTATTACTCAAGAGTAATAGTTGTTTGTATAAAAAAAAATGGACCTAAATTAAAGGTTTTTGGTAATGTTTCCGAGTAAATTAAAATAGGGGCGTGACATTTTTCACTTTTGAAAATGGTTTGTATCAAATTCTAGCTCTTCTAAAAGTTTGATTTTTGCTTTTAAGAATTTTGTCTAACGTATCTCTACCTTGAGTAAATTTTGAAAGGGTGTTTTTCAAGTCTTCTACGGTTTCTCTTAAAACAATTTTCTCCTTTTTTAAAGACTCATTTTCATCTTGTAAAGCATTTAATCTTTTTTTAGAAATTGAAGACACTTTTAGAGTTAAATCTCATTTTCCTTTTTCATTTCCGAGGCTTCGTTTTCTAAAACATTGATCTTGGAAGTCAAGGGTTCATTTTGTTTTGATAAACTTGGAATCACTTTCTTTGGACAACTATTTTTCAAACTGAATTTTTTTTAAATTCAGCATGTAATTAATCAAACATAAAAGATTCTTCATTTACCTCATCTTCGTCTCCAAGTGCAATTAAGCATAGGTTAACAACCTTAGTTTTGCAAACTTCAGTTTCTGAATCGCTTTCATTGCTATCTTCTCCCCATGCTGCAATCATGTCTTTTTTCTTGTCCTTCTTGAAATGTTTTCGGGCATTCTGATTTGTAGTGTCCAGATTTGTTGCATTCGTAGCAGGTGACTTCAGATTTTTGTGATTTTCTCTTCTTAGAAAATCCCTGTTGTTGAAATCTTTTTTGAAAAACTTTCACACACCTTATTTCTTTTTCACAAACCTTTTGAATTTCTCGGTGATGAATGTCGTTTCTTCATCATCATCATCAGAATCATCTTCCTCATCCTCTTGATATTTCGAGGTGGATTTGAAGGCTATTCATTTCTTCTTGTTGTTGTCTCCTTCTTCCTTTCCTTCTTGCATTATGATCTCATGAGTTAAGAGAGATCCCGTCAACTCATCAAGATTTAGTGTTGATAAATCCCTAGCTTCTATGACAGTGATAACTTTGGGTCCGTTTGGTATAGTTTTAGAATTATGATTTGAGTGTGGAGTTGTATTTTGAGTTTTTGAATTATGATTTGAAAAGAGAAAAATTGTTTGATTATGAGTTTTGAAAATAGTTTTGGGATGATTTGTACTTTTTTTTTTTTTTGATTGATTGATTTATAGAATGTGAGATATGTGAGATGAGAGATTAGAGAGAAAAAGTGTTTGATTAATAATAATAATAATAACAAAAGAGAAGAAAGGAGTTTTGAAAGTAATTTTGAATTGTATTTTAAAAATTTGTTTGGTTATAAATTTTGATTCAGATCATGATTTTAAAACAGAATTGAGTTTTGAAAATTAAACCAAACGCTACCTTTGTTTTCCCAGCTTTTAGACAATGACCTGAGGACTTTTCTGACAACATCAACATTAGTATAAGTTTTACCAAGAGATTTCAAACTATTTATAATGTCAGTAAAATGAGTAAACATTTGGGAGATAATTTCATCTGGTTTCATTTTGAAGAGCTCATAACTATGAACATGCAAACTCACTCTAGACTCCTTAACTTGAGTTGTTCCCTCATGAGTTACTACAAGTTTATTCCAAATTTCTTTTGTTGTTTCACATGTACAAATCCTATTGAACTCGGTAGCATCAAGTGCACAATATAACATATTAACAACTTTGGAATTTACTTGAATATCTTTATAGTTTGCACTGGTCTATTCACTCTCAAGTTTGGGAACCTTTCGGTCACCTATGGTTTTGGTGGAAATTTTGAGACCATCACAAATGATTTTCTAAACATCATAGTCGGTAGATTGTATATGCATAATCATATGATTTTTCCAATAGTTATAATTTGTGGCACTAAAAAAAGGTGGTCTATTTGAGGCTTGACCTTCAGGAAGAGAGAATATATGAGTTTCCATAAATCACTCTAAGATGGTTAAGTCAATAAACTGGAGTCTAGGCTCTGATACCAATTGTTACCTAGGTAGGCAACCCAAGAGAGGGTAAATTGGGTTAATAAAAAATAAATGTAGAAATTTAAATGTAATAATCAAGTAAATAAATTTCGACAAACAATCAATATTACTAAAAATAAAGAGAAAGGAAGAAGAGCTCAAACACAAGGATTTATAGTGTTTCGGCACACCAGGCCTATGTCCACTGCTCAAGGTTTCTCCTCGAGAATTTCTTCACTATGAATCAAATTAGTACACCACCAAAGCTTCACCAAGCTTGTGGATTTTACACAAGACTTACTTTATTCGTTGAGTACCTCTTAACTAAATGCCTATGGGACTTACTTTATCTGTTGAGGACCTCTCAACTAAATGGCTCACTTTACAAGTTTTCACTTAGAATAAGAGCAAGAGGTACAACAGTCATCTTTTACAAGATTTCTCTCTCAAAAGATGTATATGAAAGTGCAAGAGCATAGGGCATTTTGAGATACACTCTAAATTAACTCAGATGTGAAAGTGAAAGTACAAGTGCAATGTGTAGTAAAGATTGATTAGGAATAATACTTGAATGCTCAGAGATGATGTGCTGCTCAGATCTAGAGAAGTACAACATTTATAGACTTCAATGTCTTCTAACCATTGGAGAGGAGCATAAGTGTGTCTTCAAAACATTGTAGCAGAGTATGGGTGATGTCTTCTAGCTGTTGGAGCAAAGTATAGGTATGTACAGGGCATCATCAAGCCTTTGGAAATGGAGCCTCCTCAAAATATGTGATGACGGCCTATACATACAGATCAAATTTGAAAAAGACATAACCTACATCTGATTTGATGGAGCCTCATCAGATTTGATACATCTTTTGATGGAGCCTCATCATATCTTATCCACACCATTTCCAAATCTTATAATTCATCCAGACATATCAAATCTGAAAAAGTGAAAAGCATGGAGACATATCTTATCTCCACCTATAAAGATTTGAATTATAAGATTCGGAAATGGTGTGGATAAGATATTCTTCCTCCACTAAGTCAAAAGTGGCTGCCCACAACTCTTTTGAAGTAGAATAAGACTTGTCCCGTCAATTGTGTCAGAAAAAGTCTACTCAAGGTCAGAAATGGCAGCTAGGTTTTGAAACCTAGACTTAAGGGTGTCGACCCCAGCAATTTTGGTGTCAACCCTTTTCTTTCTTTTCTTTCGTGTTGACCCTCACTTAAATGAGTGTCGACCCTCTGCTGGTAGAAGACTTAAACTTTGTTCTCCATCTTTTGGTGTCAACCTTGTCATGTCTTGGTGTTGACCCTTTGTTGTTGGAAGGCTTAAACTTTTGCTCACTGTCTTTTGGTGTTGACCTTGTCATGTCTTGGTGTCGACCCTTTGTTGTTAGAAGGCTTAAGCTTTGCTCACTATCTTTCGATGTCGACCCTATCATGTCTTGTTGTCAACCATTTGCTGTAGAACAACCTAAGCTTTGTTCACTATTTTTTGGTGTCAACCCTTTGACCTGTTTTCAGCAAGAATAACATTGTGCACACTTGTACTAATTCTATTATTTTGAGATGCCATTATTTATGAGAATATAATAATTTAGAAGCATACCTTTTTTAAAATTATTAAAGAGCAAAGATATGGGTATATTTTGAAAACTTTGAATAATTAAATAAGCTCAAGATATTTGTCAATAATCAAAATCAATAAAATTGAAATGTGAATAACCTTGGGGCTAACACACTTGAACGACACCATTACCCTGTTGTGTTCTCGGAAGTCCAAACACGAAATCCATGGTGACATGTTCTCACTTCTACTCTACTATAGGTAGGGGTTGCAACAAACCCGCTGGTTTTTAGTGTTCGGCCTTCACTTATTGACAAGTAAGGAATCTTGATACAAATGAAGCGGAATCCCGTTTTATACCCCTCCGCTAAAACTGACGACTAAGATCTAGGTACATTTTTGTGCCTCCCGGATGTACCGCAAAATGCGAATGGTGAAACTCCCAAAGTACCTCCTATCTACACGATTCTGGTACAAACAAATGGTCTAAATATCTCACACTCAAATCCGAGTGGATATTCAAACCCCCTCTTCCTTCCTGTTGGAGATTCTCTCACAGATTGTCTCCACGTCAAGATCACCTTGTTGTGCTTTTATGACCTTGCTAATCAAGGTGGGTTGAGCAATCAAAGTGAACATGGTAGCACCCTCACTAGACTCGCCAACCATTGTCAAACGGCTACACTTGCAATGGTACTCAGGGATTTACGCCGAAAGGCATCGGCCACAACATTGGCCTTTTGCGGATGATAGTACAATTAAAAATCATAGTCTTCCATAAACTCCATCCACCTACGTTGGCACAAATTCAAATCTCTTTGAGAGAACAAGTATTTTAAGCTTTTGTGGTCATAGTAGACATCAAACTTCTCACCATATAAATAATGCCTCCAGATCTTCAAGGCAAAAATTATTGCCACTAGCTCTAAGTCATGAGTAGAGTAATTCTTCTCCTGGGTTTTTAATTGTCATGACCCATAAGCTACAACTTCCCCTCTTGCATCAACACACACTCAAGCCCATCCTGGGACGCGTCACAATATATGGTATAACCCAAACCTCTTTCTAGAATTACCAAAACCAGAGCGGTAGTCAACCTAGTCTTAAGTTCTTGAAATGATTTCTCACAAGTCTTATTCCATACATACTTGATACCCTTTCTGGTCAACCTTGTTAACGACATAACCAATCTAGATAAGTCCCTCACAAAACGGCGGTAATACCTGACTAACCCTAAGAAACTTCGAATTTCAAAATCATTTTTAGGCTGTTCCCAATCTTACACGGCATCTATCTTGGAAGAATCAGTGGTTACCTCTTCTCTCGACACCACATGCCCCAAGAATTTCACCCATGTTAACCAAAACTCGGATTTCTTAAGTTTAGCAAAGAATTTGTACACCCTAAGCAAGTCGAGCACTATTCACAAGTGTTCCTCATATTCCCCCTCGGAGGGTGAATAAATCAAAATGTCATCTACAAAGATAACCACAAACCGATCCAAGAACTCCTAGAAGACTCAATTCGTTGAGTCCATGAATGAAACCGGTGTATTGGCTAACCCCAAATGGCATAACTAGAAACTCATAATGGCCATAATACGTACGAAAGGTCATTTTCTAGATATCCTTCTCTTTAACTCTCAACTGATGGTACCTCGATTTCAAGTCTATATTCAAAAAGTAATGAGACCCCTTAAGTTGGTCGACTAAGTCATCTATTCTGGGTAGAGGATACTTGTTCTTAATGGTAACTCAATTCAACTTGTGATAATCTAAGTACAACTGCAATGACCTATCATTGTTCTTGGCAAAGATACGCGGCGCTCCCCAAGGCAAAGTACTAGGGCGAATAAAGCCCTTGTCTAAAAGTTCCTGGAGTTGGATCTCAATTCGTGTAACTCTGCAGGTGCAAATCAATATGGCACCATGGAAATTGGTGTCGTGCTAGGCACTAAGTCAATGGATAATTCAATCTCTCAGTGGGGTGGCAAATTGGTGAAATCTTCAAGGAAAACATTCAAAAATTCACAAACTACTCTCGGCAAATCATCACGGATCGCACTACCTTTAATGGCCAAAAAAATGGCAAAAAGAAAACTAAGCTCTCGCCGACCCTTAAGGTCAAGCAATGGCGAAATGGAACTATCACCGCAGTCACAAAGGAAATAAAAACAATCCCTGGTAGGTGTGCACACAAACACTTGGTGTCGCTGACAATCTATCGTGGCCTGGAAATGTGACAACCAATCTATACCCAATATAACATCAAAAGTGTGCATGTCTAGAACAATGAAATTAAAAGAGAGTTGGTGATTTGCGACCTCAATCTTGCAAGAGCTGCACACTCGTCCCAATGTCCCTCTACCTCCAATTAGTGACTCGACCCACAATGGAGATTCTAGCTGATCAATCTCCAACCCCAAAGTAGAAGCAAAAGCAGTAGATCTAAATGAATGTGACACATCTATATCAATTAACACACTAGCAATAGAATTGAACACAACAAAATTAGCTCTCACAACAGAGGTTCCTGGCTGTAACAGCATACACACACCTCTTTGGCCTTTGATCAACCTGCCCGTCTCTCAGAGCATAGGCATGCTATACTAATTGAGCCGAGGTGGCTCCTTGGATAGCTCACGAGGCATAAACTGAAAGAGCCTATTGGTGGCTCTGAGTCTGCCTTGACCCAAATGCGCTAGATACGCCTTCCAACTGCAGCCATGTTCTCCTCATGTGCCTTGACTGACCGCACTGAAAGCAAGTAGGTCCTTGTCCCTACTCTAGGACCGACTCTAGGATCGATTAGGTGGCGACAGTGGTAGCATCTGCTGTCCTCCTCTCTTCTATGGACAAGCATTGGCTTTGTGACCCAACTGGCCATATTTGAAATAGGTGAACCTTCCCTGAGCATTCTTTCCCTTGCCGGTACTAGGCAATGGAAAAGTATACCTAATCAGTTGTGGATGGGACTATGATAGAGCGGAGCCCTTGTGCTTCTTACTGGGCAAAAAGTCCCCTTGTGACTCTTGGCCTTTAGATCTTGTGCCTCGAATCCTCTCCTCATTGGCTTGCATGGTGATTTCCATATGTGTCGCCGCCTCCACTAAGCGATTATAATTTTGGATCATATTCCCGGCCATCTTGAACAAAATTTTGGTCTTGAGTCTCTTTTCGAATTCAATTCAATAACATTCCTCCATTGCCACCAATTCTGATGCAAATTAGGACAAGCCAATAAAGGCAGCTTCGAATTCGGCCACTGATGTGTTCAACTGCTTAAGGTCTAAAAACTCCTACCTCAGTCTCTGCCTAGCAGTGGGAGGCAGGTACTTGTCTTGGAAAGCAATAACAAAGCCTTTCCATGTTGGCTCAACTCTGCCTTTGGTGTATTTCCACCATTGGCCTGCATCTCCCTTCAAATAGTAACTCGCTAGAGTCACCCTAAGCTTACCATCCTCAGTGTGAAGCATTTCGAATGTCTTCACCGTTTGTTCTAACCATTCATCTATCTTTTTCGGCTCTAGACCACCATGAAACTCATTTGGCATAGCTCGTAAAAATTCTCGACTAAGAGAAGCCACCCTAGTCTCTACGGTATTTTCTCGGGCTTGACTCTGTGCCCTCAACATGTTCATTGACTCTCTTAAAGCCTCCGCTATGTCTCTAGCTAATGCACCCATAACAGCTTGACCCGCTTGCTCTGAAACTCCCGCTTGCCCCGTTTGCTCAGCGACATTAGCTTGGTCTACTTGCTCATCCACATTAGCTTGGCCGAACCCCTCTTCCTGCACTGGGACCTAATAAACCGGCACCTCATGAACACATTGGCAAGGCCTACCCCGCCTTCCGCCTTTACCACCACATACTAGACCTCGTCCTGACATCCTAATTCAAGGACAAAAACAAACAATTTAGCACCTAGTCATATATGCTCACAACAGAAACTCACTCATCACCTCATAATAATTAATAAATTTTTAATTCACACAAACACTTAGTTTCACTCCACGTAAACACTTGTCACATAAACACATATTGATTCCTCGTTCAAGATAATGCTTATCCACGAAATGTTGAGAGTTTCCATTAGAATGAGCATTGATCAAGTGCCCTTCTAATGAGACTTCAAGAAATTTAATAGACGCAAATGACATCTTAAAAGTTCAATCCCATACTTATATAGTCAAGTAAGCATGTTATCATGGAACATCTCCTAATCTAAAGAAATGAACCGATTGTGGAAAACCCACTTGCCGCAAGCCCCAAGTATAAGAGGTATAAAAAAATGTATTTCATTTCGTATGAGAGGTATAAAAAAATGTGCACATGCAATATGTGGTGAAAGGGGTTTGGAAATACTCTTCAGATCCTGGTAGACGCCAATGACCCTCAGCTAGTCACCTACAAAGGTACAAATACTCCGGTCGGGGGTGCCGGAATTAGCACTCCGACGGACAAGTCAGTTCTTCTCCTCAAGAAAGCTTGTTTACTAAGTTTTTAGAAGTGATTCTTACATACCTTTACAAATCTAGAGCTCTTGTATTTATATCCATTTTTCGGGCCTCGGGGCCAAAGTCTACTTTTTATTTATTATTCTTTCCTTTGTCCTGACATGCCCTCTCAGGTCTATTCGGCCTCAAGAACCCGTTCGGCGTCCCAGTTGAGCAGAATGGAGCCGTTCGGTTCCTGGCTCCTCGGGTATACCAGATTTCGTTCCTCTATTTATTCGGCTCCCACAATTGCCCCCCAAGCATTCCGCCAATGACAGTTGGGTGAAATACTTGGTTCCGATTTTCAAATATTCTGAACCGAAGTTTAAGGGTTAGTCTTATCATATGGACATTTAATTACCCCCCCTTTAATCGTCGTCTCAACTTCCCGACCTTTCGTACATGCCTATTTATTATGATTTAAAATCCGATGTCTTTTCGAATCCGTGCTCTATGACGCTGGTTGCTGGGTTGCTTTTCGAATCGCCGTTGCAATTCTTCCGTCTGTGATACTCTCTTCATTTTTGTAAGTCTTCCTCTCCCCTGCTCTGGAACTTTTCCTAGTTTGTTTATTCCGTCGCATGTTCTTATAGACAGTAGGTTATGGCAAAACATTTGAAAGACCTCCTTTCATCAGATCGAATCATTGGCTTTAGACGCCATTTCTCTATTCCTGACGATGTCCACCTGTCGTTTGTGGCGGACTGCACTCTTGACATGGAGAGGGAGGACAAAAACACAATTGTCTTTCCCCTTTTGTCAATCGCAGAGGGTGGAGTCCGCTTTCCCCTTCACCCGTTTTTGAGGGCTGTTCTTCGCTATTGGGAGTTGATCCCTTCCCAACCCAATGTGAATTTCTTTAGAATTATAATGGGGGTCGTAGCGCTGAACCGTTGCCTTGGAATTAACCTTGGCATCCCTGCCATTCGGCACTGTTATGCTTTGGCCAAGTCCTCCGGTCGGCACGGGCGTTACTTCCTCAGAGCTAAGGATACAGATCATCAGTTAATCACTATGCTTTCCAGCTTTGGGAAACGAGTTGATGATGTCATGGTCGTTGTTCGCGGTAACTGGGAGTTCGGTGAAGGGGAGGATCGTAGCGATCCTATTCCTAGACGTAGGGGCGAACCAGGTCGCCGAATGCTTTCTTTTTTGTATTGTGTGCTCTCATATATATATATATATAATTTTTGAGTCTTACAGCTCGTCTTGTGCAGGGAACGATTTGAAAAAAGTCCAAGTTTCAACTGACGACGCCGTTCTTTCGGACATCAAGATTGCTCTTAGTTATTTCGGCCGTCGCGGTCTTGACAAGCAGGGAAGAGCGGCTCACGTTCTGCTTTGCTACGAGCCCACATATACAACCTTTTCGGCTGCGGAAAACATACCGATTCCGAAGGGGGAGGATTTTCTCGTCGCTCGTATTTTTTCCGACTTCAAAAACTTGAGACAGGTAGGTTTTGAAGGGTCTGATTCAGAGAATACTGAAGTATCCGATACTGCCAAATCAGGTCAGTCCGAGGCCGAATTTGAGGAGGTATTGGATTCTGCCGATCCTCCCTCTACTTCGGGGCGGGGGAACCTCTCTGTTGACGACGTTCCTGGACGTACAGACAATCATCCCATCTCGGGACCCACTAACATGGCTGGGTTAAGCCTAACAAAGCTTGCTAAGATGGCGAATGCGGAGAGGTTAGCTACACGGCGAAGAGCGGAGGGCCTTTCGACCGAACCGCCCAACAGTGAATCTCAACATTCCCTCCCAGTTACCGAATCAAAATCCTTGGGAATTGTTGACGAGGCGGCAGCAAATAAGAATACCGAATCCGCATTGGTTGGGAAGGCCGTTCAGGATGTTGAGGGAGAGACGGAGAAACGCGCTAGGGATCATGAGGTCGGTTTAGAAGACCACGGCGGCAAACGTCCTCGAATGGAGGGGTCGAGTGAGGTTGTGCCCTTTATGATTCGACCGATGGTAAGAAATATGCCAGTTCTTTCGGATACCTCGGCGCTTAAAGACCCAGAGGCCGCGTTTGGCATGGCAACGTCTCTGTCGTTGCCGCGTGATATGGAGGCTTTCCAGTTGGAGCCGGATTTGAATGCGGCAATGTTAGCCTCGCAGTCGGCCCTTTTGGTGCGTGTTCTAACTTTTCCATCACTTCATCCAAACATTGTTCACGTTACGTTTTTTGAATTTCTTTTGCAGACCGTTGGTAGGATAGCCGATGTGGGCCGCCGTCAACTCGACGCCGTCAAGGAGATTACTCATTTACGAAGGCAAGTTGAGGGCCAGAGGAAAAGGGCTGAGGACGAATTTTTAAGAGCGAACCAAGAAGCTTCTCGGGCAGAGGACGAGGTAGAAAAAGCTCGTCATGCGGATAAATTGAGAGTAGAGGCTGAGAAGAAAGCCGACGATATGGAAGCTGCACTTGGCATGTCTCAAAAGGCAGTTGCCAGCCTGGAGGCTGAGTTGGCTGAAATGAGGGCGGCGAAGGAGATTGCCGATTCAAAAAGTTTTGAAGCCGGGAAAGAGGCTGGACTCGCCGAGTATGTGGATCAGGTCTCTCGGTTTGAGAATCGGGGCTTCAAACATGGTTGGCACAAAGCCCTTGCTGCAGCTGGAGTTTCGCTGAATATGCCAATACCGTATGAGCAAGTGGACATCGATCCGTTGGAGACTGATTCCGAGGGTTGATCTTTACGATACACAATTTGTTATGATTCCGAGAACTTTTTCCGTTTGTTTTTGTTATTTTGTATTTGTTTATCAGGCATTTTTCATGCGGGTTGATATGATAAAAGTTATGAATGGACTTTGATACTTTTTTGTAGTTGTAAAATGTTATAAATTCTGCTCAATGTGCTGATGTTTCCGTGACTTTATGGTGATATTTCGTAATAGATCTATAATCTGCCCTTGCCTTGGCCGGGGCGCGAGCGTGAGGAGCCAAACGGTTCATACTCGTGGGCTGGCCGAGGCATTCTTTGAAAGGGTGGCCGAGTAAAAACTGGCCGAATAAATTAATAAATTTGCCCTTGCCTTGGCCGGGGCGCGAGCGTGAAGAGCCGAACGGTTCGTACTTGGGCTGGCCGAGGCACTTTGAAAGGGTGGCCGAGTAAAAACTGGCCGAATAGATTAATAAATCTGCCCTTGCCTTGGTCGGGGCGCGAGCGTGAAGAGCCGATAGCCAAATAGATTAATAAATCTGCCCTTGCCTTGGCCGGGGCGCGAGCGTGAAGAGCCGAACGGTTCATACTCGGGTTGGCCGAGGCACTTTGAAAGGGTGGCCAAGTAAAAACTGGCCGAATAGATTAATAAATCTGCCCTTGCCTTGGCCGGGACGCGAGCGTGAAGAGCCGAACGGTTCATACTCGGGCTGGCCAAGGCACTTTGAAAGGGTGGCCGAGTAAAAACTGGCCGAATAGATTAATAAATCTGCCCTTGCCTTGGCCGGGGCGCGAGCGTGAAGAGCCGAACGGTTCATACTCGTGGGCTGGCCGAGGCATTCTTTGAAAGGGTGGCCGAGTAAAAAGGGGCGGAATAGATTAATAAATCTGCCCTTGCCTTGGCCGGGGCGCGAGCGTGAAGAGCCGAATGGTTCATACTCGGGCTGGCCGAGGCACTTTGAAAGGGTGGCCGAGTAAAAATTGGCCGAATAGATTAATAAATCTGCCCTTGCCTTGGCCGGGGCGCGAGCGTGAAGAGCCGAACGGTTCATACTCGGGCTGGCCGAGGCACTTTGAAAGGGTGGCCGAGTAAAAACTGGCCGAATAGATTAATAAATCTGCCCTTGCCTTGGCCGGGGCGCGAGCGTGAAGAGCCGAACGGTTCATACTCGTGGGTTGGCCGAGGCATTCTTTGAAAGGGTGGCCGAGTAAAAAGAGGCGGTCAACGGGGAGGTTCCCCATGCCCTCGACCGGGAATTGAGATGGATGCGACGCCGCAGCCAATGAATTTTATTGGAACATTTAGGCTTTGATATTTAGACTTTGATTAGAATATTTTGTACTGCATGGTGTAAACGTTCAGAAATGCATCAGCCGGCCCCAAGGTGTCATGCCCCAAAGGGCGCTCCGAATCCGCAGACTTATTCGGCCCCAAGGTGTCATGCCCCAAAGGGCGCTCCGAATCCGCAGACTTATTCGGCCCTAAGGTGTCGTGCACCAAAGGGGGCTCCGAATCTGGAGACTTATTTTGGCCAATCGTGACATCCACGAAGGGCGCTCCGAATCCGGAGACTTGTTCGGCCCTAAGGTGTCGTGCTCCAAAGGGCGCTCCGAATCCGGAGACTTGTTTTGGCCTTAAGGTGTCGTGCACCAAAGGGGGCTCCGAATCCGGAGACTTGTTTTGGCCAATCGTGACATCCACGAAGGGCGCTCTGAATCCGGAGACTTGTTCGGCCGTAAGGTGTCGTGCACCAAAGGGGGCTCCGAATCCGGAGACTTGTTTTGGCCAATCGTGACATCCACGAAGGGCACTCCGAATCCGGAGACTTGTTCGGCCCTAAGGTGTCGTGCACCAAAGGGCGCTCCGAATCCGGAGACTTGTTTTGGCCAATCATGACATCCACGAAGGGCGCTCCGAATCCGGAGACTTGTTTTGGCCTTAAATGTTGAGCTCAGACATGTAAAAACACGAAATCTTGCATTACAACGACATGTGTACAAATGTCAAGCCCACAGGTCGGGTCATTTATAAAATTTACGTAGATGTGTTGAATTCCACAGCCATGGCAGGCTTCTTCCTGACATGTCTGAGAGCCGATATGCTCCTACGCCTGCAACGGAATCTATCTGATAGGGGCCGTCCCAGTTCAGACCAAGCTTTCCATCGGCCGGCCTCCGGTCGGCTGGCAATACCTTCTTTAGGACCAGTTCTCCTGGATTGTAGCGGCGCAACTGAACTCGCCGATTGTATGACTTGGCGAGCTGCTGCTGATAGCGTGCCATGGATGCTAAGGCGCGGT
The DNA here is from genome assembly GCA_025200525.1 of Camellia lanceoleosa. NCBI lineage: Eukaryota > Viridiplantae > Streptophyta > Magnoliopsida > Ericales > Theaceae > Camellia > Camellia lanceoleosa. The sequence goes on along the minus strand of CM045766.1, from coordinate 18,675,702 downwards.
CTCTTCGTTCTTCAATCAGAACCAGGTCCAGGGCGAGCATCATGTCATTTCGGCCTGTGTCAAAGGCTTGCGATCTCAAAGTTGGTAAGCCGATCTCTAGGGGTAAGATTGCCTGGGTTCCGAAGCATAAGGCAAACGGCGTTTCTCCGATAGATCGTCTTGGCGTTGTACGGTGGGCCCACAGTACACTTGGCAACTCTTCAACCCATCTGCCTTTGGCATTTTCCAGCCTCTTTTTGATACCGTCCAAGATAGATTTGTTTGAAGCTTCGGCTTGACCGTTACTTTGGGGGTAGGCTGGCGTAGAGAAGTAAGGCTCAATACCATATTTGCTGCACAATTCTCGGTATACACCACAATCGAACTGGGTACCATTGTCCGAGATCAATGCTCTTGGAATGCCGAATCGTGTAATGATGTTCCTCCACACAAAGCGCTTAATGTCGGAATCTCGTATATGGGTTAGAGCCTCCGCTTCAACCCACTTTGTGAAGTAATCTGTTGCTGCGATTAGAAACCGCTTGTTCCCTGGGGCCCTCGGCAACGGTCCTACGATATCAAGTCCCCACTGAGCGAACGGCCACGGGCTTGTGATAGAATTCAAAGTTTCTACTGGCTGATGAGTTAGTGGGGAGAATTTTTGGCATTGTTCGCATTTCTTAACATAATTTTCTGCGTCGGCTCTCATCGTCGGCCAATAATATCCCTGTGTTATCGCCCGATGGGCCAGGGAGCGTCCCCCCGAATGGGCACCGCAGCTGCCTTCGTGTATCTCAGTGAGCAGCTCCTCTACTCTGTCCGGGTGCACGCATTCCAAGTATGGACCTGAGAGGGACTTTTTGTAAAGCCCTCCTTGTGGGTCTAAGTAGTACCGCAGGGCCTTGTTTCGCAGTTTGTGTGCTTCTTTTTTGTCCTCTGGGAGTTGCTCAGAAGAAAGGAATGCAGCAATGGGGTCCTTCCAACTTGGAGCGGATTCTATAATGTTGATGTGGGTTTCCTCCGGAGGGCCGATACTTGGTTCCGGGACGAAACCTACTTCGATAGTACGCTTGAGCTCGGAGTTGATGGCGGAGGCTAAGCAAGCCAGGGCATCCGCGTGTGTATTTTGATCACGTGTTATTTGGTTCAGCTCATGATGGTCGAATTTCGTCAGCAAGGAGCTAGCCGTTTTCATATAGGCCGCCATACGCTCGTCTCTTGCTGCGTAGTCCCCCTTCAGCTGGTTGATTACCAATTTTGAGTCACAAAACACCAACAGCCGCCATGCGCCGAGTAGATGTGCGTTCCGCAGTCCGGCCAAAAGGGCTTCATATTCGGCTTCGTTATTTGACGCTTCGAAGCCGAGCTTGATGGCCTGCTCAATTATTGCGCCGTTGGGAGACATAATTACGACGCCGGCGCCGCTGCCCCGCTGGTTAGAGGATCCATCACAGTATAATTTCCAAATGTCCCCAACATAAATTCTCCAATCTGGCTTTGACCGAACTTCGGTCTTTAGCCGGACGTCGTCAGGCTTGAGGTCGGCAAGCCCTCCTGTGAATTCGGCAACAAAGTCGGCCAGCACCTGCCCCTTGATTGCAGTTTTGGGTAAAAACTGAATGTCGTATTGGCCGAGTTCGAGCGCCCACTTCGAAACACGCCCTGATGCTTCTGCATTCCGTAGTACTGATCGAAGGGGATAGTCTGTTAGCACCCTAATGCTGTGTCCTTGGAAGTAATGCATCAGTTTTCTTGCTGCCATGACCAAGGCGAGGACGAGTTTTTCCAGCGGTAGGTAGCGTGTTTCGGCGTCCACCATTGCCTTGCTCACATAATACACTGGCTGCTGCTGCCCTTCCTCCTCTTTTAGTAATACGGCCGACGGCAGCTTGAGACCGCCAGATATAGAATGAGGGGTCATCTGCGTGGTGTTGTTAGAAGAGGTCTTGTCCGGAGGTAGGTCTTGAGGCGTTAAAGTCGCCGCGATTCGGGCGGACCATTCAAAGCTCGCCTCGACGTAGTGTCTGAAAGAATTGTCTGCGGTCTCAGAGATCGGTGATGAACTCATTGAGAGTGCGCAGCCATTCCCATCAACTTTTGGACTTCTTTCACTGAACGGGGGGAACTCAGTTCCAAAATTTCTGTGACCTGCCTCGGGTTGGCTTCGATTCCTCGGTGGTTGACGATATAACCCAGAATTTGCCGAGCCGATCCCGAATGCGCATTTGGAAGCGTTTAGCTTCATTCTGTATTGGCGTAGGGTGTTGAATGTCTTTTCCAGGTCGGCTATATGGTTTTCTTCTTCTTTGGACTTCACCACCATGTCGTCGATGTATACTTCCATGGTGTGTCTGAGCTGTTCCTTGAACATCGTGGTGACCAGTCTTTGGTAAGTTGCCCCTGCATTCTTCAGTCCAAAAGGCATAACTTTGTAGCAGTAGGTTCCTCTTGGAGTGAGGAATGCAGTTTTGTCTTGATCATCCGGATTCATGGCGATCTGATGGTAGCCCCTGTAGGCATCAAGGAAACTCATGCGCCGGTGGCGTACCGTCGCATCGACGAGTTGGTCAATTCTCGGTAAGGGGAAACAGTCTTTGGGGCAAGCTTTGTTCAGATCCGTGAAATCGACGCACACTCGCCAAGTTCTGTTTTTCTTTTTCACCACCACTGTGTTGGAGAGCCACGTGGGGTAGGTGACTTCTCTGATTGCCCCGGCGTCAAGCAATTTATCAACTTCTTCTACAACGGCGGCGGTGTGTTCTGCGGAGGATCGCCGGCCTTTCTGAATGATCGACTTGCACCGGGGGTCGACATTTAGATGGTGTTGTGAGAGTGACGAGTCTATTCCTGGCATCTCGTATGGAGTCCACGCAAAGACGTCGAGGTTGCCGAGTAAGAAAGTGATTAGCTGCTATCAGTCGACCTGGCTCAAAGAGGCGCCGATCATAAAAAACTTTTCTGGGCTTCCATCAATGTCAACCCGGTCTAAACCTTCCGTGGCCTTGTCGTTTGGTTGGCCTTGACGTCCTCCGTGATCTCTCGGGCACTTCAATGGAGTTTACCCGCAGCCTTTGGCGTCTTGGCGGGGAGGTAACATGCTTGTCTTGTTGTTGAGCCACGGATCTGCTCAACGCCGTGTTCCGTTGGGAAACGTAGCAGCTGGTGGTAGGTGCTTGGGACGGCCCGCAGAGCATGCAACCATGACCGCCCCATGATGAGATTGTACGACGACGGGAGCTTGACAACCAAGAATTCCACATTTACCGTTCTGGAGCCGGCTCGAACGGGTAGATTGATCTTTCCTAATGGGTATTCCGGGTTGGCGTTGAAGCCGAATAGTGGGTAAGGAGCTGGAGTCAGATCCGAATCGTTGAACCCGAGTTGGATGAAGGTTTTATAGTACATAACCTTTGAAGTGCTTCCCTGGTCGATAAGGACGCGTTCGACGGTGAACCTGTTTACGCGTAGCGCAACAACCAGAGGATCTACGTGAGGGAGTGTTACGCCGCTCAAATCAGAATCGTCGAAGGCGATGCTTGGCGCTTCTCGGAGCCGGGGTCGCTTTGTTGGTGTGAGGCGATGCTGGGGGCTTGGGGGTGACTGGATTGTATGTACAGTCAGGGCTATCGGCAGGCTGTATATCATGTGTACGGTGTCAAGCGGGACGCCTCTTGGGCGATGTGCGTCCTTTGTCACCTCCTCAAGGTAATCGGTTAAGGCGCGGCGACCGTCGGCATTGTGCTGTTGGCCTCGAGATCGTTGAGGACCTGCCCTTGGGAATCGCTCAGGAACCTTGAGGCTTGCCCGTTCGGACTTTGCTTTTTCTAAGGCCAGATCGCGACGAAGGCGTTTGTTCTCAGCGATGACGTTGTCCAAACTCTGCAAGGTCTGTCTGGCTTGTTCTATGGTCGCTTGCATCATCTCCTTCGTTGGTGAGTTGGAGTTCAAGGCGTGTCGCTGCGTGGCGGTTTCCTTCCCGAGCGTATTTGCTGGGGTGAGGTCGTCTTCCTGTGTTATCTCGTTGGTGGCTATCGGGGGATCTTCAGTCACGCCTTCCATGGATGTATTTGAGTATTCCCACAGACGGCGCCAGTTGTGGTGAAAGGGGTTTGGAAATACTCTTCAGATCCTGGTAGACGCCAATGACCCTCAGCTAGTCACCTGCAAAGGTACAAATACTCCGGTCGGGGGTGCCGGAATTAGCACTCCGACGGACAAGTCAGTTCTTCTCCTCAAGAAAGCTTGTTTACTAAGTTTTTAGAAGTGATTCTTACATACCTTTACAAATCTGGAGCTCTTGTATTTATATCCATTTTTCGGGCCTCGAGGCCAGAGTCTACTTTTTATTTATTATTCTTTCGTTTGTCCTGACATGCCCTCTCAGGTCTATTCGGCCTCAAGAACCCGTTCGGCGTCCCAGTTGAGCAGAATGGAGCCGTTCGGTTCTTGGCTCCTTGGGTATACCAGATTTCGTTCCTCTATTTATTCAGCTCCCACACAATATATATTCAATCTCCTTAAAGGGTGAATCTATAGCACATGTAACAATTACAAGTAGAGAAAATAACAACAAAATGTATGCCCAAAGGCTACAACTTCCAAGACTTAAGCTCAGTTACACACAAAAAGGTCATCAAACTCAACACATTTAGCCCTTGGCTTGCCAAAATTCACAAAAAAAGAGAGCTTCTATCCCTTAATATGCTACACGCCTTCAACTAGGCGGGATCAGCACATCCTTTCCTGCACAAATCCACTATGGGTGAGCACAAAGCCCAGTAAAGATATCTTAACAAAATATATGTTTAAGTAGTCTCGTATATATAAATGCAATGCTACGACATATTCAAAATGTCAAAATTTCTCATTTCATCTAAAACACATGTTATGTTTCTTCGAAAAGTTCATTTTTCTTCATAAGATTCGAATAATAACAATAAGGGGTGGTAAATACAATTTAAGTAATCCCCAGGCTAGTGTCTGTAAGTTGGCATAACAAGCACTACCAAATCCCCACTTTATCAGCTCCTAACCGGAAGGCATGTGATATCTGCTCTGTGTGTGCTTTTGATCTTTCACCCTAGACACTCAAGCCAACTTAAAAACATCAATTACAGCTCTTATCTGAATGTACCAAATGTATTTATCCCAAATGTTACCATAACAACCATTATTTTTGCGAAATCATAAATTTATTTCCAAGGCGTAGCCACAATTGAACAATATTTAAAACGATGCAAATGCATGAAATGAGAGGTGATTACATATAAGTATCTCGTTTGCACAACATCTCCATAAATCTAACAATTTGTTCAAAGCAAACTTCCATTCAATGATTCTCAAAAGAAAAGCACAACAAATATAATCCATGTGACATTTATACCTTTTTATGTTCATAATCATTATTCAATTCATATTTCAATGTTTACCATTTCAAGGCCAATAACATTTTCCAACAACAGCAATTATTCATCTCATTGATGTCCTAATTTCACAATCAATATAACGAAATTTCTATCAATTTCTTGAGAAATTTAACACTAATTTCGTAGATATTTTATAAATCCACATTTCCCCAAATTCCTTCAAAACTAGGGTTTGTCCAAACAAGGTTTTTCTTTCATTCCTTTATACTTTCTTCTTACAAGGTGTTTTCAAGGTTTCATAAGTTCACAAAGCATCTCTAATTTGAAAATTCTCTCAAGAAAAGTCATTTTCATCAACATTTACAAACCCACATTACAAAAATCCACACCACTCTACCAAAATTTTAAAAGGAAAGAACTAGACAAGCAAAAATCATATATATAAATCAAAGAACTCCCTACCTCAAGACTTTGAGAAGAAAAAATGAAAATCTTCGAAATCAACGGCATCAAAATCCAATTTCCACTATACACAACGTACTACTTGACGATCTCTCTAAAAGTAAAGAAGGAACTATGGTCGAAATCTCAATGGATAAGGAGAGATCAAAGAATTAAATGAAGTGGGTGGGGGGTTTCTGGAGAGAGATGAGAGAAAAGAGAGTGAGAGTTAATGTAGAGAGAGAGTGTGAAGTGAAAAGTGAAAGAAAAGTGTGCAAGGACTCAACTTTTGAGTGATTGAGCACATTTTTCGGAGCAAACTGCGTACAGACCGCTCGAGCGACCAAAATTGTGCTCAAGCGAACAATTCAAACTCCCAGAATCTCTCTTTTTCCTACAAAAGACTGCTCGAGCAATGAAAAACTTTGCTCGAATGAAGAACACAAGCTTTTAAAAGTTCAGACTATAAAACAAGTTACTAGAAAGTCGATGTCACCGCTAAAGAGACCAAACGACCACTTGAGCGAACTCAACTTGAAAGTGAGATAGAACAACCTTAAAGATTTCCACCTTCTCGGTTTCACTCCAACTCCCAAAAGTACAAGATGACATTTCGAAACACACTAAAATATACATATAGGAATAATAACAATGAAGAATAGGTAACAACACTAGACTCAAAAGGAGATAGAAATTAGGGATTATTATACTCAAGCTGCTTTAAATGGACTCGGGGCACCACATGTGAGAAAAGGAAAAAGTAAGAGAGAGAAGCAGAAAAATAGAAAATGTACACGTAGGACATTTTTTGAAAAATACATCTCAGTCATTATTTTATAGTTTGAACAGATCTAAGTTGTCCAAATATCCTAATATGACAAAAATATGTTGACCATTCAAAAACCCTCTTTCTTTATTATATAGATTACTGGGGTAAGAATGCATCAATACCAATAAGTAATATATTTTTAGGGGGAATTACATATAGGTGGGAGAAGGAGAAAAAAAAAAAAAACCAACATATGGGAGGGTGCAAATGACACTTGCACCCTCACAGCCTTTCATTTGCATCCCACCACAAACACACTTGCACCCCCCATGTGTTAGTAATTTTATTCCTCTTCTCCCACCTGCATGTAGTTCCCTCATGTTTTTATACATCAAGAGTTGTTGAGCCTCGTTTCCTATGTCACAAATATCTTGCATGATGAAAATATAACATTAGCTATTAGTATATTTTCATTTATGTAGAAAATGTGGAATAGTTTTTTTAGAAAATGGAATGATATGGTACCTTAATATTTCTGTCGATATAGGAATTTCATAATTATTTTCACAATGTTTATAGATTTATACTTATAAGTGTTTGAGGGTCACTTTTATGAAACTGTCAAGTTACGTACTTTATTATGTCATCTGTTAGTAATCAGCATATGATAAAAATTGATCAAAATTTTTTATTTAATGTACTTACTTTCTGCATCATTTAGTTGTTGTGATAATGTTTGGGCATCATTTGATTTTTTTTCTTGTAATTTGACTAAAACGTGCGCATGAGGTACATTGTTTTTCTTGAACTTCACAACATATAGGACAATTACTACTTCAGTACGTCTAACTTTATTTTGAGAGCATGTTGTAATAGATCTTTTATAATTTTTGTTTCACCTTCTTGTTTTTCTTCTTACTCACCATTATAACTCATTGTAATAAAGTTGTTTGGATGAGTAAGAGTTTGAGGCAATATCATATCGTTATGAATTTTAAAATCCATTTAACCTCAACAATGTGATTTTTTTCTGTGAAAGAAAAAAAAAAAGGAAAAAAAAAGAACAATTATTATCATAATAGAGGTGTTTTGCAAAATTTTGGTTTGTTATTGAAAGTGTTCATTATGGACACTTATTTGTATAACATGTGTATAAGCACGAAATAATCTTCTCGTATAATCCTGTTAACGAATTTTGCACTCCAAGCGTCATCGCTTTGTTACCTGAAAACACACGTAAGCTAGCCGGCGGGTGTGTGCCAGAAACCCCTTCGATGCCCAAGTAAACAAGTAGACAATAGACAATAAGATTTGTATATTTGAGAGTAAGAATTGTAATACCTATGCATAGGTTCTGTCATGAGCTTTTATAGAATCCGCCTGGCACAATCCTAGTAGGACTCTAACTCTTCTTAGCAGAGTCCTTCTAAGAATCACACACCTAAGGATAAAGCTTATCCTTAGAACTCCCCTCTCACTACAAGCCAAGTGAGATAGCCTAACACTCTACTCGACTGACTATACCCAACCGAGCTACCTCGGCTCTATGCTTAACATTGTCGAACCGTGATGACCCTAACTACAAGCTGGCTACCGGCCGAGCTACTCCTAGCTCGGCCCACTGAACTTGTAACCATCTCGGTCTGATATAAAGTTTGTCCCCAGATAGCTAGGTTTAAGCCCTAGCAGCATATCTGTGAACGTCATAGCGCCTGCTCGGCCTAAGACCGAGCTACCCAATAGCTTCTCCTCAGCCCACTGTGCAGTCCAATCTTCACTAATGATGTTGCCTAACTCGACTCAATTTGTTCACACAAATTATCCTCTCAATTGCCCCGTAATCCCATTTGCGTAGCATGATTGGGATTACTGTTTTTCAACCGAGCTACAATCTGACTGAGATAAAAATGCCTACTCGGTCTCATGACCTGCCCAGTCCAAAAATGTCTTATCAATAGCTCTGCACTTCGTTCCACTACTCTGGCACATCTAATACGCCATTATTTCCCTGGACACGTGGCAGGCCCCCATTAGCCCTGTACTCCTGGTACAGCCATCAAGCATGGATACTCAAATATTTGAACAGTCTCGCCTTTTTGCCTTCAATAGATATAGCTTGTGTACAGTGAAGAGTCTTCTTCACTGTTCATTGTCTTTACCATCGAACCCTGGAACAAAAGCTTTCATTTTTTTTTTGGACTACTTTGTTGTCTACGTTTGAGCTCTTCATTACCACCTCGCACTCACCGCCATTGTTGGAATGCTTACCTTTGGCTTGGAATCCAATCACCTGCCACAAATCCGTAAGTTACCTTCTCCTTCCAGCACTTGTTCATGAATGCTCCAAATTTCTTCCTGTTCATGACGTTTTCTACTTTGTTTGAGTTGTTAAACCCAATATTGATGATTCAAAACTTCACTATTGAATGCTAATCCACCAAAATATATAGACCACTGTTGTGGAACTATATTAAGGCCACGAATATTCCTATGTTTTCATGCTTAGAAACAGACATCCAAGGGATGAAGTAGAACCCATGACAAACCAGGGATTTTGATCTATATTATCATAATAACTGAACTAAAAACATGTTTGTGACCGTCCAATAAACTACGACTGAGCTACGACCTGTTAATCCTTTAAGTGGATCCCACTGAACTAGGCACCTCACCAGAGACGGCGACCGAGCTAACATCTTGCCCCTATTACGAACCGCGTTACACATTGCATACACTCCCATGGCTGAGCAAACTACAAACTAATTTGCACTGTTGCCTTAGCCCTGTCAACACCTAACCATAACACATTCTATGTTCTTCACTATACAGACTTGACTAGGTCATCTAGGCACACCATTCATGTGCCCCTTGGTGGAGCTGCTCAACCGAGCCCTAGTTTGATCATACCACCGCTGGGCTAAAGGGCATAACAAAATTTTCTTTTTTAACTTAATTTAAGGCCATGGGCAAATTCCGATTTATGGTGAGCTCACCAAGTGCTATGGCTAAATTCCGCAGAGATTACAACATTCCAGATGACGTCCATCTCTCCCTAGTCGAGATAGACACCATTTCCTAGGGCAAGCCAGGATTCGTTCCTTTCTCCGTGCTGTGCATCGTAGAGGGTGGACTTCGGTTCCCAATCCAACCTCTCATCTGCGAGTTCCTTAGACAAACTAGACTATGCCCCACCCAATTATCCACCAACACTTATAGGATTATAAAAGGAATCACCAAGCTAAACTGCCGTCTCAGTCTCCACCTAGGATTGGCCGAGATTTTCCACCAGTACTCGCTCGGTCAGAATGATGACGGGTAGGTATATAACCTCAAAGTTAAGAAAGGCCGAGAGAAACTTGTCAAACGAACACCGGATAAGGACTTGCACGATGATGACTTTCTCTAGGTTTCTGGGAACTTTAATGATCAAGAAGCCTAAATACCGGGCTATAACATAAATTGGAATAAAGGCACAGCCAGTAAGACTAGCTCGGTCGTATCCTTTTTCCACTTTCGATACTGCTTGCCTTGCTAACCCTTGCTCTTTTTGCAGATTTGAATTTGCTTAAGGAGAATTACCCCTATGCCAATCAATATGCCCCCAGCCGTCTTATGCAATACCGACATCAGGTCTCGAATCATTATAGGTCCAACCAACTTACCGTCTGATGAGTAAATGTAAGAGTAAAGTGACCGACTTCCTGTTGGAGTCTTCACCTGAACCAAACCCCAATCTTCTACAAATAAACTTAATTTCCCTTATCGAAGAACAGGAGATGGCAAAGAGGAGAGCCGTACGAGCTCTGATCACCAAGTAAGCAAAAGCTGAGATTCCCATTGAGAAACCTCCATCCGAGCAACTGTGTAAAACCATTGTTGCCGTCCCCACTACAAGGGTGTCGTCATCTCGTCCCAACAAGCGGGCTCACACCTCAACTACCGAACAACAACAGTTGAAGGAGGAGAATGTGCTTCCAAAGGTCGAGCTGCCTAACTTACAAACCAACCAGGGAAGTCACCACTTTAGCCGAGATAACCCTTCTCCTTCTGTGTGGGCACCAGCAGTGGCTTTCAAGGGTCGCGCTGTGACTACCACTGACTCGGTGGTCGCCAAAAGTGACCCGTTGCATGCCTTCAACTTGTCTAAGAGTCTGTGCCTACTTGCCAACATGGAGGGCATGAGTAGTTGGCCGAGTGAAAAGCTATCCTGTCAGCCACTAAGTTTATGGTGCTGGTCAGCTAGGACTCCTCACTCTCTTTCCCCTTCCTCTTTAACTCTCTGCTCATCCTAACTCTATGTTTTGTGGATCGGATTGCAGGCCGTGCAGAAGAATCACGCTGCCCACCAACCTATGCTGGAGTTGAGGAAAACAGCGCGAGCTGCTGTTGCTGATGCTGAAGCCAAGGCCGCCGAGCTAAAAGATCTCAAGGCCAAGCTGTCCGAGCTGAGTGTCGACCGAGATCAACTAGCCAAGCTAGTCAATACGGTGGAGGCGGACAAACAAAAAGCTCTAGCTAAAAAGAAAGACTGCTATCTTCGTGAGCTTGCCAAGCTGGAGAAAAACAAAGATGTCGAGATAAAAGCCCTTGAGAAGAAAAAGGAAGATGTTGAGGACCGTGGTTACGCCGAAGGCGAACAAACATATGTCCAACAATGCGAGGCAACCAAGGATATCTTTTTTAAATGCAGCTGGAAAGTAGCGGTAGAGAAGCTCAGTCAAGCCCCCGACTCTGAGGTCTTCCTCAATCCTCCTCCCCACTTCATCCCAAGCTATATGGCGGTGTATGCCAACGCCGTGCAATAAAAGTTCTTGCAAGTGAAGGAAGACAATCCAGTGTCGAACGAGCAGGGCCCACTGCCATCTTAGACAGAAGTGCCAAGCTAGGCTGAGCTATGCCTAGTTGTTGAAGAAGGCATCACCGATCTCACACTAGACGATGGTCCTAGAGTCAAAGCGTAGGTCAAGTCGGTTCTTGTCGGATGCCAAATAAGGAAGACTGTCAGCTTGATCGTAATAAAGGCATGCCTTTGACTTCCTGCTTTTGCTTTTAAATTTTCTTTTCTTTAACCGAGCTACATACCCCATCTTTTGTAATCAACTTCTAGTTAATGAAAATTTTGATGTTTTTGCTTGGTAACTGTGCGTCTTCATTTTTGTGCATCATTTTGACTACATGCCTAGCCGAACTAATTAGCTTGACCTTACCTTATCCTGCCAACCTTCTTTTGGCTGAGATACTTATCTCTGCTGAAGAATCCAAAAACAACTTGTTGGTCAAACCTGCCAACCTTCTTTTGGCCGAGCTACTCATCTCGATTAAAAGAGTGTAAAAAATTGGTCACCTGCCAACCTTCTTTAGCCTAGATCCGTATCTCGGCTAAAGAGTGCAAAAAGTTGGTCAAACCTACTAATCTTCTTTAGCCTAGATCCTTGTCTCGGCTAAAGAGTGCCAAAAGTTGTATTGGTCAAACCTGTCAACCTTCTTTTGGCCGAGATACTTATCTCGACTGAATAATCCTAAAACAACTTATTAGTCAAACCTGTCAACCTTCTTTTGGCCGAGATACTCATCTCAGCTAAAGAGTGCCAAAAGCTGTGTTGGTCAAACCTGCCAACCTTCTTTAGCCTACATCCTTATCTCGGCTAAAGAGTGCAAAACGTTGTGTTGGTCAAACCTGCAAACCTTTGTTAGCCTAGATCCTTATCTCGGCTAAAGAGTGTAAAAAGTTGTTGGTCAAACTTGCCAACCTTCTTTAGCGTAAATCCTCATCTCGGCTAAAGAGTGCAAAAAATTATTGGTCAACCTGCCAACCTTCTTTAGCCTAAATCCTTATCTCGGCTAAAGAGTGCAAAAAGTTATTGCTCAAACCTACCAACCTTCTTTAGCCTAGATCCTCATCTCGGCTATAGAGTGCAAAGAATTGTTAGTCAAACGTGCCAACCTTCTATAACCTAGATTCTCATCTTGGTTTGAGATTAGCCGTGTTCCATGACCTTGTGATAGCTCAGCCGTCTACGTCTTCGAGGTGGTAAGCTCATTTTCTAGCTAAACCCACTATTTTGTACGGCTCCTCCTAGTTGGGTACCAGTTTTTCATTCCCAGGCACCAAAGTATTTCCCATTACTTTGCGTAGCACCTAGTCTCCAACCTGGAATTGCCTCGGATGAACCACCTCGTTGTATTTTCTAGGCAGTTCCTGCTGATACGAAGCGATGTGGATTGATGCCCTTTCTTTTCTTTCTTCAGTAAGATCTAACTCCAGGGCTATGGCCTCTTTATTCAAATTGAGATCAAAATTTTTTCTTCTAATAGTGGAGAGGCTAACTTCCAGGGGGATCACTGCCTCTGTGCCATAAGCCAAGGAAAAAGGAGTTTCCCCAGTCGACCACCTAGGTGTAGTTCAATACGTCCATAAGATGTGAGGAAGTTCTTCAGCCCATTTCCCTTCCGCTTTTTCTAGCCTCTTCTTCAAACTATCTAAGAATACTTTGTTAGAGGCTTTGGCCTGGCCATTGGCTTAGGGGTAGGCCGGTGTGGAGTTGTAGAATTCGATTTTACGCTCTTCAATAAAACTTTTGAAGATTTTTCTATCAAATTGAGTGCCGTTGTCGGATATCAAGGCCTTGGGAATTCCAAACCGGGTTATGATGTTTTACCATACAAACTTCTTCACATCCTTTTCTTTGATGGATGCAAGCGCCTCAGCCTCCACCCACTTTGTGAAGTTATTTGTTGCGCAATAAAGAACTTTCTGTAGCCCGACGTAGTTGAGAGTGGTCTCACTATATCTAAGCTCCACATTGCAAAAAGCCAAGAGCTGGTCAAAGGAAGGAGCTCTCTAGCTCGTTGGTGGATTTGATGCGTGAACTTCTGACATTTCTCGCATTTCTTGACATATTTTTCTACGTCTTCTTACATGTATGGCCACCAATACCCCTGCGAAATAGCTCGGTAGGCTAGAGATCTTCCTCCTTGGTGACTTCCACAAATGCCCTCATGGATTTCGAACAAGAATGCTTTGACCTTGCTAGGATGGACACATTTCAAGCACGGTCCAGTGAAGGACTTTTTGTACAATGCCAGCGATGGGGAGAGCCAAAATCACTGTGACTTCGCCTTAATCTTGTTGGATTCCTTCTTCTCTTCTGGCAAAATGCCATCTTTTAAGAACACCACGATGGGGTCCATCTAGGAGAGGCCTAGCTTGGCACAGCATACCTCGGCCAATTCAGGTTCCTTAATGCTCGGTCTAGGCAGGAAGTCCACTAACAATGGATATGGGATAGATGTATCCGCCATTGTCGCAAAACCAGCCAGTTCATCTGCCTGGCTATTTTCTTCTCGATCGATTTGCTTTATCCTTACCACCTCAAACTTCATGATCTCTTTTCAAACCAACTCTTGGTACTTGGCCATTCTATCATCTTTCGCTTCACAATCGCCCAAAATTTGGTTGACTACTAGTTGGCAGTCGCTATATACCATCAGCTTGGTGGCCTTCATTTGGTAAGCTGATTTCAAACCGGCTAACAATGCTTCGTACTCCGCCTCGTTATTTAATGCTCGAAAATTGAGGTTGACAGCTTGTTCAATGGTCAAGCCATCTAGTGAGATGAGGACTATCCCAAGTCTAGCCCCGTGCTTGTTGGACGTTCCATCGACAAAGAATTTCCATATCTCTCCTATGAACAACTTCCAGCAAGTAAAGGGATTTGAAGACGCTTTAGGATCAGGGACGTTGATGACGCCTTCTTCTTGGCCTTCGTCCTTCATTAGGATTTGATCCTTACTGCTTGGCTGTCCCAACACTTCACTTTTAGGTGCTTCCTTGGTTGTAGTAGTGCAGTTTGCCCCTTTCCCCCTATTGTAAGGCTAAATGGTTCGATGTGTAGTTGAGCGACTTGCGGCGGGGGCTGCGACACTTTCCTCCTTTTGCTCGGTTGCCTCAGTCAAGTCAATCGAGCCAACATAATGACTTCCTAGGGCAAACTCAGCCATGAAGTTAGCCAAATCTTGGGCCTTTATTGCGGTTCTCGACTGAAACTTGATGTCGAATTGTCCTAACTCCACGGCCTACTTTAATATTTGCCTCAAAAAATCCACCCTCCTAAACAAGGCCTTTAAGGGGAATGTTATTAGTATGATCACAGTGTGCACATGAAAGTAGTGCAACAATATTCTTGAAGCCATCATCAAGGCTAAAGCCAACTTCTCTAGCGGCAAGTATCTCGTTTCGGCGCCTAGCAATGTTTTGCTCACATAAAAGATGGGCAAGTGTTGTATTCCCTCGGCGCGCACCAATACTATGCTAATTATGTGCTGAGAAACTGCTAAGTAAAGGAAAAGTTCCTCTCCTGGTACTAAAGTTGACAACAATGGTGGAGAGGTCATATATTCTTTTAAGCTTTCTAGAGCTCGGCCGCATTCGTCATCCCCTTAAACTTGGCCTTGAGTTCCTAGAAGAACAGTCGACACCTATCTGACGATCGACTTATAAATCGGTTTAGTGTGGTAGCTAGGCCCATGAGATGCTATACTTCCTTGACTGTGTTGGGCCTCTCCAGATCTTGAATGGATTTGATTTGAGATAGATCGGCTTCTATACCTCGATTGGTTACTAGAAAGCCAAGAAATTTGCCAGACCCTACACCAAACGCGCATTTGGATGCATTTAGTCGCAGCTTGTAGGTTTTCAAAATTTGAAACATCTCAGCTAGGTCCTTGAGATGGTCTCATTTGCTTTTGCTCTTAACCACCATGTTGTCTATGTAAGCTTCCATTGTTCTACCTAACAATGGCTTGAACATTTTGGTAATCATTTGCTGGAACATTGCCCCTGCATTTTTTTAGGCCAAAGGGCATGACTTTGTAGCAATATAGAACTTGTTTTTGGGAAAAATTCTTTACAAACCAATTTTCAAGAGTAATCAAACCAAACAAATTTTTCCAAAAAAAATCTCAAAATTTTGTTTGGTTACCTACTTTCCAAAATCACTCTCTCTCTCTCATACACATCAAATCAATCACTTTTTTTAAAACTCTCTCTCCAAAACCATTTCTGAAAAAAGGCAAATCAAACAAGTTTTCGTACTTTTTATCTCAAAAACTACTTTACAAACACAAACCAAACACACCCATAATCCTTTGGGTGTTGTAAACGATGTGATCTCCTGGTCCGGTTCATGCATAGTGATTTGATGGTAACCACGATCGAGAAAGCTAAGTCGGTTGTGACCTGCTGTTAGGTCCACTAGTTGGTCTATCCGTGGTAGAGGAAAACTGTCTTTCGGGCACGCTTTATTGACTGTCTTGCAGTCCACTCAAACACACCACTTACCGTTCTTCTTTGGTATTACCACGGTGTTGGAGATCCACTTGGAATAGTGAACCTCTCTGATTACCCCTATCTCCAGTAGGTTTCCCACTTTCTCAGCCATTATATCGGCACAGTGAAGTGCCGATCAACGAGTTCGCCGTATAATTGGTCTGGCGGTTGGGTGGACATTAAGTTAATGGCAGATGAAAGTTGGGTCAATGCCTAGCATGTCATACGATGTCCAGGAAAACACCTCGATGTTAGAAATCAAGAATTCCATGATCTCTATTCTCTCGGTGCCAGACAAAGATAAGCCAAGCAAAAAGTATTTCTCTAGGACTTTCTCGTCTATTCTAACTTCCACTAGATCTTCTACTGCCTTTTGTTCGGCTGCCTTGCCGACGTCCACGAATAACCCATTGCTTTCTAGCTCCTCCACCATTTGTAAAAACCCTTTGGTAGCTCGGCTGCCGTTTACTCTAATGAAGCATTGCTTGGACATGATTTGGTCTCCCAAGACCTCCTCGATCATTCTGGCTTTGTTAGGGAATCGCATCACCTGGTGGTAGGTTGACGATACTGCTTGTACGGCATGCAACCATGCTCTTTCCAAAATTATGTTGTAAGTGGAAGGGACTTTTAACACGCAGAATTCCACTTGTATTGTCATCATCCCAACTTTGACCGGCAAAATTATCTTGCCAACCGGCCACTCTGGCATTGAGTTGAAATCGACTAAGGGAGATGTTGCAGGTGCCAAGTCTTTGTCCTCTAATTTAAAAGTCTCATAGCACATTATTTCGCACGAGCTCCCTTAATCTATCAAGATCTTCTTGATACCAAAATTCTTGACGCTTAGTGTTACCACTAGCGCGTCGTTGTGCAGGCTTTGCAACCGTGCTAAGTCCCTATCAGAGAAGGTGATGACTTTTTCTCCTCGGTCTTCTCTCTTTTCATAATAGGTTGTACACTTTGTATTTCTCTCATGTGCTTCGCCTTCTTAATCATCCCTCTCAGCTCACATACTCGTTTAGGCTCCATAATCCCATGAATCGCATTGACCGTGCCTTGAGGAGTACCGTCAATGGGCATCCCATCTGGCCCATTGTGGTTCTAGGGGGCTGGTCGAGCTCCCCTTTCAATATACTGCTCCAGGTGGCTTGTGGCCACTAACTCCTCCAAATGCTGCCTCAATGGCATGCAAATTTGAATTTGGTGCCCCTTCTCATCATGGAAAGTCCACCAGTACCTATCGTCATACCCCTTTGCGCTTCTCTCAACTTGGCTGGCCACCAAACGAAGGTTTCGTCGCGTATCTCACTAAGAATTCGGTAGATAGGCTTATTGAACACCGTGGTTATAGTAGTGCGAACTCTCAAGCTCCTTGTTTGGGAGTCCTCGCCATTTTGTCGTCTACCTCAACCATTTTTCTTTGGTCGTTCCTCCTAGCCGACTGTGTTAACTTTTGTAACAGGTTTTCTGTCCGACATTGCTGTTGTGTCAAACTTTACCTTGGCTCGCGCACCATCTTCGTCTACCCTGATATGCTGATGCACTCTCTCCGTCAAGGCTTCCATTGCGATGGATGGCGTCATTGTCATTTAATCCCTCAATTTATTGCCCGTCAACAAACCCCGTGTATACTGTGCGATAGCTAGGTTTGCGGGGTAATTTCTGATCTAATTAAAAGTCTCCCAATATCGATTGTTGTAAGACTTTAGTGTTTCTTTCTTGCTCATGTCGATGGAGAGCATCTGGTCTATCTCTATCGGCGTCTTAGTGTTTGTCTTAAATCTGGTGACAAACGCCTCTGTAAGTTGCACCCATGAAGCTATGCTGCCTTTTGGCAACCTCTCAAACCAAGTCAAACCCAAATCATCTAAGCTAGAAGGGAACAGGATACACATTAGAGCCTTATTTCGTTGATAAATGGCCATCACCTGGTAAAAGTGGCTCAAGTGCATGTAGGGGTCTGACTTTCCCTCATAAGTTGTGAACTTAGACCGGTGGAAGCCCAAGGGTAGTGGTGCATTCTCTATCGTCGAAACGAACGGTGAGTTTTATAACCTTGCTAACGCTTTGTCCGCTGGTTCATAAGCATAGCACGACATTGGCATTCCAACCTCAATACTTCCATGTGTCCGAGGAGCCAGCTGCTGCAGAGCAGAGACCTTTTGGGGGGTCGGATACCTGGGCGTCTTCTCTCCATCGAGCCCTTTCTTCTAGCACAGTTCGTAGGTCCACTAACCTAGGCAACTCGGTGTGCTGAGAAGTGGTTTGATGCGTATGGGACGGTCAATAATTTCTTCCCTCTATGTAAGACCTTTCAGTCCTCATTCTCTCAGACCTGGAGTAATGAGTCTTAGGGGTTCTTGATTGTGTGTCGCCTATCCTGAGGCTTCTACTTTCAAATTGTGATGGTATGACTTGCCTGTTACGATCTCCTGAGTGGCGAGAATACGTTCTGGCTTAGCGAATCTATTCTCCTGCCACCCCTTTGCCTTTCATCTGGTGCTTCATTATCTCCATGTCAGTCACCATTCTTTTTATCAACTCATCTTGCTCCTTTACGTGATCTTCCAGAACCTGAGGATCCATCCTCCGTCTCTACCTATCAGGGCTTTGAGAGCGATGAGGACTTGTTCCCCATCTTTCTCGCGCGTCTCTCCGTGGATTCCATCGCTAGGGATCCAATTCTACCATGGGCGGGACAATAGGAAAACCTTCACGCCTCTTACCCCCTTCCGGGGTTTGCCCATCAATAGCGGAATGTGGCAAGTCTTCGTTGTGTGCCATTGAAATCAATTGAAAGAAAACTTAATCAAAAGGTTTGTTCTTTGTGATCTTTCCCACAGATAGCGCCAATTATACGAGCACAAAATAATCTTCTTGTATAATCTTGTTGACCAAGCTTGCACTCCTCCAAACGTCGTCGCTTTGTTACCTAAAAACACTTGTATGCTAGCCGGTGGGTGTGTGACAGAAACCTCTTCAATGCCCAAGTCAACAAGTAGATAATAGACAATAAGCTTTGTGTATTTAAGAGTAAGAATTGCAATACCTATGCATAAGTCCTGTCATGAGCTTTTATAGAATCCGCCTGGCACAATCGTAGTAGGACTCTAACTCTCCTTAGCAGAGTCCTCCTAAGAATCACACACCTAAGGATAAAGCTTATCCTTAGAACTCCCCTCTCACTGCAAGCCAAGTGAGATGGCCTAATACTCTGCTCTGCTGACTGTACCCAACCGAGCTATCTCGGCTTTGTGCTTAACATTGCTGAACCGTGATGACCCTAACTACAAACTAGCTACATGCTGAGCTACTCCTAGTTCGACCCACTGCACTTGTAACAATCTCGGTCTGATATAAGGTTTGTCCCTAGATAGCTGGGTTTAAGCCTTAGCAGCATATCTGCGAACGTCACAGTGCCTACTCGACCAAAGACCGAGCTACCCAATAGCTCCTTCTTGGCCCACTGTGCGGCCCAATCGTCACTAATGATGTTGCCTAGCTTAGCCAGTTTGTTCACACAAATTGCCCTCTCAACATGTATGTGTATATGTATTAAACATACGTTCTGCAATTTTTTCCTTGTAAGTATAACTATATTACTAAAGCGATACATGTTAGAAAATTAAAGTATCTGATGGTAATAAAACATTACAGATTGACAATGTATAAATATAGTAACATATATAAATTTACATTTACATATATTTTTTTTTATATATTTATATATGTAGGCACTGACATATATAAGATATCACAAAAGTAATATATGAAACATTTTACAACAATATAATATAGGTAACAATGAGAAGATAATTATTCATAATTAAAGACTTGGTCATAATGTAGATGTTTAGTGTTACATATTTATGTTTTTTGTGTATATGCACTATTTTTTAATTAGATTATTTAATTCACATAAAAAATGAATGGAATTTATGAATAATTTTTCGAAAATTAGAGATTAGTGAAAAAAACATTTTAAAAAAAAAAAAGAAGAAGAAGAAGTTGTTTACAGTGTTTGGCTTCGTTTGTTTTTTCAAACTTTTATTTCAAATTTTTTTATTTTCATTTTTTTGTCTTTGATACAGTTTTTTTTTTTTTTATAACTCTTTTATTTTTTTTTAGATTCATTTAATTTAATAATATTTTTTAATTTTTAATTTTACTTTTAGATTTTGATTCACTTAATCTAAATACACTTAGAAAATAATTTGTTGTGTATTCCTTTTGAAAAAAAATATATTAAATAATAATAATAATAATAAAGTATAATAATCAAAAACCAGTATATGTTCGAATTTATAAATATTTTTGTCTATATTTTACTTTTTAATTCCATTTAGAATATTAGATATTAGATATTCATGTAAAAATATAATTTAAATATAAATATGAAGAAATTTCAATATCTTTAATCATAAAAATTGAGAAAATATAACAAATGAACAACAAAAATATGAAAAATAAAAATATTAGAAAATAGATTTAAAAAATGAAACCAAAAAAAGTGGCTCTTGTTTAGAATTTTGACATCATACCTTAGTTATTAAGGTACCATATAAAATATTGCAGTTTAAAAAATCTAATCTAAACAAAAACAAAATGTATGAATATAACCTGTAAATTTTTAAAATGTAATACAAATATCTATTTTAAAAATATATGTGCTTTTCTCTGTTTAGATTTGAACAGATGTATACGACTTTAAGATTCAACCAAAATTAATCACATTGATTTAATTCATGATAGACAAGTATAAATATTATGTATATCAGTATACAAGTAGACATAGGAAATAAGAAAGAATAATTATTTTTTGTTCTTCAATCATCATTATCAATGTAAAAAATAGGGAGACTTTTTTTTTTTTTTAAATAAGAAGGGAGATGATTTGTTTATATTTATATAGGATTTTTGGAAGTAGATATATCGTTATTGAGTGCTCAACTCAAAAAATAAAATAAAATAATTGTTTATATAAGACGCTTCATGACTTTTAAAAAATAAGTAGATTTGAAAATGTAAAATTGAGATTTAAAACAAATAAAATCACGACAGTTTCTTCACACTTTTAATATAATAGTAGATAAGCCAACACATATACATTTATAGATGGTGACCTCCTGTTATTAGGTATATAATAAAAGATTGTACTTTCTGAATCTCTCCCAATACATATCATATTTCTGTACCTTTAATTTCATGTAGTTGATGAAATTTTTCCTTACCGATCAAAAGAAAATAATAAAACATTGCTAAATTAACAATCACAAAAAACTATATTCATAGTTAAATTTACAGAATCCAAAGGTTAAAAACAAGAACATGCACTTGTATAAATAGATATATGCATGAAGGATAGTATTGTACCTTACTAAAAGAAAATGTAGTATAGCAAGATGTTGGCTCTTGCAATTTTTGTTCCATCGGTTGTGAGTATTATTGGAGGAGCTGAGATGAGGGGTTTGAAAACATAAGCAACAGCAGAGAAGCTATTGGACTACACCTATAAGGGTATTTTTGCCTTTTTGTATTATAATTATAATTTCTTTTTTCAAGTTTACTCTCATTTTAGGCATGTATATCACAAATTTTGTAAATTTAGACGACATTTTTAACTGTAGGGTTGTAAAATGCAAAATAGTGAAAACTGGCATGATTAATTGGTTATTTTTAAATGATTGTGAGGCAAAGTATTCGAAAATAAAATCACAAAAGAGTAAAATGATTTTTATTCATGATGTATCCAAGGCTTTATTCACTAGAAGCGAGGACATTCTTTGGTAATATCTCTCCATCCCAATACCAATACCAATGTGTTTGGTTTGAGTTTTTTGAATTAAATTTTTTAAAAATTAAATTTTTTAGTTTTCGTATTTTTTTTGTTTTTAGTGAATATTTTTTAAATTTTAAATATTTTTTTTACGTTTTTAGATGCACCTTACTTAGATGTATCTAAAAAGTAAAAAATTTGTAAAAAAATATTTTTAAAAATTAATAAATACATAAAAATATAAAAAAAATATACTGAATTCTCATATTTTTTTGTATTTTTGGTATTTAGTGAATTTTTAAAAGGTTTTTTTCAATTTTTTTTTTACTTTCTAGATATATTTATGTTAGGTATGTCTAAAAATTAAAAAAAAAAATTGCTCAAAATATTTAAAAAATTCAGTAAAAATAAAAAAATACGAAAAATAAGAAAGTAAAATTTTCTGAAAAGTGTTTTTGAAAAATGATAACCAAGTATAATGTTATAGTTATTATTTGTTTTTTGAAAATAGTTTATAAATAAAAAATTTATACAAATTTTTTTTTTTAATCTAGAATGATATGACCGATACATTTTTTAAAATTATAAATTAAAATTATTAGTGTTTTGATTTAAAAATTAATGGGATATTTATATCTAAGTCATAATTTATGAACTTATACTCTATTAAGTCTTAACTAAGATTTTTTGAACGTTCAAGTTTCATTAAAATTTTAATAGTCGGAATTACCTTTCAAATAATGATTGTTCATCATTTATAATTATCTATAAAGGAATATGATGATTTGATATTTATTTTGATTTTCAAAACTTTAAAATTTCAACTTTCAAATGGAAAATACAAAATAAAAAAATATGTGCAAAAAAAAGAAAAAACTATGTTTTTTTAAAAATTAAAAAAACAGAATTATTTTTTTGTACAAAATTGAAAGTTTTGTGTCTATAAAAGAGCATGATGATGGAACATTAATGTGCAAAATTGAAAGGAAAAAAAAAAACCCTTTAAAAATGAAAAAACTGATAATGTTCTCGGTTTTGTTGGATAGTTCAATCAAACCAATAAGTAGAAGGACAAAAACATTTAATCATATGCTCTGTTTTTTTTATCAGTTACTGAAAAAATTATCTGGAACATTACTATACAAAATTGATAATGTTCTTGGTTTTAAAAATGGAAAAAATTGATAATATTTTCAGTTTTATTATATAAGACTTATTGGTTCAAAAAAATTTAGATAAGACCTGAACTATCATAACATTTATAAATATGACTTTTAGATAATTAATTCAAAATTAATAAAGAATTAGACACCACATCATGTATTAAATATTAATTTTATAAAAGGGATTTAGTCAAAGCCCCTCATAATAAAACTTGGATAGTTATAGAGAGCTTTAATAGTAGAGCCCACTTAAAAAAAAAAAAATAAAAAAAAAAAAGCAAAAACAGCACATCATCATGTGGGACCTACCATTAGAGCTTTATTAGAGTTTTCAAATTAGAGTTTCCAAACATTATTATTAAAACTTTAGGGAATGCATTAAGTGCAAACAGAAAAGTTTTCTATCAAAATTTCAGCACACACCACTATTGTCAAACCATCTTTAGTGACTAATTTAATATTTTAAAGTTTAAAATAATATAACTTTTGATCTAACTGTCATTTTTTTTAATAAAATTAGTATTTTTAGAATCCGCTTATCAAGATCTATCAAATAAGATCCATGTTGATTATGAAATTATTACACACAAAAAAATACCATCATAATTGATGTAAATAGTAAAATTTTATTCTGTTTCATAATAAAATTGTACTGTAAACTCTATTCCATAGTGAAATTTTACTGTTGGTGTTGGTTTCAATAGGGAAAAAAAATTACGATTTTTTTTAAAAAAAGTATTTTATAACCAACATGGATCTTATTTAATAGATCTTGATGAGAGGATTCTAAAACTACTAATTTTATTTAAAAAAAATGAATATATAGATCAAAAGTTATATTATTTTAAAATTTAAAATATAAAAATAGGTACTAAGCGTAAGATTGTCTATAAAAAAATGAAAACAAATTTATTTTTCCTTAATGAAAGAGACGGGGTTTAAAAATTAAAAAATTTGAACATTTTTCACTTTAAAAGGGACCACGGGTGATATCCCTTTTTAGAGATGTGATTGAGACTCCCTCAATCACCAACTCTACCACCCTCTACACACACGTAGGGGTTGGTGATTGGAAAAAATAAATAAATAAATAAATAAAAAATAAAAAAATCTAGCCAATCAATCCAAGAGGAGTCGCGGCGGAGGGGGGGGGGGGGGGGGAGGGGGTTTGGATATTTTTGCCCTTTTTATAACTACACCATATTAATGGGGCTCACGTTAAATCCACACAACTAATAATTCACATTATATGATTTAAATAAAATAGAATAGAAAAAATAGTAAATATAACTTTATATCAAGCTTTCCTTTCGATATGATATCTTATAGGGGAAATTGTGAATCAGTTGGAAGACGACATAAAAAAAATAAAATAAATAAAATAAAATAAAATTTACAAAATAATGAAAAAGCTTACAATTTCAATGATTAAAGTTTATAAATTAAAGTTCATAAACTTTATCATTGATTCGAAATTTGTTTTAGAAATATGGGTTGAATTGTAATTTTCCCTGTCTTATATATCCAAATCGTTTATCCTCACCTAATTGTACCATGCGTTGAAAATTGCAAGATACAAAATTCTTTAAAACAATAATTGTACAATTAGAGGTGGTGCAGACGAAAAAAAATTTAGATGGTTGTCTATTTTGTCAGGAAGATGGAGGGATGGTTGCACAAAGACAAGAGAGTTGGTACAGACTATAGAAAATTGAGACGGGTAATAGTTTAAACAATAATTGTATGTAGATGATATTTTGTTATTTTATTTTAGGACAAAATTCATTTTACTCTTTTGTGATTAAGGGCTGGAACATGTGTATATATATGTGTATCTATGTATCAATTTTGAATATATGTTGTACGAGTACGAATTAATCTTCACTCGTATAATCTTATTGATCAAGTTTGCGCTCCTCCAAGCGTCGCCATCACACTTGAAATCATAAACATAAACTAGCAGAAGGGTGTGTGCCAGAAACCTCTCTGATACTTAAGTCAGCAAATAGACCAAGGAAGCAAAAGCTCTATGATTTCGGGAGTATGAATTACAATACCCGAGATTAGGGTGAGGTTTGAGCTTTGGTAGATTCTACATGGCACAATCCTAGTAGAACTCTAATTCTCCTTTGTAGAGTCCTCCTAAGAGTCATATTCCTAATGGATAATGCCCGAGATTAGGGTGAGGTTTGAGCTTTGGTAGATTCTACATGGCACAATCCTAGTAGAACTCTAATTCTCCTTTGTAGAGTCCTCCTAAGAGTCATATTCCTAATGGATAATGCTTATTCTTTGACACTTTCCTCATTGCCCACCAAGTGAGATGGCACAACTCTTTGCTCGGTCAATGCAAACGGCCGAGCTAATTTTACTCTGTCCGCCATTGATAATACCGAGCAACACGCACTGTCATCTTAGGCTTACTCGACATGCCACCATGCTAACACAGCGTGGCCCCTCACATAGCTTGGTCGAACCCTCATTCCTAGTTTCGTTTAACCGTCTTCCACTGTAGCTCGGTCAAGGCGTTGGCCACCATTAAGAGGTAGCTTGGCTTTTACTAGTTCGGTCAACTGTCTTTGACCGGTCTACCTTTTGTTCAGCCCAATACCAAGCTAGCTCCACGATTGAGCTCGACCCAAGCTACAAAGTCGCTTCTACTTAGCTCGGGCCAATTTGGATACACAAATCTCAATTGCTTTTTAATTCTATCTGCCATGCATGATTGGGATTACTCTCTCAACCAAGTTAAAATGCTCCATCTTGCCGAGCTACTACAATTGCTCGGTGGCATAGCTTGCTCGGTCCCTAGAAGTCTCATTAGTCATACAACACATTCACCCATTACTCTGACACATCGTCCTTCCTAGGATATATCGTCCTTCCTAGGACATGTGGCTTTCCCTCATTACGTCTGTGTCATTGCTCCAACTGCCACGCATAGGTTCCCAAATTTCAAATCAGCGTGCCCTTTTGCCTTCTAAGTACATATATAACCTATATGCATTCCTTCCATCCTTCCACTATTCATCATCTTCAGCTGAAACCCTAAAGCCACATCCATAACCCTTCGGATTCTGTCACTCTAGCCTCAAATTGAAGCATAACTACCGCTGAGTTTGATCCGTTGTTATTGTTGGAGCTTCTTCTTCTGATTAGACCTTATTTTTGCGCCCAAATCTGTAAGTTTCTCACTCTTATCAATATTTTTCTGCGGGTATTCATACTGTTCTTCATGTTCATAGTGTTTTCCATTTGCTATATGGCTTAATATACTCATAAAAGTCAGTATAACTCCAATTATAATGGAAATGAGGGTTAACTAGAGCCCAAAATCGACTTAATCTCCAGAAAAACCCCTAAACCTTTCACTTTCAATGATGAACACACAATAACCTAGGCCAAACCCCTGAACCTTTTACTTTCGGTGATGAACACACAATAACCTCGGCTAAACCAGCCATGAACTGTGATTTTGATCCAAAACCACACTGGAACCAAGCAAACAACACGTTTACAGGTCCTTTAAGGAATCAACCAATCTATTAACCTTGCCTATGATGGGAACTGGGCTAAGGCCTTGCCCCTTAAACCAACCGAACTAACACCTTGTCCGCTTGTCTCTACCAAGCAAAAACCTTGCTCACTTCCGGGGCCGATCTAAAGCCTTTACTCGAACCTTGAACTGAGCTATAACCTTGCTCACATGTTTTTTGCAGAGTTAAAACCTTGCTCATTTCTGTAGCCGAGCTAAAGCCTCTCTAAGACCTTGAACCAAGCTAAACCTTGCTCGTTCAAGAAGCTGAACCAACACAGCCAATGACCAAGCAACGAATAACACTTAACCGAGCAACCCGCTTGGAGCCTCATTGCTCTATACTTACTTTGCACAATTGTTTTAGCTCGGTCAATACTTGAGCATAACACAATTCATTTTCGGCCATGCAGACTGAACTAGGTTTTGTGAGGGACATCTTCACAATTGCCCCTTGGTGACGTCATTTGGTCGGACAAACACACACCAATTTGTGGTTGTGGTACAAAGCTGAGCAAACCCGCTAAGTTATTAACTTAACAATTGCTCCCATGGGCAAGTAGTGTTTCATGGTGAGCTCCCCAAGCACCATAGCCGAATTCCGTATGGACTACAATATTCAAGACGATGTACACTTCACATTAGCTGAGCAAGACACCATACCATGGGGTAAAACTGGATTCTGCCACTTTACCGTGCTGTCAATAGTAAAGGGTGGACTATGTTTCCCAACCCAACCCTGATCTGCAAATTTAAGAGGCAAATAAGACTTTGCCCAACCCAACTTTCCACCAACACAAACAGGATAATAAATGGCATAGCCAAGCTAAACCACTGCCTAAGCCTCAATTTAGGACTGGGTCTCGATAGTGGGGTGGCCCACACGAACTAAACTAGAATTCTGTCGAAAATGCCCTATTTCTGGACAAATTAGCTGGCCGGCCAATTTCTTGGCTGGCCAGCCAACTGTTTTAGCTAGTCAGCCAATTAATTGGGCTGTTGGCCGCAAATATTTGGCAAGCTCAACTATTTTGCGCAAAACAGGATTTTTCAACAAAATTATCATCTTTTCCTTCTATTTCCACATTGTCCTTTGCTCAATTTCCTTAAAAAAATGTTTCATTTTGAAGTTTAAAAATGAGTCTCGGAACACTGCAGAAAACTCGGAACAAGGTGTGGAAATAAAGTTTCACAAGAGGGTCTTGATCACAACTTAAACACTTGACGAAAACAAGGTTTAAGGTTGGAAATGAAACACAAATTCCATATTTCTCATTGAGGATCTTGTGAGAAACTGTTTCTTATTTTCATCATCGGGTAATCAAAATAGAGCGCCCAAGTCTTAAGGTCGGTCAAAATAGGGTATCTATAGTTGCCCCTCTTTGATAGAGCTCGAAGTCATTTCATGACGTAAATGAATGTCAAAGTCCGAAGACGACCCTTTTGACAAGGTCGAAAGACTTGAGCTAACAAACAAGATGCAAATGCAATTAGTTGAACCCCCAGGTTGTCTATATATCCCTTTGTAAGGAATCAAACCAATTTAGTTTAGGGACAGAACGCAAATGATATGCTCGAAATACAATTTGAAAGTTGGACTTACATGCTTTACGAAGCTAGTCATCTTGAAAATTCATGATTATACAATGCAATGCAATGATGATAAATATAGTAAGATGACAGCATAAATAAGCTTCAACCTCTAACAAGTTTAACCGTGTCTTGCATGGAAAGGAACAAACAAATGTCAACTCCAAAGATGGTGTAACCAACAGACATACCTAACCGTATTTCATTCGGAGAGATGGAAGGTTTTAATAGAGTAAACTTGAGACCCTAATGCATTTCACGCAAAAGGAGAAAAAGTGGTGTAACCAACAGTCATACCTAACTGTATTTCATACGGAGAGAGGGAAGGTTTTAACTCGGTAAACTTAAGTCTTAACGCATTTCACATGAAAGGAGGAAAGGTGGTGTAACCAACAAGTGTACCTAACTGTATTTCATACGGAGAGGGGAAAGGTTTTAACCATATAATCTGAAGTCCTAACGCATTTCACACAAAATGATGAAAGGTGTTGTAACCAACAGGTGTACCTAACCATATTTCATACGGAGAGGGGGAAATTTTTAACTAGGTAAACTTCAAATCGTAACGTGCTTCACGTGAAAGGATGAAAGGTAGTATAACCAATAGGCGTACCTAACCGTATTTCATATGCAAATTGGAAAGGTTTTAACCAGGTAATCTGAAGTCCTAACGCGTTTTACGCGAGTGGATGAAAGGTAGTGTAACCAACATGTATACCTAATCGTATTTCATACGAAGAGGGGAAAGGTTTTAACTGGGTAAACTGAAGTCTTAACGTGCTTCACGGGAAAAGCGAAAAGGTAGTGTAACCAACAAGTGTACCTAATCGTATTTCATACAGAGAGGGGAAAGGTTTTAACCATGTAATCTGAAGTCCTAACGCATTTCACGCGAGAGGATGAAAAGAAGTGTAACCAACAAGCGTACCTAACTATATTTTATATGGAGAGGGGGAAGGCTTTAACTAGATAAACTTCAAATCTTAACGCGCTTTACGCAAAATGAGGAAATATGATGTAACCAGCAGGCGTACATAACTGTATTTCATATGGAGAGGGGGGAGGTTTTAACTAGGTAACTTGAAATCCTAA
Source organism: Camellia lanceoleosa (assembly GCA_025200525.1). Lineage (NCBI taxonomy): Eukaryota > Viridiplantae > Streptophyta > Magnoliopsida > Ericales > Theaceae > Camellia > Camellia lanceoleosa. The sequence goes on along the minus strand of CM045766.1, from coordinate 18,646,660 downwards.
CGCATTTTACATGAGAGGATAAAAGGTAAAGTAACCAACAAGCGTACCTAACCATATTTCACGAAAAGAGGAAAGGTTGTAACCAAGTAAACTTCAAATCCTAACACTCTTCACGCAAAAAGAGAAAATGTGGTGTAACCAACAGGCGTACCTAACCGTATTTTATACGAAGAATGGAAATGTTTTAACCAGCTAATCTAAAGTCCTAACATGTTTCATACAAGAGAATGGAAGGTAATGTAACCAACAGGCGCACCTAACCATATTTCATAAGAAGAGGGGGCAGGTTTTAACCAAGTAAACTTCAAATCCTAACGTGCTTTACGCGAAAGGAGGAAAGGTGGTGTAACTAGCAAGCATACCTAATCGTATTTCATACGGAGAGGAGGAAGGTTTTAACTAGGTAATCTGAAGTCCTAACGCGTTTCACGCTAGAGGATGAAAGGTAGTGTAACTAACAGGTGTACCTAATCGTATTTCATACGGAGAAGGGGAAGGTTTTAACTAGGTAAACTTCAAATCCTAATGTGCTTTACGAGAAAATAGGAAAGTTGGTGTAACCAATAGGTGTACCTAACTGTATTTCATACGGAGAGAGGGAAGGTTTTAACCAAGTAATCTGAAGTCCTAATGCGTTTCACGCAAGAGGATGAAAAGTAATGTAACCAACAGGCATACCTAACCATATTTCATACAGAGAGAGGGAAGGTTTTTACCAGGTAAACTTCAAATCCTAACACATCTCACATGAAAAGTGAAAAGATGGCATAACCAATAGGCGTACCTAACCGTATTTCATATGGAGATGGTTAAGGTTTTAACTAGGTAAACTGAACATCCTAGCACGTTTCACGTAAAATGATGAAAGGTGTTGTAACCAACAGGCATACCTAACCATATTTTATAAAGAGAGAGGAAAGGTTTTAACTAGGTAAGAATCAACATTCCAAGTGAAATATGTGAGCCTCTGAGAGTAAAAGCAATTTAGGTGTGCTGTTTGACCGTGTTCAGACAAAAATGAGAACACTCGACTTCATCACATGGATCCAATTGTACAAAACAAGGGTGACCTAGCCAATTTTTGAACTTCCTGTACAAAAACAGAGCAATCAAGCTGAATTATGAGCTAGCCGGCCAACAAATGATCCTCTCGGCGAAAAACTTGGACACCTGGCCAACAAAAATTTTCACACGGCTAAAAACTTAGCTGGCCGGCCAATAAATGTATTAGCCGGCTAATTTCGTTGGTTACAGCGCAGAAATGGGTTTTGATAACCTAGTTTCTTTAAAGCACCTCTAGAGCTCATTTCTAACACACCCCCAAGTCCAAAACCTTTTCTCTGACTCCCTAAACTTGTTCTCTCTCCCCAGACTCTTCCCATTTCGTTTTGCCCACAAGCCTCTGCCAATTTCAATCTAAGGAAAATCGTGCTCCTCTTCGATTTGGACCGATTGGATTTTCAAAAGAGGTAAGTTTTCTGATTCCACTTCTAATTTTTTTGTACATTTTCACACGGCCTTGGGTAAATTTCTTCAGACCTTGCTTGATGTTTACACAAATTGGGTCAAATTTCTTTGATTTCTTATTGTGTACTCACGGTTTGGACACCCACACCACAATCTTGGACTTATTTTGGGGATTTCTAATTATTAGGGGTAACTTTTTGAATTTCTTGATCAGTTACCTATGGATTAGAACCATTTCCTTGTAGTTCCTCATGAGTTGTTTCGAATTGCTTGAATTTTTCACAATATTTGTATTGTTTGATCGAATTTCCATTGCTTGTTGTTGATTGCACATCACAATAGAAATGTTCTTGCTATTCACTTTCAATCTTCACAAATGCAAATCTGAATCGTGTTGGTTGTCCACGAAGTTAGACACTTTCTATTGATTTGGTTCGAATAGGCTATTTTCCATGACTTAGCACAAACTCTCTTTACCTGTAACCTTGAAATTCACATTGTCTATATTTGATTTCACATTGTTGGGCCTTAGTTTCATGCTTTCCTTTGTTGTTCTTCATGATTCATTGCAAATTGGCCTTGATTTAGCCTTGTTGGATTGAATTCTCAAATTTCTCAATGATTGCTTACAGCTTGAATTGAGTTTCTCACTCTTTTCCCTTTGATTCCATAGATTGCTATGGCTAGCGATGATGTTCCACATGATGTTGTGCCACCTATTGTCGTTGCAGAGGGTGACATACTCTTACCGGTACCTGGAGGTGATACCCTGTCCTTGCCTTGGACGTTGAGGGCCACGACGAGGACATCATGGCTGAAGATGTTGATGAAGTGCCAGAGCCATTCCCCTTGAGGATGAAGCCCTTCGACCTTGTGGCCTACAAACCACGTATACATATGATTGTCTTAGAGGGGATGTTGCAATTCACCGAGTTCTTCTGGCAAGTTGCCGATAACGTGTTGCTTTGGGAGCGCTTGAGGCACCTATCCAACGATTCTTCCATGGTATTCATTGTTTTGCCGATGACCCTTCATTTTTTTTATTTTTTGCATAGCTTTATTCTCGTTTATGCTAATAACTTTCCTATTACAGGTCACCGATATGGGAGCGTCCATGGCCTTCGCCAATGGTGTAGAGATTTTTTCACTGAGGTTCGCACCTTGGTGAATAGAGCTGGTTTTGGGCCATTCTGCTTGGGCATATAATCACTGCAGGTGAACATGTCGATTTACAGTGCCTTGGTGAAGAGGTGCTGGGACACCACTAACTCCTTTCACATCTTGTCCACCGGGGAGATGACGATGACCCCTTACGACTTTTCCATGATCACCAGTCTCTCAATGGGGGCTAATCCGATCCCTTTTGACCTCGACCTGAACTAGTGGCACGCCGCTCAGACTTACCTTCTTGGGACTATCCCACCCCTCATTCCCCATGGGATGATTCACTATAACTAGATCTGGCAACACTTCCACGAGTTAGAGCCAGTGACTCTATAGGAGGTTTCCCAATATGCTTACGGGTTTCTTCTTTATGTCCTTAGTACTACCATATTTGCGAATATGGAGAATACCGTAGAACTCTATCTACTATGTGGCATGGTAGAGCTCGAGCAGGTGAGGGAGTATGACTGGGGTCGAGCTAGCCTCACCACCCTCTATGGGTACATGAGCTTTATGTCTCGCTAGAAAATGGAGCTGCTTGGAGGCTACTGGAGGGCATGGTAGGTACATTATGCATTCTCTTTCAATTCAATTGTATTTAATTGCCATTTCATTTTTTTCTATTGATTTTTTGACATACTTTTTCATACAGTTATGGCTTTACATTTACTTTGCCTCCATCGCCCCCATTCTGAGGCTTAAGATAGCCCTGGCAGTGCCTCGCTCCCTGTATTTCGACAGGCAGCTCAGCCCCCACAACCTACATGTTCGTAGCTTCGCTGCTTGCCGTCACTTGTTCGACAATGTAACCGCCAACATTGTAATCTTTTGAGAACTCTCTATTTCCCATTCACTGTCTTTTACATCAGGCAACTAATTTACATATTTTTTGTTTGCAAATCAAGTGGTATCCTTGGGTGGCCATGCCCACTGCAACGAGAGTGAGATATGTCATCTCCTTAGAGACTTCCCAGATGAAGGTGCTGCTAGAGGGCCCGCTCTGCAGTGTCTAGTACCTGTGTGAGTGATTCACCCGCCAGACTTTTGGTCATGCCAATCCTTGCATTCCATCTCCTCCTCCTCTACTCATGATGACGGCTGATGACATCACCGACGAGGCCATTATTGATGATCTGATGCTAGGGCAGCACACTGATATCTTCTTTGTCCTTGGGGATTATACAGTATTCATATGGTCCCACATCATGCCTCCCTTGGCCGAGGGCATGGCTCGTGCTATTAGAGTTGCTGATGACCCTGTTGTTGGTAATGAGGCTCCTGTTGGTGCTGTCCCTATTGCTAAAGGTCTCGCTCTTCCTGCAGGTGATATTGCCTTACCTTTTGGACATCTGGCACTTCCCACAATGATTACATTTCAGCGCTCGGACGGCCTTCTCGACGAGCTTCTGTTAGAGCCTCTTGGATGACAATCGCTTGTCCTTACTTCAGAAAGCCGACCAATATACCATTTTCCTTACTACTTTCCTATTATTTCAATTCAATACTAATCTTTTTTCCGTCTACAGTACCCAAAGATGGTTTACACTGATAACTTCTTGGAGCTCATTGACACATTGATGCTTATGGTGCAGAGGATAGATGCAGCTCTGATTTCTGTCAGGGTTGAGGTAACCATTTCTTTACTTGCTTTGTTTCATATGCAACTCTTTTTGTTTCATTCACTTTCAATACACTACTTATTTCATGTCACCTATTCTGATATTATGTTCTTTATCCTTTTCAAATAACACCCCCCCTCAACCATGAAGAGGAGAGGAGGGTGAACTCTAGCCTGAGGGAGAAGAGGTCAAGATGAGCATGGTCGTGGCAGAGGGAGGATAGCATTTCTTGTGTTTCATGAGTCGGAGGCGTCTGAGGAGCATTCTGAGGAGGACACTGAAGAGAGCAACGATGAGAGTGGAAGTGGCAGAGATGTCGGTGCTAACCCTTAGAGTTCCAAGGACAGCAAGACTGCTAGTGACGTAGAGGCTTCCCTACTACGGAAGAGGATGAAGAGGTCTTCATGTTGATTTCTTTTTTGTACTTTTCTTTTCTTCTTTTTTTTTTCTTTTGATGTATTTTTTTTTTCTCTTATTCTTCTTCTTTTTCTTCTTCTTCTTCTTCTACTTTTTATGCAAAAAGACGACCTTAAGACTACTGATGATATATATATATATAGTCTCTGTATTTCATTTTTGCTTAAGGAATCAAGCACTATAGACACTCCATTTTTGACCGCCCTTAAGACTTGGGTGCCTCATGGTAAACACTCAATGATGAATTAGTGTGTTGTACAAATGTTCAATTTCTTCAACAAAAGGCTTCGGTTTTCCAACTTCAAAGCCCAAATCTTGTACCCCCTTTGAACCAAAATCTAATTTTTTTCCTAACCTGACCACTTAGAGGCCTGCTGGCCAACAGGTGGCCGGTACGCCAATTTTATTGGTCGGCCGTCCCCTTTCTTGGCCAGCCGACCATGTCCAGTAGCAAACAGATATTTGCTGCCAACTGTCCCCTCCATGTGCATGCTTTGCACCAGCTGGCTCAATACAGATATTTTCGATAGAGGAACCTATTTTCTATAAATAGATGACTATCCCTCTTGATTTTAGGTTAGAAAAATTTGCCAAAAGAAAAAAAATTGTCAAACACTCTCTTTCTTTATCTTGCAATATACATACACTATACATATACTTCCTAAACCAAAAATTTAAGGCTCTTTGCTAAGATTATTGAGCGAAAATTTCACCTCTTAAGGGTGAACACTTTGTGGTTTATGAACCAAAGAGTATCTTATCTTCAATGGTATAACTCTAACCATCTTTTCACTACTCTTTCCTTCTCTTTCCTTGTTGTTTTTCATACTATTTTGGACTATTTTTGTGGGCTGAAACTTGTGATTTAAAAGTTACCAAAGGTGGAGGGGTTAACCACCCTTCCTTGAACCTTATTCCATAGCTTATATCCTTATGTTTCCCATTTGTTTCTCAACTTTTAGCCACTAATTTTCAGAGTTTTCAAGGCTAAAACATGTGATTTTAAGGTCCAAAAATGCAGGGGTTAGCCACCCTTCATTTGGCTTGCTTACTAGCTTTATTCTCTTCCGATTTTGTTTTTTTTTTAAAAAAACTTTTTTCACTACTTTTTTCAACACTGTTTTTTTTTTGGCTATTTTAGTGTGTTTACTTAATTTATGCCTTGAATATTATGCTTGTATTGTTGTAAGTCCTCATAGATTTGGCGGATTAGGCCTTAAACACCAATCTATTTGAGTTGATAGCTCTTATTCCATAGTTTTCATACATATACTCACACATGTAATAATCATCTCTACAACCTCCTTCATTTCTTGGCTTTCTTTGTTTAAGCATTGTTTCAAACAATTGATTGTTGTTTGAGGCATTAGAAAGAGACCTTTCATGCTTAATAGTTTAATCTCTTCAGAGGTTCATTACCAGGGCATTACATGTCTCTCATGGTTAGCACAACTTCCTGTTTGACACTTCTCATCATTAGTGGATGTAATTATCACTTTCGGACAAACATGAATAAGGAATGGCTAAGTAATGTAAAAGAGGTTAAAATTGGACTAAAAGTGGTAAATAAGAGTAATAAATTGGTTTGGGTTCAATCGGACGTTATATTGAACCTATTGCGTCTCGAGTCATTACATGTTCTTTAGTGATGTTAATGATTTGAGAAGCAATGTCTACCACTACCCTTGAGATAACTCCATGATAGGGAGATGGTTTTGTTGGTATTTAATTTCCAGTTATTGAACCTTTGTCCATCATATAACAACCTTGCAAATGATTTGTGAACCGAATCTACTCCTCCCTTGATCAGCTTCATGATAGGGAGAGGCAGAAAGAACAAACATCTCCTGAAAACACTCTATTTTTGCTCTGTTTCATTTCTGTTATAGTAGGGCAGTACCTAAAAACAGTGGCCAGCCGGCCAACTTTCTCCCCGGCCGACCACTTTCCAAGGCTGGCCAGCCACCCTATTTTGTGCAAGCAGTGTCATTTTCATCACAAAATAGAACAGAAGCTGAGGCAACAATAGATTAATTTTCTGACTGCAAATAGTTTCTGGCAACAAAACAGAGAGATTTTTGGGAGGACGTTCTCATTTGTGCACGTGCAATGCTTCATTTCCCGTGGTCTTTTAAATTAATGCTTTGATAGTAATACGTTTAAATTAGTTAGATTTGTTCAAAATTGTAATAACTAGTTAAATTTAGTTATTTGTAATAGCTAGTTAAATTAGTTAATTTGGTGTTGTAATAATTAGTTTAAATTTGGACATTTGGACCCTCTTGCATGAGGGCACACTTGTAATATTTGTGTATATCTTCCAGCCCTTGTTTCTTTCTCTCTTTTATTTATATGATTATAATGGTAGCATCATGTTTTACATTTTCATATCATTGCCATGCCTCGTATCCATTTGTGCATGCATTAGGTTCAGTTCATCATTCTAAACTTCTTGTTATTTCTTACTTAATTGAATACGTGTGCTATCGCATGCTTTGAGTTGCGACATATGCCATGTTAATAAACCGAACCAATTCATTGCATTTTGTATGCGTTGCATTAGAGCAACTCCAAGGGAAGAGGTATATTGGTACTGTTAGCTATTTTAGCTCATATCAGCCCAATATTCTCACTCCAACGGGCTGGGTAAATGGCTTCCTATTTTCCCTCGCGGCTTTTCCGCTGGCTTCAATTGGAGAGTGATTGAATGCTCTCCAAACTCGTCTCTCCCGCGAAATCGATCTGCTCACGTCTCTCCCGCGAAATCGATTTGCTTCTTCAGCGCGAAATCGATCTCCAAACACGTCTCTCCCGCGAAATCGATCTGCTCTTTCAGTGAAATTGATCTTCTCCTTCAACGTTGTCTGCAACTCCCTCCATCGACCTCTTCCTCAAGGTATGGATCCTTCTATCTCTCTGTCTTCCCCTTCTATGCAACTCATAAACCCTCTCTCTCTCTCTCTCTATATATATATATATATATATGTGTGTATGTATAGCACAAACTTTCCTTGTTCCTCTGTAAAATCTGGGTCTCTCCTATTTTCTTGGTTTTACAATCTGTATACAATTTATATGTGTACTTGAGGGTCTGATCTGTGAGTTCACGCATACATTGATACTTTAGTGTTCTGTTTTTTGTGTTTTTGTGTTGCGAATGATTTTGCAAGATGGACCTTAATTCTACATATTCTAAGAATTTTATCCTCTTGAAACAAATTAAATCATAGAATAAATCCAACAATTTAGAAAATTGGTTTCCAAGGAGCACATGGATTTCTCTAGTTAATCACTTTAGAATCCCACCTGTTGGCTTGAATCCTGTACTTTATTTTAATGACAGAATACCAAGTTTTTTACCATCTAGCAAGCATATTGAGTGTTGAGTAATCATGATTTAAAACCACCAAAGATCATGAGAATGCTATTCAAATGCAGAACAAGAATCTGGACTAGTAAGTAATTAAAACCATTAGAGAACTCACAACCACAGGAACAACACATATTTAGATGCACATAATACCCATACGTATGACTCAGTATCAAATTGAAGCAACTAGTGGTGATTAAGTCTCACTTTAAGCTGTATCATGCATCTTTCAGACATGACAGGCACATGAACAAACACATTTATATGCACATAATACTTATATGTATGATACATTACAAGCAACTAGCTATGGTGATTAAATCTCAGTTCAAGCTGTATCTTGTCTCTTTTGAAGACAACAGGACTGAAATATTATCAATGCAAGTGCTCTTTTAGCCTTCTTCATTCAATCAAGTAGGATGAGCTTCCCCCAACACACCCACAATCCCACTAATTAACTTTCAAACAAGCTTTAACTTCTAAACTGCTCCATAACATAGACCAAACTAAGTATATATAATAAAGCATAGGGCTGCAAAAATCTCAAAGAACATGCCAGCCAACAACCCCCATGTGCCATATAGATCACAGTGAGGGGCAATTAGATACTTTATAGTCTGACAGTAGAAAACCAAGAGAAAAATTGAATTGTGCATTGCAGACGAATATGTTCCAAGGAAATTAACAAAAGGTGAAATTACAAGAAAAATTTATAAATCTTTTTGGAATTACAACTGGCCAAGAAGCAAAATATAAAATTTGGGAATTTGTTGAATTGGAATGCAATTATAAATTTTCATGATTTAGGAGGGAAGAGTTTGTTGGTTGGTTTTTTTTTAAAATTTTTTTTTTAACCTTTTCGTGTAAGGGGATTCTAATGATTATCACTATATAAACTAGGCTTAGCAAAAACTCAGGGGAAAAAATCATGCGGTGTTGGCTAACTTTGGTAATGCTAATTTCCCATAACAAAGATGGAAATCATAAGCTTCCCCCAAAATGTTGTTCTTTAACATGAATGATCAATATGGCATTGAGTAATTGCCCCTGGGCAGTGGGGAGTAAGACTATTAGGTGGACTAATTAACCTTTTTTATTTTCTCAGAATTCCTTAGCCTTGTCATTTCTTTCCTTATAAATCATATGTCACCATAGCCTTGCCTCCCATTTTTTCTTCCTTAATTAATTTCACAGTTGCTTTTTTAAGTGCCTCATAAACAGGAAATCATTTTCTTGGGCTTACCCTATTAATTTGAATTGATACCCCCATGAGACCAAACTATCAAGAAACACAACCACCTCAAAACAGAGTTTGCACCCAAACGAAAAAAAAAAAAAGAACAAAAAAAAAAAAAAAAACCAAAGCATACAAGTCCAACCCCACAAGTCAAAACATTATATATTTGTTATTTTTTTTAATTGACTTGAATCCTTGACCTCTCCTAAAGAGGTGCTCCAATTATCTTCTTATGCAAAATTAATGAAATGCTAGCATAGAAAGAAGATAGAATTTTGTCAAGATGGGGTATTGTGATTTGCTTTGACATGAAAGATCTGCTGTCATTGTTGTATTGACTGATTTGCTTTGGAGGAGAGCCCGTTTGCACAGTGGAGGTTGTGAATAATTGGTACTAGGATTTGAGGATTGTGAGTCCATTCCAAGTGCTTTCAGTAGGAATTGCCTCTCCTGAAAAAATGCATCAAAATGTATGTAGTCAGTTAATACAAACTGGCATGAAGGTATATTCAATTAGTAGAAAGCATGAAAGAGTAGCATAATTCACAAACTGAAGTGGTGGTAGGTAAGAAGTGCATGTGACACAAACACATTAACACAACAATTTTAGAAAAATGCAGGACAAGGCATGTAAACACTAGACTATCCTCTGTAAAATATAAACCATTTAGCAGTGGCTTAATCAGAGCATGGGCCGACAAAGATTCAAAGCATCGCTAGAAACAATTGACCATCTTTTAAGTCGATATCAAAAGTTATGCTTTAGTCTTTATACTTCTTCAAGATGATGTTTTGTTAAGCATAATAATAAGTTTAGTCCCAGTTAATAATGAAAAGTTAGATATATAAGCAAGCATGTTGAGTTAATGTTGAGTCATTTGTAGCATTTTGGAGTAGCCATCTGCTCAAATTAACCTACATCGTTTTCTTCTTTTTGTTTGTTTGTTTGTTGATTGCATTGAGCATAAAAAGCTCGCAAGAGCTACGATTATCGAATGGGCATTGAACAAAGGGTTTGCACAGAGAGAGAGAGAGAGAGAGAGGTAATTTCAGGGGTGATGGCTGCCTTACAATTAGAGTGGGCGCTTGGAAACTAATTGCTCTATAATTCAAAGGATATCATATGACCATGTTTACTTACAAAATGAGAAAAACTATTACCTAGTAAATATATAGGAGTGATGATCTGTTTCTATAGTTTAAGGGGTGATTGCCTTACATGTATTGTTTCTAATTCTTAATGGCTTGCATATATATATATATATATATTCTTACAACTAAGGGTGTAATACTAATCCATCATGGAAACTAATTGGTATCATAGAAAGTGTTTATAACTGAGTGAAATTTAACTAAATAATTATTAGTTATTAAGTCTAGAAGATCCATAAGCACGTGTTTCTTTTTTTGTTTGTGATATTCTTGTCACCACCAGCATCACCTAGCCCGAAAATCACCAAGCTATAGAAGTTAGAAGTTAGCGATCTTGCAACAAGATCATTTCAAACTCAACTCAACAAGCCCTTAGTAGCAATTAATTGGGAATAGCTACACAGATCTGTTTCATCCAATTGGCTCTACTACAAAGACAATTCAACAAGGTTAAACTATTGATTAAAAAGAACCAATTTCGATTATCCTAGTTTAATTCCTATCTTAGCGAAGCTACTCATAAATTTAAATTTATGAATCTCTGCAGCAAGGTAGCCAAGTCAGAATTTTGATAGAAGTCCTTAGTTGGGTTCATGAGACACATAGAAAAGTGTTTTGTTTGTTGACTTCATGCTAGATAACATAGAACTTACCCATCTTGGAATCATTTCAAAAAATTTCCTTAATTTTTTTCTCCAGATTTAGTCCTATGCTGTGAACTTTCTTAAACTTAATACTTAGGTTATACGCATCTCTCTCTTCTTTTAGATGTATTTCTAATTGATACCAATGGCAAGGTGCATGCAAGTTGATTAAAGTTTATGATATTCCACAGCTAGACATGAATTAGATTATTTCATTTTTCAAAATTGAACATTTGCTTAGTTTATAATACTCCCAATACCTAAGTTGTCTATCAATGATAGAGAGTTGGTTGCAACTATCATTGAATTCTTTTTCATTGAATTTACACGATCTCCATTTATTTATCTAAAATTATCATTGAATCATTTTCAACAAAACAACTACTGTTTTAATTTACATGATCTCCAATTATTAATTAATTTGTTCCCAATTGGGAATCTTAATTATTTCTCCAACCCAATATATGTTGCCATAATTTTCTTTACCTTGTCTATAGATGAGTCAGCAACAAAATGATGCATATTTCACCAACTTGATGAATGATGGGACTGATTATGAATTTATGGATGAACCTCTTCACCAAAGGGATCAGTCTTCCCCAATCTCTCCTCAAATAGAAACCACCAAAAAACCACAACGAGGTGGCAACTTCACTACAGAAGAAGACAGTATGCTCATATCGGCGTGGCTTAACATTAGCTTAGATCCAGTGCAAGGGAATGAACAAAAATCAAAGGCTTATTGGCTAAGAGTGTGGGAGTATTTCCACCAGTACAAAACTTTTTCATCTAATCGTAGTCAAACTTCTTTAATGAATCGTTGGTCAGCAATCCAACTTGCCACGAATAAGTTCAGTGGGTGCTTCGCCCAAATCCAAAGGTTGAATCAAAGTGGAAAGACTGACAAAGATAAGGTATTAATGCCATTGAGATTTTTATACTTATTATCATTGGAATTGTCTAATCTCATGATAATTAGTGTTCTTTTATCTATTATTCAGATTCTTGATGCGAAGAAATTATACAAAGAGTTGTACAAATCGTCATTTCCATTTGAACATTGTTGGCATGAGTTAAGAGATCAACCAAAATGGCGAGAGGAATATAGCATGAAGAAACAAAAACCAAAAAAAGTGGCAACTCCCGGCGTTTGTTCTCCTAGTGCACCGGATTCAATCAATTTAGAGGACAATGATGTTTCACATAATGACAATGTAGACTTGGAAAGACCACCGGGTAGGAAAGCTGAAAAGGAACGTCTGAATAAAAGAAAGAATAAAGACCGTGGAAATGAAGGAGGGTCACCTATTTTAATATTATTGGAGGATTTAAAGGAAGATAGAAAGAAAATGAATGACAAGAAAATAGAGATGTATGAAAGGTCGTATCTTCAAGAGCAAGAAAAGATTGATAATGAGAAAAAGAGGACACAAACAGAACAAGAAAAGGTTGATAATGAGAAAGAGAAGATACGAATGGAACAATTGAAGGAGGAAGAACGAATAATGTCAATAGATACGAGTGGTCTGCCTTCATTGCAAGCAGAATACCTTCATCGCCGCCAAATGGAAATTCTCCAAAAAAAGATTTAGTTGTTGGAACTACCCAAAAAAAATTTAGTTGTTGGAATTATGTTTTTCACTTTATTTATTGTTGGATTTGATTCTCCATTGTAGGCAGAACTATGTTTTTTTATGCAGTTTATGTTGGAATTATTTATTATATGTTAAAATTTTTTTGGAACTACCTATTGTTGAATGGTTGAACTAGTATGGAATTCTTGTTGAATGCTTGCTGAAGTACTCCATGGTTAAATATAATTCTTATTGTATGTTGGATTGGAGTGCTTCTTATTTACAGGACATTTCTATTTGTTGATCAATTAAATATAAATTATGTAAGTTGCTGGTGTTTTGATTTTGGAAGTTGTTTGATATGTTTTATAAATTTGACTTTGCAGAAAATTGAAGTTGTTAGGCAGAAACTTGCAAAGCTTAAGAAGCAAAACACAACCTAATATTTATTTTTAGCAGCTTATTACTCAGCTTCATTCTTCTTTTAATTTCCATGGCTCGCAATAGTGTAATGAAGATGATTATTGATGACTCTGATTCTGATAATGAATTGGAGATATTTGCAATAGCTGCTTTAGAAGAAGAGCGGCTAAATAATAAGAGGCAATTAGGATTACGTCGTGGTTCCATTCAAGGTCATACAGTTATTTATCGTAATCGAATTCAAGGCCACGAGACTTTATCAAGATTACTTCTCTGAAACGCCTACATATCCTCCCAATTTATTTAGGAGGAGGTTTCGGATGAGTCGATATCTCTTTCTTCGTATTTTATCTATGGTGGAAGCATATGATCCTTATTTTGTCCAGAAGGAAGATGCTATTGGAGTTCTTGGTCTGTCTTCCCTTCAAAAGATGACAGCAGCTATGAGGATGCTCGCTTATGGAGTAGCAGCCGATTCTGTAGATGATTATGTGAGGATTGGAGAAAGCACTGCAATAGAAAGTCTACAAAGGTTTGTTCAGGCAGTGGTTGCAATTTTTTCAGATGTGTACTTGAGGGCACCAAACAAAGATGACATTGCTAAATTACTAGAGGTGGGAAAAAATCGTGGGTTTCCTGGTATGTTGGGGAGCATTGATTGTATGCATTGGAAGTGGAAGAATTGTCCTACTGCATGGAAAGGTATGTATTGTGGTCATATCCATGAACCAACTATTATTTTAGAAGCGGTGGCTTCCTATGATCTATGGATATGGCATGCATTTTTTGGATTACCGGGATCTCATAACGACATCAATGTGTTAGAACGTTCTTCTGTATTTTCTCTCCTTACTGAAGGGCGTGCTCCCCAAGTTGATTACTCAATCAATGGAAATGACTATACAATGGGATATTATCTCGCTGATGGTATATATCCTCAATGGTCAACATTCGTTAAAACAATTCCATCTCCACGAGGCAATAAGCAAATACATTTTGCTAAGGCTCAAGAGTCAGCAAGGAAGGATGTCGAACGAGCATTTGGAGTGCTCCAAGCACGTTTCTCAATTGTGCGAGGACCTGCACGTTTTTGGAAAGTTGAAACCCTTAAAGTTATTATGAAGGCATGTATAATATTGCATAACATGATTGTTGAGGATGAACGAAATGAACAAAATATAGACTGTAATTATGATGCAATCGATGAAACTCTCCCTCCAGCAGTGTCACACGAGCGTACACCCGAACTTTATGAATTCATTCAAAATCATCATCGCATCAGAGATAGACAAACTCATTCTAAACTCCAAGCAGACCTAGTTGAGCATTTGTGGCATCTACATGGAGATTTGTAACAACTGGTGTTAGAAATAGTTTATTTATTTTGAATTTTATTCCTAACTTTGCTATTTATGATTTTTTTTTCTTATTTATTCATTGACTTTTGTAAGGTTTTTAATTAGTTAATTTGTGTTCTTCCGGTTCTTAATTTCATAAATTATAATTATTGAAGAACTTCCTTTGTATTGTTTTTTTTTAAAAAAAATTCTTTATTGTTTTCTTTTATTCTTCCCCTCCATTCCTTTCAAGATGGTCCACCAAATTCATATGTTGAAATGTATTTACATACTTTAAATTTTATAATAAAAAAATTAAATATTACTTAAAATTATTTTTTATAATATTTTTAAAACTAATATTAAAAAATATTATTTTTAAAAATATTATCGCAAATGTCACATTGGCAACCATATTAGAGAGTAGGTGCATATGTGGCATTCTATGAAAAAGAGTAATATATATATATATATAGCATTTTTTGTTTTGAAAATTGGTTAAATTAGTTTGAATGACTAGCTAAAATAAAGAGTATGGTTAGAACACACAATAGCTAAACTAATTAGATAAAATAAAGAGTGTCATTTTTTTATACTTTAACTAGTGAAAAATAAAGAGTGTGGTTGGAGATGCTCTTAGTCACTTGCATATTAGAGCATGCATTTTTCTAACTATTTCCTTCTATATTAGCTTGCCTCAATTGAGTACTAGGTGAGCACTTTTGCTTTAGCATATTGCATGTATGTTTATATTGCCATATCAAGCATATTACCATAAGGCTACGTGCTTATTTGATATATCTCTTAAATGCCTGTGGATGAAGGCTATTTCGCTTAAGTTGGGATGATCTGATTAATGTATATACGAGCTTGCTTTTTCAAGTAGCACATATTCAAAGCATCTTTTCAAAACAAACATGAAATCAAAACATTCCAACGTGAGTGACTTAGTCTATACTTGTGTGCTTCATATAGTAAGTTAGCATTAATAAATCTAGACAAGAACATATAATGTACATAAAAATCACATCATGATTAGTAGAGGTCGATCTTTGATCGAGTGAGTGTGGTGCTCAATTCATAACCTTTCTCTCTCATACCTAAGTTTCCGAACCGAGACACTTTGGTGATGACGGACAAATGGCCTTCGGCATGAGTCACGGGTTTCCTAAATTTTTCAAAAATATTTAGGTGGCGACTCTAAAATCTGGCAATGCAGTTCATTTTCGACATCTCTGATGATAAATGGATTTTCTAAAGATTTGCCAGATTCAGACTCATTTGTGTTCTTTCTGTTTCACATTACACTTGTGAAACCAGATTTAGAATCACGGGAGTCCAAACTATAGGGCTATCGTATCCGAGGAAACTAAACCCCTCCGAGGAGCACGAAAAGCAAGCTACAAGCACCAATGTATTAGCTTCAGATTTTTGTTTTCTTGAAATTTTCTTATTTTGAAAAGCTATAATCGGAAAATTAGACCTTCAATTTTGAATGAAAGAAGTTTTATTCAGGACATCGTGGCATGAATGGCATAGCACTTGAGTAGTAAAACATTTTGTTTGTGGATTTGAAACCAAAAGTGATTGATTTTCAATTAGTCCTGGATTGGTCATTAAGCTTTCAACTGCCCAAAATTCAAAATATAACTCGATAACAAACAAACAAAGCATAAACAGCTTAAACACGTCACATTACACTTGTTGGAAATAAAAAGACTCAAAACAAGGCCTAAACAAACAAACCGTTGAGCTTTCCCCATTTGCTGCAACTTTCATTTCTAGACAGAGAGGAATTTTGCTGGTTGGTTTATTAATTGGACAGCTAACCAATTAATGTGCCGGCTAGCTATTTTTTTTTTTTTTTTGGTACCCTGCCAAAAGGATCTAAGAGGAGCAAAAGAGAAGTTACCGACCGGCTAAAAAGTTGGACAACTGGCAGGGAAATTGGCCAGCTATAAGGGAAATTGGCCAGGTAGCATAAAAAGTCGGCCGACCGGCTGATAAATTGGTCGGCGGGCTAAAACAGTGTAACTTAGTGGAAGATATCTATGTTGACAACTGTTTTGCACTACCCATCCCACTACCTTCTATAAAAGAGGATCTCACACTGCTGTTATACCATAGAAATTATAAGCTAAATATTTTGCTCTTGAAAATGGAGAGTTCCCTCATTAGGCTCAAGGCTTGGGTGGCCACCCTAGATGGCATGGATAAAGTGAATTTCATCGGATTTGGCCTAAATCCTCTTTTGTTTTTGAGTCGTGCCCCAATTCAACGTCTGTTCCTTCATGTAGCTACTCGTTATTAGAATCTGAGTACTCATGTATTCCGCTTTGGGGCACAAGAGCTATGTCCAACTATTGAAGAGTTCCGAGCACTAATGGATCTTTCTCAAGATGAGGAAATTATGCCCCGATCAAATTTCGGCTATGCACAGGCCCTTTCTCAAATGCGTAGTATGGCATTAAATGAAGTTCGGTCTCTAGCTCATGATGGCAAAGTGGATGTTTTTTCCCTGATTCACCGATTTTCAGAAGTCGGCAATAGAAATGATCCTTGCGTGGGCAGCGACATCATGCCCTCCGTCTATGTCTTCTAGCACATTTCTTGCTCGTTTCTGGTGGCCTTGAAGCTATCATCAAATTGGTGGACATAACTCAATGCATTCGGAAGGGTCAGAGTTGCATTTGCTTAGTGTTAGTCGATACTTCGACGGGCTTGGATACATTCCATCAATAAGAAACCTTCCAATTTGGCGAAAGTCCACTACTCCTGTAGGTATTGTTTCCCGTCCTTTTTCTCATTTTCTGATACTCACATCACTCTGGCACTAATCACTCTTTTTTCACATTCTTATAACCCTTTGCTCATTTTTCCCTCAACATACTCCTCTTTTTTCTTTAATCTCTCTTTATTTTAATCCCTCCCTAGATATGGTTGATGGACAAGTTGAAAGTAGTGGCTCCTTGTGCCCAATATTCAGTCAAAGGCTACTCTTCTCGCTTCCAACTAGTGAACTTTTCTTTAGAGGAAGAGTGGCTCAACTAGATGTGTCATAGGTCTGCAGTTGACATTGCATGGTGATGCCCCTGGCTTAACTTGCCCTAGATGACTTACAACATGTTCCTTCGACCTGGTGTGCAATTTATCGGCTTGACCCACTGTGTCATTTACTTCCCATTCAGGTTCAGACGACAATTCGAACATGATCAGACTCGTCCTATTGGTGAAGTCAAGTACCCTGCTTCATTTCCGTTTCAGGCCACACATGTCTCCCGATAAATGCCCGCTTGGAGGATAAGAGAACTCTTGTCTCCTGCTAATAGCTTCACTCATACCATGTCTGATTCATATCTGCTCTGGCTTGAGGAAGAGGTGCGTGCTAGTGTTCCCCTAATAGTGAAGACCCCCGAAAATGTAAGAAAGAAACAGGAGGCCTCTGTGGGTGCAACAAATAAGAGACAGAAAACCTAACTCAATTGTGCCTCTAGTTCATTACTTTGACTCTTTTCAATTTTAAAAAAAGAAAAAAAAATTTGTAATAAAAATGGGAGATAGATTTGTAATGCCCCAACCCTTCATATGTCATCAATATTGTCTGCTTTGGGCCACGCGTGCACGGATTTGTTCTTCCCAGTGGGTCACCTATCCCAGAACTACTCCAGCCTAAGCACGCTTAACAGGGGAGTTTTGCTAGGGATTTCACCACCTGGGAAAAGGCCTCGATGCTATATAAAGGTCTAGGTTTTTACTTTTATAGCCCAGGAACTCCCTCATCATTCTTGATGTGGGACATTGGGACCTTACAATCCGCCCTCTTAGGGCTGCACATCCTCGTACAATAGCTTGCCAGTTCGCAAGCCTGTCCAAATGCACCAAGAGACTCCAGGGGCCCACACTCGATACTCTGGAGAGTCGGCTCTGATACCATTTGAAACGCCCCAACCCTTCATATGTCATCGATATTGTCTGCTTTGGGTCATGCCCCCACGGATTTGTTCTTCCCAGTGGGTCACCCATCCCAAAACTACTCCAGCCTAAGCACACTTAACTGGGGAGTTCTGCTAAGGATTTCACCACCTGGGAAAAGGCCTCGATGCTATATAAGGGTCTAGTTTTTACTTTTATAGCCTAGGAACTCCCCCTTCTTTGTCGATGTGGGACACTGGGACCTTACAAGATTAGCGTACTTATTCCACCCTCTGTTTTCACACCATGTAATAAAAGTTATAAGTATTGAAAATTTCCCTTTTATGTTATAATGAATGGCCTGAGTTTTGCAAAAATAGAGTAATTTTTTAGGAAATCAGTCAATTCCATTAAAATTCATCAAATACGATTTTCGCAAATGGTCATTACTTAACAAACCCAAAATCAATCCTCAAGATGTACAAACTCCAAATAGATATACTGAATCTATATCGCAACTGAACCTTGCATGAAGAAGAGATAGGATAATCAAACTGAATGAAGATAATCCAATCAAACATAGAAAAAATAGCCAAGTTGAATAAGGATAGACCAATCAAACATGGACGAGACAAGCAGGTTGAACATGATTAAAGGTAAACTTCATGATGAAGTTGCCTACGTATCCTAAAGATAGGAATCAGGCCTCACCTAGTTCATAGCTAAGGTTCACTCAGGTATTTTCACTCTCCTTTTGTGCTATAATTTTTGCCAAAGCTGCCCTTCCGAGTTTTTGACCTTGCGAGCTTTTCTAATTTTTTCATTTTTTCATTTTTTATTTTTGTCATTTTCTATTTTTATGCTCTAACTTTTGCCTGGGTTGCCATCTCGGGTTTCAGCCCAGCAAGCCTCTCAAAGGTAGTACTTTTTCAGCTTGTCCATGTTGATTAGTTGCGAGAACTCTAAACCATCCAAATCTATGAGAATAACTGCTCCCCCTGACCAAATTGACTTGATGATGTAGGGACCCATCCAATTAGGTCTGAACTTGCCCTAGGGTCATGGATAAGAGCTCGATTATCCTTCAACACTAAGTCTCCTTCCTTCGAAATCTTGGATCTGACTTTTTTGTTGAATGCTCTAGCTATCCTGCGTTGATGCCTCTAGACATGGTATAACGCCTTCAATCTTCGCTCATCAAACAACATTAACTCCTCAAATCGGTTTTGTTGCCAATCAGCTTCTGCTATCTAGCATTCAGCCATTATCCTCAATGAAAACACCCCTATTTCAATCGATAAAACAACTTCTATTTCATATACCAAAAAGTAAGGGGTTGCCTCTGTAAACATTAGGATTGATGTCCTGTATCCCCAAAGTACAAAAGGCAGTTTGGTTGGCCAATCTCTATAGGTTTCCTCTATCTTCCGTATAATGGTCTTGATGTTCTTATTTGCAGCTTCAATAGCTCCATTGGCTTACAGCTTGTAAGTGGATGACTTGTGAAAGGTTACACCATACTTTTCTAGTAGGACTGCCACCTCCCCTTTAAAATATGAACCATTGTCTGAAATGATTTCATTCGGCACTCCATACCTACAGATGATGTTATTTTTGACGAACTTAGCCACGTGCGCTGCTTTCAATACTAAATACGACTGCACTTCTACCCACTTGGTGAAATAGTCAATAGCAACTAGAATGAATTCATGCCCATTTGAACCCTTTGGTGCGATCGCTCCAATGACGTCTATGCCCCAAACTAAGAAAGGCCAAGACAAAGTCATGTTGTAAAGTTTTGATGGTGGGATATTCATGCGATTGACGTGGATTTGACATTTAGGGCAAAATCCCTTTTTCTTCCAAAATCAATCTCGAATATCAAAATCCACCACTTCATCACAACTCACCTTTATTTTCAACACCACAATCATTTCCAAGAATCCATTTGAAAACCCCTCTTTTGATCTTTAAACCAAAACCCTAGATTTGTTTCAAAAATCTCCAAAATCACAATATTGTTTAGAAATAGCAAATAACTAACTTAAAACTCATAGAAAGTGCAAAAAATCCCTACCTCAAGCTTAGAAAACGGCAGAGAGTGAAAAAAACTCAAAGATGCTGAAAATCAACTTTGGTTCGATTAAAATGAAGCCTTCATCAAGCTCTACCTTTTAACAAAGGGACACAGGTGAAAGGTCGACGAATCTAGGTGTATTTGAGTGAAATAGATGAGTTTTAGAGAGAGTGTGAGAGAGAAAATAAGGTTTTGAAATGTTTAGAGAGAGAAAGAGATAGGTGAAAGAGTGACTCAGAAAAGTGGCTTTACGAAATGATATACGCGCAGACCGTTCAAGCCCAAGAAGTGTCGCTCGAGCGAACAGACACAATAAGTTGCACCGCTCGAGTGCAAAAAACTTCACTCAAGCGAAGAATACCAACTCTCAGAAGTTTTACAAACAGAAAACCACCGCTTGAGCATAAAAAGGCTCACTCGAGTGAACACTGCTCAAGTGCAAGAAATACCGCTCCGGCAAAAAATGTCAATTCCTAGTATCTCTGCAGACCTGCAAAAGTATTAGAAGTTCACAAGGATCGCTCAAGTGCAAAAAGTGTCACTCGAGAAAAGAAACAAAATTCTGGGCAACAACAGTTTGAAAAACAAGCTACCAACTTGTTTCAAACGCTACCAACATTTCTCAATAGCCAAACTCAAAGAGAAATAAGGAGAGACAAGACAAGAACAACTATATAAGGTAATGAAACCCGAATCCAACACATAGAATGGGTTGTGTCTAAAACAGAGTCTCTATAAAGTTCACCCACTTTACTCAATGGATATGGACTATTAATTTTTTTAAAAAAATTGTTTTCCTCTTGAAGAGCTATTAATCATTTAGACCTTTTAAATAATTATTTGAATTTGAAATATTTTTAAAATTAAATATGATCTTTTGACTAATATTTTCATTTAAACCCTAAAAATATATATATATGCGCGCGTGCGTGCTTTTCTTGTCTTTTATTATTTTTTTAATTTATTTTGTAAACAAATAATATAAAAATTAAAATTAATATTTTATAAATTGACAAATCATACTAGATTATATAAAAAATTTCTTATTCCAAATTAGTCAAAGAATTAAAAAAAAAAATTCAATTTCAATTTATCAATATTATGATCTAAGCATTGTTTGAGAAGTTGGATTGGGATGGATCAAAACTAAAATAGTCATAAAAAGATAAAATAGATTTTTTAGCCAATAAGACAAAATATCACATCCAAAACATAAACATTTCATTTTTTCTCTTATAAAAGTTTAAAAAGTTAAAAAGTTTATTCCAAATAAAACTTTTTAATCTCAAACTAAAATAATTAAAAAGTCAAAAAATTAAAAGCCAACTTACACCTCAAACAAAACCTAAAAATGGAAAATACCTGGTAGCTTGAAAAGAAGGGTCTCGAATGGCCCGAATAGGTGTTTACCGGACGACTGGCCGGATGACTGATCGAACGTTCACCCGAACGACCGGATAAAATATTTGTCTATTACAGTTGTCACCTTACCGATTGCGACTGTCAACTTTCTCACCAAATAACCGATAAAATAAATTTTAAACTATTCAAGTCAAACTCAAATTTAAATTAGACAACAGTGCTCCCTAAAAATATCGAATTGGATCAGAGTGATCAAATCATGGCCACCCTCTAGCTGTACACCATTACGGGGATGCACTGTAAGTATGAAAGCTATAATTAGGATTTTGATTTGTCATCTAGTTCTGGGAATAATATGTGCCAGCTACTTTGTTTGTTTTGCCCCATATTCCAATGCGAAGATTAGATTAGATCAAACCACTGCCAAGGCCAGGAACCGAGTTCTGAAATTGTTTATTTCCAAGGATTTTTTTTTTTTTTTTTTTGAGATAATTATTGCAAAATCCAAATTAAAGAGGGAATAAGATATTAAGTTTAATGAATATTTTTTATTACGAAAATGTCTCGTAGCTCGAAAGGGTCGAGTTCGAAACGGCTCAAAAATGGAAGAAGATGGGAGAAAGAGCGAGAAGAGGAGGAGAGAGGGAGAAAGAGAGAGGAGAGGGCTCGTCGCCGATCGTCATGACGATCGTCAAATCTGCCTGCCCAGGCCGTCACTTGACACCAGAAGACCACCGTCTGCCTTGACCTCCCCTCCTCCTCCAACCGGTTTTTATGACCCCCTCTCCTCCCTCCTCCTCCTCCTCCTCCTCCTCCTCCTCCTCCCTCTCCTCCCTTCTCTTCTTCTCCCTTATTCTTTTTCTTCTTCTTCTTCTTCTTCTTCTTCTTCGTTCTGTAACAAAACCAGGGAAGAAAGAAAGAAAAAAAAAAAAATCGACACCAAAATGACGTCATTTTGGTGTCGAGCCACGGTTTCGAGCCGCAATTTCGAGTTACGTAGCATGGTCGTTTTTATTAATGATAAATTCACCATTTACGAAATAGTTTAGTGATAAATCCTTTTATTTGTTTTGAATAATATTTTATTTTCAATTTTATTCTTAATTTATCAATTGATTTTCGTTCACTATCTATTCCAATTATTTCCAATATGTTCAAATTTATATACATCTATTTAAATTATTTTCTATTTATTCAATTTTTTTTCCCGGTCTATTCAAATTTTCTGACTATACGTTTAAAAAAAATTTTCCTTATCTGTTCAAATAGTTGTCCAAGTTTATTATTTATTCAATTTTTTCATTTATCCGTTTAAATCTATTTGTCCAATTTTTATTATCTGTTCAGTGCTTTCCCCCGAATTTTATTTGTTAATTTTTTATCCATTCAAATCTTTGTTATTAAAATACACCAAAATACTATATGTTCAAATTTTGAACAAATCTGTTACAGATAACAGATCTGTTCAACAACATTTTTTTTTTTTTATCCAAATAAATATGTTCAACAAGAGATCTAAACAGATTTTTTTTTTTTTTTTTTTTTTTTTAAAAAGAGCTGATCTGTTCAAAATTTTCATTCTCAAACACACGCCCACACACACAGTGACACAGATGATCCATTACCTATACAAGATTAATCTACCAAAAGTGAAAAAAGCAAAAGGCATTTTCAAAGAAACAAATCCAAGAACGAAGTTGATGTTAGGGGGTAGTGCTCCGTCAAGCTCCAGATCCAGATTTGGATCCAACTTCCCTCATCGCCGTGGACTTGGACGACCTGAAGCTTTCGAAGCTCATATACTTCGGGAAGAATAGGTTGGTGGCACCGCCGAAGCCCATGGCGGCAATGGAGAAATCTTCTCACTCATACCTTCCTTCATCACCTATCGTGTAGGCCGTGATTTCTAACCCTGCGATCGTTGATAATCCTGATATTCCAACCAGCCTCACGTCCATGGCCACTGCGATCCTCTAGCGTTGATTCCTTTTCAAATGAATAAAATAGAGTTGGAGGTTGATTGTTGTTTGGAGAAGGGACAGAAGAGAGGAAAGAGAAAGAAAAACGGAGAGATTGAGAGAGAAATGAGTGTTTGATCTATCAATAGAGAGAGAAAGTGAGTTTGATTTTCAATAGATAACGATTTTCAACAGATAACACATGTAAATTTAATGAGAGTTTGAAGAGAGACAGGGTTAGTTTGGTCATTTCATAAAGTTTATTCTTATAGCCTTGATGTTTTATCGTCTGGACTTTTGGATAAAGAAAATTTAAATTTAGATTTATTGTCCGAATGAGCTTTCTTTTGTTCATTAAAAAATATAAATTTTTTTTTTTTAAATCCTTAAAATGTTTGATCGAAATAAAGTCTAATGAATAAGATGGCTGAAAATGGAATTCATTCTCTTTTTTGTTTTATTAAGATAAAATTCAGTCATGTTGATTTTTGAGATAAAATAAATATATCAGTCACATATTATTTATTAAATTATTAAATTTTTTGCAAAATATACCAACTTTTATTAATTTAATAATTTAAAGATTTGTGTAGTAAATAATATACACACATAAAAGCTTGTCTGGTTTAGTCTTGAAATTTTTGTTTTTTATTTTTTTATCTTAAATAATTTTTTTTATATATATTTTAGTTGATTTTTTATTTTTAAATGCACTTAACCTAAATATACTTACAAAATAAAATATAGATAAATTTTGTAAAAAATATATATTAAAATGTACACAAAAAGTAACTTTTTCCACATTTCATAATACTTGGGAGTAGACGGAGAATTCATTTTATTAAAGTTTTTGGAATATATCATAAAATTTGAAGTCTGCTTGTGAATTGTTTTAGATTGCTGTACAATCAAATATTAAACCAACTTGAGAGTTAAGATATAGTGATCAATTTTGTAACCTGAAACTGTGGAATCAATGTAGAACCAAATCACTAGTTTTTTTTGGTTTGGTTCTAAAAATTTTATGATTAAGTTTGAATTTTAAATTTTCTAGAATCATAGATACCAATTTGATTCTTGCTATCATAAACTTTCTTTACCATTGTTCAAGGTTGGTAATGCCATAAGATTAAGATAAGAACTATTAATACATGGGATAAAGAATGAAATTGTATATATATATATTGTTGTGAAATATTTGAATAATCATCAAAAGAGATATAATTGGAATTCTAATGAGTTTTTAGGCCAAAGCGTAACTAGAGGAAAGTTTTACCATGTGGGTAGTGTGGTATACCATGTGGTAAATCACATGGTGTAGTGAATAGTAAGGGTTTTATCACATATAAATAGGTGAGTTTGCCTGGTAATGAAGATATAGAAAAACTGTTTATTAAATGCATGGTCCTTTATTTCCTCTTCTATTATGATTGTTTCTTCTTTATTTTCTTTAGTTTTATAACACGTTATCAGTATGAAATTCTGACCAACTAAAAAGGAAAAGTGAAATCACATACAAATAAGGCTGGTGTGGTTTTTCTACAAAGTGGTTGAGGTAGAAATAAATTCTGAATAAATATTTTATAAGAGCGGTTCCTGATAAGGCTAATTCTATATTTTTCTTAATATATTCACGCAATACGAAATATATTATTGTTGTTGTGTTGAGTGCACAAATATGTCAAATCTTTCAAAATCAAAATTCATAGATCTTGATATTTCAAAAAAATTATTTATCTTGGATACTTGATGTTGAGATCCACCTTGAGGCAATGGATCTTGGAGATAGCATTAAAAATGAAAATGAAGCATCCCTGAAGGATCGCGCAAAGTTAATGATATTTATTCGCCACCATCTCCAAGAAGAATCAAAACTGTATACCTCCACGATAATAGATTCACTATTTTTGTTTAATAATTTGAAAGAGAAATACAAATACCAGAAGACCGTAAACCTCTCAAAAAGCTCTTTATAATTGATTGCATATGAAGTTGCAAAATTATAAATTAGTTAGTGAGTACAATCTATAGAATATGTGTTGAAATATTCACGCTGATAATACGCTCCTGTAGTAGCAATATAAAGAGCGTCGATCTACAAAGTACTCTAGACTGATTTCATGCCTTCTTGTGGCTGAACAAACTAAGCAACTTTTATTGAAAAATCATCAATCTTGCCTTACTAGCTCTGTTCCATTCCCTGAAGAGAATGAGGTTACATTTCATGGTCGTGGACGAGAGAGAAGTCATGATTTTGGACATGGCTGAGGTAAAATTATAGAATCTGCAGGGGACATGTTCAGAAACATTCGAGCAAAAATATCATGTTATTCCACATGAAGTGGAATAATCATGAGATATCACAGGAAAAATGAAAAAGTGTACATAATAAAATCTTTCAAGAATAATGTATGTATATATACATATATTCATCTTGCATATGCCTGGTGCATATTGCATGGCAAATAAATCTATTAGAAAAAGAGTGATTAATATGCCTAAATAATTATTGTTCATCTTTTTCACCTAGAAGTTCACTATTCATTATTGTGCATTCTTTTAACAATTTTCTCAAAATACTATTCATCAACAGTATTTTACTATTAAAATCTTTTTCACTTGCAGCATCTACCATCTAGATAACAAGCCTCAATAAAAAATAAAAAATAAAAAAAAGATTATTGGTAATGAAAATATTCACACTGATTTTTGAATATTATATTTGTTTTAGTTATGTTTTTGGAATTTATATTTTCCTGTTTGATGATGTTTTGGAAATGATGATTAGCTATCTATATACATGGATTGTATTGATGCATTGACTAATTTTAAAATGTTGAACAAAATATTAATTTAGTAAACAGTATAAACACACCTATAATTCTTTGTAATGAAAAACATTTGATGATGACAAAAGCTAATATAAAATCTCAAGTTCTGCAAACTTGATTGAAAGCTTTGGAAGAGCCAATATTATGATTGTCAATTGGAATCAAATTTGATATTGATGAAATATATTCTATCAGATCCATAAGATATCTGTTAAATTTTAAAGATATATGTCATATTAATTAATGAAACCATAATAAAGGTAAAGAAGAATATCTATATATTACTACTGAAGTTGATTGATATTTATATGAGTTGTATTATATAGCAATAAAAGCAATTGAATCAAATGTTAAGATACTCCAGAAGTGCTCCAACTTAATGCACCAAAAGTGTTATAGTTATAATCCAAAAATGCGTTCATGTCAAGGCGCAATTTCTCTGAGCATTCGAGATCTATAAGGATGTATTAAATTATAAAAAAAATTCAAATAGGACATCCATTAAAGAACCAAAAGATTCTTTTACCAAGAGATTATCCATCAAGTGATTATCCATGCTCTGTCTGATCACTGAAAAAATTAATTATTAGACTATCCTATTCATATCAACATGGACTATTCATTATTTCATAATTTTGATAGATATATTAACTAGATAGTCTTATTCGTAACACACCTTTTAATGATTGTTGCATACATGTTGGTACTAATGTCAAGCATCTTATTGCCAATGTTCATACTCAAAATGGTATAGTTTAATATTTAATTAAATGGCTTTAGTTGATCGCTTAACCTTTGCTTATGAAAAATAAATTACCTGTTTCAGTATGGGGTCATGCTAGACCAACTGTATACATGGATACTCACCATTATAGCTTGTATTTGGTTAACAATCAAATGTTATTCATTTAGAGTGCTTGGTTATGTTGTATATATTTCTATTGCACTCCCTTAACACAACAAAATGGGTCATCAACATAAACTTGGAGTTTATGTTAGTCTATTATTAGATATCTTGAACCCTTAACATGCAATGGATTTAGAGCACGCTTTGTGAGTTGTCATTTTGATAAAACAGTCTTCCCATCATCAAGGGTAGAAAAGTCACAGACTGAAACTTGATATGAAATCACTTAAAATAATTCGATGTTATCTTATCTTGATCCTCGTACTAATCAATATGAACTAGAAGTTCAAAGGAATATTTATTTGCCAAGTAAGCAAATCAATTACTAGATGCCTGTACTGATACTAAAAATATGATAAAATCCTATATTCTAGTTGCTAATGCTCTAACAAGAATTGATGTTCCTGAAGGACAATCTGCTGGTATACCTGTAAATGTATCTAAGTCAAGCCAAAAGCGTAGTAGACTTGTCGGTGCAAAAGAAAAAGTTTCTTGAAAGAAGAAGACAATTTGTATTCCTGAAGAGATCATATCTAGCGCTCCTGAAGAGACTATATTTGTGCTCCTAAAGAGGTGCTCTAGAAGAGATTATACCTAACACTCTTGAAGAGGCTAAACCCACGAAAATTCATAGTGCTCCTTGTAGACATCCCATTTTTGACCACCCGCAAGACTTAGGCGCTTGGTTCGATACACTCGATGATGAAAGTTGAATTGTGAATTCACAGCGATTCGAATTCAGTCAGGCTCTCAAAATAACCTCAAATGTTCAATATTTGCTTTGTTTGAACCTGTTAGTTTCATTTTTGGACCTTTTTCCACTCTAAGTTAAGTTTAAATCAAAAACAGGGAAGGGCATCAAAGCCCGGTCGTGCATCAGTGATGGCCGGTCACGGGTATGAATGGCCGGCCGACCCTTGGTAGCGAAAAACACTATTCTAGGCGGGAGCCCGCCAGCTGTCCATTTTTGAAGATATTTATCACATTTTGAGCTCGAATTCTATAAAAACAAAGTTGTGTGATTGTTTTGAGAGTTGAACAAAATTTAGAGAGCCTATATACACATTGAGAGCTCCTCCTTCCTCCTTCTTTCATTGCAAGTAACCTTTGAGCTAACCTAGCTTCCTTGTATCATCTCTATACTCCATATACAACCATGTCTCACCACCTTAGAGTCTTGGTTAATCTTGGAGAAGCATAATTCAAGCTTGAGAGTGAGTTGAAACCAAGTTTGGATCATCAACAACAAGCTTACCCCTTGAAAGGTATAAGCTTGTTATCTTCTCTCTTGCTTTCATTTCTTACACTTACTTCATGATTCTTATTGTTTTGTATTGTTTCGAGTCTATTTGAAATGTTTAAGGTTGGATTTGAAGAGCTACCAAAAGGGTAGAGAGAGCTTGCTCTTTCTATACCTTTACCTATAGCTCAAACCCTTCCGTTACCACTCTTTTTCTTTGATATTTACACTGATTTTTAGACTTTTCAAAAGGCTAGAAATCATGTTTTGAGGTTTCAAAAGTGGAGGGATTAGCCACCCTTCCTTCCTCTTGCTTACTAGCATTCATTCCTCTGTTTATTGTTTACCTTTTTAAGCTCTTTTCATGCATGTCTAACCTCTGTTTTTTTAATGTATTAAGGACTATTTTAGGGCTGTCCAAGCCTTTTGAATTGGTTCATGTTTTGTTTAGTTCATTTGTGGTCTCACAAGTTAGCATATGTAATTTGTCACATGTTGTTCCAAGCTTTCCTTTGCTCATTTCCATGTTTATAAGGCTAATTTTAACAATCAATCAACCATCAATTTCTTTCATGCTTGAGAATGATTTCAACCCATTGAAGTTGTTCGAAGATTCATTGCCAACGGTATAGTCTTTCTCTCATACTTTTGAAGAACCTCTCGTTCGACATTATTTCTTGTTTAGGATACTTTAACATCACCATGGACAAATGGATTAAAGAATGGCAAGTCTTAATAAAATTTGCTTAAAACTTGGATCAATACACATAAAGAAAGTGGCTTAAATTGCTTCAACTTGGCCGGAATTTATGCCAAGTTACTTGTGTCAAGAGTCGTCACATGCTAATCCATGGAATTTTGATGATTCTTGAAGCGTTGCAACTTCCCTCTTTGAGATCGTACTATAACAAGAGGGAAATGTGGTCTTACTCTTTGCATTTTATTGACTTTTGTCCAAAATTGCATCTAAGAACATCAAGCAATCATGTTGCTCATTGATGGCTTTGGAATCAATTTCAACCTTCTCTCGAGGCTTTCCTATGACAGAAAAGAAAGAATGGACAAACAGAGCTTGAGAATGCTCTGTCTGCATTGGTTTCACCTCAGAACACAAAAACAGAGCTTTGCACCAAATTGATGCACGGTCGGTCCTCAGTGTGTGGCCAGCAGTGCAGTTTTACAGAAAATAGAGGCAGTGGCTGAAGATGAAACAGAGGCAGCTTGGGCAGACAGAGTAGCTTTCAAGCGCTGCTTATGTAACCTTCATTCATCTTCCATTACGCTCTTATCAAATGCGATTAATTGTTTCATTAGTATTATTATTATCATAGTTGTAAATTAATCTTGTTGTAATTAATTAGTTTGTAGCCAGTCAATTTGTAAAGTATTGTAATTAATTAGTTAGTTAATTAGTTATTCAAATTCATTTGTTAGCTAACTAGAATAGTTAATTGATTCAATTGTTGTAATAAAGTAGTTAATTAGCTTAGTTAAGTTCATTATTATTCATTCATTCGGTTTTGTAATAGTTAGCTTAATTTGGACTTTCAGACATTAATTCGCACCTTTTACGTGAGGGATCAAATATTGTAATAATGTGCATGTTTTCCAACCCCACGTCTTTCTCTTTTTTTATTTATCCACTTTTGATAGTTAGATTAGGGGCATCACGTTTCAATTAGCATATCGCATGTTTGCATCCATTCATTTGTCTTACATGCACCAAGACTCGATTCATCATTCAAACTTGCATCGTCGTTTTTTACCTTGTTGAATATGTGTTTAAACGCATGCTATGAAATTGTTTTAAATAACATGTTAAGTAGCCGAGCCTATTTTAGTTTCATTATTGCATGCATTGCATTAACCATCTTATATAGTTAGGTATCATGCATATTTTTCTAACTCTTTTGTTTTATCTTAACTTGGAGTACTAGGTGAGTTTTTAGTGCTTTAGCATACTTGCATGAGTGTAAGTGATTGCCATGTCCAGCATGCTTGCCATGAGGCTAAGTGCTTAATTGATAAACTGTTTGAGTGCCTGTAGATAAAAGGTTTGTTGCCTAAATTAGAATGATTCAATGAATGTACGCTTAAGCCCATTTTGTCAAGTGGCAAAATCACAACTTTCAGCTCGCTTTGTTAAGTGGCAAAATCAACCCCTTTTTTCGAAAAACAAACATGAAATTGAATTGTTCCAATTCGGAAAAATTAGTCTATACCTTGTATGCGCACATCACATAGTAATGCTAGCGTAATAAATCGGAACAAGAGCATATAATGTTGATAAAAATCATATCATGATTAGTAAAGGCCGATCTTTGATCAGGCGAGCAGGGGTGCTCAGTTCATGACCTTCCCCTCTCGTACCTAAGTTCCCGAACCGAGACAATCTTGGTGATGATGGACACGTGGCCTTTGGCACAAGTCATGAGTTTCCTAAATTTTTCCAAAATAAAATATTTAGGTGTCGACTTTGTATCTAGCAAAGTAGTCCAATTTTGGCATTTTTTTTATTCAAAATCGATTTTTCAAAAGATTTGTCAGATTTGGACTCTTTAGTGTTTATCAATTTCACATTGCACTTGTGAGATTAGATTCAGAACTGTGGAAGTCGGAACTGTAGGACTTATATTCAAACTTTCGAAAAGGGCACGAAAAAGTCGAGCTACACTCCTGGAGAGGCTAGACCCACAAAACAGACTATTATAATAAATCTAATCTAAATCTCCTATTTATAAACCTCCTGAAAGAGAACCTCCTGAAGAGTTATCTCCTGAAGTGGAATCTCCTGAAGAGTTATCCCCTGAAGTGGAACCTCCTGAAGAGTTATCCCTTTGTGACAACCCTCACCTCTGATTACTGCTAAACTGTGATTGAACATGATAAGTAATTGATCAGACTGAAATTCTGAACTGAACGCATGAGTATGTTGCTTGATTTCATTTTCTATCTGTTTGTCATAAATTGATCTGTTCATGTTTTTAGTTTCGAATTGCGAATTGAAGGCCTTATCGACGGCCGATTCAGAAATTATTTGGTGTTTTATGCTAGGTAGAATTTATGTGATTTTATGATAGCTTTAATTTAAATTTGATTTGGAATGATTAAATTAGAGTTATTTAAGTTAAAGTACATTAGTTGGACTTAATTACATTTTTGCCATTATAGTGGGCCACTTTGTTAAACATTGTTTAGAGCTTAGTTTCATATCATTTGCTCATCTTTGAAGACCAAACCATGGGTGAGAGGAGAGTGAGAGGAAAGAAGTTGAGTTCACTTAGATTGACTCAAAACTTAGAGAAATTGAAGGGAATTTGCATATTTGAGCTTCCACACCTTGAATTCAAGACCTAAGGTAAAGATTTCATCCTCTCATTTGTGAATTTGAGTTGCATCTTGCATGGTTCATGGTAATTTAGAGTTGAAAGTCGATAATTGGTTTAAAGAGTTGAATTTGAGAGTGAATTCTTACATGCATGAACATATTCTTGGATTTTGGAGTTTTTCTTCATGAATTTCCACATGCATGTCCACATTTTTGTTATAGTCCATGAATTCATCATGTTCTTGAGCTAAAACTTGCATTTGGTCATGTGTTAGTAGCTTTGAATTCAATTGAACACATGCATGTTAAATGTACATCTTGTTCTTGAAGTTTATTTGAAATTGATGTTCAATTGGTTTACCTTTGGGCTTGATTTTACAAAATTGATCTTTGAAACATGTTGTATTATGGGTTTTTAAGTGTTTTCCAGAAAATTAGCCCAAAAGGATTGAGTTTGAGGCTTAAATGCTTGAGTTTTGTGCTTGGGAATGAATCTAGAAATTCCATATTTTGGACCCACGCTCGAGCGTAGGACTTCACGCTCGAGCATACGCTCTGAGTCGTGCATTTCCGCTCAAGCGAGAGAGTTCACGCTCGAGCGAGGACCTGAGTCTTGCGCTCGAGCGAAGGTCGAGCGTCCGTCGAGCGTGAATTGTATGCATCCAGTACTTTTCATGAAGTTTACAGCCCGCTTGAGCGAAGGAAGTAACACTCGAGCAGAGCTCCTTTGTCTGCATGTCCGTTCGAGCGTAGAAAGCCACGCTCGAGCGGGACCCCTGTTTTCTGAAAATTTTGAAAAGTGTTTTAAAGTACATCTTTGCATCTTCATTTCATCCTAGGCATTCATAGGCCTAGTTTAAGGCATCTTAATGAGGCTATTGATGTAGAACCACACCAAGTCAAGATAGGGACTAAGTTATTAATTCCCAAGTGTGTAACTTAGTGTGTGTTTATTCTGTAACTGTGTAGGGTTGGCATCCGAGGACGCTCTTCAGCTGCTATTAGCCCAGTGCTCTGTGAGTAACAATGTTGTAAAGATATGTTCAATTATGAATATCTTCTGAATGATCAACTGTTCTATTTATTGAAACGTTATTGTTTAATGAATGAATGTTTGTCCTATTTGTAAACTGTATTCGTGGCATCCATAGCAATTTCATCATTCTTCGCATCTTCGCCATCGTCACAGAGATCTCTGTCGGTTCCCATGTTTGGATCCATTACTGTTTACTGTTATGATAGCTATCAACTGACTGTTCGGTCTGTTAAGACCTACTGTATTGTTTTGCTATTGGATGTACCACATATAACTGCTATGGTTTCTAAATGACTAATATGACTATTTAATGACTGAAAGGACATTCATTCTTAACCTCTTTACACAGTTGTTATTCACTGGGCTTTAGCTCACTATTTATATTTATATGTAGGTGTCCAGGCACCAGACCGGAGCTAGGAGCGTCAGGTTAACTCCCTTTTTGTCAAGTCAACCATTGTGCCTCACCTCGAGGTTCCAAGTCTGGCCGAGCTAAGGCTGTTTTAGGGTGTCTCAGTTTCACCCTTCCCTCTCTGTTTTGTAATACTGTTTAAGACTTGTACTGTACTATGCTAATTAGGGATTGGGTCCTTAACCTGAATGTTGTACATATGGTGTATATATGTTTTGCTTATGAATGTGAATATGTTATAGAAAATCCTTTTTGCATACAGACTGTCACAGCTCATTGAACATCTTTTATTACTGTTTTGGCTTCCGCTAGCCCCTGTACTCTATGTTACTGTCTTTACTATTAAGCAGGCCTTCGGTAATCACGGATTACTGGCCGGTTACAGTACTAAACCCATAAGGGCGGGTTTGGATCGTGACAGAGTGGTATTAGAGTCATATCAAACCATGAGTTATACCGCACACACGTGTCCAAATGAGCTATAGGATGTCCTAGAAAAGCGATTAGGGCATTGCATGAGCATTGAAAAAGTGTGTGTGGCCATGACATGAATATATGTGCTAATGTGCTAATATGCTAATGTGTTTAAGTGAGCAATTCCTATGTTCATTATTACTGTATTGCATATATTGAAATGGAAATGCAAGGAATACCGATAAAACAGAATCATCTGATGCCAGAATGGCAAGATTAGAAAGAACAGTTGAACTGTTGACTGAGGCCTTAAGGCTACAACAAAACCAATAGCCCCCACCTACTCCAGTTCAACCCGAGCAGAATGTTAATGAGGATATAATTGCTCTAACACAGAAGTTCAACAAAATGAAACCATCATCCTTTCAAGGAGGCCTGGAACCATTAAAAGCCGAAGCATGGGTGCTAGAAACGCAGAAGTTGTTTGAAGTGTTTCCGTGTTCTAAGGCACACAAGGTATTGCTGGCTACCTTTACTTTACAAGAAGAGGCCAGACGATAGTGGATGCTTGTCCGTGACACCGACAACGTTATGACTTGGGCTCAGTTTAAGGGAGCCTTCTTTGAGAAATATTTTCCTCAGTGTGTTAGGGATCGTAAAGTAACTGAATTTGAACAGTTAAAGCAGGGTACCATGTCAATAGCAGAGTATGAATCAAAGTTTACCGAACTTGCCAGATATGCACCACACATGGTGGACATTGACTACAAAAAGGCCAGGAAGTTTGAAAGCGGCCATAATGTAGAGATACTTGACAGAATCAATGTGCTAAAACTACTGAAATATGTGGATGTTCTTGACCGAGCAATAATGGCCAAGTCAAATATCGAAGCATTAAAGTAGACTGAAACACCAGCGACTGAATGGCGCGGTAAGAGACGGGGTTTTAAGTTTAAGAAATGTCGAAATAACTCATCGAATAAGAAGCAAAATACAGGGTCAACGACCAGTTCTAGCCAGGGGAGTGGTTCCATACCACCCTGCTCCGAATGTGGGAAAAGACATAAAGGGGTCTGTTATAAAATTTCTGGTGCTTGTTATAGGTGTGGCAAAGTGGGCCACATGGTTAAAGATTGCCCTTCCACTGCTCAAGGCAATAGTAAAGTTGCAGCTAGCGCAGTAGCATCAACTGCTCCACCGAAACCCAACCCTAACGCTACCGGAAAAGAGCCTGTGAAGCAAGGCCGAATGTTCGCACTTGTATCGGGAGATGTGCAGAATACCGAGACCGTTGTGTCAGGTATACTCTCAATTTGTGCTCAAAATGCTTATGTTCTGATTGATTCGGGGTCTACACATTCTTATGTCTCGCATGCTTTTTCACAGAAATTAAATAGACCGTTGGAACCCATGAATTATTTGTTAGCTGTATCCTCACCTGTTGGGGGATCCATGACTGTTACTGCTACTGTCACAGAGATCTCTGTCGGTTCCCATGTTTGGAACCATTACTGTTTACTGTTATGATGGCCATCAACTGACTATTCGGTCTGTTAAGACCTACTGTACTATTTTGCTATTGGATGTACCACATGTAACTGCTATGGTTTCTAAATGACTAATATGACTGTTTAATGACTGAAAGGACATTCATTCTTAACTTCTTTACACAATTGTTATTCACTGGGCTTTAGCTCACTGTTTATATTTATATGTACATGTCCAGGCACCGGACCGAAGCTAGATGCGTCGGGTTAACTCCCTTTTTGTCAAGCCAACCATTGTGCCTCACCTTAAAGTTTCAAGTCTGGCCGGAGCTAAGGCTGTTTTAGGGTGTCTCAGTTTCACTATTCCGTCTCTGTTTTGTAATGCTGTTTAAGACTTGTACTGTACTGTGCTAATTAGGGATTAGGTCCCTAACCTAAATGTTGTACATATGGTATATATATGTTTTGCTTATGAATGTGAATATGTTACAGAAAAGCCTTTTTGCATACAGGCTGTCACAGCTCATTGGACATCTTTTATTATTGTTTTGGCTTCCGCCAGCCCCTGTACTTTGTGTTACTGTCTGTACTGTTAAGCAAGCCTTCGGTAATCACGGATTACTGGCCGGTTACGGTACTAAACCCATAGGGGCAGGTTTGGGTCGTGACACCCTTGAAGTGGAAAATATACCTAAAAATAATGAGATCTCAATAAATTATATAAGTACAAGAGATATTTGTGACATAAATTAAATTGTTGCCGACAACATATTTTCGTTTAACGTTGCTTGATATTACCAAAACTAATGGTGAAAGCATTACCATAAGTGATGATAACAATAAATCACAAACCATCAAAGAATGAGGATGTAGAAATAATTGGCCAATGTGGAAAAAAAAAATAAAAAATAAATAAATAAATAAAACAATACAAGTAGAATTAAACTTGCTTATAAAAACATGAAGTATTTAGACTTGTAGTCTAACCCCCTGAAGGGACATAGCTTGTCAAATATAAGTGGATATTGTTAGATATAAATGGGTATTTGTACTACAGTGCAATGAGAAAAATGAAATTGTTAGATATTTTTTGATCGGCAAATGAAATTGTTAGATATAATACACAACTTATTGTGCAAGGTTTCTTACAGAAACTTAGTATTGACTATGAGAAAACTTATTCACCTGTAATGAACGCAATTGCATTTAGATTCCTCATCAGCTTGGAAATCATAAAAAATTTAGATATGCTTTTAATGGATGTGGTTACAACAATTTGATGGATCACTAGATAATGATATATATATATATATATAAGTCTTTGAATGATTTAAAGTGCCAGAAGCATTTAATTCAAAACCTAAAAGTGAGGAATCCACATTTATAATTGTTGTAGTATATGTTGAAGATTAAAAACTTGTGGAACTCTAGAAGAGCTCACATAAACTGTAGAATATTTACTTAGCAAAACGAAATTTTGTATCGGCCTGCAAATCAAACATTTGCCAAATAAAATTCTTGTTCATCAATTAAAAGGTTCTGAAACACCTTTATATGAAACAAGCTCATACATTAAATACTCCAATGGTTTTCTCGCTCTCCAGAAGATGGTGTAGAAATTCTTGGTCCTAAAGTACTATATCTCAATGCAATCAGTGTTATTATGTATCTTATAAATTGTACCAGGCCCAATATTGCATTTGCAGTCAATTTATTAGCAAGATATAATTCTACATCAACTCGAAGACATTGGAATATAGTGAAACAAATATTACGTTATTTTCATTGAACAACTAATATGGATTTATTTTATTTAAATGAATCAAAGCCACAACTAATTAGATATGCAGATACTCGATATCTCTCTGATCCACAAAAAATCATATCACAAACAGGATATATTTTTGCCTATGGAAATACTGTTATGTCTTGGCGATTAGTAAAACAAATATTGACTGCTACTTCTTCAAATCAATCAAAGATACTTGTAGTTCATCAAGCAAGTCAAGAATGTATTTGACTTAGATCCATGATCCATCATATTCAAGAAAGATGCGGATCGCCTTCAACAAAAGATAGTCCAACCATATTATATGAAGATAATGTTGCATGTATCACACAGATCAAAGGAGGCTATATCAAAGATACGCTCAAGTGATAATCTGGTAGATCTATTTACTAAAGCACTACCTACTACAACATTCAAAAAGTTGGTGCATAATATTAGAATGCATCGACATAAAGATTTATTATGCAGCTTTGAGAAGGAGTCATCCATTTAAGTAGATTTGTAGATTGTACTCATTTTCCTTCGTTTAAGGTTTTTTCTCACTGGATTTTCCTTAGTAAGGTTTTAATGAGACAATCTAAACAAATCACATACCATAATATTGTACTATTTTTCCTTCATCAAAGGTTTTTTCCCACTGGGTTTTCCTTGATAAGGTTTTAATGAGGCATATTCTTAGTATATGGTTATCCAATAGGAAGTGTTGTGAAATATTTGGATAACCATCAGAAGAGATGCAATTGGAATTCTAAAGAGTTTTTGAGCCAAAGTGTAAATAGGGAATAGCTTTACCATGTGGGTAGTATGGCATACCATGTGGTAAATCACATAATGTGGTGAATAGTGAGGGTTTCATCACCTATAAATAGGTAAGTTTGCATGGTAATGAAGATATAGAAAAACTGTTTATTAAATGTGTGGCCTTTTACTTTATTTTCTTTAGTCTTATAACATATATCATGAAAATGCTTATAATATTGGATAAATTATATTGGTAGTCCCTATACATTCTACACCTTGGGTATGTTTGATTGGGGGGATAAGGGGGGGGGACTATTCACTGTTTGGACTCCATGTCCGGCCTCCCTCCTTATCCGTCGTTTGATTTTTTTTTAGTCCGGCGGACTCCATGTCCGGCCGGACTCCATGTCCCCCATATGGGGGACTATCCTGTCCTGGGGGGGTGTGGGATTGTTTTGGGGGGACTAATCACTATTGGGATTAGATGTGAAAATGACAATTTTGACCCTCTACTATTTAATTATGTATTATATTTAATAAAATTCAATAAAATTTAAATGTCTCAATTTAAAAATAAAATAATTTTATTTAACTTTTTATTAATGTTTTATTTATTTAATTTTTTTAAATAATTTTTTATAGATATTTTGTTGATGTTTTATTTTAAAATTTTGTTTATAATTTATTTAATTTCATTATTTAAATTGTAATAGGTGTTTTATTTAAAATTTATTTAAAATTTTAATTAAAAAATAATATAAATTTTTATACAAAGTTATCTTGTATTTTATTAAATCAAATTTAGTGGTTATTTATTTATTTAATTGTGTAAAAAAATAAATTTATGTAAAAAAAATAAATTTAATTTATATTATTAAATTAATGATATATTTTGTATGTAAAAAAAAAAAAGACAGCAAAGTTTTGTATGTAAAAAAAAAAATGATTTGTTACAGAATAATGATTTAAAACAAATTTTATTGATATTTTATTTATTTATTTATTTATTTTAAAAAAACAAAATTATTTAATTAAAAATAATTAAAATATTAAAGATATGTTTAATATTGCTATTCCTTAGTAAGCAATTGAAAAAGGGCAAAATAGTCTTTTGTTCATTTATCCTATCCAGTCCGTCCAACCAAACGTTGGATTCACTAAAAATAGTCCGGGGGATTCACAGTCCGGACATCTAATCCCATGAAAAAACAAACACAGGATACATATCTAATCCAACCAAATAGTCCGGGGGATTCTAATCCCAGGACTCAAGTCCGATGGATTCTAATCCCCTCTTTTCCAGTCCGTCCAATCAAACACACCCCTTGTGTCGTTTTAGTTCCTATATTTTCAATTGGCTCAATTTTGACTTAATTTTAGATTTTGTGTCAATTTTGTCGAATTGATAATACCATTAAGGTTTTTGACCATAAATAAAAAAAAATAAAAAATAAAAAAATAAAAAAAAAAGAAGAAGAAGAAGAAAAAAAAAGAAAAAAAATTACTTAATTATAGTTGAGGTCAAGTTATTGAAATGATTAAATTTATAATTATACTTCTAAAAATATGACACATGTTGTTCATGTGCGCATTTACCATAAAAAATATTAATAATTAGAATAAATTAGACCAATTTGAGACCAAGTTAAAAATAGTAATGTTGCGGTACCAAAAATATTATCCATAAGTTTACCCAGAAATATCAATCTACGATTCATATTTATTTCACTCTTGGTTCCACACTTCATCAATTCAATCTATAGCACACAAACATACTACCCATAAAATTTTGGGTAGTTTAGTCAGGCACCATAGCATTTTTTAGTAAAAAATTCATGGTCAAAATTAATTCAATTTAAATTAAAGAGATCAAAATGAAATAAGAGTCAAATTACAAGATTAATAGTGCAATTTTTCTTATATTACTTAATTAGAATGATATATATATATATATATATGGATATACATGTAAGATGAGACAATTATTTTATTTTTTTATATAATTAAAAAGAACAAAAGAACAAAAAAAAAAAAAGTGTTAATAAAGTGCAAAGGACAACAACTAGGTAGATGAAACTAGAAATTTCATTCCTTATTCAAAGTACATTATACAAATATCCAACACCCACAATTATGTATTTATTTTAGTTTACACTCAAACATAATGCAGAAATGTCATAATATTAATTTTACACAATTTTTTTTTTTTTTTTTTTTTTTTTTTTTTTGGGTCTTTGGCTGCTCTCAACACACATACAACTCAGAATCATATCATATAGTTTGTAAAATTGATAGATATTTAAGGGCACTTGCGTCTGCCGCCATGGGTCGTCATGGTGTAATAACAGGGACACACCTCTTGGTTACCGGAAGTACCCGGTGGTACACAGTTGCAACGGGCACAGCAGGTCCCGCATGCCCTCTTGCACATTTTCTGCCTCGATGCTAACCGACACCTGGCAACGCATGCAGCTCCACAATCTAGAATAAATAAATAAATAAAATTATTAACAGTAGTACTTTTATTATTATTATTATTATTATCACTATTAGACCTATTTGAATAATGGGTTCTTGATAATTATAATTGAGTTTGTCATTTTTTAGATTAGGGAGTTTAGTTCTCAAGCTTTCAAATTGTGCGATATCGATAATGTAAAATCATATTTCTTAGGAAAGACAAGATTAGAAAAGATAGATGATCTCAATAAATACATATAATTTTTTTTTTAATTTTCTTAATACAATGATATTATTGATTGGAATCATATATCATCGAATTAATTGGTTAAAGTAGAATAAAAAATGAGAAATAAAAAAAAAAAAATTTAAAATACATACTATTAAAGGGTGAAGGGAAGATAATCCGAAAGAGGGTCACGGGCTTTAATAGTTCTCATATGGCTGTTCTAAAATATATATATATATATAGTCCTCATGTAGAGGAACAACAGTCTAAGCCAAACTGCAAGTCTAACCAAACAAACATTGAAATTAGGAGAATTGAAGGTTTAAATTTTGAACTGCAAGCAACACATCTCCTAATCAAATTTGGCTATGTTTGTCTAGATAATTAAACATGCTCCGAAAGCTTTGATTTTGTCATTCATAAAAGCTCATTGGATTGAGTAAAAAATCTGACCAAATACTAAGGTATTATTTGACATAAATTAAAAAATAATAATGTTAGGTAGCTCAAAATTTTATGGTTCAAATGGCTTAAATCACTCAAAACGACGTCGTTTTAAGTGTAAATGAGTGTAAAATGACGTCTTTTTGACAGATTTGAGCCATTTGAGTCACAAAATTTTAAGCTACCAAACATTTTCCATTAAAAAAATACACTTATTTAGAAAAGTGTACTTATGCGAGTCTTCTTTTCATAAAAAATCAAAAAATATACTTATTTAGATCATCCTAAACACCTCTTAAATGGTAATGCTATGGTACAAACCCCTCAAAAAGTGTGTATCATATGTACCTTTGTTATGAATTTTTGTGATATATATTATGTATTATAATGATAAATGTTACATAATTTTTTTTGATAGAGTTATAATAATTTGTGCTTCAGAAATAAAATGAATGCATTTTGTGATAATATTACACATATGATAAGACACAAAAATAAGTAATATTTACTACCACCAAATATGATAGACACCCTTTCAAGAGATGTGCACTATAGAATTTCCTGTCTAAACAAAAAGTTTGAATTTTAAATTTTAATTTTAAAGTCTCAACTCAATTGACACAATCTAAAAGTTCAAACTGGACTCTTCAGTCCTAAGAGAAATCAATCTGATTATGATTATAATTCCATGAGACTTGGAAATGTAAAGAAAACGCAAATATACCCATTTTCTGGACATAAGGACTCTGAGAAAGATTGGTGTTCTTCTGTAATTCCACAAAACAAGTATATAGGTTAGTAAAAATTAATCAAATACTTCAAAAATTAAAAAGGAAGCAAAGCAAAAGAACTTATTTACATATACATAATATGTTCTACTGACTTATTAAGGTGATGATGAGATCCTACCGTTTCATCAGCAGCATCAACGAGATGGAGAAGAAGAAGAGAAACAACAAGTGAAGCTATTAGAACCTTAGAGATGGCCATGGCTGCTAATAAAGAGTATTTGTATTGAACCAAAACTCTTTCTTGTAGGAGTTGATATGCATGAATAATGAAGAAAGTGTCGTATTTATAGAGAAAAAGAGAGGGAGTAAAGAACAAGTTAGGTGTCATCCTAGGATGATAATGAGGACATAGGATGGGGGTTGTGGTAATTGGCTTAGTCTGTGGCTAAGGCTTAGAGTTTGGGATACTGTGTACTCCTTTTAATATCTCATTTTTTATGTTCAAAACTTTTTAAATGTAATTCATATAGGGTTTTATTTTGAATTTCATTAGATTATGTTAGTAGATATTAAAATTGGTTTTTCAAATTAATTGGTCCCCATTATGGAATTATAAAAAATAAATAAATAAATAAAAAGGGGGAAGTGGTGGAATATTTGGTGGAGGGAGAAGAAAGATTAGAACCATCTGGAGTGGGAGTGGAGGTAAGCAACCATCTAATAATTTTAACTTTTGCCAGTTGTTATAAAGTGGTAAAGATTGCTTCCATCTGTCAATTTCTTCACAGGCACAAAGGTTTTATTAACCAGTCAAAAGAGGCCCAAACTTGCATGCGACTTTTGAGTTTGATTTTGCTGTCATGCATTTTCTGTAATAAATTGTTTTGGTGCTTTTTATTACAAGAATATATTTATATTAATAGATTGTATAATTCAACAATTAAAATTAGATAATATTAAAAATACACACCTCATATAAACTATTATATTTCGTCATCATGTTTTATTATTATGGGCAAATTACAAACACCCCCTCGAGGTTTGGTGAAAAAAGATTTTTTCCTGGGTGAGAAATTAGATCCACATCCCTAGGTTTTTTTTTATACATAATGCCCCCCCTTTTTTTTTTTTTTTTTTTTCCTAATTTTTTTAATTTTTTATTTTTATTTATGAAAATTGGGAATTTGTAAATTCTCAAACCTCGGGGGAATATTTTTTTTAAACTACGTTTTGTGTCAACAAGTATTGTGATATCTCATGTGTCAACAATAATGTATTGACACATGAGATATTAAA
Source organism: Camellia lanceoleosa (assembly GCA_025200525.1). NCBI lineage: Eukaryota > Viridiplantae > Streptophyta > Magnoliopsida > Ericales > Theaceae > Camellia > Camellia lanceoleosa. The sequence continues at coordinate 18,603,602 of CM045766.1, read as the reverse complement.
CAAAATATATATTTTTTTTTCTTCTAAAATTATGATCATCAAGATATTAATATTATCGAAAAAAAATTATACAAAAAAAAAATATCTAGAATAATGTAATTTTATATATGAAAAATATTTTCTATATCATTATTCTTTTCTTATCATTATAATTTGTTAACCACGCATCTATAACTATTGAATAGAACTCATGTTAATGATTATAAATGTTGTACATTATTTGATAAATAAAATATAACAAAATAATAATAAATGTAAAATTTTCGATCCCTTTATCTCAAGCTATCTCTTCCACTATGCAAACTTTTTGTTTTTTATTCTCTATCCTCTCTCAATCATATGATGTTATAAAAATTAAGATATAAAAATCTTTAAAATAAGGAAATTAGGGGGGGGAAATAGAGATCCTTTATTGGCCATCTATTTTTCGGGTCTGTTTTGGCGTATTTTATTGTAAATTCAAAGGTAATAATCAAATAAAATAGAAGTCAAAAACACTCATTCTTTAACTTTCAAGTAATCAATTTTTTTAAACTTATTTTTATTTAATAAGATGTAAGTAACAAATATACCAAATAATTTTGACACAAATTTTTAAAATAAAAATAAATAAATTATAAACGGTTCAAGAGAATTATGACTAGGATAGTTTAAAATGTTTGGATGAGGACGAACTGGGGGGGTCGAGTAGGCCGTGTGAAATGAAGCTGTACACCTATTTAAAAATAACAAATCGTCTTGTTAAAAGTTGTTTTTGGGTACAAAATAAACATAAAAAAATAAAGAATCAAAATATTTTATATTAAACTTAGAAGAATAACTTTTGTACTGTTTTTAAAACATATTAGGCTAAAATTTTAATATTAAACAATATTCATAATTAATATTTGTAAAGAGAAAGAAGTCGGGCTGCCTTGAGCCTCCACTTCTGTCTAAAAAATAGAATTCTGAAATAATGTAGGTCTTATATTATGTTTTATTCATTCAAATAAAGTAGAATAAAAAATTATTTCAAAAAATATATTGTAAACGAAATCATTATTTATCATTGTAAGAGAATAATTATTTTATAAAGAGGCGAATAAATGAATATTTCATTTTATTCAATTTCATTATAGTGAATCAAATGATTAGTTGTTTAAATTTGAAATTTTAATTAAAAAAACTTTAAAAACAATAGACGTGGTGAATAATGGATGGTGGTTTGCTAAATATATGAATTGTTTATAAAATATTGTTAACTATACCAGTTATGATTGCCTTTTCAGAAATATTTTTTTTAATTCGATACAAATTTTTTTGAATAAATTAATAATGTTATATATTGTCCATTGAAAATGTCCATATTATCTCAACAATTATGATTTATGTTTACATTAATGACATTAATTTATGTCAATTATAAATATAAAAAAAAATTATATGGAAATTGCTCAGGAAATATAAACATTCACTAATACATTTAAAAGTGATTTGTCACTTAATATTTCAAGTGTTTTTTGTGCATAGCACAGGTAAAAAAATCTAATTACTCTGTTTGGTTTTGAGTATTAAATATATTTGTTTCTTTTTATAGTGAAGGCTTGTAATATTCTAATCAATTTTTTATTTGCTTTTAGATCCACTTAATTTAGATATATTTAAAAAATATATAATTTATAATAAAAAAATCTTTACAAAAATCACTAAATATAAAACAAAATACAAAAATTCAGTATATTTTCACATGTTTGTATTTATTGATTTTTTTGTAAAATTTCTCCACAAATATTTTACTTTTTAAGTGTATCTAAATTAAATAGATCTATAAAGTATTTTTTTATTTAAAAAAAAAAGACTAAAATATTTAAAAATTTTAGCAAAAACAAAAGAATATGGAATAAAAATTCAAAAAATAATTTTGAAAACTCAACATCAAACAAAATAAATAATTTTAATATTTTTATTCAAGCAAGTTATATATAAATATAGGAGAATTCTATTATATACACTTCATACTATATGCACCATTAATTACGTTATTTTCTTCTTTAGTTATGGCCAATCTTGTTCTTTAATTGTGACATCATTTTGAGATATGTGATTATGACATTTTTGTAGTTGGTCATGACTTCTTTTTTTTTCAGTTATAACTCGAAAATTATAAAATTATGCCGTTTTCTTTTATAGTTATAAGGTGCATAATGTTTTTCATAAATATAAGTATATATATATAGAGAGAGAGAGAGAGAGTCATGCTACCATATGCAAATATCATAACTAAATCTATTTTAGTTATAATTAAAAATAATAATGAGCTATATAACCAAAGACGTTTTTTATTATAATTAAAATAATAATCACATTGATTATAACTAATATCACAATTTATCATAATTAAGTTATAATTATCAACATAATCAAATTACAAATATCATAACTGAGACATATGATAAACACCTCAAAATAAGATGTTTATTATAAAACTTTCTATATAATAGACTTTATTTTATGCGTTCGCCTTAGACTAAAAAAAGGGAGAATAACAAAATAATAATAATAATAATAATAATAGAGTATAAAAAAAATTGTAAAGTAATAAATGTACAAATAATTCATGCATTGAATTGTGTAAATAAAATTTTTATCTTCATTAATTTGTAATTATATTTCTTACACATCGCTTTTTTAAAAAATTTTAAAAAATAAATAAATAAATAAAAAATAAAAATAAGTGTCGGCATAAAGAGACCGCAGTTTGAAGCTATCTTTAGTAGGAATTATATAAGCAACTTATAATATATTTTAATTTAGAAGTTTGTATTAAATTAGCTGATAAAATTTTTACTTACAGTTTATTAAGTAAGAATAATTTAAATATATTTTAAAAAATTAATTTTTAAGAAATTAGAAAGAGATGCTTTATTTTTTATTTTTGAGTAAATTATAAATATATCCTCAGAGATTTGCTTAAAATACAAATTACTCTTGTAGTTTGAAAAATTACATTCTACTTCCTGAGTTTTCTAATTTCATAACAAATCGCTCATTTTATTAATAAATTATCAAGTCAATTAACAGTTTTTAATGATGTTAAAAATATGTTTCAGTTAATAATTTAATTAATTTTATTATTATATAGAAGAGTAATTATGAATTTTATTTTTTTAATTAATTCTATTAAATAAAAAATTTTAATAAATAAATATTTATAATTTTTTAAACCATAAAAAATAATTTTTATTTTAAATAAATTTTAAAAAATGTATTTATAATATACTTCTTATTTTTTTATTATCTACTTTTAATTTAAAATACTCTTCACCCAACATCTTAAGAAGAGTAAACAGAGAGAGAGTATGTGCGCGCGCGAAATGCCACTGTGCCAGCTACTCTGGGGTCCACGGTTGTTTTGTCCCTCAAGCCAAAATTGAAGATTAGATCAAAACCCAGAAGCTGTTTTTATCTGCACACCCTATCTTATAAGGCAATTGAACCATTCTCTACAGTGCTTTCACTGTTCATAAAATAGGCTCTCTTTTTGGATATTTTGCCCCCGGGCAATGCTGGGCAACCCCAGCACCTCCAGTGACAATTAGCGCACTGTCAATGGCTCAAAATCAAAAAAATAAAAAATAAAAATAATTTTTAGGTCAATTAGAGTAGAGATGACCCCTAGCATCCCCAGTAAGAGTGTAGGGTCCAACTCATTTTCCTTTTGCCCCCTTTCTTTGTGTTAATGGCCCAAATTACCTTTTTGCCCTATACAATCAAACCAAGCAGCCTTATTTACCATCGACATTCAAGTTCAAACTCAACCCCTAAGGACATCCACAATGAAATAGTTAAAAAAGTATGTGTTGAAGTGTGTTATATGACAAAAAGTAATAAAAGTGGGATCCAAAAATATGTGTTAAGATGTGTTAAGAATTTGTTAATTTTAGAGAGTGAGTGGTGGTGCAATGGATGTGTTAAGGGGTGTGTTAATGTTTTATATATATATATATATATATATGTGTGTGTGTGTGTGTGTGTACATAATAAATAAAATAAATAAATAATTTAGTTTAATTAAAAATTTCAAGTCCAAAAAAAAAAATCCCAACAAGTTAAAAAAAATAAAATAAAATTCCGTTAACCGGTCAACCGGCCGGTCAACCCGTAAGAACACAAACACACTCCCCTCCGCTAGCTAAAACCATCGCTGCAGATAACAAACATTTTAATACACACCACCACCACACCTACTAACAGCTCCATTGTGAGACCAAAAATAGAAAATGACTTGCTAAAAATTAGCAATTGACACTAACACAGTGTTTAGTTACTCCATTGCTGATGCTCTAAGCTATAAGGTGGGTCTTATTGGCCTATGTACAGTACACGCCATTCTTGCACTTGTCATATCACCATTAACTTATGATCATTTGCATTTATATTAGAATAGTGAAGGGATAAAGTATAAATAGAACGCATTGAAAGGATTGTTTAGGATGTCTTAAATAAGTGAATTTTTTAATTTTTTAAATTAAAAAATAGAGAAAAAAATATAATTGTTTGAGATAATTTTTTTAACTTTTTACAAGAAAATATATATTAAAATATTGTATAAAATAACAAATTACCATTTTACCCCTACTATAATGAATTGCCAACTAACTTGGATTGTCCAGGAAGCCAAACAGTGGACAGGAAACAAGTATAGGAGCAGATTGCCTACAATCCAAGACTGGACTGGACGGTACTGTTCGACCTGTGAGAGCCCACCACGACTCCCGTTTTGATAATCAGAATCGATCAATGTGTAGAATTCGTCAAGTATTATACGCCTGTAAAAAATCATGTTTATCGGATATCGTTAGCTGTCTGATCAAAATAGTTTTGTATGAAATAATATGACGATGAAAAATAAATGGCTAAAAAAAATCTAATTTGATCACATAGCTATCCATATCTGATCAACGTATTTTTTACAAGCATATAGTACTCGACGAGTTCTATATATTGAATGGTTTGGATTATCGAAATGAAACCCGTGGTGGGCCCCCACGGGCCCAACAGTACCCTCCAACTTAATGAATATATATATCTAATTTATAATTTGTTCCATCACAGTGCACCTGTGTAATTTTCCCCCTCACTTCAGTATCATCACCTGTGTAAAGTTGGATTGTACCTTTTTTTTGTGTAAATTAATTTTTTTATATTTTTAATTTGTGAATAGTGATAACTTTTTTGCTTTTTTAGTAACTTTTTGACTTTTTATCTTTTTTATAACATGCCAAACCAACCCTAAGTCTTGGTCGGTCTAAATCACTAAGCTCAAATTTGAATGGCCATCTGACATGGGCCAAATACCCATGTAGGCTAAACTATTGAGCCCATCTCCACATAGATCATCTTTCCAAGTCCTCAAATACTTGGCACAAGCATATTGGGATTAGGTCAACCTAGGTACGGTATTGAGCTGGACTGAACTCATCAGTAGAACCAAAGTGGGTCGAACCTACTCAAGGTCATCCAAATGGGCCAGCTCATTTCTACAAGCAAACTCAGAAAAGGCCAAGCCAATGTATGAATGGAACCGAGCTAAGGAACTCCTGAGCAAGCATGGATGTTATAAATGCATACATGTGCAAAATGTCACTTCAGCTAGTCCTCCCTTCCTAGAATTATGGAATCAGTTGACAGAGGGAATATGATCTGTTATATGCATAGTTATAATAAGCATATGACTCTATAGATAACCATATTGCGGTCATCCATCTTAAGCAATGCTAAAAAAGGCCTTGAGGCACCCAAAGCTATGAACCTCATCTTGGAGAATAAGCTAAGTCTTGTATATAAGAAAACACTCTCTTTACATTAAAGGTAACTAATCTGATTGAATCTTATCTAATCACATATAGAACATACTTTCTTTTCCTCTCTCTACACCTAGAAAGAGAGAGCTTAATCTTCTTCGATCCCTCATTCCCACATTGGAGGGGTTTTCTGGCCAATGCCAGCCAGACAGCTCTAACAGTGTCTTTGTTTTGCAAGCCTCGATCCACTTCATCTAGTACGGGATTGTGTGGTGAGCATGGACTAAATTCATTTCTGAGCTCTGTAGCTGATTTTGGCAATGGGAACTGAGGAAACTCCTCTTTCTGGATTAACTCCACTGACGGAGAAGACAAATGACAAAAGACTAGAGGTACCAACGGTTATGAAAGAGCATACTAGAGACAATGATAGGACTCTAGATTCTGTTGAGCACCGTCAAGTTTTTGCTACAAGTTCTTCTCATCATTTCATGATAGAGAAGGACTATAACGATTATGTTATTTCCATGGGGCTAAAGATCCAAGAACTTAAGGCACAACTTAAGAAGATGATGAGCGATCCGATGGAGAAGAGAACCGATGCAAAACCCTCTCATCTGTACTAAAAGAGTCCATCTCTGGAACCACTGGGAAAGAAAGATGATAGAAATGGTTTTGGGCAACGCAATCAGCCAATTTCGGTACAAAGTGAAGCAACGAGCAGCCACATCCTTGGTTCATGCCGAAAGAAGGCAAACGGAAGAAAATGGTCAGCCACCAAACAAAGTATCCTCTCTGCCCCCAGGATCTCTGTGCTTAGTTGATCGAAAACAGAGAGAATGAGCAATGGAAGGATCGAGAGGTACAACATCTCGATCATACTGTTTATTAGAGGGAGCACTGAGCACTAAATTGGGTCATCTTTTCTTTCTTTTTTCTCCAAATGTTGAAGCTTTTGAGCCCCCAAAGAAGTTATCTCCCTTAAAGTTCATTTCATATGATGGGACGTTGGATCCACTCACGTACATCAATCATTACCAACAAATGATGTTTATGTGGAACCGAAACGACGCACTCATATGCAAGGTTTTTCTGTCCAACCTAGGAGAATTCAGACTCTAATGACATGATCGCCTCCTTGCTAGATCAGCCTATGTTTGGAAACAACTCTCGGAGGAATTTCTGACCAAATTTGTTTCCAATAAAAATTTTTCGAAGGAGCTAGACACCATGTTTAGCCTATGAAAGGAAAAAATGAAAACACTACGTAATTACACGAGGAGGTACTGGGAGGAGTCTAGCGAGCTGGAAGAGAATGTCTGCATCGAGCAACTTGTCATGATATCCTTTCATGGCTTGTGTATACACAACAAGTTGAGGCAATCGCTGACTAAGTGCCTAGCTACCACTATGAAAGATCTTCGGGCTAGAATTGAGCAGTACACTTGTCTTGAGAACGAGCAGATTTTAGTCGAAATAGCAATGACCAAGCAACCAAACCAGAGGGACCAACAAAGAAATGCACGAAAAGAACCCTATAAAGTTGCAGTGAATTAGATAGATTAATTCAAATCCCACGAAGTAATCAGTACAATGTTTAAGGAACCGATCTACTGCCTCCTAGAGAAAATCAAGAGGGAACCATACTTTGCTTGGCCACCGAAGATTATGGGAGATCTAGCTAGTTGCAATTAGAAGCTAATGTGCACTTATCATCAAGATAGGTGGCACATGACTCAAAATCGTAGAGCATTAAACCAACATTTGGTGGGTCTAGTTACTGCTAGGCACCTACAAGAGTACATTAATCCAAATAAGACTGTGGCCAAGCCTGGGAACCCACTGATATAGCAAAAATGTCGAACGCCCTCCTTGCCTAGTCATTAATGTGATCCACGGCATAACTGATCCCGAGCAGGAAGAAGTGCTTCGAGAGGAAATTGTGAACGCTTCCCATCTTCAACAAGTAATGTCAGTCGATCTAGCACTTAAGAAGGTTAGAGCATAGCCTAAATTTCCTTTATGTAATGTTTCATTTACTGGAAAAAAAAAAATAGAAGGGATTTAACATTCACACATTTATGCATTGATTATTATTGTTGGGATTAGAAAATGATTTGATGTGAAACAAGTCCTAGTTGACCAGGGTAATGTTGCAAACATTCTATATTATAACCTGTTCGAGAAACTTAGTCTCACTGAATAAAACCTCACTCCAGCAATGATGCCACTAGTCGGCTTCAACTCCTAACCAGAATGGCCACTCGGCAAGGTAACCTTACCTATAATGGCTAAGACCAAAACCCTCTAGATTGAATTCTTGGTTGTGAACACTCCACCCCCCTACAACGCTATCCTTGGTCGACCCTAGATATACTGAATGGAAGCAGCCCCTTCAATCTATCATCAACTTATCTGCTTCCCGATGGAGCACGGGATGGAGCAAATAAAGGGGGACCAAGTTACTATGAAGCATTATTTCATGCCTGCCATAAAGACCAAACATCTCTGTGACTAGGTCCAAATGGTGGAGATGGTGGATCAGCCCATACTAGAAGATATGAAAAGAGTTCCAGTCGAGAAAATGGTGGAAGACTTGGAGAAAATCCTAGTGGAAGAAGGCAATCCTGAGAAATATTTCCTTATCAGTACCTTGCTCAACGCTGATGAGAAACTTCAGTTGTTGGATTTGTTGAAGGAAAATATAGAAGTATTTTTATGGTCGGCCTATGACATTCTTGGTCTGGATCTTGAATTTGCATGTCACAAGCTTAACAACAATCCTTCACTCAGCCTATGGTGCAGAAGAACATGAGGTCCTCAATCGAGTATACCAAAGCAGTAATTGTAGATGTAGACAAGCTCCTACCAGTGCGGACAATTCGGAAGGTCCAATACTCGCAATGGCTATCAAACACTATTTTTGTGAAGAAGAAAAATAGCAAATGGAGGGTCTGTGTTGATTTTACCAGTCTCAACAAAGTATGTTCGAAAGACAACTTCCCCCGGCTACGTATGGATCAGCTTGTCAATTTAATGGCCGGACACAAACAAATGATTTTCTTAGACGCCTACAACGGCTACCACCAAATACTTTTGTTCGACTCTAACTAGGAAAAAGCAACATTCATCACTTCTAAAGGAACTTATTATTATAAGGTGATGTCGTTCGACCTTAAGAACGTTGGTGCAACTTACTAGCGGATGGTGACTCGGATGTTTAAGGATTTACTCGGCTTAACTACGGAAGCATATATAGATGATATGGTAGTTAAGAGTCAGTTTGCAACAGGCCACCTTGCCGATCTCAGAAAAGTTTTCAGCATCCTTAAGACTCATCAACTTCACCTCAATGCCTCAAAATGTGCTTTTAAGGTAAGATTAGGGAGGTTCTTGGGCTACATGGTTGCTCGAAGAGGAATTCAAGCAAATTCAGATCTGATTAAAGTAATACAAGAGATTGAAATATCGAAGAAAGCAAAGGAACTTCAAAAATTTGCAGAAATGGCAACACCGCTGAACCGATTCATCAGACTGAATGAAGCCCTTCCTCCAACTCCTAAGGAAGAAAGTTTCATTTGAATGGGGACCCGAATGCACCAAGGCTTTGCAAGACGTGAAGAAGTACCATATTTCACCACCTCTCTTGTCCACACCAGAGTTAGGAGAAGAACTATATATGCATCTGACAATTTTAAATCATACAGTAAGTGCAATACTAGTTCACGAAATAAAAAAAGGAACAGAAGCCTGTGTACTATATGAGCAAGACTTTCTTAGATGCCAAGACTTGGTACTTACTATTAGAAAAATTGGCTTATGCTTAGCTTATCACATCAAGGAAACTCCAACATTACTTTCAGGACCATACTATCAATGTCCTTACTAAGTTATCCCTTAAGTCTATCTTTGGCCTAGCTGACTTCTCAAGCCGAATGTCTAAATGGGCGGCAAGCTTGGTGAGTTTGACATTAGGTATTAGCACAGAACAACAATAAAGGCCCAGGTCTTGATGGGTTTTGTCGTGGAATTTACTTTCGTTCCGAACATCGTACATTTGAACACTAGCTCAGTACTAGTTCCATACACCACCGAGCTGGAGGAACAAAGTGCTTTAGAAGCATGGCAACTATTCATTGGAGACATCTAGCAACTCTATGTTGACAAATCATCCAATAATTGAGGCTTAGGGGCCAGATGCTACTAATTTCTCCAGAAGGATTCATCTAGAAACAAACTCTAAAGCTTGGATGGAAAGCCTCTAACAATGACTCCAAATACAAAGCACTACTGGCTGAACTGCAGAGCATCGAACACTTCAGCGCAGAGGAGCTCCTGGGTTGCAGCAATTCTCAACAAGTTGTCAACCAATTTACTGGGGTATACGAAGAAAAGGATGAAATGATGGCCATGTTTATAGACAAGGCCAAAGATTTGATCAAGAAATTTTAGTCCCTAAGGGTGGAAAGAATTAACCGAGACAGAAATAGCACGTTGATGCTTTAGCTTGCCTCGGTTCATAAGTTGACACAAAATATGCTAGAAAGATTTGGGTTGAGTTTGTGTTAGAACCAAGCATTACGTCTCAAGATTTGTTCCTTTGCATAACCTTAGGACCGAGCTTGATGGACCCAATATTTGTTTATTTGAGATCTGGCACTCTCCTTCAAAGAAAGAGGCAAACAAAGCTCGACATCAGTCAGCTCGATTTTGGATATCACCATCTGGGAAACTGTACCAACACTCTTACCTCAGCCCTTATCTATTATGTATGCATCCAAATCTAGTCGAAAATTTTCTCTAGGAAATTTACAACAGGTTTTGTTGAAGCCACGTTGGTGGAAGGTCGATGGCGGACCGTGCCTTAACTTATGGGTATTTGTGGTCATAGATGTAGAGGGATGCATAACAATATGTTCAAAAGTGTGACAAATGCCGAAGGTTTGCCCCTCTAATCCACTGGCCAACCAAAGCTCTCACTCCGCTTTCCAGTCCTTGGCATTTTGCTCAGTAAAGCTTAGACATTGTCAGACCTTTGGCACGAGGGACTAGGAATAGAAGATTCTTTGTTGGTGCAACTAATTACTTCACCAAATGGGTGGAAGTGAAAACACTTGCAAGTATCAAAAAGGCAGACACAAAGCGATTTTTCATAAGAAATGTTGTGGTCCGTTTCGACATCCTAAGGGTACTAATTACAGACAACAATACATAGTTTAATGGAAAAAATTTCAAAAAGTTCTGTGTCAATCTCATGATCGAATATCGAAACTGCACTTCGGGTTACCCACAGAGTAATGGGTAGATAGAGTCGTCAAACAAAACAATCATTAATTGAGTGAAGAAACAGTTAAAAAGTGTTAAATAGTGGGTTGAAGAGTTACCCCATGTGTTGTGGGCCTACCAAACTATGGTTCAGCGATTAACTAAGGAGACTCCCTATTCCCTTACCTACGGGATGAGGGTTGTCATCGTATTTGAAGTCAGCCTCCTAACCATCCGATTAGAACTGCTTAAAGATGCAAGCAACAAAGAAACCATAGCTTAGGTAGTGGACATGGCAGATGGCTGAAGAGAGGCCACACTGATCAGACTTGCAATATATCAGCAGCAACTCATTAAGAGCTTCAAGAAGAAGGTCCTGCCAAGACAGTTCACACTTGGTGAGTTAGTTCTAAGGAAGGTCATGGACCACAAAAGGGTACCTAGTAAAATAAAATTGGGTCCCAACTAAGAAGGGCCCTATAAGGTTATAGCCGTAGCTAAGAACGGAGTATACTATCTAGAAGATGTCAAGGGCAAGGTTATACTTCAGCCTTGGAATATGACAAATCTGAAGAACTACTGCCAGTAGTCTAGACTCCTAGTCCTTATCAAATTTAATGGCATTTTTTTTTTCTAATTAATGAAAAATATCTTTTTGCTTCCCTAAATTTTTGTTTCCAGCACCTATTGTGTTAAAACTCTTTGGCTCGCCAATAAAGCCTTGGGGTCAGAACGGATTGCCAAGTGAGTCTTACAAGATTTGTATTTTAAGTGTTGAGGGCATGGTTCAAACTAAAGATTAATTGAACTAAGCAAAATTACTAGTAACTCTCGAAATAAGCATCATTGGGAATGAATGAATTTTAGAAAAGTTAAGAATTAACTTTCATAAACAGTTTCGAAACAATTGAACAGAAATTAGCAAGGTTGCGGGTAACCTTCAGAAATTAGCTTCAGATCGATCGAACTAACTTAGCAAAGTTAAACAAGTTAACTTTCAGAATTAGTTTTGGATTGCAACCAAACAAACTTAGCAAAGTTATTGCAAAACACTTTGTGCCAAATGGCATGGCTTGGTGGAAATTATGTTTAACTAACAATTTTTAAACATGGTCAATTTTTTACTTCTCAAAATAACAGGATTTTTAAAGTTACGAATGGCTTCTTCTCAAGTAAAGATGCATCAAATCCAACACTTCAGTAATGCTGTATACAAACAAAGTTGGGACACACTTGGACAAATTCTTTAAAAGGCAAGCTTTCAGCACAAGTCTTACTCAGCTCTAAGTGGAGGCAAACAATTGTTTTTTCATACAAAACCTAGACCTAAGTAAGACACTCTTCTTTGACTCTATCACATTCAAGCATGCAACATATCATATGATCAGACTGAGCATCTATTCAGCCTAATAGTCCCAATAGTGCACAGTTGCGGGCAAACAATACAGATGTATCCATCTATGGAAGCAAAACACCAACTTTAAATTGCAAAAATTAAAGCAAAAATATATCATCATCCATCAATGGCACAATGGCCTCGCAAAAACACCAACAAAAGAAATATTGTCTTAAAGAGATAAATGAGGTAACTCGTCAAACAAATTGAGCTCCTGTACAACAAAAGAAAAAAGCAAAAAGAAGAAAATAAAGCTAAGTCAAAAGCTACTTCATTTACTAGGATTGGGAGAAGGTTCTTCAACAACAGGGACGACAACTTCATCTAGAATTGCCTTCGAAGAAAAAGTGTAGGTAGTACCAATGTCTTGGGCAGTAGGAGCTTCAATAGTTTTTTCTTCTATAGCATCTCCCTGTTAGGTCTTGCCTTTATCAACTTTCACTAATTTCTGGGAAGCAAACTTCTTTGGGGTCTTAGTACCAGAACTAGCACCAGCACCTGGGGAGACCTTGGATTGTCGGGTTGCAGCAGCTTTGGGACTAAAAGATTTGGAGGGAACAAGAATATCTTCAAACAAAAGACACTCCTCGGGTACCTTAACGGCGACCATGATACTCATCCATCTTTTCAAGAAGAGCTTGTCACGAAAGACAAGTACTTCCTCTTTATAAGTCGTGCTAGCTTCTTCCCAGCCTTGTTGTTAGTGCTTAGCCTCTAAAGTGGTTCGCTCAGCCGCTATAACAACAATACCAACCTCTAGTTCAGCAATCTTCCCTTCAAGCTTTGTATACGTCTCAATAGCAACATCCCTGGACTTCTCAACAGCAACAACAACCTTATTCAGCCTAAAAGCTTTCCGTTCTGTGGTTGTTCGGCGCTCTTTCTCATTCTCCAAGCCCAGAGTCAATCTGTTATTACTCATAGCTGTCTCCAATACGACCTTCTCTAGAGCCTCAGTACGAGTTATAAAAAGATGCATCATCTAAATACACTGCAACAACAAAAAGTAGCAAGGAAAGGAAACAATATAGCTTAATAGAAAAGAACAAAAAGGGAGCACCAAAACACTTACAATAGTCATCGTCTGCAGTGTCTCTTTCATGACCGAAATGTTGCAGGGTCCATTGTGGTCTACCATGTCCACAGGCAAAAGCATGGTCTTGGTAAGGTTGAATACATGTTCACCACAAACAACAATAGAGTTAGAAGTACAAAAGGGCCCACCTTGGTGCAGCATCGATGGTTCCCATTGCTCAAATGATTCATTAACAACAAGCTCCTCAGAAGTCTCTCCAACCTTACCTTTTCTAGTCTCTTTCCTCCTCTTCCTAGCCCATTTAGCAACCATGGCCTCATTATCAAGAACAACAGTCAAAGGGTTAGCAATTCCTCTCTCAAGCTTCACTTCCATCAGGCTCTTCTATTTGGCCTTAACTTTAGCAAACGCTTGGACAGAAAATGAACCAAAAGCCTCAACCTCCAAATCAACAAGCACCCTTCTTTTTGATAATGACCTGCCTCTTGTGAAACTGAGAGCAAAGGAAGGTGTAGCTGGTTTTTTATGCTCCTCGAAGGGGTTAGTTTCCTCGAGCACGATAGCCCTACAGTTCGGGCTCCCGTGATTCTGAATCTGGTTTCACAAGTGCAATGTGAAACAAAAAAATGAATGAGAATCCAAATCAAGCAAATCTTAGGAAATCCATTAATCATCAGAGATGCCAAAAATGGACTGCATTGTCAGATTTCAAAGTCGCCACCTAAATATTTTTGAGAAATTTAGAAACTCGTGACTCATGCCAAAGGCCACTTGTTCGTCATAACCAAAGTGTCTCAGCTTGGGAACTTAGGTATGATAGGGGAAGGTCATGAATTGAGCACCCTACTCACCTGATCAAAAATCGGTCTCTACTAATCATAATGTGAATTTTATAAACATTATATGCTCATGGTATGATTATTAATATACTAACATTACTATGTGAAGCAAACAAGTATAGACCACGTCACCTACTTTGGAATGCTTTGATTTCACGTTTGTTTGAAAAGAGTTTTGAATATGTGCTACTTGAATGAAAAGCGAGCTCATATGTATATTTATCATAAAGTCATTCCAGCTTAAGCGAAATAGCCTTCATCCACAGGTATTCATAGAGATATTTCAAATAAACACGTAGCCTCATGGTAGTATACTTGACATGGCAACACAAACACATATGAATATAGTAAAGCCAAAAATGCTCACCTAGTACTCCGAGGTAAGCCAAAGAAAAAGAAAGCAGTTAGAAAAATACGTGCTTCTAATATGCAAGTGGCTAATGTAATACATACAAAATGCAACTATTAAATTCGGCTACTAACATGATATGTGAAGTAACTCAAAGCATGATGAGCCAAATTAATGCGTGCTAAAATGGATGCGAGGCATGAAAATGATGGAAACAAAAACATGATGTTTTGTACAACTATGGTAAGCATGTAAATAAAAGAGGCAAAGAAATGGGGGTTAGAAGACATACAAATATTACAAATTTGCCCTTGTACAAGAGGGTCTGAATGTTCTAATTAGCTATTTATTACAACACAAATGAATAAACTAATTATTACAATACAAGCAAATGAACTAATTAATTATAAATACAAGTGAATTAGCTAACTAATTATTTACAAAATACAAATCAAAGGAGGTAAAATAAATGGATCAAAAGAGAGGCGATGAATCAAGTGGATAAGGGTGAGAACATCCTCCGGAAACTCCTACTGTTCATTGTTGGAAGCTACTCTGCTCACAGTCTGAAAATCATTATGTTTCAGGCCTCAGGATCTGCTCTGTTTCACTAGAAATACACCATGGCCATCCAAAAGAAAGGATCAGCCAACCTTAAGAAGTGGTCGATCGTATAGAGGCTTGGTCGGTCTGCCATTGGTTTTGGGGGAGAATCTGTTACAGCAGAATTGGAATAGAGCAAAAATAGAGGGTTTCCAAATGATGTTCATCCTTCCTTTTCTCTCCTATCAAGAAAAATTCTCAATGAGAGAGTAGGTTTGCTTCACAAATCATCAAACATCCCAAGGGTACTTAAATGATGATTAGTGAAGCAAAGAGATAGCAATTAATAGAAACAAAGCTAACTAAGGCTAAATATGAAAGATACAATCAAAGACATGGCCAAAACCCACTGAATCTCGTGGAAAACAAGAGCAAGTGAATACTCAAGCTTAGAGATAATAGGTTTAGAAGAAGCCATTCTTTAAGGCAAAGCATACACATAAGAAGTTCCATTATTAAGAAGACCAAAGAGACTCATCTTCCTACTCATGGAAGATAGATTGAAACCTCTATTTCCATGCTTCAAAGGAAATAAAAGAGAGTCTCTAATGGTCTTAATGAAGAGCTCTCATGTAGCTTTAAAACAAAGGCAAAACTAGACTAAGTAAAAGCAAGAAATGAAAGCTATTGAGAGATGATTGCAAGCTCATCTTCCTACTCATAGAACTTTGATGAAACATCCATTTCCATGCTACAAAGAATGAACTAGAAGAGAGCTATGCAATATCTTCAAAGAAAAGAGATATGAGAAAAGAATCAAGCTATCTATGTAAACTTTAAGCACATACAAACAACTCATATTTAATCAAAATCTAACTAAAATGGTACTGGAAATGAAGGAAATGAAGCCAAAACGTGAAGAACAATAAGAGAGCAAAGCTAAAGAACAAGCCTATAGAAGGGTGGCTAACCTTTCCACCTTTAAACAAGATTTCAAATCACATTTTTAAAAGCCAAAATAATCTGAAAAATAGTATTGAAATGAAGAACAATGAACTTTAAAGAAAAAGAAATGAAAAAAGTTAAAGAGTCAACCTCTTGTGAAGAGGAAGAGTCTCTTGGTTCACAAACTCCAATCTAAATACTCTCAAGTATTTGTAATCATTCTCAAAGCTTCAGCCAAAGCTTCAAAACCAGGTGTTAATGGTGTATCTATAGTGTATCTATAACAAGAGGGTAGAGAATATGAGAATATGGCTTGCTCACTAAGTTTCTCCACTCTTTGGTCATTCACTCTCCCCCAAACACTAAGGGCAGGCCCTCTATTTATAGATTTTCGCCTTCTCACATTGGAAATATCTAAAATAGGACAGCTAGCTTGGAGCTCGTGCATGGAAGCAGCTACAACTGTCAAAATATTTGCTCTCAGTAAACATGTTTGTTGTACGACCTGCTCATAAATTGGCAAGCCAGCCAATTATTTTGGCCCTGTTGCTCACTGAGTAGTCAAGCTAAAAAAAGGGGTTTTGTTCCAAATGAGGTGGAAGGCTTGGGTTTGAAGCTCGAAACCGAATTCTTTTGCTGAAGATTCGAACAATTTAGATAATGTAACTTTCATCATCAAGTGTCAAGTCTTAAGGGCGGTAAAAAATGAGGTGTTTACAGAAGGGTTTTTTTCAGTAGACTAACTTCTAGCACGACAGCGATTAGTAATCAGAGAGACAGGAGGTCTCTCCGTTTCAGTATCAAATAGGCTGCATTACTTGGGGCGCAGCCACAGACACTACGGGCAGGTATGGTCCGATACAGCTGGTTTGAGGAGCAGTTCAGAGAAGTTGAGCCTAAGACCATTGAGCAGACCGAGAAGTACGCCAGGGGCTTTCTCATGTTCCTCTTTGCTACCACCTTGTTCTCGAACAGGTGGAATACCGTTGGTTTGTACTTCCTGAGTGCACTGGTGGTGCTGCAGCGAGTCCCGTTCTACGACTGGGGCGGAGCCGGCCTCACTACTCTATACGGATATATGAGTTCGACCTCTCAGATGTATGGGACCCTGATCCACGGCTACTGGCGATCTTGGGAGGTACACAGCTTAGTTCTCTCTCTTCACTTTACATTTTCCACTTAGCATTTCCTGCTTTACATTTGTGCAACACATGTACTTTATGTTCTGCATTTTATGTATCTGCTCATACACTGTATGCTTTCTGCTTTGCATTTTCTGTACACGCTCACATCGCGCACTGCATACTACATACTGCACACACAAAGTCTAATCTCTGCTCTAGGTTTGCACTTTCTACGCATTGCACTGCATTCTGCTCTCTGCATTCTTCTGTACTCTGTTCATACACTGTATTGATCACATTTTCCTTGCAACTATAGGTGTACGCATACTTCCCAGCTCTTGCCCCAAAGCCTTTGGAGGAGACCCCAGCGACAGTCCTGTTCTCTCGAGTGTATGACAGCCTGCTCCGTCGTAGGATTCGAGAGAGTTTCATGTTCTTCTGACAGTATTTTGACACAATCATGGCGCGTGAGGTAACCCAAAACATAGTCATGCTGCTTTTCAATTAGTTTGATACACACAGTAGTCAATTGATAACGACTAATCATCTGTTCATTTTCTTGTTTTTTAGATCACATGGCAGCCGTGGGACGCGATGCCGTCAGGGGCCAGATTCTAGTATAAGCCCACTAGGATCGTGGATCACTAACACATTCTCCTTGAGGGACTGATCTGCCGCGCTTGGTTCTTGAGCGAGCGCTTCGTACGTCAGACCCTGAGCTTGCCTGCCTCGTTTATACCGATGGCACCTCCCGCGTCCATGAGAGAGACACACATGCTTTCTGAGGAGGAAGTGATCAAGTTCATGGTAGGATTAGATGTAGACCTTTTCCGCATGGAGGGCAACTACGCGACCTTCATTCAAACGCATCTGATGCCACCTCTGGCTGGCATTCACAGAGGTGAGGGAGCTAGAGCTCCAGTTACGAGAGACAGAGGCAGAGCGACCAGGTCTCGTAGGAGGAGAGATCCTAAGGCAAGGCAGGAGACCAGATGGCCAGAGCTGCCTACCACAGTGACTCATCGGAGACGTACTGGGGAGATATGCCAGATCCCGATCGAGCCTGCACCAGCTGGTCACACACTTGTCGGGGTTCAAGGCCTGACCCCGGTATGTACCGAACTTCACATTTTGCAATTCTACACATTTACTTCAATGCCATCATGTTGTATAGAGTACTGATCACTTTGATGTCCTTGCAAGCACCCATTAAATACACAGGGCAGGCCCTTGAGCTCGTGGCCTCCTTGACAAACATGGTGCAGACGAGCCTGGATCTGCTCAACCTTTACTAAATCTCGGTAATCTTTCTTCATCTTGCATTTCATGCCACGAAGTCTTTCTGCTAACACATTGCACCGAGGCACTGCATTGATACACTGTTCCCATATACTGTACACGACATACCTACACTACAATCACCCACTGTTCACAACAAATACACTGCAATCATCCACTGTTCACAGCAAATACACTGCATTCATCCACTGTTCACAATAAATACACTCCGATCATCCACTGTTCACAACAAATACGCTGCAATCATCCACTGTTCATAACAAATACACTGCGATCATCCACTGTTCACAGCAAATACACTGCGATCATCCACTGTTCACAGCAAATACATCTTTTGCAACCCATGTACACAGACTAATGCATTCTTATAAATTGGCCTTTTCAGATTCCTTTCGAGATGCCAGCCCTGTCATACGCACCAGCAGGAGCAGAGGCAGGACCTTCAATGCCTCCCCTAGCAGTAGAGAGGAGAGGGAGACAGGCTCAGGCACACAGCCGAGGTAGAGCCCGACGCAGCCGCAGCGAGAGTGGCCCTTTAGAGCTTGTTCTAGGCGATGATGATGATGAGATGAATGAGGAGGCTGAAGCAGTGAGTCAACAATCCGAGTCATCTAATGATGGAGATGGCGACGCTGGTTCAGGTTCAGCTCGGGGCGAGGCTGGAGAGACTGAGGAGGGCTCCGGTTCAGGCTCTGCTTTAGACAGCGGTGTTGATGGTGACGATGCTCCAGAGGGTGCACAGCTAAGGAAGAGGATGAAGAGGGCCTCTCAGTCTTGAGTTCGGCAGCACTAGTCTAGACGCTTTTTGCTTTATTTTCTTTTTGCTTGTAGTTTTTTGCACATTGTACAGCCTTGAGCAGTTTTATTTTCTTTAAAACTTGTACTCTTTTGCAAAAAGAAACCATGATGGGAATGAAAATAGCTTTTTAGTTCAAAAGGTGTTACATTTTACATTCTAAGCATCGCATCGCATCACACAGCATGAAAAGAGATTGATCTTTGTTTGAAAACTACAAATACAAATTGCAATGGTCTTAATCAGGTAGTGAACCAACTAACAACTGAAAAGAACAAAATAACTCGATAAACAACACGCATACAACTCGATAAGCAAAGTGCATACAACTCGATAAGCAAAATGCAACAAGATGATAAGCAAAATACTACAACTCGATAAGCAAATTACAACAACTCGATAAGCAAAGCTGAACAGTTACAACTTAAACAGACATGCTCAAGCCCGAAAAGAACCAAAATAGGACTCCGAAAAGTGTCGATAACAGAATATAACTATTGAAAACAACTGAATCTTCACACAGGAGGTCAGTGGGCATCACAGAGGGACTGCCGGCCATGGGAAATGGCTTGCCGGCCATCAATCTCCTCTGCCGGCCATCAATGTGCACCTGTTGGCCATTGATGAGCCACTGTCGGCCATCAATGTGCTGCTATTGGCCATCGATGGCAGAGCCTCCGAAACGCCGACACTTGGCCTCCACTCAATGCCTTATCTTCTTTAAAGGTTCCAGCTTCATGGTTTCCTTATTTCAACTCCATTTTTGCCCCAAATGGAAGCAGAACCTTACCAATTGGATTGCAAGCTTGGATGGCTCGAAAAAGTTGAATTTTCGGGGTTTCGAAATAAATGCACTATTCACACTAAGCCGCACCCCGCTACATTTTTCGTTCCTTCATACCGCAGCAAGGTGTTGGAATCCGGTAACTCATGTTTTTAGCTTTGGCGGAGAAGAGATGTGTCCACTTTTAAAGATTTTCAAGCTTTGATAGAATCTCAACACAATGAAGAGATCTTGCCCCAATTCTGTTTCGGCCACATCCCAACCTTAGGACGAATGTGTGGGCTTACTTTGCATGACGCTCGGCCTTTGATTCTCGACGGGGAGTTAGACATCCCCAGCTTGATTCATCAGTTTTTCGATGTCGGTGACCGCGGCGACCATCACTGGCAAGGTTTTCGGCGACATGCGCTTTGCTTGTGCATGTTGTCTCATTTCTTGCTTGCCCCAAACTTTGGAGGGTCTAGCGTCCGTTTGATTGAGGTTGCCCAAGGGTTAAAGGAGGGCAAGAGCTGCATTGCCATGACACTAGCTGAGACACTGATGGGTTTGGATGCCTTCCATCGCCGAGAGGTGACTAGGTTTGCAAGGAGTCCACTACTGTTGCAGGTAATGTTTCCCACCCTATCTCACATATATTTCTCACATCACTCGGCCCTCAGGCTCTGTTTTTTTTTTCTCTTAAAACCCTTTTCTCACTTTTCTCTCCACGTACACCTCTCTATTCTTTAATATTTCATTTTTCATCCTTACCCAGATATAGTTGATGGACAAGTTGAGAGTGGTGGACTCATGCCCCGCATATTTAGCTCGCGGCTATTTCTTTCGGCAACGACTAGTTGATGCCCCAGATGAGGGATGGTGGTACAAATGGATGTGCAGTCTGTCCACTATCAACATTGCTTCGCGCTGTCCCTGGCTTAATCTGCCGGCGATGAGCTATAGTATGTCTAGGCAACCAGGGATTCAGCTGATTGGCCTGACACACTGTGTGTTTTACTTCCCATTTCGATTTCGGCTCCAATTTGGACATGATCAGACTTGCCCGGAAGAGGGGATAGAGTACCCTACTGCATTTTCGGTCCGAGGCGCATAGCTGGCTCGGTATGCCACAGCATGGAGAACAAGAGAACTTCTGGCCCCTACCCTTAGTTTCGATTATGCCCTTTCTGACGAGTGCATAGTTTGTCTTGATGAAGAGGCGCAAGTTGGGCCTACTTTAGCATCAGAGGCTTCCACAAGCTCTGGGAGGGGATGCAAGAACACCTAATCATGCCCCGAGTTTACTTGCTTTAATTAGTACTTTCAAGTTTTCTTTATGAATGTAATAAAAAGCAACTTCAATTTGTATTCAAGAGTAGAAGAACTCTGTACTGAAATCAATAAAATTGAAGGTTGTGGGTACTGAAAATTTTCCATTTGGTCCAAAAATGGTCTAAGTCGTAAAAGATTAATTTAAGCAAAATCAACTTTTATTAAAACTTTTCAAAGTCATTTTCGATATGGATCAAAACTAGACACACCTGAGATCTATCACTGAGATGTACAACCCCGGATCTCAACAATTGGAAAGTTGCCCCTAGTCTGAACAGCACTGCACTGGAGATCACAACCGAGCTCTTGGATGCAGAAAAATACAAAGATGACCAGCATGATCACATGAACAAAGTTGATCTAGAAGTGTTTATGGCTGGACTTCATAATAGAGTTGCCTACGTATCCCAAAGATGGGAATCAAGCCTTACGTAGTTCAGTTCAGGTTTACTCGTGTTTTAACACTCTCCTTTTGTGCTCTAACTTTTGCCAAGGCCGCCCTTTCTGGGTTTTCAACCTTGAGAGCTCAATTTTTATTATTTCAAATTTTTCATGCTCTAACTTTTGCCTAGGTCACCCTTTCGAGTTTTCGGCCTATCGAGCCTCTCAGGGATAATATTTCTTCAACTTGTCCATGTTGATTGGCTGGGAAAACTCAAGGCTATCTAAATCCATCAGAATGACAACTCCACCCGACCAGATAGACTTGATGATGTAGGGACCAGTCCAATTAGGTTTGAACTTGCCCCTAGGGTCGTGGATGGGAGCTCAGTTGTCTTTCAGCACTAGATCCCCTTCCTTCAAATTCCTGGACTTAACCTTCTTGTTGAAAGCCCTGGCAATTCTTCGTTGATAACCCTGGACGTGATACAGTGCTTTCAGCCTTCTTTCGTCAAACAGCATGAGTTCTTCGAACCTACTTTGCTGCCAATCTGCCTCAGTTATCTGGTCCTCAGCAATAACCCGTAATGACAGAACCTCAACTTTGATAGGTAGAACAACCTCCATCCCATAGACCAAGGAATACAGAGTTGCCCTAGTAGAAGTTCGAATTGAAGTCCGGTAGCCCCAAAGAGCAAATAGCAGCTTATCTAACCAGTCCTTGTAGGTTTCCACCATCTTCTGCAGAATGTGCTTGATGTTCTTGTTGGCGGCCTCAACAACTCTGTTGGTTTGCGGCCGGTATGTAGATGACTTATGAAAAGCCACATTGTATTTCTCCAACAAGTCGATCACCTCCTTATTGAAGTGGGAACCGTTATCCGAAATAATCTCATTCAGGACCCCATAGCGACAGATGATGTTGTTCCTGATGAACATAGCAACATGTGATACCTTCAACACCGCATAGAATTGGGCCTCGACCCACTTCATGAAGTAGTCTATCGCTACCAGGATATACTCATGAACGTTGGACCCCTTCGGAGTGACAGCCCCAATCACATCAATCCCCCAGACTGAAAACGGCCACGGTGAAGTCATATTGTATAGCTTCGACGGTGGAATGTTCATACGGTTTGCATGGATCTGGCATTTGTGGCATCGCCAAACAAAGCCAATACAATCCTCCTCCATGGTTGACCAATAATAACCTTGTCTAAGGATCTTCCGGGCTAGCATCACCCCGTTCATGTATGCTCCACACTCTCCTCTATGGATGGCGTCCATCAGGCGCTTGGACTCTTCAGCATCAACACACAGTTTGTGCATCCCGAGATGACCCCGCTTATACAGTTTACCCCCGCAGACGATAAACTGAGCAGCCATTCTTCGAATTGCCCTCTTATCTTTGGCAGTTGCCCCTGGTGGATACGCCTCCTTTTCTAAGAAGTTCCAGATGTCGTAATACTAGGGGTTTTGATCTTGTACCTCATCCATGGCTACAATCAGCTCGTAGGCTGGCACGAATTTCTATTCAATGATGATTGGACGAATCCGGACTCCAAAAGGGATGTCTATCATAGAAGATAAAGTTGCTAATGAATCGGCGAACCTGTTGTTTTCTCTTAACAAATGAGCGAAATTCAGTTTTTCAAACTGAGGAATCAGAATGTCCAAGGTCTGGTGATAGATTCTCATATTTTCTTCTTTAACTTTCCAATCTCCTTTAGCTTGAGATACAACAAGGTTCGAGTCCCCGATGACATCCAACCATTTTGCCCCTAGTTCCAGGCGGCTTCTAGTCCAGCAATACATGCCTCATACTGTGCCTCATTGTTCTATACTTTGAACCGGAGTTTGAATGCTAAGGATATGCGGGAACTGTCGGGAGCTATCAGCAACACCCTTATCCCGTACCCGTACTAGTTTGACGCTCCGTCAAAGTACATATTCTAGGTCTCTTCTTCAACATGCAGAATGGCCTCGTTTGGGAACAGATATTCAACTGCTTTATCTCCCTCTATTGGATGATCGGTTAGGAACTCCGCTACCGCTCTTCCTTTTACTAACTTGTGCGTTGTGTACTTCAGATCAAATTCAAAAAGCAGAAGCAACCAACGGGCTAGCCTACCCGTAAGAGCTGGCTTCTTAAAGAGATATTTGATGGGATCTAATCTCGAAACCAGAATTACGGAGTGAGCTAACAAGTAGTCTCTCAGCTTCCTGGTAGCCCATACCAAGGCCATACAAGCCTTCTCCAGCAGAGTGTAGCGGGTCTCATAATCCAACATTTTCTTGCTCAAGTAGTAGATAGCCTTCTCTACTTTATCCTCAGATTTCTATGCAAGCATGCAGCCCATTGTCGCTTCGGTCACTGATAGGTACAGAATCAACGGTTTTCCCGGTTCCGGCGACAACAGCACAGGTGGGTTCTGTAAATATTGCATGATCTGCTCAAAAGTAACTTGGCATCGGTCGTCCCACTGGAACTTCTTTCCTTTCTTCAGGAGACCAAACAGTGGTTCACAAGTCAAGGTTAATTTTGCAATAAACCGTCTTATGAATTGCACTTTACTCAAAAAGCCTAGTACCTCCTTTTTAGTCCTCGGTGGTGGCATTTCTAAGATGGCCTTGATTTTGGAAGGATCGATCTCGAAACCTCTCTGTGTGATCAAGAACCCCAACATTTTCTCTGCTGTAACACCGAAAGTACATTTCTAAGGATTCAGCCGCAACCAATACTCTCTAATCTATTGGAGAAATTTCTGCAAGGCAGTGTAGTGGCCCCTCTCTTTCCTTGGATTTGACAATTATGTCGTCCACGTACACCTCAACCTCTTTGTGGATCATATCGTGCAAAATCGTGGTTGCAGCCCGTTGATATGTAGCCCCTGCATTCTTCAAATCGAACGGCATTACCCTATAACAATAGGTCCCCCACGGGGTAGTGAAAGCAGTTTTCTTCCTGTCTTTGAGTGCCATCAAAATCTGATTATAGCCTGAAAATCCATCCATGAATGAGAGCAGTGCATGCCCAGCAGTGAAGTCCACTAATTCATTGATATATGGTAGAGGAAAGTTGTCCTTCGGACTGGCTTTGTTCAAATCCCTGAAGTCCACACATACCCGAATCTTGCCGTCTTTCTTTGGCACCGGAACTATGTTGGCCAACCAAGTTGGATACTCAGATACTAACAAGAACCCTGCGTCGATCTGCTTGGTGACCTCTTCTTTGATTTTCAGAGCCCAGTCCGGGCGGATCCTTTGGAGCTTCTGCTTAACAGGTCGGGCCTCTGGGTCAAGAGGGATCCGGTGCTGTACAATCTCAAGATTGATTCCAGGCATGTCTTCATAGGACCACGCAAAAACATCTTTGAAATCTTTTAATAAAGAGACTAAGCGCTCCCGTTCCTCTGAAGACAACGTGGACCCGATTTGGACCAGCCGCTGGTCCTTCTCAGTACCAACATTAATTGAGGTGATTTCATCAACCAAAGGTTTTACAAGCCTCTCCTGCTTTTGATCAATCAAACGTTTCAAAACCGGAGGAATTTCTTCCTTGTCGTTTTCATCAAAATTTTGAAAGTCTTGATTAATGCAATAAATTAAAGGCACAAAAAAGTACTTAGAAGCCACAGCTGTACAGTTCTCATTAATAACATCGATGCATCTAATCCTTGATTTACAAGACTCAAAGGAAAAAAGAAAAAACGACACAGGCGGGCGGTGGCATCCGGGTTATCAACCCCAGGAATACCTGACTCTGACTCAGAAGAACTGGAATCTGATTCCAACTCCACAGACTCTGTAGAATCAGATTCCAGTTCACTACCTGACTCAGAACTGCTTGATAAAAAGCCCTCCTTGTACTGCCAGACGAGGGAAGGTGCGATAGATGAGTCAAGAATGCCAGAAGATGGGCTCACAGCCGCTTCATCCCCGATCATGGAAACTGAAAAGTTATCCCCCAAGCACTCCGGTATAATCTGAGGATCTGAGAAGAGACAAGCCAGTGCTACCCCATTTCCAATTCTGTACCCTCGGACTCATCCTCTGGATTCTGCTCTGCCTCAGCAGGTAAGTCAACTTGCTCTTCCGGGGATTCATCCCCTTACAACTGAAGGTAAAAAAAGATTTCAAAGCCAGGCAAGCACCGCTTCTCTAAATTCAACCAGGGCTCTAGAAAGCCACAAAATGGGAAGTCTTCCCCCTCCCGGACGAAGCGTCCATTCAGGGTTCCCTGGATAGGTCGATGCACCAACTCATAGTGCTTCTCGGCTTGCTTTACCTTGGCTCTTTCGGCCATCTCCTTTCCTTTCCTGGCCCAATCCTCTTTGGTAGGCAAATAACCTAAACTAAAGGTATATGGGTTGTGTAGCACTTCGGCCAATGCTGTGATGCCTTTCCGGCTACGTCGTCCTAATCCCATCCCAGGCATGTGTTGAAGCTTATTCATAAGGTAGACAGATTGTGCACTAACGTATAGCCCCTCATCAACAGCTAGCATATCTTGTACAACCCGGGCCTCGGCTAGGGTGAACCTAAATAGAAATACATCCTCCACGCCATGCTTAATCTCCAAAACTGGTGTAGAAACCTCTGGCGGCGGATGTATGGACGAGTTCCCAAAAACAATGGCCACCCCCTTCCCGTGGGGGTATTTCAACATTTGGTGCAAGGTGGAAGAGACGGCTTTTACCTGGTGCAGCCACGGCCACCTAAGGAGTAGATTGAAGGTGGCTGGAACATCCAAGACATGGAACTCAATGTCCTGTTGCCCCGGGCCAACCTGAGTCTTAATCCGTACGGTCCCCATCACCTCCCGACTGGTATTATCATAAGCCCGTATCACCTAGGCTATAGGCACGAAATTCGCGGGCTTCAACCCGATAACATATACCGTTCTCGACGGACATACATTGATTACAGATCCTGTGTCGACCAAGACCACCGGTATCCATTTCTCTCAACACTCCACAGAGATATAGAGTGGCTTGTTATGATCTGAGCCCTCAGGCGGTAGCTCTTTGTTGGTGAAGGTCAAAGTTAAAGAAGCTCTTCCCGAGAAAACCAGCCCTACCAACTGCTCAGAAGTTGTATCGATTAAAAACTTGGCCCTATCCATGGCTGTAAGGACAGCCTGTCTATGAATCCTCGAGGCCATAAGCAGTCCCCAGATGGAGATGTCTGCTTGAATCTTCTTTAGCTGTTTCAGCACAACTTCCTCCTCCAGCAGTTTTTCTTTCTGCCTCTCCGCTTCTTTGTCCTTTCCAGACGCCTCCAGCTGGTCCAGGTGTGAGGGCTTGAAGTACCGCCCACTCCTGGTCATATGGTCAACCTCCTCAACATACCAGGTGTCATCCGGTTGGTTCTGACCCTAGTCTTCGTCAGTGTGGGCAAG
Organism: Camellia lanceoleosa; assembly: GCA_025200525.1. Taxonomy (NCBI): domain Eukaryota; kingdom Viridiplantae; phylum Streptophyta; class Magnoliopsida; order Ericales; family Theaceae; genus Camellia; species Camellia lanceoleosa. Next base: position 18,576,350 of record CM045766.1, on the reverse strand, counting down.
ACGCAAGACGTCGTCTTCCCACCACATGTCATCGGAACTGACAGACAGTTGTTCGGTTCCGTTATAGCTGTTTCTGTGTTCACAACACATTTCGCACCCTCAGGGGCCTTGGCTTTTCTAGCCCTCTCAAGATTCTCGATCTTTTCCTGCTCAAATCTCTTCAATGCAGCCTCTTGTTCGGCGTCTGCTATACATGAACTGCCCAAATCCCGAGCAGAATTCTTCGCATTGGTGCTCTCCAGCGATACTTCCTGATTCTCGACCGTTCCGGCCACTGCTGATGTCCCAACTTCTGATTGCCCCTATTCTGGCTTATGCTTCTCAACAATATCTGGCTCGTCACTGAGCCATCGGGTGGTATCTGTTGATTCATTCTGGTCAAACCAGTTAATGCTCACATCTCCTGGGTCTTACTCATCAAAGAACTGAAGGTTAGCAATATCCTCTTCCAACTCTACTAGGTCATCTAACCCCTGACTTGGTCCATCCTCTCGAACCACACTGATCTCTGCCCCAACCAGCAACTCTACCCTCAGCTTAGCTTGATCCGACGATACGATATAACCACACGGGTTGTATGCTTTCTTGATAAAGCTCCCAGATCCCTCAGGGTCTGAATCAATACTCCCATTCTGCTCCAAAGTAACCCTAGTTCTGTGCTCGACAGTCACCACCACTGGCTCGGGTTGGGTTAGGGAGGTGCTCAACATGTACAAGTTTGTGCTTTCGATGATGAACACCTTAGGCCTGGGTAGGTGGGAGGGTGTGATGTATATACTTGGGTCATATGAAATGGTCACGGTTTGGATCAGGTTGACGTGTTTGGGTGGTAGAGCTTGGTTATGTGGTGAGAGTGGGTTGGTGGTGACATTTGGCTTTTCTAGAGATGCAATCACCTTATTGTCAATGAGATCCTGAATCTCATGACGGAGTCTGTAGCACTGGTCGGTGTCGTGACCATGCTGTTGGTGAAAGGCACAGTGTTTGGCCGGGTTATGGGAAGAAGGAAGTTTGTCTGGTAATGGCCGCAGCTCCAAGGGCTTCAAATGCCCTTTTCTAATGAGAACTCCCAAGGCTTTGGAAAGAGGCATGTATAATGGAGTGAAAGTCCTCTGACCTCGGGGTGGATATTTGGTTGTTTGTGAGCTGGTTCCGGACGCACCGGTGAATGGAGTGGCTGTTTTTGGTGTGGTGGTGGTGACCATGCCCACGTCGGAAGTTTTGGCAACTACAGCACTGCTCGTGCCTGCATTCGAACTGCGGGTAAATGCCCTCTTGGGCTGTTTTCTCTCCTGGTAGATCAGACCCTACTTCATAGCGTCCTCAATCTGTACCCCAATCTCGTGTAGATCCACAAAGGTGGGAAAGGGAATACAACTTTTACAAAGACCGAAAGAAAGGAAAGCACTCTAACTAGATCAAACCCTAGAGAAAAGGGAGTTTCTAGAGAGAGGGGCTCTCAAAAATGTTTTTGGGAGAGAGAGAGAGAGAGAGAGAGAGAGAATGTAAAAAGTGATTTCAAAATGCCCAGCTGCCAACTGATATACGACATTCCCGCTCGAGTGGAGAACACAACGCTCGAGCGTCAAGAACAAAAGACTAGGTCCGCCGGCGCAATAAAGGCTCGGCGCCAAGACACAGGAATAAAGTACATCCGCTTGAGCGCGAAAACCAGTCCGCTCGAGCGTAGATTTCTCCCTCCCAGAACTTACACCACAAATGTACCACCCACTCGAGCGCCAACAAGACCGCTCGAGCCCGACCCGCTCGAGCGCAGGAAACCCGCTTGAGCGTAGAAAACACACCTGCAGAAGTTTTGCAGGAACATGAAATACTGGGAGTGTGTAAACCCCGCTCGAGCGGACAACCAAAAACCAAACTCCGCTCGAGTGTAGGATAACCCGCTCGAGCGTAACGCCAAAAACCTGGGAAACTAGATTTGAGACTTAGGCTCAACCAACCTGTAACACACCTACCCAAAACATTCCAAAACCCAAACACAAAGTGTAAAGGATGTAAACAAGATAATTACCACTATCAACTTCACGGAACCGAGTCCGGAATACAACTGAACAGTAAAGGGACAACCGGGATCGCTATAACCTCCCCCTCTTAAAGAATTTCTTCCCCGAAATTAAATACAAGTTTTTCAAAAACAGGTTTTCTCCATTTTCAATAATATTACAACATAATATTAAACATTTCGACCCATTACCGGTCAATCTCATCTCTTTTCAAGAGGCATTTCACATTACACATAACAACCTGCATTATCAACATGCATTCCTTTGAAATTTGTCAATTTCAACTCATTTTCCACCATTCCATAACACATGCAACATAAATATCACGCTTGCATTCCCACAACATACTTAACACACACAATGTTAACATAACTTCCATAAACCAAAACATTCACAATGTTTTACAACTTATGACATATATATAATGTTCTTAAAGTTCAATATCATTACAATATTTCGTTACATGATTACACATCAACAAATATGTCCGGATACTTTTCTCAGACTTCCAACTCACATTCCCAAGTGGCTTCCTCCACTCCGTGATGTTTCCACAAAACCTTTACCAAGGGAATGGTCTTGCCTCGCAAGACTTGATCCCATCTATCCAAGACCCGAACCGGTCTCTCCTCATACGAGGCATCCTCATCTACCTCCAAATCGGTCCAATCCAACACATGGGATGGATCGGGCTCATATTTCCGAAGCATACTAACATGAAACACGTCATGCACCCCGGACAATTGTGGTGGCAAAGCCAAACGATAAGCAACTTCCCCAACCCCCTCAAGGATCTCAAAGGGACCAATAAACCGAGGGGATAACTTCTCACTCTTCCCGAACCTCATCAAACCTCGCCTAGGTGATATTTTCAAGAAAACATGATCACCTACCTCAAACGCCAAAGGTCTCCTCCTAAGGTCGACATAACTCTTTTAGCGACTCTGGACTGTAACAAGCCTTCTACGGATAAGTTCAACTTTCTCCGTCGTCTCTCTAACCAACTCTAGGCCCAACAAAGGTGCATCACCCACCTCGGCCCAACAAACTGGAGACCTACACGGTCGGCCATACAAGGCCTCAAACGGTGCCATACCGATACTAGACTGAAAGCTGTTGTTGTAGGCAAACTCCACCAATGGCAAGTGTCTTTCCCACGTCCCACTAAAGTCAAGGACACAACCTCGAAGCATATCCTCAAGGATCTGAATAGTACGCTCGGACTGCCCGTCAGTCTGCGGATGATAAGCTGTACTAAAAGTCAACTTAGTGCCCAAGGCACTCTGCAAACTCTGCCACAACCTAGCAGTAAAACGAGGATCTCTATCTAAGACGATCGTCACTGGGACCCCGTGCAACCTCACTATGTCCCGAATATACAAATCGACAAGGTGATCTACCGAATCTCTCACGCGTATAGGGATAAAGTGCGCCGACTTAGTCAACTGGTCTACAACCACCCAAATAGCATCACTACCCCGCTGAGTCCTCGGAAGACCTACAACGAAGTCCATAGTGACATGCTCCCACTTCCACTCGGCAACGAGCAAGGGTTGCAACAAACCCGCTAGTCTCTGATGCTTGGCCTTCACTTGCTAACAAGTAAGGCACTTAGACACGAAGACTGCCACATCTCTCTTCATTCCTCGCCACCAGAACTGGCGACCCAAGTCCCGATACATCTTAGTGCCTCCCGAGTGCACCGCAAGGCGTGAATGATGAAACTCTCGGAGTACCTCCTCTCGGCAAGACTCCGGCACAAACAAACGGTCTCGGTATCTCACACTCAGGTTGGGATACACCGTCAAACCCTTCTCAACCTTCCCGCTGGAGATCTTCTCTCAGAGGGATTCTACCTCAAGGTCACCTCTTTGTGCCTCTAACACTCTAGTCACAGGTGTAGGCTACGCAACAACAGAAAACAAGGCCGCAGCCTCAACGGATTCGCCCAGTAGCAAATCAAGCTCGCCAAGTGCCCCCAACATCTCCCACTCCCGGATGGCTATACAAGCTACATCCCCTATGGATTTCCTGCTAAGGGCATCGACCACAACATTGGCCTTTCCCGGGTGGTAGTGCAACTCGAAGTCGTAGTCCTCAATAAACTCCATCCACCTCCTCTGCCTCAAGTTCAAGTATTTCTGTGTAAATAGATACTTCAAACTCTTGTGGTTCGAGAACACCGAGAACTTCTCACCATATAGGTAGTGCCTCCAGATTTTCAAGGCAAAGATTACCGCTGCTAACTCATGATCATGGGTGGGGTAATTTTTCTCATGTATTTTCAACTGACGTGAGCCATAAGCTACCACTTTCCCCTCTTGCATTAACACACAACCCAAACCCTCTTGTGAGGCATCACAATAAACCGCGTAACCCATCCCTCTCTCCGAAATAATTAATACCGGAGCGGTGGTCAATCTAACCTTCAACTCTTGGAACGACTTTTCACAAGTCTCACTCCATACGAATTTGACTCCTTTCCGAGTCAGTCTAGTCAACGGTGAAGCTAACCTAGAGAAGTCTTTCATAAACCGGCGGTAATACCCAGCTAATCCCAGAAAACTGCGGATCTCAAACACACTCTTAGGCTGTGCCCAGTCTTGCACTGCCTCAATCTTGGATGTATCGACAGACACCCCTTCCCCGGATACTACGTGGCCTAAGAACTTGACTTCTCCCAACCAAAATTCACACTTTCCAAACTTGGCATACAGCCTATGGGCTCTAAGCAACTCAAGCACCATTCTCAAGTGTTCCTCGTGTTCCTCCTCAAAAGGCGAATAGATAAGAATGTCGTGCACGAAAACGACTACAAAACGATCTAAGAATTCCCTGAAGATCCGGTTCATCAAGTCCATAAAGACTGCCGGTGCATTGGTGAGCCCAAATGGCATCACCAGAAACTCATAATGGCCATACCGCGTACGGAATGCCGTCTTCGGAATATCCTCCTCCCTGACTCTCAACTAGTGGTAACCCGATCTCAAGTCTATCTTAGAGAAACAACGGGAACCCTTCAAGTGGTCAAACAGATCATCTATACGGGGCATAGGGTACTTATTCTTAACCGTAGCCCGATTCAACTTCCGGTAGTCGATACACAATCTCCAGGCACCATCTTTCTTTTTAGCAAAGAGGGCCGGTGCTCCCCACGGCGAAACACTAGGGCGAACAAAGCCCTTATCCAGCAACTCCTGGAGCTGAATCTTCAACTCACTCAACTTGGCTGGGGCAAAATGGTAAGGTGCCATGGAAATCGGCGTCGTGCCGGGCACTAAATCAATGGAGAACTCTATCTCACGGTGAGGTGGCAAACCAACGAGATCCTCGGGAAAAACATTCGAATACTCACAAACCACCCTCGGCAACACAATCTGGGTCTCATCACACTCACCACTCATAAAGCTAGCGAGTAGACCACTAAGCTCACTCCGCCCTCGTGGATCATACGCCGGTGGTAACACACTACCAACCCAATCCCCCAAGAAATGGAAACACTCCCTGCTCAAGGTACACACGGTGACCCTCTAGTGGTAGCAATCAATAACTGCCCGGTATGACAAAAGCCAGTCCATACCTAAAATAACATCAAAACCCTTCATGGGCATAACAATAAAGGGAAAAAGAAGCCTATGGTCGGCGACCTCTATATCACAACCTCTACATCCGTGTTTCAAAATCAATTCACCCCCAATAGGCGATACAACACATATAGAAGATGCTAATAGTGCCAACTCCAACTCCAATACAGATACAAATGCAGCAGACACAAAAGAATGAGATGCACCCATATCAATCAATACACTAGCAACCGAGTTGCAAAAGCAGAAAATTACCTCTCTGGCAGCCGGAACCGGTGCTAAGTCTGTGTGATAACGACATACCACGCCCAGTAGGCCCCTGATCCACCTGCTCGCCTCTAGGAGCAAAAAGATCATTGCCTGAGAATGGGATGGCAGCTCCGGATTGGCCCTCGAGGCTGCCTGTTGGTGGTGATAACTGCGTCTGCCTAGAACCCGAGGCGCCCACAGTGGCACTCAAGCGTGGGCAAAACCTCTTGGTGCCCAGTGACCATCTTGATAACAAGACAAGAGGCGGCCCTTACGACTCAGCCCGAGGTCTAGGCTGAAGAAGTAGCTCGCTGACCCCCTCCCTTCTGCGGGCACATCGAAGACTTGTGACCTAGCTGGCCACATGTAAAACAAGTCAAGCCTCTCTGATTACCTCTCCCGGAGCCTGCACTCGGCACTGGAAAGGTCGATCTAGCCAAACCACCCTGAGACTGCTGAGGGTTAAAACCCCTCTGTCTCCTGCCATCACTCTGGCCATCTTGGCTCCTCTTGGAGCCTCTATGCTTCTCCTCATCCTCCTCCTGCATCATAAGCTCCATATGAGCTGCAGCATCCACCAAACGTCTATACTTCCGGATAAACAACCCTCCAATCCTCAACTTGAGTCCACGCCTCAACTTTCGCTCAAACTCAAGGCAACGGCGTTTCTCGAACGCCACAAGTTCAGGTGCAAACCTGGATAGACTGGTAAAAGTAGCTTTAAACTTGGCCACTGTCAAGCCCTACTGTTTAAGCTGGCAAAACTATTCCCTCAGCTTCTCCTTGGCAGCTGAAGACAAGAACTTCTCCTGGAAGGCATCTACAAAAGCCCCCCATACACCACCAACGTGGCCCTTCTCGTACTTCCACCATTGACCCGCATCTCCCTTCAATTGGAAGGATGCCAAGGTCACCTTTAAACCCCCGTCCTCGATGCCAAGCATCTCGAACATCTTCTCCATCTGTTCCAGCCACTCGTCAGCCTTAAGTGGCTCTTTTGGATCTCCAACAAATTCGTTCGGGTTAGACCGGAAAAATTCCCTCTTCAAGAAAGAAGGTCCTGCCTCTGCAACCTGATTCTCAGCTCTGAGGATACCCAAAGCTCCCGTTATCTCTCGGGCCAAGGTACCCATAGCTTGCTGACCCACCGGCTCGGCCACATTGGCCTGACCAACTCCCTCCTGCATTGCCGGAACGTCATCCGGTAAAGGCACCTCCTGCCTCCTAGGCCTACCACGACTACCACCTCGTCCTGACATCCTATTAAAGGTAACAAAGACGTTAGCACATTCATAAATGTGCTGAAACTAAACACCCGCGTCCTATTGCATGGACAACTGTAATTCACTCCACGTAAGCACATAAACACATAAGCACTTACGAATTTTATTCCCGGGTAATGATAGTCCCAAGGCGTTACTAGAGTTCCGGTTAGAAACAGCATTGATCAAGTGCTTTTCCAACAAAACTCACAGAAACCCAAGGATCCAATCAATATCCCATAAATCAAATCCCATACCCATATAGTCACATAAGCATGTTATCACATAAGCATATAACATTACATCTAAGTCTCTCAATAAACGAGACAAACCCATTGTGATACTAATCAATTCCAACGTACCCAAAGTATTCGAACCCAGTACGCTCTGATACCAAGTTGTAACGCCCTCAAAATAATACATAAAACCCATCATTTTAGACATGTAATAATATAAAGAAATCAACGCCTTTCCATTTATCAGAGTAGTTCTTACAACAGTATTACATGTTAACAACAAAAGCAAATGCCCTACCGGCTTACAGCTTTCCAAGTTAACACTTGGTTACACAAAAGAAGAGTACTAACTCTATACAAAATAAGCCCTTGGCTTGATATACATGTAATACCAACAAAATAATCAAAAAGAGTCTTCAACTCCCATATCCATCCAAGCTAAGTCCTTGGAGATGGTATACTACATGTACCTGAAAATAATGTCCCATATAGGGTGAGCCAACGCCCAGTAGAGATATGCTAAACACAATATGAGCAGTAACTAAAACTTTAGCAATCAATAAATGTTAAATTCCCATAAATCAATTCTTAACCCATTTCCATTACATGATCACCATATCCATGTTCCATTTCATTTTCCATTTCTTATCAAGTTCACAATTCACAACATCGGCTCAGAACCTGGCCAACAACTTACATGTGACAGTAACTCTTATTAAATGTTTCCCATTTTACATTAGATAAGCATACAAGCTATATCAATACTTTGATAGATAAGCATATAAGCTGTATCCACACTTCAACAGATAAGCATATGAGCTATATCAACACTTCCATAGATAAGTATAAGAACTGTATCAACACATTAACTGACAAGCATATGAGCTGTATCAGCGGAGTCCATCCCCTATCTTCTCCCAAACAGCATCCGGTTTAGAGGTCCATCCCCTATCTTCCCCTAAACCGTGGAGTACATCCCCTATCTCCTCCCATACACACAAGGTATATACTCATAGGTCATATACACAATCAATCAATACATAACGTTAATGTATTCTATCAACCGTCATACTCTATGACACATCCAATTGATTAGTTTTAGTTTGCCTAATCATCATGCATTGTCTACAACAATCACAACTACCCTCCACCGATAGCCTAAAGCAATTATTTCTAAACAGATAGTAAAAGCTCCAACAGATAAGATATCAATGTTTTCAAAGGTGAGTTATTAATAAATCCAACTCCACCATTCTACCAGACAATGAGCCAATTTCATTATTTCCAACTCAATTCCATATAATCACAATTTTCCCAAACTAATTACACCAATTAATTTAGTCAACAAATTAGGGTTCTCTACCCCATCACCCAACATCAACCCAATGATTCAAATATCAACAACTAACAACAATAGCATCATTTTGAAACCCAAAATACACATTTTAGAATCAAAATAACAAAACCCACTTCCAACATTTTCAAACCCCAACTTCCCAAAATCAACCATTTAACAAAATGCCCAAAGATCTAGGTTAAAACCCATAAGAGTGAGTAGGAATCCCTACCTCAAATTTGGAGCTTGAATAGAGGAGTTGAAGAAAACCAAAATGCTCCAAACACCAAGATCCACAGATCAAAACGAAGCCCTCGACGATCAATACAACTTTTACAAAGACCGAAAGAAAGGAAAGCACTCTAACTAGATCAAACCCTAGAGAGAATGGAGTTTCTAGAGAGAGGGGCTCTCAAAAATGTTTTTGGGAAAGTAAGAGAGAGAGAGAGAGAGAATGTAAAAAGTGATTTCAAAATGCCCAGCTGCCAACTGATATACGACATTCCCGCTCGAGCGGAGAACATAACTGTAGACGCGCCCGTGGGCTTCACTCTACAGTTCGGACTCGATTTTGTGTCACGGTTCTAAATCTGAACCAAAGAGTCCAACTCTGGCAAATCGTTTTGAGAAAAACTGATTTTTGAAAAGAAGTGCCAAACATGGACTGCTTTGCCAGATTACAGAGTCGCCACCTAAATATTTTATTTTTGGGAAATTTAGGAAACCCTGACTCGGTGCCGAAGGCCACATGTCCGTCATCACCAAAGTGGTCTTGGCTCGGGAGCTTGGGTACGATCGGGAAGGTCACTATGAGCACCTTTCGCCGGTCCAAGACCGGCCTCTACTAACCGTGATCTCCGATTCTGAAAACATTCCGTGTCCTTATTCCGGTTATTAGCCTAGATTTACTATGTTATGCGCCAAAGAAACAAGTATAGACCAAATCGCCTAAGTTGGAACAAAACATTACGTGTTTGTTTGGAAAAATGATTGCCTACCCATAAGAAGCCTAAATTGCAGGTTTTCCCACACCCAAGCGGGCTTTTAGAAAATACGGTTTTGCCACTATCTAGTGGGCTTTAAAACTCACAGTTTTAATGTGTTGTCCCAATTTAGGTAATTCAACCTCCAACCACAGCATTCATGCGGTTATATCACATAAGCACTTATCCTCATGGTAAGCATGCTATCATGGCAACATTCACACACATGCGATATGCTAAAGCATAAAAGCTCACCTAGTACTCAAGCCAAAAGCGAAGCTTATTAGAAATCCATGCATGGACCTAAGCATCTTGAAATGTCTAATGCAACACATGCAAAGATGTAATCTAGGCAGGCTCGGCTATCCTAAACATGGAATATGGAATGCTACAAATAACACGTATTCAATTTGGAATTGAAAGTACGATGCAGTTTGTATGATGTACCGAGCCCGATGCATGTAAACAAATGCATGAATGCACGCATGCATAGCATAAGGTATGCTAAAATTAAACGTGCTCTAATCTACCACCGAAAGCGGGTAAATAAAAGGGTTAGAAAGAAATGGGGGTTGGAAGACATACACCCACTCACGCACACTTATTACATTTTGCCCTCGCTCGGAGGGACCAAAAGAATAATATACAGTCCAAAAATAAATGAATAAATATTACAAAACTCTAATTATCAAATTAAATTAAACAAATGAAATAAACGGAGCCTCAGCCCTGCCTCGGAATGCGCGAATGATGTATGCTCGTCGCGACTTGCCCGGAAAACCCGTGTCATGGCATTGCTGCTTCTGTTTTTACTGTCCTGCCTTTCCAAAAATTCCCAAAGCTCTGAAATACCTCCCAAGTGGTCTGAGATGCTCCACCGGCTGGGGGGAGAGCTCACCGGCTGTTCTTATTGATCACCGGCTTCTTGCTATGTTTATCGGCACAAATAAAGTGCCGATCGGCACATTAAATTGCCGGCCGGCAGAAAGTTCCTGCAGCAGGCAGATTGACAGCAGCAGCAAGACAGCAATGCATGGCATGGATTTTAGGGGGCATGTAAGCATGGTCATTGCCTCCTATCATGCTTGGGGACTCAAGGAGGTAAGACTCTTGGTTCTAGGGCCACCAATTATGCATTTGATGCATGATGGCCTAAGAAATCAAGATTGCTCTTTTGATATAAAAATGCATGCAATACAAACAAATGAAGACTAAGTCCCTATCATATGGAGATCAAGGGCCTTAGAGACTTGAGGATGGAGACAAGTTTCACCACTTAAGTGTGAACTCCACTCAATCCTCATGTTTGGTTTGACAACCCCAAACCAAACCATGGAATGCAACTCATGCAACATGGCTCAAATGCAATGCAACCTATCATGTTAGGCATGCAAGGAGCTAAGTATGCAAGGTACAAATGTCGTGCAACATGGGCCAATTATGCATGGAACTATCATGTATACTAGGTTTCATCAATCAAACATGCAATAACCATGGTATGAGCATGCAAAGGTGGACTAAGCCCAATGAGGCAACCCTCAAAACTCCCTAAATCAGTGACAAAATATGCCTCAAAACATGAACAAAATGCTACACAAGCATGCAAGCCATAAGGTTCAAGGCTAAGGCACAAAGTGAAACATTGAATCACCATTTAACAAGACCAATCATGGCACATGTGAGACAACCAAAACAGGTTTTAGCATACAAAATAACACCCAAACCCCCTTTATGGCATCCCCGAAAATGCACTAAACATGTAAGCATTGCAAGGGCCTACTTTAGAGTATACAAGAGCACACCCTTAAAACATGAACTAAGCCACATATGCTAACATACACACATGACTAATGGACTGAAATAGGGTCTAATATGATGCCAAATCATGGGATAAAGACACGTTAAGCATGCTAGAACTCCATACAAGCAAGGCCTACAAGCCAACAAGCAAAGCAACCATGCCAAGCATGCCAAACATGGCCAAAACAGTGGCTCACAGCCCTCTAACATGGCAAAACAATGCTAGTATCTTTATGAAACTAAGCTAAAACATGCAAAAATCATGACCTCAAAACATGGCCTACTTTTAGACACAAGAGAGCATTTCAAAGGAAGTATGAGAAGCATGTTAGAGGCTACAATTCCAACCAAAAACAGAGATCAAACATGACCTAAAACAGCCCAAAAAGTCCTGAAATGAAGCCAAATGCAAACATGCACACATGCTATGCTATGAGCCCAATACAAAGGCAAATAAAGGACCAAGGGGAGAGGGGTGTCTCTCCCTTAAATGAGACTCGAAAATATCATCCTCACCACTGAAAACCCACTGGTTTTCAGTGGTGAGAAAATCAAAGAACACCAAAACAAAAAGGCCTAAGAAAAAAGGCACCAAAGATGGCCAAACAAGGCTTAAAGTGATGAGGCTTAACTCAAACCATGAAATGACCTTAATGAAGGTTCAAGAACAAGTAAAAACAAGACTTTTTTTATCTTAAACACAAACTCAAAAACACAAAGTAAAGAGGGTAGAAAGAGGTTGCAAGAATGGGGAATCTAAAGCAACAAGCTTACCCTTGAAGAACACTTGAAGAACAAAGGTTGCAGCCTTCCTTTAATGCTCAAAACCAGTCCAAAACCACCTCAAACAACCTTCCAAGCCTCCTAATCTCGAGCTAAGGTGTAAGGGTGTGTGTTTTAGTGCAAAAGTAAGGTAAATCACACTATTTGGTCCCAAAACACACACACACACACAAGGAGGGAGAAGGGAGATATAGATATATATGGATATATATCAGAGAGTATATGCCTAAGCTCTGGTTTTTGACCTAAAGTTGCTAACCCTAAACAAAGGAGATGAATGCAAGTATATATATCCAAAAACTAAGCCAAAACTTAATGACTAAGTAAGGCCAAAGGGTGCAAGGGGTTCCTGGCTTCCAAGGGAAGCTAAGACAGCTGGCCAAGCTTCTCCAAGAAGCTTGGCCAAGGGTTCAAGCTTCTAGAAGCTTCAAGGAGGGTCAAGGGTGCAAAGGGGTCAATCCCTCGTACGGGGAGTGGTGATGGTGTAATCCAGCTGGCACAGCTGGCATGCACCATCCTCAGAGGGGTTCAGAAGGGTCACCGGCCGGCCAAAACAGTCACCGGCACAAAAATGTGCCGGCCGGCATCATACAGTGCCGATCGGCCAAGGATTTGAATAAAATAGTGCCGATGGCTACAAGGGAGAGCCGGTGGAGGTGTGAGGCAGCCGGTGGGTTCTAGGGATGGCTAACAAGCCTTCCCCTACCCTCAAATGCAAACACACACAAGCCTTGGTGGAAAACCAAGCACAGAACAAACCGGTTAAAAGATCCTGAGGCACAGCGCGCAGTCGGGACCTCCGGGGACTCAAAACGAACACAAACATGGATAATCACCGGGTGTTCAAGCGGTGATGTCCAAGTCTTGAGGATGGTCAAAAATGGGGTGTCTACAATAACGCTCGAGCGTCAAGAACAAAAGACTAGGTCCGCTCGAGCACAATAAGGCCCGCTCGAGTGCCAAGACACAGGAATAAAGTACATCCGCTCGAGCGCGAAAACCAGTCCACTCGAGCGTAGATTTCTCCCTCCCAGAACTTACACCACAAATGTACCACCCGCTCGAACGCCAACAAGACCGCTCGGGGGCGACCCGCTCTAGCGCAGGAAACCTGCTCAAGTGTAGAAAACACACCTGCAGAAGTTTTGCAGGAACACAAAATACTGGGAGTGTGTAAACCCCACTTGAGCGCAAGAAGGCCAGCTCGAGCGGACAACCGAAAACCAAACTTCGCTCGAGTGTAGGATAACCTGCTCGAGCGTAACGCCAAAAACCTAGGCAACTAGATTTGGGACTTAGGCTTAACCAACCTGTAACACACCTGCTCAAAACATTCCAAAACCCAAACACAAAGTGTAAAGGATGTAAACAAGATAATTACCACTATCAACTTCACGGAACCGAGTCCGGAATACAACTGAACAGTAAAAGGACAACCGGGATCGCTATAACCTCCCCCCCTTAAAGAATTTCGTCCCTGAAATTAAATACAAGTTTTTCAAAAACAGGTTTTCTCCATTTTCAATAATATTACAACATAATATTAAACATTTCGACCCATTACCGGTCAATCTCATCTCTTTTCAAGAGGCATTTCACATTACACATAACAACCTGCATTATCAACATGCATTCCTTTGAAATTTGTCAATATCAACATGCATTCCTTGTATGGAATGGTGGAAAATGAGTTGAAATTGACAAAATGAGTTATGGAATGGTGGAAAATGAGTGAAAAATGATATTGTCAGTTATGGAATGCATGAGTTGAAATTGTCAGTTATGGAATGCATGGTGGAAAATGAGTGAAAAATGTTGTGGCACTCGAGCGGGTGGTACATTTGTGGTGTAAGTTCTGGGAGGGAGAAATCTACGCTCGAGCGAACTGGTTTTCGCGCTCGAGCGGATGTACTTTATTCCTGTGTCTTGGCGCTCGAGCAGGCCTTATTGCGCTCGAGTGGACCTAGTCTTTTGTTCTTGACGCTCGAGCGTTGTGTTCTCCACTCGAGCGGGAATGTCGTATATCAGTTGGCAGCTAGGCATTTTGAAATCACTTTTTACATTCTCTCTCTCTCTCTTACTTTCCCAAAAACATTTTTGAGAGCCCCTCTCTCTAGAAATTCCCTTCTCTTTAGGGTTTGATCTAGTTAGAGTGCTTTTCTTTCCTTCGGTCTTTATAAAAGTTGTATTGATCGTCGAGGGCTTCGTTTTGATCCATGGATCTTGGTGTTTGGAGCATTTTGGTTTTCTTCAACTCCTCTATTCAAGCTCTGAATTTGAGATAGGAATTCCTACTCACTCTTATGGGTTTTAACCTAGATCTTTGGGCATTTTGTTAAATGGTTGATTTTGGGAAGTTGGGGTTTGAAAATGTTGGAAGTGGGTTTTGTTATTTTGATTCTAAAATGTGTATTTTGGGTTTCAAAATGATGCTATTGTTGTTAGTTGTTGATATTTGAATCATTGGGTTGATGTTGGGTGATGGGGTAGAGAACCCTAATTTGTTGACTAAATTAATTGGTGTAATTAGTTTGGGAAAATTGTGATTATATGAAATTGAGTTGGAAATAATGAAATTGGCTCATTGTCTGGTAGAATGGTGGAGTTGGATTTATTAATCACTCACCTTTGAAAACATTGATATCTTATCTGTTGGAGCTTTTATTATCTGTTTAAAAATAATTGCTTTAGGCTATCGGTGGCGGGTAATTGTGATTGTTGTAGACAATGCATGATGATTAGGCAAACTAAAACTAATCAATTGGATGTGTCATAGAGTATGACGGTTGATAGAATACATTAACGTTATGTATTGATTGATTGTGTATATGACCTATGAGTATATACCTTGTGTGTGTGGGAGGAGATAGGGGATGTACTCCACAGTTTAGGGGAAGATAGAGGATGGACCTCTAAACCAGATGCTGTTTGGGAGAAGATAGGGGATGGACTCCGCTGATACAGCTCATATGCTTGTCAGTTAATGTGTTGATACAGCTTTTATGCTTATCTATAGAAGTGTTGATATAGCTCATATGCTTATCTGTTGAAGTATGGATACAGCTTATATGCTTATCTATCGAAGTACTGATATAGCTTGTATGCTTATCTAATGTAAAATGGGAAACATTTAATATGAGTTACTGTCACATGTAAGTTGTTAGCCAGGTTCTGAGCCGGTGTTGTGAATTGTGAACTTGATAAGAAATGGAAAATGAAATGGAACATGGATATGGTGATCATGTAATGGAAATGGGTTAAGAATTGATTTATGGGAATTTAACATTTATCAATTGCTAAAGTCTTAGTTACTGCTCATATTGTGTTTAGCATATCTCTACTGGGCGTTGGCTCACCCTATATGGGACATTATTTTCAGGTACAGGTAGCATGCCACCTCCAAGGACTTAGCTTGGATGGATATGGGAGTTGAAGACTCTTTTTGATTATTTTGTTTGTATTACATGTACATCAAGCCAAGGGCTTATTTTGTATAGAGTTAGTACTCTTCTTTTGTGTAACCAAGTGTTAACTTGGAAAGCTGTAAGCTGGTAGGGCATTTGCTTTTGTTGTTAACATGTAATACTGTTGTAAGAACTACTTTGATAAATGGAAAGGCGTTAATTTCTTTATGTTATTACATGTCTAAAATGATGGGTTTTATGTATTATTTTGAGGGCATTACAAAAGTCCTCTGACCTCGGGGTGGATATTTGGTTGTTTGTGAGCCGAATTTTGGTGTGGTGGTGGTGACCATGCCCACGTCAAAGTTCGCAACTACAAACCTTCGCTGCATTGACTATCATGTAAATGCCCTCTTGGGCTGTTTTCTCTCCTGGTAGATCAGACCCTACTTCATAGCGTCCTCAATCTGTACCCCAATCTCATGTAGGTCCGCAAAGGTGGGAAGGGGTAAGACGATCATTTTTTGCATCAGCTTGGGTTGGAGGTTGCGCACAACTATCCTTATCTAATCTTTCTCAACCGACCTAGTGGTCATCATAGAAGCTTTGGCCCCCTAACAGGTTACAAAGTTAGAGAAGCCCTCTTTCAACTCTTGCCTGGTTGTCTCGAGATCACTAGTTGTGACCTCGATTTGCGTGTTGTATGAATACTGGGCAATGAAGGCCTCAGCCATCTCCTTCCAGCTTCTCTTCACTAAGTCTTCCAGTTTGGCGTACCAAATGGCTGCAATACCCGACAGGGTCCGGCCGACGAGGGAAAGCTTTTGCAATTTGGAAAGACCTATTGGTCATAAGATATCCGAGAACAGTCACAGATGTACCATAGGATCTCCAAAATCGTCAAAACGGTCTATATGTGGCATTTTGAACCAATCCAGCAAAGTCACCGTTGAATCGGTATATCCATTCTCTATGTCCGGAATGGAATTAACGCCTTGAGCTTTTTTGAACAGCTTTCCTAGCTTGCTTACTTTCAAAGCTGTTGGATCCACCTCAAATTCAAGCGGTGTGTCCACTGGATTAGCCGGTGCTTTAGACAACTGAGGTAGGATTGTGGGTGAGACTGGCTCCATTGGGACGTCTATATTTTCTTAGACGTGTGCTGTCTCCCCGGGTGTTGGAACCCTAAGTGGGGTGGGAGTGGATGCGAAGCAGATGCTCTAGCTTGTTGCGGTTGTTGCCACTGCTGAAGCTTAGCAATTAAGTCTGCCTGTTGAGCCACAACCTCTGCCTGACGCGCAGTAATCTCTCGCCTGGCGGGCAGCATCCCACTGTATGGCCTGCATGGTCTCTTGGAGTTGACGCATCATTTCCTCCATACCGACCATAAGGTGCTGATCTAACTGAAAAGATGTATCTCTCTCTGTGGTAAAAACTGAAATCTTAGCCCGACTACACACTGGTGGGGTGGACAATGATCGCTGAACCAACGATTGTTGTACTGATACTCCCTACCTAACTACCCTCCGTCTGGTAACCGGGGGTAATGAAAAGAACACTGCTTGTCTGTCAACTAGATCCTCAGATCGATGAAGCCTTCTACCTCTAACCGAGAGTGCTTTTGGGGGAAACTGCCTCCTCGAAAGCAATGATGCAATACTACATTGCAAAAAGATAAATAAAGCAAAAATAAGGAAACAACAAATAGAAAAACGGACAGTATTTCGGCTTAAATAAAGACAACACACAGTTGACATTGTAAGCTGAACAAACTGTTCTCAAACACTGATCGATGTCCTCCAAATCACTACCTCAAATCTGATACCCCCAAATACTGATGTCCTCAAACTGATACCCAGACTTGCAAACTGATCCCTGTAAAGACACATCCCTAATAGCACATAGCAAGCAAGTGAGAGCCAAAACACCCCTATGCGGGGGTAGGGTTTCCCTGTCCTAATTTCGTCAGGAACTAGGGTTTCACTACGTACGTAGCGATTTCAAACAACCTACATTCGGGTAAGTAACATGTCCTAGTTTGAAATGGTCACTATGGCTTCCGACATGCGACTAGGTCGAATGGTTGAAAAGGGTGCCTTGGTGAAAACTGAGATTTGTGTTTCCATCGTGGCAGAGCCCGTAACCGGTCAACCTTATGGCACGCTTTTCTAAGCAAGCCTCTGGCAAACTGTTTAGGAATAGCAGATGGCAAACACTGTGACTTAGGCGCATTTATGCAAATGCAATGTAAAGAAACACATAAGTGTAAACAAAACAACATATCATGATGTTCGAGTCAAGTTCTCTAAATTCGCAGTAGAGTCGCCAGAAACTATAGACCGCCCGAAACTCACTCCACGCGCGAAGGCGCGAATTGGGTTCTAGCTACTACAGTTTGGACTCTTGTCACGCTTCTGAATCTAATCTTACAAAGTGCAATGTAAGACTGATAAAACACCAAAAAGTCCAAATCTGGCAATTGTTTTTGAAACATCAATTTTGAATCAAAAGCGCCAAACATGGACTGCTTTGCCAGATTTTAGAGTCACCACCTAAATATTTTATTTTGGGAAATTTAGGAAACCCTGACTCGTGTCTAAGGCCACGTGTTCGTCATCACCAAAGTTGCCTCAGGTCGCGAACTTGGGTACGAGAGGGGAAGGTCCTGAAATGAGCACCCCCGCTCGCCCGATCAAAGATCGGCCTCTACTAACATGATATGTTATTTTTAAAAACACATGTGTTCTTATTCCGGTTTATTAGCTAACCTTACTATGTGATGCACACATCACACAAGTATAGACTAAATCACTCAATTTGGAACAAAACATCTCATGTTTGTTTTTTTTGAAAATGGTTTGGAATTGCTACTTGCAAGTAGGCTAAAGCGCGAATTTGCCACCAAATAAGGTGGGCTTAAAACAACATAATTTGCCACTCCAAGTGGGCTTAAAAACTCACATTTCAATGAATTGTTCCAATTCAAGCAATGAAGCCTTCATCCATAGGCATTCATGCAGTTATAGCAATTAAGCAAATAGCCTCATGGCAAGCATGCTGTTATGGAAACACTTACACGCATGCAAGGATGCTAAAGCGTAAACACTTACAGTGTACTCTAAGCCAAAACAAAAAACTAGTTAGAAAACAATGCATGCTCCTAACTATGTTAACAATGCCTAATGCAACACATGCAAAATGCAATAAGATAGGCTTGGCTATTCTAAGATGGCATATGAATGCAACACTCGATAACATGCTTTGAAACACGTATTCAAGTAAGTATTGAAATTCAATGCAGTTTGAATAATGCGCCGAGCCTGGTGCATGCAATACGAATGAATGATGCACGCATGCAAATCATAAGTATGCTAATTGAAACATGCCCTAAAACTAACCACTGAAAGCGGGCAAATAAAAGGGAGAAAGACGTAGGGTTGGAAGACATTCACACACACACGCACACACACACTTATTTCAGCATTTGCCCACTCGATGGAGGGTCCGAATAAAAGCTCAACTAATCTAAGCTAAGCTAACCAACTAACTAATCTAATTAAGCTAATTAGACTAATTATTATACAACACAAATTGAATAACTAGCTACAACTAATTATTACATTACTTTCACTAATCAACAAATTAATTAATTATGACATCTAACTAAGCATGTAAGACAGGTAAACCGGGCTGCCTCAGCTCTACCTTGAACAATGAAGGATGCATGCTCTCGATTGCCGCCTCGAAACGCCTTCCGGATTGCTCTTGAAAGGTTCTATTTGTAGGGTGTCTTTATGAAGTTTCTGCTCCATCTTACCAAAACCACCACTCGGAAGCCACCGCCATGAAGGGTAGGCCCTACTGGGCAAGGGTGAAGCAGTGTCGGCCATCTACAAGGCACTGTCGGCCACTGGTGTGCTACAACACCATTCTGCAACAAAGCACAAACTAGAGGAAAATGTACGTACTATGCCACTCCATATCACCTCAAAACATCAAATGGAGAAGCATAATTGGATCCAAGACCATCAATCAAGCATTGCAATGCATGATGGCCAAAGATCCAACTTGCACAAATTCAATGAATGCACAACAAACAAAACAAGCAAAACACTAAGACCACGGCCTTATCATGAGTGATCAAAGACAATGGAGACAAAGGGGATTGGCTCACTTTCATCACTTTGAGTATGAAGTGGACCAATCCACCTTGTGTTCAACGTAACGTTCGGTTGAACACGATACAATGCAAACAACATGCTATGCAAACAACATGCCAATCTATCAATGCTAAAATGACATGCACAAGACTTTGAAGCATGCTAGCAATACAAGCATAACATGTTAGAGACCTAAGCATTGAAACAAGTGAAAGATACAACTCTAGGACCATGCAATACAATGCTCAATGGACTAAACCAACCCCAAACAGACCTCATGCATGCCAAAATAGTGGCCAAAATGATCTGAAATAATAGTATGAAAGGCAAGAGAATGATGTTCATGCATTGGCTCGCAAACAAGGCATGATGCTCAACTCTCAAACACAGTTAAGAAGTGATAAGCATGAGAGTATAATAAGGCTATATGCTCTGAAATTATGTGTTAAACAATGCCATATCATGCAAACATCACAAGTATAGCATGCAAGAGGGCCCAAAACCCAAAACTAGTCAAGGCATTCACACAAGAGGCATGCAATTCATGGCCTAACACCAAAACAAAGGTCAAAACATGCTGAAATGGTTACCCACAAGCTTAGAAAAACATGTATATGTATTGGCTCATAAACAAGGCACCAAGCACACCTCTTAAGAGCAATGAAAGAGGGAAATATATGAGAGTGTGACTACACTGCACACACTGAAATCATGTAAGAAATGAGGCTAAGGTATGTAAACAACTCATTCAAAGCATGCTAGGGACCTCAAACACAAAGCTAGTGAAGTCCAACTACACTATAGCTATACAAAGCTAAGCATATATGACCAAGACCACTTAAAACAGGCTTCAAGCATGTTAAATCAGTGGCAAAAATGTGTTGGATCAAAGCTAACACATGCTAAAATGAACTAAAACATGAAGCATGTTAGGCCAACAAGCATGATTGCACTACAAGTACCAAAGTAAGCAACCAATGATCAAACAAACCAAAAACAGAGTTATGGCAGGTCTAAAAAGTCACAAAAATATGCTTGAACTCAGCTGAAAATAAAGAGAAACACATGCTCATTTGATAGGCCAACAACACAAGTAAGCAAGACAAGAGAAGAGGGGACCACCCCCTCCCATTTTAGGCCTCAAAACCAACTTTCCACCACTGAAATTCCTCTGAGTTTGAGTGGTAGAAAAGCCATGCAAAGGCTAAAACAAAAACTTTAAAGGTGGCTCAAAAGCTTAACAAATAAGGCATACAAGAGGGTGAAACACCACCAACTCTCACAGGGCCTCATACAGCCATCTTTAACACTTAAAAATAAAACTTTTTGTAGTTGAAAGCTAGGCCTAAAAAAGCATGCAAAGGTGACCAAGATGGCATACAAAAAAAAGGCTTAAAAAGGAAATACACTCACCCTTGAAGCACAGCAGCAAGAGGACCACCTCTGAGCCCAAAAACCAGCTTTTTGAACTTCAAACAAGCCTTCAAGGACCTCAGCTCCAAGATAGTGGTGTTTGACTAGGTGTTCCTTTGCAAAATAGTGAAGAAAACACACTTTTATTGAGCACAATATATAGAGAGAGATTGTTTATTCTAGAGAGAGAGAGATATTATGTCTCTAAATTTTCTGAACCCCTGGAAAGGGAGAGAGGCCTCCCCTTATATAAGCAATGCAAGCCAAAAGCTTGCTTGACAAGCTTAAACTTGCCTCCATCTCTCCATATACGTGTATGGAGGATGGCTTAGTGAGCCACAGCTGGCCCAAAAGATCTAAAATAATATCTGTTGAAACAAGGTAGCTACCGGCCATCAATGGTGGCCGGCAGTGCCTCATTGATGGCCAGCAGCCCTCTCTGATGGTCGGCATGCCATCAAGGACATCACAAAGCAAAGACCAACTCATGGTCCAAAAATGAGACAGAATGGAAATGGGGTTTGGAAGGATCAAACCTGGAACATCCTGTCGCAAAAGTCGAACACTCGACGAGCAATCAAACCTGTTGCTGGATGAACCTGCAAGAACATTCAAGTCTTGAAGACGGTCAAAAATGGGGTGTCTACAACAGTAGAAACATATACCTACCCTGTGCCCAACATGCCTACATTACTAAAAAAAATTAATTCCCCTCCCTCTCCACCACAATGGCACTAGAGCCTCATAAAGTATCACTACATTTATGTGTTGACAACACAAACCCATAGAATCAATCTCAAAAATAGACAAACCCACAGATACGTGGGAACTTACTGTTGCGTGACGTCATCATCGGAGTTGGAATGTTTGATTTACAAGACACCTTTGAACAGTCACTGAAATCTCCACCGACACACCCAACCCCCTATCAAGGACCAAACGTAACAACCTCACCAACAAAAAGCAACTCTCCGCACAGCAACTACAGAGTATGTTTTCCCGTTGCAGATTTAGTTGGATTTTAAGGGATTTTTCACGTACATCATTGCTGCGTGAACAGTTTATTTCCAAATCTACATCACAAAATATGGGATCTAATTATGCCAAACATGCGATACACAACAATTACAAACCCCCTAAACAAACGCACTGATGATTTCGAGATCTTTGATTTGGCAGATCTATCCTATGTGTTACCAACATAACAACGTTAAGACTATTCTGTTCCGTAACCGTACTCGCCAAACTCACTGGTTCAGGTCAACTAGTCAGAATCCTCGGTGAAGATGTCGTCTACCAAAATGTGGGCAAACCAACAAATGTACTCTGTCAGAAAACCTTAGTTGTCAGACTCACCGAATCGGTAAAATCGGTCGGAATCCTCCAAATTGGGGAAGTGCACACATTTCTCGAAATTCAAAATATGGGCCTTCCAATGTGGGTCAACTAACAAATGTGGGTCACCCAAGCCAAATTAGCAATCCCCAAAAAACCCTATAGTACGCTTTTTTCAAACGTGGCATAAACATAAATCTCAGAAACAAAATTCGAAATGTGGGCCTTCCAAATGTGGGTCACCTAACCCAAACTAGCAATCCCCAAAAACCCTATAGTACGCTTTTTCCAAACGTGGCATAAACATAAATCACATAAACAAAACTTTCAAAAACAAATACAACACACAAACGGGCAAAAACATAACTGCACACTTAATGGGACCCCTATGGGTATAAAATTAAGAGGGCTGCTAAATGCCTCTACTTTTTTACTTTGAACCCCCCATTTTTTATATTTTATTTTATTACAATTTTGTCCTAATACCAAATTCCAATTTTGTTCTCATCCTATCCTCCCAAGTCTGACCCTAACCCTAATCCCACCACCACTTCCACCCCCACCGGCGACCTTCGGCAACCAACCTACCTCCGTTATTTTCGTCCTTTGGCGAGCCTCTCGCCACCACCTGTTGTTTATAGAATTATCAATGGCGGCGAAGGTTAAGGTTTTGGCAGTGGTTGTAGAGAATCAGCAACTAACTCGCGAACTCTCTTTCGCGATCTTCATCTTCATCCTTTGGAACCTACTCTCTTTTCTTTCTTTTGTGCACGACTCCCTCTCTCCTTATCGATTTCTCTCTCTACCTCATAGGTTGGTCAATTTCTCTTCGTTCGGTTACACAAAGTTGAACTTGTTGAATATGTTCAGTGCTCCACAATTGAGCATATGCCTTTTGTTCGGCTACATAGTACTGAATATCAAGCTTTTGTTTAAAACTAGTTTTTTGAATGGCGGTGAACGAAGGCAAAAAGATGGGTTTTCCGAACTGATTATTCATCATTCATCTTCAGCAACATCAATGTGATTCTCTACAATGGAGGAATCATTGTTTGTATCTATCTGATATTCTGAGGAAACAAACGGTTGCTCTGTTGTTATTGTTGCTGCCACTATTGAGCAAGTTACCGGAGAGGGAGGGTCTCCAAAGTAGAAGGGGAACTGCTAGAGAAAGAAAGGAGGAGTTGAAGGTGGAAGGCGTATGGGCGGGGTTCAAAGGGTATATTTGAGATTATGATAGGAGTTCAAAGAAAAATAAAAAGGGAAGCAATTTTAGTGGTGGGGAGCCAAAGAAGTGAGGGACCAAAATAGAAAGGTAGGAACATTTAGCAGCTCTCTAAAATTAAATATGGAATTGATTAGATTACAATTCTACCTTTTATAATTTACCGGTTAGTTCTACTAAAAAATTCAAAAAATTTATTTTTTCTTTAGTTTTTTTATATATATATTTTTTTTATTAAAAAAAAAATCAAAAAATCACTAATTTTTGGCATTTCCAAACAAGGCCAGGCCTCAGCCAAAACATTACTAGAATTCCACTCACAACTTGTTTTTTATGTTTTAAATAGCCCACAATTGGACAGTGACACCGCGCGACGTGCTCCCTCAGCAACAGCGAATCATTTCTCATCAAATCTTCATCTTCTCTTCGATCTGGAATTTTGCTTCTTGCGAATACGAAACCCTAGGTTAGGTCATCAAAATTGGGTTTCAATGGAAGGAATCAGTACATTCCCTCACTACGTCAGACGACCTCTCCTAAATTTATGGCGAAAAAGCATAAAGAAATCCTCATCTTCATCAATCTCATCATCATCGATCTTACAATCATCATCATCATCATCATCATCATCATTATCATCACCATCATCGTCTTCTGGTGCTTCTCTACCAGGTAAATTCGTATGTATCTGTGTATAGACAGTTGATAAGTACGAGTGGTACACTTTTGATGTCTCCGATGATATTCGACACAACCAAACTCCTCCTCCTGCTAAATACATTAACTACCATGTTCCTTTTCACGATGACGATGAATCCGGACCTGTAGATTTCAAACCTCAAGTCACTGCTAACATGGATTGGATTCTAGGTTGGGCAATTTTGGGTTTGACATTGTATATTCTTGATGATTGGACTGGTGATTGGAGAGGATGGTCTCTTAAAAACGAAAGCAATCGAGTGGATCGTATTGATTTAGGTAGTCCTAGGTCGAAATGGGAGAGAGTTCCTCAAATGCCTAAACCAAAAATAGCGACCCCACTGCAGATTGCGCTCTCCTTGGGACAGGGTTTAATGTTAGAAAAATTAAACAGGGTTTACTGTCAGAATAAAATAGCAGACTAATAATAAATCAAAAATAACAAATAAATATTATTATTATTAGAGAGAAAGTTTAGAGAAGGTATGCAGATTGCGCCCTCCTTGGGAACAATATACCCTCTTCTGTACCGAATTGAATGGTGTTCCCCCTCCGAGATACAACGACCTTTGAAAACACTTATGTGCAGCAAAGTGAATTTCACGAATCTTGAATTGCCCAACACTCACTTGTAAACTCAATACAGTAAACTCAGAAAGAAAAGAACAAAGGAGAAGAAAGATTTCTTTTGTGTGTTTTGAAACAACGTTGAAGTCTTATTATATACACAATCAAATAACAATAATTAGATATTTAAGAGATATTGTAGGATAATTCAAAAGATTAGGAAACTAATAACATAAACTTATTCCTAAAAAATGCAAATTTCAAATTAAATTAAATACAATTTTAAATTACAAAATAACAATCCCCCACATAATTTAAAATTGAAAACAGTGTTTTTACTGCACAATGGGTGTAGGTGTCTTTCAAACTTAAACCTCCACTTAGTGTTAGTTTCAGTTTGAAGGAACCATAGAGAATAAAGTCTTGAACTAGATCCTTGTGATCAAACATAGGCTTACCACATGCACAGTACGGACAATTATCATGGTTTTGGAACAGTTTTGTGCGTTAAACGGTCATGCACACATATCTTGTTTCTACAAGTGTCTTTAGGAAGCAACCCAAGTTCCCACAATAGCGACCCCACTGCCACACTTATACAAGTGTATCCTCCAAAGGTGATTTGTGATCAATACCCAGTAGAAATCCTACCTTGGACACATTCGGAGCTAAGCTCTTCCTAAAACTCATTACAATAGTGAGCACTATCACAACAGGAATAGGATCAGGGAATTTCCCTCTAATATTTTTAGTGCTCCTCCAAGTCACCCATCAACTTCGTTATTACCTAGTGAACCTTATTAATGGGATCTCCAATCACAATGGTTAGGTATCCATTGCCATGACTAATTTATGGGTTTCGGTCCCATTCTCCTCGATGATTCAATTACTAGCTTGTGCGCTAATCCTTTAGTAAAAGGGTCTGCTATATTCTTTTGAAACCTCACAAAATCAAGTGCTACAACACCTTTAGATAATAATTATTTAATAGAATTATATCTTATTCTAATATGTCTTTTTTTCTCATTTAAATTTGCATTTTTTGCATTAGCAATTGTAGCTTGATTATCACAATGAATAGAGACAGCAGGTATAAGATTATTAGATAGTGGTAAATCAGATAATAAATTCTTTAGCCATTCAGCCTCAGTACAAGTCAAATCTAAGGCAATGAATTCTACTTCCATGGTAGATCTAGATATAACAGTTTGTTTAGAAGATTTCCAAGCTATTGCACCACCACCTAAAGTAAACACATAACCACTAGTTGCTTTAGTTTCATCAGATTCAGTTATTCAATTAGTATCACTAAATCCTTCTAGCACAAAAACTCACAAAAATGAATTCCATAATTTATTGTACCATTAAGGTATTTAAAATTCTTTCAATTGCATTCCAATGTTCTAAACTAGGATTAATAGTGTAATGACTCAGTTTACAAACAACAAAAGAAATATCAGGTTTTGTGCAATTAGAAAGATACATCAAAGATCTTATTATTTGGGCATATTTATGTTGAGAAATATTTTCACCCATATTTTCTTTAAGCGAATATTAGGATCACATAGAGTAGATACAACTTTCGCATACAATAATTAAATTTCTTTAGCAATTGGTCAACATAATGTTCTTGTGGCAAAACAATTCTTTTATCACTTTTAATTATTTTAATACCCAATATAACATTAGATGGGCCTGAATCTTTCATATCAAAATTGCTAGATAAGAAATTCTTAGTATCATTAATAACAGCCAAATTACTACCAAAAATAGGAATATCATCAACATATAAACAAAGAATAATACTAGTATCATCAAATTTTTTGATATGCACACATTTGTCAGAATTATTAATATTAAACCCATTAGAAAGAATTACTTTATCAAACTTTTCATGCCATTGTTTTGTAGCTTGTTTTAATCTATAAAGAGACTTTATAAGTTTACATACCTTTCTTTCTTGTCCAGGAGTTACAAAACCTTTGGGTTGATCCATATAAATTTCTTCATTTAATTCTCCTTTTAAAAATGCCATTTTGACATCCATTTAGTATATATCTAATTTATAAATTGAGACAATAGCTATTAAGACCCATATAGTGGTTATACGGGTTATCGGAGAATATGTATCAAAGAAATCTATTCCTTCTTTATTTTAAATCCCTTAGCCACAGGTCTAGCTTTAAATTTTTCTATAGTTCCATCCGTTCTTAATTTTTTCTTGAATATTCATTTATAGCCTATTGTCTTACAACTTGGTGGAAGATCAGTTAAGTACCAAGTATTATTAGTCATAATAGAATCCATTTCACTATTTATAGCATCTTTCCAAAAAGTAGCATCTACCAACATCATAGCATCATTATATGTTCAAGGATCATTTTCAACTAAATAAGTAAGAAAGTCACTGTTAATATTCTTTTCTATTCTTCCTCTTTACTTCTTCTTAGTTCAGTTCCTACTTAATTTTCCATACTACTATTAGATGTAGAATTTTCACTAGTTGATTTAGATAACTTATCTTTCATAGGAAATACATTTTCAAAAAATACAGGTAGCATTTGGTTGAGTTTTAGAATTATGATTTGAGTGTGGAGTTATATTTTGAGTTTGTGAGTTTTTGAATTATGATTTGAAAAGGGAAAATTTGTTTGGTTATGAGTTTTGAAATAAGAAAGTTGTTTGGTTTTGAGTTTTGAAAAAAGTTTTCAAAACTCAATTGAAAAACTTATAATTCATAACCAAACACACAATTCAAAACTCATAACCAAACTCTTTTTAAAATTTAATTTAAAAAAATAATTTTTAAAAAATTTTGAAAATATTTTTTCAGCTAGTTTTTTAAAATTATTTTTGATTGTATATTTGGTTTATTTATTTTTTTAATTGTTTTGTTTGAAAATGATCTAAAAAAATAATTTGTATATTAAAAAATATCAAGGACAAATAAATTTTTTGTTTTCAAATAATAGGTTGTAATTGCCAAAAAAAAAAAAAAAAACACTGTTCTGGTCAACAGGCCGGACGTCTGGTGGATTCCGGGTGGACGACCCAATTTGCAAATTCAAAATTCAAAAAACATGCATTGGAATGTGTATTCAAATGTGACATTGGAATTGATTTTTGAAAACTTAAACCAAACATAGCATTCAAAAATAAGGGTGGAAAATTGATTGGAAACTCACACCAAACACAGCCACAATTTGTCTTGACTCCATTATATTATTGTTAGAAATTTCAAAATTTTCAGAATTGATTACTAAGAATCTATAACCAACACTAAGGCATACGTAATAAATACACAATCAACAGTTTTTGATCCTTATTTTTTTTTTCTCCTAGTAATCGATATTAAAATTTTAGCCAAACACCCCCCACACTTTGAAATATTTTAAACTAGGCTTTTGATATTTTCAAATTTCATAAGGTGTTTTTTCTGAATTTTTGTAAGGCACTTTATTTTAATATATGACAAGCAGAATATAAAGCTTCACCCCATAAATTATTAGGACTAGCTAACATAGCATTTATCATATCTAGCAATGTTTGATTTTTTTGTTCTGTTACTCGATTAGATTGTGGTGAATAAGGCGGAGATCATTGGTGAATAATTTCATATTGTTCACAAAACTCTTCCATTTCTATTGGTACATACTCGCCTCCTCTATCAGACCTTAAGATTTTAATTTTCTTTTCTAATTGATTTTCTACACGAGCTTGATATATTTTAAATTTGTCAAATAATTCACTTTAGTATCTTATTAAATACACATAGCAATATTTAGAAAAATCATCAATAAACGTAATAAAATATCTTTTTCCACCACGAGTTAACACATTGCTAAGGTCACATGTATCACTATGTATAAGTTGTAACGAAGGTGCCTTTTTCAACAGATTTAAATGTTTTTAAGTTTGTTTAGCTTATACACATACTTGGCATCTTTCCTTTAAACTAATTACACATTTTGGAATTAGTTCTAAACTCATCATTGTTTTAATTGTGTTTAAATTTACATGCCCAACTCTCCCATGCCAAATATTAGAACATTCTACATTAGCAATAGAAGAAGTAGAGAAAGAATAATATGCAATTTTATTTAAATCAGAATCCATAACATTAAGACTAAACAAACCATCACGAAGATAACTTTATCAATAAAATTACAATTTTTAGTTATTACAATTTTATTTGATTTAAGAACAACTTTAAAACCATGTTGAACTAACAAAGATGCACTAATTAATTTTTTTTTGGATAAATTACACTTTGTACCCTTGCACTTTGTATCAAATATTACTTTAGCCCCTACACATGAAATCATGACAGTCAACCCCCTGCATTTCTGATCAAATCCCACTTTGCTTCCTACTCGTGAAATTGTGACAGTCAACCACCTGCACTTTTACTCAAATCCCACTTTGGTCTCTACACAAGTGTCAATATCCCTCTTTTTTTTTTTTTTTTTTTTTTTTTTTTTTTGAGCAAAAGTCAATGTCGAGCAGAAATCAATATCCCTCTTTTGTTACTTCATTTTTAAATCTTTAACAAAATCTAGTTATGTGACAAAAATGTGATTATGAAATGAAGGTAAGAGAGAAAAATCATCCATATTTCCCACCAATACACTTTGTCTTACGTGATATGCACGTGCGAGTTATATAATACAATATATATATGTTTGTATGGTAAAAATTTAGACGAAAAGGTAGGAAAGTAAAGCTTTTTGAAATAAAAAAAATGCAACAAAGAAATTAAAGAGAAAGAAAGATGAATAGATAAAAGACTGTGTTACTGTGAAAAATAAAGTTTCGTGATTCCAATTTATGCAAAACCCTAGTTCATCTTCTTAATTGTTCACAATTTGCATTTTGTTTTAGCCTAATACAGTCATATTTTGATGTAAATTTTGGGATAAAGTGTGTATTGGTGGAAAATGTAGATGATTTTTCTTTTTTACTCTCATGTCAGTCACATTTTTATCACATGACTAGATTCTGTTAAAGATTTAAACAATTGAGTAACAAAAAGGGACATTGACACTTATGTAGGGACCAAAGTGAGATTTTACCAAAAGTACAAGGGTTGACTGTCACAATTTCATGTGCAGAAACCAAAGTGGGATTTGACCAAAAGTGTAGGAGGCTAACTATCATGATTTCATGTGTAGGGCCAAAGTGAGATTTGATGCAAAGTGCAGGGGTACAAAGTATAATTTACCCAATTTTTCCTAATATCAGGAACATGCAAAACTCCATCTAAGGTGATTATATTGTCTGATGTCAATTTCAACCTAACTTGTCCTTCACCTAGTACCTTGGCCAAGCTCCCATTTCCCATGCTTACAGTTCTTATGCCTGATTCTTGATAATAAGGTGAAAAAATATTTTTAGGATATATTACACTTTGCACCCCTGCACTTTGTACCAAATTTCACTTTGGCTCCTACATATGAAATCATGACAAGCAACCTCCTGCACTTCTACTCAAATCCCATTTTGGTCCCTACACATGAAATCGTGACAGTCAACCCTTTACACTTGCTCAAATCTCACTTTGGTCCCTACACTAGTGTCAATGTCTCTCTTTTGCCACTTCATTTTTAAATTTTTAACAAAACCCAATCATGTGACAAAAATGTGACTACAAAATGAGGGTAAGAGAGGAAAATCATCCATATTTCCCACCAATACACTTTGTCTTACATTATAAGCATGTGAGAGTTATATAATACAATATATATATATATGTTCATATTCTAAAAATAGGGATGAAGAGGCAAGAAAATATAGCTTTTGAAATAAAATAAAAAATGCAACAAAAAAGTCAAAGAGAAAGGAAGATGAATAGATAGAAGATTGTGTTACCGTGAAAACGGAGTTTCATTATTCCAATTTATGCAAAACCATAGTTCATCTTTTTAATCGTTCACAATCCGCGTTTTGTTTTAGCCTAATACAGTCATAATTTGATGCAAATTTTGAAACAGTGTGTGTTGGTGGAAAATGTAGATGATTTTCCTCTTTTACACTCATGCCGTAGTCATATTCTTGTCACATGATTAGATTCTATTAAAGATTTAAACAATTGAGTAACATAAAGGGGACATTGGGCCTGTTTGGTGCAGTTTAAAAGCTACTTATTTCAGCTTTTAGCTTAATTTAAGCTATTTTGATGTGTTTGGTTTAGCTTATAGTTTATAGCTTATAGCTTTTTGGAAGTCGAATCACTTATTCTTTGAGGAGATGCTTGACTCTTATGTAGAGATCAAAGTGAGATTTGACCAAAAATGTAAGGGGTTGACTATCGCAATTTCATGTGTAGGGACCAAAGTGGAATTTGACCAGAAGTGCAGGAAGTTGACTATCAGGATTTCATATGTAGGGGCTAAAGTGAGATTTGGTGCAAAATGCAGGGGTGCAAAGTGTAATTTACCCATATTTTTATCAGCGCACACATGAACATTAGCACCTTAGTCTATAAACCAATCTTTTGAGTTAAAAACAATATTTAACTCGAGATCACTAACAAAATACTTTCTAGCAGGGTTAGAGGAGTTGGGCCCCACAGTCACAACATTAGCTTGTGGTTTAGGGGTTATTAGAGGACCATGGGCTTTGTGGGGTTGACCTTTCCGATGATAGCAATATCTAGCAGTGTGATTAGTCTTCCCACACACCCAACAAGGCACTATTTTTCTCTCAATAATATTTTTGTCTTTTGATTTATTATTAAGTTTGTTATTCCCATTCTTGTGTGCACCATTTTTCTTGAAATTAAAAGGTTTGGGTTTAAGATTTTCTACAAAATGTGCCTTGGCTCGAAAATCAGAATTTAAAAATTCATATTGTTTTTCACAGTGCTTTTCCTCAATATTTAGGGATATTAGCAATTCATCAAAGGTTCAATCATCATGTTTTTGTTTTAACATTCTACCAAATTCTGACTAAGATGGAGGCAATTTTTTAACAGTGAAGCAGCCAAAGTTAAATCCATTCCTTTTCTTTTCAGATCATACAAAATATTTTGAAATTCATGCACTTGTTCCATAACTGATTTACCATTAATCATATGAAAGTCTAAAAAATTTTGAGCATAGTAACGTTTAAGATCGGCATCCCTGGACCCATATTTAAAATCAAGTGCTTCCCATAATCCGATAGAAGTTTTTGTACTGCAAAAAAATATTATATATAGAAGGAGATAAAGCACTTAAAATCCTACTGTGACAAATATAATCTTTTTCATCAAAATCATCATCATCAGATTTTTTGGACGAAGTTTAATCCTTGCCTGTCTCAACAATTTCTATAGCCTTACAAGTTTCACTTTTTTCATTATCTTTTTCTTTTTCAGAAACCTTTTCTTTTCCTTTTAAAATAGTAGCTTTATGAATCACTGAATAAAGACCCAGTGTGGTTCACCAAAATTTCATCTGTTGTTGCCAATATCTAAAAGTTTGACCATTAAACTTCCCGACATCTGAAATTTTGACCATTAAATTTCTCAGGCTTGTAGGAATTGGTTTATTCAAATCCCATATTTTTTTTTTCCAAAACAAAATTATAACCAATGCAACAACTTCTAACAGAAAATCATAATTATCATTCCTAAGATCGTTGGAAAAATTAAATAGGATTTACTGTCAGAATAAAATACTAAACTAATAAAAAATCAAAAATAACAAATAAATATTATTATTAGAGGGAAAATTTAGAGAAGCCTGTATGGTGGTTGAGACACGCAGATTGCGCTCTCCTTAGGAGCGATACACCGTCTTCTGTACCAAGTTGAATGGTGTTCCTCTCTTAAGATACAACGACCTTCAAAATCACGTATGTGCAGCGAAGTGAATTTCATAAACCTTGAATTGCCCAACACTCACTTGTGTGCAGCAACGTTACGTTGTTTCAAAACACACAAAAAAGAAGTCTTTCTTCTGCTCTGTTCTTTTCTTAGTGAGTTTACTGTATTGAGTTTACAAGTGTGTCTTGGGCAATTCATGGTTCGTGAAATTCACTTTGCTACAGTAATTTCGAAGGTCGTTGTATTTTAGGAGAGGAACACCATTCAATTCGGTATAGAAGAGGGTGTATCATTCCTAAGGAGAGCGCAATCTGCGTGCTTTGACTACCATACAAGTTTCTCTAAACTTTCGCTCTAATAATAATATTTATTTGTTATTTTTGCTTTATTATTAGTTTGATATTTTATTTTGACAGTAAATCCTATTTAATTTTTCCAACAATTTTTGTCCTCGTGAGCAAGTTTTATTGCCTTGGTTGGTTTTGATCGAAAAACGGGGAGTTGGAGAGGGAATCACCGTTGGCTATGGCTTATGATTTGAGCGTAAAAGCTGGGGACTCGTTCCCCATGGCTCACAACGACAGTCTATTATAAGCCAATTTGTTAACTGTGAGCTTTTTAAAAGCATCAGAATACCATCTAGAGATATAACATATATGCTTTTTTGAATTTAAACATTATTTATTCCCCTTTGAATTTCTTTCTTGGCTTGGTCAGGTTCTAGGCATTGAGAACTTATTTGAATTGCAAAAATTTGATTATGTTACTGTTTAGGACTGAACCATTGTGACTAATTGAAGTTTGGCATTTGTTCAGAAACTGAATAGGATGGAATAAGAGAGTTAATTGGGAGAAAAATATTGCACATGATTTGTAGAAATTTTAAAAATGCAAGCGAAAGAATGTGGATGATGTACGGGACACAAGACTTGTACCTGTCATCAACTCAATTTTCATTACTAGTCCAATATTTCTCGTCCTTAAACAAAAACCTACGAAGCACAATATTCTTAGAAGGTGTGTGTCCCTGTCGTGTTTGTGTCTAACACGTGTTCGACATTGACAATCATCAATCATCGACATTTGTCTAAATGAGTCATATTATTGTTAAAATTTTCTTAGACCTAGACACACTTTAGATACTCGAGAGACACACATATGAAACACATTTTAAGTTTGAACAAATTAACTTAGATGATACAAAGATAAAAGAATAATAATATAGATTTATACATATTAATCCCTCTTCCACTAAACTTTAGTGATTAATGTTATATTGCATTTTTAATTATTATATAATAAATATATATAATTACACATTTTGTGCCTGTCCTCCATGTGTCATGTCCTGTATCCTCTAAAAATTGATGTGTCAACGTGTTCATGTTGTGAGTCCGTGCATCTTAGGCAACAATGTTGCTAGATCTCAGAACTTCTAATACAAAGCAAGAATCTCTCAAAAGGCTTATGGAGCCTTCCATCCTCTTTTGAGAGTTAAAGTCCCTCTCTTCTTTTGCCTCTTTTTAGTTTGGCTGTTCTTCAATTACAAGGGCTCATAAATTTGTTGCTAGTCTTTTTTTCTTTTCTTTTCTTTTATTTTTATTTAGAATATATTATGATTGTCAATCTCCAACTCAACCTATGAGTGGGGGACAATTTATTTTTATTTAGAGTGGGGGACAATTTACAAGCTTTGTATTTAAGTAAGTTTCAAGTCAAAAAGTGTCAAGGGCTGTGTTTGGATTTTTGATTTGTGCAGGGAAAGGAAAAGGGAAGCGAATATTGAAGGAAGTAGAAGCTTCTTTTTCTTTTTTTCTTAAAATTTTAATATACTTTTTCCCTTTTCCTTCCACAAATCCAAGATTCAAACACAACATTGCGATCTTGGGGATTTCAAGAGAAATTCTGAATGATTTAAATGCTTGTATACTGTGCATGTGGAAAGTATTAGAACCTGAGGTAGTATTTGGGATTTTGTCTTTCTGGTCAAAAGTTTTTGGTCAATTTTGATATTTAAAAATAATTTGGGAGTTTTGTTAGTTTGAACCTAGCCTGTTAAAGTTGGATGTACACAAGTGTTGGTAAGGTAAAGTTTAAAACTTTAATCTCACATATACTTGTGAATACTTTTGGACTAGAGATTGGTCACTGCTTTACTTTCTTACCATCATCCACTTTTGTTCTTTTGTTTGTTGTTAATTGTAATGTCTGTGGATGTCTATATTATATTTTTGTAATTTAAATGATTCGCAAGGAATAGCTTGTGTTGTAAGAATTCATACCGTATCTGAAGATTACTGAAAAGCTATTGGGTTCATTTGGATGCTCTTTTCAGGATGGGTCAACTGTGTCTACACCTGCATCCAGACCAGTTACAAATGTTTGTCTCATATCCAAAATAAAGGATGTAACAGTAAGTTATACATGATACCTGGTGGAGCCATTTCCTATCGCTGTGTCTTGAGAATTTCTGTAGTAGCTGGCTCGTTAGAATTAGATGGCACAACGATCCTCAAGGGTAAGAATATATTAAACTGATTGGACGTGCCACCATTTAGCATTGGCTTGAGTTTGTTGATCCTACAGTATGCATATGTGGATTAATATTCACCTTTTCCCTTCTAAGATTTTCACTTCTCTGGGAAAATCTGGCCTAAGAAATTGATCATCTGGCATTCTATTGTTGTATGAATATGTTCACCAAGTTAGAACTTTTAGATTTACATGCCAAATGATGATAATACACGATTACCTAAATGTTTCAATACTAGAACTATCAATATGAACAGCGACTCTCCCACTCTGTCATGTCCTAAATTTCTCCTTTAATGTA
Source organism: Camellia lanceoleosa (assembly GCA_025200525.1). Taxonomy (NCBI): domain Eukaryota; kingdom Viridiplantae; phylum Streptophyta; class Magnoliopsida; order Ericales; family Theaceae; genus Camellia; species Camellia lanceoleosa. The sequence goes on along the minus strand of CM045766.1, from coordinate 18,540,650 downwards.
TAATGTACTTAGAGGATAGTGTCAGCATTGAGTCATATTTTCAGATTGTTCAAACACATAAATGTGTACATGTTTCACACTCAAAAACTAATCACAAGATTATATATTGATAGCAGGTTGAAAAAGTAGCTTGATAGATCAAGGAATCCCTTGCAGGGTACCACGGATTTTGAAGGACAGTTGCAGGAGTTATTTGATGAAGTGAAAACAATGATTAAGATGGGGAATGAAAATGATGCCCTAGACCTCCTTCAAGCAAATTATGAAGCTCTGAAAGAACAGATGGACGCTGGTGCTAGAGGAATAGAATGCCACACTAGCCGTCATAGCCTTGGGGTACATTGCTATTGGGAATTTGAAGATGGTTGGCTCCCTGTTGGACATGGTAATTTCATTTTGCAATAAATATTTTACGAAAATGTGTGTTAATCATGCTACTAAAGGAAACTTGAGGATACTTGAGTTAGTCTAAATGGTAATTTCTCTGTTTTTGGAAAGCATTTGATACTTCGATTGACATGCTTGTCTACATACCGCATCTGTGTATGTGTGTATTGCGTCTAGGCTGTCTTAATGTTACAGAATCATTAACTTTGTAACTCTGCCATTATTGATCATTGATGGAGTGACAATTAATCTAACAAATGGATGTATAACTCTGTTACCAAATTGACTGTCAGGGTCCAGTGGAGCTAATCTATAACCAAACCAAACCAAGCCTTAAGTCCCATCAAATGGGGTCATCAAATGGGGTCGGCTAAGTGGAGCTAATCTATACAAGGATCAAAAAGGAGAAAGGAATTAATTTGATTATATTGTCTTTCATTGGGTAAAATTTTATATAGGTTCATTACCTATAAAAGTTGTTTGTATGATATGTATGTGCATGCGCATATGTGGCACACACAAACTTGCACACCTATAAAGTTTTTTTTTTTTTTTCCCCCTATCCTATTTTTTGATTGGCACTAGGGTGTCCGGATCAAAGCCCGACTAATCCCTAAGGGTGCACAGGCTCTCGGCAAGAAGTTTCCTGCAAGTGCACCATGGTTAATTCAAGGGTTTTCCCCCAATCCGATTGCCCCAAGGAATCGTTAGCACCTATGAGGTTTCCTACCCTATTTTCTAATACCCTTTTTTTCTTTTTTCTTTTTTCCTTTGAATGCATGTTCATGTGAGGACAGTTAGATGAGGTCGTTGATGGTTTAAAGGATGACGAGCTCCTTCTCGGTCCAGTACTAACACGTATGGGAAGTATGTATTCAGCTTTGGGAAAACTTGAGGATTCCATGCTTGCATACAGAAGGTCTCTTCAAATTCTAGAGAGAGAATATGGTAAGTCCAATGTTTGGAATTTCAAATGTTATGTAATTCCTAGTTTGTGATATGTGTGTTGAAAAACATTGTGTGGCTTGACTTGGCTGGTGCCAGTTAGCATGGTTAGACAGGCATCCTTGCCCAATAGGTGAAATGGGAAATTTTTATTATTTATACAACGTAACCCCAAAAAATTCATCCATACAATTTTAGTCCCAAATGTATCATGGTAGATTTCCTGGCTTATTTGCTCCAGTTAAGACCACCTTATTTCTCATCTCTCCCACCTCTGATGCTCTACACATCAATGACTACCCATGAACTTCCCCGGTTTCATTACTAGATTTTTCTCTTTGATGCATATGCTACCTCAATACTCAGACTTAGTCAGCACAAAATCATAATGTGATATTGAGATAGGCCTTCTGTATTCTTGGGTAAGAAAAATGATGTTCATGAAATATCAATGAAGTTCGCATCTATTGAAAGCTGAAAAAATCCAAGTACAAATTACTTTTTATTTATGATTATACAAACATTTTACCACAATTTGTGTCTCAAGATTTTATTTATTTATTTATATTTTTCATTCATTTTGTTGACACTGTTCTTTATGGCTTTCTTCTTTTTCTTCTTCTTGCTGCTTCTCTTGCACCACCATCATCTTGTCCCTCTATTCTGGATGTGTAGCCAATCAGTCTTCGTTGGACATAAGAGTACCATTTTGGCTGAACAGAAAAGCCTCAATGGATTAAGTAAATAAGCTGTTTGAACAGTAAAAATTAATGCGATCCAAAAATTCTTTTTGAATTTTTAGATGTTTATGAAGAATGTAGAATGATTTTTGCATTCTTCTTTTTATTTACTTGAGCAATATAAAAGAGAATGAAATGTAATTGTTCAATGCATAATCACTTGCTAATAAATATGATTACTTTAGTTACTACCTTAATCTTTGCAAATTCTAGTTGTTAGTGATTATTTTTCCTAGATTTTAATTGAGTCCATTTTGTTCTCCGCAGGACCATTGTCAGCACTAAATGGTTCTGCTGGTTGACACAGTACAAGCTGTTGTGGTTCTTGTTAGAGCCATTGTAAACATTTTCTTTAATGTTCAGTAGTATATGCTGAAGTCAGCAATCCAATGATTAAGTAAATAGCTTCTTTTTGTAGGGAAAAATAGTACTTCTCTTATCACACCATTACTAGGGATGGCAAAAGTACTCGGTTCTATTAGAAGAACCACAAAAGTTGTAGAGCAAAGGTGCAGAGAGTGAGGATTTGGTGGTGCCTTTACTTGGCCTTGGCAATCTTTTAATGAAGGAAGGAGAAGCTATGGATGCTGAAAATCCTTTTCTTTGGTAATTTGGCTTTCTGTATATTGCTCTGGGTTTATGTCTTTTGTTTATAGTTTTTGTTTTGTTTTTCATTCTGTGATGAATCTGTAGAATTTTCAACATATATACAAAGTTAAATTGGGAGAATGATGGAAGAGCTGGAATGGCAATGTGTTCTTTGGCCCATGTGAAATGTGCAAAAGGTGAACTATGTATTCTTCGTTGTACACAAGTAGTTTTCTTCTTGCTTTCATTTAAATTAGTAGGATCATATTAACACCAGTAATTGTGTGGGGTCAAAGCGTTGCTCATTCTACTGTGAGTGGATTGTGGTGAACTTTAAATTTAAGAGTTCATTCATAGATGGAGATCTATTTTCAAGTTTTTAAATATGGGGTCACGTGCCTTTGTCATGCAGGGGCTGCTGATGAAGTCATTCAATTATATAGAAATGCTCTTCAGGTCCTGAAGGATTCAAAATGTATGACTTTGGATAGCAATGTGATGGAAAAGATTAGGATAGATTTAGCAGAATTACTGCATTTAGTGGGAAGGTATGCCTTTGTTTCAGTTCTGCCACTTTTCTAATTAAGAAACCCCATTGTGCTCATACTACAATAAATTTGCTAGCTATGTTTGCATTTAACAAAATAAATTTGATAGGTTGAGAAGCTTTAGGGATGTTCTATATCATGTGAGCATAATATTTCTTATGACTGTTCGAGTTTTGTCAAAGAGGAGCAACTCTAAACACTTCATTTTGACTGACCTTAAGACTTTGGGCGCTTGAAAACTCCATTTTGACTAACCCTTAGACTTTGGGCTCTTGAAACCTTCCCGGTGATGAAATGGTAAATGCTTCATCCCTAGAGATATTTGAAGTTGTTATGAGCCGTTGTATCACCTCGTTTTAAGCCAAAATCATCTTTTTACTAAAATGACCATTTTACTCCTAAACCCATGTTTATCCAAAACCTAACTCTTTGGTCCCACTTACAAGAGAGGGAGGAAGGTCCGGTTGAACCTGAATTGACGATATTTTATTGATTTTACTTAAAACCGTCGATTGAGAGTTAATCGGGTTTACTTAGACAACAGGCAAGTCCATAAGCATGGAACCCCGCACCCCTATATGCGCATGACATGTGTCCCCAAATGGGCACATGCTCCCGCACATTTGGGTTAACATGTTGAGTTTAGATGTGCTTAAGGCCTGTGATTGCTCTTTTAGTGATTACGAAGCTATCCTTTCTTCTGCCCGCTTCATGCCAAACTTTTGATTGGTTCCTTAGAGTTCTCTCTATTTACAGATCTGGGTTAGGAACATTAAGTATTAAACATACATTTGCGAGGATAATTAGTAGTTTGTATATTTGAAGGTATGATACTCTTGAACATGCTATTAGGTTATGATTGTTAATGGACTAACGATGATGATAGACAGAAATTCACAATCCATGCAGCATGTGAATTTCTGGGAGATGTGGTTGATAGATTGAACCAAGTAAATTTTAAAAAATAATAAATAAATTTGGTGGTGGTTGATTTTGAGGCATCATCTTCTTAATCATGTATCAATTGCTTTCAGAGGAAAAGAAGGCCGTGAGCTACTGGAAGAATGCTTCATCACTGAGAAGTATAGAGGAAAGGAACACTCTAGCTTAGTTAGCCATCTTGTAAATCTTGCAACCTCTTATTCATAAGAACCTTGTGGAGGTTGAGCACTTGTTGCGGAGGAGTTTGTAGATCATGTTGAAGACCGTGGGACCCGATGATCAGTCCATCACCTTTCCAATATTACATCTTGCTCCACAACTTAAACCAGTATGCGGAAGCTGAGCGGGTAGCCCTGGAAGTTTTGCGCATCCAAGAGAAGGCATTTGGAGAAGAATCTCTTCCAGTTGGTGAGCTTTGTTTTGGTCATTTTGTCTCTTTGATCCTTTCTATTTGATATGATTGTTGAAAACCATTACTGCAATTTACAACTTCACATTTTCAAAGCTGACCCTGATGTTAACCTGGCGAGATGGCTTGAATCAAATGACCTACATGTTCAACAGTCAGGTCATATGATTGAAGCTAATAAAATGGATGATATATACATATATTTTGAAAATGATAGGGTGATGAAAAATTTATAAGAAACATTGAAGAATTATGAGATTTATATTTTATTTCTATTTCATTTAGTATTAGAACTTTTTACAGGTGTTTACTAATAATGCTTTACATTTACATGTATATGTGAACATAAAAAATTAAATTATGTGGAATTCATGAAAAATGTGTAGAAAACCTCTGTGCCTATACAATTTGCTTCTTTTGTCCTCGTGATTGCTTCTATGTTGATATAGTAAGATCATAGTGTTTTAGCCATGGTCACATGTGTGCATGTGTGTCTATACGTATAGCAATATACACAGTATGCTGAGAAATTAATATATAGAGACAAAACTTGCATAGATGATAAAAATATTGACAATTACGAGGAGGCGCGATAGCTTGTGTGGCCTAGTGCATAAAAGGTTGAATTTAACAATCTAGGTTATGTTTCATAATGGTTGTGTTTATGTAAGAATGAATTCATTGTTATCCTTTCCGAATCTAATTCTAGTTCTAACCATGATTATTTAATATAATAGTGGCTCAATAGCTTTGTCGGTCACATTGACATCTGTCTTTTTGTAATATTATATTACCCAGAAGTAAATTTTTTTTTCTCCCTATTTTTCTTATGTATTTTTCTATGTTTTGGCGTCTCAGGTGAAACTCTCGACTGTTTGGTGTCTATTCAGACCAAACTAGGGAAGGATGCCAAACAATTAGTTGTTCAAGTTTGATTTGATTACTTTAGCGAGCTGCTTGGTTTGATAAAGTTTGGTTCGTTAAACTTTTGAGTCGATTTCAAACGAGCTTTTATCAAGTCGAGTTCAAATGGTTTGATATTTTATATAATTTTAGGTTTATCGAATCAACTGTTTAAGTTTAGTTTAAAAACCTTAATGAGCTTTAAAATGTATTCAAGCTTGACTTATTTATTTAACGAACCGAGTTCAAACAAGCTTTTAACAAGTCGAACATGAATTGAGCTTGAGCTGTTTGATTCGTTTATCACTTCTAAATACAAACACATGATTCAATTAGGTTGTTCAAAGCTAAGACTACTCTTTTGCTTTGAAACTTTAGCTTGTTTGGTTTGGTATTTTAGGATTCATTTTTGAAAAAATTAAAATTTTTTGTTTTCCTTGTTTTTTTGTTTTTGTTGAATTTTTTTAATATTTTAAGTAATTTTTTAAATTTTTAGATGCACCTAACATAAATACACTTAAAAAGTATAATAGTTGTGAATTTTTTTAAAAAAAGTTCACTAAATACCAAAAATATAAATATATATATATATATATTTAATACATTTTTGTATTTTTGTGTATTTATTGATTTTTTAAAATATTTTTTTTTGAATATTTTACTTTGTAGATACATCCAAGTAAGGTGTATTTAAAAAAGTAAAAAAATTGTTTAAAATTTTAAAAATATCCTCTAAAAATAAAAAAATATAAAAACAAAATATTTAATTTTTCAGAAAATTAAAACCAAATACAATGGTAGTGTTTACTCAATTTTGTTTTTTAAATCATGATTTGGATGAAATATGTTAACCAAATACATTTTTAAAATACAACTCAAAATTACATTTTTTGGTACCAACCTTGATGGTCAGAGGCTCATCCTCTCTCTCTCATTGTATATAAAAGGAGGCTTATCTTCCTTGGTTTGTTACATAATTTTTTTGCTCTCATATTATAGTTAAGTCAGTCTCCTCTTATAATATATTTTTTTTTGTGTAAGATAATGCTGCCATTGTTGGTTCGCCAAAGAAGTTATTTTTTTAGATAAGAAAATACTCAGATAGGACTGACTCATTTGGTAAATTGCATCACTATGTCAAGCTTAAATAGAAGTGAAAGAAGTTAATACCAAACGCTTACCACGGTTATTTTCAATAAGATTGGTGTAGACTTCCATTTACTCCAAAATTCAGCGTTTTTGAAGGTGATAAGCAAGCTGAGGCTCGAAGGCCTCCTAAGACCTAAGTGCGAGGTGATGGCATCTCCACAACTTTCACCAAATTTAAGGCTTTAAATATCATTGACAACATTAAGAAAATCAACTTCTTTACTCAATGTTGATGCTGCTATTTACTTCTTTGAGCAGTAGAACCTTGACTAGGGGCATGTTGATTAATCTCAACAATATTATCATCTTCCTCACTGTCATCAATCTCATCAAAATTGGGTATTCCTTTGCTTGACTTTTCTTGGATACAAAGTCTCTAATCTCATCTCTTGCATGAGATGGAACACCTTTTGCAAGCAACCACATTTTATTACTGTCGGCAAGATGTTGCTTGACCCCGTAAACAACCCATTTATTTCTTTGTTGCAAAAGTTGCAAAGGAACTTAGACATTTTTTTGGGGATTTACCATTTGTGCATGTTGCCATGTTGGATATTTTCTATTACTTTCGCTTGACTACGACATCTAATCAATAATCAAATATCAACAAACCAATTCAATTGAAAGACACTTCAAATCAAGAGCATTTTTAAAAGTAATTCAGAAAAATTAATCAATTCAGCAAAATTACAACAGCAAAGCAGCCATGTAATTCATCAAAAACTACAACAAAGTAACCACACAATCAACAAAAATACATCTTATCAAAGCTGTAAGTGATGTGGATCCAAACAAACAAACAAAAAAAACAAAACTGTAAGTGGTAGAAAGGACAAGGTTCCAGAGCAACATATGATTCAAAATTGCAAACATCAACACACCAAACATACCTATCTTATCAAAGAAATTTTTTTTTTTTTTCTTGAAAATCATTCACTTTTCTCATTCATGAGCAACATAAGTTTAGCAAAATTAAGAAAAAATCAGAAGAACTTTCTGCATGTAGAAAGAAGGCAAAGTTTCAAAAATTAAAAACTTAGAAAATGTGTCTGTTGATAGTTAGTGCTATCATAAGGTGTGTTAAATATTTGGTACAATCTCAAAAGTCAAACAAAATGAATGGTTTGTCTGTTGATATAAGAAAAAAAAGACTATGGGAAAAGAAGCGCATTGACATCCGGTGCCTCACGCTAAAGCCTGAAGAGCTCATTTTTTATCACCTAGGTGTTGACTCACCATTTCGCTTCGCTTCAGGCCATCAGAAGCGCCATGTGGTTGCCTTGAGTGGTTTCTTGCTTAGGCACTCGCCTAAATGCGCTTTTCACAGTGTTGCTTTGAATCTCAACAGGCTATGACCTGCAATCATCTGTGGCCCACATAAGAGTCATATAATTGGTGACCTATTATTAGCCTTGGGTGAGCCCAGGGTCGGTTTCATCTTTAGAAATTCATTTTGTGCATGCCATGGGGCTCTTCTCCCATCCACATTTTTACTTATGTTTGATTTTACGATATCATGCTAATGGGTGTTAATATTGTACGGATGGTCATTCAGGATGCTCTGATGTTTGACAACCATTGGTGGTATGTCAGCATTTCCTTTGCTTTTCCCCATCACATACGCCACTTCTTCCTCTTTTGATTGTAATCATTTTGAAACCTGCTTTTATTCTTGTGGTAGATTTTAGGTGTAGGGAACATTGTGTAATGTAATATAGAATGTTGTACGTGTTCACTGTGTTACATGGACTCTTCAAAATAAATCAAATGCTCGTGTCGGACACTTCATACTCAGATAAGGGTGTGGGATGTGTGCTCGACACTTTCCATTGGACACTTCTCATATATTTGTATTTAACACTATCGTTTTTTTGACTAGCAACAAAAGAAGAATTTTATTAGAAGAGAGAAACAAGGAGTCCTCAAAAGTGAAAACCAAAAGCCGAAAAGGAAACTAAAAAACACACACGTCCCTCCAATCTCTAGAAATTAACAAAAGTGGAATTCCCCTAAACGGGGGGGCGACTGAAGGCCAAAAGGATGCCAAAATTATGATTTTCTCCCACATCGAATAAATATCAATGCTTTTGTCTTCAAAGATCCTCGCATTCCTTACCAAGCATATGACCCGGAAAAGAGCAAAAAGCCCCAACACTTTCGCTTTTTTGTTACAATCCAAAAATCGAAAGTCAACAGAAACCTTCATATTCTCCAATCTAAGAATTTGCAAACTAATGACTATGGAAGAACGGGGCGATCTACTAGAACTCACACCTTGTTACAAAAAAATATCTTTTGGTAATAAAACTTAAAAACTTTCCCAAAAAGGCTTGTGTGTGCAGGTTCGTCTCCCTTAACCTGTGGGAAAAAATAAATAAATAAATAAACAAAAATTGAAAGGCTGCATATTGAACCTACTAGAAGCTCTGCTTTTCTGGAAAACATTGACAAACTCAGGAAACTGCTGGTTGATTGGACCTAATATGTTGTAACGGTTGAAATTTGAACTTACATGATGTACTTGTTATTTCCACGGGATGTTTGACTATTTTGACTTGGTTAGACCTGATTACTTTAGAAGTGAAAACACACACACACACACCAAGACGTGGTTAACTTTTTGGTGCATAGTAACACCATGTCCTGTTTCAATTTTTACTAGCAAATAGTTAATGGTGTTGCAGGTCATGGTAAGGAAAGCCTTTTGTTGATGATAAAAAACGAAAAAGATTAATGCACTTCTTTCCATTATCCTTTTTTTTTTCCCCCCAATTTTTGTAGCTGACCAATGTTTGAATTCAATGTTTAGAGTGATTCGGAATATCTCAATCTGGTTTGCACATGCTCTGTTATAAACTCAGTTACACATGCTTTGTTATTGTCCGAAAAACAAATATGATACTTTCAATAATCCATTGAAATGTTAATCGTCCCATAAAAAAACAGCTATCTATTTAAAAACCCAACTTTTTGCAGGTTGATGCACTTTCCTCCCACAAGATTAGGGGTTCAATCCCACTGGGAGCATGTATAACCTACCAATTAAAAGTGTCATCCAAATTGCGTATAGAAGAGAGATGGGAGGATGTTCTGGTTTGGGGGCGTTTGGATTCAAAAGGTGTTTTCTCCGTGTCTTCTTTTTATCAAATGTTATGTGGAGGTGGGGTGGGGGAGTTCCCTTGGCGGCGAATTTGGATTTGAGGTGTTCCTTCAAAGGTGGCTTTCTTTGTGTGTCAGCGGCTTTTGGTAGGATCCTTACAATTGATAATTTGATTCGGCGTGAGCATATTTTGATTAATTGGTGTTGCATATGTTGCGGTAATGCAGAATTAGTGGATCATTTGTTGATTCAATGTCCGGTAGCTTATCGTTTGTGGATGTTGGTTTTTTCTACTTTTGGAGTTGTGTGGGTGCAACAGAAAGGGGTGATGGAGGTTCTTTGGAGTTGGAGTGGGAGCAAGTTGGGAAGCGGCGTCGTGAGGTTTGGGCTTTGGCCCTTTTGTGCTTAATGTGGTTGTTTTGGTTAAAGTGGAATCGGCGTGTTTTTCAGGGAGTTGCTCGTTCTATATCTTGGTTAGAAGATATAGGTTTTTGCAACTCTTTTGTGGTTGGGTGGCAGGGCGTGTGTATCTTGATTTGTTTACTTTTTTAGACTTCCTTAATGATGTAATTGGCTAGTTGTTTTCCCTTTTTGGGCTCCTATCTTTTGTATTCTTTAACATATTCTTGATGCTTTTCTTTTATAAAATTTATTTATTTATCAAAAAAAATAAATATATATATATATATATAAACATTGAAGAATTGTTGATATTGATATTTTATTTATGTTCCATTTAATATTTGAACTTTTGACATACGTTTAATAAATAACGCATTACATTTACATGTATATATGTGAATATAAAAAATTAAATTATGTGGAATTCGTGTAAACATGTGTTGAAAACCTCAGTGCCTATACAACGCACATCTTTCGTCCTCATGATTGCTTATATGTTGATATAGTAAGACCACAGTATTTTAGCCATGCTCACATGCTTGCTTGTGTGTATATATTATGTGCTGAGAAATTAAAATAAAGAGACAGAAGTTGCATAGATGATAAAAAAAAAAAGTAATAATAATATTGACAATTACAAGGAGGCATGATAGCTTGTGTTGCCTGGTGCATAAAAATTTGAATTAACAATCTAGGTTATGTTTTGTAATAGTCGTATTTTTATACCCTGTCCAAATCTAATGCTAGTTTTCAATATGATTATTTAATATAATATAATAGTGGCTCCCTAGCTTGCTTATCAGATTGACATCTATCTTTGTGTAATATTACCCGCAAGTTTTTTTTTTTTTAATTTTTAATTTCTGTTATTTTATGTATGTTTCTACGTTTTGGCATCTCGGGTGAAGCTCGCAACTTTTTGGCATCTATTCAAACCAAACTAGGGAAGGATGATTTTGAGTTACTGGAGCTTCTGAAGAGGGTTTTGGCAATTCAAGAGAAAGGGTTTGGTTATGAGAGTGAGGAGGTAAACCCTGAACAAAATTGTATTGTACCTAGACAAAATGGCAATGAGAGATGAGAAATTTCTATGCAAAGAAGGTTGTCTATGCTTAGAACCAAATACAAACATATGGTTCAGTATTAGGTTCTCAATGCTAAACCTACTCTTCTGCTTTGAAACCTATATAAAATGTTTATACGGGACTTCACCTTCCATATGGTGATATCAATCTTCCACGTCATAATGTTTAAATGAGAAACAAATCATACATGTGAGCTATAGTTGTTACAGGTGCTCGGAGATGCGCAAACTGTTAAAGTGATAATACCCAAGCGACTAGTAAGCTATGTGGTTGCTTGGGTGTTGCCTTGGGAGCCTGTGCGCCAGGCAGTTGCTTGGGCGGGCAGTCAACTATTTTGGTTTTTGTTTTTGTTTATTTCGGACTTTGGTAATGAAAACTTTTTTCCATTCAACCAAAAATTTATTAACACTTTTTCAACAGTAGTGGTGGGTTTTCATATACCAAATTGAACCCAGTTTGTTAAATCAATATGCTTTATTAATGTCAAAATTGCCTTAATATTGGAGATGTTTTGTATAAGTGCTGACGTTGTTTGATGACTTATAAGTTGATTTTTGTGATTATAATTTTTTAAATTATTAGCATTAAAGATTTAAAATAAATTGTAAATGTATTTAGTGTAACTTTTTATGATCTGTAAGGTTAAATAAATTGTGACATAATTTTTTGGAGGATTTATTAAGAAATTTTTTTCAAGTACTTATATTTCAATTATATATTTTTGTATTCTAATAAGTTTTATTATTTGGACATTTGATCTACCAAATTTTAATTCTTATATTTAAGGTATTTTACGGACAAGTTTACCCTTACAAATATTTTTTGAACACTTAGCAACACTTACCAATTACCAACCCAGATTGGCACTAAAAATAACATATTAGGAATTTGTTTCAAGGGTAGCTGAACTGGAGATTTATATATGAACCTCAAAAATGACTACACAGTGAACATCATAACCATTGAGGATGCTGAAAATTTTTTAAATAACTTTTTTGTGAAAAATTTCCCCCTCAAATATTAGCTAGGTTGATTAGATGATGCAGTCAGAAAAAATTAGCTACCCCATATAATAACTTTGAATTTTGTTCAATTTAGATTCCTTATGTTTGTTGAAATTTGATTATATCCACTGAAAGAACACAACTCTCTTTAAGACATCTTAAAGCCTGCCACATAAAACTTTCAATTCAAATAAATATATCCACTACACAATTTGAAGCACATATACTTGATATCTGAGGTAGCTAAATCAAGAGAATTAACCAATAAAGAAATAATCAAATTTTAGTAACTAAGAAGAGTCAAAAAAGTGTTTTCAGAATATTAATTTCAAGCATACTGATTTAAATCCAAATTGAAGCCATGAATCTAAATGGCACAAACTTTACCATAAATTGCCATAAAAATTAACACAAATAAAACCACATTCTTTCACCAATCTATCAAACTGGAAAACAACATTCAGTTGTACTTGCAATGCTACAGAATAGTAGTACATCAGAAAAAATGACCAAATGGATAAAGAAGATAAATCCAAATACACACCACGACATTGAAGTATGTGCTAAGCATTCCAGCCAGGATGAGGATGCTCTCCCGTAATTCCCTGGGGTCAAGGGAAAAGAGGAAAAAGAGGACAATAAATCAAAGGTCAAAAGTGTATAAACCAAGAAAAACCACCAAGAAAGAAAGAAACTCAAGATACATAAGTGCATTGTCATAATTAACTGCAACAAAATCATATGTGATTTTGTGAGTTATAATGCCTTCAAAAAATAATAATTCGAATGAAGCAATGATCCAAGAAGGTAATGGATTATCAACCATCTGCTCACACTAAAGCATAAAAATAATTACCCATCATATTCTTTTGGAATTTATATTTTCCTATTTAGAAGGATGAAGCAGTTTTCAGTAGCACCAACAACTTACTCTTAAATAACTTTTAAAAAGAAAAGTCACGCATAGATCAATTTCTTTGCTGGGAGGATATTTTGGCAGACATGAAGAAGCACAAGCAAGTGGTTTTGTGGTAAAATACTGTTACAGAAAAAATTCAATAAAAAACTCTCAGAAAAATCATACGACAATGAAAAAGAATTAATATGAAACAAGTATTCAAACACTTCAGAGTTTAGTAGTGTGAAGATAATAAAGAAATCACCTTCCAATAAACATAAGACATTATCATAGAGTAAATCCATTATGGATGACATAAAATGACAACTGAAGGTAAACACAGAAACAAATAAATAGGAAAATTCGTAGGACAAGGGTCGTAAGTCCAGAGATGGTATAATTTTTCATTCCTTTATAAACTTTTCAATTTTTATGTGTATTATTATTATTATTTTCCTTTTTGTGTGTGTGATAGGCTCTGTATTCACTATTGTAAGAGAATGATCATTCTACAAGAGAGCCTAAGAAATAATCATTCCATCTCATTCCAACAAAGCATAAGTTCCAAAAATTTAACAAGGTAAAAAAATTCCAGGAAAGCAGAAAATATCAGAAAACAACATCCCATTTTGACCCCAAAGCTGTTTTACCTAAAAAGAATTTTGGTCAAATGTTTAACAAGGAAAGTCTCTCTCTCTCTCTCTCTCTCTCTCTCTCTCTCTCTCTCTCTCAAAAGACCCAAAACAAACACCCATTGAACCCTCTGTATTTTTTCTTACGAGTTGTTTGAATGAATGATCAATGATGAATAACAGTTACGGATATTGAATAATGATAAATATAATTATCAAAGTTTTCTTTAATTTTTTTTTTCTTTTCCTTCTGTTCTTTTCTGTTTTAAATACTCCCGCACAATATTAAACCCACCCACAAATAATGGAAGGACTGTTCTTCGTGTTACATTTGATCTTTATTCATTTGTTCTATGTTATATAGACAACATTTTACACTTTGTGCTTATCCAAACAACAAACTCAAAGAATGAACATCAATATCTGAGAAAGCATATAGATCTCAAATAGATTTGAAAAATTAGAGATCTGAGTTCATACAAAACAAATGCATATATAATAAAAACTTACAGATCTGAGTTCGAGTAGTTTGGCAAGACAGAAAGAAGCAACCAATTGAGATGCGAGATCTAACAAAACATAATAGAGATGCAAGATATGAGTATGAATGTATACACTCTTCAACCCCCCAAAAAAAAAGAAAAAAGAAAAAAGAAACTAAACAGCTAAACGAATTGAAACTCACAAAATCGAGAACCAAACTTCAAAATCTGCAATCCAAGTGGTGGCCTTCAAAACCAATTTATCCCTCGAGGAAGAGTTCAACGACAAGTGATCACCACGAGACAACAAGGAGGCTAAGTTGCCAACCTCTCTATCAGTGAGATGTCTAGAAAAACTAAGATTCAATGCAATTGGAGCCAAACTAGAGCAAGCCACAGACGCAACGGATAAACCATAAGAGTTTCCAACCCCATAAAGACCCTGGAAATCTGTAGCAAAAGAAGAATTTCCGACCCAAATATCCTCCCAAAACTGAACCGACTCCTCACTTCCCACCCTGAGAGAAATAAATTTGGTAAAGAGAGGGAAAATGTGAGATATCAATTTTCAAGGAAAGTGGCAATTACCCTGCAAAATCACATTACCAGATCTACCATCATGATGAACCCCATACTTGCTCTTAATAATAGAATGCCACAATGAGTCACTCTCTAAAGGAAATCTTCATAGCTACTTTCTGAGAAGAGCAAGATTTCTTGCTACAATGTTCCCTAGGCCAAGCACCCCTTTATCCTTGGATAACAAAACAATCTCCCATCTAACCAAGTGCATCTTATTGCCCTTATCCTTTCCTTTCCATAAAACATCCCTCAGTAAACCCTCAATGGATCTAGCCATCCTAACCGCACTACAACAAAATTGAATATTTACAGCTTGCAATGCATGTCGTAGAAATTCTTCCACAGCATGCACACAAATGCCATTATATGACATGCCGTGAAAAGTTGAGCATCATTTACGGCATACAGGTAAAGTTGTAAAAAGTAATAAATTAAACATTAATGACATACTTTGTATGTCGTATATAATTTTTTACGACATTTTTGTCATGCCATAAATCATCATACTTTTCATGGCATAATTTTGCATGCTGTAGAATGTTATTTTCAATATATTTATGGCATACTTTGTATGCCGTATATAATATTTTACGGCATTTTCTTGCATGTTATAAATCATCACACTTTTTACGACATAATTTTGTATGCCGTAGAATGTCATTTTTAATATATTTATGACATACTTTGTATGCCGTATATAATATTTTACGGCATTTTCTTGCATGTCATAAATCATCACTTTTCACAACATAATTTTGGATGCCGTAGAATGTCATTTTTAATATATTTATGACATACTTTGTATGCCATATATAATCTTTTACGGCATTTTCTTGCATGTCATAAATCATTACACTTTTCATGACATAATTTTATATGTCGTAGAAGATTATTTTTAATATAATATATATATATATATATATACAGGAATATAACATTGCCTAACAGTATGTAGACAATAGCTTATAAAATGCAACTGTTAACAAACCAAGCAAAAGCAACAACTATGAAGTAAGCCAAAAAATCCAATATCTATACACCAAACAACTTGCATACTAACTGTCATTCTCAACTTTTATCATATCAAGCTGATAACAACCTCAAACATACAGATCGAAAAAAGTATCCAAATCATAAGATTCATTTATCAACATGATCTGCACTATGAAAGATGGCAAATTTTTACCATCTGATTATGCATTTATCCAGAGTTTTAAATCACATGATCTATATTATGAAAGAACTATCCAAGTACAAGTTTTGGGATCCAATAGTGCCCAGAGATGATTATGATCACCATCCTTCACAGCTGTTGGCAATGCAACACTCATCACTTAGCTGTAACAATCAGCTTTCTTGTTTATCAAACACCATGGTGTCAACATGTAGAAAGTGGAACATGGAGTCAGGTTAAAGGGTATCAGAGGTGTTAAAAAGAATTTGGTTGAGCTTGCTGAGTTTGTTTGAATGTTTTTATTTTTATATGTATTTGTTTTATGTTTTTAGGAGTTGTTTTTTTTACCAACAACCTTATAATCACTCTGCTAGTTGGGGTTTTATTTGTTTTGTGTTGATAGCAACAAAGTCTTCCCTATTTCTATGGTGTACTTATATTTACTCTAAATAAATTTATTTTCTAATTGTTTTTTTATTAAAAAGATTTATTTTCTTTTACCTTAACTGTTTTTGAGACCTTCTATTTGAATATTTGACCAAAATAGGAAAATTCATCATTTAGGAGAATTTTGGAGTTCTTCTCCATTTTTGATTCAATCAAATACAATTCTCAATTTTTAAGTCAATTTGATTTTTAATTCAACTAAAAAACATATGCTTAGGATTGGTTGATTGTACATTTCACAATTATGTGAGAAGGAACTCCATTTCTCCTTTTGCATTAAACTCTCTCTATTATCTAGTAAGGAAATCCGTTGTATCATTTTTCTTTTTTCTTTTAATTTTTTGGAATGAAAAATATCTGTCACTTCTTGATTTCTAGAATCTTAAATGAGTTTCAAATATTGTGGTTGCACCTAATACTTTCATATTGAAATCATTTTATTTTTTTTACATTTTTGCTTACTAGATTGAGCAGATTGGAAAAATCAGTGTGTGCATCCTCATCTATGTTTGATGCTTATGTAGTTGGATTTATGTTGATTAGTAGCTGACTCAGTTAGATAAAAATCTGTGTTTGGATTTATGGCCTTTTTTAGTTGTGGCAAGTAACAACTGTGGTAGGATTTATTTTTCTCATGCCTTTCCCTCAGTTATCTTCCATTCCTCCATGCCCCTGACATCATTATTCTTATCATTAGAGTTTCTTCATCATCATTATCATTGTTGTTTCGTTTCATTATTGTTTGTTATTATTTTGATGCAGGTTAAGCCTACAAACTCAAGTGTTGTTGGGATAAAGCGCAAATTTAAAGCATCAGTAGCTGAATATGGCGATGGTACTCCCTCTGTAAATGTGGGCAAAGAAATACAAAAAGAGTGGAGTTGTGCTCTCTGTCATGTCACTGTCACATGTGAGCGGCTTTTGCAAGAACATCTGAAGGGAAGGAAGCACAAGGCAAAGGAGAGGGCTTTATGAGGAAAACAATACAAAAGTGAACAATAATGCCAACAATTCAAATCAATTGGTTGTGCCTGTGCCTGCCCCAAGTGGCCATATGAAGCCAAACCTAGACGGGCACCGGGATGGAAATCATGAAAAAATGAATGATATGGACAATGTGGCTAATGGAGTGCAGCAAAAAGCAAACTTGGAGAAGATAAATGGTGGTGCTGAAGAGAGTAAAATGCAGACAAATTTGGAGTCTGATTTCAAATTCTAGTGCACAATGTGTAAAGTTGGAACCGAAGTGTTGATGACCGCGCATCAGATGGGGAAACGAGCACATAACTTTGTTGCAAGAAAATTGTGGCGGTATCATAGCTATAAAAAACATGCTAGATAAAAATCAGAGTTAGTTATTATAATCAAAACTTATAGAGGCAATGGAGTCCTACCAAAGATTAGGTTGATCACTAATTTGCTAATTACACCTCCCAATATCTGTATATATACATTGATGGCAATGAAAGAAAGCAGCTTCCATTAGTTGATTTGATCCGAATTTATGGGTTTTTTATGGCAATCAGATGCTATTATTTTGTTGTTGTAAGCCTTGATTTTTTGGATTCCCCAATTCGAAGAACTGAAGCACAAGAAAATTTGTGTTTGTTTTAGCCTAATACAGTTATATTTTGATGTAAATTTTGGGATAAAGTGTCTATTGGTGAAAATTGTAGATGATTTTCCTTTCTTACCTTCATGTCGTACTCACATTCTTATCACATGATTAGATTCTGTTAAAGATTTAAACAATTGAGTAATAGAAAGGGGACATTGACACTTATATAAAGACCAAAATGAGATTTAACAAAAAATACAGGGGGTTGACTGTCACAATTTCATGTGCAGGGACCAAAGTGGGATTTGACCAGAAGTTCATGGGGTTGATTGTCATAATTTCATGTGTAGGGGCCTAAGTAAGATTTGATGCAAAGTGTAGCAAAGTGTAGCACTTTGCACCCCTGCACTTTGCATCAAATCTCACTTTGGCCCCTACACATGAAATCATAACAATCAACTTCTTGCACTTTTACTCAAATCCCACTTTGGTCCACAAGTGTCAATATCCATTTTTTGTTCATTTTTAAAACTTTAACAAAATACAATCATGTGATAAAAATGTGGCTACAAAATGAGAAAAAGAGAGAAAAATCTTCTATGTTTCCTACCAATACACTTTTTTCTACGTGATAAGCACATGAGAGTTATATAATATATATATATATATGTTCGTAAGGTAAAAATTGGGAAGAAAAGGCAAGAAAGTAGAGCTTTTGAAATAAAAAAAAAAAATATGACAAAGAAATCAAAGAGAAAGAAAGATGAATAGACAGAAAACTGTCTTACCGTGAAAAATAGAGTTTTATAATTCCAATTTATGCAAAACCCTAGTTCATCTTCTTAATTATTCACAATCTGTGTTTTGTTTTAACATAATATATATGGTCATATTTTGATGTAAATTTTGAGATAAAGTGTGTCTTGGTGAAAAATGTAGATAATTTTTCTTTCTTACCCTTATGTGGTAGTCACATTTTTGTCACATGACTAGGTTTTGTTAAAAATTTAAACAATTAAGTAACAAAAAAGGAATATTGACACTTGTGTAGGGACCAAAGCAAGATTTGACCAAAAGTATAAGGGCTTGATTGTCACAATTTCATGTGTAAGAGACCAAAGTGAGATTTGACCAGAAGTAGAAGGAGTTGACTAACATGATTTTATGTGTAGGGCGCCAAAGTGAGATTTGGTGCAAAGTGTAATTTACCCTTATTTTTACATATTTCAATCTCATTGAAAAAAAAAAATGCCAAATTACATATAAAAATAGAATTTTGGGATATTAATTTTTTTTTTTTTACTAGAAGTAAGAAAAGATCTATTGGTATTTTTCCATAATAATACAAGAAAAATATATAAAATAAATTAAATAGAAATGACAAAACAATTTATTTATTTAATGAAGGAAATACAGAATAAACTACACAACTAAAAATACAGAAATGAATTAGATTACATTACTAATAGAACAAATTATTAACATGGACAACTAAAGATTAGAACTCATATTTGTAAACTAAACTTTTGAAAAAATAAGAACAAATAATAAGAAAAGAAGCAAACCAAAGCCTGTAATAGACAGTTTCCTTGAAACGGATTTATTGCCTCCCGATAGATGCTGGAGGTAAGTGTCTGTCTCCTAGGATATGACGATCGAAACCAGCTAATGCAGAAACATCTTCTGAATAGTTTCGGTGAATTTGACAATGGATGCACTCTCTCTAACAAGAACCAAAGAAGGGACTAGCAAAAGAATATAGGAAAATTTTCTTTGGTGTAAAAAAAATATCTCCAACTTTATCTCAAAACACCATCTCTATTTTTCATAAAAAAATCTCTCCACAATTACTCTCTCAAGTTGGAGGGGAAACGCTTCTATTTATACAAGTAGGGAAATCCCTAGCCATGAAGACCATACATTAATAGGGCCATCAAATGCCATTAACCAAGGCCATTAACTCTATCCATTAGGGTTAGAATTACAAAGATTAAAAACATATGGCCACTAATATGGTCATCAATTCCATCAAGATAAGAGTTACAAGACCTTACATTTCTCATGTGCTTAATATATACAAATAAATATGTATATAATGATATTTGAATAAACCAACTAGATGGGTCATAAAATGGATACTAATGCTGGGTCACAACCCGATCTAAGCCCAATTCTTAAACATATGCACAAGATAAGCCTAACACAACATAGCTTAGTCCAAACTCAAGATTAAGTCCAAGTACAAGTTCAAGACCAAACCTAGCCACATGCACAAGCACAAGCATAAGCACAAGCATAAGCCCAGTCCAAACCAAGGTTAAGTTTAAATCTAAACCCAACTTTATTGATGCCTACTTAATGAGACAATTCTCATTCATAATTCAATGGTTTCGACTCATTATTTTTATATTGCAATCTTCTCATTTAAGAGAATACAAAACCACTTAGACCCATCTCGCGGTTGGGTCCCACTTTAATTTCAAATTAAAGTTGTCGAAAACTCATTATCTCCAACAATCTCCCAGATGAATAAAATTGGCCGAATAAAGAAAAATGGACAATGCTAAACTCGGAAAGAGAGTACACAGAATAACCTTGCATCAGAAAATGTAGCTGTTGGCCTTGAACCTTTCGTAGTGAAAGCCTATCAGATTTACTGGCTGATAAGTGAACGTGATGTCTTGAATTGTTCTGCCATTTGTGTAAACCGAGACAATAGATCTCACATAGGAATTACTCCAACCATCGTTCTGTTCTCATTGCTGTGTCCAGTTTGGCCCTGGAACACTAGCTTGGTTCAGTGAGTGTTTTTAAAGAATTCAGCCTTGTCAATTCTTAAAGAAGCAGCCCCACTTCGCACTCATATAGGTGACCTACTTAAGATATCTCGCTATACCATAGTTGACTATTCACAACACTTAGGTCATTAAAAGTATCAACTTAACCTTCCACCCCATAAGGTATCACTGTATAAAGGAATGGGCAAGAGGATTTACCTCTTCAGTGACTTACCCGTTACATGTAATTAGGTTGTCCCTTTGAACCTAGATCTTGGGATCTCTAGTCAACTACGTTGGGTTTTTCGTTCCGGTAACATTTGCTAAATGCCTCAACCCCATTTCTGTTGAAGACTTCTTACTAAGTCTCGATTTAACCCTTTGGTTAGTGGATTTGCAATATTGTCCTTAGACTTTACAAAGTCTATAGGGACAACACAAGAGAGTAGTTGTCGTATGGAATTATGTCCTTGACAAAAATATCTAGACCTTCCACTATATGTATTACTCTGTGCCCTACAAATTCTTGACTGGTTGTCGCAAAGTATACAAAATTGCTAGCACAAGTTTTGATCAACATGGAATATTCTCAAGAAAATGGCAAAGCCATTCAACTATTTCAGTAGCTTTATCTGAAGCACTAAACTCTGACTCCATCGTTGATCTCGCGATACACATCTGCTTGAAAGATTTTCAAGACACGGTTACACTTCCAAAAGTGAAAACAAGTCCACTAACGGACAAGATATCTAGTAGGCACGCCTTCTAGTACAACTGGATATCAAGCGTAATGTTACCCATAATCCCGATTATACCGTTAGTACCTTAGTCCAGCACAATCTCCTTCTAAAGATAGGCATTGGGATTACTCGTATATCTACTTAGCCTGCTAACTGAATAGGCTATACTTTGCCTTGTCCAACTTATCAGATACGTTAAACTTCCAATGACCCAAGAATATTCTAGTTGAAATACACTCTCACTATTATTCTCGTCCAAAAGTAGACTCAAGTCTACTGGTGTCGTCGACACACATGTATTTGATTTACTAAATTTCTCAAGTATCTTATCAACATAATGAGACTGAGAAAGTATAATACTACCAAATGTTCTAGTAATCTTGATACCCAGAATCACATCTGCAACGCTCATATCTTTTATGTCAAACTTAGAGTTTAACAACTTCTTGGTAATTTTGAACATCTCATCATTACTACCAATCATAAGTATGTCATCAACGTATAGACACAAAATGATATAACCTCTGTCAGTGTCTTTGACATATACACATTTGTCACATTCATTGATTCTAAGCCCATTCGACAACATAGTGTTGTCGAACTTCTTATGCCATTGCTTAGGGGCTTGCTTCAAACCATATAACAATTTGACAAACTTATAGACTTTCCCACCTTGCCCTGGAGTTAAAAACCCTTTCAGGATTGTTCAATAAAGATTTATTCAGCTAAATCTTTATATAGGAAAGCTATCTGAGCATCTATCTTGATGTATCTCTAGGCTTTGTACAATTGCAATCACACTCACCATAACTGGTGATCACGTATCAAAGTAATCCAGGCCTTTTCTTTGTCGGTATCCTTTGATAACAAGCCTATCTCATCGGCTTTCATTTACTTGCATCCCAAGACTTACTACCTATGCAAGATAAAGTTAAATTAATAACTCATTTCTAGAGAAATCATAACTTCAAAGAAGCTTTTATCCTCACTAGCCAGCATATAGGTTTAAGAAGATTAGACAAAAGAACTTTAAAGTCCTAGTTTATTTACATCTTCTAGGCTTATCTATTTTCTCATGAAAATTGCTTCCTCAATTCCATGATTGTAATCTTGTGTAAATCTGAATATCAGATTCGTCCACAAGAAAACTAATATGCACTACTTTGTTGTACATAACCGTTGAACATAAAGTCAACGGATTTTCAAGCCTATCTTACCCGCTTGGGTTTAGGTATTGCCACATTTTACATGACACCCCTACATTTGCCACTTTTTGCATGACACCCCCACATTTGTAGAATTTATATGAAAGCTCCCGGCCTCTTCAAAAATTCATACAGGGTCTTTAAACAATTCCTTGTGTCATAATGATTATGAAACTCTCAAAATCATATCACAAAAAACATATTCCCAGACCGTCATTAACTGAATTAGGTCTTTCTCGAATTCAAGGCACCAAAACAAGTTTGGTCCAACATGTCACTCTGAAGTCAATAGCCTTGCTATTTGGAATCACAAACCTAGTGATCAATAGTCTATTATTTGGAACTTCATAACATGGCTTGTAGTCTTATCACTAGGAATCACTAATTTCTCATTATGTGGTCAGTAGACTCTCCACTACTAGGAACCACAATGTTTTAAATGTGATCAATAGTCACTTTCATTACTAGGAATCATTATGTCTTGACATATGATCAGTAGCCTCTTCACTACTAGGAACCATCATGTCTTAACATGTAATCAGTAATCTGTTTATTATTAAGAACCACAATCTCATAACTGTGTTGCCAGTGGTCTAATATCTCTTAATAACCACCAATTTTCTATCTTTATGATCAGTGATCTTGTATTCACTAGGAGCCATCAATTTAAGAATATATTTAATATTTAAAAATTCAAAAAATATATTAACCCACCCTAATAGGTTGTCTCATCTTTGCTTTTAAGCAAAGTCACATAGCAACCATACGTGCTATAATTGACACAAGGATAACATACTAATTGCCTCTAATTTATTCAGAGATATTATCATGCAATCTTATGATTTTCTCTAATCACACTTGATCTCTCTAGATCTTCATTTAAGAACCTTGCAAGGCTTAAGGTTGTCAGGTGGAACAACATTTTCTATAGTCACCTCTTGAAGCCATTTTTGAAAAATCACAACAGAATTTCATTATTCTGTTTTTTCATAAACTAAACTTAACACTAGAAATTCTCAAAGTCTAAAATTTAATTCAAAACTGATCTTATCACTTACCCTAGAATCGAACATGGTCAGGAAAGTTTCCAGGAAGACTAGAGGGGTCACACCAGTCTCACTTAAAACCCAATTGACCTTAGACAAAACTTTCAAGAGCATGTTGACTCCTAGTACATGAGAAACAAATTTAGAATTAAGTTTTTCAGGGGATAAACTATGTTCAAACAAAGGGAAATTTATTTATAAATCCCATTTAGAGATGTTTTATCCCAATAAGTCCACAAAGAAAAATTATATCCCAATGAGTCCCATATAGATTTCTTCTTATTCCATAAAGTCCAGTTTTTAATTTTGATATTTATACGTGGACTATTATGCCCTTATATATATACACTGTGTTAAAACGTATCCCACGTTCCTTTGATTTCGTTATTCAGTTTTGGCAGTTTCTATCTTTCCAATTCAAATCGTTACGTTTCTACCTTGCATGCTGTCGTTCTATCGTTCTGAGGCGTTGATGTCCTAGGGTTTGATTGTTGCTGTTCTAGTCTGGTATGGCGATTTTCAAGTGAAGAGGACGAAGTTGCAGGTGTTCGGTTCTGTCATTTTCTGGAGTATAACTGCTTCGAAGCAGTTGTTTTTGAGTTTTGGACGACTGTAGGATTGGACGATTAAGGTCAGTATCATTGTAGTTATGAATACATGTTCACTTTTTGTTTTGATTTGTAGGATGGATCAGATCCTTTGTTCTTGGATTGATATGGATTGGATGCTTGGATGCTCTGTTTTTTCAATTACATGCATCATACGTGGTCATTGGAGGGGAGGTCATTCAGATATATGTTGAATGTTATAATATTCCTTTTACTTTGATGTATGCGTAATGAGTCTCTGTGTGAGCTATATAATTCAGAGTATATTGAACAATGTGAAAGTTTACATCATGTTAGTATTACGTGAAGAATGTGGATGTTTGCATTTTACTTTGATGTTTGTTTAATGAGGCTATGTCTGAGTGATATAATTGTAATTATATGGATCAATGTGAATGTTTACATCGTGGTCATGTGGAGGGGAGGTCATGAGATTAGTGATATGTGTCAATGTCGATCTTCTATAATTCAGAGTATATGTGTCAATGTAAATGTTTACATTGTGTTCATATG
This sequence comes from Camellia lanceoleosa, assembly GCA_025200525.1. Lineage (NCBI taxonomy): Eukaryota > Viridiplantae > Streptophyta > Magnoliopsida > Ericales > Theaceae > Camellia > Camellia lanceoleosa. The sequence goes on along the minus strand of CM045766.1, from coordinate 18,515,786 downwards.
ATGTGAAAAATGTGGATGTTCTCACTTTTACTTTGATGTTTGCTTAATGAGGCTTTTGTGTGGGTGTGAATATTCACATTTTGTTTAATGTGAATTATGGATTTAACACTTGAACTGTAATTGTATGCTTCTAATTTTCGCACAATGTGAATATTCATATCGGGTTGGATTATTGTTAATTGTTGTATTGTTTTCTTTTTACAGAAGATGGATAGCTTTATGATGTTGGTGTGTACATATGGTTGCAGTACCACTGTAATAAATGCTGCCCACGCATGGCGTTATTCGCGTTTGGTGGACTATTTGTGTGAAAAATGGGGGGAGTTGCCTGCTGGTTCTATTTCATTGTTCTGTAAATTACCTGGGATTAATAGGTGTGATTTGGAGAATGAGGAAGAATTTCAGAACATGTTACTGCTTGCTAAATCAATGGGGGTACAACATGTAGAAGTTGTGGTTGAGTTGAAAAGTGATATTGGTCAGTCAAGTAGTTTGGGACCGGTGCGTGTGGGGGTTGAGGAAGAAGTTGATGCACTACGGAGATTTTGCCACCATAAGGAGAAGGTGTTGTTGTCAGCCCCTTGGGCAAATGGTATTACGCATGTGGGACAACGGTTTGTTGGAGGTGCACAAGAATTTCGTGACGTTTTGTGTAAGTATGCCATCCAATGTGGGTTCCAGTTTACATACGTGAAGAACGAGACAACAAGAGTTACTGCTGTGTGCGCGATGCGGGAGGAGAGGGGCTGCTTGTGGGCTATACATTGTAGAGCACAACGAGCAAATGATTTTTTCTACATCAAGAGGTATAGTGACGTGCATACTTGTGGTACGGATGTCCGAACATCGAAGAATCCGCGAGTTAGTTCGGATTTGGTGTCGAGTATCATATATGAAATTGTGAGGGACAAGCCGTTGACTCGGCCGTGTGATGTAGTGACTATTTTGAAGAGGGATTATGGGTTAGATGTTAGTTACCATGTCGTATGGTTGGGTGTGGAGAAAGCAAAGGCTGGTATTCATGGAGATCACTCGTTATCATTTGACCACGGTGGTATTCAGATCTTGTGATGCGGTACAATCCAGGAGTTATGTCAATGTTGACTATGATGCAAGTAGTCAACAGTTTGTCGCTTCTTTATGTCATTCGCGTGTATTTCGGGTTCAATGCTTGTCGGCCTTTATTATTCTGGATGGAACATTCCTCAAAGGAAAGTACAAAGGTCACTACTTATGCAACGGCGAAAAGATCAAACAATGGTTAGTAGTTTTTTTTAGCTGTCTATTCATGTCAATATTCACTCTGAGCAGCATTGTCTGGACATAAGTTATAAGTAATTCGAACATTGACATTAGTATGCACTGATGTGAAGGTTTACATCTGTGTATGATAATGACAGTAATGTGAACATTCACATTATTACACTCTGATGTGAATATTCACATCACTGTGTAGTAATGTTAGTTGATCCATTAATGAACAGTACTGTGAATGTTAACATTGTCAGTGACTCAACAATCAACAATGAAGTATGAATGGTCGTTAATGTGAATGTTCACATTGTAGATGTTTACGAACTTGAATCCAAAAATAACAATAGTAAATAGGGCAATGTAGATATGAACATTCACATGACCTGTTTCGTTTAAACTATTTTCTATTCACTCCGGAATATTGTGAACAGTTGTGTGTTGGTGTTGTGTTGTAGGTCTGTTTCCTGTTGCCTTTGCGATTGTTGATTCAGAGACCACGGCCAATTGGTCGTGGTTCTTGCATGAACTTGGGAAGGTTGTTGATGGGAAGCGCCATATTACTTTTATTTCGGATCGTAATCTTGGTCTGTTAGAAGCTATGCCAAAGGTGTTCCCATCGGCTCATCACGGTTATTGCTTACAACACTTGAAGAGCAATTTAAGAGACCGGATGAAAGGAATTGATAATGGATTCAGGGATCACCTAGTAAGTAGTTTGGGTGATCGTGCCTCTGAGCCAACTGTGGTAGGGTTCCATGAAAAGCTTGCAAAATTAAAAGAGGAGGGTAAACAACGAGCTCATAATTTTTTCAAGGACTTGGCACCTGAGCATTGGGCAAATTCATACTTCAGGTAATAATAGTTTCCTAAGGTGTTTATCTTTGTGAATTTTAGAATGGTAGCGATGTGAATTTTCGATTTAGAATGGTAACAATCTTCGAATTGTGTTTCATGTTCACTGTAAATGATGTGAACGTTCACATCTGTTAATGATGACTGATGTGAATGTTCACATCTGTTAAGTTGTCAAATAGTCATTCAATGTATTTCAGATTTGAATGTTGACACGTGTCATATTTTGTTGTTGTTGTTAACGGTCACATATTGTCCATCGTTTAAGTTGACAACATAATAAGCATATAATGTGAACATTCACATTATTGTAAACTGGTAGTAGATGTAAACAGTCACATTATTATAACCTGATGTGAATGTTCACATCAGTGTAGTCTAATGTCAGAGGTATGAATGTTCACATCTGTTAACGTCAATTGTCAGACCTGTTAAATCCCGTATTGTACAATGTTTGTGATATTGTACAGGGGCATGCGCTATGGGGAGATGACATCCAATGCGGCGGAGTCATTCAATAACTGGATTAAAGAAGCACGTAATCTTCCTATCACTCAAATGGTGGACACAATTCGTACTCAGTTGATGCGGCAAATGTCTGCAAGGCGTGACCAAGCAAACAAATGGAATGAGCTTATTTGTCCGACATTCGAAACACGGCTTATGGATTCATTCAATGACAGCAGGGCGTGGCAAGTTAGCAAAGCCAATGAGGATGTGTTTGAAGTTCATTCGATACCATCTGTCACAGTTGATGTTTCGAGGCGTACATGTTCTTGCTTCAAATGGCAAATCAACGGATTCCCATGTGACCATGCTGTTATTGCCATTCAGAAGAGCCGATACAATCTCAATGATTGTGTGGAACATTACTTTCATGTTCAGACATATCGTGCAGCCTATTCGGGAGCCATATTCCCTATACCATCAGTGGAGAAGCCGCCTTTTGATCCCACGGACTTCACTATATACCCGCCAACTGTGAAAAGACCACCCGGAAGGCCGAAGAAGAATAGGATCCCATCAAGGGGTGAGAAACTGAAGCAAATAAGGTGCGGGAGATGTGATAAGTTGGGTAGCCATAATCGGAAGTCATGCACGGAGCCGATATAGGATGTACCTTTTTTCCATTTCAACATTGTATTTTACATTGGATTCTTATATTCATTTTTGAAATAAGATGTGAATATTCATGACATCGTTGTTGCCATTCGCATAATCAGAAGTTATGATGTGAATATTCACATCATCAAATTATTAGATGTGAATATTGAATTGTGTTAAGAAATATCCTACGCACACCTGCCATATTGTGTTACTTGAACACTTTAAGCAATATTCACATTCCTCAGTATGGTTTAAAACAGAAGAAAGTGCACGATGATTCTGTGATGTGAACATTCACATCATGTCATGTGCATTCCGGGGGAAAAAAAAAAATACAATCTCAATGTGCATGACCAACGCAAAATAGGCCTGAAAATGCATATACATATATTGAATGAAAAATGTCTGTACAAGCAGTGATATAGACTTGATTTACAATTAAGCTAGTCTGGTCCAATATGAAAAATCTATTGACACTAAATTGTCTTAAACGTGGATAACAGATTTGGGTAACAGTGATAGGTGGACAACCCCCACCTATAGGTTTTCACATTGCACCGTCTTTCTGTGGTTCAGGAAAAGGTGTACTAATGAGTCTCTTATTTGGCACCATTCATAGCGAGCTAGGCTGGCAACAATGTCTTCACAGTATACATGCGCCCTCATGATGTAACAAACTGCAGGCCCGCAATCCACCCTGAAAATGCGAACTTTTTGTTAGATTTTGAAATTTAGGTGGGTAATGGTTGTGGAACATGTGTAGAAATCGATTTTAGGCTTACGAATTTGGTGCTTCTTTGAGGATGATTTCCACCGATATGATTGTTTTCAAGTATTTTGGCTTGATAAGTTGGTCCATAATGGTGATGATGGTCCAATGTTGTGCACCAAAGCTGTGATGTAGTCCCTCTGCCAACAATTAAATTTCATATTAGGCACCAACCAACATAGGCATACATCCAATTTCAAATATTACACGTCACGACAAGTATTATTTCTGGCAGCCAGTTACCAGTATTTGTGCTTTGTCAATATGTGGGTCATGTATGCCTTCTCTTGGGCGCAGTGAGTTATAATGCCTCCATACATTCTCTTTCACGTCGTACACAACAATTGTCCAGTGGAAGTTGTCGTGTATTGGGAATATTAAGAATCTCTGGCCTTGATACTCCTTGATGTGTACATCAATCAGTTTATTCCTCTTGTGAGGGGGGTACTCTTGCACGATTTTCTGCACACAAAGGGCATACAATGATGCATATCAGTTTTAATATCAATGTTTGATGATACTGATGTGAATGTTCACATCAGTAATGACGAGTGATACTACTGATGTGAATGTTCACATTTCATAATGGGGTGTGATACTACTGATGTGAATGTTCACATTGCCTAATTGTCAGTGATATTACTGATGTGAATGTGCACATTGCGTAATGGTGAGTGACACAACTGATGTGAATGTTCACATTTCCTAATGGCGAGCGATACTACTGATGTGAATGTTCACATCTGTTAATGTCAGTGCTATTACTGATGTGAATGTTTCCATATGCTAATGGTGAGTGATGTTACTGATGAGCATTCACATGTATTGAAACATAATCAACATTAAAGTGTAGTGCTTACCAAACATGTGCTTGTAAAGATGAATGATGAATCCTCCAAACTTGGGTTGACTAGGCCTTGTAGTTCAAGTAGAATTTCACCATAAGCATCTATCACCTACAGAACCAGAGGGGTGGCAGTACGTTATTTTTGCAGTGTCTTTACTGTGTGTGTGTGTGTGTGTTTTGTACACATTTACAGTTCCCATACGTTGTTCGTTATTGAATCTTCCTTGATGATGTGTATGATGTCATCAAAATACACATCGTTAGTCTTTGAGTCCCCTCGCCACACTAGCAACCTGTGCATTGTGATTACAGAAAACGTTAATATTAACATTGCACATTTATGAAATTATCTATTTTCTTAAATATGTATGTGAAGTGAACGTGATCCAAAAAAAAAAAAAAAACCAGGACGAAACATGTAAGAACACTTACTCGTCACCGCCATTCTTGTGCAAACTTTGTACTTTTTGCTTGTTGAGTTTGTTCATGTTAGCCCAGACCTTCAGTTTGTTGTTCAAGGTTAACTTCTTCGACTTTGTTGGCTGCTTTTTGGGTGCTTGTTTGTCCAAATCCTGTGCAATTTGGACTGCATGTGATTGCTCTTCGGCTCCTTCTTTCCCTTTCTTCTGACCAAGCAGGTTGGGGTATTCAAACTCGTCCAACCTGTGTTCTTTCCTTACCTTTTGCTTTATGCGCTTTACCCTCGATGGGGGGCTGACAATGTGTTCCAATGCTGCGGTGGGATGCTTGTTCAGGTTGTCATGAGCCTTTTGTGCTTCAACTTGAGTGATGATGTGGACGGACTGATCGTCAAAAAGGTCTTGAAGTATTGTTTTTTCACATTCCAAGTTGATGACCAACTTTGTCAGCCGCTGAATTTCTGCATCTTTCAACTCCATGCAAGTCTTCATGTCCATGTCCACATTGGATGGGCTTGATTGGTCAAATAGTTTGGCTTCAAGGGCAGCAATCACCCTTGCCCTCAATTCCCAAGATTCTTCCAATTGTTTGTATTTCGCTTCCCATTGCCGTACAAGACCCCAAGCTTTTCGGTTTTTACATTATGAGTACTTCTACAATGTCGGGTTCGATTGGTTGTGCTATGATGATTCCTTTCTCAAAGATTGGGGATGCTACAATGGGGTGGTATAATGTCCAACATCATTCAGTCCGTTGCATCGACGTAAAATGCATCCTGTCATCACTTGCGTTATCGTCTTCGCTTGGATCCTCATTGCTTTCATTTTTCTTTGCTCACGCACTTGACAAAATCTCAGGTTTGGGCTCCACATTCAATTTTGTATGACGGTACATCTTCGCTTCAATTGGTGATGCCATTAGCTCGCCGCCATATACCTGCATTTGGAGACAGTATGTTAGTTAGATAGTTTCTCATCTCACTGTGTGAATAGGCACAATATATTTGGTTGTACTTCTACCTCATTTAAACCCAGCTTAGCCAAAGATATGGACTTCATGTTGCTATGTAAGGTCAGAGGTCCCATTTACGATCGTGGAATGGCATTGGGGTTACGGGGTTGTAAGATTGTTGTATGCTCACACAGCCAGTACTGAAACAAATAACAAATATGAGTAATGTGAATGTTCACATCAATTAACATTAATGTGAATGTTTACACCATTGGGGCAGTATTGTGAATTTTTACATCAATTAAGGTTGATGTGAATGTTCACATCTGTCGATATGAATTTTCACATCTCCTAATGGGTAGCCATGTTACTGATGTGAATGTTCACATTCCCTAAAGGTAAGTGTTACTAATGATGTGAATGTTCACATCTGTTAATGTGAGTGGTACTACTGCTGTGAAATGTTCACATCTGTTAATGTGAATGTTTACACCAGCATCTGCTAATGTGTGTTTGTACATGTCTGAAACAGTAATGTAAATGTTTCCATCAGTGTTGTCACATTCCACACCAGTGTTGAGAAATGTTAACATCCACATAAGATTGTCCAGAGCCCGTAAATGTTCATATTAAACGTAGAATAAGTTTTATGAGACTTACCATTAACAACATCACACATCCGGTGACTCGGCCTGGTTTTCCACAGTTTTGGCCCAATGAAGCCATCAAGATTGCCCGGATGCTCTCAGCCCAATCATACTCAATCATCTTCTCTAATGGGTCCATGTATGAGTAGAAAGCTCATCCAATTGTTTCTCCGGATGTAGAGAAGAATAGGTTGACGCATGCGTACATGCAAACTAATCTTGCGACCTCCTCATTGTCATGTTTTTTTGTGCCCTTCAATGCTTCGCTCAGAATTTCTCGTATTTTGGCAGCAGTTAACAGACTAACATCCTTGCACATTTGGTGTATGATGCCGGTTGTTGGTTTTGCACCGTAAGAGAGGTCCATCGACTTGGTGCCGCAGTCCACCCCGAAAATCAGTGACACGTCGCTTCTAAAAATCTGGATGTTCTTATCCCCAATGTAAAACCTCCCACTAGATTGCTTGAATGTCTGTACTATACGTACAATGACATCATCATATTTCATGCAGTGGTTGAGGTCGATTTCGTTACCGATCAAGCAGTCAAATAGTGGCCAGAACGGTGTTTTCCTGAGGCACTTCAGTTGGCCGCGTGTGAATTTTGTATCCTTTAAGAGTTTGACCAATCCTGTTAAGTTTGACCGGTAGTTAACTTTTTTCATGTTCACTTCTTCAGGAACAGCTAGTTGATCAGGCTTGGTTTTGGCCCGGGATTCCCCTCGCTTTCGCTTGCCATCAACTTTGTAGGAAAGACCTGTGTGTTCAAATAAGCACATTTAATTGGCTGAAACACAGAATATGGAACCAGAAGCACCAAACAACATTCAACAACCAGCGTTGACAGTAATGTGAACATTCACATCATTGTAGACTGATGTGAATGTTCACATCAGTGTCTACTGCTGCAAGTTTACCCAGTTGCAAGTTTACCCAGTAATCAACACTAATGTGAATGTAATGTGAACATTCACATCATTGTAGGCTGATGTGAATGTTCACATCAGTGTCTGATGCTGTGTTTTTGAGTGAAGTTTGGGGGTTTTGACATTAATGTGAACATTCACATGTCTACTGCTGCAAGTTTACCCAGTAATCAACACTAATGTGAATGTAATGTGAACATTCACATCATTGTAGGCTGATGTGAATGTTCACATCAGTGTCTGATGCTGTGTTTTTGAGTCAAGTTTGGGGGTTTTGACATTAATGTGAACATTCACATGTCTACTGCTGCAAGTTTTCCCAGTAATCAACACTAATGTGAATGTAATGTGAACATTCACATCATTGTAGGCTGATGTGAATGTTCACATCAGTGTCTGATGCTGTGTTTTTGAGTGAAGTTTGGGGGTTTTGACATTAATGTGAACATTCACATGTCTACTGTTGTAAGTTTACCCAGTAATCAACACTAATATGAATGTTCACATCATCCATGTTTGCAAAATAAATACCGAAAACGACAACAGTTACAAGGCAATGTAAATATTGACATGGGCGACCACATTACGTTATAATTTGCGAAAGATCAAAGGGGGAAAGCAACAGCGCCAAACAACACCCAATAACACAAGCAGCTTGGATATTGATGAGACAATGTGAATATTTACATTAATGTGAATGTTCACATCATCCGTATTTGCAAAATTATTTCACAACATGACAACAGTTACTACCCAATGTGAATGCTTACCTGGGTGATCACATTATGTTATAATTTGATAAAAATCAAAGGGGTGAACCAACAGCACTAAACTATACCGAATGACACAAACAAGTCCAACATTGATGTCACAATGTGAGTGAATATTTAAATCACATTCCATCACATTGTTGACTGAAGTTTGGGGATTCTGTGGACATCAACAATGAACAATATCAACATTGACCGTAATATGAACATTCACGTCATTATACAGTGATGTGAATGTTCACATCATTATACACTGCTGTGAATATTCACAAGCAGTGTATACCATCAGAAGTTTAGTCAAGAATCAAGGCTTATGTGAATGTTGACATCATCTATTTTACAAAATCAATTCAAAACATCTATGTTTAATTCAAATCGAAAACCGAAGGTGAATGTATACATCGGTGATGACATTATGATTGAAAAGCAGAAGGTGGAATGTTAGTACTTACTTCTGTTCGTCATTGTTGGTGGGTATGGATCACAGTCAGTGGATGAAACAGACTCAGTGGGGCGACAGGAATTCCGAGCGACGAAGCACGTTTCTTCCGATGTGAACTTTCGCAGTGGTGAGATGAAGAGGAATCTGGGGTCGATGGTCGACGATGGACGACGACGACGTTGGTGCAGCGATGTGAATCTAGGGTTTTTGGAGGCGACGTGGATTAAGTTTTCGTTTTGGAGATTTTGTTGATTGAATAGTTCGAATAGGAATGGGTTTTGAAGAGTCGGTTACACGCGGGAGAGACGGAGAGGGTTGTTTCGTCCTTTTACAATTAATGGACCTAATGGAATATTCAGAATTAGTTTGGGTTTTATGGAACTAAACAGGTATAAACGGGACTTATCAAAAAACGTCCCTAAAACAAACCAAGCTTACAAAACTTATAAGCAATTAAAATTTGCTATCAGAATTACACCACTCATAGAAGTTAACTGATACTCCCGGAACTGAGCCCATTGCTTCTGAATAAAAATAAGAAATATTTTAGCTAATGCTAAAAGTTGGTTTCTTTTCTCAAAACAAAACACATTAGAAATAATCATATTATAACCAAAAACTTGGTTTCCTACCACTTTGGGAATAAAAAAATTAAACACAAAGACTTCCTCTAACCACAAAGGTTTAAAATCAAATCCATCTTAGTTGCCATTTCTGAACAAATCAGAAATACTCTTTAGCCAAGGCTAAACTTTGGTTTCTATTACAGAAAACCAAAACACTTTGGGAATAATAAAATTAATCCCAAAGACTTTCTCTAAACCTAAAGGTTTATAATTTCTTTTCTTCCCTCTTTCCTTTCATTATGGTGAAACTATTACAAATTAGAAATTACAAACCACTACAAATGGAAATGGAAATACAACTATTAGAATTACAAATGGTCTAAATCTGCAAAACAGAGTTCATGGTTGCATCCAAAATTGTCTGTTTAGCCAAGAACACACTTCTCCACTTGTAATGCTTATCTTTGTATAAAATACATTACAAAACTCTATCCTCATTGCCGCTAAATCTCCATGCTTACTGTTCATATACACACTTGGATACCACAGGAGTTAATGAACCAATAAAGTGAATATTACACAAGTAATTTTAGCTGTAACTTGTAATGTGTACTTCAAAAGCTATAGATGCATTACAGTTACAAGAATGTCATGAGTTGCAAGGCTATAAATCAATTATACATATAGGAATATTATGGTCATAAGGTTGGCAATCCAACCATGCAACTATGAGCAAATATATATAACAATATAGTTAAATTTACACTTATTATTCCATGAATATAAAAATATTTTGGAGTAATTTCCTTCATTACACATCAAGACATGAAAGAATTCACAATTGATACAACTAAAAATAAATAGAATAAATAAGAGTTAATATCACTACAATATTAAGCTATACCACCATACGATAATGCAACATAATCATAAGCAATCACAAAAATAAGACCATTATATAGAAAAATCGAAACTATTTGACTAAATTCCCTCTCTTTTTACATTTACAGTTAGATGTCAAATAGCATACTATGGATTTTGATGAGAATAGTGTGTTTAAACATTCTACGATGATGCTCTATAAAATCATTCAAAAAAAGGGCAAAAACAAACCTGTTTGGAGATATTTTATACCGTCGAAAACCTTTCGACTAGACAAATCTCTTGAAATTCTCAAAACACAAATCCCAACATTTTGATTTTCTTAGAATTTAATTATTCGAATTAAATCAAAATTGTTTAACAAACTTTCAAAACAATGCAAAACAAATCCAAAATAAATCTCCACATTACGGTGAATGATTAAACTCGCAAATATGTCCAAAAATTTGAAGTTCCAAAATTCTTATCCATGTTTAGGTTATCTAGTTCAAAACAAAAATTAGTATCTTAATTTACTAATTCTAATTTATTTTATTTGTTTGTATTATATATCATGCTTTCGAGTTTAGGTAAACCTGTAGAGAAAGTTAATTACAAAATGTACGAGCACGAAATGATATTCTCGCATAATACTTTTGATCAAGTTGCATTCCTCCAAACGTCGTCACTTTGCTACCTGAAAACACACGTCAGCTAACCGGCGAGTGTGTGCCAGAAACCCCTCCGATGCCTAAGTCAGCAAGTAGGCAATAAACAATAAGCTCTATGTCTTTTTGAGTAAGAATTGTCATACCTCTGTATAGGTCATGTCATGCACTTTTATAGATTCCGCTTGGCATAATCCTAGTAAGACTCTAACTCTTCTTAGTAGAGTCCTAGGAATCACATTCCCTGGCACAATCCTAGTAGGACTCTAACTCTCCTTAGCAAAGTCCTCATAGGAATCACATTCCCAAGGATAATGCCTATCCTGATAATACCTTACTCACTGCCAACCAAGTGAGATGGTTATCACCTTGCTCGGCTCACTATGCCTAGCCGAGCTATTTGGTGCAAATACTCTGATCAGGTCGTGCAATCACTGACCACCATGAGTCACCTCGCCAAGAAAACCCTAGCTCGGCTTTCTACAGCACTCCATTCCGGTCCATCCACCAATGGTGCACACAACCATCTCAAGGCCCATTAATCGGCCTAGTAACCTTTCGTAATGTGACCGAGATATCCAAGCTCTCACCTCAGTCCATAGTGCGGCCCAACATCTAAGAATGATAGACTTAGCTCAGCCCAAATTATCCACATAAATTACTTTCTCACAAAAGAAAACAAATAATAGACAAATCAAATAAATTAGTAAGAATCTTAAGAAATAAAATTCTTATTTTATTTTTATAAACTCCTTACAACTTAAGCACTAACCATCAAATAACTCATGTAATAAAAACTAATTAACATAAAATAAATTGCATGAATAAATTACTTGAAACAAACAACTCAAATTCTAATAACTCTAGGCAATTAAATTAATTTTAATTTCAAGAGTCACTAGAATAAAATTATAATAAATACTAAATTGTTTTATCAAAACCTATTTATAAAGATTTGTTTTAAGATTGTTGGTATTTTTCCATAATAATACAAGAAAAATATATAAAATAAATTCAATAGAAATGACAAAACAATTTTTTTTAAAAATTTATTTAAAGAATGAAATACAGAATAAACTACACAACTAAAAATATAGAAATGAATTAGATTACATTACTAATAGAACAAATTATTAACATGGATAACTAAATATTAAAACTCATTTTTGTAAACTAAATTTTTGAAAAAATAAGAACAAATAATAAGAAAAGAACAAAACCGAAGTCTGCACTAGACAGTTTCCTTAAAACAGATTCACCGCCTCCTAATAGATGCTGGAGGTACGCCAGTGTCTGTATCCTAGGATACGACGATCGAAACCAGCTAATGCAGAAATACCTTCTGAATAGCTTCGGCGAACTTGACAATGGATGCAATCTCTCTAACAAGAACCAAAGAATGGGCTAGCAAAAGAAGATGGGAAAAAAAAATTTGGTGTAAAAAAAACATCTCCAACTTTTTATCTCAAAATACAATCTTCATTTTCCATTAAAATATCTCTCCAAAATTATTCTCTCAAGTTGGAGGGGAAATGCTCTATTTATACAAGTAAGGGAATCCCTAGCCATGAAGGTTATATATCAATAGGGCCATCAAATGCCATTAACCAAAGCCATCAACTCTAGCCATTAGGGCTAGAGTTTCAAAGGTTGAAATAGATGGGTCATAAAATGGATACTAATGTTAGGTCATAACCCAATCCAAGCCCAATTCTTACACATATGCATAAGATAAGCCCAACACAACATAGCTTAGCCCAAGCTCAAGATTAAGTTCAAGTCCAAATTCAAGACCAAACCCAGCACATGCACAAGCACAAGCACAAGCCTAGGTCTAATCCAAACCAAGGTTAAGTCTAAATTTAAACCCAACTTTATTGATACCAATTCTCATTCACAACTCATTGGTTTCGGCTCATTATTTTTGTATTGTAATCTTCTCACTTAAGATAATACAAAACTACTTAGACCCACCTCAACTGGCAGTTAGGTCCCACTTTAATTTCAAATTAAAGTTGTCAAAAACCCATTATCTCCAACAAGATCTACAGTTTCTACAATTGAAAACTTAATACAAATTTACACCATAAAATCGTTAATGGTAAATGAAACCTCCCAAATGATTGATTTAGTCAAGCCAACTTGCAAATCTTCTGTCAATGGGATTTTTATGATGCACTCTGATTGTTGATGGGTTAGTTTTAGTATTTGATTTATTGAAATTAAAGTAAAATAAATAATAATTCTATTAAAACATTAGTGTTAATGTTAACTCATTAAAAAATTATATAAAATATATTATAAAGAGAATCATCACTCATCAATATAAGTGAATAGTCTTTTTCTTATTAATCATTTTATAAAGAAGTTAAAAAAATAACTATTCCATTCCACCTTTATTCTAGTGACCTAAACGATATATATATATATATATATATTTCATACTCCATAGGGGTCAATTTTATAAAATTCATAAATTTATTTTTCTGTCCCCAATTCTAGTGGTCATTTTGTCAAAAGTCTAAATTCAACTTATAATCAATCTCAGGAAGTGGTGTCACTAATCAATAATCTCTTCTTATTTGGTTTCAATTTTTTGAAAATTAAGTTTTTATTTTGTATATTTTTGTTTTTAGTGAATTTTTTAATATTTTAAACAATTTTTTTAATTTTTAGATACACTTAATATAAATACAATTAAAAAGTAAAATATTTGTGATTTTTTTAAAAAAAATTCACTAAATACCAAAAATACATAAAAAAAAAATCAATATATTTTCATATTCTTGTGTATTTAATAAGTTTTTTAAAATATTTTTTTTGTAAATATTTTAATTTTTAGGTACATCCAGGTGAAGTGTATTTAAAAAGTAAAAAAATTAATAAAATATTAAAAAAATCACTAAGAATAATATATATATATATATATATATAAAAATTAAAAATTAAAACTTTAAAAAATTAAATTAAGAAATTTGAAACCAAACAACGCCCGTTTGTAAAACGTTAGTCATGGGTTTGGTTTGAATTGTTAACAGCAAGCCTCGTTTGGTAATTATATATTTCAGTTTAAAAATTAAAAAAATATTTAAAAAAATTTAAACGTTAACAAATTATATTTAAAAAAAAAGGAGAATTATTGGAAACTCCCATTTGGGAGAGTTGTAGTCCAACAAGTTATACTTTCAAATTACAACACACACTAGCCCTATTTTTTTGATCATGTGTTCTGCAAGGTCCCATTCGGTAATTGTGGAATGGATTTTGTGACATATATACCCTTTTATTTTGTGAGTGATAATGTTTTTGGAAGGGTTTTGTTTGAATTCCTTTGATTACGTTAGTCTAGTGTGCATGTTTTGGGAAGACCATATGTGGGCAAATTTTTAGGGATGACAGGGTTTGTGAGTATTTGAATACTGCGTGGAAGTGGGGGTACGGCAAGGTGTTCATGGTTTGTTTTTGTGGTGCAATTAGCCGCCTGTTTATTTTTTGCAGTACATGGTGCAGTTTTCATGGATTGCGTCGACGGTAATGTCTTGATCATTTATTTGTTTGTTTTTGTTTTTAGATTGGGGGGTTCAACATTGACATGTTGGTCGTGATGTCAGCGGTGTGGGATGTAACGCTTGTATGCTTTAATCTATTGGAGTTGTTGTATCTTGATTTTTAGAGGGGTATAATTTGATTTAGACTTGTTGGGAACTTAGAAATTCTGTTTTGGTGTCGACACCATGGGTTCTTAGGGTCGACACCACCTTGTTGCCCTATTCTTGGTGTCTTTATTGGTTTTTAGGGTCGACACCATTGGTTCCAAGGGTCGACCCTTGTGTGCTGCTGAATTTGGAATTAGCTGTTGAAATTTAGGGTCGACACCAGGAGTTCAAAGGGTCGACCCTTGTCTGCAGCAAACATTAGTGTCTCAGTCTCTTCTTTTCTTCTTAAGGGTCGACATCACTGTCTTAAAGGTCGACCCCTGCGTGTTATTTTCAGAATTTTGGGTTCAACTGGGCCCTACTTTTGGGGGGTTTTGGACTTATTCTTTTCAATGACCTTAGGGCTACTTTTCTACTACTATAAATAGACCCAAAACACTTATCTTTCATTATTTTCTTCTCTTTTTTCCTCTCAAACCGTGAGTCTCTCTTTTTTCTCTCTAAACTCAACTTTTTCCCATTTGGATCTTTAGATCTACTCACCTAGAAGCATCTTCTCACCTATGTCCTTTGAGAAAGGTTGTAGATCATGTCAAGGGCTTTCTTTTGATCCAAGAGCTTCGAGGTTTAATCAACTTTGGGTTTCTCCAAGTCTTCTTTTCACTTCTTTGAGGTAGGGATACTTTTACCCTAGTATTTCCTTATTTTGAAGAGATTTCATGGTGTTGTTGTGACTTATGAGCTAATTTGAGGATATTGTTGGATTAAACTCATGTTTTACATAAATAAACCATTTTACTTGACTTTTGCTTGAAATTTCTTAACTTTTTTTATTTTTTATTTTTTTTAACATATATATAAATGTTGTTAAAACCCATATCTATGATGAAGGAGAAAATCCCCCAAATTTGGCAAAACCCTAAATTCTCAATTTGAGTAGAAAACACTAAATTGAATGGAATCTCCTTTGATTCATGGAATATTGTGACTAATAAAGAGATGAAAGATGTGGATGTTGATATGGTAAAGGAATTGTGGTTTTGATGTTATTTTTCTTTGAATGTTGTGTTGTATTCTATTCTTTTGTAATGTTGAATGCTTGTTAATGGAATAAAATGTGATTGAATTGTTAATTGTGCATGAGTCCGGGTAAGAGTCGGTTTTGGAAATGTGGTGTTGTGTTGGTACCCACACGGGGAGTTTAAAAGGTGCCCAAATGCCTTGTCTAGGCTTATCGCTGGACGAATATGGGAAAAATATTTTTGGGTGTCCACAAAGTCCTGCCGTATTGTAGTCGGCAAAAGAGGAAAAACGGATGGTTTTCTTTGGGTGCCCACTCCCTGCCGTATAATAGTCGGCAAATGTGGGGGTGGTTTTAAAACAAAAGCAAAAGGGTGTTTTGGAATTGGACTCTTACAGGGGGACTCATGGTTTGCTTACTATGGATGTGATTGTTTAATGGTTATGCTTGAAGACATGAAATGTAATTGCCACTGTTTGGTTGTCATGTATCTATATGATTGATAAAGATTACATATGAAGACAAATTCCCTTAAATGTTTTGTCGCAAAGATACCATAATCTTATTCAAGTGATTAAATACTTGGTTAGAAGCATTCCTACTGGGCAATTTGCTCAACCCCATCTTATTTTTCAGGGAATGATGACGCTCCGCCGCAGTAAAGTATGGGATACACGATTGATTTTTGAGAATGGAAGACAAAGAGATATTTTGTATTGGGACTTTAATTGTTTTGTGTTAAGACCTTTATTTTGTCTTGATGTATCATGTATGCCAGTGAGGCGATTGTTGTTGTGATGCCATCTAGCTTCTTGAACTAGGATTAACTTGGGAAATGTAATCCTTGAACATTATAAAGTATGGAATGTTAGTTCAATGGGAAAGATGGCCCCCCCTTTGGCATTATATTGTAATAGTTGTAGAATATTTCTTACATAAATTGGCAGGGCGTCACATGGGATGTCACGAGGAACTACCATAATGGGTTGGAACATTTGACATTTGTCGATCTGAACACGTTTATGAATGTTGCATCTTCCACACCACATGAACAACTGCTTTATTCGATACATTTTGACGAAAAACATAGTAGTACTTTTATTTATTTATTTTAGTTTGCAGTAGTGCATAAACACATCATGTAATAATGTACATGTAATGCGGAATCGATCAACCTAAATTTTCATTTTTAATCTTCATTTTTGTTCTATTTCGGTATAGGTATAGGGGACAATGTCATGTTGTTGTGTTCGTACGGCAATAACAACGTTGTCGTCATAGTTCGTTCTGATTTCACGTTTAGTAGGTTGGCCACTCATATTTGCGAACAATATACATCCTTGAATCCTTGGCCTAATATTATTTAATGGTGAACCAGCAACAACACACAAACGAGTCCTCTCTCTTGATCTTGTCCGTGGGCTCGACGTCCTCACACCTTTTGCAATACAAAAACAAACATCAATCAGTTTTCCAACCACATTGTACAACAAACACGAATAATGAACACAATTACGGACACACACGATGAATGCACCATGTGAATATCACGCATCCATACACAACCAACACATTGTCCATACGTTACACGATGGAACACACAACAACGCATATCCCACACGTTACCCAAACATTTTTACTACATGAACCCCAACCATCCCCTAAACCACAATGCCCATTACGGAACATAACCATTACACGTGAGAAACTCATCTTCATTTTTACTACATAAACATGCACACCCCCCACACACCCCTCCCTATTTCCCAACTTACACACCACCCAACTAACACCATACACACCTGGAATAGACATACCATACATTCACACACCCACACACATGAAACACGTAAACTACATATTACTCATGTTTTCATGCTCAATCCATAACACGGTGGAAATATATGCCCACCCATGTGCCCAACCAACCCATATTCAAAAACCAAACCCAAATCCCCCATTGACCCCACATTTCCTAACTCACACACCACCCTAATATTAACATACACACTACGAGAACCCATGCACACCATGGCCCCCGATCACACATACCACACATTTATACACCCACGCACATGAAACACATAAACTACATATTACTCATGTTTTCAGACTCAATCCATAACTGTAGACCGCAAGAAACTCGCTTCGCACGCGAAGGCGCGAATTGGGTTCTAGCTACTACAGTTCGGACTCCTTTCACGGTTCTTAATCTAATCTCACAAAGTGCAATGTAAGACTGATAAAACACCAAAGAGTCCAAATCTGGCAATTGGTTTTGAAAAATCAATTTTGAATCAAAAGCGCCAAACATGGACTGCTTCGCCAGATTTCAAAGTCGCCACCTAAATATTTTATTTTGGGAAATTTAGGAAACCCTGACTCGTGCCTAAGGCCACGTGTCCGTCATCACCAAAGTTGCCTCAGCTCGAGAACTTGGGTACGAGAGGGGAAAGTCCTGAAATGAGCACCCCCGCTTGCCCGATCAAAGATCGACCTCTACTAACATGATATGTTGTTTTTTAAAACACTTGTGTTCTTATTCCGGTTTATTAGCTAACCTTACTATGTGATGCGCACAACACACAAGTATAGACTAAATCACTTAATTTGGAACAAAACATCTCATGTTTGTTTTTTTCGAAAATGGTTTGGAATTGCTACTCGTAAGTAGGCTAAAGCACGGATTTGCCACCAAACAAGGTGGGCTTAAAACAACATGATTTGCCACTCCAAGTGGGCTTAAAAACTCACATTTCGATGAATTGTTCCAATTCAAGCAATGAAGCTTTCATCCACAGGCATTCATGCAGTTATAGCAATTAAGCAAATAGCCTCATGGCAAGCATGCTGTCATCGCAACACTTACACACATGCAAGGATGCTAAAGCATAAACACTTACAGTGTACTCCAAGCCAAAATAGAAAACTAGTTAGAAAACAATGCATGCTACTAACTATGTTAACAATGCCTAATGCAACACATGCAAAATGCAATAAGATAGGCTCGGCTATTCTAAGATGGCATATGAATGTAACACTCGATAACATGCCTTGAAACACGTATTCAAGTAAGTATTGAAATTCAATGCAGTTTGAATGATGCGTCGAGCCCGATGCATGCAATACGAATGAATGATGCACGCATGCAAAGCATAAGTATGCTAATTGAAACATGCCCTAAAACTAACCACTGAAAGCGGGCAAATAAAAGGGAGAAAGACGTGGGGTTGGAAGACATTCACACACACACGCACACTTATTACAGCATTTGCCCTCTCGATGGAGGGTCTGAATAAAAGCTCAGCTAATCTAAGCTAAGCTAACCAACTAACTAATCTAATTAAGCTAATTAGACTAATTATTACACAACACAAATTGAATAACTAGCTACAACTAATTATTACATTACTTTAACTAATCAACAAATTAATTAATTATGACATCTAACTAAGCATGTAAGACAGGTAAACCGGGCTACCTCAGCTCTGCCTTGAACAATGAAGGATGCATGCTCTCGATTACCGCCTCGAAACGCCTTCCAGATTGCTCTTGAAAGGCTCTATTTGCAGGGTGTCTTTATGAAGTTTCTGCTCTATCTTACCAAAACCACCTTGAGGAATCCACTAGTGGCCTGCCGGCTATGAAGGCTTATTGCCGGCCACCTGCCGGCCAAGGGTGAAGCAGTGCCGGCCATCTACAAGGCACTGTCGGCCACTGGTGTGCTGCAACACCATTCTGCAACAAAACACAAACTAGAGGAAAAGGGATGGTCTCCCAAGGGTATGTACGTACTATGTCACTCCATATCACCTCAAAACATCAATGGAGAAGCATCATTGGATCCAAGACCATCAATCAAGCATCGCAATGCATGATGGCCAAGGATCTAACTTGCACAAATTCGATGAATGCACAACAAACAAAACAAGCAAAACACTAAGACCACGACCTTATCATGAGTGATCAAAGACAATGGAGACAAAGGGGATTGGCTTACTTTCATCACTTTGAGTATGAAGTGAACCAATCCAGCTTGTGTTCAACGTAACGTCCAGTTGAACACGATACAATGCAAACAACATGCTATGCAAACAACATGCCAATCTATCAATGCTAAAATAACATGCACAAGACTTTGAAGCATGCTAGCAATACAAGCATAACATGTTAGGGACCTAAGCATTGAAACAAATGAAAAATACAACTCTAGGACCATGCAATACAATGCTCAATGGACTAAACCAACCCCAAACAGACCTCATGCATGCCAAAACAGTGGCCAAAATGATCTGAAATAATAGCATGAAAGGCAAGAGAATGATGTTCATGCATTGGCTTGCAAACAAGGCATGATGCTCAACTCTCAAACACAGTTAAAGAGTGATAAGCATGAGAGTATAACAAGGCTATATGCTTTGAAATTATGTGTTAAACAATGCCATATCATGCAAACATCACAAGTATAGCATGCAAGAGGCCCCAAAACCCAAAACTAGTCAAGGCATTCACACAAGAGGCATGTAATTCATGGCCTAAACAACCAAACCAGCTCTGGACAGAGCTCAATCACACCAAAACAAAGGTCAAAACATGCTGAAATGGTTGCCCAAAAGCTTAGACAAACATGTATACGTATTGGCTCATAAACAAAGCACCAAGCACACCTCTTAAGAGCAATGAAAGAGGGAAATATATGAGAGTGTGACTACACTACACACACTGAAATCATGTAAGAAATAAGGCTAAGGCATGTAAACAACTTATTCAAAGCATGCTAGGAACCTCAAACACAAAGCTAGTGAAGTCCAACTACACTATAGCTATACAAAGCTAAGCATATATGACCAAGACCACTTAAAATAGACCTCAAGCATGTTAAATTAGTGGCAAAAATGTGCTGGATCAAAGCTAACACATGCTAGAATGATGAACTAAAGCATGAAGCATGTTAGACCAACAAGCATGATTGCACTACAAGTACCAAAAGCAAGCAACCAATGATCAAACAAGCCAAAAACAGAGTTATGGCAGGTCCAAAAAGTCATAAAAATATGCTTGAACTCAGCTGAAAAGAAAGAGAAACACATGCTCATTTGATAGGCCAACAACACAAGTAAACAAGACAAGAGGAGAGAGGACCACCCCCTCGCATTTTGGGCCTCAAAACCAACTTTCCACCATTGAAATTCCTCTGAGTTTTAGTGGTAGAAAGGCCATGCAAAGGCTAAAACAAAAGCTTCAAAGGATGGCTCAAAAGCTTAACAAATAAGGCATACAAGGGGGTGAAACACCCCCAACTCTCACAGGGCCTCAAACAACCATCTTTAACACTTAAAAACAGAACTTTTTGTAGTTGAAAGCTAGGCCTAAAAAAGTATGCAAAGGTGACTAAGATGGCATACAAAAAAAAGGCTTAAAAAGGGAATACACTCACCCTTGAAGCACAGCAGCAAGAGGACCACCTCTAAGCCCAAAAACCAGCTTTTTGAACTTCAAACGAGCCTTCAAGGACCTCAGCTCCAAGATAGTGGTGTTTGACTAGGTGTTCCTTTGCAAAAGTGTGAAGAAAACACACTTTAAGGCACTATTGAGTACAATATAGAGAGAGAGACTGAGAATTCTAGGGAGAGAGAGCTATTGGGCTTGTTTGGTTTGTTTTTGGAAGAGTTGTTTTTGAAAAAAATTTGGGAGAGTTGTTTTAAAAAAAAATTTGGTTTGTTTGGTTGTATATTTTGAAAGACAATTTTTTTTTTTTTGGGGAGTTTGGGATGATTTGATATTTTGGAAGAATTGAGTAGATGTGTGTGAGAGAAGAAGTGATTGAGAAGGAGAGAGAAGAGAGAAAAAGTGATTGATTAATGTGTAAGAGAGAGAAAGTGATTTTGAAAATTTTTTGAGAAAAATCTCAAACCAAACAAATTTTTGGAAATTTTTTTCTAAAACTCATCTCCCAAAAACAAACCAAACATACCCATTATGTCTCTAAATTTTCTGAACCCCTGGAAAGGGAGAGGGGCCTCCCCTTATATAAGCAATGCAAGCCAAAAGCTTGCTTAACAAGCTTAAACTTGCCTCCATCCCTCCATACACTATGGAGGATGGCTAAGTGAGCCACAGTTGGCCCAAAAGATCTAAAATAATATTTATTGAAACAAGGTGGCTGTCGGCCATTAGCAGTAGTCGGTAGTGCCTCATTGATGGCCGGCAGCCCTTTTTGATGGCCGGCATGCCATCAAGGACGTCACAAAGCAAAGACCAACTCATGGTCCAAAAATGAGACAGAATGGAAATGGGGTTTGGAAGGATCAAACCTGGAACATCCTGCCGCGAAAGTCAAACACTCGACGAGCAATCAAACTTGTTATTGGATGAACCTGTAAGAACATCCAAGTCTTGAGGACGGTCAAAAATGGGGTGTTTACAATTGCCCCTCTTTGACAGAACACGAAAGTCATGAAATGATGGGAGTGAATGTCAAAGCCCAGAGACAACCCATTTTTGACATGGCCAAAGACTGAGACAAACATTCAATATAGCAATATAGAGATGCGCCCGCAGGCTGGGGCAAAATGCAAATGACATGCATGATGCAAAAGCATAACTTATAATTATGCAAAGCGAGCTGTAATGAAGCATTTATGCAAAATAAATACAACAATTTAAGCAAATTGACAAGTTACAGCGGTCCCACACATTTCAGAAGAAAGGATGTAAGAGAATTATGCAATCTTAACTACGGCTCACACAGGAACGATTAAAAGCGACTATCGGGAACACCCAAAGTCTCAAACAAAACACCTCCTAGCGTACCAAATGCGAAAGGAGAAAGATTGCGCAAGAAAGCGCATTCATCCAAACGCTTGTCAAACACGAGAGGAGAAGGGCATCCAAACGTGTGTCAAATGCGAAAGAAGAAAGGTACCAAACGTGTGTTAAACGCGAGAGGAGAAAGTTATGTCCAAACGCATGTTAAACGCGAGAGGAGAAAGGTAAGTCCAAATGCGTGTCAAACGCGAAAGGAGAAAGGTACCAAACGCGTGTCAAACGCGAGAGGAGAAAGGTACGTCCAAACGCGTATCAAACGCGAAAGGAGAAAGGTATGTCCAAACGTGTGTCAAACGCGAAAGGAGAAAGGTACCAAACGCGTGTCAAACGCGTGTCAAATGCGAGAGGAGAAAGGTACGTCCAAACGCGTGTCAAACGCGAGAGGAGAAAGGTACGTCCAAACTCGTGTCAAACGCAAAAGGAGAAAAGGAGGCGGTAGAAACACCGGATGGTGGCGACATAGACATCAGGTGTACCCGAATGTTTCTAGCCAATAAGAAAGAGTTCGAGGGAGCAGGAATGATCTTACTTGGAGTTCCTCTGACTAAAACACCTACAAGGTCGTCTGGTTGTACCGGCTTCAAATGAACCATACATACAATATCGTGCCTGCACAAGAAAGAAACTTTGACAGGTACAATATAGTAGAAACACATGCTTAACGTTACATCAAGATATAATTTCAATACGAGATAAACGTGTGCATATACAATGCACATATGAAAAGGTGCATAACAATGCATGGGAGACGTGCATAACAATGCAAGTGAATCGGTGCATAACAATACAAGTGAAACGGTGCATAACAATGTAAGTGAGACGTGCATAACAATGTAAGTGGAGCGGTGCATAACAATGCAAGTGAAGAGGTGCATAACAATGCAAGTAGAGCAGTACATAACAATGCAAGTGAAGAGGTGCATAACAATGCAAGTAGAGCGGTGCATAACAATGCAAGTGAAGAGGTGCATAACAATGCAAGTAGAGCGGTACATAACAATGCAAGTGAAGAGGTGCATAAAAATGCAAGAATATAGAACGCATGTTTAATATAACATGCAAATGCTATGTGACAACAAAAGCATGCTCGATAAAGACAACTTGAAGGCCAATTCCGGTTTACCTCCCGGAAGAGTTACGATGCATTAAAAGGATACACCTTGTGCGGGTTGATGGGCAATGACCACCACACACTGAGAACATGATTCCAGGCTTCCGCGGAGGCATTTTGAATCAAATTTTGAGCACTACTTGCATTTCTTGGAACCCAAGGACACATATCAAGGTAAAAGAGGCAGAGGAAGCTGGTGAAGGCCTGCCGGCCATCAGAGGAAGCTGCCGGCCCCCTGCCGGCCATCAATGGCCACTGCCGGCCATTAATTGTACACTGCCAGCCATCGATGTGCCACTGCCGGCCATTGATGGCAGCTTGGGGCAGAATTGTCCTTTGACCCGTGGCTCTTTAAGTAGAGGCAAAAACACTTCATTTTATCACAAACCCTTGTACGAAATACCTTCCTCTTGCTTTCTAGGTGTGCCTTCTCTCTAGATCCGCGCGTTCTACTTGTTTCCCAACACCCTAAACAAATTTTATTCGCGAAAACCCTTTAGTTCTCTTCGATTTGAACCGATCAAAATTTGATTTCGACGCCTCTTCCGCCATTTCCACCATTCAAGGTTGATTTCCCTCGAGTTTCCCCCAAGGTTAGTACACTTCTCCTGAATTTTCAACTTTCTTTGTGTTTTCTCTCTCCTAGGGTTTACTTTATTCAAAGTTCACCATTTTCTCCATTTTTGCTCATTTTGCATCTATTTCAGATGGCAGACGATATCCCACATGATGGGGGCTTCCCCGCACTTCCTCCTGTAGAGTTTGCAGCGGACTTCGAGGCCGAGCCTGAGGTTGAGCCCGAGCCACTACCGCCGAGCATTCGCCCATTTGATCCGACGAGGTATCACCTCGAGACGCACATTATACCAGTTGCAGGAGGCATCAAGGCCTTCACTGATTTTGCCGAGGACGCGCCAGACAACCTCTTACTGAGAAAGCCTATGTCTCACTTGTCGGCCGTAGCCGTAGAGGTACAAACTTCGTTTTCTGTAATACCACCTTCAACTGTTGCATTTCTTGCACTGTTTTGATTCGATTGCATCACATGCCTTGATCTGACTGTATTTCATACATCACTGCTTTGTATTTAATTGTACTTCATACATCACTTGATCTAATTGCATCACATGCATTAACACAGGATGGATCCCGCTCCTTCCGAGGCTATGGTACCACGATAGCTCGGGACTGGTACGATGAGCTTTCAGCTGGGGTCCGTGACATCGTCGACGGGACCGGCTTCTGTCTATTTTGCTCCAGCTTGACACGAGTCATAGCAAGCCGCCCTCTCTTAGGGGCTCTTGTGGAGAGGTGGTGAGATACCACCAACTCCTTCCACTTTTCCTCCACGGGGGAGATGACGATGACTCCTTACGACTTTACCATGTAGGAGGTGATCCGATTCCCCTCGATCTTGACATGGGAGAGTGGGAGGCGGGTAGTGACAAGCCTGGCTTTCTTCAAGATGGTAGTTCAATATGTGGCTTGGTAATCTAGCAGTTCTGGAGCAGATCTCTTCTTATACCTTAGGGTAGCCCTAATCACTTTAGTATTCTCTCAATTTGACCTCCTCTGGTAACAAGAAGGCTTTACAAAATAAGAGGCAGAGTTAGCAAACCAATTAAACAGAATAAATAAGGAACAGATTCAAAAAGACTCAAATACAAAGGCATATATTAAGACCTAGATATCCATCTTTTTAGGGCATCCATTTGATTTGATTCTCGGTTCCAACAGGAAACTCCTAGTTCCCTCTAACTTGGAGGAAGTCGTCATTGTGTTTATCAAAATTAGGCAAGTCAGTGACCAGATGGGAATCAACGGAACAAACATGAAGATAATAGGTACTATGGTATTTGTTATGAAAAAGGGTATAGCAGCACAGAATGTCCAAGACATCCAAATTCAAACCCAGTTTCTTATTTAGGGCAGAGATATCGCAGATTACTCGAAAAGGTTCACAGACACTTGTATGGGGGTTAGTTGAACTTGGTGAAGAAAACAGTGAACCAAGGGGTCTAACAGAAACCTTACCCCTCCCTTAACAATGGCAGTAACAGGAAATGCAGCAATGGACCTCGTCCCCATACACTTGGCATCAACCTTAGCTAGTGTAAAGGTTACATCGTCAGGAATCCCATAGTCATGATGGAACAAGGCCATCACCTCCCTAGTATCAACAAGGGCACAAAACTTACCTATAATCTAGACCAAAAGTAAGAAAAACAAGACAACTCTAAGAAAAGGACAAAAAGGGTATAGATTGCTAGAAACAATGGTACAAGGGCCAAGAATGGCGACAAGGACCAAAAAACACAAAAACATGAGAGATTCAGGGGTGCTCACAAAGATTCGATAGAAGAATGACAAACACTAAGGGCTCCGAAGCCTTGAATTAAAGGGGCAACCATGTTTGGAACCAATAACACTAGAAACAGGAGTCGGAGTAAGGCACCGACGGAACCAGAAAGGAAAGAGTGAAAAGGTTTTGGGAATTCAAACTTTGGAAATAAATGAAAAGTTGAAAGGATAGCCCTTAGGTTTTTATTACCTTCAACAAATATGACGGTATATGTCATGTTCCCTTATAGAAGAACGGCGCACTATCTCTGCACACCAATGCCACACTGCCAAGTGTTCTTACGAAAGGACACATGCGAAGTATGTGTATCAGAATTTGAACCGCCACTAAAGCTGAACTGAAGAAGGAATCAAAGTAATACAACAAATGAAGCACAGATCAGTAGCTCCCACCAAGGGAGCCTTAGCTCGAGCTAGGGGGCAAATGAAGAGGCAAAGTATAAATGGAGTGGAGCCAAGCCTTAGGCCATTCAAAATCACTAAACCTAAACCCAAATGGCCATTCGACATGGGCCAGATACCCACGTGGGCAAAATCGTTGAGCCCATCTCCACATGGATCATCTTTCCAAGTCCTCCAGCACTTGGGACAAGCATATTGGGATCAAGCCAGCCCAGGCACGATACTGAGTTGGGCCGAACCCATCAGCCGAACCAAAGTAGGCTGAAACCACTAAAGGTCATCCGAATGGACCAGCCCACCTCTACAAGTAAACTCAGAAAGAGCCAAGCCAATGCATGAATGGAACCAAACTAAGGAACTCCTGAGCAAACATATATGTTGTGAACTCATACATGTGCAGAATGCCACTTTAGCTAGTCTCTCCTTCCTAGAATCATAGAATCAATTGACAGAGGGAATGCAATCTGTTATATGCATAGTTATAATAAGCACATGGCTCCATGGATAACCACTTTATAGTCCTCCACCTTAAGCAATGCTAAAAGGGCCTTAAGGCACCCAAAATCCAGGAATCTCACCTTAGGGAACAAGCGAAGTCTTCTATATAAGAAAACACTTTCTTCACATTGAAGGTAACTAATCTGATTAAATCACATCTAATCACACATAGAACATACTTTCTCTTCCTCTCTCTACTACTAGAGAGAGAGAGAGAGAGAGAGAGACCTCCATGTTCTCCAATCACTCATTCCCAAGCCGGAGGGTTTTCTGGCCAACCCCAGTTGGGTAGCACTGACGATGTCTTTGTTTTGTAGGACCTCGATTCCTGGAGAGCCCAATTCAGTAGCAAAGCTCCAATCCACTTCATTTAATCTGAGATTCGAGACGCACAAATACCTACTAAAAAAATCTATATATAGTAATTGTAATAAAATTCATTTTATTATTAAAATAAAATATTTAATATTTTTAAAGCTATTTTTTTATTATGTTTATTGTGTTCAAAAAATTTATATGAATGTTTTTGTATTATTACTCTTTCTATTATCAATAATCATTTTCTAAAAAATGTTAAATCATTTTAAAATAAAAAAAATTAAAATTTATCTTAAGAGTGACCTACATATTTTAATAATTTTAAGAGAGACCCACATTACAATCAAAGTTAAAGTTCAGTCATGAGATATATTTTATGCATTTTTCATTTTTTGTTTCTTAATTTTATATACCTACCGTTACGGATGAATTATTTTTAAAATTAATCATTTTAAAATAAAAAATTAAAATTTATTTTAAGAGTGATCTACATATTTTAATAATTTTAAGAAAGACCCACATTATAATCAAAGATAAGCTTCAATCATTAAATATATTTCTCTATTTTTCGTTTTGATTTTTTTATTTTATATACCTACAGTTGAAGGATGAATTAGGCTCCTGATTTAATGCAACAAATAAGCAGTATGTGTGCCATTACGGAAGAAGTTTTATTCAGACTGTGATTTCCTTGAATGAAATCCTGAATTGAGCTGTTGCTTTTTTCCCTCTTGCTACACTGATTTTTAGAGAGCTTGTCCCAGTAATGGACATAATTTATGGTGTCATGTCGGGCATTCTTGCTCTTATTGTATTTGGTCTGTGCAAAGCAAATTCCCATGATTTTAAGTTAGGAACATAAAAAGCACATTCCCTTGATCATAGTTCTAATTCGCGATATCGGCTGACGTAACGGTATCGATCGCGGAGTATCGGTATCGGTAGTATCGGCCGGTACGTATCGGGAATCGGGTGTCGCGACCGTGAAATTTTAAAAATCATTAACAATCCCTCTAAAACTAAATTTTATGCATTTTTTTTTACTCTTTTAACTTTAATTTGCTACATCTTAATCAAAATTTCGTTATGTAGAAATATTTTTGACTCATTTTCAACTAAATGATATGTATTTATTTTTGGCAAATGTTAAACTTTTAATAAAAAAATTGATTTGAATATTTATTTTTTATTGTACTGAGAAAAAAAAAAATATATATATATATATTAATATAAATAGAGGTTTAATACAAATGGTGATTTTTTGAACACATACAAATGGTGATTGTATATATATATTTTAATACAAATGGTGATTGTATATTATATATTTTAATACAAATGGTGATTGTATATTATATATTTTAATACAAATGGTGATTGTATATTATATATATATATATATTAATATATATATATTTTAATACAAATGGTGATTGTATATATATATCAAAATTTCCACTTCAATCTCAGACTTTCATTCCATAATACAACCACCTCTCTCTCTCTCTCTCTCTCTCTCTCTCTCTCTCTCACACTCAAAATATTGACCGAAAGTTGCAGAAGAAAAACAGGTGAATTTCATCAAGAAGAAAAAAAAAACCAGGCACCTTCAGGTGAATTTCGGAAGTGACTTTGGCCTAACCTTGGCACCTTCAGCTTTAGATCACTTTCGGCTTTAGATCAACGAAAGAAAAAAAGAAAAAAAAAAAAAAAAAAACCAGAAACAGAGCACATCAAGAAGAAAATAGAGACCATATTGGACTGTATCGCCCGCATCGGCCCATATATCGGATTCACGCCGCTACGTACCGGGACTCAGACGCTACGGCTGTAAGTTTCATTCTCACTGGTGTACCGGTGAATATCTGAATCGGAGGTATGGTTTTCTGGTACGAATCGGCCGGTACGTACCGTACCGACCGATATTTAGAACTATGCCCATGATTTTAAGTTAGGAACATAAAATGAAAGGAAACAAAAGCAAACAAAATAATAAACCAATTCTCTATTTCTTCTACTTTAATTTCCAAGTAATTAATATTCTTTTTTTTCTTTTTTCCTGAAATGATACTTCATGCAAATTTCTCTCTCAAATACCATAATTTAACAAACTATTTCATATGGGTGTTGTGTAAATAAAATTGTTACATTTCAACTTTTATTTACGCATGCACTTATTCATTATATATTTTGAAGTAGATTCCTATTGTTATCATCATAATACTTAATGTAACAAAAATTCTTATCATCATAATAAAAATTATTTCATATTAATGTTTTGTATTATTAACTTTTGTGCAAAGCACATGCCCCTACTAGTATAAAAAAGTATTGTTATGTTGGGAGTTTCTATTATTGTGATTGATTTAGATAATAAAATTTAGGAGAAATTATAAATACATTCCTTCAGATTTGATTAAAATACAAAATAGTCTCTATAGTCTTGAAAATTATAACTTCTTATTAGAATTTTTTTATTTAATAAAATTAATAGAAAATACAAAATTTTCAACTACTCTAATACACAACAATAGAATCCATAAATTGTTAATTGAAATATATTTCTGATATCATTAAAATTGTTAATTAATTTGTTGATGTATTAATAAAAATGGTCATTTCTTATGCAGTTAGAAACTTGGAAGGGCATGAGTTTATTTTCAGAACTATGAGAGGCAATTTGTATTTTAATCAAACCGCATAGGTATATTTATAATTTACTTAAAATTATATCTTTATATAATTATTTGTGATTGATTAAAAGGGATTTTGATCTTCTCCATTTCATATATGTAATAGATAATTTTCATCAAGGCAAACTTCACTTTACTCCATGTGATTTGGGCCATGTACAGTTTACCCCATTAACGTTTAGAAATAACTACATAACCACCACGTGTTTTGTGGACTGAAATATACCGTTAAACATTTCGTCAAACTTAACAGCAAGTGCGAAACACGTGGTAGACATAAAGGGATTATATACTCATTTTTAAATTTCAAATGAGTAAATCACACATAGAATAAAGCACATGGAGTTAAAGTGTACTTTATTTTCCAAACAAATGACAAAAATATAAAGATATTTTATTATTTTTCATTAAATCATTAACGGACCTTAATGGTGCACTTCAATTCATAAATCATAAGAGGGTTATGTAGTCATTTCTAGATATTAAACCGCACATAACCTAAACCACAAAGGGTAAAGTGGAGTTTGCCCTTTTCATTATATATCTAGTGACTATGAAATAAGAATATAAAGTTATAATTATTTTAAATTAATAAAGATCAATAGATTTACCATTAGATGATGTAATGGAATCTCTCCATTACAAATATGCAATAGAAAGTATCACGATCTAATGAAAAGTATCATTATCCTAGGATTTAATAATTTTTTGAGCTCCAAAAACTGTGAATTCTAAAATGTCGAAGAACAATTAAATTTGAATAGTGAAATTCAATTACACTATGTTTGATAACTTATGAGAGAAAATGAAAAAAAAAAAAGAAATGATTATGTAAGTTATGAAAGAAAATGTTGTGTTTCTTTCCCTTTTGTTTGAATAAATAAGAAAGAAAAGAAAATAAATGATATTAATTTCTCTTCTATTTTGTTTGATTAAGCTATATAAAAGAAATGAAATGAAATGATATAATGTTATTTTATCAAATTAACATTTTATTGGTGTTAGTCTTTTTATTTGTTCTATATCTAAAAGAATAGTTTTAGTGTTATAACAAAATAATATTTAATTGATTTCATTTCTTTTTCAATCTCTCCACTTTTGGAGATATTCAAAGAGTTATGAGATAAATGCGTCTCTCTCTATTTCTTTTCATTTCTCTTCATTTCTATTCTATATAGTAATCCCAATAAGTAATTGAAATCTATTTCTCTCCCTTTCACTTTTTTTTCTTCCAAATCACTCAAAACAAACAAAATGTTAGTCATATGGTATCCGTATTTAGTTTAAAAAAGGAGTGGTGTTTTAGTCAAATTTTAAAACTAAGCTACACGTTTGTCAATATAAACCCAATAATTGAAAGAATTGTCCCTCCAAATATTTTTGTTCTTCTGTCTTATTACATTTTTAATTATCAAATTATATGACAAATGAAACTCAAGAGTTGACTCAATAATTACAAAAAAAAAAATTAAATAAAACAACACATCCCATACTAGAACTAACTGGTACATTGAGACATGTGAGTGACACATTGACTAGATTTACGAAATATTTTTTCTAGTTGCATGTCTAGTGAGATGTGGAAGAAATTTTTTTTATTTTTAAGGAGAAGAATGAAAAATTAGTTCCGCCATGACGGTCTATATGAAGAAATGGTATAGGTATATCTAAACCACCTAATTCAATAATCTCCCAATTGAACAGGACAGATAGTCAATTAACTCTGAGCACAGAAGGGATTAGGTGAATTCAAAACCACTCATGAATTTATCCACTCCTAGAATGCCACGAATGTGGGTCATGATTCCACGTAAAGCAAAGTAATAAAGAGGAAGTAGCTAAAATCTCTCGACTACCTACAACAATAATAAACTTCTCTTTAAATGCAAGGAGTTGCCTTAGACCTGCAGGGGGTAGGAAAGATTTTCCTCTAACCAAAAAAAAAAAAAAAAGGACCAAACAAAACAAGGCAGGTACACAACAACTCATCAAGCTCTCACTCTTTGGCATCTATGATTTGCATACTGACTTAAGCATCGGACAGTTCTCCGATTGCCCACTCCAATCGGAATTCTTGTTTTTTTAGTGTGTTTCAAGCAAACAATGCAACTGTTGAGTTCTCCCATCGTCATCAAATAAGTGTGGTAAGTTTTTACCCCACACAATCATTGTTCGTTGAAAATCATATTTTTTTATTAAAATAGAGCTAATTAAGCATTCAAAAAATGAAAACTAGAGCGATATTAAATGACCAAAACCTAAGTCTACAACAATTCAGTTTTCAGAGAAAGAGAAATTTCACATACTATTAAAACTGCACATAGCCTTCTAACTTGACATCAAATGGTAAAAATGTATGGTCTCGTCAATCAAGAAACCAGTTTTCCGGGTTAAACATACACGCAAAACAAATAATTGGATAAACAGAACGATTAAAAGAGGGTGTCAACAAACCCACGAAGCCGATCTTTTCAAGTGTGGTTTCATCTGCTTGTCTTCCTCTAGCGATATCATACCCAAATGAGACGGGTCTTCAAGCATCATCTTGGACACCAAGTAACCAGCAATGGACCAGGTCTGGAACTTCCGAGCCTGCTTTCCAATGTACCGGCCTAGCTTTCCATCATAATATTCGGGCCAATGGTCCTTCAGTAAACGGGCTTCGGTAGCTTCAATGGCACGCCTTGCGATTTGGGGACGCCCGGTCTTAATACATGCAGCAGTTAGGAGCCACAGAAGTACTGCACAAAACAAGAAACAAAATCTACTTCAAAAACCAACACCACCTGTGTCAAAATGTGAAATACCGTGGTGTTTTTAATCATTTTACATGCTCAAGTTTTTAGACAGCTAATAATGTTACTATATAGCTCAAAAAAGAAGGAGAGGGAGACAGTATGTCATTATGCATACAATGTGCTTATGATCATACTATTCATCTATCATATTTAGATACAGCAAAATCCAATCCAAATTCGATAATGGCCAATTTGAATCTGCCTTATTCCGATGTCGAATCCATAAACCCAACTGGTCCCCTTTTTTTTTAGCCCATTTTTACATGTGAAACACAACCAATATTCAGACCATTTTGTTCATCATAGTGGATTAAATATTCAAATCACACTAAACTTTTATTACACATAATATTAGATTTCAGATCGTATTTATCCGAATTTTCTCCATTTAAAATCAGATGAGATGAGTTCAGATGTAATCAGATAATCGAATTAGATTCTATTAAGGGAAAGGTTACTAAAGGGTGCATATGGTAAGAAGCACCTAGTAACAAAACCACAAAAAATCATTACTTTTACTACAAATTGACATATTTTTTCTCATCACCTAAAGTATAATTTTTTGCTCATCACAAAAAAGTGTAATAATTTTGTTATTCATGACTTTAGGTGGACAGTATAAATTCGCCATTCCTAATTTTTACCACTAAGTGAAATACAATACATACCACAAAAAAAAAATCATGACTTTCATCTCAAAAAATCATAATGTTCTTATGACGTCCAGCTTTTCAGAGATGCACATAGTAGCCTTTCCCTTCTATTAAACAGATTCTGATATTTCAGATGGAATTCAGATCAGATTTGGGTTAGACCCAATCCGTTGACAGGCCAAGATCATAGTCTAAAATTTCCATGACAGATTAAAATTCATTGCAAACATCATCAAGAATAAAAAGGGAAATCCTATAAAAGCTTACCTGGCCAAGATCCTCCATTGTGGTAACTCCAGCTCGTATTCTTCGGATCACAGCCAGTTACAATCCTCCACTGATGACTTTCCATGGCTGGATAACAAATCTTCAGTGGCATTTCTCCGATTAACTCTTCCCAGCGTTCTTCAATCAGATCCATAATCGCCGAAGCTTGCTCAGGGGTTGCTAAAGAAGACAAAATTGCCACACAATTACCCAAGCAAAACCATCGAAAATCCAGTCTCGCGGGACTCACATTTCCAATGAAGTAACCGCCACGACTTGGCATGAAATCAAAAACCCAATCTGGAAGAGAGTCAGGCATCACATTGAACTTGTTAACTGCAGTGTGAGAGTATTCCTCTGTCTTGTACCGATATATGTCATTGAGCTGCTTTATGTCAAGCCAAAAGTAACTTCGCATATGATAGCGTAAAGCGTGAAGACGTTTATTTATTCGATCAGCTAACTCCTTGCCCTCATCATCGTGCTTAAGTAGTTGCAAAGCACATCTTAATGCCATAAAGAAAAGTGCTTGTATTTCAATGGGATATCCATAAACGCCCTGATCACATTTTTTTTTTTTTTTTTTTTTTAATTTAAAAAAAAACATGGTTAGAATTTAAAAGAGATGCTACTATTACAAAATACGAAATTGACTTGATTAAAAGAAAATTTGTGATAATATTTTAGAAAGAAGAATGCTTTATTTCGTATTTGGTTTTGGGACATTATTATGCAGACTCTACTCTGTTCAAAGAGAAAGGAGGAAAGAAATGAGAGAGGCAAGAAGAAAACACCAATAACAACACTAGGCAGACCCTACTCCACAAATGATGCCTCTCAAAAGCTACCACAAAAATCTAATAATGTGCAAATGTATTTAATTGTGAAGTTCTAAGATTATATCAACTAGATAAACACACTTTTATTTTTCATGTGTGTGAGTGATTTATCTTTTTTGTACGTTTGTTCGCTTGTGTTTTATTGATCCTGGTTACGTATTACGGATTCCTAATAGTAATGCGGTGTGAAAACTTCAAAAAATACCTCTTTGTCTATTATTTTTAATTTTCTGCTTAAAATAAACTCTTGTCTGATACGAGAAACAAAAATTAAAACTTCTTGATTAACTTTATTCATTGCACATTGAGGCGTACAATGGAATACATCTATATATGTATATATAAGAACAATCAACAAATACCTTTCAGTTCCATAAAGAAATTAGGTGAATAAGAACCAAAGTCAATAAACAAAAACAGCACAAAGAGAAAAGACTGTAAAACTCACCATTCTACGGTCGATCATACAACAACCATCAGCACAGAGCAGAGTTGGGAAAGTATCAAAACCTTCGGAGAGGCATAGATTCAGAATAAGTTGCATTCCCCTTTGGCATTCAGGCATATCGGCCAAGGAAGTGTCCCCAGTTGACTTTGTATATGCACGAAGTAATATAATCCACCAAAAACCAGAATCAACAGGAGCAACTCTACCTATTGCACTTTCACCAAAATCAGCAATTATAGTCTCAAAGTTCCTAATAGGGTCATGAAGTACTTTAAAACTTGCCGGCATTACTCCTTCTCCTAACTTGAATTGGTCGACCTTCTTCTCCCGCGATTGGAGGCGAAGGGTTTTCAAGATGAAGTTTTTGATTATTTCGGGCTCCCCATTCATGAGAAAAGCCAAGGCACTTGGGACAAAGTCTCTCACAAATACCTGCCAAGCACAATCAAAATTTAGGAACTTGTGAAAACCAAATGCAGAACTCCTAAAACTTGCCAAAGCCTTATCGGAAATGGAGACAAAAGCAATTTCATGATGAAGTGGGAAGCAAAATTAGAATTTTAA
The DNA here is from genome assembly GCA_025200525.1 of Camellia lanceoleosa. Taxonomy (NCBI): domain Eukaryota; kingdom Viridiplantae; phylum Streptophyta; class Magnoliopsida; order Ericales; family Theaceae; genus Camellia; species Camellia lanceoleosa. Next base: position 18,480,250 of record CM045766.1, on the reverse strand, counting down.
ATGAGGGGGGGAGAACCGGTATAGCATATGGTTAATCAATAAAAACCATCAATTCAAATGACAACATCAATTATTAGTTACATTAAGGGAAACTTCCTGTTTCATTTATGGTAGGTCACACTATCAATGGACTAATCTCAAACTCACCCATTGATGAAGCTAAACTTTGAATAATGCCACCCTTGGAAATTTAGTCTTTCCCTATGTTATATGGACTCTTCAATTTCGTTGAAGTGCCCATGTCAATATAAGATGAGGGTACAAGTACAGGACACCATTCTGATCCTTTCATTTTGATTAGGATACTTCTTTTTTTTTTTTTCTTTTTTTGAGGAAAAATGAAATAAAATTTGGAGTAAAATCATTACATTCTATATTTTGCAGTACCAATACATAAAAAATATAATAAAATTATCATATTACATACAATTGCATACATTGGCAATATATTAAAAGTATAGTAAAATCATCACATCCTATATTTTGCATTACCAATACACAAAAAATATAGTAAAACTATCATATTACATACATTTCGCTGCCCCCCCCCCCACAAAAAAAAAAAAAAAAAAAAAAACCAATTAGACGATGTAGTCTTGGACCCATATCTAATTTTTGGATCCTTTCTGCCTTTGGAGGTTAATGAGTCAAACCCCAAGATATGCACCCAAATACCATGTAAATTGGGTCTTTCCTATGGTTGGTGAAAATAAAGGTATATTGTTCTATTTTTTTCTCTCTCTTTTTCCAATCACTAATCTTGATAAATGATGCTTTTGGATTCATCCTAAAACCAGAGCAAAATGTTCATACGGATTTTTTCATGAAATAGCCTTCATATCAAAGGAAAGGTCCATATAGAAAAAAAATGACATGAAACAGTTGGAAGTGTGATATGCAGCACCACAAAGTGAAATTAGTAATCAAAACAAGCATTAAACTCGGAACATACAAGAGAAAAATGCAGAGAAATCAGTTGTCAAAAAGAACATGAAAATTAAATACGAGTTAGCTTCACCTGATCATAGTTGAGGTTTTCTAAAGAATGGTCCACAGCAGCAATAGTCCCAACTGGTTGCCCACGAAAATAAACCAATGAACGCCTCAAAGACTCCCATGCCTCGAAGACTATGGGATGTGTCTCAACGCTGCTTATTCTAGGACTACCAATTCCAGATCTTCTACCCGGAGAATAAACACTGTCGATATGATCAAACACACGTGAGGCGGCATTTTCAGAACTTCTGAATAAATGGCGTGGCGGTGATAAAGAGAACGACATCTCACTGAAGGACCTCTCATCGAAGGATCGATTCCTCTCTATGTTAATAGATCTCGGCTTGTCTAATAACTGCCACAAATCGGTATCTTCAATTTCGAATAGTGAGTATCCCCCATCAAGGTGTTTCATATGTCCATTTTGAGATGTATCCATTGGAGAAGGAGACATTACCAAATTTTTCATTGATTTTTTAAACTGTCCAATAACAATTTATGGCTATAAAGATCTGCATTAGATCAACAAGATTCAAAATCAGATAGCAAACCAAATTGCCACAAGTACACACTCAACCCATAAGCACTTTGTAATGCGTGTGTACAACAATAAGTCTAAGAAAAAACCAATCACAGAATTGAACACTAAAAGTGCAAAAAATTTCATCAGACAACAAATCTTGTAAAATCACGTCCATTGTTTGGTTTGTGTTCCTAACTTTATTCATACAACAATACTATTTACCCAGAAAATATACCTGCAATGAAATGTATCTACCATATTTATTTCAATTGTGCTACAAACCTAAAAAAATAACTGCAAATTTTGCACAAAATTAAAATATGTCGCCGAGATTCATTCTGCATACTAACTTCAAATCTACAGCCCCCACTTCATTTTCATGATAAAATTCTAGTTAAGTTTTCATGGTACCTAGAATTATTGTATTTATTTTGAGTGTGGCTCATGCCACATTAAGTTTGAATCTACACTATAAATTTCATAGTTCTTTCCATATATATCAGAATCAAGCAATCCAATACACATAGAAATCTAATATTGAAGACCAGTAATTTTAAACAAGGAGTCAACCATTTACATTGATATATATATATCAACAACTGAAGAACCAAAGTTAAAAAAAGAGAAGCACCTACATTATGCTGCATAATCAGTGATATAGCAGGACAAACAAACAATCCACTGTGAATGATTGAAGAAAACCCAAATGATGAAGAAGAATTGGATTATGCATATACACATATATACATACATATATTACAGTAACAGTTAAGGAACAAACCTCGGAATAGTCGTGGGAGAGGTTGTAATAGAAACCAAAGAAGGACACCTTTTGCACTATGTGACTACATTTATATATTAATGTACTAATCAATGTACTAATAAACCTTATTTATTATACAAATATAAAGACTTAATTTATTTATTTTTTAAAATTAAGTCACATTATCCATTAATACATTAATTAATATATCAATTTGTACATATGACTTTATTCATATATTTATATGTACATTTGGTAATTTGTACCGATAACCGGCTAATCAAAGTAAATAAAAAATAAATAAAAATAAAAGTTTGAATTAGCCTAGTGAGACAAACCAAATTATTTGAGTTCTACTGTTTTGGGTTTATTAAAAGTTATCGATTGATTATGTAAATAATTAAATTTTGAACATTCTTTTTAAAACTGATTAAATTTTCAAATTAAATTTATATGAAGTATAAACTAAATATATAAATGGGAAATTCTATTATACACACCACAATATCATATGTCCCCAATTACGATAGTGATAGTTTCAAGTTATGATCAATTGTGATATTAGTTATGACTCGATTATACACATTATGTTAGTTAAGATTCATTGTGATGTTAACTACAACATTATTTTAATTATCATTCAAAAAAATAATAATAATAATTATACCTTGGTCTTTTGTTATGACTGATTTCTCAAAATTTTATTCCAAAAAGATTTTGTTATGACATTTGTGATAATTAACTACACAAATGGCATAACTTGGTGTGTACCATAACATAATCATATGTCTATTTGTTTGGGGTTTGCTTATTTAGTAACTTTTTGTATGCAAAAAAATATAGAGATAATGTAAAATAAATAAATAAACAAAATAAAGCAAATAAACAAATAAATATACTTATTTAGGCTATTCCCAAACAACCTTGCTTGTTCAACTTAAATTTAAAAGTAAATTATATTAAACTCTCTTCAGATTTAGAGAAAACTTAGCAAGTCTTACATATAATTTCATTAAGTTCTCTTGAGATTTTAATTTGTATCACATAGTTTTATTTTCATCTATAATTTGTTAGGGACTGATTCTATTTATACCACTATTTTACCTCTTTACACCCTCCATCTCATTACACCATTAAAAAAAATGTAATTCTCATTACACCCTTAGGTGCCGTTTGGTAACACTTACGTTTTCAGTTTTCAGTTTATATTTATAAAAATTTAAAAAACTCAAATAAAAACTTGTTTGGTAAATTTTTTATTTATAAATCAGTGGTCTCAGTTTATAAATTTGGCCAAAAAATGTAAACTCAAAAAATGAGTTTACGTTTTGAGTTTTCAATTTTTTTTTTTTACCACCCAACACAAGCCACCACCCGCCACCATTTTCCACCACTGTCTTTCCGCCACCACCACCCACCCCCCACTACCACCTGCCACCACCACTCACCACCCACCTGCCACCACCACCCACTCGCCACCACCAGCCACCCCCCCCACTACCACCCACTAGCCACCTGCCACCCACCAGCCACCACCACCCACCAGCCACTCGCCACCACCATCTACCCCTCGCCACTACCACCACCACCACCACCTACCAGCCACCACCCACCTGCCACCCACCAGCCGCCACCACCACCCACTTGCCACCCACTCGCCACCATCACCCACCCCCTGCCACCACCACCACCACCACCACCACCACCACTACCACCCACCGCCACCCACCACCACCACCGCCATCCGCCACTACCACCACCACCCACCACCCGCCACCACCACCACCCACCTACCACCACCATCTACCACCCGCTACCACCACCCACATGCCACACACCCGCCACCACCACCACCATCACTCACCACCACTACCCACCACCCACCTGCCACCACTACCCGTCACCACCACCACCACTACCACCACCCATCACCAGCAACCATCACCCACCCACTCGCCACCACCATCCACCCACCCGTCACTGCTTTCCGCCACCGTCTTCCGCCGCCACCACCCGCCACTTGCCACTACTTTCCATCACCGTCTTCCGCCACCACCACCCACTCACCCGCCACTTGCCACCACTTTCCACCACCGTCTTCTGCCACCATCACCTACCACCTGCCACTATTTTCCACCACCGTCTTCCGCCACCACCACCCGCCATTATTTTCCACCATCCTCTTTCGCCGCCACCACTCGTTACCACCCACCACTCGCCACCACTTGCCATTTCTCACTCTTTTTTATATTTTTAAATTTTTTTAAATATTTTGTCTAAACCAAATGCGTTTGTAGTTTATGTTTTTCTAAAAATAAACAAAAACCAATTTATAAAATTTTTGTAAATGTAAATTGAAAACGTAAACGTTACCAAACAGGCCCTTAATATATTACCAAAACTAACCCTAAATTAACTATTTCATCTCTTTACACCACTAATTTTTGGAGGGAAAAGAGAGAAGCAGCAAAGGAAAAGAGAAAACAGGGAAGACGAGGGATTCAATGGAGCCCATAGTGAAGTGTCTGTTCGGTTACACAGTACTAGACAATCTACATTCTTTCGGTGTTATGTTGCCGAGAAAAATAGGTTTGTCTAGCGTTTTTGTGATAACCACCTCCTTAATTAAGCAAATTAATTATATTCATTAAATGGTTATTGTTAATTATGTGATTATGTATTATGAAGAGTTATTGATTTGCCATGTGATTATTTGGATGGTGTTATTGTGGATAGATAGGTTAGAGTGAAAATTAAACCTGTCTAATTCGTTAATTTTAACAAGTTAAAATTAAGAAATTGGATAGGAATTAGAGTCTAATTCACCTTAGTATATAATGGGCAAACTACCAATAGGTCCTAATAGTTTGACTTAATTTCCATCAAGTCCTATTGAAAATAAGTCTTGATAAAATTGTCACTAAAAATAATTTTTTTGAGACAATTTTTTATATATGTCGCTAAAAATTGACAATTAGTGACTTTTTTTTGTCATAATCTTTATAAATTGTCGCTAAAACTTACAATTAGTGACATTTTTTTATGAAATTTTTTTTTCCAGAGGACCTATTAGACAATAAGTCCACTTGTTAGGACCTTTACGTAAGTACCCCTAGTATAATTTAATCTAGTGTAAATATGTTGAGATTAATTATATTTGAGTCAAGTTGATTTTAATTAATTTATTTAGTCTAATTAATTTAAGTCTAATGCATTTTGCTCATCAAAAGAATATAGAAGATAGAGCTAGTGGATCTTGTCAGGTAGTCTTACACTATACACGTAGAGAGAGAGAGAGAGAGAGAGAGAGAGAGAAAAGACTTGGTGAAAGTGCTCAACAAGAGAAAGAAGATAGGAAGAAAAGTGAAAGGAAACTTGAAATCTTCACCAATTAACCAATTAATGTAAGAAATTTTCACCAAATTTCATGAAATTGAAATGCTTTCCTCATAATTCCTTAGACTTTGCATTGTTTTAATTAAAGAGCATGAATAGTTATGAGATTAGTGGTGTAAATTGATGTTAGGAATTCATATGATCACATAAAGAAGAAATTGTGGAGATTAACTTGAATTAGCAACATGCATGGCATATTTTCCATGAAACTCATGATCATTTAATTGTTTCCTTGCTTCATGTTTGAGTTTCAACATTTGGGAGAAGAACTCCATTCATTTTAAAGACTTGGAGCTCAATTTGTATTAGTTATGAACTTGTGTTTACACTTTAAGAATTTGAACTCCTTCCATGGTTTTGAAGCTTCAATTGAAGTTATGAATTTTGTTCCAAGCTACATATGTTTAATTCATAGTGCTATGTCAAGTTTTTGGAAGTGAATTGCATGCAAAATGGAGTTGAGTTTGCAAAGGAATGCATTGCCAAAAGAAGAGCCATTTTTGGATTCCAGACTACCAAGAACCACACGTGCGACATGGGGCTCCGCACGTGCAGAAAACAAGGCAGTAGTGAGTGAGCATTCTGCTTAAATTGCACCTGTGGAAGGCACATGCGAGGAAGGTTCCGCACGTGCAGCCAAAACCCCCGCACATGCAGAAGTTAGGGTGGTCCCGATTTTGTTTCTGCTCCTTTTTTTCTACCTTTCGGGCCTTCGTTTGCATAATTTTAAAATGTTTTCATATGCATTTACATCTCATGAGTACATTAGAATGAACGAATGAAAATTTAGAACCGAATGAGTAAAGACGATTGGTTATTGAATAAGTAACAACCGAACAAGATAGAATTGGCTAACGATACGAATATAATTGAGTTTTTATGCTTGAATTTGTTTGTTTAGGGCGGACGCCGCATCCTTAGTGCATTTTAGCACGTGTTTCAGGAAGCCTACTGTGAGTATCAATTGTAAGGCTATGTTCAAATTATACTTATTTTCTAAATGATTAACTATACTGCTTTCTGAAATGATATTGTTTACTGAATGAATGTTGTCCTATTTTATGAACTGTTCTCGTGGCATCCATAGCAACTGACTGTTACTGCTACTGTTACTGTTACTATTACTACTACAGAGATCTCTATCAGTTCCAAGTTTTGGAACTACTATTTATTGTTTGATGGCCATTAATTAACTGTTCGGTCTTCTAAGACCTACTCTACTGTTGTACTATTGGATGTACCACGTATGACTACTATGATTACTATATGACAGAAATGATATGAAATATGAGATATTGATCGAATAAATGATCTGCTGATGCAATTGACTGTTTTAAATACTGAAAAGGACACTCATTATTAACCCTTTACACATTTGTTATTCATTGGGTTTTAGCTCATAGTTTATTATATATATGTAGATGGTCAAGCACCAAAGCAAAGTTAGCAGCGTTGACCCGATTCCGTTTTGTCAAGCCATCCTATTGTGGCTCACCACGAGGTTCCAAACCGTTATTGTCAAGGCTTTTTGGGTGATCTAATTCCACCCTTTTTGAATGTTATATGAAGTTAAGTGAATGTTTTCTAATTTTTTTTGGCTTGGGATTTAATTCCCTAACATGCATTTTGTTTTGTACTTAGATGTGTTTTGGACTTAAGTGTTGATATATATGTTTGGACATGGACTTAGACTTATGTGTGTATCGGTAAATATATCTAGAAGTTGTCTGTTCATTTAAGTCCTCACAGCTCTTTGGACATTATGTTTTAATATTTACAGGCTTCCGTCGGCCCCCTTATTGTATAATTGTTATTACTATTATGCAGGCCTTTGGTAATCACGGATTACTGGCCGGTTACGATGTTAAACCCTTAGGGGCAGGCTTGGGTCGTGACAGTTTTGTTGCTATACATTTACAGAGCCACTTTCTTCTTAACAATAATTTGGACCTGTTAGGTAATACAATGCTAATGAATTTGAATTCATCTAGTGTCATGTTACCAGACAAACTTTTTTTTCCTGGCAATATGTTGTCGTTCAATTAGATGATAACAAGAAATTAATTCCGGTTAGTTGTGAATTACCTGTTCAGTGATACATTGCTATACAAATTGGATTATTCTAGCATGTTGCCAAACTATAATAGATTTGTCTAGGCACTTGTCACTGTAAATTGAAAGATTTAATTTTTCCTTCAAACATCCATAAATCAAACACGTATCCATAAAATCATAGATAAAAAGTATCCATAAAATTATTCATTAAAAAATCAGTATATGAATATGCATAAAAGCATCCATAAAATCTATCATTGTTTACATCTTTTAATCAAATATGTTATCATCTATATGGATAGTTTCGGTAGTTACTACATCAGGGCTGACAAGAGTACGAAATTGATGAATATGGATGGTATATGTTTTCTCCCATCCACTAGCACACAGGTGATGAAAACGAATCCAATTATTTGCTATCAGAGGTACTAGATGACCAGGTTGCAAATAAACCTATAACAAAGAAATCACTAAGTAGAATTACAAAATAAGACATGGTAATGATCAAAGTAGGCTCGGTAGTTACCTACACGAAATGGTTTCCGTTCACAAATTTTATACAGATATCTCTTCAATCAGGTGTTGCAATCGATACTGCTCTAAGTGCTAGAAATGTCAAGCATTGTTGCATGGATAAATGATAAAGAATGACTCAATAGTATGATGCTATCAAATGGCCTATGTTGGGCATAGTCATTTAATGATTAAATCCAGGGCCAGGTTCGAAGTAGGATAAGATAGAGGTAAGGTCATCAACCCTTTCTTGTGAATTAAATAGTTGCATGTAGTGCACTACATTCGAATGCAGCTTAGTTAACAAGTTTCACCTAACTTGTTGCCAATCATTTTCACCTAAACCAATCAATCCAACTATTACCCTGGAACCACAATTGCCATCTGCTTGGACATCTTTATGTAACGAATATATGGTCTCAACTTCTCTGGAAATTGTTCGAAGTAAGAGATACGATTTGATTTAACCAATATCTCTTCGTTTTAATGTAATTAATATCTCTTATGGTTGCACCATACTCTTTGACATGTCAACTAATAAGGATGTTTCCTCTTTAGATAATCTACCAATAAATGAGTGCCCTTCAAGATGCTCATCAGGCGGATGATTGTACATTATTCATAAGACATGCAACATCCACTCATCATTTGTAGGTAATTTTTCTCCTTAATAGAAATGGACATCCACACTTTTTAGAACCTGTCAACCGCAATTGTTCTCCCTTGATCTTCCTGTTATCTCTATACTAACCACTTCTTTCACAAGCAAGTGTAAGTTTTGGTTTTCTGCCATTACCTCCAACATCTGATGTTTTTATAACAATGACAAATCTAGTTTTCTTCCTAACGTTAGAAACCCATTTAATTAATGCTTGATAACTACTAAAAATCTAAACATAATAAATACATTTATAGGTCAAATTATTAATAAAACTGAATACAAATTAAAAATAAGAAAAAAAATGTATTCATAAAAACACTTAAAAAATCTCGTCTATAATGAATTCATGATTGGAGTCCACTAATAATGCAATGCTTGCATTGTTGCAATGAGTATAAGTATAATCCTTTCAAGCAAAAAAATAAAAAATATAAAAAAAAAAATAAAACTAAAAATACACGGTAATGAGTAGCCGAACAAATTTAAAAAATTCGGCCTTAGGTTACCAGGAATGTATCTTTTATTCGGCACTTGGTTACCAGAATTATATTTTTGTTCGGCAATGTGATGTTGGACTATTTTATTTTGTTTGATTTCGAAACACCGAACAAAAGTCAAAGAACAGTCTAGAAAAATAAAACAAAAACCTACCAAACAAATAAAAAAAACTCACAATTTCACTTTTTTTATGGTTCTTCACCACCATTTCTTTATCAATAGCTTTCTTTGATGATCAAAATACTATGATTCTCACTTCTTGAAAAGAAATGTGTAAGAGAAAAGAAAAATTGAGAAAGAAAAAAGAAGAGTAGGGATTGAAAACCAAGAGGTGTAAGGAGATAATAAAATATATTTAATTTTAGTGTTTTGTCTTTAAAAGTAATTTCACACATAGATAAAATTAGAAGGAAAAAGAAAAATTCATATGAAGGATGTAAAGAGGTAAAGTAGTGGTGTAAGTAGAATCACCCTTTGTTAGGCAAATGGACATAAGGGTAAATTACACTAACACCCATTGAGGTTTGCTCTGGGGAAATTCTATTTCCACACACATGCTTATCTCAGTACACATAATTTCTCAATATACACACTTATGAATTTGATTAAGTATTATTTATCTCATTTCACACACCACATATTCCAATTATAACCCTTAATTCAAATATTGTACCCACACTTTTCACCCAAACATACACCCAATTCAACTTGACCTACGAATCTATATTTTTTTAATATCCATAGCCCTAATTTTCTCCATCTTTGGAGCTTCAAGCATCGGAACCCCAAAATTTACGGCTTCTGAGATCATAAGCTAAGAGCTTTCCATTTCTTTACCAACATCATCGTGAAAACTGGGCCAACTTAATTACAGTGATTTTGCTAGTATAAGATTGTTGATATCTATAACCTACTATTCTATGGATACCAACATACCACAGTTTTGAATGAACAATGTCAGTGTGTTCACACTTTTTCAACAATAAAAGCAACCTAAAAAGTTGCAAAGAATAGATGAATAAAGTAAAAAGAAAATCTAAGTAAGAAAAAGTGTACAACAATGTTAACAAAACTTGTTTTCATGTTACGAAAAGACCGCCCTTCGATTTGGATTCGTTTGGTGCACCATTCCCTAAAAATGATGGAGATTTCTGCAACATCCATAACCTACTATTCTTTGGGACTTGCTTGAGTCGTGTGGTTTCGGCAAGATGAGAATAAGTCAGTTAGGGTTTTGATGTCCATTATGGTCATTTATTTTAGGGTATTATTGTCATTAAAATGAAGTTTCATTAAGTGTGTGCATTGAGGCAAGTAGGTTTGTAGAAATAGAATTTTCCTTTGCTCTGATGACATTAGTACCCTTGACTTTTTAAAAATTACATTCCCCTCCCTGAGGTTTAAAGTTGCATTACAGATTGTCCCCTCAGTTAGTTGACTGTTAAGTCAATTAACAGATTTTGCTAATATCAACAGTTTAATTTTTTAAAATACCAATTTTACCCTCACTGTGTTTCTCTTATATTACTCATTATTATCTCTTTTGAACACATAGCAACCACTCTCTAATTCCTCCATATAACAACCCTCACTTTGTCTTAGTCATGCTCACGTACATTTGTATGATCTTTGTCTTGATTGAATTTGCATTGTTGCAGACCTTGATTTGTTTTGTCTAATTGTTGTTCGCATGCCTTGTTTCTTGCTTGGTGCGTTAAGCCTAGGTTACACCCTTGAACCTCTTATACCTAGGACCATCTTGGAACCACTTTGGTTGACCTCCACCTTCGCTCTGGCATATTGGCCGAGATGTCATCATCTAGGTCGAGGTGTGCGTCACCTAGGCCGAGATGTGTATCATCTAGGCTGAGATGTTGTCGTCTAGACATCCTAGATCTTTGATCCCTGCACCTAGTGATCTTGTACCTGGACTGGTATGACCTAGACCGAGGTGTAGCACATCTAGGCCGAGGTGTGGCACAGCTAGGCCAAGTGTCATCCTTCCTAGCCGAGATCATTGAAACCTTCTTGCCGAAGCCTATGTCCTAATCCGAGATCATTACCTACCGGAGTGCCCATGTCACCTTACTTGTTATACACACCTTGTTATGCTCATGTCTTGTCAGTCAGTCATCTTTTTAAGGAGAGCCAACCAGTCGTTGCCACGTGTCCCAGCAGAGGGTTAAGTCAGTCGGCAGTAGAGAAAACATATCATTTGTTATATCTTTGTCCTAGAAGGGAGAGAAGCTCTAGAAAGAGAAAAAGAAGAGTTTTTAGAGTGAGAGTAGATTTCCAAGCTTGATCTTCACATCTTGAACCGTTAGATCTGCGTTTTGAGGTTAGATTCTTGATATACTCTTGTTATTCTTTATGTTAATCAAATCACATTGCATGATTTAGCATGATTCATGAGCCATGCATTGATTTAAATTTTGGTTTTAGAAAGAGAAAATGATGTTCACGTGTTCTTGAAGAAAAGCCTTGTTTTGATCCGAAAGTTTGTATCAAGATCCATGTTTTTGTGTTTGTTTTCATAAGATCTTCAAGTATGGGTACCAAGGTCCATGTTTTTAAACTCATGCCATGAAATCTCAGATTTCGATCAAAGAAGTTATGATTTTAGCATTCATGTTCATGTTCTTCATGCTCTTCAAAATGAAACCTAGATTTTCTAGACTTCACTTTCCTGAATGTGGCCATCGGGACCGCACCTCGGCCAAGAGGTAAGGGACCTCGGCCAAGACCTAGTTGGTACCCAGCATGTTTCCGAGATGGAAAACAGCGTTTTAACTCCCAGCACACGTTTTGCTTTGTCTCGACCTAGTTTTGAAGGAAATGCCGAGATTATTTACACTCATGAAAAGCTTGTTTTAATAATGCATTTCATATCCATTTTTGAGCATCTCTTCTTGTCTTCTTGAAATGCATTCAATGGGATTTATTATGTGCTTGTAGGCCTTGGATCCTTGCTCTAATCCCCACACCCGAAGAGCTATGTGAGTGGTATATTTAATAAAGCTATGTTATAAAGTTTGGATAAAGCTTTGCTTCGTTTTGGAAAAGTATTTGATCAAGTATGAATGATTATCTCTAGTTTTTATATCCAGTATTATCTTGTTTTGATGACATTCTTGGAAAGTCCTTAGTGCTAGGGGACTATAATGCAACTAGCGCGTTTGTTTTGGAAAGTCCTTAGTGCTAGGGGACTATAATGCAACTAGCGCGTTTGTTTGAGATATCTCTTTTGTTTTGCCACCGACGGTTTACTGCATGGGTTTGTCAAGAATGTCATCCTTTGGTATTATGTAGATGTTATTAACATCCAAGAAGTTTTGAAAGACTTTGATTGATGAACTTGATTCATCCCATGTTTGTACAAGTTATTATATGTATTGTTTTGATAAAAATCTCGGATATCATTCATTCAAACCTTTATTACTAATATCATTCACTGAGTATCCAAGCCCACCCTCTCCTTATATATATGTAGGTGACGAGCAAGAAGGCGGTGACGCCTAGATGATTATTTGCAAGATGTTTTTTGGATTCATATTTTGTAGCATCTTGAAGATTATGCTTCTTGGCTTAGTAGTTCATTTCTTTTGTGTATGTCGGCTTGAGAAACATTTTGATCAAGATGTATTCTGTACTTATTTTATTTGTATTCAAGTTGTAAGACCATGTTAAGATGTATGTCATTTCATTTAATCTATGTATAGCTTTTATGCACTAATTAGATTTAAATTTATTGCTTCCACACATGTAAACCCCATATATATACTCTGATTGTGTGTGAATCTTTGTAAGTTGACCTTTGGTAATCTCGAATTACTGGCCATCACAACACTATTCTACTAGGAGCGGAATGGGGTCGTGACACTCCATCTCCTCATTCCTACCATTTGTCACAATTTTAATATTTCCTTTGCACTTAAATAAATAAATAAACTATCACAATATTTTTTTGAATAATGTTATACAAATAAAAAATTCATACACAATTTTCATACATAATAATATGATTCATTATAGACCTTTTACTTCAAAACAAAAAACATTAAAAATAAATTTATTTACAATAATGATATAATAATATGACTCATTATAGACCTTTTATTTCAAAACAAAACACCATTAAAGATGAATTTATTTACAATAATGATATTGACACATCATTCTTGTTAAGTTTTTTTGTATGAATAAAAATTATTTATTTAGTTTTTTTTTGGCTACATGAAAATTTAGTTTTTTGAAGCAATAAAATATGTACTCAAACAACCAACAAAATCAAATTTTAGTATGGATAACAATAATTCTAATAAAAAGACTAAATGTAAATATGGTATGGTGTATGTATTATGAAAGAGCAAATAGAGAAATCAAATACCAAAGATAGAAAAAGTCAATTATTAGTCAATCTGGTTATCATTATAATGCAAACCCCAAAAAAAAACAAAAAAAAAAAAAAATCCCAATTTAATAAAAGTTCCTAATCTATATACAATGGTTCAACTATATTCCCCAACCCAAGTTAGTGGCACCAATTATCTAAATATCAAAATGAATAACACGCTCAGACACATGACATCAAGCATGACACTATCACTAATGGCATGGATGGCCATTAATGACACCGTCCGTCACCTTCTTTTACCCAAAGCAAAACTCCACAGCCCCATACTTAGATCAAATGGAATGGATCGTCGGTCGCCCTTCCCCGTCACCCTTTCCTGTCGCCCCCAAAACGACGTCGTTTTGAGGGTGAATTTTCAAAAAAAAATCTGAGAGGAGGAGGAAGGAGGGAGGAGGGAGGAGGAGGAGGAGGAGGAGGAGGAAAAGAAGGGCCGGACTGGAGGGGGCCATAAATACAGGGGAGGAGGAGGAGGTGGAGACGGGCCGGAGGCCACGCGGCGGCAGTAAGCGACGAGGTGGAGCTGCTGCGACCTGCGACGGCTACGACGGCAGCTGCGGCGGCAAGGGACGAGGACGACGAGCTCGCAGCCTCCTCCTCCTCCTCCCTCCTCCCCCATCCCTCCTTCCTCCCTTCTCTGCGTTTTTTTTTTTTTGAAAATTTGTCCCCAAAACGACGTCGTTTTGGGGGCGACAGGGGAAGGCGACGGGTGATCCGGATTCCAGATCAAATGCCAAGACCTCCAACCTTTTCTTGTCACTTCTACTTTTTTCCCGTCACTTCCCTACTTTACCTATCCATAGCCCACCTACGCCACCCAAACACCCTCTAAAATCATATAAACAAAGATGATTTCTCATTTTCAGATCTAATAGTCCAAACAACAATCTCCATAGATCCATTACCATAATCCGACCGTAATCATCACCTCCCTTATCTGATGACATATTATGTTTAGGGTTTCAACAACATCGTCAATGGTGGCTATTGAGTGTGACTTGCGATGTTCTTTGATGCTATTGCCATTGCTTCTGTTGGTGATTGTGGTTGCGGGTAGGTGTGGTGGTGAGGGTTGATCGGAGACGAGCACCATAAATGAAGGAATGAGAGAGAGAGAACCAAATCTATTTTAGAAATAGGAGGGCCAAAGGAAAAGTGGGTGAGGTGAGAGTAATGAGGTAAATTCATACTTTTAAGTGAGGGTAAAAATGTAATTTCATGTGTATTATTGTCGTCGTCAATGGACGAGCACTAATAGGGGAAAGTATTATTTTTAAATGTGAAGGGGAAACTTGTATGAAATCTAAACCTTAGGGGTGTTAATCTAATTTATCCTAGACAGAAAAATAATGTTTTAATCTGTTTTACATTGAAATATATTTTTTTACTTGAACAAATTACATTGGTAGTCCTTACATTTTGTCATTTGTATTATTTTAGTTCCTACATTTTTAGTTGGTTTAATTTTAATCCTTAATTTTAGACTGTGTCAATTTGATCTAATTGATAACTTCGGTAGGGTTTTTGATAGAAAAATTTTATTGAATTAGTTGAAATTAATTCATTGAATTAATCGAGTTTATAATTTTACTTATAAAAGTATGACGCATACCACTCACGTGCACATTTGTCATAAAAAATGCTAAAAATTGAAAGTAATTAGACTAATTTGAGACAAAATTAAAATTGTCAAAATTGATCCAATGGAAATTACAAGGACTAAGATGATATAAGAGCCAAAGTACATGGAATAATTTTTTTTTTTTTTTGGGGGGGGGGTCAATATTATAGAATATCAATTTGTTAGAAAAATTATATTACAACTAAAAGAATCATCATTGTTCCATTAGCTTGAATCTCTGACCTTTTCCCCACTACACTTAAGATGTGGCTACACAACCACTGGGCCAAACCCCAAGGTCTCCAAAGTACATGGATTAGCAGTGTAATTTGCCCATTTTTTTCTTGTTTATTCTTATTTTTTCACACCATCTACATTAATTTCAATCCATTTAACCTTATTAAAAATGAGGTTAGTGTAATTATATCAGAATTATAAAAAAAAAAAAAAAACTATATTTTTTTCAAATCTCAAGAGATGTGAGTACAATTTAACCTAAATTTAAAAGCATTTTAAACCTTATTAATTTTTTTAAAAATAAAATAAATAATCTATTACTCGAATCAATTTACAAGGTTAATAATATTATACTTATACTATAATTTTATACCACATTTAGTATATCATTTCTTGTAGCACAACCACAACTATTGAATATTAGTACAATCATGTGGGACTCATTGCATTAAGAGTAATGGTATAATGATCATGTGGGATTCATATTATGTACCATATTATCTTATATGGTACATAATATGACCCAAAAATATGATAAGTGTGCAATTACTGTTACATTAATGATTGTAATTGTACCATATAAGATAAGAAAATAAATGTAACACAAAAATATTTTAAGTATTACATAATTGTTACCTGAAATGGTAGACTTGTAATTTAAATTATTAAATTTATACATAATAATGTAACAAGAGAGTTGAGCTTTATATAATTTTGTTTGTGACAAATCAAATAAACCCTGTTCTCTAGGAATTCAACTGTTAAAGTAAGGATATTTTAATATTTTTGTACTTGCATCCTGTTGTCCTAATTTTTATCAGTAATAGTTGAGGGGGAGAAAACTATTCTTACATCTCTTGTATTTTTTATTTTTATTTTTAATCAAAAAAAAGGAAACTCCTTCTGGGCATCATTGCTTCTCAAGTCCTGACCCCGGGATAATTAGTTGCGAACCAGATTTAATCTAATCCAAAGGAAAGGACCCCCACATCGAGGCACTGGTGGGTGCCAACTACCCCACCACAATAGGCATCCTAGGTTATTATGGAATAACAGTACAATGCATCCCTAGACACACCCCCGAGTGTCGATCACAAGACCTCCTACTGGGTGAGGGGTTGGCTTACTACCAAGTCACCACCCCTGGTGGTTATTCTTATATCTCTTGTAATTCTTTAATCATAATAAAAATCCCAATAACCATGGACGTAATCTCATTTTTGGAGTCAACCACATAAATATTTGTATTTTGTATGTATTATTTTTAATTTTATTATTTTATTTATTTATTATTATTATTTTTTTACATGTTTGTGTTCCATCTCCCACAAATATGATTAGGTGTATTAATTTCTAACAAGTTAAGTGTTTTTTTATTTTTCCTTCTTAATTCTCAAAACATGTTACTATTGTGACAGGGGTAAGTGTGAATGACTGAATGAGCTTGTAAATTAGGAGTAGGTATTGTGTTGTGTCGTGTCATGTCGTGTTTAGATGTATTAATTTTGAACAAATTAATATTTTATTTATTTATTTTTTTTAAATTCTCAAAACATTTTACTATTGTTACAGGGGCAAGTGTGAATGACCCGATGAGCTTGTAAATTAGGCATGGGCATCATATTGTGTCATGTCATATTCGAGTCATGTCATATTATGTTCGCGTATCGAAATCATGAATACAAACACAATCACAACTAGTTTAATAAATGTGTTATATATGTAAACACTAACACAATCTGTTAATAATCGTGTCAACTCATGGATGGTATGATTGACAAGATCAATTTATAAACTTATTTATTTATCGTGACACAACATGACACGATTGACCCAACAAAAAAAACTTATTTTAGAGAGAAGCAAACATGAAAAATCTTGTGTTGGAAGAAAATAAGAAAAAAAAAAAAAAAATCATGTTTGGAAGAAAAAAAAAATCAAGAAAACAAAAATGCATATCACTCTCAATTAATTAATATAGGATTGGATTGTCTTTAGTTCGCAATAGAACTGGACAATCTAGTTCGACCCAATGGGCCCATTTTTGGATCTCGTTTTGCTAATATGAACATTTCATATTTTAAGATTTGTTGAATATATTATTTCTGTAAAAAATCAAGTCGATCGGATAATGAAAATCACATGTTCGAATCAATTTTGTCTAAATTTTTTATTTTCTCATCGTCCATTTTTTCATACAAACTAATTCAAACACATAGTTTCTATTATCTAATCAATTTAATTTTTTACATGGATAATGTACTTGATGAACCTTAAAATATAAACGGTTTGGATTATCGAAATAGAACTAAAAAATGAGCGCACAAGGGCTAATAGTACATCTTCAGTCCGATGAAAGACCGAAAAAAGTCCTGGCCAATTAATATAAATTTCTATCTATATACATACACACACAGATATATATATATAGATAGATAGATAGATGAAGTTACACACGTCTTAAAATTTTTAGTAGAAATGAAATTAAGAGAAGATTATGTGAGGCCATGGCTCCTGTTTTTGTGAAAATTTTTGTTTATTAGATCACTTTTAAAATATATATTTTATTTTATAAATAATAAAATAACCTATCAATATAAAGCATATGTATCTAATTTTTCTACCATCTTACATTCTCTCTCTCTCTCTCTATTTTTTACCAAAAAAATTTGTTTATCCAAAAAGAGATTACTTTTATGATATTTGAATATTTTTTATGATATTTGAATAACCTATCAATATAAAACATATGTATCTAATTTATTTGTTAGGATCCTTTTGGTGATAAAATTCTAATTTCATTCTTGATTTTTTGGACATTAAGTCGTATTCGTATTAACAAATGACACATTAAAACAAATGGGTTATACGTATTATTTTTGAGTTTTGCAAGTTCAATACTTGTTTATCATATTATGTAAGTATTTGTACAAAAATATCAAATTCTAACTCATTAATATCGTATATGATTAAAGTGGTGGTGTTATTATGTAGGCCTACCGTAAATCATTGGATTAGGATAAGACATGAGGGGTGATAGGCCGACACGTTGGAAATCTCGAGAGATCCGATGGTCGTTTGGGGTTATTCTGAGAAGAGACGAGGTTTTTTTGTCTTCTTCAACTGCTGAAATGTCCAAAAATTGACTGCAACCACCTGAGGTTGTAATAAAGACAGTAAAGGCAATATACGCTCGTGTAGATTAACACTGTGTACTCGCTCTACAGTTCGAGGACTTTTGTTTTATTTAATTACGAAAATACCTCGGAGGACAGTTGTCGAGTGTTGGTAGCGAGTGTTGTCTGTAACCTGAAAGGAGGAAATGAATAGTCTTTTGCTTTGTAATAAACGATTTGTTTCTCGATCTTTATGACCTCTTAATTTAGTGACTCTAAATTCATTATTAATGAGATGAGAAAGTTAAAAAAAAAAAAAAATAACAGTCACAATACATATTGTGGCAATGGGTGGCAACTCTAATTAGAGTCCCCATTCATTTTCTTTTGATATTTGCTACCGGCGTTAAGAGCATCCATACTAATTTTATTTTTTTTAATTAGTTATTTCTTAGTACTTATTACATCAAACTCTTTATTTTAACTTATTCTTATTAAAATATTTTTATTTTTGTATTTGTTAGTCTTTCTTTTTTTATTAAATTGATAAGTTATCAGCTAAACAATTCTTAAAAAATGCAAAAAAAAAAAAAAAAATTACCGCTAACCGATTGACCTGCCGGACTTCCGGGCGGACATCCGATAACACTAATATAGCGATGAATAGTACCTCGCTTGTTATAGCGAGATACTATAACAAATATAAATTTTGACAAGTTACAAACGAGTTTGATGGAGTTGATTTTTTTAAATTTATTAGTTAAAAAATAATTTTGAAGAGGTTAACGAGGATGCTCTCACAGTTTCCCCATTAAAATACTCAAATTTTTAATTAAACAAATATTAATTAAATTTTTGTTTTTTTTATTTTAATTAATTATTTTTTTAAGAAACTCTCTATTATTTATTTTATTTGCTGATTTTTTTTTTCTAACTATATATAACTAGTGATTTGATATTCAACTAAACTAGGTAGTCAAAAATTAAAGAGCAAATTATACTATTAGTCCCTATAGTTTGGAGTTCGTGTCACTTTGGTCCCTGACTTTTCAATTGTGACACATTTGACCCTGAATTTTAAATCTTGTTCCAAATAAGGACAATTGAAGATACTATTGCTTAATTTCAAAGGGTAAAATTGTCAATTTAATAAAATATAAACTAATTTGAAAAAAATAAATGTCAAAAAAATATTTTTAAAAATTATTTCTACACTCCAAAAATAAAATTATGTAAAATTGATAAATCTTTTAGACATTTATTTATTTATTTATTTTACCAAATTAATTTTTATTATATGTTTAGATGATGATTATCTGATGGGGTAGTTGTTAAACTTTTAATGTGTAATCGATACATTTAATAGATGAAATATTTTTGGTTTCGGATTTTTTATTTATTTAATGAATTGGTTTAATAATGATATTAAAGTTGTCGCCATATTTGACTTTTGAAAAAATAAAAACTAATTTAATGAAAACAAAAACAACCACCCATTACATGATTATCATCCAAACACATAATAAAAATTAATTTGATAAAATAAATAAATAAATAAATGTCTAAAAGATTTATCAATTTTATATAATTTTATCTTTAGTGGATAGAAATATTTTTTTCACATTTACTTTTGTCAAATTAGTTATATTTTTATCAAATTGATGGTTTTGCCCTTAAAAATGAAATGATATCTTCAATTGTCCTTATTTGGAATAAGATTCAAAATTTAGGATTAAATGTGTTACAATTGAAAAATCAGAGACCAAAATGACATAAATCCCAAACTATAGGGACTATTTACGTAATTCACCCAAAATTAAATTTGATAGAGTGTGTTTCTATAATTTTATACTATAAAATAGCTATAATGATGCTCTAATACGGGCAATTGATTCGAATACAACCATACACTTTTTTTTTTATTGGAAAATTACTAAGAAATCTTTTTTGAAAAATGTATAGTCAATTTAGTCCCATAACCTTTTGTTTATACCCAAAAGTCTTATAACGTTATTCTTTTTCTCTGCCTCTTTTGCTCTTTGTGATTTCAGACGATCGTTGACGGGTAACCATATCTTGCTTCTTCTCTTTCTCTTTCCGATATATAGTCACCGACGACCAACGACTACCATCGATTGGAATTCACTGGCAATCATCGACCGTCGACTCCTTACTTCACCCTCACCAACGGTAAAGAAGATTTGTTTCCGACGAAGAAGATGAGTAGATCTACATTAGATCTGACTAGAACTAAACAAAAAAAGTTGCCGGAGTACAATCCTCTCTCTATGTCCACCTTTCTCCTTCGATCTCTTTTTTTTTTTTTTTTTCTACATTTTCTCTGCTATAGACTTCTCTTTTTCTATTCTAATGGAGAAAATTTTCAAGTTCTGAATAAGTTGTTTTCGAGTTTTAGTTATAGGCTGTGAAAACTATAAAATTTTGCAGTTTTAATTTTTTTTGGTGCTGGAATGAATCATGGTTTAAAATTGTAAAATTTTACAGTTTCAAATTTTTTTGGTATTGGAATGAAACATGGTATAAAACTATAAAATTTTGCAGTTTCATAACATTCTTTAAATTATAAAATTTTACAGTTTCATAACATGTTTTTCAATTTGATTAATAAGGATAAATACTTAATAGATTTTTTCTTTAAAACTGTAACATTTTTACAATTTCAAAACTTAGTTTTCAATTTGATCAATATTGGAGATTATTTGTTTAAACCTTACAAAAAATGAAAAATAGCGTATGTTTTTTCCATTGTTGTTGGTTTTTGCCGTTTCATTTTTTTTTTCTTTTAGTTTATCAATATTTAGCACATTTTACTATGTTTTTTTGCTCTAATTTCTCCATTTATTCTTTTTTTTTTTGGGCAATATTCTAGACATTCCGATGAGTCTTTAATGATGTTCTTAACATCTAGTGAACGTTCTGAACATTCCAGTGACTTTTATTAACGTTCTTAATACTCTGGTGAACTTCCGGTGATACTCCGACGACTTCTTGGCGATACTCCGGCGACTTCCCGATGATGTTGAACATTTCGACGAGTCTCCGGTGACCGTTTGACGGAAGTCCGACGGTAGTATGATGTAACAGTGTCTGTAAATTAAAACAAAAAAGGATTTTTTGGTCAATTAAAAATATAAAGGATTAATTGGTGCAAGTGTTTTGTTTGAGGATTAGATGTCTCTTGAACTTTGTATATGGGACGTATCGGTAAGTTTCCCTTTTTTTATTTAGTAATTACACCGACCTTCTTTGGGGTTTGAATCTTTTTTTTTTTTTTTCACTACATATTTATATTAACTTTCTTTTGGTAAAATGACCAAAATTAATGCAAATAATATGAAGATATAAAAGTATATAAGGCAAAATAATATAAAAAAGATGACAATATTATTTTTTTTTCATTTATATGATAATAAATTTCTAATTAAACGGGACTAAGTGTTATATATATTATAATTTTAGATGAATTCAATATAATTATATTAAATTTATAAGATTTAATGTATTTTTTTTAATCCTCAAGCAAGATCAATCAAGTTTACCCCTTCTATAATATTTTGTATCATAGGCCTCCATACAACTTAATTACTCACATGTAGGGGTGTAAATTTAACCCGGGCTCGGGCCGGCCCATGTCAGGCCTCATGAGCTCCTATCAAAATTCGGGTCGAACCGGCGGAACTGGGCCTAGGCTCGGGCTTAGACAGGGCCTGAACATTTTTTTAAATTGTTTTCTATTTTTTTCACAAAAATTTTATTTTTTTCCACCAAAAATGACACTAGGCCTCGGGTGAGCCGGGTTTTGAGTGAGCTTTGAGCGAATTGATGGGTCAGACCACGGGTCGAGCCCATGAGTCGGGCTGGGCTTCAAAATGATGACTCAGGTCTAGACCTAGGGTCCCGAGCTAGGCTCGGGCCTAGGCCTAACCAGACCTAATCGGGCCACGCCCACCTCGGGCTGCCCACAAGTCGCGGGCTGTTTTTAAACTCCTACTCACATGCTTCGATTGAGTGACTTTGGGTGGGATGATTCTCATAAAATGATTTTAGTTAACAGTGAGCAAATTTGGCCAACATAAGTCAAGATTTAAAAAAAAATAAAAATGGAAGCTTACCTTATTCAATATGTATTACTAGCATATTACCTATGCTATGCACGAGATTGGATTTAAAAAACTATTTATGATTAGGTCAAACATATTTTTAAATTGTTAATATAAAATATATGTCATTTAAAAAAAAAAAAGTTGACATTACATAATTAAAGTAATATAAATAAGAATTTATTACATTTGTTCCAAATTTACTAAATAAATAAAACAAAGTATAACTAAAATCTAAATTGTTGTGGGTCTTCCATTAGCATTCTTACATTATCGACATGATAGTTAGTGTTATAATTGATGAACAACACATATATTATGTATTTATACAATATTATAAGTAAAAATGTTATACTTACATATTATATATTTATATATTTTTTTTTTTACCTTCTAAAAGGTATAGACATTCTTCAGGCCAATCTATATTTAAAACAAAGGTCACGCATTGTGCACAATCTAGTTGATGTTGCATTGTTGGTACATGTATAATAAATGCATAGGCACGATCTTGGCGTGATGCAATATAATCTTTAATCATTTTAACTCCATTATCCTATAAAATTTTGGAATTATAACATTGAGTTTGAAAAGATAGGGTTAATTTATTTATAATAAATTGTATAGTTTCGTACCTTTGATATCATATTTTTCAAATATGATGGTTGATATCGCAAGATAAACTCTACTCATTTATCTTGAACAATGAGATTTATTGAACTGGTATTGTCTTTGACCACAATGTTAACATTGTATCTAATTTTTTTTTTTAAAAAAAAAAAAAAAAAAAACCCAATCACGAATTAAGTTAATTAATAGTTAAAAAACACAACCATTTAAAAAAAATAAAAAATAACGTGAGTTAAAAAACTCAATTACAAAATACAATGTAATCATCATCATCAATAGTGGGTATTTTATGTGAACCTAATGAATACAATCCAATTTTTTTTTTCAAAAAAGATAGATTCAAAATACAATCAATGTATGAAAGATTAAATTAAGTTCAATCACAATAACAAATTACAATCTAATCATCATTAATAGTGGGTACTTTATGTAAGCCTAATGAACACAATCTATTTATTTATTCATTTTTTATAAAGAACATAGATTAAAAAAATACCATCACCATGTGATTGTATTAAAAAAACATGAAGACAATATTTTTTTTTCAAAAAATACAGATTAAATAGAATGTAAAAAATCACAATCATTTAAAAAAATAAAATCACCATGTGATCAAAACAGAGTGCAAAAAAATACAATCACATTTTTGCTCATAAAAATAAAAGCGACGAAGTCAATTGGTAATTAAAAAATACATGTTTTTTTTTTTCAAAAAATATAATGAGCTAAAAACCCAATCACGAATTAAGTTAATTAATAGTTAAAAAGCATAATGAATACAATGAGTTAAAAAATCCAATTACAAAATATAATCTAATCATCGTCATCAATATTGCATACTTTATGTGAACATAATGAATACAATCTATTTTTTTTATATTTAAAAAACATAGATTAAAAATACAATCACCGTATTAAAAAATAAATTAAGTCCAATCACACTCGCAAAATACAATCCAATCATCATCAATAATTAATACTTTATGTGAACTTAGTGAATACAATCATTCTTAATCAATCTAAAAATATAATCACCACTGTAAAAAATAAATAATTTACTTACAGATTTTAAAATGTTTTTCATTCAAGATTATGTCTTAGTTTCTCTCCTAAACTGCTGCGTAGGTTGCTGTCGCTGTGTAAGGATTAGGTTGCTGTGATAGGTTTAGGTTTAGGCTGCTGCGTTAGGTTTAGGTTATTCTCTCTCTTTCAAAGGTTTAGCTGCTGCATTAAGTTTAGGTTATTCTCTATCTTCCAAAGTTCAGACAGTTTTTATAGGGATGGTAGGATTTAGGTTAATATCTATATATTATTTTAATTAGAGGGCAGAAAAGTTTGTTTTTTTTAATTAAAAAATTAGGTTTAAAATAATAAAGCTCTCACAAAATTTTTGAGTTCAAAAAACTCTTTTCCTTATATAATAGATAATATAAAATCTAAAATAATGTTGAGTTTTGTAAAGAGAGCCAGTTGCTAGGGGAATGAGAAATGTTTAACTTTTCCTTACCAAAAGGGTTGACTAATTCTCTTTAGTACGGATGAGGTCAGCTCTCGTTATGAGTAATCGATAAAAAAAAAAATTAACAAAATAAAAAATAAAATAAATAAATGTGTAACCATAGCAGGACACTCAAATTGAAGACATTTTAGACAGAAAAAAAAAAAAAAACAAAACAAAACAAAATCCAAGACTTTTTGGAGCATATGTGAAGTAAATAATAACATCATTTGCCAATTACAAAAGAAACATGCTAAAAATGTAATTAAAATTTGAAATGTATAATTATTTCGAAGATAATCCACACCACACAAAATTAAGACTTCATTTGGCATAAATGGTTTGGGCTAAAATAGTTATAAAAAGATAAATTTAGATTAAAAAGTTAATAAGACAAAATATTATATTTAAACCATAATCATTTTATTTTTTCTCACATAAAAATCAAAAATGTCAAAAAAATTCATCTCAAACAAAACTATTTAACCTTAGACTAAAATAGTTAAAAAATTAAAAATTCAAAAATCTAACCCACATTCTAAATGAAGGCTAAAATTTCAACAAAAAAATTAAAAATTATTAATACTTTCTTATATTTTTCTATGAGTACAAAATGTATGAATCTTAATAAACATTATTGGCAGGCTTAATCGTTGTAGTTTCTACTTGGCCTTTCTGTTTTGTCCTTGTTTCCTTTCACAAAAGAAAACATTCATTTATTTGTCTTTTTTTATTTTAATAATTCAACAAGGATGGTATATTCTGGTAGAGTTTATCAAAACAACAATGATTCATCCCACTAAAAACACCACCACTAATAGCACTAATGTATTAAAAAAAAAAAAAAAAATATACAACTCCAAGACCAAAACATCACATCATTACTGGCGGGACCCACTGCCACCTAATTAGTGGGAGCACTAATTAGTGCTCCCAAGCATTTTTCTTATCAAAATGGGCGGTCTTTATTTCTTTATTATTATTTTTTTTCAATTACATAATCCAAGTGCGTAATATTAAGAATAACAATAATGCTTGAGACCACTAAAAGTGGTACTCTAAAAGCACTACTAGTGATGTGGCAATGGACGGGATCCACTACTTTTGTCTTCTTTTTTTTTTTTTTTTTTTTTTTTAAATACTTGCCAACTCATTAGTGGTGCTTTAGAACACCACTTTTAGTGGGATGTATCATTACCCTAAGAATAAACTTCCAACTTACAAAAGTTATTGTCACTAAGAGTGTTGGCGGTTTGATTATAGTTGGAAAATTTTTAATCCGTCTTCTGTTCTCCGTCCTTTAAATGGAATTGGGGTGGTGTATGCAGGGTGCACAAGATCATTCTTTGTCAGTACCATTTAGTTTTTTTCGGGCCCATTTTAATAATTTGAACCATTTACATTTTAGAATACATCAAGTTGAACATACTTGTAAAAAATCAAGTTAATTGGATATCTTTTACCCATTCATCTACTCACATTTATATCTACAAAAATAAATAATAATTGTAATTTAAAGTATTAAAATGAATACAAATGTGAGTGGATGAATGAGTAAACGATATCTGATTAACTTGATTTTTTACAAGTATGTTCTACTTGATGTATTCTAAAATGTGAATGGTTCGAATTATCAAAATCGGTCCCGAAAATTGCCCAATTGGCTGCACAGTAGTGGCTGTTGTGCACCCCCGCACAGCAGCCACACCAATTCCCCTTTAAATTGGTGGATTGAAAAAATTCAATCCGCATCCATTCGTCAGATTGACAGATGCGGATTGAGCGGATTGATGGATGTATGTGAATTGGTTCGGTGGTTTAAACTTTTACAAATTTTGAACATAATATAACAACTTGTCAACATTTTTTTGGGGGATAATAATCCAATTCAACATAACCAAAAGATTATAAAGTAATTTGTCAAATACTAATAATAAATACGTATAAAAAATTATGCATTATCAAAACTATTTCATTACTTTTTGTTTTACGCAAGAATTATTTAATTTGATTTTTTTTTTTTTATTAAATGACAAGAATTAAGCCTTATATTTTTCATACAAAAATATCAAATATCAACACTTGCAATTTGATAAAAGGATTTCCAACTTGAAAATAAATTTAAAAACAACAGAACATCTAAACTCTTTTTTAATTGAAAATGTAAACAGAATATTTAAACAAATTGAAAACATAAAGTCTTACAAATTACTAGGGGTGCTTGCGGTTTGGCAGTTCGGTTGCGGCAAAGGAACCTCAAATCCGTCATCGATCCAAAACTAGACTGATTGGAAAAAATTAATCTACAACCGTCCTCTCGTCATCATGTATCCATCCAAAATACGCGGATTAGTTCGGTTGGGTCGGTTTGGGCGGATCGGAATATCCGCTACTCACCCCTAGCTGCCACGACTATTTGACAGTGCAGTTCTTGCAAGCACATATGCTAGATAAACAAGTTGCCAATTAACCTTACAAATAATTATAAATAGGCAATATGTGAGATCACCATAGAGAATGATGTGGTCAGATTCCTAAAGATTTAATTCCATGTGAAGTGTTATTGTTTTATGATAGTTGAGGAGAGGCAAAAGAGGCATCATTGATGATAATTGATAAAGAGAGGTGGATGTGGCAAAGTCCAAAAAATAAAGATGTGCAACTATGGTAGTTAGGATTTTTCTAAATTCAAAAAGTGCCAAAAATAAAGATGAGTAGGTGTAGGAGCCGAAAAGAGGATATACTTGGAAACAACCAACAGAGCACCCAAGCTTGTTTAAAACGGGCCGAATAAGGCCAAAGTCCATCGGGCTATGTCATTGCCGAATAGATGTTCGAATAAGCATTAAAATATCAGGTTCGCCAAATTATGGGTACCTGTGCCGAATAACAGAGACTAATGTGTTGGGCGAATCGGCATAGCCACATTAGTTTCAATGAAGTATGGTAAGGGGATGGGCCCTGACAGAATAATGATGCAGGGCTAAGCTGCATAGAGAAAAGATCAAGGAGAGCGACTCTATAAAAGGAGGAGAGAGGGTAGAGAAACAGGTATGTGAGAAGAACGTTGAACCTCAAGGAACCAAAAAAAAAAAACCCCCAATCTTTCTACAAAGACTAATTTGTCCGTTGAAGTGCTAATTCCGGCATCACCGTTCGGAGTTTTATTTCTATTTTAAGTGACAGTTGCGAAGATCTTACAAGGGCTTGTTTGAATTAAAAGAGTATTCCGTAACCACTTCATCACAATTGGCGCCGTCTGTGGGAATACTCAAACTCATCCATGGCAAACCCAAACCAAGATCTTCTAATCAACGGAGTTGATAATGCTACAACAGAGGCAACTTCGGGTCTAAAAGAAACCCCCGCCAGAAGGCCTCTGAACTTTGATCCGCTAACCTTATTTCAACCATCAACATCTACAGAGGATGCCATGCAAACCTTAATGAGTCAAATGCAACGTAGTGAGCAGTGTCTCGAAGAGATGGCAGGAAAGAACAAGCGCTTGCGCCAAGAATTAGCAAAATCCCAACAACCGCCACCTCCCCGTGAGTGCGGTCGGTCGCCAGGAATGTAGAAGAGGCAACAATATTAGCATTGGGGGCGTGGTAGTAGTACATCAAATTCCTCCTGGGAAAAACTCAGAAAGCGAGGCCGGATACACCCATCTAGCTAATCAGATGTGGGTAGTCCTCTGCAAGTGCAACACGAACGTAAAAAGAGAGGTAATAATTCAGATTCAGAGGACAAGCATAATCCTTTCATATGATGTATTGCCAAGGTCACCTTGCCTAAAAAGCTTAAAGCACCATCGTTCACTCTCTAGAATGGAAAATTGGACTCCACAGATCATGTTCATCATTATAAGCAAACAATGACACTACATACAGACGATGAGACATTGATGTGCCAAATATTCCCTAGCATTTTGGGACTGCTCACCATCAGATGGCATTACAAGATTAAGCCGACTTTGATCAAGAGTTTCCATCAACTCCAAAAATCCTTTAGGGCTAGATTCATTACCAACGAGACCCAGCCAAAACAAGCAGACTCTTTGTGGGCAACGAAAATCAAGCCAAGTGAGACTTTGTGTGAGTACTTGGCTCGATATTGGGAGTGCTTTAATTTAGTAGATAATGATTGTAATGATTCCATGGCAATCACTTCCTTTAAGATAAGACTACACCCCGATAACCCGCTCAGGAATTTATTGACTCGAAGGTCCCCCAAGATAGTTTGGGCCTTAATGAACAAAGTCGAAGAGTATTGTAAAGTGAAAGACGACGCAATCTGAGTTAAAGCCGGACTACAGGCTATAAATTCGGCAGCACCTATCCTGGTGCAGCCACTGGCTACTGCACCACCAAACGAAATCCCAAGGAACCTAGAGCCAAGAGGCCGATCAAAAAGGGAGAACCACCGAGATTCACATCGATAGAACAAACAATACCAGGTGGAAAATAGGTGCTCTAAGCGGTTAGACAAGAAATACACGGAACTGTATGACCCTATCAGTAAGATTCTACCAAAGATCCAACATTTGGCTTCCTTCAAATGGCTGACAAAGATGTTCTGGCCCCCAGACATGAGATGGAAAGACCTGAGATATGAATATCACAAGGACCATGGGCATTCGATTGACAAATGCTATGCCTTGAAGGACCATTTGGAAGACCTAGTCTAGTCTAGTCGACTAACGGAATACCTTCCAAAAAGGGACAACCCACCAGGAGTACTTGTCGTACACCCTAATTCACCTTCATTCGGCATAATCCATATGATATATAGCTTATCTCCGCCAAATAGGGTTAGTGTAATCCAGTCACAACAATCCTCCCAACATAGTTTTGCAACCAGTATGTTAGCTAAGTGACCACGATTGTCGAACGAAATCAACTTCTTCGATGCCGATCTTGAAGGGGTCATTATGCCACATGATGACGCCCTCATAATAGAATTGAGGGTAAATAAATTTGCCGTAGAATGTATCCTAATTGACCGAGGGAACACGTTTGAGGTAATATATTACAAAACGTTTCTCAAACCTGGTTTTAAGGATACGGATCTCATGCCGGCCAACTATCCTCTTTTTAGCTTTAACGCTAATCCAGAATACCCCCTGGGAAAGATTGTGTTGCCAATGCGTGTAGGCACCAAAACAAGAGGTAGAATTTCTAATCGTCAAGCTTCCATCACCAAACAACATAATCATGGACAGAACGTGACTTCAAGCAATGCAGGCCATACCGAGTACTTATCATCAACTCCTTTGATATCTGACTCAATACGGCATCGAGCAAATTCACGGTTCACAGAAGTCGGCGAAGGATTGCTATCTTACAATCGTTAAAAAGAAGCCAAAAAAACTGGAGGTGAATTCAATCAAAATTTCAGATCATGAAAGTCTTGAGGATGTTGGCAAGCTCCCAGCTGAGAAAGTCACGGAAGATTTGGACCAAGTACTAATCAATAATGAACTTGCGAAATTCTTTTTAGTCAGCTCAAATATGAGCACCACAGAGCAACATGAGTTAGTTTATTTTCTCTTCAGCAGCATCGATGTTTTTGCATGGTCATTTTATGACATTCTAGTGATAGATCTTGCCATAGTCATGCATAGCTTGAATGTCGACCCAAAGCTAAACCCGTCGTTTAGTGAAGTCATCGTTTGGCTGCCGAACATGCCACGACTGTAGTTGATAAAGTAGACAAGTTATTGGAAGCCGGGTGTTTGCGTAGACTTTACAGATTTGAATAGAGGTTGCCTTAAGGATTGTTTTTCTCTACCCCGATTTGCCCAACCTATGGACGCGACCGCCCAACATTAGTACATGAGCTTCCTGGATGCTTACAGGGGCTACCATCAAATTGCCATGGATCCAGCCAACCAAGATAAAATGACATTTCTCACTCCAAGGAGAACCTATTGTTACAAAGTCATGCCTTTTGGACTGAAAAATGTCGGGGCAACATATCAAAGATTGGTCACTGTTATGTTTAATAATCAAATCAGCAGAACCATGGAAGTCTACATTGAATGATATGGTGGTAAAGTCTAAAGAAAAGAACGCATACTTGGCCGATCTTGCTGCAACTTTTGATATTCTCCGAAAATATAAAATGAAGCTCAACTCCTCAAAATGTGCATTCGGTAAATTCCTTGGCTATATTGTTAACCATTATGGGATTGAAGCTAATTCGAAACAAATCAAGGCTATTATGGAACTTGGCTCACCAGGTTCGTCCAAATATGTTCAGAAGTTAATGGGAATGGCTGCAGCCCTTAACAGATTTATCATCCGGTCCTCAGATCAGTATAGGCCATTCTTTCAAACGCTTCGGCAAGACAAGCTCTTAAAATAGACTCCAGAATGCCAAACTGCTCTGGAGGGGTTGAAAGCCTATCTCAGTTCCATCTCAGCTTTGGCTACCTCCACTCTTGGTGACGTGCTTATCATGTCTCTGCTATGTCCGATCGAGCGGTAAACGTCGTCTTGCTAAAGGATGAACTCGGCAAGCAAAAGCCTATACTCTATGTCAGCAAGGCAATGGTGGACGCCAAAACTCGATATTTACCTATGGAAAAGTTTATTCTAGCCCTTGTAGTGGCTGTTAGAAAATTGATGCATTATTTCTAGGCCTATACCATTGAGGTTCTAATGGATCACCCTCTCCGTTCAGTCCTTCACAAAGCAAAATCATCAAGACGAGTCTCAAAATGGGCATTAAACCTCGAAAAATATAACCTCCAGTTTTCACCAAGGACAGCTATCAAGGGGCAAGTCTTGGCTAACTTCGTTGCCAAATTTACTATGCCTGCACAAGCTGAGTTAGACATTCAAGACCAACAGGCTCCTCAATCACAACCAGAATAGAGGATGTATGTTGGGGATATCTTGCAATTATATTGTGATGGGTCATCCAATCATCGCAGCAGTGGGGCAAGAGTAGTCATCATGACCCCTGAAGGAGCAATGGTGGAACAAGCGATCAAACTCGACTTCGACTCCTCAAACAACGAGGCCAAATACAAAGCCCTATTGGTCGACCTTAGGAACTCACTTCAAATGGGAGCTAAATGGCTTCAAATCTTTTGTGACTCAAAATTGGTCATAAACCAGCTGAAGAGTGAGTACGCAGCTAAAAATGACCAAATAACGACCTACGTAAGGACAACCAATTCCTTGCTCATGAAATTTGATAGCCACGAACTGAATTAGATTACTTGTGATCAAAATACATACGCCGATGCTCTCACCTGCTTGGCTTCGGTTGTGGTTGTGAATTCATAAGTTAAGCGCACCATCAAAATGGGTTTTATTCCGGAGCTGAGTATCAGTGTCTCCAAATATCTCGTTGTAAACACCATCCAGAGGGGGCCAAGTTGGACAGACTCCATTGTTGTGTTCCTTGCTTTGGAATAGTTGCTAGAGGACAAGAAGGAAGCTCATAAGCTACGAAATAAGGCCTTAAGATGTTATTTGGACCCTCAAGGAAAGCTTTACAAAAAATCTCTTTTTGGGCCCTACTTAGAATGTGTCCATCAGGACAAGATTGAGGATTTTTTGGTTGAGATTCATGAAGGCAACTACGACGCTCACTCAAGAGGAAGATCATTCGCTCATCGAGCCATTGCACAAGGGTATTGGTGGCCGACTATGTGTATTGACGCTGAGAACTATGTTCAGAAATGTGAATAGTGCTAAAGATTTTCTTGACTCATACATCTGGCTGTCGAAGAGCTGAGCTTTGTGACCAGTCCTTGGCTTTTCGCTTAATGGGGCTTGGACATAGTTGGACCATTACCAAAAGCTCCAGGCAATAAGTGGTTCCTCATTGTTGCTACTGATTATTTCACAAAATGGGTTGAAGTGGAACCTTTGGTAGATATACGAGATGCAGATATCAAGCGTTTTGTTTGAAAGAATATCATCACCCGATTCGGCATACCCAGAGCGCTTATTTTTGATAACGACACTCACTTTGATTGCGCTATCTATAGGGAATTGTTCAACATGTATGGCATTCAACCCTATTTTTCTTCACTAGCTTACCCATAGAGTAACGGACATGCGAAAACTTCCAACAAAGTAGTACTAGACAGCATAAAAAAAACGTTTAGAAAGAGCGAAGAGCAGGTGGGTTGAGGAATTACCGAGCGTACTGTGGGCACATCATACTACGCCGAGACGTTCTATGGGGGAGACACAATTTGCCTTGTGTTTTGACAATGACGCTATCATCCCTCTCGAGATTGGCTTATCGACCCTTTGATTGAGGGCTTTTGACACTGATCGGGATGATATGATGTTAGCCTTGGGTATGGATTTACTTGAGGAACGTCGAGATTGGGCCCTTA
Source organism: Camellia lanceoleosa (assembly GCA_025200525.1). Lineage (NCBI taxonomy): Eukaryota > Viridiplantae > Streptophyta > Magnoliopsida > Ericales > Theaceae > Camellia > Camellia lanceoleosa. The sequence goes on along the minus strand of CM045766.1, from coordinate 18,446,849 downwards.
TGACCATGGCATGTTATTAGTAGCAACTTGCCAAGTCGTACAATCAACGAGTGCATCGGCGCAGATACACTCTTGGAGAATTGGTCCTCAAAAAAGTACTACCTACTGCTAAGAATTCTACGGATGGTAAACTCGACCCAAATTGGGACAGCCCCTACTAGATCGATTCCATCGCCAGGGCAGAGGCATATCAACTCTCAGACATGAACGGTAAAAAGTTACCCTAGCCCTGGTATGCTACTCATCTTCGAAAATTTTATCACTAGTTTTTTATAGTTAATATCTTCAGCTCTCATAGTAATGTTGGTCAGCTTTTATGTACATTGCTACCTTGTATATGTACAGCCTATTAATGATACAAGACTTTATTTTACTTATTTTAACTATGACTACTTGCTATTCAGCCTTTGAACTCTTAAGGGAGCTCTTCGTACTTGGTAGTTTTGGCACACGGCACCATTAAGCCTCCGAATTTGGAGCGCCTTTTGTGCTCAGCATGAAGCGCCATAAACCCTTCGAATTCAGAGCGCCCTTTGTGCCTGGCACGAAGCGTCATCTTAAAAGCCTCCGAATTTAGAGTGTCCTTCGTGTTCAGCATAAAGCACCATCATAAAAGCCTCTGAATTTGGAGCGCTTTTCATGCTCGGCACGAAGCGCCATTAAGCCTTTGAATTTGGAGCATCATGTAAAGCAATATTTTCCAACAAGATTTGGAGACATAACTAGCCTGGTGAAGGCAAACAAAAAAAATTAACATTTTTATTAATAACATCATAACAAATTCATATTATATTTCAGGAAGATCCTAAGGCCAATTGGCATCCTAGTTACATGGATAAAATTCAAAAATTAAACTATTTATTACGCCGATTAGCTTTGCTTAGGGATCATGGTCTCCTTCTCATCATCCATTTTTTTAGCATCATAGGCTTTAAACGGCATTACATAGCTCTAATATAGCAGTGAAGTAAAATCCACACCCATCACTTGGAGAGCCTTTCTCCACCCATGTTTGAACCCCCGATTTTTGCATCGGCAGATGTCATCAGCTAATTGTTCCCTTGTTTTATTAATGTCGACCTTCCTCTCCTCGAAGAAGCTCTTGTTGTAGGCTTGGCACTCTCTCACTTCCCTAACAAAGATATTGGATGTATCCCAATTAGCTATTGCCTGATCCATCAAGCATTGGGTTACTTTATCTCTGGACATGGACTCCGTTGCCCTCGCCTCTTTAAGCTCAGCCACCTTGCCCTTTCGAGCCTCGTTCTTGGCCCACTCTTCAGTTTTCCCCAGTTGGTGCTCTAAATTTCAAATCCACCCATCTTTATGTTCAATTTCTTTCCGAGTGACGCGAAGGCACATACCAACTTCATAGCGTTGTATAATCTTTGATAGCCCTGTGGACTCATTCCCTAAAGACCTCATAGTCGCATTTGTTGCTCATTGATTGATGAACTTTTGGGGGGGAGGGGGAAATCTGTCGTATAAATTCAACCACCATATTTGGATCTTGGATGATTGAGTCAGCTTCAGTCATAGGTTTGTTTCCAATAAAAACAAAGAAACTCAACGGACGTGGCGGTCTACTCGGCTTATTTCGCGCTGAGCCCTGGGCACTAGTCGTTCTATTATCTCATTTTCTTTGGGTCCCACCTCTAGAGGACCTACTTCGTTCATCCCTTCTGGGCAATCTACTAAGTCGCTTGGACGATCAACGCTTATTTAGCCGTTCTAGTTCACTGGTGTTTTTGCATACAGAATTGCTTGGCGCTTGATGACTCATCTTTGCGTCTAACTCCGCTAGAGTTCTCCCCTCCCCTTTGTTGTTGAAAAACAATCTACCTGACATACACACACTTCTGAGTTTCCCTAGAAGTGAGTCTCTTTGCTACATTTTGCGCTTCACCAGTGACGAAATTTGAGGTGACTCCTCATACAACAAGCACACTTAGTAGACTTTCCCTATTGGAAGCACAACAGTCTCTTCGAAATAGCAATCCTCCTCTAGGAAGTATACTAATTATAGGAGGATATGCTTTCAATAAACAGCTTTAAATTACCCACAAAGGTGCCACTCTCTGTACCATCTAACGCTTTCATGTGTTAGTTATCTTATTAAAAGCCAACGAACATGTTGCTAATCACTTCTCACTCGATTGGCTTGCTGTCTATGTTCCCAACCGAGGCAGGGGCAGATATACAAATCTATTTGGCACACATATTGCCCCACTTGTAACTCATCTAGACGCATTACGCCAATTTTATCTGCCTTCGCTCCCAACCGGGGCAAGGACAGATATATGAATATATTTGGCGCACACATTGCCTCGCTTGTAACTCGACATGACACATTGTGCCGATTTCATCTGTATTCATTCCTAACTGGGGCAGGGGTAGATATACCTCGCTTGAAATGGAGATATGTTTAGTTGGCTTGGAGTTGTATTGCCAACAATGGTGCACATATTTGGCTGATTAAAAGTGCATGAATAGATTTATGCAGATTAAGCAAGTATTGATGCAGAAAAGATTTGGAAGTATAATGATACGAAAAGTAGTTTTGATACACCAGAGAATATTTTCATCTATTCGACACACACATTGCCCCGCTTGGAACTCGGTAGGACGCATTACGCCGATTTTATCTGCTTTTGTTCCTAACCGGGGCATGGGCAGATATACGAATCTATTCGGCGCACACATTACCCTGCTTATAACTCGGTGGGACGCATTGTGCCAATTTCATCTGCCTTCATTCCCAACCAGGGCAAGGCAACTATATAAATCTATCCAGTATACACATTGCCCACTTGTAACTCAGCAGGATACATTATGCCAATTTTATCTGCATTTGTTCCCAACTAGGATAGGGGTAGATATACCTCACCTGAAATAGAGATATGTTTAGTTAGCTTACAGTTGTATTGCTGACAATGGTGCACATATTCGGCTGATTAAAAGTTCATGAATAGATTTATGCTGATTAAGTGAGTATTGATGCAGAAAAGATTTAGAAGTATAATGATACAGAAAGCAATTTCGATGCACCAAAGAATATTTTCATTTATAAATTGACTTGTTACATGAGTTAGTCACTTTACATATGAAAACAGCCCTAACACATCTATTACCAAAAAAATAAAAAAATAAAACAAAAACCAAAAACAAAGCATTACATAAAAAGCATCTAAACTAATCTATTTGGTCTTAGAGCTCTCTGGTCGAATGCCAATGGCTCAACATCCTCTACCTCGAAAGGAATCGGCATGTCAAGCAAAACTTGAGTAGCAACAAGGGCCTTTTGCTAACCATGTTTGAAGCTTCTATTTTCGAAAGCCATGACCTGGTTGGTGTATTTCTCAGTTGTAGCCATCTCCCCTTACTCAAAAGCCTTTGTCGTCGTCCCTTGAGCTTTTGATAACAGTTTCTACTCCTCAAGCAATTTGGCCTTTAGATTCCCCAGCTCATTCTTGGTTGTTTTCAGGGCCTCCTTAGAAAGCTTCGCCTTTTCTTCAGCAAATTAACAAAGCAAATCAAGATGCTTCACTTTCTCTTCCTCGGTAGAAGTTTTCTGTCGCTCTTTTATAGCCATTAGCTGAGCAGCCTCTGCTTTTAGGGTTACAACTGCCAACTCAGCTGTTGCCGACTCTGCCTTATGCCATTCAGCCACCATTTTTGTTTGAAGACAATTGCTCAATTCCACTGCGTCATGAAGACGGCGGCCAATGTTGACAATTCGTTCGGCAGCTGTAGAAATCCCATTTTTGACTGCTGTAGACACCCCATTTTTAACTGCCCATAAACTTAGGTGCCACAGGTTGATCACTCGGTGATGAAGGCTATGCCATATAAAGGTTCGATTTATTCGGCAAGAGGAGCTCCGAATCCCAAACTCACACCCCATTTTTGGACCAAAACTATTTTGACCAAAATGATTTTTAGACCTTAAAACCATCTTTTTCAAAATATTTTTTTGAAAAAAGTTTCTACGATGTTCCGAGGCTCGTACTTCGTTAAATGTTGTGCTTTTCGATAAATCAAGCAAGGACAAAGTGGAAATGAATGAAAGAGAGGGGAACTCTTTGAAAAATCTTTCAAAACACCTTATATAGAGGTTTGAAGTTGAAGAAAAGAGGAGAGGAGGGAAGAAATCAAGTTGGGGAAGAAGTTGGGCATAAATCGTTAAGAGAGAACCAGGCAGCTTTCACTAAATCAGGCTTATCCTTTTGCACACTTGAAATTTTGATGTGAGGCTACCACCATTGAAAAGAAGACTTCTAGGGCTTCAATTTAGGCTGAAGAATGACCTGCAAAGAAGTCCAGATGAAGGAGATATGCACGCTTGAAGTTGGACCTAGAGAGTAGATTTTTCTGGCTAGACAGAGATAGAAGTTGTTGGCCATGGATGGGCTTTGCCGGCTATGTGCCGGCCAGGAGTGATGTTTTCCGGCCAGAAATGGATGTTTGCCAGCCATCAATGATGGCTTGCCGGCCATTGGTACAAAAAGACAGTTTTCTACAGATATTTGTCCTCTAGCTGTTCCAGTTGTCCATTTTGAGATATTTTCGACTTAAGCTCTTGTATTTCTATATATAGAGGCCCTTATCTGTTGTTTTCAAGGTTGGAAAAATTTTGGGAGGCAGTTTTCTGCAGATATTTGTCCTCCAGTTGTTCCAGCTGTCCATTTTGAGATATTTTCGACCTGAGCTCTTGTATTTATATATATAGAGGCCCTTACCTATTGTTTTCAAGGTTGGAAAAATTTTAGGAGCCTTTCTCTCTACAATCCTCTCTCTCTACAATTCTCTCTCTCTAGATTTCTTTCTCTCTTGAACCTTTGTGCATACAAGTAGAGATATACTTCTAGTTTGCCTATCAACCCTTAATCAAACTTGACCACCTTTGGGCTAAGGTCTCTTGGAGTCTTGTTTGAGCACCAAAAGGAGGTTTGAGCTTGGATTTGTGCCTAAGTAGTGCTTTGCTTCAAAGGTATAACACTTACCTTATTTAAGCTTGTTTTGCAGACTTACTTTCCCATCTTTTTCTACTGTTTTTGGCCTAGTTTTGAACTATAAAAACCTCTGTTTTTATGACTTAAAAATGGTGGTTTAAGGCTATTTTGTGATAGGGGGTGGTCCACCCTTATTGCTCTTTGTTTGTTAAGCTTTTTGTGCTATTATTCATCACTTTCAAATCAACTTTTTTGGGCCTTTTAACCACTGAATCTCAGAGGTTTTTTAGTGGTACAAATCTTGTTTTGAAGTCCAAAATTGGAGGGGTTAGCCTCCCCTCCTTGTGTCTTGTTTGCATGCCTAGTTAGCTTCATGTGTTAGCATATTTTTCTAGCTTAATTTAGCTTAAGTCCAGCATGTTTTTGACTCTAAAATGACCTATTTTGGCTCTGTTTTGGGTTGGTTAGTTCAATTGAGACTTGTTTTGCATAGTTGTAGTGTAATTTCCTTCACTAGCTTGATGTTTTAATGCTTTGATCATCATTGTTTTGAGTTAATAGCATGTTTTAGTATTGTTTTACACTCCATTTCGACACTTAAAATCTATGCAACCTTCATCTTTACTTCACTCTTTTATTTTCTTTTGAGACTTGTTTCAAACTTGGGATCCTTTAAGCTTAAGATTAAGGTTATGCTTAACGTTTTAATCCTCTTTGAGGGTTCATTACCAACGGCATGATCTCTCTCATGCCTTAAATTACACTGGTTGACACTTCTTTCACTTTAGAAGACACTCACTTTTGGACTTAATCGATTAAATAATGAATCGGTAATGTAAAATGAGTAAACAAAATTGAACAAGTAAACAAAATTGAACAAGTAAAAGAGGCAAGAGAAGTATTCTTTGTGTCGCATTTTATGTGTTCAAATCGGATGTTAATTTGAACACAAGGCAAATGGGACATTTTATACTCAATAGTGATGAAATATGCCATTTTCCTAGGTCTCCATTGCCCTTGATCATGCATGATAGGGTGGTGGTCATTCGAGTCATATTTGTGCATTTATTGAAATTGTACAACTTGGATCTTTGGCCATCATGCAATGAAATTGCTTGATTGATGGTCTTGGATCCAAGTGTGCCACTCCTTTGAGGTTTTGAGATGATAAGGAGGGGTACAGTACAAACATACCCTTGGAAAAACCTTCATTTTGCTCTGTTTGTGCTCCGTTGCAGTATGGTGACTCAGAGCATCAGTGGCTAGCATTGCCTCACCAATGGCTGGCAAGGTAACCTTTTGGCCGACAGAGGGTTGGCAGCAACCATCCATGGCCGGCAGGCCACTGATGCAATCCTCAACAGAGATTTGGTAAGTTGGAGCAAAAAGATTTTGAAGTGTGCTCAACCCTGCAAACAGAGCCTTTCGAGAGCATAATGGAGGTCTTTTCGGGGAGAAAACCGAGCGCATGCATATTCCACTTCTTGAGGCGGAGCAGTAGCAACATAGTTTAATATGTTAATTGTTTAGTTTATTCGCCTTCGTATTGTAATTTAATTAATTAGTTTACTAGTTGATTAAAGTGTTGTAATAGTTAGTAATTAGTTTACTAGTTATTCATTTGATTTGTAATAATTAGTCTAATTAGCGTAATTAGATTAGTTTGATTAGCTTAGCTTATTCATTTGGACCCTCCTTCGCGAGGGCGTAATGTTGTAATAAGTGTGCGTGCGTGTGTGTATGTTTTCCAACCCTACGTCTTTCTCCCTTTTATTTAATCGCTTTTGATGGTTAGATTAGGGACATTTTCAATTAGTATACCTTATGCTTGCATGTTTGCATCCATTCATTTGTCTTGCATGCATCGAGGCTCGGCGCATCATTCAAACTGCATTGCACTTTCAATACTTCTTTGCATACGTGTTTTATCGCATGTTGCTTAAATCAATCCATATGCCATAATTAGTAGTCGAGCCTATTAATTGCATATTGCATGTGTTGCATTAGACATCTCACATAGTTAGGATCATGCAACTTTCTAACTAGCTTTTGTTTTGGCTTGGAGTACTTGGTAAGTTTTATACTTTAGCATACTTGCATGAGCGTGATTGCCATATTACCATGTTTCGCATGCTTACCATGAGGCTATGTGCTTAAACGTTAAACTGCATTAATACCTGTGGATGAAGGCTTTATTGTTTGAATTGGAATAATTCAACGAATGTGAGTTTTAAGCCCACTTTGTTGTGGCAAATCATGTTTTAAGCCCACTATGTTTGGTGGCAAATTCACATCTTTAAGCCCACTTAAGGGTGGCAAATTCAAACCATTTTCGCAAAATAAACATGACTTGAAATGTTTCCATTCTTGCGACGTAGTCTATACTTGCTTGTGCGTGTCACATAGTATGGCTAGTTTAATAATCAAAATAAGAACAATAACATTTATCAAAGAACATATCATGATTAGTAGAGGCCGATTTTTGATCGGGCGAGCAGGGGTGCTCATTTCATGACCTTCCCCCTTCGTACCTAAGTTCCCGAGCCGAGGTAACTTTGGTGATGACAGACACATGGCCTTTGGTACGAGTCAGGATTTCCTAAATTTTCCCAAAATAAAATATTTAGGTAGCGACTCTGTATCTGACAAAGCAGTCCAATTTTGGCATTATTTGATTTAAAATCGATTTTCCAAAAAAGGTTTACCGGATTGGATTTTTTGGTGATTATCAGTTTCACATTGTACTTGTGAGACTAGATTCAGAACCGCGGGAGTCCGAACTGTGAGCCCTTCTTTTCAAACCCTTTCCAAAAGACGGGGCGCGGAAAAAGGCGAGCCCACAACTGCCCTTATGACTTAGGCACTTCATTCTGAACACTCGATAATGAAATGTTATATTGTGCAAACTTTCGACTCTTCAGCAAAAGAATTCAGTTTTGAGCTTCAAACCCAAACCTTGCACCCAATTTGGACCAAAACCCTTTTTTTTAGCTTGACCACTCAAAAAACAGCAAGACCAAAAAATAGCTGGCATGCCACATTTTTTTGGCCGGCCGGTCATGTTCAGCACATCAAATATTTTGCAGCAGTAGGCTGCTCCTATGCACAGGGTTTGGCCAGCAGCTCTCTTTGGAAGATATTTTCGTTGGAAGGCAGTTAAAAAGTTATAAAAAGACCACCTCACCTCAAAGTTTAGGGTTAGAACAATTTACCAAAAGGCTTAGAAGATTACCCAAAGCTTTTCTCTACCCTATTGACTATAGATTTACTATAGATACACCATTGAAGCTAAAACTTGATGCTTGTTACTAAAGTTTTGAATCTTTTTTCAGATACTTGAGAGTGTTTGGATTGAAGTTTGTGAATCAAGAAGCTCTTCCTCTTTTCAAGAGGTTAATCTTTGAACACTTTTCATTGCATTTTCTTTTATCCTCTTGTTCTTCATCCTTTGTTATAAATATTGAATTTTAGAGTGTTTTTAGGCTTTAACATGTGATTTAAACCCTGTTGAGGTAGAAGGGTTAGCCCCCTTCCATAGGCTTATCCATAGTTGTGCTCTCTTTGTTTTCTCCATTTTTTTTCTCCAACTTTTAGATTGATTTCAGCACTGTTTTAGTTAGTTTTTGTATGAATATGGACCATACATCTGTGTTTAAGGCTTTAAATAGATAGCTTAATTCTTGAATCTATCTCTCTTCTAGTTATTGTAAGCTCTCTTCTAGTTCCATCTTTGAAACATGGAAATGGATGTTTCATCCTTATTCCATGAGTAGGAAGATAAGCATACAATAACTCTTTATACCTTTCATTCATTTGCTTATTCTTGTTTTGATTTTACTTTTAAGGCATTGGAGAGCTCTTTCATCAGAAGCATTAGAGACTCTCTTCTAGTTCCTTTTGAAGCACGAAAATGGATTTCAATCCATCTTCCATCCATGAGTAGGAAGAAGAGTCTCTAATTGCTTGCCTTTACTATATAACCTCTTTGTAAGCTTTGTTTTCAAGAATGGCTAAACCTATTCCCTTTAAATTTGATTACTCACTTGCTCTTATTTTCCATGAGATAGAGTAAATTTCTTGCCATCTCTTTGAATGCTTCCTCTTCTTAATTTGCCTTAGCTTTGTATTCATTGATTTCCATTCAATTGCTTCATTAATCATCATCTAACTACCCTTAGGATGTTTGATGATTTGTGAAGCAAACCTACTCTCTCCTTGAAATCTTCATGACAGGAGGGAACCGGAAGGATGAACATCCTTTAGAGACCCTCTGCTTTTGCTCTGTTCCAGTTCTGTTACAACAGGTCTTTCTCTAGAAGAAGTGGCTGGCTGGCCACCATCTTGTACGGCCGACCAATTCATCAAGCCAGCCAGGCCACCTTGTTTGTACGGCAGTGGTTGTATTTTAGATAAACATAGCAAATCTTGAGGTCCAAAGCAGAACCGTTTTCTGACCATGAACAACGGCAGTTTCTAGTAGTAAGTAGAGGGGGATTCCAGAGGATGTTCTTTCTTGTGTGCATGTGATTCACCGCCTCTCATTTGACATTCGTGTTTTGTAATAATTGTAATAGTCATTCGGACCCTCTTGTAAGAGGGAAAATTTGTAACCCTTGATGTATGTCGTCCAACCTCCATTTCTTTCTCCTTTTTATTTAAATTCTTACCATAGTTGTATAGCATCATATTTTCTTTTATCTCAACCATGATTTGTATCCATTTTTGCATGCATTAAGGTTCGGCTCATCATACTTGATTTCATTGATTATTTCTTACTTGAATATGTGCGGTACAGCATGCTTTGAGTGAATCCATATGACATGTCATAGCCGAATCAAGTAATTGCATGGTGCATGTGTTACATTAATTAATCATGTGCATTTTCTTTAGGATCATGCATTTTCTAACTATCTTCTATTCTTTTGCTGGCCTCGGACGAGTTTTAGGTAAGTATTTTTGTTTTAGCATACTACATGTGTGTCCTTGTTACCATGTCGAGCATACTACCATGAGGCTACTCACTTACTTAAAATATCTCTATGAATACCTGTGGATATAGGCTATCTTGCTTAGATTGGAATGACTTTGATTATTGTACATATGAGCTCGCTTTTCCTTTGAGTTGTACATATTAAAAACTCTTTTCAAGAAAGTATGAAATCAAATGAATACCTATGGATCGAGGCTATTTTGCTTAGATTGGAATGACTTTGATTATTGTACATATGACCTCGCTTTTCCTTTGAGTTGCACATATTAAAAACTCTTTTCAAGAATGTATGAAATCAAAGCATTCTAAAGTAAGTGACGTGGTCTATACTTGTTTGCTTCACATAGTAATGTTAGTATATTAATAATAAGAACGTGAGCATATAATGTCCATAAAATTCACACCATGATTTAGTAGAGGCCGATCTTTGATCGGGTGAGTGGGGTGCTCAATTCATGACCTTCTCCTCTCATACCTAAGTTCCCGAACTGAGACACTTTGGTTATGACGAACAAGTGGCCTTTGGCACGAGTCACGAGTTTCCTAATTCTTTTAAAAATATTAGCTGGTGACTCTGAAATTTGGAAATGCAATCCATTTTTGACATCTCTGATGATTAATAGATTTTCTAAGATTTGCCGGATTTCTCTCATTTGTTTTCTATTTCACATTGCACTTGTGGAACCAGATTCAGAACCGCGAGAGTCCGAACTATAGAGAATCGCATCCGAGGAGAATAAACCCCTCCAAGGAGCTCGAAAAACCAGCTGCAACAGCCTGCAAAAGAATTCTGTAAGGTGCCAGATATTTAATATGATATAAAGGACAAAAAATGAAACTTATCGAAATAGTCAATTGCATGGCCATCGCATCGGATAGAGCATCAGGTTTAGCGTGAAACGTCATCTTGTCCAACATAATAGAGGTCTCCATACTCAAAGTAACCCTAGGTTCCTTTACGGCTGAAGCACTTGCCAAAATTTGAGTACCTTTAATTTTGGGCAATACCTAGAACGGCGCTGTTAAATCAAGGCTAGAAGCAACTCTAGCTCTTTTTTCAATGGGCTACTCCGTCAATTGTGAAGATTCAGCAGGACGCTTAGAGCCAGCTGAGTCGACGGTTTCTACCGACACCGATAGTGGTAGTTGAGCCAATATTTCGATTACTACTTGTTCAGTGGTCCCCTCTGTCTAAACGGTCAGAGTATCGACTACTCGGCTAGTATCAGCGGATGCCTTCTTCGACTTCACATGTTCAATATTCCTCTTTTTGGCGAATCATGCAAGGGAAAAGGTTTCACCCGCCATTTCTCCTGATTAGGAAGCAGGTAGATCTCCCAAATTGATGAAGATATCCTTCTCTTGACCTTCAAGATCTATTCGGATGGGGGAAGCCACAAGCTTTGGGCTGCTAATTTCAGAGCTGATTTGGTCAAAAGTTGTCTCAAGCTCCTTGTCCAAGTCTTCTGCTTAATGGGCTTCCTGGTCGACGGCGGCGTATAACTCCGCTTGCTCTTGCTCGACCTACTCTAAAAATCCGACGACTTGTTCGGTGTCCTCTCCTACTTGTTCGACATCATGACCATTCTCATCACTGTGTTCACTGGTTGATGATTTCCTAATCCCAATGTCTCTCAAATTGACAAAGCTGGGGAATACGAGAGTCGTGAGTCGCTCCTCGACTCTGGGAATTGGGATGTGGTCGGTCACTGTGAAAGAAGAGTATGACGGATCGTATCTCAAAAGGATGTAGGCAGAGCACCCTTGTCCTTGAAGATTTGAATGCCCAACGTAGTCGAGAACGACCTTGACCTGATCAAAAATGACTTCGTCTTTGGTGGTGAGGGACTTCTTAAGATCGTTGCCTACAAAAGAACAATGGTTATCCTATGGATAAGCCGATCAACAAAGAAGTAAAAATGACTTGTGCCTGGGCACAGGGTTTAGGTGATCCTCTCCTTCGCTGAATTTTCGGTTTCCTTAAACAACAACCATCACATCATCTACCTTTTTACTAAAGCTAGCAACCATGGTTACCAAGTGGTGGTCGGTGTCCTTGGCTCTTAAGAAGAAACATCCTTGCTAACCAGATAATTTGGCAAGAGGCATAGCAATGCCGAATGGTAGGAATTTCTAAGTTCAGATTGAGTCTACGATTTAACTCTACTATGCCCATTATTATTCGGTAAAAGTTTACATTAGGTTGAGAAGGAATGAGGCCCCGATAATGGAGAACAGTCCTAAGTAAATGGTAGAAGGAAAAACAAACTCCACTATCAGCAATCGCCAGTTGAGAGAAGGCGATGGTAGTAACGTCAGACCTCTCCATGTTCACCTCTGCATCCCCAATGAGGGTCAATTGAACATCGTCAGAGGTCGAGAAGTGACGACGGAAGGTGACGATCCTGTCCTCGAAAAATAGGGCTTTTAGTTGGTTGGCCATAGGAGTGAAGTAGAGCGTGAAAACAAAAACAAAAGAGGGAAGTAACAAAAGAAAGTGGGATCACAATTTTAAGAAAAAAACAACGAAAAAAAAGTTAGGCTAAGAAGACTTACAGGTTGAAGCAAAGAACTCATAAACAATAAAGAGAGCAAAGGAAAAAAAGCAGTCCGAAGTAAGAAGTTGAAGATGGAAGGTTATGAGGATGCAAGCATAAAGTCCTTTCGAAAACGGAAGGGCAAAAGGTTTTCAAATCGCATTAAATGAATAGAAATCACAAAGAGGCAGAAAACTGCAATCGTTTCATGTCACATCCCATCTGGCGTATTAGCAATAAAATAGCGTGTCTATCATGCACCCAAATTTCTAGGCACAAAGTACAACAAATTTTGAAGTTTGCAAATATGGCCTAAAAAGAAGCCGAGCACACAGCCCACTCAACCTGGTGCTCGGGGGGCAATTATAGGAGCTGAAAAGAAGATATACCTGGCAACAGCCAATAGAGAATCCAAGCCCATTTAAAATGGGCCAAATCAAGCCAAAGCCCACCGAGATACATCATTGCCTAATAAATGTCCAAATAAGCATGAAAATATTGGGGATCGCCGAATTATGGGTACCTATGTCGAATAACAGAGCCAAATGTGTCAGGCAAATCGGCATGGCCCCATTAGATAGGACTAGACTGTCCCTTTCAAGTATAGTAGGGGGATAGGCCCTAACAGAATGATGATGAAGGGCTAAGCTGCATGGAGTAAAGATCGAGGAGAATGACTCTATAAAAGGAGGAGAGAGGCTGGAGAAACAAGTATGTGACATGAACCTTGAACCTCAAGAAACCAAAAAAAAAAAAAAAACACCAATCTTTCTACATAGACTAATTTGAGTGCTAATTTTGGCACTACTGTCCGGAGTTTTATTTCTATTTTAGGTGACAGCTACAAAGATCCTATAAGGGCCTGTTTGGATTGAAGGAGTATTTCGTAACCACTTCATCATAGTGGGATTTTTTTAAAAACCAAAAAATTAAAAATTTAAGATTGAGATATTGGAACTCTCACAAGGCTTGTGGGTTAGAAAGTCCATTTCTCTTATATAATATATAGATATAGATTGGCAAGACACTAGATTACCATAGAGAATGATATGATCAAATTCCTGAGGATTTAATTCTGTGTGAAGTGTTATTCTTTTATGTTTCAAATATTAAAATTATAAAAATTTAAAATCAAATTTTTATTCTCTCGAGTCTTACCATCAAAATATAATCTTAAAATCACTCAAAAGCTTCGTATTTTAGCCTCTTTAGAAAAGTAGTTAAAAAAAAAAAAAACCCTCCAACACACTGTCATTAAGGTTGTATTTGGTTAGAGGATTTAATGATGTAAATAGAAAGGGAAAGAAAAAGAGAAAGGAAAAAGGAAATAGAAGGAAAGGAAAAAGAATTGATAGGATTTGAATTTCAAATTATGTTTGGTTGAGTTGGGAAATAAAGAAATAAAAAAGCCTACGTGAACCCAAAAGATAAAAAAAATGGGATTGCATTTCCCTATCATTTTCTTTTCCCCAAGGTTTTCAATTATAACTATAAAAAAAAGTGAGATTATATTTCATTTTCTCTTTCCATTTCTCTCATCAAATCTTTCAACCAAACACAACCTAAAAATTAATGTTCATCATTGAAATGCTTTCAAGGAAAATTTACCGGCAAAGCCTATCTGGAGGAATTGTGATCCATTTAGTCCTATGAGATTTCTTATGATCCGATTAGTCTCATCCATTTTGGTAAGGTGGATTTCATGTATTGTATGGGATGTGTTTTTATGTTGATAATCTTGACCCATGTTGATTTCATTTTTGGCTTCCTATTGAGGAAGGAAATTTGGGAACAAGATTTGTGGGCTTTCGGATTTGATTGGCGTGGGATCCCTATCTTCTAATAAATGGTTAGCAAGATGGTTAAATACCCACACCACAATGACCACCCCAACATCATTATCCAAAACTCCAACCAAGAACAACAACATCAAAGAAAATCACACATAAAATCACATCAATATTGGGTGTAAAAACTACATCGATATGGTAAACTCATAATGCTACATACATATGTGTGAAGTGTTACATTTGAAAAAAGTATATTAAGAATTTTTTGTTTTTTTCGTTTTTGTGTGTGTCATATTGGAGTGTGTTACATTAGAGTATTGCGTTTGAAAAAAAAAATACACTAAGGAGTTTTTTAGTGCATTACATTGATTGGAGTGCTGCGTTTGGAAAACGTACACTAACAAGTTTTTTTTAGTGTGTTACATTGATTGGATTGTTAAGTTTGGGAAAAGTACACTAAGAAATTTTTTTAGTGGGTTATATTGATTGGCACTACAACAAAAAACATTTTTGGCTTTGGCGACCTTTTTTGGCAACTAAAATAGAAATTAGTCGCCAAATGTACATAATTGGCTACCATATATTTTTTTGGTTGCCAAAAACTATATTATTGGCGACGAATTAAAAATTTGGTCGTTGTTGAGTTTGGTGCCAAGTGAAATTTATGGGTGGGAGCTAAGAAAAATTTTCTGCAACCAAATTAAAATATGACGACGAAAAGTTTAGTCACCAAATGTATTGTTTTTGGCGACACCTATTGCTTAGTCACAGAAAATATAAATGTCATTTATGGAAACTTAATTAATTTAGCTGCCAATAATTAATTTCTCAAAACTACACCATTTTGTATTTGTCCTAATTTTTAATTGACAAAAATAGTTGGCTATGAATAAAGAGGTAATTGACCCTTGAACTCCATGTCATTCATTTCACTCAAGACCTCAAACAACAAAAGGTATGTCTTTTCTTCTTCTTCTTCTCTCTCTCTCACTCTCTCTCTCGCTTTATTTTGCCACCGACTACAGAGAGAGTGTTGCCGACTACACTTCCTAAAAACGGCACTGGCTCTTCGTCTCTTGCACAGTCGATCGTGAGCCTCTCTATGGTCGTTGTCGTCTGCCTTCTCTCTGTTGTTCTTCATATTTGTTTGAGAAAACCATAGAAAATCTAGAGTAGACCATAGAAAATCTAGTAGTATTCTAAATAACATACCAGTAAAGAGAATGAGTAGTCTATAGAAAATTTGGAGTAGACCATATGTCTTGTAGACACCCCATTTTTGACCATCCACAAGACTTTGGCGCTTGGCCCAACGCACTCGATGATGAAAAGTGTATTATGTATGATTAGAATTCTCAATGAAGGGAGCCTAAGTCCGAGCTCTCGAACCAATCCCAAACCTTATATATTTACACTATTTGTACCCCAGAATTTCATTTTTTAGCATTGTATCGACCTACACTGGGTGTAAAACAGAGGAATAGGGCAAAACATTAGAGGCCGGTTAGCCCACAGTGGGAGCCAACCGCAGCCATTAGGAGCTAGACGGCTCTCTTTGGCGAGAAACACTATTCTGGGTGGGAATGGGCTAGCTGTCTGTTTTTGAAGATATTTATGATCTTTTTGGCCTAAATTCTATAAATATGAGCCCTTGGCTCTGTTTTGAGGGTTAAAAAATTTCCAAGAGCCTATATACACAAGAGAGAGCTCTTTCTTCCTACACAAGCCATCTTTGAGCAAACCTATCTTTCTTGACCTATATCTATACATCATCTACCACCTTAGTTCATAACCTTAGAACCTTGGTTAAGCTTTTTGAATCACAATTCAAGCTTGAGAGTGTACTTGAACCAAGTTTGTATTACAAACACGAGCTTACCTTTTTTGAGAGGTATAAGCATACTACTTCTTCTCTTGCTTTCTTTGCTGTCTCTTGCTATCTATTTCTTGTGTTTTTATATTGTCTTGAGCCTATTCCAAGTGTCTAAGCTTGGGTTTGGATAGCTACCAAAGGGTAGAGAGAGTTAACACTCTTTCTTGCACCTTCACCTATAGCTCAAACCCTTATTTTACACCATTTTCTTTGCTTTCCAAATTGATTTTCAAATTTTAAAAAAGGCAAAAAATCATGCTTTGAGGTTTCAAAAGTGGAGGGATTAGCCACCCCTCATTGTTCTTGCTTACTAGCCTTATTTTCTTTGCTTTTTGTTTAGCTTTTTGGGCTCTTTTCATGCACTTTGAGCCACTATTTTTTACCTATTAGAGTCTGTTTTAGGGCTTTCCTAAGTTATTTAATTGGTTCAAGCTTTGATTAGTTTGTTTGTTATATCATAAGTTCTCATATATAGCTTATTGTATGTTGTTCTTAGCTTTCCTTCAATTGATTTCCACGTCAAGAGTCTCATTTTAATAAGCAACCTACCATACATTTCTTTCGTTTGAGAGTTATTTCAACCGGTTGATGGTTATTCAAAACACAAGCTAGAGATCTATTCTTAATGGCTTAATCTCTATAGAGGTTCATTGTCAATGGCATAGTCTCTCTTTCATGTTGAGAATCGCGTCCCGTTTGACATACTTCTCATTTAGTGGATATAATCATCACTTTGGACAAGTTGATTAAAGAATGGCAAAGACTAATGAATTTGACTTAAAATGAACCAACCAACATAAAGAAAATGAGTCATATTGCTTGGGTTTGGTTAGACGTTATGCCGAGTCCATCGTGTCAAGGGTCGTCATACATCAACTCATAATGTTTTGATGAACCTTGAAGCATCTCTACCTCCCTCTTTGAGCTCACTCCATGATAGGATGGAGAGTGGTTATTATTCATTGCATTCATTGATTTTTGTTCAAAATCACATTCGAAACCATCAAGCAACCAACTTGCTCATTGATGGTTTTGGAAACGGCTTCGTTCTTCTCTTGAGGTTTTCTATGACAGAGAAGAGTAGAAGGGACAAACAGGGCCTAGAAAGGCTCTGTCTGCATTGTTCCCACCTTAGAGCACAAAAACAATTTTGGCAAAAAATTAGGGGCCGGCCAACAGTATTTGGACTGACCAGATTTGATTAGAAGCCGGCCGGCTCCCAATGTATAGTAAGCAGTGAGTTGTTGGTAGAAGCAGGAGGCAGTGACTAAAAGTGAAACAGAGCAGTTTCTGGGCACTGCACATGCGAGCATTGTGCATCCTTGCTAGTGTTTGATGTTCATTATAATTATTATTGTTGTAATTAGTCTTGTTGTAATTATTATTATTGTTTATTTGTAATTATCATAGTTAGTTCACTTAGATAGCTAGTTCATTGCTCATTATTATCCTTGTTGTAATAAGGTAGATAGCTAGTTAGTTCCTTAATTCATTCGCTTTGAATTTGTAATAGTTAGTTTATTTGGACACTCAGAACTCATTCGGACTCTCTTACATGAGGGCAAAATATGTAATAATGTGTATATCTTTTAACACCATGTCTTTCTCCATTTTATTTCATTGCTTATGATGGATAGAATAGAACATCATGTTTCTTTTAGCATTTTCCATGATTTACATCCACTCGTCTTGCATGCATAAAAGCTTGGCTCATCATTCTAACCAAGCATTGTTATTGCTTAAATTCTTTGAATACGTGCTTAGACTACATGCTATAAAATTGATTCAAATACCATGTTAGTAGCCGAGCCCATAAATTGCATAAATTGTATGTGTTGCATTAGTCATATTGCATTAGTTAGGATCATGCATTTTTTCTAACTATTTCTTCCTTTTTGGCTTGCCTTGGAATACTAGGTGAGCACTTATTGCTTTAGCATATCACATAAGTGTGATTGTTGTCATGCCAAGCATAATTCCCTGAGACTAATTACTTAAGTGATATAACTCTTTGAATGGCTGTGGATGAAGGCTAAATGCGAAAATTGGGATAAATTGATTAATGTCCATACAAACTCACATTTTCAAGTGACGCGAATTCAAACCAGCTTTCAAACAAACATGAAATCAAAATGTTCCAACTTTTGCAAATTAGTCTATACTTGTGTGCAACACATAGTAAAGTTAGCCTAATAATCGGAACAAGAGTATATAATGTAAATAAGAATCACATTATGATTAGTAAAGACTGATCTTTGATCGGGCGAGTGGGGTGCTCAATTCATGACCTTCCCCTCTCGTACCTAAGTTCCTGAGCCGAGACACTTTGGTGATGACGAACACGTGGCCTTTGGCACGAGTCATGGGTTTCCTAAATTTCCCAAAAATATTTAGGTAGCGACTCTGAAATCTGGCAAAGCAGTCCATTTTTAGAATTTTTGATTCAAAATCAATTTTCCAAAAGAATTGCCGGATATGGACTCTTTTTGTGTTTTCACTGTTTCACATTGCACTTGTGAAATCAGATTCAAAACCATGGGAGTCCGAACTGTAGGGCTGATCGTATTCGAAAAGAGCACGAAAAGTCAAGCTACATGTCCTCTCCTTGTTTTTAAGCCAACATTCTCTTCGATTTCCTCTAAATTATGTGTCTAATTTCAAGCAGATCTGAAGATTTTAGTTTGTGTTGAATCTTTCTCTCTCTTCCCTCTCATTGAAAGATACCCCAAAACCTTCTCCTCTGTCTCTCATTCATAAGATAATATTGATTTATTTCTTGTTTTATTTTTCAATTTACTATGTTATTGCAAGCTTAGATCTTTCATTCCCACTATTGATTGATATGTATATTGATGTGAATATCACTGGATGGTGCTTTCATAGTCATATATATATATATAAAATAAATAAAAAGTGGCTTGTTATGATTTCTTGACACTATCTCTACACATGTGCACCGAAAGGCTAAAGTTGAATTTATTTAATATTCTTTGTAAAGTTAAAGTTGATTCATATAATTTGGTCATTGAAGATGGAATTGTAATATAGATTTCATACCATATTTTATGTATTTAGGAGCTTAATTTATGGGTTTTAATTGATTTTGATTTCTAATTTAGCTTCTTGATTTTTAATAAATAATTCTATGCACACTAACAATCTTACTAAAATTATAAATGGTCACATGTGATTGGTTGTCAAAAAAATAATAATATTTAAACCACCAATAATATTTGGACATTGATATTTTTAGTAGGATTGTTAGTAAGATTTAAAGTAGATGTACCATTGCTCGTTTTTAATTACTTGTTTGGTAAAAGGGTAGGAATTGGTATATAGTTTTAAAATGGTCATATAAGAATGATACTTTTTTTTATTGTCATTTTTTGTTTTGTTTTGTTTTTTTTTTTTTAAGGAAGGGAAGGGGTTGTGGGCCACTGTGTGTCCCATTGTCATGCCAACAATTCCATTGCCATATGTTGTGATGGTCCTACAGAGAACAAAAGAAAATTAAAAAGAAAATAAACATTCATTTATTTAGATGTTGTCTAGATTGGGAACACTTTTCAATTGTTTTCCAAATTTGAAATGCAATCATTTATTTAGATGTGTAAATCACATTTTGGTTTGATATATAATAATATAATTGAATTGTTTATTTTGCACATATCCTTGGCGAGTCAGTATGACAATAAGGCATAAAATTTTAAAGAAATGAAGACAGGACAGTAAATATTGCTGCTGTGTTTGGCTTCAAAATTTTCAATTTCATATCTAACTCAACTAATAAATGAGTCAAATAGCTGAAATAGAGGAATATGCTTTTAGAAGAATATCTATCACGACCCAAACCGGCCCCTAAAAGTTTGGTCCATGACCGGCTTGTACATAGGCCTTAATACAAAATTTTAGAATAATATTTAACCACATACGGGGCCTTAAGCGGAAGCAATACCAATAAAAGACAACATCCATTGAGCTTGTGCATACATTATGGCTTAATTAAATTTAAGTATTTAAATACACTCCCATATATATACATGTACGGTCACAGAATTTATATAGATCTCACACACACTTACATAAGACTTAATAATTTATATGACTCCCAACACAAATTAAGGCCTCCACGCGGAGGCATACCCCAGGTGACTTGGCAGACAGGCAAACCTCAGTACAACTCTAGTATCAATCCCCGATGGCTCACCTACAGAAATATACATAAAACGGAATGAGCAAAGCTCAGTGAATAATAGCAATATAAGAAAGATAATTGAATAAGCAAAACCTTGGATAAAATAAATGGACAGATATCAACTATATGCAGGTCTTATCCATTACTATATTTCAATATAGTCTCAAGTTCACATATAATACAGATTGGTTTCAAGCCCATGCAGAATACAAAATGGCCTTAGGCCCAACATATTATGCAGAGCGGCTTCAGGTCCAACATATTATACAAAGCGACCTCTGTCCTAACAGATTATACAGAATGGTTTCTGGTCTAACAGATTATACAGAATGGCCTCTGGCCTAACAGATTATACAGAATGGTCTCTGGCCCAGATATCAACAGATTGGCCTTTGGTCCATAGATATTAACAGATTGGCCTCAAGCCCACAGATATTAACAGATTGGCCTTAAGCCTACAAATAATACGGAACGGCCTCCGGCCCAATATTAGCAAACAGAATAATTCCATATTCATAAGAATACCATTACACAATAGTGCACAAAGATTTTTCCATGGTTTATTACAGATCGACATATTTGTCTTGCATATAACAGAATATTAATAATAACTATTAACATAAGGCACATGTATCACTATAGTACGATTAATAGGGACAGAACAATTCATATCATAATGGCCTTGGGCCCATCATTGGCAAAATAGAATGACTCCAGATACGCAAAGATATCATTGCTCTATGATGCACACATGTTCCATTTGTTCACCATGAATCAATAAAGTTAACTTGCAGGTAACAGAACGTTAATGTTAACTATTAACAGTAAGCAAAATGTACTACTACAATACTATTACTCACAGTGATAGGTCTTGGACAGCGGTGAACGATGTTCTCGTCTTGACCTACAAACATAATGCACATAGCAAATTATGAGAATAAAACCAATCTCTTTTTATTCCTTAATCAATAGCTATGGTGGTTCTAGACTCATTAGTCCTCTATAGGTTATAATCCATGCCTCATAAGATAGGAGGAATCGATAAGAAAAAGGTTCAGACGAAGAAATGGTACAAACCCAGTAAACAGAAAGTGAATAGTCGTCACTAATTTTGGCATAACTATTTCTGTACTTAGAATTTGGAAGTGAGACTACCACCATTGGAAACTAGACTTCTAGGGATTGATTTTAGGCTTAAGAATCACTCAAAACGGAGTCCAGATGCAAAAGATATGCTTATTCAAAGTTACCAGGTATAAGCTAAAACAGGGTTGGCCGCACGTGCGCCCAATTGGACTGCTCGTGCGGCCCAAATCCGCTCGAGTGGAGAAACCGGCCGCTCGAGCGCCCAAAGAGCAGAATGAAACCTTTTTTTTTTCTTCATGCTCCACTTGTGCGGTGCCCGTGGCCGCTCGTGCGGTCTGGGCAAAATCAGACAATCCGAAAATGGTTTTTGCTCTAACACTTGATCTTTCCATTTTTTAAGTTTGATTTCAAGTCTAATTACTCAAAAACATGTAGAATTCCTTCCAAAACATAACAAACTAACATCATTCAAACAGAATTTCATCTCAATTACATCAATCTTGCTCAAAGTTAAACTTCAAATCTCATCTTTTCTATGTATTCAAACTTCTACAATATATGCCCAAATCATGTAAATACATCTTACACATAGGTGATTCTCATACCAAACCTTGTTATTCCTTGAATCATTCTTAAGATTGAACTCAACTCAAGGTTCAATTCCTTGAATTCAACCCAATCCATTCATAACCCAACACACTTGTTCATTTACATATGAAATTTCCAAATTAAACCTTGATTTCATGTAGTAGATGGATTCTCTACAAGGATAATAGTTAGAACCACATACTTTACCCAAATCTTTGTTCTTCCCTTTAATCTCTTCAATTTTCCCAAGCTTTTTGGTTGATCTTCTTCCTCTCTCTTCTATTTTCTTCAATCATCTTCAAACTTCCATGAATGTTGAGTTTCCTCTTGGAGAAGCTTTGCCTTCTCTCTCTCTCTCTCTCTCTCTCTTACGGTTCTCTTTCCCTCTTCCTTAGATATTTTGGTCCAAGTGATGAGTTCAACAACTCACATAGCATATATGTATATATAAAAGCTTCCCACAAATAGGGAGGGCCAAACACACCCTTACGAATCGCACAAAATCACATTTTAATTAAACCTTCAAGATGACTCAAAAAATTATGCTGATCATAAATATGTCCTCTGTTCTGGTTTCTGAAGCCTCTAAAGCCTTCAATTTGCAGTGCAAAGTTAACCACCCAAATATGCATTAATGAATTAGATAAATTAAATTTCCAATTAATTTTCCCAAATAGTTCTAAAAATTCTCATTAACATACCCAAGTACTCAATTTTGATTTCTAAACCCGTGAAGGTCATCAATTCCAGTTTTAAAGTCATAACTCAACAAATAGTTCTTCAATTCCAATAGATATAATTAAATTAAAACACATTATCCCCTAGTTAAATAAGGATGACTTCTTATACACATTTTGGGGTCATTACAATATCTAAACTAATTTATAGATCAATTTGAAGACTATAATTTATATAGCAATTCTAATTTACTTATCAATATCATCACTTAGTATGGCCACAAGGAGTTCAAAGTGGAAAATTATGAAGCATGTTAAAATAACAATATCTTAAACCTTTAATTAGATATATGATTGGGCATATGACCCTTCCTAAAGATTCTTCTTGGACAATTAGGAAATTAAGAGTCTTGGCTCAACCTTTAATCAAATATGTGATTGGGGATGGAGGTGAGACCTTTTTATGGTTGGATAAATGGCATCCAATCGGTCCTTTATATAAAATCTATGGTGAAAGAGTGGTTAGGGATTTAGGAAGCTCCCTTCTTGCTAAGGTTTCTTCCATCATCAGAAATGGTCACTGGAGATGGCCTAGGCTTAAAAATAGGTCTACTCATCATATTATTGAGAACACCCATGGTGATTTCTGTCCTAGTCCTGAGCATGGTGATTCTGTGTTGTGGTGTCCTGCTACTAATAGGAAATTCCTTGTTAGGTTTGCTTGGAATGCTATCAGAATGCCTCATGCTTGTGTTTCTTGGTGGTAGGGGGTCTGGTTTAGCTACAATTCATTTTGTGGCTTTACTGTTGGAAAAGATTAGCTACTAAGGATAGACTTCAAAGATGGGGAATGGAGGTTCCTTTGCTTTGTGTTCTTTGTAATCTGTCACATGAATCTCATGTTCATCTCTTTTTTGAATGCCCATATTTTGGTTGGATTGGGAGGCAAGTGTTGAAGAAATTTCAGGTTTCTAGAGTGCCCATGAGTTGGTTTGCTGAATTGGAATAGTGCACTTTAAATTTGAGAGAAAAGAGCTTCCAGGTTTATATGTTTAAGCTTGCCCTTTCTGTTGCAATTTATCATATTTGCCTTCAAAGGAATGCTAGGATTTTTAGCAATAAAGCTTTTAATGCTTGTGTTTTTCATTCTGTGGTAACAAATGTGAGGGATAGAAGTTGTTCATGGACTTGGATGGGTAGTTCTCTCTTTAATAGGGATGTCTGTCAAGCTTGGAACCTTCTATTAAGGATTTTGAATAGTAGAGTTTAGCTCTCTGTTTTTCTTTTTCTGTTTTCTTGTTTGTTTTGCCTTTCTTTGGGCTATTTTGTTTTGCTTCTTGAATAAATTTTACCTTAACAAAAATAAAAAAATAAAAAAATAAATATTATATCTTGAACCTTCTCTTATCTCTGTATCAATGAACAAATACTATCACTTCATCTTCCATATAAACATCATGTAGTTTTAATGTTATATTGAGTGAAGTGCCTTCTAAAGCAATTAGACTTTCGATTAAGATATTAGTGAAGGTAATGCAATCCCCTGTTGGTGACATTACTTTGATGATAGCTGCAACTGTTGATGCTGTTGTGCTGCCAATATTGCGTCTGCTGCTACTGTGATCTTTACTAAATTTTTCCAAACTAACCACCTAAAGAATTGGACTTTGGATGGAATGTACTTGACCCAACCAACCTACTTGTGTTCAGAATAAGACCTACACTACCAACACACAATTTGTAAATAGAAGAAACTGAAAACATCCCAGAAGAAGTAATCATTCATCTTCCTAATCTTATTCAATCGCAAAATAAATGGAACAGAAAGTATCTTGTAGTTTGAATAAACAAAATACGAGGACCTCACTGTAACTTAAATACACTTGTAGCAACAAACAACACTTGGTTAGTACTCAAGGTTAGCATTAGAAGCAAGTATATGAAATTTATATTGAGTTGAAAAGTGAAAACAGGTCGTTTGGCGCTAAATTCATGAAATAGCTAATTTATGTTGAGTCGAAGATTGAAAATAGGGCATAAGTCTCTTTTGACCATGCCTGGAATTTGTGGTTTAGATATGCTATGTTCTGTTTACTCATATTGCTTTCTTAGTGGATTTATGTGTCTCATGTGTTTGAAACCAGTGCTAGATTCATGAAATAGCTTAATTTAATGGACTTTTCATATGAATGACCAGTGCTAAATTTCTAAGACTATTCCAGTGACCTAAGGAGACATTTTACCTTGCTTTTTGACATAGGTTGTTTTTTGATTTGAAAAGCTTGATACCCCAACCTTTACTCATCATTAGAGTTTAGCTGAAGCTGCAATCTGAAGTCATCAAATTAGCACTCCTAGATAGTCCTTTGAACTTTTTATTTATTTTACAGTTACCACCATTGAGGCCTAAAATGAAAATTTCAATTAGAGGCTATTCTTATTTTTAAAATGACATCTATTAATTTTATATATATTATAAATTGTTGTGTAAAATTCATTTTACTTCTTGATTCTTGTAGTTATAATTAAAGAGGTCTATTTACAGGTTTTTGGGCCTTTAGATAATGATTTGTTTGAAGATGAGCAAAGAAAATACTTGTTTAGTATCATCCATCATCATTCATATATATTAATGAGGAAATATCATTTTATCCCCCAAACTTTCACGAGTTTTTCAATTTGACCCCCAGACTTCAATTAATATCAGTTTTCTACCTTTCAAAAATTTGATCAATTTGATCCCTATCATTACATTCCGTTTACAATTGGATGAAATGTGCTTACGTAACACTAAAATTCATTTGAAATTTTATTTTTTCCCCCAAACTATACCTTAAAAATTAATTTGCCCCCCAAACAATACCTTAAAAATCAATTTGCCCTCCTCTCCCCCCCCAACGTAAGACAGAATGTGACAGCAGAGGGTAAATTGATCAAAATTTTGAAAATTTGAGTGTAAAATTGATATTAATCAAAGTTTGGGAGTCAAATTAAAAAATGTGTGAAAGTTTGGAGGGCGAAATGATATTTTCTCGTATATTAATAATAATATAAAGGGTGGGGTGTATAGTTGGTGGTCGGATCAAAAAACACTTGTTTCTCTCCAAGAAAGATAGAGATGTGGACACAACAAAAACAACGACTATTTTCTTGACCGAAGGGCCAACCCACCCACTTTAATCCTTCAAGATTTCCAACTTTGGTTTCTTTTCTTTTATTTTTTTCTTAAAAAATGTAATCTTTGTTATTTTGTTATATTTGTTTGCAGCTTATATGTTTCACATATACTTATTGGTTATCCTTTAGGATATATCTTAGAAAGTAGAAATGCTATGAGTTTGTATTTTGCCCTAATTTTGATGACAACACTCAGTATTAAAGTAGTCAAATTCATTACATCTCAAGCTGTTCAAACCACTTATTCATTATTCTTCAATTTGGGATCAAATTATAGTTTGTTTAGTACATTAGGACATTTTGAATATTGTAATTTTCAAAATTAGAGGTGGCCTTTGTGTTTGGTATATCTTAGTTTTGAGATCAAACATTTTATTACTAACATTTCAATATTGTAATTTTTTTTTTCCATATGTTTGGCGGATTGGAAATGGATGGAACGTAATTCGGGGAGCGTCAAAGGATTACATTTTGAATTTTTGGATATATTTTGTCATAGGATTTTGTAGCATGAAAGTTTTTTTGGAATCATTATGTACATGTTTGAAGTTTTGGATTGTAAGGGATTTATTTATGTTGAATGTTTTGGATATGTTTAATATGCTACTACTTTTGAATTAAGTTTATTATTTGGATGCTTTGAACAATGTATTAATTTTTTAAAATTTTTTTTTTGTTTTTTTTTGTTTTTTGATTACATGTGTAGAAATGATGAACAGAAAAAGTAAGTTTGGGTTTGGATTTGGATTTGGATTATTTCTTATAGGTTTATGAACTGAACAGGGACATTGTCAAAAAAATAAATAAATAATGGATTTTTATGATAGGTTTTTTAATTGTTAATTTATTTTTGGTGACAATTTGTTTTGGTTGCTAAAAGTCTATGTGAAATAGGATATGAATTTTTAAAAACCAAAAACTTGATTGGCTGCCAAAAGATTTGGCATTCAACAACTAATTTGTTTCGTCGCTAAAGGATGTTTTGGCGACGCATTCATACGTCTCTAAAAGCTAACATGCAATCTTGATTAAGGTTACTTTTAGTGACTAAATGTTAATTTACAGCGACGAATTTTTTGGAATTTGGCGACTAAAGTATTTGGTCACTAATTCTTTTATATAGCGACCATAGTTTATTTAGTCGCCAAATATTTAGAGACATAGCTTTGGCGACCCTTTTTTTTGAGTCGTTGATACTTTCAGCGATGAAAAATACACTTTTGGTGACTAATAAAAACATCGCCAAAAGTGTAAATTGTTGTAGGTTTGAACTGTTACGTTGTTACATTTGAAAAAAGTATATTAAGGAGTTTTTTAGTATGTTACATTGCAGTGTTACGCTCTTGTTCGTAATGTGAGATTTGTTCCAAAAGGAGGGAAAATCCAAAACCTTTATAGTGCGGATTGTCTAAATATGTAATTTCACATTTAGAGAAACCCATTTTTTATTCCTCAAAGATTAAACCCAAACGTATAAATGGCTACATTTTTTATATAATTTTTACTTTGATGGAACTTTTGGATTCATAAGGGGGGGGGGGGGAAAAACGAGAACTAAATAATTTATAAAATCACATTTTGAGATTTGTTAGTGTTTTACTGTTGTTTCAAAAGTAAAAATTTGAGGGAGATGACCGTATTGCTTCCAATAAAAATGAAAAAAAAATGTTATTATGTATTAATTTTTTATTTGTCATAATTTAAAGATAAATTATAAGTACATCTTCTAATATTTATTTAAAATACAAGTAACCCTTTTGGTTCTAAAAATTACATCATGCCGCTTAAAATTTTTAATTTTATAACAAATAATATCATTTATTAATAAATTATCAAGTCAATTAACAGTTAATGATATTAATTAGAAATCTATTTCAATAAATAATTCAAGTAATTTTATTATTGTAAGAAAGTAGTTAGAAATTTTATTTTTTTAATTAATTCTGTTAAATTCAAAATTCCAACAAGGTAATATTTATAATTTTTCAAATTATATAAAACAATTTCTATTTTAAACAAACCCTCCATTTCAATTGATATTTTTTCACAAAAAACAGATATGAGATAACAAATTCAATATGTATGTCATGTCATTTAGGGAAGTGTGAATTTATAACATTTCACATTAAAAATAAAAATTAAAGCTATCTTTTTGGTACGTGTGTAGTCCATGCTAAAGAAATAAATAAATAAATAACAAGAAGTTCAGGAAATCGGACTTGCAATTTCAGATTTAAGTTAAGAATAGAGTGTGAGGTAATAGTGATTGAAAGTGGGTATTGTAAAACCCGTATGCATAATGAATTTGAACCAGATATTATTATTTTAGATAATTTTTGAATGAAAATTTTAATTTATAGCATTAATAAATAAATAAAAATTTGATGAATAAGAACATCTCCAACGTTGAATAATTTTTTTTTATCAAATTTAAATAAAAATTTGATTAAAAGTTTGATTTGATACCGTTTACTCTAACGTTGAATTAAAATTTTCATTAAATTTTTTTCACATCTCTGGTTATTTGAGAAGACGTTCGGGCAGATGCCTTGTAAGTTGTTTGGATATGAATAAAAAATTTGATCAAATTTGCTTTTGAATGGATATCTAAAGAATGTTCGGTCCAACAATAATAATTTAAATTTGATTTCTCTTTCTTTTGATGAAATTTTTATTTTTACTTTTTTTTTTATTATTTGATATAGATTCAATGCCAACCTGAGGGAAAAAAAAAAACATTTATCAAGAATTAGAACGCTCTGACGCGCACGAAAATACTACCGACTCGACCGGGGGGGATCAAATACCGACTCGACCGTTGAGTCATTTATTTTGAACCAACGGTCACATTCGCCCTCTTCTTTCCCGTTACACTCCAAAGATCTGAAACCCTAGTTTCTTCTTCTTCTTCTTCTGTAGTTATACGATGAGAACACTAAAAGGCTCTAAAGTTTCTTCCGATCCTCAACAATGGAACAAAGTTTTCAACTCTCTCGTACACATTTTAGAAACACAACAAATACAGCTCGAGTCTCTCTCAAGAGACAGAAAATTTCTTGAAGATCGGATTAAATTGCAGTACGATCGGTGGGTCTCTGATGTTAATCTGTTTCAAGATCAAATATCTCAGGTAAACCCCCAAATTATTCGGAATTTAATGTTTTGCTGTTAATCAATTTAGGGTTTTGAGTTTTCTTTGTTTTAGGGTTTCTGACAATTAAAGAGTCTTTCTTTGAATTTATTGTTCAGATGAAGAGATATTTTGCAGTGCAAAAAATGGTGAGCAATGTTGAGGCAGCGAAGTCGGATCTGGAGGTGGGTCAGAAGCAGAGGGAAGGGTTTATGTACAAAATTAAGTTAGGTTAGTTTTTCTTCTTGTAAATGAGGGTTTTGCTCTAATTAATATATATAACATTAATGCTTGTTTGGTATGTGTGAAAATTGAGATGAATGAACTGGAAAAATTGGGATTTAAGAGGTTCCTCTCTCCAAAATCGTGAAAGAAATGATGTTAGTCTCTTATCTAGGTGTGAAAAAGAATAAAAATGAATGTGTTTTTTCACTATCATGCTTGGATGATCAAAGCATGTGAGAGAAGGATACGAGTGAGATTTTTTTTTCTTTCTTTGTATTTTAATGTGCAATCTGGGTATTATAAATATTTTATCAGTAATTTGCTTGTTTCTCGCCAAATTTTATCACTTTTGGTAATAAATGAAATGGGTAAAATAACATAGTTCTATTTCTCGTCATTTCTCACCTAATTTATAAACTAAACATAAAAGAGTTACCTTCCTCTCACCAACTTGCCCTATCCAAACGAAGTGTGAAAATTAATTCTGAAACTTGGAAGTTAACATTAACAAAAGATTTTAAAAAAATTGAAAGTTTTACTAGGTAAGAACAAAAAAACCTTGAACTTGTGTGTGCCCATGTATATGCCCTGGTTATTTACAGAGTGTGAAATTAACCATGAATTTATTAATGACCGAGAGAGGTGATGGAGCTTCCAAATACACAATGCACTTAAGCTTCACATAAACACAAAAAAATTGATGTTTGTATGCACATGCATGCAAGGGCATCGAGGGACTAAGGAAACAGCAGTGCTTCTGAATTTTGGGAATATTATTCAAACCTGATACATGTGGATGGAGTTCTTCCTGCATGTTCTTTTTCATCAGTTCAAAGTGTTTGTGATATCACCATAAGGTCTTAGTATTTGTTTGTTTTATGTGGAAGTGTGAGATTGTGTGTTTTGATGATCTTTGGATTGTAGGCAATGGTTGTCATGTGGGATTGATATTTTTGTTTTGCAAATAATATCATATATTGAACTTTTCTCTTCCTAAAAATGCAGATAATGCAGCAAGTGAATTGGCGGATTTTAGAGAATGGTTTGACTACCTCTCTCATAAATGCTGTGAGACAAATGTATGTATAGTTGCCATCATGCCAAGATTTTTTGTGGATTTCCTTTTCTGAAAAGAGGTCTCAGTTTTCAATGCATTTGCAGGAGAACTGTTCTGAGATGTTGGCTCTCTTATCAGAGAGGGACTGTAATAGGAACCAGTATAAAAAGAGGGAAAGTGACCTCACTGATCTGTTGAAGAGTAAAAGTAATGAAGTTGAACGGGCAAATGAGAAGATACAGAAACTTCTCGCTAGTTTGGAGCAATTACAATCGTCAAACAGCGAGAAGGATAGTATGATATTAACATTGAGAACTAACATGGCTGAGCTTGAAGCAACCTCAATAACCAAGAGTGAAGAAATATCTAGACTTTCCAGGGAAATGAAGTTGTTAAGAAAGGATAGAAGCAATTCTGTTACACCTGTATTACGCGGTTGCTTGGCAAAATCTCGATTGGGAGACAAAGAAAGAGGCACAGATGCAAGTAATACGATTGTAAAGAAAGAATCACATCCTTCACAAGTTTCTGAGAAGGTAATTGAGGATTATTCAAAATATAGCTTTGATTAATTGGTCATATGGAATGTTTTAGGTGTTTTGAGCCCATCAGTGATAGATTGAGTACTACATTTTTTTTTTTGACAAGTAAATATAAATATAATACTAACGCAAGGCATCAAAAAGGGATGTGAAATAAAAAAGACTATATGTGTATATACAAAGATATACAACTCCACCAAAAATCTACAAAGCAGAATGTAGATAAAATGGATAACCCTTCTGAACCCAATTATACACATTTATTAAGATATATTTACAAGGACATACAACTCCACCAACTCGCTGAATTTTGCAATTCAATAATTTCACACATTTATCAACTGTTACTGGTACAACATGTAGTCCCAGACTGTGCATTACACGCCTCTTTCAACACATCCTAGTTTCACCATAAAATATTTTCCTTAAGTGATAGTTTGGAGCATATCAGCCAGTTATTTTTCTATCACATTTTAATATCTTATTTACAAAAAAATCTAGTTTATGATACTTATCAAAAAAAAAAACCTAGTTTATGATCTTCTCCTGTTTTGGTACACTGTCGTCTATGTTACACAGACTTTTCAAAATAAATCAAATACCCGTGTCGGACACCCGACACTCGGACAAGGGTATGGGATATGTGTTGGATACTTTTCAACGGATACTTCTTATACAATTGTATATAACACTATTATTATATGTACATATTGTTGTATAATTGTTATAAATGTCATTTTGACACTGTAAGTTACATATAGTACCATTTTATCTCACATATTAGATTAAAAATATAAAAATATGATATTTTTTTTAACGAGTCCGCATACCCTTAAGTTTATGATTTGATAAGTCCGACCTCTAGATACATACCCGTACCTGAGTTCATGTAACATAAGCTGTCAATGTATCAAGTTTCCATGTTAAAGATACTTGTGTTGGATGGCCATTATTGGATATATATGATACTTACCTTGAAGAACAACTTGAGTTAAATAGTGATGTATAAATAGTATATGCGGCCTCTCAAACTGGTTGAGTTTATTTGAGTGCTATTGTGTAAAGAGATTTTTCTGGTTGGCCTTGTTGCTTGTAGGCCATTACTTCAACTAAACCCTGAGTTCGAGTTTTGAAATAATTAGTTCTATAAGATTGTCTTGATATAGAGTAGAAAACTCATTTATACCATTATTATAGATTAATACTTTGGAAACCAGCTTCTCTGCAGTCGTCTTTTAAACTGGACGACCCAGTTCATATGATGAGATTGTGCCACGTCAATGTTTTGTCCAATCTGTCTCAATTGACCAGACATCACACCGTCCCTCCCTTCATTCCAAACTCTCTCTCTTTCTCTCTCTCACCCTTCCAAACTGTCTTGCAGCCATTGTCAATCCTGTTAGGTGCTTGCAGCAAATGCAATGCCCAAATGTCATTGACACCTCTAAAAAACTTTATGGGGGTGGGTATCAAGAGGAGGGGGTAGAAGAGAGGAGATGAGAACAATAGAGATGGGGAAAAAAATCAACATAGAAAATTAGTGGCTCACAATAGGTGAGGTGGGGGGGGGGGGGGAGAGAGAGAGAGAGACAGAGAGACAGACATTAGTAGAGAATGGAGGAAAAAAAAATGACAAGGTTATTTAAATGGAATTCCTGTTCACTCAATTGACCCAGTTGAGAGAAAGAAACCCAACTGAGATAGAAAGGAAGGCTGCAGTTTTGGTTACCAGGTTGGAACTTGGGATTTGGAAGAGAGAGTAGAGATTGATGATCAGATTCTGGTATAGGAGGGAGGGTGAGAAATGGCGTCAAATGTACGTCCATTTGCATAACTTAAATAAAATGGCTGAGAATTCACATATGTGGCGGGATCTACTATTCATGAAGCCAAATGATGAGTTGTCTCAATCTCATTTCATGGACTGGACTGTCCACTGCAGAAGCAAACTGGAGAGAATCCACTCACTAATAGTTTTATGAAATGGCTAAAATATTGAAAGCATTTGTTTCTACACAAATACATCCTGTTGGAGTATTTATTTTCTATATCATGACCTGCTGATTTTTTCTTTTTCTTTTCTTTCATCCCCCCCCTAATAGTTGCTTATTTTTTCCTTTTCTCTAGCAAATGGTTTGACTGGGCTGTTGAAAGTGGATAATGCATTAAGACTATGTATAGTATAGTGAATGGTTTACTTCTTTTTTTTTTTTTTTTTTCTTGGAGCTTGATTGGGATGCTAATTTTTATTTTTCTGTTCAATAACATAAATTTTGTTATTTTTGATATAATGAAGTGGGAAAGATGAAGAGGCATTTTGCACAAGTGAAATTATATTGACTTATTAAACTTCAGATTTTGATTTTTTTTTTATAGGGGCGTGGAAGTTCAAAGAGAAAACTAGTTGATGCCAATCCTGTCTCAGAGACTCCAAAATTGTTCACATCTGCATTCAAAATTCCTAAATTAAAGAATTCATCTTGTCATGTAATTTGACCTCTGACAATTTTTTCCTACCTTTTATTTAAATAGGGAGCTATAGATATGTATATGTTTGTTAGGTTTAACTTGGTTCTGATACGGATGAGTTTGAAATGGATCACTTGGCCACTATCTCGGGATAAAGAACCAGCTGCTCTGTTTTGGTGGCCATAATTGTTCAGTGTATCCGTCTTCATTTTTGTGTAATTGATTAGGCTTTGTTATTAAATGTAATTTGTGTAATTGATTCAGCTTTGAATCTGTGAACTTCTTCACCGCTGATCCACTTGGGTATTGAAAAACTTGTCTCGTGGATCTGTGAACTTCTTTACTGCTCTCAACTCATTTGGGTATAGAAATATACCTGTCCGGCTGAATAGTAGAAATGGGCATCCCCTACTAAAGGTATTTTAAGATCGATAAAAACTTGAGTGGTAAGCATGAAAATGTAATTTCAAGATTAAAAATGTTAGAGATTTTAAAAATTTTATTAAAATTTTTATCAAATGTTTCATATAGGTATGAAACATTTAGTAGAAATTTTGATAGAAATTTTGAGGTTTCTACCATTACTCTTTCGAGATTGAGTTTTATACAAATGATTCCAACATTATTGTGTCAACACTAGATGAACAATGATCTTTTAACTTCCATATCGCTTGACAAGAAAAACTTCAATGGCTTTCCATCTTCCTTTTATTTGAATGGTCAGACTGTTGAAATTATTGAGGCATTCTAAACAAACTTGTCAATAGTCGTTAAATGTTACGTAAGCCTTATCAGAAAAATCACCATATATTCCTTCTTATGACATCAGTGGGATCCAAAATTTGAAATAAAAATAAAACCATTCATGCAAAGATGGCATGTGAATTTTACATCGTTAAAATAAAATAATAAAAATACATCTTGAAATTTGTTTAAAAATATAAATTATCTGTTGTAATTTTGAAAATTCTCAAGTATTCCTTTATCAGAATTTTTTATTTAACAAAATTAACCAAAAAAAATAAAATTTCTAACTAATCTCTTATATAACAATAAAATTACTTGAATCGTTAATTGAAATATATTTCTACTATCATTAAAAATTGTTAATTGATTTTATAATTTATTAATAAAACGACTTATTTGTTATATGATTAGAAACAAAAAGGGGTAAGATGTAATTTTAAGAACTATAGAAGTAATTCGTATTTTAAATAAATTTTAAGAAGGGCTCTTTTTTGATAAATCCTATTTGTAATTGTTTTATTCCATTAGGTCCATTAATTGTAAAAGGACGAAATAACCCTCCTCTGCCTCTCCCACGTCTAATCGATTCTGAAAACCCATTACCATTCCAACTATTCAATCCACAAAATTTCCAAAACAAAAACTGATCGTTGACCCCAGATTCACGTCGCCTCACCGTAACCCTAGATTCAAATCGCCTCACCATCGTCGTCGTCCACCGTCCACCGTCGACCCCAGATTCCTCTTCATCTCAACGCTGCGAAGGTTTACATTGGAAGGAGGGTGCTTCGTCGTTCAAAAATTCCCGTCGTTGCACTGAGTTTATTTCATTGACTGAGTGTAGTCCATACCCACCCACCATAAGGAACAGAAGTAAGCAATACCATTCTACCTTCTACTTTTCAATCATAATGTGATCACCCATGTAAACATTTACATTGCCCTATAACTGTTGTTGTTTTCAGAATTGAATTTGTAAACACAGATGATGTGAACGTTCACATTACTGTTCATTACTGGATAAACTGACATTAGTAGACACTAATGTGAACATTCACATCAGTGTATAATGATGTAAACATTCACATTACTGTCATTGTTGATATTGTTGATTGTTAATGTCTATAGAACCCCCAATCTTCACTTAACAATGTGATAGAATATGATGTAAATATTCACATTATAACATTAATGTCAGACTTGTTGGTGTTGTTGGGTGTTGTTTGGTGTTGTTGGTTTCACCCTTTGTTTTTCAGACAATTATAACATAATGTGATCACCCATGTAAACATTTATATTGCCCTATAATTGTTGTTGTTTTCAGAATTGATTTTCTAAACATAGATGATGTAAACATTCACATTACTATTCATTACTGGATAAACTGACATTAGCAGACACTGATATGAACATTTACATCAGTGTATAATGATGTGAATGTTCACATTACTGTCATTGTTGATATTGTTGATTGTTGATGTCCATAGAACTCCCAATCTTCACTCAACAATGTGATGGAATATGATGTAAATATTCACATTGTGACACCAATGCCAGACTCGTTGGTGTTGTTGGGTGTTGTTTGGTGTTGTTGGTTTCACCCTCTATTTTTCAGCCAATTATATGTTCTTATTTGAACAAACAGGTCTTCTCCATAGATTTGATGGCAAACGAAAGAGAGGGGAATCGCGTGCCAAAGGCAAACCCATCAAACAGCTGGTCCTGAACAAGTGAACATGAAAAAAGGTTAACTACTGGTCAAATATAACTGGATTGGTAAAACTGTTGAAGGATACAAAATTTACAAGTGGTCAATTGAAGTGCCTCAGAAAAACACCATTTTGGCCCTTATTTGATTGTTTAATCAGTAATGAAGTCGACCTCAACCATTGCATGAAATACGATGATGTCATTGTACGTATAGTGCAGACATTCAAGCCATCTAGTGGGAGGTTTTACATCGGGGACAAGAGCATTCAGATTTTTAGAAGTGATGTATCACTTATTTTTTGGATGGACTGCGGCACCAAGTTGATAGACCTCTCTTATGGTGCAAAACCAACGACCGGCATCATACACTGAATGTGCAAGGATGTTAGTCGGTTAAGTGCTGCCAAAATACGAGAAATTCTGAACGAAGC
Source organism: Camellia lanceoleosa (assembly GCA_025200525.1). Lineage (NCBI taxonomy): Eukaryota > Viridiplantae > Streptophyta > Magnoliopsida > Ericales > Theaceae > Camellia > Camellia lanceoleosa. The sequence goes on along the minus strand of CM045766.1, from coordinate 18,410,673 downwards.
GTTAAAGGGCACAAAGAAACAAGACAATGAAGAGGTCACAAGATTAGTTTGCATGTATGCATGCGTCAAGCTGTTCTTTTCTACGTCCGGAGAAACAATTAGATGGGCATTCTACTCATACATGGACCCATTAGACAACATGATCAAGTATGACTGGGCTGAGAGCATCCAGGCAACCCTGATAGGTTTATGGCCAAAATTGGGAAAAACCAGGACGAGTCACCGGATGTGTTATGTTGTTAATAGTAAATCTCATAAAACTTATTCTATGTTTAATATGAACATTTACGGGGTCTGCCCACTTTGATGTGAATGTTCACATTACTGGGCAATGGTGTGGAAGTTGATATCAGTGATGTAAACATTCACATTATTGTTCAGTAATGTACAAACACACATTAGTAGACATTGGTGTAAACATTCACATCAGTGTAGATTGATGTGATGTTAGCACCAAAACATATGTGGAACATTCACATTAATGATGTGAATATTCACATTACCGGGCAATGGTGTGGAAGTTGGCATCAGTGATGTAAACATTCACATTATTGTTCAGTAACGTACAAACACACATTAGTAGACACCGGTGTAAACATTCACATTAGTGTAGATTGATGTGATGTTAGCACCAAAACATATGTGGAACATTCACATTACTAATGTGAACATTCACATTACTAGGCAATGGTGTAGAAGTTGACATCAATAATGTGAACATGCACATTACTGCTCAGTAATGGATAACCACACATTATTAGCCACTGGTGTAAACAATCACATCAGTGTTAATTGGTGTGAACATTCACATTACTGGCCACTGGTGTAAACATTCACATCAGTGTTATTTGATGTGAACATTCACATTACTGATGTTTGTTATTTGTTTCAGTACTGGTTGTGTGAGCATACAACAATCTTACAACCCCGCAACCTTAATGCCATTCCGCGATGTGTGAAGTGGGACCTCACAGCCTTACATACCAACATGAAGTTCATATTTTTGGCTAAGCTTGGTTTAAATGAGGTAGAAGTACAACCAAAAATATTGTGCCCATTCACATAGTGAGACAATGAACTATGTAACTAACATAATGTCCCTAACTGCAGATACATGGCGGCGAGCTGATGGCATCCCCAACTGAAGCAAAGATGTACCATCATACAAAATTGAATGTGGAGCCCAAACCTGAGGTTTTGTCGAGTGCACCAGCAAAGCAAGATGAAAGCAATGATGATGAAAGCAAAGACAATCAAGGCAGTGACGATAGCGATGGAATTTCTGGCGATGCAATGGACCTAAATGATGTTGGACATGACATCAACACCATCTTTAACACCCCCAATGCTGAGAGAGGTATCCTCATAGCACAACCAAGTGAACCGAACATTGTGGATGTACTTATAAAAGAAAACCAAAAAGCTTAGGGTCTCGTACGACAATGGGAAGTGAAATACAAACAGTTGGAAGAATCGTGGGAGTTGAGGGCAAGGGTGATTGCTGCCCTTGAAGCCAAACTATTTGACCAATCGGGCCCATCCAATATGGACATGGACATCAAGAATTGCATGGAGTGGAAAGATACAGAAATTCAGCAGTTGACAAAGTTGGTCATCAACTTGGAATGTGAAAAAACAATTTTACAAGACCTTTTTGATGATCAGTCCGTCCACATTATCACTCAAGTTGAAGCACAAAAGGCTCATGATAGTCTTCAGAAGCATCCTATTGTAGCATTGGAACACATTATCAGCCCACCATCGAGGGTAAAGCGTATCAAGCAGAAGGTAAGGAAACATCACCTGTTGGATGAGTTTGAATACCCCAACTTGCCTGGTCAAAAGAAAGGGAAAGAGGGAGTTGAAAAGCAATCCCATGCAGTCCAAATTGCACAAGATTTAGAAAAGCATCCATAAAAAAAGCACCCAACAAAGTACAAGAAGTTAACCTTGAACAACAAGCTGAAGGTTTTGGCCAACATGAGCAAACTCAACAAGCAGAAGGTCCAAAATTTGCACAAGAACGGCGGTGATGAGTAAGTGATCTTACATATCCCCAACTGAATTTATTTTTATGCTGATGTTCAGCTTTACATACGTACTTAATAGATTAGATCATTTCATAAATGTGTAAGGTTGACATTAACGTTTTCTGTAATCACAATGCACAGGTTGCTTGTGTGGTGAGAGGACTCAAAGACTAAAGATGTGTATTTTAATGACATCATACACATCATCAAGGAAGAATCAATAACCAACAATGTATGGCAATCGTAAATGTGTACAAAACACACACACACACACACACACACACACACACACACACACACACACACACTGTAAAGACACTGTAAATAATGTGCTGCTACCCTTCTGTTTGTGCAGGTGATAGATGCATGTGGTGAAATTCTACTCGAACTACAAGGGCTAGTCAATCCAAGTTTGAAGGATTCGGCATTCATCTTTACAAGCAGATGTTTGGTAACCACTACACTTTTAGTTTGTTTATGTTTGATGTTGATGAGAATGTTCACATGAACAGTATTTGATTTGCATGTTCAATAGATGTGAATGTTCATCTCAGCATTATATGCTTATATTGTTAGCTTATATGATAGACAGATGTGAATGTTAACAACAACATAAAATGACAGGTCTGAACATTCACATTGACAGATGTGAACATTAATATCATTCGCAGTGAACATTATATGTTTATTATGTTGTTAACTTAAATGATAAACAGATGTGAATGTTAACAACAACATAATAAGACAGGTGTGAACATTCACATCTGTAATACATTGCATGACTGTTTGACAAATTAATAGATGTGAACATTCACATCATTCACATTGAACATTGATATACAGATGTGAATGTTAACAACAACATAAAATGATAGGTCTGAACATTCACATTGATAGATGTGAACATTAACATCATTCGCAGTGAACATTATATACTTATTATGTTGTTAACTTAAATGATACACAGATGTGACTGTTAACAACAACATAATATGATAGGTGTGAACATTCACATCTGTAATACATTGCATGACTGTTTCACAAATTAACAGATGTGAACATTCACATCATTCACGTCACTCATCATTAAGAGATGTGAACATTCACATCGAACATTGATATAAATACTTGGTACATCATTGCATGCCCTTTGTGTGCAAAAAGTCATGCAAGAGTACCTCCCCCCACAAGAGAAATAAACTGATTGATGTACATATCAAGGAGTATTAAGGCCAGAGATACTTTATCTTCCCAATACACGACAACTTCCACTGGACAATTGTTGTGTACGACGTGAAAGACAATGTATGGCGGCATTATAACTCGCTACACCCAAGACCCAACATACACGACCCATATATTGACAAAGCACAAATAATAGTAAGTGGCTGACACATATAATACTTTTCATGATGTGTAATATTTCAACTTGGACGTATGCACTATGTTGCTTGGTGCCTAATATGAAATTTCATTGTTGGCAGAGAAACTACATCGAGGATTTGGTGCGCAACATCAGACCATCATCACCATTATGAACCAAATTATCAAGCCAAAATATTTCGCAACCAATCATATCAGTAGACATCTGTCCTCAGCAAGCATCAGATTCGTAAGCCTAAAATCGATTTGTACACATGTTCCACAACCATTACACACCTAAATTTCAAAATCTAACAAGAAGTTTGTATTTTCAGGATGGATTGCAGGCCTGCAATTTGTTACATCATGACGGCGCATGTATACCGTGAAGATATTTGTTAACAGCCTAAATTGCTTTGAATGGTGTCAAATAAGAGATTCATTAGTACACCTTTTTCTGAATCACAGAAAGACAGTGCAATGTGAAAACCTACAGGTAGGGGGTGTCCACCTATCACTGTTACCCAAATTTTTTATCCACATTTAAGACAATTTAGTGTCAATAGATTTGACATATTAGAGCAAACTAGCTTAATTGTAAATCAAGTCTATATCACTGCTTGTACAGATATTTTCCAGTCAATATATGTATATGCATTTTGAGACCTATTTTGTGTTGGTCGTGCACATTGAGATTGTATTTTCTTTTCTTTTTTTGACACATGACATGATGTGAATTTTCACATCACAGAATGATCATACACTTTCTTATGTTTTAAAGCCATACTACATGGATGTGAATATTGCTTAAAGTGTTATTGTAACACAAAATGACAGGTGTGAATATGATATTTCTTAACACATAAGTCAATATTCACAGCTAATAATTTGATAATGTAAATATTCACATCGTAACTTTTGATTATTTGAATGGCAGCAACGATGTCAATATTCACAGCACGCCCATGCATGCATCATAATATACACAAGAACATCTAATTTTTGCTAGCAACAAACACTGACAATTACATTTTGTAATACATATATGAATATTCACATCTTCTGAGTTGATAATGTAAATGGTTATACTGATGTAAACGTTAATGTCATCTACTTTGTTGCTGTCAACGGTAATAAGAATGTGAATATTCACACCACAGAAATGTTTAAAAGTTCAACCCATATGCAATTATTCACATAATGTGATTATATTACACAAGTATGAATGTTAATATCATGTATTCATCCAAAACATAACACCAAAAATATCAGATTGGTACCTTAAAAAATTAAAAATAAAATACAAATCAAATACTAATGCATTATTATGTTTGCCAACGCAATGTAATCTTATTGCAACACAATGTGTGCCAACATAACACAATCTTATTTCAACAATCAATACAAGAATCTCATGTAAAACACAATGTTGAAATAAAAAATGTACACCCTATATCGGCTTCTTGCAGGATTTTCGATTGTGGCTTCCCAACTTATCACATCTCCTACACCTTATTTGTTTTAGTTTCTCATCCCTTGATCGGATTCTATTCTTTTTCGGCCTTCCAGGTGGTCTTTTCATAGTTGGTGGGTGTATAGTGAAGTTCGTGGGATCGAAAGGCGGCTTTTCCACCGATAGTATAGGGAATATGGCACCCGAATAAGCTGCACGATATGTCTGTACATGAAAGTAATGTTTCACACAATTATTGAGATTGTAGTGGCTCTTCTGAATAGCAATAGCAGCATGGTCACATGGGAATCCATTGATTTTCCATTTGAAGCAAGAACATGTATGCCTCGCAACATCAACTGTAACAGATAATATCGAATGAACTTCAAACACATCCTCATTGGCTTTGCTAACTTGCCAAGACCTGCTGTCATTGAACGAATCCATAAGCATTGTTTCGAATGTAGGACAAATAAGCTCATTTCATTTGTTTGCTTGGTCACGCCGTGCAGACATTTGCTGCATCAACTGAGTATAAATTGTGTCCACCATTTGAGTGATAGGAAGATTACGTGCTTCTTTAATCCAGTTATTAAATGACTCGGCCGCATTGGATGTCATCTCCCCATAACGCATGCCCTTGCACAATATCACAAACATTGTACAATACGGAATTTAACAGGTCTGAACATTCACATTGATAGATGTAAACATTAACATCATTCGCAGTGAACATTATATGCATATTATGTTGTTAACTTAAATGATAGACAGATGTGAATATTAACAACAACATAATATGATAGGTGTCAACATTCACATCTGTGATACATTGCATGACTTTTTGACAAATTAACAGATGTGAACATTCACATCATTCATCATTAGCAGATGTGAATATTCACATCATTCACATTGAACATGAAACACAATTGGACGATTGTTATCATTCTAAACTGAAAATTCACATCGCTACTATTCTAAACTTGACAAATGGAACACTTTAGGAAACTATTATTACCTGTAAGTATGAATTTGCCTAGTGCTCAGGTGCCAAGTCCTTGAAAAAATTATGTGCTCGTTGTTTACTCTCCTCTTTTAATTTTGCAAGTTTTTCATGGAACCCTACCATAGTTGGCTCGTAAGCACAGTCACCCAAACTACTTACTAGGTGATCCCTGAATCCATTATCAATTCATTTCATCCAGTCTCTTAAATTGCTCTTCAAGTGTTGTAAGCAATAACCGTGGTGAGCCGATGGGAACACCTTTGGCATAGCTTTTGACAGACCAAGATTACGATCCAAAATAAAAGTAATTTGGCGCTTACCATCAACAACCTTCCCAAGTTCGTGCAAGAATCACGACCAATTGGCCGTGGTCTCTGAATCAACAATCGCAAATGCAACAGGAAATAGACCTACAACACAACACCATTACACAACTGTTTACAATATTCCAAAGTGAATAGAAAACAATATAAATGAAACAGGTCATGTGAATGTTTATATCTACATTGCCCTATTACTATTGTTATTTTTGGATTTGAGTTCGTAAACATCAATGACATGAACATTCACATTGACAACCATTAATAATTCATTGTTGATTGTTGAGTCATTGATAATGTGAACATTCACAACACTGTTCATTAATGGATAAATTGACATTAGTATACACTGATATGAACATTCGCATCAATGTATAATAATGTGAATGCTCACATTACTGTCATTAGTAGACACAGATGTGAACATTCACATCAGTGCATACTAATGTAAATGTTCACATTACTTATAATTTCTCAATCACTCATATTTTGTTGTTGTTCACATCAATGTGTATTGATGTAAACATTGACACCAGTGTAAATGTGGAACACACTGTGTAATCGTCTGTCTTTTGTCCAGACTATGCTGCTCAATGTAAATATTGACATGAATAGGTAGGTAAAAAAAATACTAACCATTGTTTCCATCTTTTTTCATTGCCCCAAGTAGCAGACATTTGTACTTTCCTTTGAGGAATGTTCAATTCAAGAATAATAAAGGCCGACAAAAATTGAACCCAGAGATACACGCAGCAAATGACACAAAAAAACAACAAAACTGTTGACTACTCGCATCATAGTCAATATTGACATAACTCCTCGGATTGTAATGCATCACAGCATCCGAATACCACCACAGCTGGTCAAACGATAATGAGTGATCTCCATGAATACCAGCCTTTGTTTTCTCCATGCCCAACCATACCACATGGTAACTCATATCTAGCCCATAATCCCTCTTCAAAATAGTCACCACCTCACACGAGCGAGTCAACGACTTGTCCCTTACAATTTCAGATATGGTACTCGACACCAAATCTAAACTAACTCGCCAATTCTTCGATGTTCGGACATTCGTACCACAACTATGTACATCACTAAACCTCTTGATGTAGAAATAACCATTTGCTCGTTATGCTCTACAATGTATAGCCCACAAGCAGCCTCTCTCTTCACATATCGCACACACAGCAGTAACTCTTGTTGTCTCGTTCTTGACATACGTAAACTGAAACCCACGTTGGATGGCATACTTACATAAAACATCACGAAATTCTTGTGCACCTCCAACAAACCATTGTCCCACATGCGTAATACCATGTGCCCAAAGGGCTGACAACAACACATTCTCCTTATGGTGGCAAAATCTCCGTTGTGCATCAATTTCTTCCTCCACCCCCACACGCAGTGACCGAGCTACTTGACTGACCAATATCACTTTTCAACTCAACAACAACTTCTACATGTTGTACCCCCATTGATTTAGCAAGTAGTAACATGTTCTGAAATTCTTCCTCATTGTCCAAATCACACCTATTAATCCCAGGTAACCAACAGAACAATGAAATAGAACCAGCAGACAACTCACCCCATTTTTCACACAAACAGTCCACCAAATGCGAATAACACAATACACGGACAACATTTATTACAGTTGTACTGCAACCATATGTACACACCAACATCATAAAGGTATCCATCTCTTGTAAAAACACAACAATCAACAATAATCCAAAACGATATGAAAATTCACATTGTATAAAAATTAGATAACTACGTGTACAGTTCAAATGTTAATCCATAATTCACATTAACAAGATGTGACTATTCACATTGATACATATACTCTAAATTATATCACCCACATGGAGCCTCATTAAGCAAACATCAAAGTAAAGTGAGAACATCCACATTCTTCACATAATATTAACATGATGTAAACATTTACATTGATACATATACTCTGAATTATATCACCCACACAAAACCTCATTAAGCAAACATCAAAGTAAAATGAGAACATTCACATTCTTCACATAATATTAACACGATGTAAGCATTCACATTGTTCCATATACTCTGAATTATAGAACATCCACATTCATCACTAATCTGATGACCTTCCCTCCACAGGACCACGATGTAAACATTCACATTGTTCCATATACTCTGGATTATATCACCCACACAGAGCCTCATCAAGCAAACATCAAAATAAAATGAGAACATCCACATTCTTCACATAATATTAACAAGATGTAAACATTCACATTGATACATATACTCTAAATTATATCACCCACACAGAGCCTCATTATGGATACATCAAAGTAAAATGAGAATTACACATTTTTCACATAATCTGAATGACCTCCCCTTCATAGAACCACGTATGATGCATATAATTGAAAAAACAGAGCATCTGATCCATATCAATAAAAAAAATAGAGCATCTGATCCATCATACAAATCAAAACATAAAGTGAACATGTATTCATAACCAAAATGATACTAACCTTAATCATGTAATCCTACAATCGTCCAGTAACTCAAAAACAACTGCTTTGAAGTAGTTATACTCCAGAAAATGTGACAACCGAACACCTTCAAATTCGTCGTCTTCACTTGAAAATCACCGAACCAGACTACAATAGTAACAATGAAACCCTAGCACATCAAAGCCTCAGAACGAGCATGCAAGATAGAAACGAATCCATCTGAATTAGAATGATGATGAAAAGCGTAAAGATAGAAACTATCAAAACTGAATCAATGAAAAAACAGGGAACGTGTTATGTATTAACACAGTATATATATATATATATATATAAGGGCATAATAGTCTAGATAAAAATATAAAATTAGTAAAATGGACTTTATGGAATAAAAAGAAAAGTATATGGGACTAATCACGTTATAATATTCCTTTGTGAACCTAATGGGTTATAACAACTCTAAAATGGATTTATCAATAAAAATCCCTTTTAAGAAATATATTTATAAATTACCCTTATTTATTTCATTAATTTTTTTAGGACAAATTATATGGACTTCCCTTGAATGTTACCAAAAATACAACTGACACTAGTATGGAGAAATAACAAGAACCATTTATGTGAAATAGCAGTACTAATGGTTGTGATAGAGGCAATTCTTGCTGGGAAAGGAAATGGGCAGGGGGAGTGAGTGAGAGATTGGAGGAGCATGGTTTGGTTTGGGTTAAAATCAGCACTAATTCATTATTTAAGGTTTCATAAAAATTAAAATTATAGAATCAATTCGAACCAAACCATTTAAATACGGTTCAATTGGATTTGAAACAACGGTTTCACATAATTTGTTCATAAGAAAAATCATATAATATTTTTAAAATATTCAACCTATCATAAATTTAAAAAATAATAATTACATGTCTGTCAAACAAACTATTTTTTTATTTTTGTGCCAAGGGCCCATAAACAAACACAAATAAGAACCAAAATAAGAACACATAAAGATTTAAGTGGTTTGGTAAATCGCCTACATGCACGGATAGCGGAAACTTCACTAAATTGAATAAGAAATTACAAGGCTATTTCTTTCTCTCAACTTCACCTCACTCACTTTCTTTCTATCACTCTTGGTGAAGACTTAATGCTCTTTACTTGCTTGCTCTTACTACTCACTCACTTGATTGCCTTCACCTGATTGATTTGTTCCCTTCTTTGAACCCCTATTCATACACAAAGTTTTGGGGACAAGTTGGGAATTATACAAGGCATCCACTTGCCAACTTGCTTGTAAGTTGCTTTTGAAGATGCACAGTACATTGAGCCTAGCAAGCTTCTAGAATGCAACTTGCCCACTTGCCTTTCCAGAATCTGAGCCAACCCAAGTGAGTCAACTCAATGAGTTCATTCAATTTAGTTAACTCAATACAACAAATTTCTACCTTGGCGAGGATTCTCCATTCAACTTTGGTGTCCACTGCATTGTATCTGAAGGTACTCATTATCGAGAGATATTGACCAAGTCCAAGTAGTGTTTGAACTTGATCCCATATACCACTTTAGTGAGCATGTCGGTAGGATTATCTGCAGTACCAATCTTCTGAAGCAGAATATCCCCTTCATGCACTATTTCTTGGACGAAATGGAATCGAGCGTCAATATGCTTTGGTGCAAGAATGATGGACTTGGATCTTTGCAAAACAAATGGCACTCTAGCTATCACAGTACATCTCCACGTGCTTCTGTATAATCCCCAAGTCCTCAATCAATCCATGTAGCCAAATGGCTTCTTTGAATGCTTCTGTTACTACCATGTACTTTGTCTCTATAGTAGACAAAGCCACTGTTGACTAAAGCGTTGACCTCCAACTTATCGGTCCTTTTACGAGAGTAAACAAATATCTTGTTGTTGATCGGCGTTTGTCCAAGTCACCAGTATAATCTGAGTCCACATATCTAACCAGATTCTTTTTGAGTAGACTATCTCTCTCAAACTTCAATCCTAAATGAACTGTGTGATATATGTACCTTAGGATCCATTTCACTGTCTGTTAGTGACCTTGACCTGGATCATGCATATACCTACTGACCATACTCTCAGCATGTGAGATGTAAGGTCTTGTACACACCATAGTATACATCAATGCACCAACTGCATTGGCATATGGAATCTGAGCCATATGCTTGCACTCTTCCTCTGTGCGCGGAGACATCAAAGCACTAAGCTTGAAATGAAGGGCCAACGGTGTACTCACAGCTTTTGTTTTCCCATTTATGCCAAATTTGTCTAACACCTTTTCCAAGTACTAAGTTTTGTGTCAGACAAACCGTGCCCTTCTACTTGTCTCTCTTGATCTCCATGCCAAGAATATTCTTTACTTCTCCAAGATCCTTCATTTCAAACTCTTCTGCTAATCGTGCCTTCAATTTTTCAATTTCCATTTTTCTCTTAGATGCAATTAGCATGTCATCAACATACAAGAGCAGATAGATAAAGAAACCATCAGTAAACTTTTGGAAATATACACAATGATCAAATTGACTTCTTATGTATCATTTTTCCATCATGAACCGATCAAATAGTTTATACCATTGTCTCGAGGATTACTTCAACCTGTACAGTGATTTGTTCAACTTGCAAGCCCAATTCTCTTTTCCAGTAACTTTAAAACCATCTGGCTGGGACACGTAAATCTCCTCTTCAAGATCTCCATATAAGAAGGCAGTTTGGACATCGAGTTGAGCATGCTCGAGATCAAACTATGTGACTCAAGCTAGCAAGATACAAATAGAGGTGTGCTTTACAACTGGTGAGAAAATCTCCTTATAGTATATCCCTTCTCTTTGAGCATAACCTTTAGCTACCAAGCTAGCTTTGAATCTGATGTTTCTTTCCTTGGAATGCCTTCTTTCTTGGTGTAAACCCACTTACACTCAATTGCTTTCTTGTTTTTTGGAAGTTACACCAACTCCCAAGTTTGATTCTTGCTGAGCGATCCAATCTCTTCATTCATTGCCTCTTTCCACTTTACACTTCCTTCACTCTGCATGGCTTCTTTGAAAGTGCAAGGAATATTGTCATCAATAATTGGAGGTGCATACGCCACCATGTCAGTTAACCAAGCAAGTTTCTTGGTAGCCCTCTTTCCTTTTCTAGTTGCAATGGGTTCTGATTGTTGTGGAGCCTCTTGAGCTAGATCTTCGTTCTTATCTAAACGCTTTTCAAAATCTTCATCAGAGCTATCAACTGAATCTTCAGGATTGTTGACTGTCTAAACAGCCTTTGCTGTAGTCTCAAACTCCACATGCTTTGACTTCTTCAATACTTCTTTACTTTCTTGAGGATTTAGCTGCTTCAGCATTGTAGACTCATCAAAAGTAACGTCTCTACTAATGACAACTTTATTTGATTTAGGACACCAGAGTCTATATCCTTTGACACCTTCACTAAAGCCCAAGAAGACAGTTTTCTTGGCTTTAGGATCTAACTTAGATTCTGTAACATGAAAATAAGCTGGATATTCGAATATAGGCAACTGATCATAATCAGTGGCTGGTGCTCCTGACCATACCTATATGGAAGTCTTTCTATCTAGTGCTGTAACAGGTAGTCTGTTGACAAGATGATGAGCATTGTTCAATTCTTCACCCCAAAATGCCTTGCTCAATCCAAAATGTGAAAGCATACACCATACTTTCTTTATCAAATTACGGTTCATGCATTCTACAACTCCATTTTGCTACGACATTCCACGAACTATGAAATATCTCACTATTCCTTTATTTTGGCAAACTTTAAGAAAAAGATCTGAAGTGTATTTGCTGCCATTGTTGAATTTTGAGCCTCTTGATCTTCTTGCTTGTTTAGGTTTCAATCATTTTCTTCCAAGTTAGGAAAATCTCTAACACTTCATCTTTGTGCGTTATTGTGTAAACCGAGACTCTCTTTAAGAAATCATCAATGAATGACACAAAATAGTGTTTACCTCCTAAAGAATCATTCTTGGAAGGACCTCATATGTCGGTGTGAACATAGTCTAGAATCCCTTTGGTACGATAAATGGTGGTACCAAACTTGATTCTTGTTTGCTTGCCCAGTACACAATGCTTATAGAACTGAAGCTTCCCTGTTTTGGCTCCTTTCAACAGGCCTTGCTTTACTAACCCTTGTAAAGCCTTCTCACCGACATGCCCTAAGCGCATGTGCCAAAGTCAGGAAGTATCTGATGCATCATCCTCTAAGCTGGTGGAGGTAGCCACTCTTCCTGTGACTGTTGACCCATTCAGGAAATATAAATTTTCCTTTCGAGTACCTTTCATTACAACAAATGCACCTCGTACTACTTTGAGGACTCCACCTTCCACAGTTACCCTGTAACCTTTGGAGTCTAAAACTCCCATTGAGATGAGATTCTTTGTTAAGTCCACTACATACCAAACATCTGAGGGAACTTTGATTGTTCCATTATGCATATTCATCCGAATTGTTCCAATCCCCTTTGTTCGACAAGCATGATCGTTGCCCATCAACATAACTCCTTTATCGAGCTCTTGTAAGCTCGAGAACCAATGCTTATTCGAAATCTAGAATCCATTGATTAGAATGGCCAAGTGATGGAACTGTGAACGCTGTTTCTTCATCTTTATTTCCATCTCGTGCAATGTTCACTTTTGACTCTTTTTTGTCTTTGTTCGAACAATCTTTTGCCTAGTGCCCCTTCTGGTGACAGATGGCACACTCATTTTTTGCAATACGTCTCTTGTCTAGTGATTTTCCCCTTGACTTGGAGCGAGATTTCCCCCATCTTTCAACTTTTCAATTATTAGTCTTACCCCTAACTGTCAGTGCCTGTGATGATGAGTGCTTGGACTTGTCCATATTTCTGTACTCATAATTCACTAAGGCATTAGAAACTTCCACAAAACTGATTTTTTCTTTCCCATACAATAATGTGGTTGTCAAGTGATCATACGTATCAGGCAATGAATTCAGTAATAATAGTACTTTATCTTCAATTTCAACATCTAGATTCAATAAATTGGCAAGAATTTTATTGAAACCATCTAACTGTTTTATCATTGAAGTACCTTTCTTGTATTGGAAACGGAAGAGCTGCTTCTTTAGGTAGAGCTGATTTTCTACACTCTTTGTCATGTACTGTTCTTACAGTTTCCTCCATAACTCCTTTGCAGAAATTTCTCTCATGATAAAGTATTTCTGTTCTTTGGCTAGATACAATCGGATCGTACCGCAAGCCTAGCGATTGGTTTGTGTCCATTCCTTATCACTCATATCCACTGGTTTGTCTTCCAAAGTTCTTGCTAGTAGAGAATATCCATAACTTCGCATTGCCACATGCCGAAATTGTTGGTTCTATCAAATTTCTGCTATAATTTTTCAAAACATAAACATACCTATTGTTCAACCAATAACTTAAACAAACATAACATCAAACAAAACATATTGTTCAACGTCTAGTAAACATAAAACTCTCATCAAACAAACATTTTATCATGACAACAACAGTTACAAAACTAAAATTATGCTAAATAATTTAAAACATAGGAGCAGCCCATCACAGATTCACAACAACAACAATCCATCACAAGAAGGTGCTGGTAGGTATATATGGTTTAAGTGACATAGTCCGATTCAGTTTAAATCCGGACCCGTGGACCTAAATCTGAAACCGATCCACTGATACCAATTCACCAAATTTTCAAATCAAAACTAAATTACAAATTAAAAAAACCAAGCAAAACCTACTGAATTAGTTTGATTCAATTTATGAATTTTTTGATTTTTATGCTCAGCCGTAATTTGAGAGAGAAAGAGAGTTTAGAAAAGAGTGTAACAGACACTGTGGGGGTGGAGGATTTTTTCTCAATTACTTTATTGATTTATTGTTAAAATTTGTTAAATAATAAAGGATAAAATTGAAATTTAGTTTAAAATTTGGTGACATCATCAAATCCCATCCATTTATGTTGTTGGTTGTATATATTTATATTAGGGTGAATTACATTAACGGTCCCTATAATTTGGGGCTTGTGTCATTTTGGTTCCTGACTTTTCAATTGTGACACATCTGACCATGAATTTTGAATCTTGTTCCAAATAAAGACAATTGAAGATAGTATTGGATTTTTCAAGGGCAAAATCATCAATTTGATAGAATATAAATTAATTTGACAAAAATAAATGTCAAAAAATTATTTTTGAATTTTTAAAAATTATTTCTAACTACTAAAGATAAATTATATAATATTGATAAACCTTTTAGACATTTATTTATTTTTTTACCCAATTAATTTTTATTATGTATTCGGATGATGATCATGTAAAATTAATTTTTTAAAATTAATCATGTAATTTTTATTAATTTTTATCAATTTTACATAATTTTATTTTTGGTGGGTAGAAATAATTTTTAAAATATTTTTTTGACATTTATTTTTGTCAAATTAGTTTATATTTTATCAAATTGATGATTTTGCCCTTGAAATTAAGCAATGATATGTTCAATTGACCTTATTTGGAATAGGATTCAAAATTTAGGGTCAAATGTGTCGCAATTGAAAAGTCAGGGACTAAAGTGACACAAGTCCTAAACTATAAGGACTATTAGTATAATTTGCCCTTTATATTACCATATTATGCATTACCATATTGTGTATTACCATACTTAGCTTCTCTTTCTCCTATACAAAGGAGTCTTGTATTCACTCATATCATCCATTGAAATATACAGAGTTATACTCTCTCTCTCTCTCTCTCTCTCTCTCTTAATCTTTTTCTATTCTCATAACATATCAGAGCACACGTTCTAGACCTTGCTCCTTGGCTCTCCCACCGGCACTCTCAATCATCGGTAACTTTAATCTAATTAATTGATTCTTTGCTCTCTCAACAGTGGCCGTAATCACAAAAAATACGACCACCATCATATTTGTCTCTTCTAGACGATTCCAAAGCCACCAACTATGCCTCAAAAGAAGGCTACCACTTCTTTCTAGGCACGTCGTACACGACACCACCAGTCTCGACACACGCTACCACGCGCCAGTTACTAGACGATCACACGCCATGTGTCTGTCACGCACACGTACCTCTACTACAGTCTTCACTGACATCAGCCCTAATCGTGCCCCTAACGTTAACGTCATCACTATAGTGTGCCGCACGCCTCTATTGCTATTGTGCTCCAGGTATCTACCTGCTAACGTGCGCTGCATACCTATTAACGTCAGTCTTACCCTACGCTGACGTCATCTCTAGTTCCTACATTGGTTTAGGCTTTTTTCAAGCTGGTTCATTCATTTTTTGACCTATTTTGGCTGACTGAACCTAATTCCTTACTAATTTCGACCTTCCGGATTCGCTGGTGCACTCAATTTTTCCTAGTTCTACTCCAACACCATCGGACCCTCTTTGTGAGTCATATTTTCCTCACTCCATGGATCGTTCAGATAGCTCTTCTTAGCACAGTGGTCCTTCTAGACCACCAATAACTCATAGCCGGTATCACTCTTTGGCTTACTTTGTCTCAAGTATTACTCATCGCCAGTCACATGCTCAATATTTTCCAGGTCGCTCTTCTGCACTTTCACCAACCTACACTCTTCATGACATTGAAGTCATTGTAAAAAAAAGTTCTTTCTACTTTTACCTCTACCTCTAGTACTTCCTCTACTGCTCTCTCAGTCACTCTAAGTACCTCTTCTTGATATTTTGATTCAGCTTTTTGTAATCATATGACCTCTGACTGTAACAACGCCGATCCATCACTAGCCCATGATCCTTGATTAAGACTACTAATTAAGTTTGAAGAATGAGATTATGTGTTAATTGTGCATTTTCTATGGTATTTGTGTTCTATCTGTCAGTCGTGGGATTATCTGGTCTGAATTTCTATTTTGATATGAAAATTGAAGGCCTTATCGCCATCTAAACACGAAATTGACTATGTTTATGTGCTATTTGGAATTTTTAGAACTCCGTGGCAAATTGAATTAGAATTCAATCTAGAATCAAATAATTAGACTAAATTAATTAAGTTAATGGCAACTAATTAGTTTAAGCTTAATCAAGCCTATATATGGCTAAGATAAGTCTTGAAAACACTCTTATATACACTCCTTCAACTTCTTGAGCTTAATGTGTGTGTGTGTGTGTGTGCGCGCGCGCGCGCGCGCAAGTAAGAGAGAGACAGAGAGAGGACTTCACTCAACCTAAAAAGAAGAAAGAATTTTTAAGGAATTGAAGAGAATCAGAGGAACTATACAAGAAATTACTAGAATTCAAGGCAATTGAGGACTCTAGGTAAGAGTTTAACTCTCATTTTATGACATTAAGCTAGTTTCGATGAGAATTCAAGAGAAAAATTGGAAAACAAATCAAACATGCATGCACGTTTTTATCACAATTTGAAGTTAATTTCCAAGAACTCTCTCATGCATGTCATTATTTCAACTTGGTTTTCGAAATTCATCATGTTCTATGTCATTTTATCTTAATTGATCATGTTTTCAAAGTAAAGAACTTAGATTATTACATGCATGTTCATAACATGAAAAAAAGAGCATAGTTTTGAAAATTTGACTTACTTTTGGGCTTTGATTTTGCGAATTAACCTTCATTTCATGTTTTAGTATAAGTTTCCAATTGGTTCTAAAGTTTTTGACCCAAATGAACAAGATTGAATCTTTGGAATCAAGTTTTGAACCTTGAAGAGTAATATAGAAATTCTAGAATTTGGTCGCATCGCTCGAGCGACCAAATCCTCACTTGAGCATAAATTTCGCTCAAGCAACCAAAAGACTGCTCGAGCGACCACTCATTGTTTTGAACCTTGGCTCGAGTGACCAAAAAGTTGGTTCAAGCGTAAAATAAGAGCATCCAGTACTTTTGCAGACCAAGGGATCCGCTCGAATGACCAAAGCTTCGTTCGAGCGAATTGCCTTGCTTTCTGAAATTTTGCAAAGTGTTTCAAAGTGTATTTTTATATCCTTATTGCATCTTAGACATTCTTAAGCCATGGTTTAGGCCATAATAGTGAGGATAAGAATTAGAAACACACCTAGAAAGAAATAAAATATGACAAGTGTTTATAGAGCGTGTGTTTCAATGTGTATCTGTCATGTGTTTGTGTAGGTTACGCGCCAATATCCGTCTAATCTATCTAATTCATTTGCTCTGCTTCTCGAGCTATCTGTAAGTAATAACCTTGTAAAGATATATTCAATTATAAGTATTTTCTGACAAATATGATAAGTTTCATTTTCTAAAATGATATATTCTGTATAGATGAATGATTGTCCAATTTCTGAAATGTACTGTGGCATCCATAGCATTATGTGAATCTGTTATCTGCTACCTGGTACCAAGGATCTCTGTAGGTTCCATTTATGGAACTATCTGTGAAACCTATATGGTTATGATTGTACACAATCATCTGTTTGATATGAATATAGGTCTTAGTGACCATCTGCTTTGTATATGGGTCGTTATGACCAATCTGATCTATTAGCGCTAATGGATGTACCATGTATGACTGTTTGCAAATCTAAATATGTATAAGAATCTGTCTCTGATAAGAATGTGTTTCTGATCTTAATTCTGATTTCTGACTCTGTTATGGACATCATTCATAAAACCTTTACTCTATTGTTATTCACTGGGATTCAGCTCATTATTTCTATTATGTATGTATGTGACCAAGCGTGTGACTAGGCTTGAGACTTCTAGTCAGGGTTTTATTTTGTCAGCCAACCTGTGCGCCTTCTAAGAAGGTTCCAAAAGTCTTTTTGTGGTCAAGTTCTATAGACAGTGTTTGTGATCAGTCTAAGTTTTATTTTTTTTTCTTTTATCTAGACAAGTTTATGTTTCTTTTATATATAAGGTTAAGTCACCTTTTGACTTACCTGTTTTGGTGAAGATGTAAGGCTGATGTCATTATATTTGTAAATATCAGTATAAATTTTTTGTCTCATATAAGTTTGCATAGCTCTATGGACGTTAATTATTTGTTAATGCTTCCGCTAGCCTCTTATTTTGCTAATCAATTTCAGAGGCCTTCGATAATTTTAGGATTATTGGCCAGTTACAATGCTAAACCTATAAGGGCGGGTTTGGGTCATGACACTGACCTTACACTTTTTTTCTTCCATTACATTTTCTTCTAATTTACTTGTCATTCACACTGCTGATGGCTCTCAAATGCATGTTAGTCATATGTGTCATATCTCCACTTACAATATCTCTCTCATTCACACTTATCTGATCTCCAATCTTACACTTAATCTTATTTCTATTGGTCAACTTTGTGATCTTAGCTTCATTGTTTTATTGTTTCGAATTGGTTATGTTGTGCAGGATCCGAAGACGAGACAAACTCTTAGGATAGGTCGTAGACATGGTCATCCGTACAAGTTCATCCATTTTTGCATTTCATCATCCAGTACTTCCCCTGTCTAGACTGCTACTCTTGCTACTACTAGTTCCCCTATTGCTTTATGGCATTCTCAGTTAGGTCATGTGTCTTTTGGTCAGTTACGATCTCTAGTTTCAAGTAGTCAACTAGGTCTTGTTCCAAATGATAAAGTAGACTATCTTTCTTGTCAACTTGCAAAACAACCTGATTTACCATTTCATACTGTACTTCTATATCTCATGCACCTTTTGATCTTATATACTCTCATGTGTAGGGGCCTTCATCTAATACCACTATAGGGGGATTTAAATATTTTATCATATTTGTCGATGATTTCACTTGTTTTACATGGTTATTTTTTATGAAATCTCACTCTGAGTTACACCAAGTATACTATGATCTTTCACAAATAGTCAAAACTGAATTTTCTTCTACCACAGGAATATAAAGAAACTCATTTTTTGAGATTCCTTCATCAAAATGGTACACTTTCTCATTATTCTTATCCTGGTACCTCCTAACAAAATGGTCGTGCTAAGCGCAAACATCGCCATATCTTAGACACTGTCCGTACTCTTTTAATCTCTTCTTCTTATCCTGAATGTTTTTTGGGAGAAGCTACTCTCACAGCCGTCTATACTATCAACAATGTCACTTCCCTTACCATCAATAATGAAACCTCATATGAGCGTTTGTATGGCACACCTCCTACTTATATTGTTCTTCGTGTGTTTGGATGTGCTTGTTTTGTTCTTCTTCAACCTCATGAGTGGACCAAATTAGAACCTCGCGCCCGTTTGTGTTGCTTCTTAGGGCATGGAATTGAACTTAAAGGTTATTGTTAGTGGGATCCTTTTTCTTGTTGCCTCTGTGTCTCTCGTCATGTGGTATTTTGGAAACACAAGATGTTCTCTTCTATATCTAACTTTCATTTTTCCACTTCTCCCAGTACACCATTCTTTACAGATCTTTCTCTTCTATTTAACAAGCTTGATACAAACACTACTTCTAACATGATGACTCCGGCTCATCTTGAGGATTTTGCTCCACTTCTTGGTCTTGCTGCTCCACTCCCTGATCTTGAGCCTGCTCATGTTCCTGCTCCTACTCTACCTCCTAGTCTTGTCTTCATTCTCTCTCAAAGTGAGCCTCATGCATCCTTTGATTCTACTACATCATCTTTTACACCAGAGGTACCTTTTCATCATTCTGCTCGGGTAACATAACCTTCTATCCTTTTTCGTGATTTCATTGTTGGTTCTACTGCTTTTTCTTCTTATGGACCTACTTCTTATCGAGAGGCTTGTTATAACCCTCTTTGGCAGCAAGCAATGACTGATGAACTACAGGCTTTCGATAAAACTCATACATGGAATGTAGTTGACCTTCCACATGGAAAGAGTGCTATTAGTTGCATATGGGTTTACAAGATCAAAACTCATTCTGATGGTTCCATTGAGCGTTACAAAGCTAGTCTTGTTTCTTGGGGTTTACTCAAGAATATGGGATTAATTATGAGGAAATATTTGCTCATGTTGTCTGTCTTACTTCGGTTCGTAACCTCCTTGCCGTTGATGCTGCTCGTCATTGGAGTCTTTGTTATATGGATGTCAAGAATGTTTTTTTAATGGTGATCTCACTGAGGAAGTTTATATGCAACCTCCTCTTGATTCCTCAGTTCCATCCACCAAAGTCTACAAACTTTGCCTTGCTTTATATGGTTAGAAACAAGCTCCTCGTGCCTAGTTTTGCGAAGTTCAATTATACTATTCGTGACCTTGAATTCTCCTCCAATGCCTATGATTTTGCTATATTTATAGCAAGACAGAGCATGGTATTATTCTTCTTCTTCTCTATATGGATGATATGTGTCACGACCCAACATCGGTACTTAGGGCTGGATGTCGTAACTAGTTGATTTCTAAAGGTACCAAGAATTAATTCTAGATTACAATTAAATAATGCAGCAGGATAAAATAAAAGGTGCACATAAATATTTATAGCGTATATTGGAACTTTTATTTATGTAACATGAGTCAGATAATAATTACAAATAACAAAAAAAATGGAAAAAAAAACACACACACACACACAATGTTTATCTCAAGTCTTGGTCCTAATTGATGGGGTAGAATAATTCCTCCTTAAGTTTCTTCACTTGAAAGGGTTTAACAGCTATATGCACATGACAGAGTGAGGAATATTATACTGAGAGCATAAGGGTATACAAATCACCATGGATAATGATTTAGACTAAATAATTAGTTTGGTTCAAATAAATAAATCATGTTAATTAATAGAAACATAATGCAGAAAATCATAAAACCAAAATAATCATAACCATGGTACAGAATAGAACAGAGGCTCAATGGATCCATGATTGACAAAGGATCACAAAGTGACTAATCAGAGAGCCAATGGTTATTTAAGTCCCCTAAGACATGGGATCTCTGTGGTGATGCTTATAAAGTAATTGTTCAAAAATACATTTAATAAACAGTTACATCCATGGGTTTTCATTTTTAAGAAAATAGGGTTAATATAATTTATAAACCATGATTTGCATAAAATAATTCATAAAACAATAAAGAAATTTATGGTTACTCAATGTATAATATAACTCAACTTAATATTGATCCCCAATTCTTACTTCCATTTACCATAACCAACCTCCCGTAATTGCTGTGACAACCCTCACCTCTGATTAATGCTAAACTGTGGTTAAGCATGTTAAGTAACTGATCTGACTGAAATTCTGAACTGATTGATTGAGTGTATTAGTTTAAACGCAAGTCTATCTGTTTGACTACTAAATGATCTGTTCATGTTTTATGTTTTGAACTGCAAATTGAAGGCCTTATCGGTGGCCGAATCTGAAATTGATTAGTGTTATGTGTTAATTAGAATTTATGTGATTTTATGGTGGATTTAATTGAAATGTGATTTGGTGCGATTAAATTAGATTAAATGATGTTAAATTACATTAGATGGCTTATTTACCAAATTGTCATTAAGTGGACTTTGCTAGACCAATTGTTTAGTCTTGATTTACATGTGTTGGCATCACCCTTCATCACTCTTTTGAGGCCATAGCCGTGTCAGAGAAAGAGGGAGAATAGGAGAAAACTTAGCTCATCAAGAATTTAGCTTGGAGACTTAGAAGATTTAAAGAATTCATTGCATAATTGAGCTTCTACCTTTGAAATTGAGGACCTAAGGTAGAGAATTCATCTTCTCCATTGTGAATTTGAGTTGGTTCTTGCATGGTTCATGAGTCATTAGTGATCTAAGTCAAGAATTGGTTTGAAAAGTTGATTTGAGTAGCTAAATCATGCATGCATGTACGCATTGTTGAGTTTTGAGGTTGATTTCATGAAAATCCTCACATGCATGTCTATATTCTAGCTATGATCCATGAATTCATCATGTTTTTTAGTGAATTGACTCATTTGATCAAGTATTTGAAGCTTTAATTTCAATTGAACACTTGCATGTTACATATACATTATGTTCATGAAGTTTTGTTTGGATTTGTGTTTAATTGAACTACCTTTGGGCTTTGACTTTGCAAATTGATCTTTGAAACATATCATATTATGAGTTTTAAAGTGTTTTCTAGAAAATTGGCCCAAAAAGATCGAATTTCATGCTTTAAATGTTGAAATTGAGCTTGGAGGTTGGAAATTCCAGATTTTGGACCCACGCTCGAGCGTACACTCTAAGTACATGCATCCCGCTCGAGCGGGGAAAGTAACGCTCGAGCGTGAAATGCGTGTATCCAGTACTTTTCATGTGTTTACAGTCCGCTCGAGCGAGGGAATGCACGCTCGAGCGAGGACTTGTGTCTCACGCTCGAGCGGAGGTCGAGCGCCCATCGAGCGTGAATTGCATGCATCCAGTACTTTTGCTTGAGTTTACAGTCCGCTCGAGCGAAGGAAGTCACGCTCGAGCGGAGATCCTTTGTCTGCATGTCCGCTCGAGCGTAGAAAGCCACGCTCGAGCGAGACCCCTGTTTTCTGAAAATTTTGAAAAGTGCCTTTAAGTACATCTTTGCATCATCATTTCATCCAGGCATTCCTAGGCCCAGTTTAAGGCATCTTAATGAGGATATTGATGTAGAACCACACCGAGTCAAGATAGGGACTAAGTTATTGATTCCCAAGTGTGTAACTTAGTGTGTGTTCATTCTATAACTGTGTAGGGTTGGTATCCAAGGACGCTCATTAGCTGCTTATAGCCCAGAGCTCTGTGAGTAACAATGTTGTAAAGATATGTTCAATTATGAATATTTCCTGAATGATCAACTATTCTGTTTACTGAAACGTTATTGCTTAATGAATGAATGTTTGTCCTATTTGTAAATTGTATTTGTGGTATCCATAGTAATTTACTATTACTGTACTGTTACTACTACTGACACAGAGATCTCTGTTGGTTCCTATCTTGGAACCACTATCACATCGTTATGATGGCCATCAATCGATCGCTCGGTCTGTTAAGACCTCTGCATCGCTATTTGTTATTGGATGTACCACATATAACTGCTATGGTTTCTAAATGACTGATATGACTGTTTAATGACTGAAAGGACATTCATTCTTAACCTCTTTACACAACTGTTATTCACTGGGCTTTAGCTCAATGTTTATATTTATATGTAGGTTTCTAAGCACCGGATCGGAGTTAAGAGCGTTGGGTTAGCTCCCTTTTTGTCAAGCCAACCATCGCGCCTCACTTCGAGGTTCCATGTCAGTCCAAGCCAGGGCTTTTTGGGGTGTCTCAGTTCACCATTTTGCTTTGGTTCTGTAATACTGTATGAGACTTGTACTGTACTGTGCTAATTAGGGATTTGGTCTCTAACCTGAATGTTGTACATATGGTGTATATATATGTTTTGCTTTTGAATGTGAACATGTTACAGAAAAGTCTTTTTGCATACAGACTGTCACAGCTCATTGGACATCTTTTATTACTATTTTGACTTCCACCAAACTCTATATTATCGCTTTTATCATAAGGTGCTTTCGATAATCACGGATTCATCGGGTTACGGTACTAAACCCATAGGGGCGGGTTTGGGTCGTGACAGAATGATATTAGAGCGATACTAAACCACGAGTTATACCGCACACACGTGTCCAAATGAGCTATAGGATGTCCTAGAAAAGTAATTAGGGCATTTCATGAGCATAAAAAGTGTGTGTGACCATGACATGAATATGTGTTCTAATGTGCTAATATATTTAAAGTATGCAACTGCCTATATTTATTATTGCCATAATTGCCTATAGTGAAATGGATAACGTAAGAATTGCCGATGAGTCTGAATCATCTGAGGCAAGAATGGCAAGGTTGGAGAGAATGGTGGAACTTTTGACTGTGAGTCTAAGACAACAATAGAACCAACAGCCCCCACCTCCTCCTGCACAGCCAGAGCCACCTGTTAATGATGATATAATTGCTCTGACACAGAAGTTCAGTAAAATGAAACCACCATCATTTCAAGGAGGCCTTGAACCATTAAAGGCCAAAGCATGGGTGCTAGAAACGGAGAAGTTGTTTGAAGTGTTTCCTTGTTCCGAAGCACACAAGGTATTGCTGGCTACCTTTATCTTACAAGAAGAAGCCAGAAGGTGGTGTATGCTTGTCCGTGACACCAATACTGCTATGACTTGGGCTCAATTTAAAGAAACCTTCTTTGAAAAATACTTCCCTCAATGTGTCAGGGATCGAAAAGTGACTGAGTTTGAACAGTTGAAACAAGGTACCATGTCAATAGCAAAGTATGAATCAAAGTTTACTGAACTCGCCAAATATGTACCATACATGGTGGACACTGATTACAAAAAGGCCAGGAAGTTTGAAGGCAACCTTGATGTTGAAATACTTGATAGAATCAATGTTCTGAAACTACTGAAATATGTAGATGTTCTTGACTGAGCAATAATAGCCAAGTCGAATATCGAGGCACTGAAACAGACTGAAACACCGGGAACTGAATGGCTCGGTAAGAGACAAGGCTTTACGTTCAAGAAAGATCGAAATAATTCATCGAGCAAAAAGTAGAATACAGGGTCAACAACCAGTTCTAGCCAGGGGAGTGGCTCCATATCGCCCTGTTCAAAATGTGGTAAGAGACATAAAGGGGTTTGTTATAAAATTTCTGGTGCTTGTTACAAGTGTGGCAAGGTAGGCCACATGGTCAAAGATTGCCCTTCTGCTCCTCAAGGCAATAGTAAAGTTGTAGCTAGCGTAGCAGCATCAACCGCTCCACCGAAACCCAATCCCAAAGCTACTGGAAAAGAGCCTATAAGGCAAGGCCGAGTATTTGCACTTGTACCAGGAGATGTGCAGAATACCGAGACCGTTGTGTTAGGTATACTCTCAATTTGTGCTCAAAATGTTTATGTTCTGATTGATTCGGGGTCTACACATTCATATGTCTCGCATGCTTTTTCGCGAAAATTAAATAGACCACTGGAGCCCATGAACTATTTGTTAGCTGTATCTTTACCCGTTGGAGGATCCATGACATGTGCTTATATGTACCCTGCATGTGAAATTATTGTTGGAGATGCGCATTTGTATATTGATTTACTGCCATTGAACATTGACTACTTTGATGTAATATTGGGAATGGACTGGTTAACAAAATATCATGCTACCATAAACTGTGTAACAAAACAAGTTGTTTTCCATCCACTTAGATTGCCTGAATTTGTGTTTAATGAAATTGGTGTAGTACCTCCCCATACCTTATTTCATCCATGAAAGCATTTAAACTGATTAAGAAGGGGTGTAAAGGGTATCTATGTTGCGTAATGATTTTCTTACTGATGTTAAAGCTAATGTGGACAGTATTCCTATAGTCAGAGAATTCCCAGATGTTTTTCCAGATGACTTACCAGGGGATTTGATTGACAGGGACATTGAGTTCACCATTGATGTAATTCCGGGTGTGCAGCCAGTTTCCAAAGCTCCGTACAGAATGGCACCTACTGAATTGAAAGAACTAAAAGTTCAGCTACAGGAACTGTTAGATAAGAAGTTCATCAGGCCTAGTACTTCACCGTGGGGCGCACCAATTTTGTTTCTGAAAAAGAAAGACGGCTCACTGAGACTCTGCATTGATTACTGTGAATTGAACAAGGTAACAGTGAAAAACAAATATCCATTGCCTCGTATTGACGATTTGTTTGACTAGTTACAGGGTGCCCAGGTTTTCTCTAAAATTGTCCTGAGATCTAGATACCACCAGTTGAAAGTCAAACCAGAGGACATTGAAAAGACTGCCTTTCGAACGAGGTATAGATATTATGAATTTCTTGTTATACCTTTCGGAGTAACTAATGCACCTGCTGCATTTATGGACCTTATGAACAAAATCTTTAAACCATTCCTCGACGAATTTGTAGTTGTTTTTATAGATAACATTCTGATTTACTCTAAAAGTGAAGAAGAACATGAACATCATTTGAGAATTGCCTTACAGACCTTAAGAAAATAGAAACTCTATGCAAAACTAACAAAGTGTGAATTTTGGCTTGATAATGTTATGTTTTTGGGACATGTGATTAGTAAGGATGGCATTACAGTTGACCCACAGAAGATTGAAACAGTAGTGAATTGGCCTAGACCGACTAATGTTACTGAAGTTCGAAGCTTCCTAGGCTTAGCCGGGTACTACAGAAGGTTTGTAAAAGATTTTTCCAAAATTGCCCTACCGTTGACTTAGTTGACTCAAAAAGGGATATCATTTGACTGGACTGACCAGAGAGAATCAACTTTCCAAGAATTAAAAACTCGACTTGTGACTGCACCAATTCTCACCTTACCCTCAGGTACGGATGGATTTACCATATTTAGTGATGTTTCTTATAAGGGTTTGGGATGTGTTTTTATGCAGAACGGTAAAGTTATTGCATATACTTCCCGACAACTGAGACCGCATGAAAAAAACTACCTGACCTATGACTTAGAACTCGCTGCAGTGGTATTTGAATTGAAAATCTGGCATCACTACCTATATGGGGTAATATACGAAGTGTACACAGACTACAAGAGTTTGAAGTACTTCTTCACATAGAAAGAATTGAACATGAGGCAGCGGAAATGGTTAAAACTGATAAAAGATTATAACTTGCAAATTTTGTACCATCCGAGGAAAGCTAACACCGTTGCCGATGCACTGAGTTGAAAATCAGTCAAAAATTTAGCCTGTTTACTCACCGGGCAGAAAGAATTGCTATGTGACCTTGAAAATTTTGAGGTTGAAATTGTTTTGCGTGAACAAGGTGGAACCTTAGCCGCTATTTCTGCTCAACCGGCACTGATTGAGGAAATTAAAAAGAAACAGCAACATGATGACTTCTTGAAAATGGTCATTAATGAACGGGAGTCCAAACCGAAGCCGGACTTTAAATTTGAGAACAATGTATTGAAATTCCAAGAAAGGTTGTGTGTACCGAATGATTCTGAACTGAAAAGACGAATTCTGCAAGAAGGCCACAATTCAAAACTGTCTATCCAACCAGGAAATACGAAAATGTATCAAGATTTGAAACTGAATTTCTAGTGGCCGGGAATAAAGAAAGAGATTGCTGACTTTGTATCGAAATGTCTTCATTGCCAACAAGTTAAAGCTGAACATCAACGACCCGCAAGCTTACTGCAACCCTTACCAATACCGGAGTGGAAATGGGAACATATCACTATGGATTTCATTGTTGGTTTACCTCGCTCCAATAAAGGTATGGACTCAATTTGGGTTATTGTTGATAGGCTGACTAAATCTGCTCACTTCTTACCTGTCAAAACAATTTACAATGCGGACAAATTGGCTATAATTTATATTAATGAGATTGTTAGATTGCATTGTTTCTGATAGGAACTCGAAGTTTACCTCGAGATTTTGGCAAAGTCTGCAAACTACATTGGGTGCTGAACTGAGACTGAGTAGTGCATACCATCCTCAGACAGATGGCCAGTCAGAAAGAACCATCCAGACTCTGGAAGATTTACTGTGGATGTGTGTTCTTGATTTCTAGGGAAATTGGGAAAGTCATCTACCTTTAGCTAAATTTGCCTATAACAACAACTTTCACTCAAGTATTGGGATGGCGCCTTTCAAGGCTTTATATGACAGGAAATGTCGATCTCCTATCTGCTGGGCAAAAGTAGGAGATGGGCATTTGCTTGGGCCCGAGATTGTACAAGAAATCACCGAAAAAATGAAACTGATTCAACAGAGACTGAAAACCGCACAAAGCCAACAAAAAAGTTATGCGAATGTCCGAAGGCGAGACAGGGAATATGAAGTAGGTGATCATGTTTTTGCTAAAGTGACACCAATAAAAGGGCAGACCCGTTTTGGAGTCAAGGGTAAGTTAGCGCCGAGATAAGTCGGACTGTATGAAATCATTGAGAAGATTAATCCGGTGGCATATCAAGTAGCGCTTCCTCCTGAAATTAAGCATATACATAATGTCTTCCATATTTCAATGTTGAAGGATTACCTTCGGGATCCCTTCTATGTGATTGAACCTACCTGTGTAGTGCTAAGTGATGACTACACTTATGAAGAACGGCCTACTTAGGTTGTAAACCGACGAATCAAGAAGTTGAGGAATAAAGAAATCTCGTTAGTGAAAGTGGACTGCCAAAACCATGGTGGCGTGTATGCCACTTGGGAAAGAGAAAACGATATGATGAAACGGTATCTTGAACTATTCCCTCTGGATCCAGTATTCTTCTAAAATGAAGCTAATTCGAGTTCAGAGGACCAAACTCTTTGTAAGGAGGGGAGACTGTGACAACCCTCACCTCTGATTACTGCTAAACTATGGTTAAGCATGTTAAGTAACTGATCTAACTGAAATTCTGAACTGATTGATTGAGTGTATTAGTTTAAACGCAAGTCTATTTGTTTGACTGCTAAATAATCTATTCATGTTTTATGTTTTGAACTGCATATTGAAGGCCTTATCGGCAGCCGAATCTGATATTGATTAGTGTTATGTGTTAATTAGAATTTATGTGATTTTATGGTGGATTTAATTGAAATGTGATTTGGTGCGATTAAATTAGATTAAATAATGTTAAATTACATTAGATGGCTTATTTACCAAATTGCCATTAAGTGGACTTTGCTAGACCAATTGTTTTGTCTTGATTTACATGTGTTGGCATCACTCTTCATCACTCTTTTGAGGCCATAGCCATGTGAGAGAGAGAGGGAGAGTAGGAGAAAACTTAGCTCATCAAGAATTTGGCTTGGAGACTTAGAAGATTTGAAGAATTCATTGCATAATTGAGTTTCTACCTTTGAAATTGAGGACCTAAGGTAGAGAATTCATCTTCTCCATTGTGAATTTGAGTTGGTTCTTGCATGGTTCATGAGTCATTAGTGATCTAAGTCAAGAATTGGTTTGAAGAGTTGATTTGAGTAACTAAATCATGCATGCATGTACACATTGTTGAGTTTTGAGGTTGATTTCATGGAAATCCTCACATGCATGTCTATATTCTAGCTATGATCCATGAATTCATCATGTTTTTGAGTGAATTGACTCATTTGATCAAGTATTTGAAGCTTTGATTTCAATTGAACACTTGCATGTTACATATACATTATGTTCGTGAAGTTTTGTTTGGATTTGTGTTTAATTGAACTACCTTTGGTCTTTAACTTTGAAAATTGATCTTTGAAACATATCATATTATGAGTTTTAAAGTGTTTTCCAGAAAATTGGCCCAAAAGGATCGAATTTGATGCTTTAAATGTTAAAATTGAGCTTGGAGGTTCAATCTGGAAATTCTAGATTTTGGACCCACGCTCGAGCATACACTTTGAGTACATGCATCCCGTTCGAGCGGGGAAAGTAATGCTCGAGCGTGAAATGCGTGTATCCAGTACTTTTCATGTGTTTACAGTCCGCTCGAGCGAGGGAATGCACGCTCAAGCGAGGACCTGTGTCTCACGCTCGAGCGGAGGTCGAGCGCCCATCGAGCGTGAATTGCATGCATCCAGTACTTTTGCTTAAGTTTGCAGTCCGCTCGAGCGAAGGAAGTCACACTCGAGCGGAGATCCTTTGTCTGCATATCCGCTCGAGCGTAGAAAGCCATGCTCGAGCGAGACCCCTGTTTTCTGAAAATTTTGAAAAGTGCCTTTAAGTACATCTTTGCATTCTCATTTCATCCTAGGTATTCCTACGCCCAGTTTAAGGCATCTTAATGAGGATATTGATGTAGAACCACACCGAGTCAAGATAGGGACTAAGTTGTTGATTCCCAACTATGTAACTTAGTGTGTGTTCATTCTGTAACTATGTAGGGTTGGCATTCAAGGATGCTAATTAGCTGCTTATAGCCCAGAGCTCTGTGAGTAACAATGTTGTAAAGATATGTTCAATTATGAATATTTTCTGAATGATCAACTGTTTTGTTTACTGAAACATTATTGTTTAATGAATGAATGTTTGTCCTATTTGTAAACTGTATTCATGATATCCATAGCAATTTACTGTTACTGTACTTTTACTGCTACTGACATAGAGATCTCTGTCGATTCCCATGTTGGAACCACTACTGTTTACTGTTATGATGGCTATCAACTGACTGTTCGGTCTGTTAAGACCTACTGTACTATTTTGTTATTGGATGTACCCCATATAACTGTTATGGTTTCTAAATGACTGATATGACTGTTTAATGACTTAAAGGACATTCATTCTTAACCTCTTTACACAACCGTTATTCACTGGGCTTTAGCTCACTGTTTATATTTATATGTAGGTGTCTAGGTACCGGATCGGAGTTAAGAGCGTTGGGTTAGCTCCATTTTTGTTAAGCCAACCATCGCGCCTCACTTCGAGGTTCCATGTCAGTCCAAGCCAGGGCTTTTTGCGGTGTCTCAGTTCACCCTTTTGCTTCTGTTCTGTAATACTGTATGAGACTTGTACTGTACTGTGCTAATTAGGGATTTGGTCCCTAACCTGAATGTTGTACATATGGTGTATATATATGTTTTGCTTATGAATGTGAACATGCTACAGAAAAGTCTTTTTGCATACAGACTGCCACAGCTCATTGGACATCATTTATTACTGTTTTGGCTTCCGCGCAGCCCCTGTACTCTGTATTACTGCCTTTACTATTAAGCAGGCCTTCGATAATCACGGATTACTGGCCGGTTACTGTACTAAACCCATAGGGGTGGGTTTGGGTTGTGACAATTGCTAACTTCCTTTCTTCTAGTATCTTATTCATTTCTTTCTTTCTTTTATGTTCCCCCTATTGTTTTCAACTTACCAACACATGTTCACTATTTATACTGAGGCAAGCCATGAGCATCAATCCACGAGGATGCCCTAGACCAAGACACGTTGCTCCATACTAGCTTGACATATTTTCAAATCTTTATCCATTAGGCTTAACAATTATCTCGAAATGTACTTATCTGCTTAGCTTTAGGCTTAATTACACTTTTTGATAGGACACAATGACCCCCTAATTAAATTACATTTTAGCACATACAAACATAAAATTCAATATTTTACTTTACTTTTATTATTATTATTATTATTATTATTATTATTATTATTATTATTATTATTATTAATTTGGTGTTAAAATTAATTAAACTTTTGGGATGTCACAATATGATCATCATTGGGAATGAAATAGTGAGTATCTCTAGTCTCAAACAGTTTCTTAGTTGCCAGTTTGAGATGAAAGATTTGGGTTTGCTTAGCTACTTCGTCGGCTTGGAAATTTCTCAAGATCCTTTTGGTTACTTTCTTACCCAGGCCAAGTATACCTCTAATCTCTTGGCTCATACTGGTCTTACCAATTGCAAGACTACACCTATCCCAATTGATCTTCAGACTTGTCTCACGCCTCACCTGTTGTCTGATGCTACTTTATATCGTTAGCTAGTTAGCAATCTTATCTATCTCATGGTTACTCGTTCAGACATTGCCTATGTTGTTCACATTGTTAGTCTGTTCATGGCTGCTTCTCGCTCTCTGCACTATAATGCTTTGGTTTTCATTTTGCACTATCTTAAAGAAACTATGTTTCATGGTCTTCACTATTCAGCACACTCTTCTCTACAATTACGCGTCTACTGACTGCCATTCTACTACAAGGTTGTGCTTCTTCTTGGGTGACTCTCTCATTGCCTGGCATAGCAAGAATCAAAATCTTTTGTTCATTCTAGTACTCAGGCTAAATATCGTGCTCTTGCTAACACTACTCAAGAGCTTGTGTCGCTTCGTTGATTTCTTTATGATATGAAAGTTTCTCATCCTGCTACTACTAATCTCTATTGTGACAATGAGAGTGCTATTCAAATTGCACATAATGATGTCTTCCATGATCGCACCAAGCATGTTGAGATTGATTGTCATTTCATACGGCAACATGTTACTATTGGCACTGTTCATCTTTTCTTTGTTATCTCTGCCGATCAAACAACTGACATCTTCACCAAGGCTCATCCTCCAGGAAACTTTTCTGACTTACTTTCCAAGCTCAAGTTAATATCTGCATTACCACCTTGAGCTTAACAAGGGAGAATGGGTGTTACCTGTATATAGCTATATTACCATATTGTGCATTACTATATTGTGTATTACTATACTTAGCTTCTCCTTCTCTTATATAAAGGAATCTTGTATTCACTCATATCATTCTTTGAAATATACAGAATTATATTTTCTCTCTCTCTCAGTCTCTCTCTATTCTCATAACATATGTAATGGTTGATTAACAGTGTGGGTTTATGTGTAATGCGATCAAGGACAGACTTAGAATTCTAATATAAAGGGGGTAAATATATGTATTAACAAAAAATTTAAAAGGAAGTATAAATTATAATATCAATTTCTACTAATATAAAATGTGAAAAATATTTATAAATAAAATATTTTCTTATATTCATGTTAAATTACAAAAAATAGGAATTGTAAGACAATTTATGAGTCTTAGTTGTGGGAATTTAATATATATTTTTTTGGGTTATATTTTGTCCAAACATGTTTTTATAGATATAGATGTGTGAGCTGTGCAACCACTTAATTTTTTTTTTTTAACAACTTAGAAAAGGAAAATCTATATAATTTTAAAATTACCAATAGCTAATATTAATATATAAAGGGATTTTTTTTTTTCCTGAAATTGTATGGGGGCAATCGTCTGTTCTGAGTGCATCCTTGAATGTGATCCACATCATTCTTCAATATTGGTGCTGTAATTTTGGTAATATCTAAAGAAGATCCATCTAATTTACTTTTATTTTTTTTTAACACCACTAAACAACTAAACTTAGAACTTTAAAAAGGTATTTGGTTCATTAGAATAAAATATAATCGAATTATCATTCCATTAAAATATTCATTCTCATATTTGGTTGATTAAAAAACTAATTAAAAATATATTGTAAATAGAATTTACCTTTATAAAGAAGCCTAATAAATAACCATTTCATTCAAGGAAAATGTTTGAGATTTCAAACGTTGCTCCCTCTTGACCTGCAATGATATGGCATGATAGGTCCCAATTTTTTATTTATTACACACGCAAGTACATGGGCCCAAATTCCTTACCGCATTATTATGATTGAATTTATAGGTCTAAAATTTGGGGTCTTTAGCATTTCATTCCATCTAAATTTGGTGTTGAAAAATGGCCAAGTCGTCCGTGATGACAAGAAAGAATGAGGACGGCGATGTGAGGCGAGTGACTACAAGGAAAAAGAGAAAGAAAGAGGACAGTGGTTTGAGGTTTCCGGTTTAGACCGGACCTGTTTATTGTTTTGGATCCAAAATTCCTTGTCTCGAATGGTTGTTCATGTCTTTATTCATCTTATTCCTTGTTGAGTTTGGTTGTTGGAGCGTCGTTATTGCATTTGGAACATGTTAGAAGTTAGTTTTTCAAAACTGTTATTGCTTAGTATTTGGCTTGTTCACTCGAGCGGACTTTGTGAACTTTCAATATTTTGGCAGGTCTGCAAAAGTACTAGGAGTAAGGTGTTCTTTGCTCAAGCGGTAACTTTGTTCGCTTGAACAGTCTCACTTATTGCGTTTGGTCGCTTGAGCGGTGTTTTGGTTGTTCGAGCGGTCTGCTCGTATATCAATTTGTAAAAGTCACTTTTTGAATCACTTTTTCATCTCTTTCTCTCTCTCTCTAAACCTTTCAAAATCTTAGATCCTCTCTCTCTCTCTCTCTCTAAAACCCACCTTTAAACCTCAAATACACCTTGATCTATTGATTTCTCAACCTTTGTCCTTTGGAGAAAAAGGTAGAGCACGTCGAGGGTTTCGTTCTAATCGGAGCAAAGGTCATTTTTGACTCCGTTCAACTTCAACTCTTGCTCTCCCTTGTCTTGGTTTTTGAGGTAGGAATTTCTTAGACTTTTTGTATGGTTTTTAACTTAGTTATTTTTCTTTCTAAACAATATTGCGATTTGAGAATTTTTGAATAAAATCTAGGGTTTTGGTTTTTAAAAAAAAAATAGGAATTTTCAAATGGGTTCTCGAAAATGGTTGTGGAGTTATAAATATGATGGAGCCTTATCCAAATGGTGGTTTTCAATACTTGGAATTGATTTTTAAGGAAAGGGAGATTTTTCCCTAAAATCTTGGATATTTGGTTTTGTGGAAGGACATGGAAATGACATTGGATTTTGTAAGAATGAAATGATGATTATGATGGTGATGATGGTGGAGTTAGATATGTATTATCACTCTTATGGTTATAATGGTTTTGTCTTTCTAAACAATATTGCGATTTGAGAATTTTTGAATAAAATCTAGGGTTTTGGTTTTTGAAATCAAAATAGGGGTTTTCAAATAGGTTCTTGAAAATGGTTGTGGGGTTGTAAATATGATTGAGCCTTGTTTAAATGGTGGTGTTCAATAGTTGGAATTGATTTTTAAGGAAAGGGAGATTTTGCCCTAAAATCTTGGATATTTGATTTTGTAAAAAGAAATGGAAATGACATTGGGTTTTTATAAGAATGAAATGATGATTATGATGGTGATGATGGTGGAGTTGGATATGTATTATTACTCCTATCTCGAAATTTGTGAAAGTATATCTTTTTGGAAAATTATATATTTGATTAGAGATATTTGTTTATGGCTATCGGTGAAAAATAGTTATAATTGTTGTAGAAATTCCATGACAATGAGGTGAATTGCAACTTATTTCTCATCCGTTTGCGTTAAGCATGGTTGCATACTTAACACAATGAAAATGTATATTGTTTTGAGAAAAATAGGTGAATACCTTAGTGAATCTAGGTAGGGGGTGTGATTATGGTATTATATTGGCCTATGTGTTCTTGGTGAAAGTCCAAAAACTCGCACGATTAAGTGTCGATCCTTTCAGTTCATACCAATAAAATGACTTTGGCAGTACTTGTATAGCTTACTGGCAGATACGTACCTAGAGTTTTTTAGTGATTGTAATCATTGCCCTGTTTTCTGTTATAAAGGAAATGTTTTCATGAATTAAGATATAACTTGACATTGCATGGTTTTAAAAAGAGATGTAAAACGTTTTGGCACGAGCATTGCATGTGTATTCACCTTATAGCTTTGTTAAGATTTATACACTATGTTAGAGTATCTCTACTAGGTTTTGGCTTACCCTATGTGAAAAACTATTTTCAGGTGCTGATGATATGCTTCCGCTAAGGCCATAGCTTGGAAGGACTTAGAGGTAAGAGCTTCTTTGTTGTTATTTGTTGTAATTATTCTGTACAAGCCTAGGGTTTAAACTATATTGAGTTAAAACTCATTTTTGTTGTAACCAATCAGTATCATCTTGGAAAGTTGTAGCCATTAAGACATTTATCTATTTGGTTGACTTTTATTTCATCTCTATCTTATGTGACATATGCTATAGATTCAAAGTTAAGGCTTATGAATGTGTAATTGTATATGCCATCCCTTTTGTAATGAAAATCTATACTATATATTAAGTTTTTGATTTAAAAAAAATAAAAATCTTAACATTTATTAAGATTATTATCAAAATATTAAATTTTAATATAATATAATTATAAAAAAAAGACATTTAATTTATGATTATTATCAAAATATTAAACTTTAATATAATATAAGAAAAGAAAAGAAGATAATAATCATATGTGTTGGGACTTTTCAAGAAATTCATATGTGTTGGATTTCAAAGATTTAAAAAATCAAAAATCAAGAAATTTAGATTAATATTTATATTTGTTTTAATTTTTTTTCATATATAAATTATGTTTTTAAGATTTTTTATAAAAATAATTTAACAATCTTATCACTATATCTGTAATTATTTGTATGATTGGAAAAAGTTAACAAAATCTTGGCGGAGATTTTTTTAAATGTCTTTTTTTTAAATGTTTTCTATTATATTAAAGTTTAATATTTTGATAATAATCATATGTGTTGGACTTTTCAAGAGATTAAATGTTTTTTATTATATTATGTTAAAGTTTAATATTTTGATAATAATCTTTTTTATGCTTGTTCTTAATGCATTAAAGTGTTATTATGAGGGTAAGATTTGGGGTTGGGAGAGTTAATTAATGCTAAGGTTTTTTTAAATCAAAAAATCAAGAAATTTAGATTATTTATATTTGTTTTAGATTTTTTTTTAATATATAAATTATGTTTTTTAAATATATATAGTATAGATATAGATAGATAGATATATCTTTTTATTTTTATTTTTATTTTGTGTGGTTTTTATTTTTTTTTCAATTTATTTAAGATGGAATTGTGGGTATCTTTTTTTTTAAATTTAATTTATCTTTTAATTATTATTATTTAGGTAAGTTATGATGTGAGTTAGATATGTGATAGACATATGAGTTTTATTGATTTAAAGTTTATTTAGATAAACTTTAAACATTTTTGTTATGTTATAATATAATATATAAAATATAGGTAGATATCAACAACTTTAATAGAAAATATTTTTTTTTGAAAATTTGTGAGAGAGATTAGGAGGGAGAGATTATGAAATATTTTTGTTATTAAATAAATAAATCAGTCAATAGTTTTTTTTAATATATTTTGTAAATTAAAAATCAATAATTTTGAAAAATTGATTAATTTGTCTCATTAAGTGATTTAAAATTTTGATAGATATACATAAAAAATACATAATTATATTATTAAATCATAATTCAAATTTAGATGTTATATCTTTTTGAGATCTATATTTTAATCTATTTTGTAAATTAAAAATCAATAATTTTGGAAAATTGATTAATTTGTCCCATTAAGTGATTTAAAATTTTGATAGATGCACATAAAAAAAATACAAAATTCAAATTTAGATGTTATATCTTTTGTTATTAAATAAATAAATTAGTCAATAATTTTTTTAATCTATTTTGTAAATTAAAAATCAATAATTTTGGAAAATTGATTAATTTGTTTTTATAGATATACATAAAAAAATACATAATTATATTATTAAATCATAATTCAAATTTAGATGTTATATCTTTTTGAGATCTATAGCTAAATTCTTATCTTTTTATTTTTTATTTTTGTGTGTAACTTCGATTATGTGGGAGAAAAAAAAAAAGTTGTTATAATATTATTAGAAGTAAAAAAAAAGTGGTTTGTTGAGAAGAAAGTCAATAAATAGGTTAAATCAAGAATTTAGAAAATTAGGATTAAAATATTAATATATAGATATAGATATAAATATAAAATGGAAAAGTACTATATTCACAGATGTGTTGTTATTTAATATTTTCATTTAATAAATGTCCTGGGATGAATTAGTGTTATTTTTTCGAGGCGCTACAGGTGGTATGAGGCATGTGGCAATGACGACAATGAAGAGGGGCTATGGTGTGTAAATTGCCGATAGTAAAAGTTGTTGGTGAGTGGTGTGGTAGCTGAATGGCAGCAATTATAGTAAGTGGTGGTAGTGTGACGACAATGAAGAGGGGCTATGGTGTGTAAATTGCCGATAGTAAAAGTTGTTGGTGAGTGGTGTGGTAGCTGAATGGCAACAATTATAGTAAATGGTGGTAGTGTGAAGCTTTTGAAAAAGTAGTGAAAAGTAAGAGAAAAGATTTGATGGCTAAGATATTAATTTGGGAAATAACCTTTAAAATTGTCCTAAATAGTTGATGGGTATATTTTTCACATAATTATTCAAGGTTTAACTCTTGGGTTAGGTTATAAGAAAGAAATTTTTTGTGAATTTCTTAGTCCCGGCGTAAATAGTTTGTCTTTGACTAGATCGGGAAAGGGATTAATTGAAATACGCGCAAATTAATCCAACCACCTTTTATCGCTTAACCAAAAAATTAAAAATTAAAAATAAAATTAAAAAAATTGGGTATATTGACTGGTAATTTTCCACAGTTATTTTTAGTTCCCATTGGTCATACGCGTATCATATGAGGTGGCACAATCACCTCCGCCCAAATCGTTACTGATCTGCCGCCTCGGCTTTAATTGATAAAACTAAGTGTAACGAGCCTTTATAAATTAAAAATATATATTAAAAATATATTAAAATAATTTAATATTTTATCTTATGATATATATAAAATTTATAAATTAATTTTTATGTTCATAACTTTTTAAGTTATTAATTTAAAAAAATTAAAAAATATATATATAAATTTATTTGGTACAATTTTGATAATTTGTAATGATAAAAAAAAGTTAAACCTAATTAAAGAAGGTTACATGAGTTATGATATACCTCTTCTTATTATGAAAATATACAAATTTAAAAATTATAATTGAGATAAATATACAATTTTATTATTAAATGTAAAGTAAAATGATATTTAATAATAATTGATCTAATGTTTCTGTTATTAATTCAATAATTTAAGTTACATTTCTTTTGGTTTTAATTTCATATCTAAAAATACAATATCAATATAATACACACACGGATTTCTTTAAAAATAAGAAGGTTTTAGAATATTTTCAACCTTTTATCATTTTCTTTTAATTTTTTTTATCTAATTTAATTTTAAATTTGAATAAAAAATTTGATTTTATATGAATTACTTTAACCTTTCCATTAAATTTTTGTCAATTTTTAAAAGAACTTTCATTCTTCCATTCTTTTTTTCTTTTCATCAATTTTGATGGAAAAAAACAATAATTTCCAACGCTTCATCTTTTAAATTTTTTATCAAATTATAATTCGATAAAAAAAATATTAAGGGTTGAAGATTCTCTTAATTGGAATTATAATGAAATAACATCTTGAAATAGTAAAAATTTGAGTATGTGGTTGGTTGAAATGTATAATTTGATTAATTCTTTTCTTATATTTATATAAAAATTGACACTTATGATCACATCAGTATAAGTTAGATCATGGAAATTTTTTGTGGTGTCAAATATTTTTTATTTGTAAATATCCTACCTATTAAAAAAAAGAAAAAATAAAAGAAAAAGAAAGAAAAATGTGTAGCTTTTGGATGTGTTTATCAATTTTGTTTTGTGGATAAAAACAACTAATGTTTTAACTTAAAAAATTAAAAAGTACAAAAAAAAAAAAAATAGATTGGGTTTTTTGGGAATAAAAGAAGCTATCTAACTCCTGTATATATTATTTTAAGATGGACTATTTTAATCACATAAAAAAATAAAAATTATACTTGGAGACTATCCTTATATGTTATTCTATTATATACAAATATAATGGTAATTATAGTGGTAACAAATTAATTAATATATATGAAAAGTTATACTAAACTTTCATTTTCAATTAATTGAATTATGATTAACAAACTAACAAATAACAGTAATTGTATAATATGATAAAAAGAGGATAAAATAAAAAAACACAATGATATTTAAAAGTTTTAAATTTACATAGTTATATAAAAATCTAATGTTATAGTATAATTTTGAATTCCCAATAAATTTTCACATTTTCTATAAAATAAAATGACAATAAAAAATAAAAAATTCGATACCTATTTTTTTTACTTCAATTTTACTGTTTTCTATTAAAAAAAAACAAAATCCAATCAAAATCCTTAGCATATAATGGGTATAGATACTTCGATTGCAACCATCATCAATAATTCTTCTCCACTATGTAAACCTGCAAACAAACACATAAATCTCACTAAAAGTAAAACCAAAACCAAAACCAAACCAACAACAGAGAAAAAGAATCATATATGGAAAAAAATAAAATTAAAAAAACAATAAATTTATGGAGTGGTAGAACGTTACTCCCAACAACTTAGATCTCACCCCGCCTAATTCGTCAACTCCTCTGCCAGTGCCCGCGAAGTCTAAGAGTTAGGATGACTAATCAAATTATTCTTTAAATAAGACTTAAAAATTGATTGATTTGTCCCATTAAATGATTTAAAATTTTGATAGATATACATCAAAAAAATAGATAATTATGTTATTAAATTATAATTCAAATTTAGATATTATCATATCTTTTTGAGATATATATATATATATATATCCAAATTTTTTATCTTCTTTATTTTTGTGTGGTTTCTATTTTTTTTTCTTCAATTTATTTAAGATGGAATTGGGGGTTTCTATTTTTTTAAAAAAATTTAATTCATCTATGGTTTCTATTTGTTTCTAATTATTATTATTTAGGTAAGTTAGGATGTGAGTTTGATATGTGATAGATATGTGAGTTTTATTGATTTAAAGTATGATGACGTGAGACATTTTCAAATTAGATTTGTTTAGATAGATTTTAAAATTTTTAAAATTTAAAATTGGATATTGAGATGTAAAAAAAAAAAGAAAAAGATTTTAACTGAATAAATAAAAATCATATTTATTAATTTTATTTGTTTGTATATCTAATTTTAATTTTTTTTTTTTTTAGTTATGTTATAATATAATATATAAGATATAGATAGATATCCATAATTCTCATGAAAAATATTATCTAATTTTTTGAGAGAGAGAAAAGGAAGACAAGTTTTAATATTTTCTTTTGGAAATTGATAAGAGAAATTAGAATGGAGAGATTATGAAATATTTTTGTTATCTTTCCATTTGAAATCCATAAATTAAAGAATAATTATTATTTCCAAAATAATTAAATAGGTATGTGAGAAGTGGAAAAGGGAAGATATTTATTATTTTCAAAATAATCAAATAAGTATGGGAGAAGTTAAAAAAAAGTGTATATATGAGAAGTAAAAAAAGATTTGGTGAAGTCAATAAGTGGTACGATTTTTTTGTTTTAAATAAAAAAATTAAAAAATTAAGATTGAGGTATTAAAATTCTCACAAAATTTGTAAATTAAAATTCTCTCTTTCCAATATATAAATAAGGAGCGTCCGGACAGGCCCATCAATTAACAAATCATACTCTCAACCTTAAAATTTCACACTATTTGGATATATTAGACTCCATGACGGTATTTATGAGTTCATGATCAATATTTTTTTTTCGCCCATAGTATAATCGTTTTGCTGGTAATGGACTTGGAATGAAACAAGAAAAGTAGTTTTAGTTTTCGTTTAAGAAGAGTTAAAATAGTCTGAATTTTCAATTTTTTGATTATTTTAATTTAACTTTTTTTAATCTCATTTGGCTTTTATTTTTTGACTTTTTCAACTTTTGTGAGAAAAAATATAATGATTATGATTTGAATGTAACATTTTATCTTATTGACTTATGTAGTCAATTTTATGTTTTGTACTTTTTTAACCAAAAAGCCAAAACCAAACATAGCTTTAGCATGGGACAAATGATTTTTTAATTAAAAAGTTACAAAAATTATTTAAAAAATAAAATTTCAATCCCATTAATAAAATAATCAAAAGTTAAAAAAACCATACAAGTGGCTTTTTAATTAAAAAAACTCAAAATGTCATAAAAAATATTAAAAAATCAAAATTTTAACCTCATTAATACAAAATCATATCGTGCATATTAATCAATTATTTTTTTCTCTCATAAGTATTCAATTTATTTTTTTTCACCTCATAATCAATTAAAAAAGTAAAACAAAACTAAATTCCTAAATAGGGCCTAGTTGTATTTAAAATTTAGTAGGTAGAAATGCATGTATTCATCATATTTTTAATAATTATTTTTTAATAAAATCAATACTATACAAACAATGATGATACAAAAAGATAAGAAATAAATTAGAGAAAAAAAATTCAGAAAACCAACCCAAAAAGTTAACTAAAAAAATTAATGCAT
Source organism: Camellia lanceoleosa (assembly GCA_025200525.1). Classification (NCBI taxonomy): domain Eukaryota; kingdom Viridiplantae; phylum Streptophyta; class Magnoliopsida; order Ericales; family Theaceae; genus Camellia; species Camellia lanceoleosa. The sequence continues at coordinate 18,368,378 of CM045766.1, read as the reverse complement.
GACTTAAATCTAATTTATCATATAATAAAATCCACACAAAACAAATCTCAATCCTTCATTATTTTTTATCTATCATTGCCAAAAAAAAAAAAAATTAGAGTTCGGGTTAAAAATGAACCGAGTGAAGTTGAGTAATAAGTCGTTCAAATTTAATTTGATAATTTAACGAATTTAAAATTATGTTTAAATTTGACTTATTTACATTACGAGTTGATTTAAAATGAATTTTTAATAAGTCGAACTACCTTTGATTTTGAACAAACTTTTAATAAGTTAAATACGAATCTAATTTGAGTATCTTAATTTTTTATAATACATATAATGTTTATCAAGTCAAGTAATTTGTTGTTCAAATTTAGTTTAAAATTTTAACGAGTTTAAATTATGTTTATTCACCTAATAAATTAATCATAAATAAATTTTTAATGATCCGAACGAGTGAAATTGAAAGTCGCTACTTGGAATAAGGAAGAGTAAGTAGAGTCTAAAAACCGACCGTAACACGAGCGTCAGCTACCGCGCATAATTTCCGACCTCTGTGATATGCAAATCTCATCTTTCATTCAATGCTCGTGCTTGTTGGGGAAAGCTTTCGCTACCAGTCACGTGAAAACTTTACTCCTCTACAACCCAAACGGACCTCATTTCTTACAACCTGCCAACTGTCAGCATACAAATCCCTCCAATCACCAAATCTATAAATGGTCCAATAATATTAAAAGACCAGAAACATAAAGGCATCGTTATACAAGTCCAAAATTTAAACTCAATTTTTAAGTTTAATAATGTGACAATCAATTGGAATATTTAATATAATACTTTATTTCATATCAACCAATTATATTAAGGTAAATTACACTTACATTCCTGAAATTTGAGTTTAATACATATTATCTATGACGTTTGAGAAATTACACTAACCCATGTCATTGTAATTATTTAGAAAAAATAAAAATATTAAACTTATGTACTCCCTATTTTCTTGCTTTGCTTTACTTCCCCCTACTTTTTTTTTTTTTTTTTTTTCCTTTGCTTAACTTTTTTTTTTTTAATGTAATTTTTCTTATTTTTCTACTAAGAGTTTTTGTCTGCTATATAAGCAGGAGTTTGTGAAATAAGATTATTAACTATATGGATGAAAATATAATTTTCAGAATGTCAAAGAGCGGGATATAATTGGACTAGAATGTTAGTGTAATTTACCCATTGTATTACTTACATATTATTAAGTCTAAAAAATAAATCTAAAAAAGAAACTTATATATCATTTTCGAAACATAAGTACTGATCACACTGTAGTAGCGGACAAAATCAACATATATTAAAATCAACCATTTGATTAGAAGAACTTGTGAATCTTTGAGGGTGGAAGGGCAGCACACTTGCTACACGTATACAAATTTTTCATCTTTGAGGGGGTAGTTGCAACGAGTGGTGGTTGAGACTACACCACTCCATTTAAACACCTCTCAACATACTTTCTCCTCCAACTGAATTGAAGAGAGAGGGAGAGAGGAGAGGGAGAGATAGAGAGAGAGAGAGAGAGATGGCGCCAACAACAACGCTTACGGCTCTCGCAGAAGAGAAGTCGCTGCAGCAGAAGTTCGTGAGGGACGAAGATGAGCGTCCGAAAGTGGCTTACAACGTGTTCAGCAATGAAATTCCGGTGATCTCTCTCGCTGGAATAGATGAGATCGAAGGCCGGAGATCGGAGATTTGCCGGAAGATTGTGGAGGCGTGTGAAGATTGGGGGATTTTTCAAGTCGTCGATCATGGCGTCGATGCTAATCTCGTCGCTGAGATGACTCGACTCGCTCGTGAGTTTTTTGCTCTGCCTCCCGAAGAGAAGCTCCGATTTGATATGTCCGGTGGGAAGAAAGGTGGATTCATCGTTTCCAGTCATCTCCAGGTGCTGTTCATTTCTAATAGTAACGCATCGCATTCATTGGCCTTTCATTCCAATTAAGGGTATTTTGAATAATTTTTTTTATTTTTTATAAAAAATATAAAATATGAATTTTATAAATTAAGCTTGAAATAATGTGATAAAAAATGTGATAAAGAGTAATGTCGTAATCAAATAGGATAATGTGCTACCATGCCAGACACTCTTGTTTTGCTTCCTATAGGATGCATTTCCACATCGTTTGGACGGCCAGAAAAGAAAACAAATCATGTTAAATAGAGGAAAATTAACCTTATATGCATTTTAAATTATGTCATTTTTTTATAATTATTATTATTTTTTTATTTAGTTATGAACTTATGACATCTTTGTTATATTTCATATGTTCTTTGGTTATGATTTTTTTTTTTTTTTTTTTTGTGCCATTTTTTTTAGTGATAAGGTGTATCCCATTGTCTTTTCCTAAAAAGGAATATGCATAACATTTTTATTTTTATTTTTTATTTGAAAGACCAATCTATTTGTTTGTCACCAAATTTCGTTATTTTGGTGAGAAATGAAATAGACTTAAGCGGGATTAAGATTCTCTCCATTTCATACAATTTTAATTCAGTATTTCACAATTTCTCATCCTTTATCACCAATTTTTTACTCAACTCATAAGAAAAAATTTATGTCTTCATCATTCTTATCATTTTTTCTATCTCATCCAAACAGATTGTTCTTGTTAGTTTAATTTTAAAAATTTTAATTTGATCAAATTTTCTAATTTTGTCAATTTTTTATGAAATTGATTCAATTTTAAATTGGTTGTCTAAATTATTAAAGCAATGATAATAAAATAAACATATCACCGTGTTTTGTGTTGGTGTAATTTTGATTGTCAAAATTTTGTAATGTTACAACTTGCAAATCAAAATATCATTACTAAACATTTTAATATCTAATAATTTAAAATTCAAAATTATATTAAGATTTTTATTTGTCATCTAGATTGGTGTTTACTAATAAATTCGATAAATTAAAAACTTGACTAAAGTGATTAGAAATACAAACTATAGAGATGCAAAATAAAATAATAATTAAATAATTAATAAAAAAAATAATTATAAATATGAAAAATATTATTGAATTCAACAGGTAAAATCTAATAATAACTTGAACTCTTCGAGTCCCAATAACCAACACAAAAGTAAAATTTTAAAAGGCTAAAGTAACTAGGAATACTTATCTTAGAGATGATAAGTATATTTTATACTAATTAATTACTAAATAATTTTAGATTTTGATAGGCTTATTGGGTCAATGTCACCATTAACCGATGTATGCAGGGGGAAGCAGTGCAAGACTGGAGAGAAATAGTGACCTATTTCTCATACCCGATCCGGGCCCGGGACTATTCAAGATGGCCCGACAAGCCCGAAGGGTGGAGGGCTGTGACGGAGACCTACAGTGAGAAATTGATGGACTTGGCTTGCAAGTTGCTGGAGGTGTTGTCTGAGGCTATGGGCCTTGAGAAGGAGGCTCTTACAAAAGCCTGTGTTGATATGGACCAGAAGGTGGTTGTAAATTTCTACCCGAAATGCCCACAACCCGACCTCACGCTCGGACTCAAGCGACACACGGATCCGGGTACCATCACCCTGCTCCTCCAGGACCAGGTTGGTGGGCTCCAGGCCACTAGAGATGGGGGCAAGACCTGGATCACGGTTCAGCCCGTGGAGGGAGCTTTTGTTGTTAATCTGGGTGACCATGGTCATGTGAGTAATGAATCTAATAACTTACTCTTTACTAGTATCAAATTTAATTTTAAGTAAAACAAATTCTTAAGACTATCTGTATTCCTTTACTCAAAATCATATCGAAATGAATTTCACTCAAATTAGTGGAGACCCAAATTTTTTTAAGCCTAGTTTGTGCATTTCAAATTTATAATACTATGCTATTAATGAAATTTTTACTCAAAATTAATGTTTAAATATAAGTTTGTTCATTGAATAGATGGCCTTACTGCCATCACTAATAAATAAAAACTTGAGTTTAATTTGAAAATTAAGAAGTTTAGATTCTGCCAAACTAAAAATTACGTACTGGTATATTCTAATAAATAATGAGGGGCTTAAGATCCTCTGTTTGAATACGGGTATATTCTTTTATTTTATCATTAACAATAACATAATTTAATTTTTTATAAATTAAAAATCGTGTGTAGCTGTTTGTTAATATGCATGGTGATAGGCAAACTTGTACATTGTTAGAGCTTTTTGTTTTTTTGTGTGAAGTTCCAGATGTACAAATGTTCATAAAGCAAGCAGAGAATATCTTGGAGATTTGGGAAGATTACAAATTATGAAATTAATTTATTAGTTAGAATGAATTTTATAATGCATTGTATATGTTGTACCGTGAGATTGGATTTATATATGCTTTACTTGCCCATATTTGACATAATTTAGCAAATTTTGAAATGAACAGTATTTAAGCAATGGGAGGTTCAAGAATGCGGATCATCAGGCAGTAGTGAACTCCAACTGCAGCCGACTATCAATCGCCACATTCCAGAACCCAGCTCCTGAGGCGACAGTATACCCACTGAAGATTAGGGAGGGAGAGAAGCCGGTTCTTGAAGAGCCAATCACGTTTGCGGATATGTATAAGAGGAAGATGAGCAAAGATATTGAGCTTGCCAAGCTGAAGAAATTGGCCAAAGAGAAGAAGCTATTGCAAGATCAGCAAGATATTGAGAAGGCCAAGCTGGAAATCAAAAGCACTGATGAGATTTTTGCTTGAGAGTGTGTTGTTGTGTGGATGTGTCTTTGCCATACTTTTCTCTATAATTACCTTAATGTGGTACATTAAGAATCCCAATTCAAAGTTGAAGTAAAATGGTGTGGTTTTATGATTTGTAGTTTAAAATAAAAAGGGTAATATTTTAATATTATTAAATTATGTCCTTTTGCTAATGTATTTTGCTATGATAAAAACCAATACAAGTTTGTTATCCAAGTTCATGTTTCATTACATCAAAGTTTGCCTTTGTTGTTTCACTTGCATAATTGCATGAAGGGATAAAATATTCTTTTTTTTTTTATTCAAGGGAAAACATAACAGCAGAAGTTTAGCAGTACAAATAAAACATAGCAGCAAAAGAACATATCAGTAAGAGGACTAATCCCTCAGCTCAACAGTGCCAATTAAGTCTGCAATAAGCAGCTCCTGCAATACATTTGGGGGATCTTCCAACAGTACAACATGTTCATCTTGAGCAACACCAATCTGAGCTAGTTGATCAGCACATTTGTTGCCCTCTCTCAGAGTGTGCTTTAGAGAATAGTGGCATCTTTTTAGCAGAAATTTGGCATCCTAAATAAGAGCTCTGTAGGGAGAGTTGATGCATAGACCATCTTGGATTTGGGATAGTGCCAATGCAGAATCTGTTTCAATCTCCACTTTATGTGTGTTTTTCTGGAAAAGGACGGTGATGCCCCTGTTAATGGCCCACAACTCAGCTTCAAGACTTGAGCAATGACCAAGCTTTCCATAGAAGCCCTAGACCCAAAGTCCTGTTTCATCTCTTAGTAAACCTCCATAACCAGCTTGTCCTGGATCTCCTTTTGAGCAGCCATCAACATTCAGCGTTAACTTACCTGCAGGTGGATGAAGCCAACAAATTAGTTTAGGATTGGGAGGATTTGGATAGAGGGCAGATTGGTAAGCCTCTGCAATCTCATGAACATAGTTCCATAAGTTTTTGAGGCTAGATTGAATGGGGTTAAGTTGTTTTTCAAAAACCAATTTGTTTCTATCTTTCCAAATCTGCCAGATGGTAGAAATAAAAACAATCTGCCATTTTGTTTCAAAAAATAAATTTTTATCTTTCAAGTTAGAAATGACCTATTCATTGAAAGGCTGATCATAACCAGCCCTCCACCAGGTAAAATCTCTGATTTCAGTCCAATAGTTCTTGGAGAAAATGCAATCTCTGATAAGATGGGGCATGTCTTCACTAACTGATCCACATCTAGGGCATAGATCATTAGTTGCCATATTCCTCACAAGACGAAGTTGATTTGTGAGTAATCTCCCATGCAATATAAGCCAAAGAAAACTTTTCAGTTTCTGGGGCACCTTAAGTTTCCAAATCCATTGCCAATCTCCACCAACTGGCTCATGATTAGCAATGAGACTGTATGCTGAGGCAGTTGTGAAATTACCACATGGTGAACCAATCCAGAAAGGAGTATCTATAAAAGTGACAAAATGGGGTCTATGGATTTTAAGAATGTCCTGTAGAGCTTGAGGGCTGACAAGATTTTGAAGAGCCTCCTCATCCCAGTTGCCATCATCAGTGAGCACGATACTAACCTTAAGATGTTCATTAACCTGTTGGGGATTGTGTGTTTCAGCTAGAGGTTGTGAGCCACACCACCAATCATTCCAAAAGGAGATGTTATTCTCATCCCCCACATTCCATTTAACTCCTCTTCTCAAAATGTCTTTGTTCCTATGAATGCTTCTCCAGATATGCGAAGAGTTAATTTTTTTTTTTTTTTTTTTTGGGGGGGGGGGACTAACACAAGGTGTTTTTGTTAAGATATTTAGAATGGAGAACTTTACACCAAAGTTTGTTTTTATCACTTTGTAGCTTCCAACCAAGTTTGGACAATAGGGCAGTGTTATTATCCCTAGCCTTACGAAGGCCTAGACCACCTTTAGCTTTACTTCTGCAAACCTTGTCCCAATTAACAAGATGCACTATTCTATTACTATCCGTCTCACCCCAGAGAAAGTTTCTATTGAGTCTATCAATGTCATCACACATACTTCTAGGGAGTTCCATGGTTTGCATATTATAGTTAGGAATCGCAGAGGTCACAGATTGGATGAGGGTAAGCCTACCAGCAAGGGAGAGGTTTCTGGCCTTCCAACCTGAAAGTTTATTCTTAAGCTTTTCCATGATATCCCAAAACAAATGTTTGTTGACTCTACCATGAATCATAGGGGAGCCCAAGTATTTACCAAGGTCTTGAGTAAGGGGAATGCCACTCAAAAAGCTAAGGGATAGGGCCTTGATGTGAGGCACATTGGGGGACACGAAGAGTTTGGATTTGGTGTAATTAACTTTTTGGCCAGATATAGCACAAAACTCAGTTAAAGTATCCATAATGGTGCCACAATTTTGCCTATCAGCTTTGGCAAAAAGAATGAGGTCGTCGGCAAAGAAAAGATAAGAGATGGGTGGGCTAGTGCGAGCAGCTTTAATACCTTTCCAGGTATTGCTGCCAACCTTGGAATTTATCATGTTGGAAAATCTCTCCATGCAAAAAACAAATAGGTAAGGGGAGAGAGGGTCGCCTTGGCGGAGACCTCTCTCATTTTTAACACTATCAAGCACCTCACCATTCCAAAGAATGTTGGATTTGTTATTGGTGACACAACTCATGATAAGGTCAATCCATCCCTCATTCAGGTTCAATTCAAGTAGCGTATCCTTAATAAAGTTCCAAGGGAGTCTGTCATATGCTTTTTCAAGGTCTATCTTGAAGATCATGCCTCCACTCTTCCATTTTTTATGCCTCAAAGTATGGAGGATTTCCTGGGTTATAATGATATTATCGGTTGTATTACGCCCAGGTATGAAACTGCATTGATTGGGGCTAATCAAGTTGTCAAGAAGATGGCGAATTCTAGCAACAATTAATTTGGAAATGATCTTATAAGTAACATTACAGAGGCTGATAGGTCTAAATTGCTTTATGTTTTTAGGATTATCAATCTTGGGAATGAGAACAATGAGGGTTTCATTGATCTCAGTAGGCACAGCTTTGTTGAGGAAACACTGTTTAACGAAGTGACACACTGACTGGCCCACAATGGGCCAATATCTTTGATAGAAGATTGCTTGCATGCCATCTTTTCCTAGGGCTTTGTAGGCCCCAATACTCTTGACAGCATGATGGATATCAAGATTGGTGATAGGCTTCAGAAAATTATCATTCTCTTTTTTAGTAAACTTAACTAAAGTAACATTATTCCAATGGTCTAAACCGACATCATCTTCTTTACGAAAGAGTTTTGCAAATACTGGAGGATGATGTTTTTGACCTTAGCCGTATCCGTAATCCAGTTATTATCATCATTCTTGAGGGCATTAATTTTGAGTTTTCTTCTCTTGGTTAAGGTGGAGATATGGAAATATCTGGTGTTTTTATCACCAAGGGTAATATATTTGGACCGCGATTTTTGAAACCAAAGCATTTCTTCTTGAAGCAATGTCTCATTATACTCCTTGATGAGGACTTTTTCAAGGATTTGAAGATTATGGGAAAATTTCTCAACCAGAGTTTTTTGGATACCCCCTAATCTAGCAAAAAGTCTCCTTTTTCTTTTAAAAATATTACCAAAGACATTTTTATTTCAGTCAGTAACTCTGTGGGTGAAGTCAGCAGTTGCATCCAGGAGGTTATGGTGCATATTCACCCAAGAAGTTTGAATAACATCATTAAGGCCAGGATGTGACATCCAAGCCACCTCAAATCTAAAAGGTCTATTGCGAGGGTTTAGGGGGTGCATACCTTGGGTATAGACCACAAGAGGAGAATGATCAGAATACGTTCTAGGGAGAACACGAACAGTGGCTTCAGGAAACATAGTTCGCCATTCCTCATTACACAGAGCTCTATCAAGTCTTTCCATGGTGTTGGCCGCTCTTTGACGGTTGTTAGTCCAGGTCATACGGGGGCCAAAGCTACCTAGATCTATGAGCTTACAGTTGTTAATTCGGTCAAGGAATTTCCGAGTCCTTTCAGAGTTCTGATTGGGTGAGAAGCTTTTGCGTTCACTCTGGTTGGCATAATCATTGAATTCTCCAGCAACAAGCCAAGGTCTATCCAAATTGTTGGCCACATCCTCCAAATTGTGCCATAGTTGGTCACGTAAAGTGGGATTGGAGCTAGCATAAACAACGGCCAATACCCACTCTTCATAATCCTCTTTATGCACTGTGGCGTAGATCACTTGTGGATTGACAGTAGAGGCTCGTACATTAACCTGGCTAGTATCCCAAATTATCCATATGCCTCCCACTCTTCCCACAGGATCAATAATAGTTGAGGCAGTGAACCCAAGCCTATTAAAAAAGTTGGCCAATTTGCTTAAGGCTACTTTAGTTTCCATAAGGACTAGGATCTCAGGTTTATGAGCCTTGATAATCTCCACTAGATTCCGCTTGAAGGTGTTATTGCCGGCACCGCGGCAATTCCAAAATAGAAGTCGGAGCAAATCCATAGAAGGAAAAATTGGTGGGTCACTGGTTGCCAAGTCTGTAATTATACTACAGATTCGCCGATGGTCGTCCTCCACTGATCTGAGGGAGACCATTTGGATCGAGTGGAATGAGTGGGCAATTTTGTCCTCCTAGCTTGGTTCGATTCTCATACGTACCTGCTCTATCCACCATACGAAGGCGATTAGGTGAATGGCTTCTTTCTCTGGATCTAACAATAGACTCACTGAGTTGTGTTGCTTCACATGTTCCTCCACTTCTAACTTCTGTCCCTCTGTGTTCGGCATTTCCTTCATTTTCCTAGTCTCTTGGGTTCGGCGATTCTCTCTCTCTAACCAGATGTTCTTTGATTGAAGAGGGTGTATCTATATTGGTTAAACTAATCTGGGTATGAGTTAGAGTAGCTTTAACCATAGTTAGGTCTTCCAACTGGTTGTTAGTTTCCAAGGCAGAGCTCATTTCAAGTTCTGCATACTGATGCTTCATTTCTTGTGTGGGTACATATGTTCTTACCTATTCCATATCTGAAATATCTGTGTAAGATTCTTGAGCAGGATTTCCTGAGCTAGTACCATGTGATTGGACTATTGACTAAGGTTGATCTGGTCGATATTGACCTTGAGCCTTAGACTGGGATTGGTCATACTTACCTTTACCTTTGTAGTCTTTGGGAAGGCTAGGGCCTGATTGTTAAGGATACGTATTTTGGGCCTTTTCAATACCTGCTCTGTAAGTTTTCCTCCCTCTAGAAGGCTCCCCTGGACCTTCCTTATCCTCCTCAAGATATTTAAATTTGTTGGGCTTTGTGATTGGGCCAACTGAATCTTGGTTCTTCCGGGTCTAGATTGGTCTACGTCCTCTCTTGGTTACAAGCATCCAGGGCCCAAACTCTGTGCTTGCAGTTTCCATGGATTGCTGATAGCCGTTAGGATTTGCAGAGGATGAGGTATCACCAGAAACGGCTAGTTTCTCTGACTCCGTTTGAGTAATGGGCACTTTGAATCTATAAGCTTCTTTTCTATGATCAATACGCCCACACAGGAAACAAAAATTATGGAGTGATTCATACTCAATGTTGTAGTATTTACCCCCTAAGATGAACTTGGGTGTCAAGGGCTTCATGAGGTCCATCTCGATACAGACTCTGGCGAACTTATCTCTTGTAGCCATGGCAGTTGTCCAATCAATTTTTAGGGATTTTCCAATGGTGTTGGTTATTGCATATAGAACCTTATCTTGATAATACTCTATCGGAATCTCTGGAAACCAAACCCAAATTGCAGTTGTGGTTTCAACAGCTTCCGAGGGTTTGAAATTGGGCTCCCATCGCCTAACAGTGAGATAATGATCCATTATCACCCAGGGGCCCCCTGTGAAAACCTTAGTATAGTCTTCTTGAAGGGAAAATTTAAATAAAAAGAAGTTACACCCCAGGTCAATGGCATGGAACTTACCTTGGAAAGCCTAGATGTTCTTGACTCTCATACAAAGCATGGTATAGCCAATGCTTTTCCCCAAGAGTCTGATGATAAGAGCACTTTCCCATGGCTTCCTGATCTTTTGGAGGAGCTTTTTGGGAAGGGATACCTTAAGAAGGCCCATGTGTTCAGAGATGAAATTGTCAGTCGATGTGGTTCCCTCATGGTCCTCATCTTCTTCATCAGAGGAGAGTAAATCTACTCTGTTATCAAACATGTGGTCCCTGGTTGTGTTTGTAGTCAATGCTTCTTTGAAGGATTTCGTGGGTATGGGCTCTTGCAGTGGAAGATTTTGGAGGCTATTGCCTTCACTGATTACATGTGCCATTTCAACCTCATTTTCTAAAGCAATGTGATCAGAAGAGTTGGAGCTCTTGATTTTCTTGGTACTGTGAACTAGATGATCCTCTTCCTCAGAGGATTTGGTCGTAGTTTGGGTATTTTGGTCACCGGAGTGGTTATCGGAAATCGTCATCAAAGACGGCTCACATTTGTTTGCTTTTTTTAGCTCAAAGGGATATAATATTCTTGTTGATGGTGACTCAACTATTAGGTTAATCAACCTATTGCATGAAGTTCATTAAAAAGTTTTAAAAAAATTCCTATTGTTAAAAATTCTAATTTTTTAAAAGTGCAATAAGTTAGGCCCTTAATTTAATATTTAGCCTAAGATTGCAAAGAATTTTAAATCGCTATTAGTCAACTTATTATATGGGTATTTATGTGCTAGGATTCTAGGGGTCGACGTGGCTAGGCTAAGTTAGGCCTATACTAACATTTCAAGTAGCATATGAGAGATTCTATTTATATCTAAAAAAAATTATTAAATACACTCAATTAAAATTTTGTTATTATATATAATATAAATTTATTATAAAGATAATACATATTAAATTTTAAAATAAAATATTTTTTTTTTCTCATAATACATTTTAATCACATATGTGTATTGTTCATTTTCTTTTTTTTCAAGTTGCAATTTTTTTTTCCCCCTTCTTTACTACAAATCTCTAAACTATTCTACTAAAACTCATCATTATCATCAACATCATTATTTTTTATTTTTAAGAATAAAAGAAAGTTTGAACAAAATCAAATAATGAATGAGAATAATAATAAAAATTATTTTTTGAAATAACCCATTAAAAAAGAGATAAGTATTCACATAATTATTAAGGTACAATTTTTTTTTTTAATTTTTTTTATTATTTACATAACAACGAATATTCAACATGTTTAACATCATTATTGTTCAGACTTTCAGATCTGAACAAAGTCAACATGGTCGGATTTGAAAGTCCGAACCAAACAATATTGTTCAGGATTGTAAGTTTGAACATGGTGATTTTGTTCTTATTTACCTTGGAGGGTAATTTAGAAAAAACTATAAGTTTATTAAGAATAATATAAAATTTTAAATAATTGAATAAAGTGTGTTGAGAAATTAAGAATACTTAATAATTTTTAAAGTGTAAATAAAATCCCCCGTAATTTCACCAGCTTGGCCTAGCATGAAATCGGACCTATACTTTATTGTAAAATCTGTTCAAAAGAAAATTTAAAAAATCTCAAATCCACCCACATAGTCCAACTATTATTTAATATTACTATTTTTCTGTCATACTTTATATATATATATATATATAATTATAATTATTTTAATGGTTTGAGTGCCTCATTAACAAGTAATAATTATTTTAGTTTTTGAAAATTTTAATTTGGCAATATATTTAAGTAATAGTAAGAGTTTAAATAATTACATGACTCTAAAAATAAAAATAAAAATAAAAAATAAAGAAATGATAAGATATTATTGAATGAACATACAATCACATAATTTTCTTGACTCATATTGCAATTCTTTCTTGACTAAATAATACATGATTTGATTGAGCTGGAAAGACTAGGGTACACACTTCTCAAAAAGTATGTATTATATGCATCTTATAACTATAGAAGAAAAATATATAACTTTATACTTTTTGAGTCACAATTAGAAGGGAAAAAAAAAAGTCATAACCAAACACAAAAAAGTCATTATTAAATATCTCAAAATAATGTCATAACTAATATTAAAATTAGTCCTAACTAAAAATGAATGCGACGTAATTAAAAGTATATATGGTATAGAGGGAGTTGGGGTGCCTGCTGTGCACAAAGAAAGACAGTATTGTTGTCTTGACCTAGTGCTCGGCCAGGCACCCAAAGACAGAGTATTTGTGTCGGTTTATTTCGGGATCCGTTTTGAATAATTCGAACTGTTCACATTTTAGAGTATATCGAGTAGAACATACCTACAAAAAATTAAGTTAATTGGATATCGTTAACCCTTTCATCCACTCATATTTGTATCTTCAAATCACAATATTATTTATCAAAACAAATTCTAAAATAAACCAATAAAATCGTACAACAGTACCTGCCACTCCAAATCCGATATATTGTGTGTATCATAAAATTCTCCTTTTTGATGAGAACCAAGAAAAGGTGTATCAGCAGGCTTTTAAGCTCAAGCTTTCATCCCCCTTACTCGCTGAAGCAAGGCAATTCTTGCGTCCGTACAATGGTCTTTGAAGATGAAAATCACATGCTTATCTATATTCACGTATTGCAAAGTTTTGGTAGACAGACTTTCTCATAAATGTAATCTGGAATGGAATGTAGATCTTGTTTTATTTTGAGCAGCCAGCAAAATAAAATTTTATTAAAATAAAGAAAGACTATGAAGCACGGGTACGGATGCAGACAGTTGCACGCACGAGTACGATGCACGATACGACGATAAAAGCCGTACCCGGTACGCGTGCAGCCAGCCGGGTACGCGTACCGCCTACAAGAAAGATTACAAAATGGTTTGGGAAAAAGTTACATCATTGTCAAAGCTAAATATCTCAACAATGTTGACATCCAAAGCAAGACTGATCAAGACAGATCAAGACACTACAAAAACTTACAAGATACTTCACACCTTTCCACCTATACACTTTTTAATTTGTGAAAAATTGAACAGACAATCATTGATAGAATAGTGGAAATCCTTGAATGAAACTTTTAGCCAAATAGCTAATTTGATGATGATTGATTCCGTAGCTCCCCCATCATTGGTTGAATACCATTAAACAAGCATTTATTTCGATACTTCCATATGAACCAAAGGACAACAAAAGATATGACTTTTAGATTCTCCTCTCAATTTTCCTGAAGTAAATGCCATCACACCACTGCATTTTATGTATGGTAACGTAACAAAATATAAACTATTAGATTTAGATAAGATAAATGCTAGCCATTGGATAAATTAAAAGTTAAATTAGGTAGAAAAAGTAAAGTGCTTTTCTAAAAAGTAAAGTCGTTTTGATTAATTTTAAAGTAAAAAAGGATAAATTACAAATACACCCCTTGAGATTTGATCAAAATACAAATCACGCTTGTAGTTCTGCAAATTACATTTCACTCCTGAGATTTCTAATTTCATAAGAAATCGCCCATTTTATTAATAAGTCATCAGATCAATTAAAAGTTTTTAATAATGTTAGAAATATGTTTTAATTAACAATTTCGGTAATTTTATTATTGTATAGGAGAGCAATTATGGATTTTATTTTTTTAGTTAATTCTGTTGAATAAAGTTTTTTAACAAGGGATGTTTGTAATTTTTCAAATCACAAAGACCAATATGTATTTTAAGTAGACCTCAAAGGGTGTATTTGTAATTTGTCCTAAAAAAATGATGCTAACTTACCATTTATTACATACATACTTACTATTTGGTATTCATTTACTTACTATTTGTTATGAATAAATTTACTATTCAAAATATTACCTGCTAAATAGGTCACCTTCAATTTTTGAAAATTGTACCATCTTTTATATTTTAAATACATAAAACTAATGACATACCATATTTAACTATTTTTCCTCTATATTTTGTCTTGTTATGATTTGTAAAAAGTAACACATGATATGTAAATATTAATTTATTAATTTTTTTTTTAAATTTACTAATTTTTCAAAATTGTCATTATTGTGAAAAATTAAATTTTGATATAATATTAATAAATAAAAAATTGTAAATAAAACATTTTAAAGTATAAGTTATTTAAACTTAATTTTAAAAATGTTAATTTAAAATAGTTATTATCATTATTATTTTGTTACCTACAACATCTCAAAATAGTAATTAGCATTTAAGGGCCTGTTTGGTAACGCTTATATTTATTATTTTCTATTTAAGTATAATTTTATTGGCTATTAACTTAAGTCTATTGAAGTGGTATCTTATTGATTGATAAGTCATGTTTAATTAAGTAATAAGTATAGCTTGATTGAGTGGTATGTGAAAACTTAATAAATAATAACTAAAGTCTAATAGAGTAGTAAGTGGAAATTAAAATATTTTATTGAGTAATAACTTCTTGCATGGTATAACAAGCAGGTGGTTATGAGAATATATTGGATTCACACAAGAAGACATGTACAACTATTTTGGGACTGAGCGTAAAGTACAAGTTGTCGATGGTGACGCAGAAGGTGATGGTAGTGGTAGTGGTAGTGGTGGTGGTGGTGGTAGTGGTAGTAGCATGTTGGTGATGGTGGTGGTAGCGGTAGCGATACGCTACAACAAAATGCACCTTTGGCGATCAAAATTAGCGACTAAAAAAAATTTAGTTGCCAAAAGTAATGGAATTGGCGACTAATATTTTTTTTAGTCGTCAAAAGTAAAATATTTAGCTACTAAATTTTTTTAGTTTGTGTATATTCATTATTGGCAACTAAAAAAAAATTTAGTCACTAAAAATGCCAGAATTGGCAACAAAAAAAAAACTTAGTCGCTGTATATTGACTTTTGACTACTAAAAATTTAGTCACCGAATGGAAAATAAAAAAATTATTTTTTCTCTTTGGCTACTAAAGTTTTAGTCGCCAAAAACTTACTTTCAGCGACCAAAAAAAATTTAGTCGCTGTATATTGATTTTTGGTTACTAAAATATTTAGTCGCCGAATGGAAAATAAAAAAATTGTTTTTTCTCTTTAGCGACTAAAGTTTTAGTCGCCAAAAACTTACTTTCAACGACAAAAAAAAAAATTTAGTCGCTGTATATTGATTTTTGGCTACTAAAATATTTAGTCGCCGAATGGAAAATAAAAAAATTATTTTTTTCTCTTTGGCGACTAAAGTTTTAGTGGCCAAAAACTTACTTTCAGCAACAAAAAATTATTTTAGTCGCCTTTAACTGACTTTTTCCGACTAAAATGTTTAGTCGCCAATTGTAATTAAAATTTTCAAAGAAAGATTTTGAATTTTTGGCGGGTCCTTAATTAACGACGAAGCTATATTTTAGTCGGGGAAAATAAGTTAAACAAGGATGTAAAATGAATGGCTAAGATCGATCACTTGAAGAACCAACAGATATGGAGATCAATACCTCACCGATAAAATATTAGGGTAGGTGAAGAGAAGATGAAGGGGGCGAAGGAGTCCCGCTGCGTCGCCATCCCGCCCCCGCTCCTCCTCACGTTCATTGGCAACCGGAGCACCTTATCCTCCTCCGCCATCGCCATTGTGACTATTGCAATCACTACTGCCGCTGCTACCACCTCCATCGCTGCCCTCTTTTCACACCACCGCCTCCCCCTCCTCCGCCAATCTTTGCAGATCCACGCCACCGCCGCGAGATCTAGAGGCTTCATTGCTGAGAAGAGACTCCATTGATGCTCCGTCTCACGTATGTTTTCTCTCTCTCTCTCTCTCTCTCTCTCTCTCTCTCTATATATATATATATATATATGTTTCATGGAAATAGAGTCACATCTGATGGTCTAGCTACTTTGTAGGCTATGAAAAAGAATGGAATGGAAGGAATAGAATGGCATCTTGAGGAATTCCTCTGGTGAGTTAATTTTGTCTTCTTTTCTTGTTGATAGCATTTTCTTCATTTGCTGGAGTGCTATTTGACACTGCATGAAAACAAAATGTCTCAGCATGATTGTGTGTTTTATATAGAGTTAGAAATATAACCATGTACTTCTATGTGATTTGGTAGCGTTTTATTGGGTTATTTTACTTGCATTGGATCACATCTAACACACTCTGTTTGGAATTGGAATTGGAATTGGAATTGGACTTGGACTTGGAGTGAGAAGAAATTAATCAGATAAATAATGAGTAGAAATGAATAACTTGTCTTTATCTGATTTTATTGGAAAGTGAAAGAAAGTAGGCACTGTGTATTGTCATTTTTCTCTACACCTTTATTTTAATAAATAAGTGGTGGCAGAATTTTAAGTATAAAATTCTATGAAGCATGGTTACTTCAAGAAATATGTACGGGGTATTATTGATACTTTGCATGGTACTTTTGCATGTGTATTGGGTAAACAAAACACATACTTAAAAGTTTCTTCTTAATTTTTGCAATACCCTAGACATACCTAGTAAATATCCAAGTTGTACCTTAACCAAGATAATATTTTCTTCTATTATAGGGTGAAGGTAGTTTTACTAGACTTTTTTTGAATGCTTAGCTTAGCACGGCTTTAAAATTAAGTTTTGATTTGTAAATATTTAATACGATGACATTTAATTTTGGTTTGTACTTTACTTTTGGCATTAATGTGAATTGGAAATTCAGCAATACTAGGTATCATGAAAAACTTTTCATGAAAATAATCATGAAAACTTTGTGGCCCTTGGATTACATTTAGAATAAAGCACCATGCACTAATCAAGGTAATCAAAAGATCATAAATCTTTCATGATCATTTTCATGAGAAAATTTTCATGATCCATAACTTTTCTCTTGGAAATTAGATCTTAACCAACTAAACCATTTAAATAATTTTGCATTACTCCAAATTAAAAATAAATATTTTTTATGAATGCACCCAACTGTACCCGTATCCATTTCGTACTTTTTTTAGATTTTACTGTTTGACATACTTGTATCATACCTGTACCAATATTCATACTTGTACTTGTGCTTCATAGATGAAATCCTGTTCCACTTTTAGGATTCTCATTTTCACTAAAATCTCTTTACTCTTGTAGCAAACTAAAACTTACTGTGATAAGTAAATAAGATTAGATTAAAGGAGGTACCCATGGACATAAACATGACAAATGAAAAACCTCTACATCATCAAAATCTGTGTTGTAAGCTGGAAGGCCCACTCAAGACTCTAAACTAAGTGCCATAGGCATCTGTTATGATGTCATCATACCCATCTTGTATCACTCTCCACTTCTGCACCTTTATCTCTACCATTGTAATTGATGGTGCTAACCCAATTCTTTAATTGTCAATTCTTGTTCTATTACCTTCAGTCCTCCTATTAAAGTTATCCCTCCTTGGCTTCTTTTTTGCTTGAATTGCTGCTATCAATTTTATTCCATTCTCCCTGTTGTCTCCTATTAAAGTATACTAAATTTTTTGCTGCACACTTTGTTTTGTAAAAATGCTGATAGCAAGTAAAATTTTGAGGTTCTGGTTGCAACAAGAAAGTGAAAAATGTTTTGGGATTGTGTTTTTTATTCAATTTTTTTTTTTTTTTTGGGTTATTTGGTTGTAGCGTAATGGATTTATTTTTTTGGATAAGCTAGAGCATGTTGACTCTTTATGGGATAGAATTTTTTACTTGTCATCTTCTATGTTACATAGACTTGGGTATGAGTATCAGGTGTGGATATCAGACTCATCAAATCATAAATTTAAGGTATATGGACTCAGCAACAAAATGTCATAGTTTGATATTTTTAATCAAGTATGTGAGATAAAATGATGTTATATGTAACTTACAGTGTTAAAAAAATATTTATAGTAATTATACAACAATATGTACATACAATAATAATGTTATATACAATTATATAAGAAGTGTCCGTTGAAAAGTAGTCGACACATATCCCATACCGTTATCCAAGTGTTGGGTGTCCAACACGGTATTTGATTTATTTTGAAGAGTCCGTGTAGCATAGGTCATCTTTGATAGGATTCCACTATTTTTAATTTTTAGAGATTGACGGAAAGTGTGTGATGGTGTGATATTTAGAGGGTTTGTTACTTTAGCCTTTGCCTATTTGGTGTATTTGTTGTCCTCTTTTCTTCTTTCTAAATAATATTGTATTTTTTTTATTGCCCATTAAATAAAGAATTCTTATGCTCATCAAAATCTCTTTACTGATGGAGCAAAGTAAAACCCTACATGGACTTTCAGATTGGGTGCACTAACAATTTTGGTGCATACTCTATTTGGGAAAAAAAATTGGTGGCAGAATGTATAGTATCCTGTCCCCCATATCCTATGCAATTTGCTTTTCTCTTACAGAAAAACAAGAATAACATTTTATTTTTACTATTAACTTTTTTTTTCTTTTTCTTTTTGTTAATTTTAATTTTTTCTAATTATTTTATCTTTACTCCATATGTATTTTGTTTGAAGGCTGAGGAAGCTGCTATTGCTGCATTAAAGAGAGCTCTTGGTGCTTTGAGCGTTCATCTGGCTTCAAATACTTACCTGGTTGGTCATGCTGTGACCCTGGCTGACATTATCATGACATGTAACTTGTTTTCGGGATTCACTAATGTCATGACTAAGAGCTTTACTGCTGAGTTCCCTCATGTTGAGAGATACTATTGGACCATGGTTAACCAACCAAATTTCAAAAAGGTAATAGGTGCGGTAAAACAGGCAGAGATCATAACTGTTATGTCTGCGAAGAAGCCTACTCAACCTAAAGAAGCTGCTAAATAAAAGCCCAAGGAGGAGCCAAAGAAAGAAGCCAAGAAAGAACCAGCAAAGCCCAAAGCAAAAGATGTTGAGGAAGAGAAGGAGGCACCAAAGCCTAAAGCAAAAAATCCTCTTGATCTACTGCCCCCAAGTAAGATGATACTAGATGAGTGGAAGAGGCTCTACTTCAATACCAATACCAAGACCAATTTCCGTGAAGTTGCAATCAAAGGTATAAATTCAATTATGAGCTTCATGTTACTTGTTGGAATCTATAGTTATACCTTTATACTACATTTGAGCCTTCTTTTTTTTTTTTCTTCTTTTGTTTGTTGGCATATGAAATGTTACGAGCTTAAGGGTGGTTCTGCTGACCCCTCTATTTGTTTTTGGTGTGTTCCACTTTCTTGTGTGCAAATGCCTCCACTCCCTTCCTCCAAAAAAATAAATAAAAAATGATGCAGTTTTTCATACTTCGTGAATCATTAATGAAATCTGCAAGGTCAGTTGATAAAACATAATGATGATTCCATTTTTTAGTTTGAGTGACTACAGTTCTATGATTTTGTTTTTGTTTTTTTTTCCTTCTAGTTTTTCAATACAAAGTCTGTAAGAAAAGAACAGAGCTTGGGAATATTAGTAATGCAGTGAAAAGAGATGAAAATTATTTGAGTTTTGGAAAAAACAGGGAATTATTAGGGCAATGTGAGAATGAGTAGAATGAGCAGCTAAGGAGATTCAAAGCTCTTAATCATTTCACCTGAGTTCAGTCATGGTTCTTAGATTGGCTGATCATTGAATTTGTTGTTTCTTTCCCATTAGGGTTAGGGTTTATAGTTTGTTAGACTATATCAGTTATCAATTAATAAAAAAATAAAAATAAATGCTTTTGAACTTTATGTCATAAAATGTTAAAAAATCTACAAAAATAATTCTCACAAAATGAAATATGTAGTGTTAAATTTTTTGATACATGTGTAGAAATATTATTCAGAATTGAAATATATGGACACAATTTATTTATTAGCTCCAAAACACATTAATTTTAAATGTACAGTTTATTCTCTACTTTATGCGTAAAACTTTTATTAAATTTTCTACATAACCAAAATGCAAAAAAGCCCCCGAACCACCATACGGATATCACAACCAGCTTCCCTATGACAAATAAGACCTGTGACAACAGATGGAATGTAATTTGCACGTGTAGGTTGGGAGTTAGAGCCAAAAACACCTTTAACTTAACCGAAAAAAGGCATTAAGGAGGCAAAAATGCAAAACAGCCCCCGAACCACTGTACGGATGTCACAACCAGCTTCCTAATGACAAATAGGACCTGTGACAGTAGACGAAATGTAATTAGCACGTGTAGGTTGGGAGTTAGAGCCGAAAACGCTTTAAACTTAACCGAAAAAGGGAATTAAGGGGGCAAAAATTCTAAACAGCCCCCGAACCACCTTGTGACTCGCATGGACAGCTTCCCCATGACAAATAGAACTTGTGACAACTGACGAAACGTAATTCAGACCCACAGGTAGAGACTTAGAGCCGAATACGCCCTAAACTTAGTCGAAAAATGGCGTTTCGGGGGCAAAAATTCTAAACAGCCCCCGAACGACCATGTGACTATCACGGACAGCTTTCCCATTACAAATAGAACTTGTGACAACTGACAGAACGTAATTCGGACCCATAGGTAGAGAGTTAGAGCCGAATACGCCCTAAACTAAGTCAAAAAATGGCGTTTCGGGGGCGAAAATTCTAAACAGCCCCCGAACGACCATGTGGCTCACACAGATAGCTTCTCCATGACAAATAGGACTTGTGAGAATTGATAAAATGTAATTCGGACCCGTAGGTTGGGAGTTAGAGCCGAATACGCCCTAAACTTAGTCGAAAAACGGCGTTTCGGGGGCGAAAATTCAAAACAGCCCCCGAACGATCGTGTGGCTCACATGGATAGCTTCGCCATGACAAATAGGACTTGTGAGAACTGACAAAACGTAATTTGAATCCATAGGTTGGGAGTTAGAACCGAATACGCTCTAAACTTAGTCGAAAAAGAATGTTTCAGGGGCGAAAATTCAAAACTGCCCCCAAACAATCGTGTGGCTCACACGGATAGCTTCGCCATGACAAATAGGACTTGTGAGAACTAACGAAACATAATTTAGACCCGTAGGTTGGGAGTTAGAGCCGAATACGCCCTAAACTTAGTCGAAAAATGGCGTTTCGGGGGCGAAAATTCAAAACAGCCCCCGAAAGACCATGTGGCTCACACGGATAGATTCACCATGACAAATAGGACTTGTGAGAACTGACAAAACGTAATTCGGACCCGTAGGTTGGGAGTTAGAGCCAAATACGCTTAGTCGAAAAAGGGCATTTCGGGGGCAAAAATTCAAAACAGCCCCTGAACGACCATGTGGTTCACACGGATAGCTTCTCCATGACAAATGGGACTTATGAGAACTTATGGAACATAATTCGGATCCGTAGGTTTGGAGTTAGAGCCGAATACCCCCTAAACTTAGTCGAAAAAGGGCATTTCGGGGGCGAAAATTCAAAACAGCCCCCAAATCACCATGTGGCTCACATGGATAGCTTCGCCATGACAAATAGGACTTGTGAGAACTGACAGAACGTAATTCAGACCCATAGGTTGGGAGTTAGAGCCGAATACGCCCTAAACTTAGTTGAAAAAGGGCGTTTCAGGGGTGAAAATTCAAAACAGCCCTCGAACGATTGTGTGGCTCACACGGATAGCTTTGCCATGACAGATAGGACTTGTGGGAACTGACGGAACTTAATTCGGACCCGTAGGTTGGGAATTAGAGCCGAATACGCCATAAACTTAGTCGAAAAAGGGCATTTCGGGGGTGAAAATTCAAAATAGCTCCCAAACGACTGTGTGGCTCACACAGATAGTTTCGCCATGACAAATAGGACTTGTGAGAACTGACGAAACTTAATTCAGACCTGTAGGTTGGGAGTTAGAGCCGAATACACCCTAAACTTAGTCGAAAAAAGGCGTTTCAGGGGTAAAAATTCAAAATAGCCCCTGAACGATCGTGTGGCTCACATGGATAGCTTTTCCATGACAAATAGGACTTGTGAGAACTGACGGAACGTAATTCGGACCCGTAGGTTGGGAGTTAGAGTCGAATATGCCCTAAACTTAGTCAAAAAAGGGTGTTTCGGGGGCGAAAATTCAAAACAGCCCCCGAACGACTGTATGACTCACACAGATAGCTTCGCTATGACAAATAGGACTTGTGAGATTTGACGGGATGTAATTCGGACCCGTAGGTTGGGAGTTAGAGCCGAATACGCCCTAAACTTACTCAAAAAAGGGCTTTCCGATGACGAAAATTCAAAACAACCCCCGAATACGCCTTACACTTAGTCGAAAAACTTGCAACACTTAGTTAAAAATGCAAAAACTTTATTAAAATAACATCTACATATTCTAATAATTGCTTTTATATGTTTATAGGACGAAGAAATTACATATTACATTTTTTGTGCAGTTGGTTGGAATAAATATTGCATGATACATATATATATATACTTTCTTTTATTTCCAAGAAGACATTTCTCGATTGTTCTACCTTAAATGCATGTTAAAACATGTTCCATATGGCTGACTAAATTGATATTTTATAACCAATTATAATGTTTTGTTTTTTGTTTTTCTTTGTAGGTAGCTTTGTTGCGTGGACTTGTGGATAATCCATATTGGTGTATGGAGAAGAATTTTCACTTTTGTGTAGAACTAATATAATACTTTTGTTGTCCTCAGCTTTTGTGTAGTTCATTATTATTGATACAGAAAACTTTTGGCAATTAACAGATAATGACTGTCGTGGTACATAGATCACCTTCTGTCGTGGTACATATATCACATTTTGTTGTGGTACAGATTACGATGGTAATTTGTACCATGCCAAATGGTAATTTCGCTTGGTAGTAAATGTATTTTTTTGTATACGGAGGGCTTTGATTTTTGAATGATATATTTTGTATGGAATTATTATTTTAGTTTGGACAATAGTTGATTTGTATGGACTTTGATATTTAATGTTATTTGTTTTTGGTATATGAATGCAGATTGTGGAATGATTGATAGTATGTATCATTTTGTTTTTATACGTATTACAGGTTGCATTGTATATAGACAGATTGTGGAGAAATTATAATTTCGTAATAAAACAAAATATCATGTTTTTGGCGACTAAACAATTAGTAACTAAAAAGAAATTGGGAAAAAGACATTTGGCGACTAAAAGTTTTGTCGCAAAAAAAAAAAAGATATTTGGCGACTAAAAGTTTTGTAGTGAAAAAAAGAAAAAAGAAAAAGACATTTAGCGATTAAAAGTTTAGTAGCCAAAAAGAAAAAAGAAAAAAAAATAGACATTTGGCGACTAAAACTTTAGTAGCCAAAAGAAAATCAAACATTTAGTGACTAAAATATTTCGTAGCTAAAAACAAAAAACTAAATTATAAGCACACTTTTGTCAACTAAAATTTTAGTAGCAAAAAATGTAGAACTTTAGGCGACTAAATATTTAGTAGCCAAAAGAGGAACTTTTGCCGACTAAACATTTCGTAGCCAAAGATGGGGACTTTCGGCGACTAAATTTTTAGTAGCCAAAAAAGAACTCTTTGCCGACTAAAATTTAAATAGCTAAAAAGGTGAAACTTTAGACGACTAAAAGTTTGGTCACCGAAAAGGGTCTAATTTAATTTAATGTCCAACCTTTTGGCGACTAAATATTTAGTCGGCAAATGAATACACTTGGCGATTAAAATAATTTTAGTCGCCAATTAGCTTTCCCGACTACTCTTCGGCTACTAATTTTGCGACTAAAAAATTTAGCCGCTAAAGCCCTTCGGCAACTAAAAATTGATTTTTGGCGACTAAAAATTTAGTCACCAAAAGTGAAAATTCTTGTAGTGATAGTAGTGGTAGTAATAGTAGCGGTGGTTGAATAGTAAATCAAGTTTGATTAAATAGTTGTGAAGTCTTATTGACTAGTAAGTGAGATTTAGTTGAGTAGTAAGACACTATTTGACATAAACTAATAAGTGCACTTATTTAGATAAGTGAACTTATTTGAGTCACATTTATCTCTCTATTTTTTTGTATATTTTTTCGTAAAAGTCAAAAAATATACTTATTTAGATCATTCCAAACAACCACTAAGTCAAGTCTAATTAAGTAATAAGAGAAGTCTCAATAAGTAGGATAAACAAAAATCATTTAGTAACAGTAACAATGAAAGCAGAGGAAAAGTGAAGATTGAGAACCAAGAACTACCCAAGAGTAAACATTTTCATTATTTAGGGTCGCTTATCACAACAGCGGGGGAAATTGATGTGGACGTGGCCAATAGGATTAAAGCGGGATGGTGTAAGTGGAGAAGTGCATCTGGGGTACTATATGATAAACGAATACTCACTAGACTAAAAGGTAAGTTCTATAGAACGGTTATTAGACCAACGATGTTGTATGGGACGAAGTGTTGGGCAACCAAGAAACAACATATAGATAAGATGAGTGTGATTGAGATGAGGATGCCAAGGTGGATGTGTGGCAAGACTAGACAAGAAAGAATTAGGAATGAGTGAATTCGGAAATGGGTAGGAGTAGCACTGATAGAAGATAAGTTGAGAGAGAATCGATTGAGATGGTTTGGTCATATTCACCGGAGACCAACAGAGCCAGTAGTGAAGAGATGCGATGCTGTAATGGTAGATGGAAATGTTAGGGGACAGGGTAAGCCTAGATTAACGTTAGCTAGCGTTATAAATAGAAATTTGGATCTACTTAATTTGACTAATAAAATGGCTTTTGATAGGGTTGTGTGGAGAAGAAGGATTCATGTAGCCGATCCCATTTGATGGGACTTAAGGCTTGGTTTGGTTTGAATTATTTAGTAATTTTTATAAACTCAAATATTTTTAAAAAAAATGCCTAACAGGTCCAAATAATTTATTTAATAATTTAATGTAGTAGTAAGGGGACCTTTCTTAAATAGTGAGAATTAGGTTTTAAATAATTATGTAAATTATTTTTATTTGTAAAATGATAGCACATTGCTTAATGTCGAGTAAGTTATGAGTAATATATTGCGATTATGTTATAAAATTACTTCTTTAGTTTGATTTGGTTTCAAGGTTTTTATAGTTTCATTCTAAATTTTAAAAATCTGTAAGTAATTGTTTGGTCATTAGTTTATTCTTAAACAAACCAAATTAAATCATACTCACCCCTAATAAAGAAGTTTACTAATATGACTTCAATTACCATTTGTTGCGAGTTAATTTACTACTAAATACAATAAATTGTATAAGTTTGATATAATTAGACTTATAATCAATAACACAACGAGTTATAATTAAAGATCACAAAGTTTATAACTATATACATAGTACATATCAAAAAAGAATGTCATCATAAATTTTTCCTATAAACACAAGAATAATTACAAATGTACTCTATATATTCCAATATTAAACAAATAACAACATTTTTTTATTTATGTAATTAGGGTTGTTCAAAAATCCATTCAAACCGATAATCCGGACCAAACCAAACCGAATCGTACGGTTTGGTTCGGTTCTATTAAGAATTGGTTCGGTTTCGGTTTAAGAAATATGAGAGCCGTAAAAATAGTTCGGTTAATGGATTTTATAAAAAAAATCATGGTTCGAACCGAACCGAACCGAATTTTAAAATATATATATATAATATCAAGTTTTATTTTTATTAATTCGTTTTTTGTAATTTTAATGATATTAAGATAATATAGATATGTAATGTTGAGTAATGCCTTAATATTATTAGTTTTTATCATGAATTAAATGTAATTAGTTTGAGTAATTATTTTGCTAATATTAACAATTTATTCTTGTAAATAGAAATTTTTGGAGCCATGAACCAAACTGAAACTGAACCGTTATTTCGGTTTGGTTTTGGTTCGGTTTTACAAATCACAGAATTGTTAGGATCGGTTCAGTTCTTGGATTTTCTCATAACCGAACCAATCCGAATCGCGTACACTCCCACATGTAACTAACAAAATACAATTGAGAAATTAGCTAAATTTTATTTAAATTAATAAATTTTGAAGAAAGTTAAATATAATTATGTTAAATTTTATGGTACTTAATATATTTTTTAAATCTTAAAAAAGATTTGTCTAATTTTTTTTATATAAATAATTTAATATGAAACATTGTATAAATGTCGTATTGTTGAAAAAATATTTCTTGATCCAGGAATGCTACGTGGCCATATCCCCTTGTCAATAACAAACCACAATATTCCTATTATTTCCCAGTTACCCAATTTAAAATTACAAACCCTACTTCTTCTAATCACAACATATTTGGGACATCACATAATCATACCCCATAACCACCCAATAACTTGTTTATACCACCTATTAGTTCCCAAAAATAAAATAAAGTCACATCACATCACATCACCCGTAAAATCGATGGCACACTCCTTTTTTTTTATTAGATTATCAAATTTATGTATGGTAAAAGAAAACCTCTTATATAAGTTGGACCGCTGTAACAAACACTCAACGGATCTAGGCACAACCCATTGAACATCCCACCACTGCAGCAGACCAATTTACACCTTTCAAACCATAGGGTAAAAAATATGCACAAGCTCTATGAGTCCGAATCCTGCCTTATCCTGCAAAACAATGTTGGGGCCAAATTTAAAAAAAAAAAAAAATACACAAAAACACAAAATCTGAATCAGAGAAAAGAAAGAGGGGAAGAAATCTGCAGTAAGCCTAGTAATCTTACTTTTAATTGTATTAATTTCCGACCCAATCTTGTGTCGAGCTATGAATTCATTGGAGATGCAAATAGATCTCACGAGGATGTTTCGTATGCCTCTTCTTATCTTTGGCCCAACCTTAAAGAAAAAAGTTCCGATCACATTCTCTGCATCATAACCAACTTCTCTGATTTCCCCAACCAAAATGATGGATGATCTAGTGTTCAACTTGTTTTGCGTTTGAATCAAAGAAGAGAAGAGAAAGAAGGAAAGAAGAAAACACAGAAGAAGAGAGAAAGGAGAAGAAGAACCTCTTCAGGATCCATTATGTTCTTTCTTATTACTTGCCCCAACAAAAATTACACACACACACATATATGTATATTGGTTGACAGGAATTTCTACTTTCTCCTTTTCACTCTCTCCTTGCTTTGAAGATGGTAACAGCAGAACTTTTGTATAATATACAAAGAGAGAAAGTTGTAGAGAGAGTGAAAAGGAGAGAGTAGGGAAGGCCAATATAAAAGTGGGGGATTATTTCAGATCTGGGAATGGATTCGTGAACGTCGTAGGGGTCGCCGTTGCCGCTCTCCGTCACCACTCTTGGTCGCCGATTTCTGTCTATTGCTGTCTTCCACTCTCTGTCATCGTCTCTCAGATTTGGGTTTCAGATTTCTTCCCCTCTTTCTCTTCTCTGATTCAGATTTAGGCTAAGTTTAGCAACTCAAAAATAATCCATCTTTTTATTTTTTTATCTTTTTTCCATCACATCATCTCTCTATTTTTCTGCACATCTTTTCGTAAAAAGACAAAAAGTACACTTATTTAAGTCATCCTAAACAACCCCTTAGTGTTTTTGTGTATTTTTTATTTTTTTTGAAGTTTGGCCCCAAGATAATCCAGCAGAGGATCCGGACTCCATGCTCTTTTGTCTCTTGCTCATTTTTGCAGAACACAACGCTGAGAAGATACGCTCTCATCCAGAATTCCAATCCTCTACAGAAAAACTGATGTTTTTACTTTGTGTTCCCAAGCAAGCCACCCAAACCAATCTACTAGTTGTACCCAGCTCACCAGCATCTAAATCTGTATGTTTTTGTAAAGGATTGAGACAAAAGACTAACTTGATTGGGCTGCTAACCATACTAATTTATCCTCACTATTCATGTTGAGTAATGGAGCCAATCTTAAGACCTCTCTAATCCTGTGGAGATCATTAACTCCTAAACAAATAAATTCCTTCGAAACTAAACTCCTAATTTTCTGAGTTTCCTTTCTTTTCAACAAAAGATTCCTTAATGAAACTCTTTTATCAATAGATAGCCTGAACAGTCTGGGGAACTTCTCTTTGAGGCAAACGTCACCACACCATTTATTATACCAAAATCCCACTCTATTCCCATTACCCACTCTAATCTGTAAGTTGCTCTATATTGTTTAACTTTATTTTTTTAGAAATATAAATTATGTATATATTTTTTTTGAGAACAAAAATATATATTATATATGCAATAAAGATGACAAAGAGTTAGCAGAGTTGACCAGTTTATGAACTGACCCAACTAGCTGCTTATCGACTTTTGAAATACGTAGAAAAGCAAAATACTTTACTAAGGGATAATCTGTTCCATTTCTATGACATAAGATGTATATCTATATAAAAATATTATACAACATAATTTGCAAGCGTGTCGGGCGGCCTTAAAAACACTTTTGCCAAGTCCAACTCACATAATAATCATGCCTAAAAATTTCTTTGCTTTATACGTCGGAATTATAATTTCAAATCTTATAAATCATGACATACTTAACGGGACATTGTACGCCCATACTGCTCTGTAAGACCATACTGGTTCCTAATTATTATCGGGCCCATGGCACCACTAATTAGGAAAAGTTCGATCTTAGCCACCCTTCAAGACATTAATTTTAATTTTGTTTTTTTATCGGTAAAAATCAATTGTTAATTGTTAGATTAGTATCATGAAAATTACTTAGTTCTAGACATTTTTGGTAGCTTGAGTGCTGCGTCATTTCATTCAATCTTTTGAATCCCAAACCGATGATTGAACCGGAAAAAAGACTGAGTCAAGGGTCATTGGTTCAACTAGTGGGTCAACCAGAATTGAACCACGACGTTATAATTACTTTATAAATATATTAAAAATTATACGTAAATAAGAAATATAAATATTAAGCTGCATTTGTGGGAGTCCAAAATAGGTTTGTCCCACATCGGTCTATGAGACCTTCACAACCCACTTTATAAGTTGACTAACTCCTCCTAACTAGCATGAGGCATTTTCTTAAAAAGAACAAAACCGTGAGGCTCTGGCCAAAGCAGACAATATTGTACTAGTGGGGTTGGGTTGGCAGCTTCAACATTCATTTAAATTATATTGTATTTTTAAATACATATTTTCATAAATGTGCTTATTGAATATAATTATTTATACATTTATTTATATTGAATATCTGTTAAAAAAAATTATCGTAATTTAGTTTTCAAAAGAAATGGAGCTTATTCAATAAATAATATTTGTTTTCTATCTAGTCTTCTTGGTCTAGTTTTCAAGCTTTTGTAATTGCTTATTTTTACTGACTTCCGTATGCATTGGCAGAGTGTCACGGGTTTAGGGCCGGCCCTCAGCTAAGGTTAGCAAGGCCTACGAAATTTTGGCTCAAAATAAGTCTCAAATTTTGAAAATTCTTTATACCATTAAGTTCCTAAAAAGGCCGAATTATTGTTAGAGGCCCTCCAAAACAGAAAGGTCCACTAAAAAAAGGCCAAACATAAACATGTTATAGGTCAACATTAAAAACAAATAAAAAAAAAGTTAGCCCAATTGAAAAGAAAAAAGAAAAAAAAGGAATAATTACATTTTACCCCCTGTGTTTTCATGCGTTTTCACATTACCTCTCTGACGTTGATAAATGTACTCATAAAGTCCCTATGATTTTGAATAAAGTGCAAAAGTGACAAGATGTAACAGAATTATTGAAAATACTAGAATACCCTTATGTTCTTCTTTAATTTTCTTATGAATGCCATTTTACTTCTATTTTTCTCACAGTTGATCTCTCTCTCTCTCTCTCTCTCTATGTGTATATATATATATATATTATATAGATATGAAATGCATCCAACCCACAAACCTACCCCTCTCTCTCTCTCTCTCCCCCCCTTGTATATATATACATATATGAAATGCATCCAATCCATCAAATGCATCCAAACTCATCTCCTCCATGTATATATTCAATGTACTCATGGTATCATTGCTATCAAGTCTTCTTGGAGATAATTTTATACACTAATACTATTATCATTATATATTTGTGTAGCAAAAATTATTTATCATCTTCATTGTAATGCGCATAAGATAGAAAATAACCTTTTAAAAGACTAATGTGATTATAATAACATTCTCCATGCTAATCGCTAATTTGAATCTCAAATCAACGGTTCTCAACTAGTGCAACACCCTCATACCGAACGCCTGTGATTATCGGATTACAGATCCGTCGAGAACACAGTTAGTCGCTAATGGTGTTTGCGAGAGAGGAAGATGATGATGATTTGAAAATTATGGTTTCTGAGAAGGAGTTGTTGAAGGACGTGGCTGAGAATCCACCATTTTTGTACGCGGCGACTGAGTTGAATCACCGAGCGAACCATTTCTATTCGTCGAGTTCTGAGGAATCAGTGATCGCGAATGTTCAATCGACTCGTTTGGGAAGTGCTTTAGCTTAGGTCGACGGCCTTCGGTCAGTCGAAATCCAAGTTCCAGGAGCTCTCGGAGACTGAAGTTTCGTTCTCCAATGTCGCCGAAGCTGATCAGGCCAAATTGGAATTACAAGAAGACCTTGAGGTGTTTTCTGGTGGGACCGCTCGGCACCGGAAAGACCCTGTTGGCCAGAGCGGTGGCAAGAGAGGCTAGAGTGTCATTTTTTTTTTGTGCGGCGTCAAAGTTTGCGGAATTGTTTGTGGGTGTAGGTGCGTTGAGAGTTAGAGATTTGTTTGAGAAGGCAAAATCGAAAATGCCTTGTATTATGTTTATAGATGAGATTGATGCAGTGGGGAGGCAGAGAGAGATAGAGCTTGGAGGTGGGAATGATGAGAGAGAATAGAGGCTCGGCGGTGTGACCATGGTCACTGGATTGGGAAGTGCTTGAGCTTAGGGCTTTGAGATCGATGCTGGAGCAGAAGTGATTGCCGTTTCTGGAGAAGACTGTAACGTTACTGTTAGGGTTTTGATTGAGAAACTGTGTATATATTGTATAGATACAAATGAAAAGAGAGAGAGAGAGAGAGAGAGAGAGAGAGAGAGAGAGAGGGTTTGGAAAAATGGAAGGGGGACAAAGGTAGACAGAGTAGTGGCGCAGATGAGAGACAGAGAGAGACGATTATAGTTTGGAAAGGAATGCGGAAGGGTAAATTGGTCACTCAAAATTTTAAATTTGGTGCCAAAACCCTTAATTTCAATGCAAACACGCTTCTCTGGTGCGTCTGCCCCATGGACTGTTAAGTTTACCAAATTTTGTCACTTTTACACTTCAGTCAAAACCACAGGGAGTTTATGAGTACATTTATCAACATTAGAGAGGTAATATGAAAATGCATGAAACCACAAGGGGTAAAATGTAATTATCCCAAAAAAATAAAAATAAAAACTATTTTCAAATCAAGTAGGTATTTGGAGCCTGTTTCACTTTTTCTTTCTTAGTATAATATTTCTCTACCACTTTCAAAGGCCCACTAAAAAAGGCACAAACACAAACATGTTATTGGCCAACATTAAAAGCAAATAAAAAAAGTTAGCCCCAAAAAAAATAAAACTATTTTCAAATCAAGTAGATCATCTACAGCCTACTTCACTTTTTTTCTGTCTTATTATAATACTTCTGTGTTCTCTAGCCAAGCCAACAAAGATATTAAGGAAAACTTTGCAAAAGCAAACTTTGCGACCGAAAAGCAAGACGAAACCAACCAAGGAGAGAAGGCCAAATATTTTAATAGATCAAGCTTGGTTGAAATGATTGTAAAATTTGATCCAATAATGCAAGAGCACATTCAACATATTGAAAGGAATGAAATTCATTACCATTATCTTGGTCACAAAATCCTAAATGAACTCATACAGATGTTAGCGGGTGAGATCAAAAGTACAATTGTGAAAAGAATCAAAGAAGCAAAATATTTTTCAGTTATTCTTGATTGTACTCCAGATGTTAGTCATGAAGAACAAATGTCTCTTATGATAAGATGTGTAGATGTTGTAACTAGTCCAGTAAAGGTAGAAAAGTTCTTTTTAGAATTTTTTAAGATGGATGATACTTCAGGGTTGGGGACTTTTTAATGTACTTAAAAAGGTCTTGGACACACTCTAACTTGATATTGGTGATATATGAGGGCAAAGTTATGATAGTGGCTCTAATATGAAGGGGAAGCACAAAGGTGTATAGAAAAAAAACTACTTGAAATAAATCCTAGGGCATTCTACACACCATGTGGTTGTCATAGTCTTAACCTTACACTTTATGATAATGTTAACTCTTATTTTAAAGCTATCTCTTTTTTTGGAGTGGTACAACGCATATATTTATTGTTCTCATCCTCTACAAAGCGGTGGAAAGTTCTCAAAGATAATGTGAAAGGTCTCGCACTTAAGCCATTGTCACAAACAAGGTGGGAAAGTCATGTCGAAAGTGTTAAAGTAATAAGATACTAAGCTCCTCAAATAAGAGATGCTTTAATTCATTTGGCAAATATTAGTGAAGATCCCAAAACAAAAAGTGAAGCTGAGTCCTTAGCAACATATGAAATTGAGAATTTTGAATTTTTGCTTAGTATGGTTATTTGACACAATCTATTGTTTGCAGTCAACTCAGTGAGCAAAACCTTTTAAAGTGAAGACATGCATATTGATGTTTCTATAGATGAATTAAAAGGACTCAGTACCTTTCTTGAAAAGTATAGAGAAACTGGACTTTTGGAGGCCATAATTAAAGCTAAAAAAGTTACATCTCTAATGGAAATTGATCTCGTATTTTGTGACAAATGTGTCATTCGCAAAAAGAGGCATTTTGATGAGATTATTAGTGCAGAGGTGCCACAATTAGCTGAAGAATCGTTCAGAGTTAATTATTTCATATATATAATAGATCAAGCTCTTTCTTCACTTAAGAGTAGGTTTAAACAATTTCAAATATATGAGGAAACTTTTGGGTTTTTGCTTGATTTGAAGAAGTTAAGATCTACCGATGATGAATGTTTGAACACTTATTGTGCTAATCTTGAAGATTTTTTTAAACATGGCGAGTTTTTGGATGTTGATGGGAAAGATCTATTTTCAGAGTTAAAAGTCTTGAAAGAAATTTTACCAGAAGAAACCAAAAGGCCAATTAAAGTGGTAAATTATTTGAAGGTAATGAATGGTTGTTTCCCAAATGCATGGATTGCATATAGAATTTTGTTGACCATACTAGTTACTGTTGCCTCGGGAGAAAGAAGATTTTTGAAGTTGAAGTTAATTAAATTTTACCTTCGGTCAACTATGTCTCAAGAAAGATTGAATAGATTAGCTATGTTATCAATTGAAAAGGATATAGTGGATAAATTAGATTATACAAACTTAATTAGTAATTTTGCAACTAAGAATGCAAGAAGAGTAATGTTTAAGTGATACTTTATCGTAGTTGGTTCAATTTTTATTTGGTATTGTAGCTTTACATTTTTTCCCTTATTGTAAACTAGATTTTGCCATTTTCAATTCTTGTAATGATTTCTTCCTATCTTAATGTCACGACCCAAGCCCGCCCCTATGGGTTTAGCATCGCAACCGGCCAGTAATCCGTGATTACCGAAGGCCTGCTCAATAGTAATGACAATAATACAGAGTAAAGGGGCTGGCGGAAGCCAAAACAGTAAATGAAAGATGTCCAATGAGCTGTGACAGTCTGAATGCAAAAAGACTTTTTATATAAACATGCCACATCGTTAACCAAAACATATGTACATGCGACGTATAAGCAAACGTCCATGTCAGGGACCAAATCCCTAACTAAAACTGTACAGTCAAGTTTTAAACATTTATTACAAGACAGAAACAAAAGGGTGGATCTGAACACCCCAAAACAGCCGTGGCTTAAATGCACTTGGAACCTCGAGGTGAGGCACAATGGTTGGCTTTGACAAAACAAGAGCTAACCCGATGCTCCTAACTCCGGTCCGGTGCCTGGACACCTACATATGTATATATAAACAGTGAGCTAAAGCCCAGTGAATAACAGTAGTGTAAAGAGGTTAAGAATGAATGTCCTTTCAGTATTAAAACAGTCATGTCAATCACTTAGAAGCCATAGCAGTCATATGTGGTACATCCAATAGCAAAACAGTACAGTAGGTCTTAACAGACCGAACAGTCAATTGATGGCCATCATAACAGTAAACAGTAGTGGTTCCAAACATGGGAACCGACAGAGATCTCTGTGTCAGTAGCAGTAACAATACAATAACAGCAAATTGCCATGGATGCCACGAATACAGTTTATAATAGGACAAACATTCATTCATTAAACAATAACGTTTCAGTAAGCAAAATAGTTGGTCATTCAGAAAATAATCATAATTGGACATATCTTTACAACATTGTTACTCACAGAGCACTGGGCTATAGACAAGCTAACGAGCATCCTCAAATGCCAACCCTACAGTTGCAGAATGAACACACACTCAGGATTAATAACTTAGCCCTTAATTAAACATGGTGTGGTTCTATAACATTATCCTCATTAAGATGCCTTAAACTTGGCCTAGGAATGCCTAGGATGGAATGAGGATGCAAAAATGCACTTTAAAACACTTTTCAAAGTTTGGCTGAAACAGGGGTCTCACTCGAGTGTGGCCTTCTTTGCTCGAGCGAGCCTAACAAAACGGAGGGGTCACTCGAGCGTAAACTCCTTCGCTCAAGCGGTTTATAAAACGCAAAAGTACTGGTTGTTGAAAATCTCCGCTCGATGCTCGCTCGAGCGTGAGACACATCCTTTGCTCGAGCGTAGGTCTCGTCGCTCGAGCGTGCGTCTGCGTGCACCAGAAACCTGAGAGCTTGCAATTCACGCTCGAGCCAACATTTCGTCGCTCGAGCGGACCTCTGAACACACAGGTGCTCACTCGAGCGTGGAATCCTTCGCTCGAGCGAGGAAGCCAAATTCTGGGTTTTCCAGATTTGCCTTCAAAGCTCAAACCAAGCATTCAACATATCAAAACTCAACCTTTTGGGCCAATTTTCTGGAAAATACTTGTAAACTCATAGTATAACATGTTTTGAAGATCAATTTTGTAAAATCAAGCCCAAGGTAAGACAATTGAACACCAATTTCAAAGAAACTTGAAGAACGATACAAGAACATTACATGCAAGTGTTCTAATGAATTCCAATGCTCCAAAACATAACCAAATGCAAGATTGAGCTCAAAACTATGGTGAATTCATGGACTACAACCAAAATGTGAACTTGCATGTAGGAATTTCATGAAGAACAACTTCAAAGTGCTATGATATGAACATGCATGTACACAATGCCTCATAATTCAACACTTTGAGCTAAAACTTGACTCTATTCCCCAATACTTCCATGAGCCATGCAAGATACAACTTAAATACATAATCAAGAAGGTGGAATTCCTACCTTAGGTCTTGAATTTCAAGTATGAAAGTCTAATTTTTGCAAACACTCTTCAAGTCTTCTAATTTTTCAAGCTAATTCTTGTTGAAACCAAACTTCTCCTACTCTCCCTCTCTTGCTCACGGTTTGGGTCTCAAGAGGATGAAGAAATGGTGCAACAAAAATGAATTAAGCTCCAAACATGTATTAACAAAGTGGCCCACTAGTATAGCAAAAGTGTAATTAACTTTGATTCAATAATTTACATTATTTAATCTAATTTAATCATTCCAAATCAACTTTTAATTAGATCTACCATAAAATCACATAAATTCCAATTAGCACATAACACTAATCAATTTCTGATTCGGCCGCCGATAAGGCCTTCAATTTGCAATTCGAAATTAAATCACGAACAGATCATTTAATGGCAAACAGATAAAAATGCAATTAAAGCTACATACTCATGTAATCAGTTCAGAATTTCAGTCCAATCAATTACTTATCATGCTTAATCATAGATTAGCACTAATCAGAGGTGAGGGTTGTCATACTTAATCCATATAAGTAAATTTTTGTATTGATACTTGCAAATAATAACTTGTGCATTTTTGCTATTTATTATATTACTCAAAATTTTGGTTTGATAAATATGTATAAGGGCCCCTTTTGAAACTTCGCCTAAGGCCTTATAGAATTTAAGGCCGGCCCCGCACGGGTTGCCTTGCAAGGCCAACTCTGTGACATTTCGCATGTGGTGACGTGACCATTTAAGTACTCAAAAGTGGCCCTTAGAAGTGCCTAGGTGATAGGTATCGAGATTCCAAGTTAGTGGTTCGGTGCCTCAACATAGCCCCAAGGTTGGCCCCAAGCATTTCATGGCATACATGCCATCGAGCAGTAGCTAGTAGCATACCTAAGCAAGCCACAACCCAGGCCGCTGCTTAGGCCATAGCCCAGGCCACCTGTCCAAGTTAGAGACAGGCCGTAGATAAGGCTGCAGCCTAGACCGCAGCTTAGGCCACAACTCAGGTCAGAGTGGACCATCTCCCAGGCCGCAACCCATTTGTGTGTGTCGCAGGCCTACTAGCTACCCGTCTGCAGCCCAGGCTCCGGCCTAGCAATAATAACAGCAACATCAGCCAATAGTGTAGAGTTTTGGCACATTGTTTGGGCATTCGAATGAAGGAGATTTGGGCTAAAATTTTTATTGAAAAAAGGTTTTTAGGGAAATGTTTTCCCAACCAAGTTTCGTGATTTTCTCAATTTTTGAAATTTTTGAAAAATTATTATGACTTCTCGAGCATAGGTTATGTTTCTTTTTGCTAGTTGACAAAAGGCTTAAGAAGCACCTATAAGGAGGTATAATGTGTTTCTTACCTATCTTCCCGCCCAAACTAGGCTTGAATTGAGCAATCTTAGGACAACTCAAGGGCAAGCTTTAGGCATTCAGAGGGGTGTCCAGAGTCTCCATATGGGTTTGGGAGTCTCGTAGACTATCCAAAAATATAAGCACTGGGCGTGCCTTCCGGGCACGAGGTTTGAG
This sequence comes from Camellia lanceoleosa, assembly GCA_025200525.1. NCBI lineage: Eukaryota > Viridiplantae > Streptophyta > Magnoliopsida > Ericales > Theaceae > Camellia > Camellia lanceoleosa. The sequence continues at coordinate 18,330,965 of CM045766.1, read as the reverse complement.
ACGTGCTTTCCATTATGCCATTCATTATGGCATCTTGGGGGTCGTTCTAGACTGAATGGGCTATCAAGGCACCACCAAAGGCCTCGTGTGCCAACTCAAGTGCACAGTTTGGGTTTAACCTTGCACGTGGAGACCTCGTGGCTTAAGCTAAGCAGTTGGAAGGCAACATTGCATATGTAGGCTATCGAATGAAAGCATCAAGCTATACATTGACTAAATCCATTAAAGGATGACATTATACTACAAGCGAGCTATGGATTAAGACATTGCCTTACTCGAGCAACACATTGGTGCAACGCTAAGGTGCGCAATGGCCTTAGGTAGAAAACAAACACATTTGTTGGCACAAGGACTACATTATGGGCATGAAATTGACCATCGGTGTCTTATGGGCTATGCATGACCATGTGGCTATTCGATATGTATTGATTGAGGCATCCTTGACCCTATGACACTTCGAGATGCTGTCAAGGACCCAACATGCTATATTGGCCTGTTGGCTAAGTTGAGGGCCTTTGCTAGCACATTGTTGTGTGACTAGGCACCTTGATGAAATGAACCTAAGTTGGGTGAGCACCTTGCTTGAGATAAGCTTAGCGCTATGAAGCAACTTGTGCCATGCTTGGTGCATTTGAGGCGTCATGCCTACTTGTGGCATCCAGGTGAAGATGGAGCTTCCTTCTGGAGTTGTTATGCTTGACAAAGCATTGGGCCCTAATGTTCAAATGGGTGAGATCATCAAAACTTGATTTGTTAATGAGCTATGGCAGGCTTAAACTTGGTGGAGTTTGAGTGCCACACAGGCAAAAAATTGTTCCTCTGCACCTCTAAAGGAGTCAGGCCTTGACATAGAGCCACGCCAAGGCCAGTTGGTTTATTAAATTGGCTACCGATTTGTACAGTTATCCAGTTCAACTATGGTTTTTACCGATTCTCTAAAAAGAAGTTGGGTTTCAGTAACAAACAGGTTTGAAGGGTTGCTCAGACCGAAACTTGGATCGGTTAACCCAGTCTATTCTATTTGGCTTTCATGACATTGATTTCATTACATAAATGACAATTTAAATAATAAAAACTATTCAAAATTTTATCTTATCATTAGAAGACACAATCACTTGGGATTTGAGATAAATATCATAGTACTAAAATCATATCAAATATCACATCTATAATCAAGAGATTTAATTTTCTCATGAATCATAAATTTTTATTACAAGTAAGGAAAAAGATATACAAATTAGTTAATGATATACAAATTCATTTTTAAGATCTATTTTCTAGATCCAGTAATGTATAAACAAGATGATTAGTTAATAATGAGAAAATAAATGAGAAAGAGAATTAACTTAGATATTTCAATAGAGTGCCTCATCATTAGATCTCATTTTTGGACTTGAATAGCAATACCCTAAATAAATATAATCTTTATCTTCAACTGAAAAATAGTGAACTGAAGAATTATACATGTAATTCTGTAACCAAGCAATTTTTCCTCCACCCGAATCTCTATACCCTAATATGCTTTTTTTTTTTTCTTCTTCCCTCAAACCTTATTTCTTTTAACTGAAATCCCATTTGAAAACTCTGTTTTATTGTTTTCTCGCCCACCTATCTTTTTTCCTTCCTCCTTTAGAAGTGTGTTTCTACTGTGTTTATATACAGAGCCTAATTACGAAATTATAGTTCAATGTCAACCTTTCTATTTTATAAAACTTGTAGTGGATAGTTCATTTATTGTTGCCCAAAAACTAAGGCTGTGTTTGGTTAGAGAATTTGAGAAAAGATTTGGAAAAAGATTTGTAGGTATATTTTATTTATATTTCACTTATTTTCTTTTTTCCTTTTCAATTCCTTCCCAAATTCTCTTACCAAACACAGCATAAATGACACGCGATCAACATTATGAGAAAAAATTATTTTGAATAAGTTACAGTAAATGGTCTTAAATTGTGACATTTGCACTTTGTCATTTTGAATTTCAAAACTCAACAGTTAAACCACCTTATATTATTATCTTGTTATGTCTAATATCTTTCATTAGGATTATGTTAGAAATTTAAACAGAATCAAGTCAACACTATTAATTTTTTAGAACAATAATATTTATATATTTTTTGGTGATTTAATTTGTATTTTGTCTTTCTTATCTTAGTGCCAAAATGCATATGTGGTCATCAAATAAGGGCATTATTGTCTTAAAAATTCAATAAATAATTTTAACAAAAAGGGTTAAGTGCAATAAAGTAGCGTTTTGAGGTACCTAATTGTTGAATTTTTTTAATTAAAAGAAACAAAGTGCAAATGAGTCATAATTAAAACAAAAAAAAAAATTTACCGTAATTTATTCACACAATTTATCCATTTTTGTATGTGTGTGTGTGTGTGTGAGAGAGAGAGAGAGAGAGTAGCTACCATAGTAATTGCATTTGTAAGTAGTTACCATAGTAAATGCATTTCTTATATAACAAAAAAAAAAAAAAAAACTTCTAGAATTCTTGTAACTCAAGCGAAACCTCATCAAATTTATTATTATTATTATTTTTTAAAATTAGAAAAGTCAATGTGTTTAGAAAATTGTTAAAAAAATAAATTTTTATGAGTAAAAAAAATAGATATCACGTATAATTTTTTGATTGATGACTAACAAGCCCAGTCCTGAGATTTCCGGGGCCCAAAGCCGATAATCAACTAATAAATATCACTAGATCATTTGGGACCCTTCATATTTTTTTTCATTCAACGAAATTTTTTTTGAAGGTAAAGGACAAAAGATTTGTGTCAAAATTACAAAAAATACTTAGTATTACATTACAACAACTAATAAGTATTAGTTGATCCTTGCTCTTCTTGCATTTTTAGAAACAAATAAATCAATCATTCTTGCATAATCTGGTTTTTTTTTTTTTTGCAAAATCATTTTTAATGGATAACAATGCTAATCCACTCAATCTTTCTTGTGACATGGTTGATCGAAGGTAATTTTTGATCATTTTTAACTTTGAAAAGCTTTTTTTCCCCGATGCAACTGTAACCGGAATAGTCAAATGTATCCTATAAGCAACCCATGAATTGGGGAAACAATTTGCCATCAACTGCAGATGATTAAGCACTTCAATTGGTTTATTGACTTCTTTTGGAAATCTCTCTTTCAAGACTTTTAGCTCCATCAATATTGGAAATCTCACCATGTTTTAAAAATTCTTCAAGGTTCACACACCCTGCCTTCAATGATTCATCGCTGCACTTTTCAAGTCAAACAAAAAGCCAAAGTTTACCTCATATACTTTGAATTGTTTGAACCTATTTTTGAGTGAACAAAGGGCTTGATTAACAAAATATAAGAAGTAACCAAATCTAAATGATTCTTTAGCTGACTAGGTCACCTCTTCGCTAACATTCTCATCAAATTGTTTCCTTTTAGAAATGGTGCGTTTTTCAACAAATATAGGTTCAATTCCCAATTCACTTTCCATTTCTTTAGCTTCAACCATAGCCTCCATGAAACCAACTTTTCTATACACTGCAACTAGGGCTGCAAATGAGCCGAGCTGAGCTTTAGTATGTTTGGACTTGTTTATTAAGATTTTAACGAACTCGAGCTCGAGCTCAATAAAAATTTAATGAACGGAGCTCGAGCCAAGTTGGCTTAGGCTTGACTCAAGCTCAAGCATGTTCATGAGTCTTAACGAACCAAAAAATTTATAAATTCATACTTGCATATAAGACTAAAGTTACAATTAAAATTTTAATTATACAATTATATATACAATATATATATAAACATTCTAAAAAAAGTCAATATTTATCAAAATAATAATATCTACTACCACTATTATATAAATGTACTATCTATAGCTAACTATTATTTACATTTATATTTTTAAAATATACAAATAACAATTTTTTCTTATTTTTTATACATACTTTTACATTATTTAATATATAAATAATAAATATTAAACGAGCTAGCTAACTAGTCGAGTTTTAGAATGTTTGGGCTTGTTTATTAAAAATTTAACGAGTCTGAGCTCAAGCTCGAACACAAAAAAATTTAACGAATTGAGTTTGAATGAGCTCTTACCGAGCTGAGCTGAGCCTGTTCACGAATGGCTCTATTCATTTGCAACCCTAATTGTAACATACTTAACAAGCCCATCTAGCTGCTTTACAGCAACTGCTATATCCATATCTTCACTTTGAAGAAACTTGCTAACAGAGTTCACATGAAACAACAAATTGTACCAAATTACGATACTAAACAAGAACTCAAAAGTCTCAAGTTTATGAGTTACCAGGGATTTAGCTTCACTTTTTGCAATCGAATATGTGGTAGGATTGTTGTACAAGTCAACGAAAGCATCTCTTATTTTTAAAGCAAGGTATCTTAGTGGTTTAACACTTTCAATGCAACTTTCCCAACGCATTTGTGACAACGACTTAACCGTGAGGCCTTCCTTTAGATTATCTTTTAAAATTGCCCATCATTGAACGGAAGATGAAAACAATACATATATGCATTGTACCACACCAAAAAAAGTTTTTGCTTTAGAGCAAGAGTTGGCCATATCACAAGACACAAGGTTGAGACTATGACAACCACACTGTGTGCAGAATGCTCTAGGATTTACTTGAAGTACTCTTGTTTGGACATCTTTGTTTTTGCCTTTCATGTTAGAGCCATTGTCATATCCTTGCCCTCTTAAGTCACCAATATCAAGTTAAAGGTTAACTAACGCTTCTTGAAGTTTATCAAAAGGTCTCATCCTCGATGTATCATCCACATTCAAGAATTCCAAAAGAAAAAGAAAAAAGCTTTTTCACCGTAATTGGACATCCACGCATTGTACAACAAGAGACATTTGTTCTTGATTGCTTATATTCGGAGTACAATCAAGTATGACAGAAAAGCATTTTGCTAGTTTGATTATCGACAAAATTGCACTTTTGACTTCCCTGGCCAACATTTGTATCACCTTGTTTTGAATTTTGTGACTCAAATAATGGTAATGAATCTCACCATTTTCTATCCGCCGCAAGTGTTGTTCAATCATTGAATCAAACTCGCCAATCATTTCAACTATGCTTAAAAAAAAGTTCATTGCTCTCTTCATAAATCTTCTTATGGCTTCCACGAAAAAGCAAATTATTATTGGCAAGTGTTTTCACAATTGCAATTATCATCAATAAAACCCATCTCAAGTGCTCTCTTTCTTTGTTAATTTGTTCTTGTATACTTTTATCTATTGTTTGATACTTTCCCAATCTTTTCTCCAACTTAATCCATTTGTTCATGCAAGTAATGTGCTCGTACCCACTTTCATGTCCTTTAAGTCTCTCACCAATATTTCTCCAGTCTTTAAATCCTTCGGTAGCCAATTGAGTCTTACTTCCCTCTTGTTTAAACAACTTACAACAAAAGCAAAATACTCTATCCAAAAGTTCCAAGTATATTAACCATTTCCTATCAAATTTTTCTCTATTTGGTAAATGCCCTCTTGCATAAACAACTTACAACAAAAGCAAAATACTCTATCTAAAAGTTTCGAGTATATTAGCCATTTCCTATCAAATTTTTCTCTGTTTGGTAAATGCCAAATGTAATGAACAGATGAGAAATGCCTATGCCTCGAAGAATCATCTTTAGGGAAGTTGAACTCACAATTTCTTCTTACATGACCTCTTTTGACTAAAAAATCTCATAAATTCTGGTCAATTATTTTCCAAGTCTCCGGATCATCTATATTTGAATGCTCACATTCCACATTCATCTCATCATCTTGATTGGCTTCCGCACTCTCAAATTCCCCATTTCCTTCTTCATCCACCAAATTTTTATTCTCATTATCCACCAACTTTTCATTTTCATTATTCACCAAAGTTTCAAATTCTTCATTATTGTTTGTCACTCGTAAAGAACTTATCAATAGCTCCTCTCTGACACTCAACCAATTTTTTGACTCTTTGCTTCTTTTTTATTTTTGTAAATCCAGACAAATAATTTATTTTAAGAGTTATGATGAGTTGAGATCAAAATACTTTTTTAGATCAAAAGAAGTACAAAAGCACCACCACCACTTAACAAGACACAAAATTTTTAAATTATGTGATGTTAACTATTAAACTTCTAATGTTATAATAGCACAGGTAGCAAAAGATTAATTTTTAAGGTTATATAGATATGATTCGGTACATGTATGAAAGGGTGGTGATCACTATTAGATCACATGTCTGAGAGACAAATGAATTTCCTATCACTGTAGGGTTACACCAAGGATTTACCCTAAGTCCTTATATTTTTGTTTTAGTTTTGGATGAGTTGACGAGAAATATTTAGGATGATGTGCCATGGTGTATGCTTTTTGCAAATAATATTGTGTTAGTGGATGAGACTAGAGAAGAAGTTAACACAAAGTTAGAGATTTGGAGAAAAGTACTTGAATCTAAAGGATTCCGGATAAGCAAAACTAAGACAGAGTACATAGAGTACAAATTTAGTAACAGTAATAATGAAAGCAGAGGAGAAGTGAAGATTGAAAATCAAGAATTGCCTAAGAGTGAACATTTTCGTTATTTATAGTCGATTATCACAATGGTGGGGGAGATTGATGCAGATGTGGCCCAAAGGATTAAGGCGGGATGACTTAAGTAGAGAAGTGCATCTGGGGTACTGTGTGATAAACGAATACCCACTAAACTAAAAGGTAAGTTCTATAGAACTATTATTAGACCAGTGATGTTGTATGGGGCGGAGTGTTGGGCAACCAAGAAATAACATGTAGATAAAATGAGTGTTGCTGAGATGAGGATGCTAAGGTGAATGTGTGGTAAGACTAAACAAGACAGAATTAGAAATGAGTGTATTCGAGAATGGGTAGGAGTAACACCGATAGAAGATAAGTTGAGAGAGAATCGATTGAGATAGTTTGGTCATATTCAATAGAGACCATCAGAGGTAATGGTAAAGAGATACGATGCAGTGACGGTAGATAGAAGTGTTAGGGGACCGGGTAGGTCTAGATTAACGTTGGCTAACGTTGTTAATAGAGATATAGATCTACTTAATTTGATTAACGAAATGGTCTTTTATAGAGCTGTGTGGAGAAGAAGGATTCATGTAGCCGACCCCATTTGATAGGACTTAAGGCTTGATTTGGCTTGGATAATGCAAATTTGTATAAATACCAATATTATAAGAGCAATGCTACATACCACTAATTTATCACCACTAACTCCACCACTAGTGAGGTGGCAACTCTAAAAAAAAAAAAAAAAAAAAAAACAAGGCACAAAACACATGTGGCAGTGGGTGGGACCTACTGCCACATCATTAGAGCCACCACTAATTAGTGGTCTAGAGCATTTTTCATATTATAATAGCAATTGAGCAAAAGACAAAACAAATATTCAATTAATTAAATAGAAAAAAATACCTACCTGTGTTGTGCTGCTGCTGCTTTGAATTCTTGATAAATTCATTAGGGCTCTGTTGTGCTGCTTCTCTCAACTTTTTAGGAAAATTGAATTAAGAGTTAGGGTTATGAATTAGATGGAGAGAGAGAATGAACCCTTTTAATTTTGAATAAGCCTTTTAATTTTTTAATATGTCAATTTATTTTAAGTTAGTTTGGGGCTTCTTTAATTTTTTTTAGACGTAAAACATACCTAATATATTACACTAAACTATAATAGGAGGGATCCCTTTTTTTTAGTATATTTTGAGAGGCATAAGCCATGACCTGGTGGGCCTATACCTAAGGCCAGCCCTGATGACTAATAGCTTAATGGCTTTTCAATTTTTAAACTTTTTTTTTAAAAAAAGTAAATCTTTATATCATCACCTAAAACGTCTACTGTTAGTGAGATCCAAAATGGAGATTGCAATTCTAGTTTGCTTGAGATGATTCGTATTGATTTATTTACGAAAGTTAAAATTTCATAATTTAAATTCTTAAATTCATTTATAAGAACATGATAAATAATTGGTTTTACATATGACGAATCAAAAATTTACGAGCAACTTGCTATATCATTTTTAACAAATTATGGAATAATTTATGGGAGCCTCAAATTTTTTGTTCTGTTTTTTATTTTTTAATTTTTTGTTGCTCCAACTAATTTCACACCCTTAACACCGATCTAAAAAAAAACTTCACACCCCTAAAAAAAATTATAAATAAATAAATAAATAAACCATAGAACAGTTTAAACCAGGATTAAACTACAGGATCATAGAACTCTTTAAATGCTCTCTTCTTCTTCTTCTTTTTTTCATTGTTTGTTTTTGTTTTTGAACTGCCTTTAAATGCCGTTGAATTTCCACGTCATCACTGAAAATGTGTTCCAAAGTAAACAATTAAGGACACATATCATTTTGTTAGTGGACAATGGTAAATCAGGAGTTCACGGTTGTGCTGAGAATAAGTTATTCTCTTTCATTTTAAAATAAAATGATTGAATTTTTCTCAAATTTAAATATAAACTTAATTATTATATTTGGGTTTGTTGTAGGGGTGGACAAATCTTAGGATGGACTCAGTTTGGGTTGAAGTTGGGTGATTCTATTTGCATTTAAAAAATAATTTAGCACGTTTAATTAAAATTTTATAATTTTACTTTTTATTATATCTTAATATAAATTTATTAATAATGACAATATACATTAAATCTTAAAATAAAATATTTTTTTTTTTGTCATTGTACACCTTAATTACTTATACGTATTCTTCATATTTAAGTTTCTTCATCTTCTTCTCAAGTTTCAATTATTTTTTCTTCATCTTCTTCTCAAGTTTCAATTATTTTTTCTTCATCTTCTTACTCACTCCAAAACTCAAATCTATTCCATCAAAACAGGGCCGGTCTTGAGATTTAGAAGGCCCAAGGCGACCTTCGGAAATGGGGCCTTTCTCACATTGGAAAAAAAAAAAAAAGTTGATGGATAAATGAACTTTCTATTTGTTTCTTGCTACCAAAAAATTTATCAAGCGCTCCCGATTGAGATTGAATAAAATTTTCTAATTTCTGCTTCTTTTTCCTTTTTTCACATCCAGAAATATACTTCCTAGGAGGCATGACTACTCTATATAATCACAAATCCACACAAATTCACAATCACTGATCTCTACAAATAATATACTTTCAGAATTAGAGCACAACAAAAATTATAGACTTTCACTAAAGCACATAAATTAGGTAATTTTCTAATTTAAATAACAAATTATATAGGGCAAGAAATTAAGAGGAAAATTAGGGGGAAAATTAGGGCAACAAATTAGGAAAAAAATTAGGGCAAAAACTTCTTCCATTTAAATGTGATATATATATATATATATATAGAGAGAGAGAGAGAGAGAGAGACTCACGGTTTTGATGCCCAAAATCGTTAATGCTCAACTTCCGTCAAATATGGAGGAGAGGAGAAGACTGAAGACTCACGGTTTCATCTTCATCACTCCAATGCAAGAAAAGAGAGAGCAGTCCAGGTGCTATGTTTCATTCTTCTCAAAGATGTGTTTCATCAAATATGCAAAGACCCATGTGAATTCATTCTACTCAGGTGGGTATGTATATCCTGATGTGTTTCACATTTTTGGGGCCCATGTTCATTGGGCCTTTATTATGATTTTTTTTTTTGGGCCTACATTCAATTGGGCTTATTATATTTGGATTTTTTGTTTTAGATCATCAAATATGCAAAGACCCATGTGAATTCATTCTGCTCAAGTGGGTATATCTTGATGTGTTTCACGTTTTTGGGGCCCATGTTCATTGGGCCTCTATTATGATATGTTTTTTTTTTTTTTTTGGCCCTACATTCAATTGGGCTTATTATATTTGGATTTTTTTTTTTTATGTCTAAAACAAAAAATAATATTTTGGAACCCTATTTTCAGCCTAAATCTGGGGGCCCAAGGTGCAGGCCTCTTTGGCCTGCCCTCAGGGCCGGGCCTGCATCAAAACCCACTATTATTATCAGCATTATTGTTTCTTATTGTGTTGTTATTTGTAAATAGAAAAAAGTTTGAACAAAATTAAATAATAAATAAGAATAATAATAAAAAATGTTTTTCTAAAGGTTTTAGGATTTTTTAAAATTTTTTTTTATCGGGGCAGTTATGAATTTGAATGATCGAACTATCGTCCATTATATGATGCATCAATCAGAAACATTATAGGAAAAAGGTCATTTGGTTTATCAAGGGTTAGATTTCGTCCAAAAGGAAATAGAGTTAGGATTCTAGCAAATCTTAAAGCATCATCAATGATGCCAGTAAAAGAATGCTCTTTGAAAGTTCAATCTTGTGGACCGTTGGATAAGGTGTCTTTGCATTCAAAGCGTGTTAAATATGACACTTTCAAGTCTATGAGGGTTTTAGGGTTCATGGAAGAATTTGATTTTAGGGTTAAAAAGTTTCAAAATTCTAAAGAACATGTAAGGGTTTTTGAAAAGATTTTTTAAAATGGTGTAATTTGGAATTTTAATTAGTTTATTATTTGGGTATAGCACAAATTATGATTTTATCCTGAAGAATAATTTTTGAAAAAAATAGGGTGTACTAAGAGTAAATTATAATTCTAAATAATTTAAAAGAGAGTATTGAGAAATTAGACGTACTGAATGATTTTTTTAGTGCAAATAGAATCCCCCATTGAAGTTGCACTATATAATAACAGGATTTGTGTCATTTGAAGCCCGACCCAGCTAGACATCATGCTTAATCTAGCCATTCCAAATTCTGCCTTAAAAATATTTAACTCTTAAATTCGTCTACTTAACTCAATAGATATGAGCTATTAATTAATTAATTAAAAATATTTTTTTTTGTATATATTAAATTATTTAAATTTGGAATATTAACAAAATTTAATGGTAGGATAAATATAATTTTTAACAAATGTTTTAATTTAAGCCTTAGAAAAAATGTATATATACGTTTTTTTTTTATCTTTTTATATTTTTTTTATTTTATTTTATAATTAAATTAATATAAAATTATAATTAATATTTTATGAATGGGCTAGGCGGGGTTAGAACTCTTTATTCCAAGTGCATCCCGAGTATTAAATGGGTATAAAATCTCATCCCAACCCAACTCTATGGGCAAAAATAATTTTTCCAAATCCTAAAAATATCGGGCTAGGCTAGGCAAGTTGGGCAAGCCATCGGGTTGATGGCCTTCCCTAGTTTGTGTGGTCCACTATGGGTTTAGTTTCGATGATTTAAATGATTTATTTTGTAAGGTTCTTTGTATATATCGTTCATAAAAAAATTTAAGTCAATCTAATAATTATAATATTTTTTTATTGTACTTATTTCCAAAAAAAGTAAATGGTCTATTTTCAAAAGTATCATTGTCATCTATTTTTTATTATCTAAATGCGATAAAATAAAAAAGTTAAAATTATCAAATTGACTTAATTCTTTTTATAAATAATATAAGCAAAAAATCTTATAAAATAAATAATTTGAATCGCCAAAATAAAATTAATGATGAGTTTCACATTTACAAACATAGTGGAGCTTAAGAGCATCAATAGTGTTATACTAAAAATTGATAAAAGTGAGGCCCAAAAATATGTGTTAAGGTGTGTTAAGAATTTGTTAATTTTAGACAGTAAGTGGTGGTGCAATGAATATATTAAGGTATGTGTTAAGAATATATATATATATATAAACAATAATAAAATAAATAATAATTGAAAAGTGCAGTAGGCCCCACCCCACTGCACTGTTAGTCTGTCTCTCTCTCCCCTTTGTTTGTCAACTTATCATCTGACACTAAAAAAAAAGTCGGCCGGCCAAAAAAACAATATGGCAGTCCACTGTAATTTTTTTTTTTTTTTACTTGAAGGGTCCGGACGTCCGGCCGGACAATCCCACGACACTTCCCCACACCCTCTCTCTCTCTCTCTCTCTCTCTCTCTCTCTCTCTCGCTAGCTAAAACGATAGTCACAGTTAACACACAATGCTAACAATTGACACTAACACACAAGTTAGCAGCTCCATTGCAACACAACAAGTGTTTTGAGCTAGCCAAAAATTAGCAACTGATACTAAGAGCATCTCCAACCATTATTGCTATAATGCTATTGCCATTACTATAATTTGGCAATGAATAGTATTATTTTGCCAAATATTATTTTGCCAAATTATAGCAATGGTGCTCCAATGGTCATTTGCTATTTTGGCAAATCTCAACCAACTTTCCCTCTAAGCTTGTAGGTGTTGTTTGGATATATGTTTTTTTGTGATTTTATTTTTGTTTATTTTTTGTCTTTTGTGACATTTTTTTACCTGTTTGTTAAAAAAATTATATATTTATATTATTCTCAACTAGACAAATATAAAAAATTTTAAAAAAATGAAAAATTGGGAAAAAAAAAATTTGTTTGATTAATTCACCCCATCAAAAAACATATCACTACATATTTAATAAAAAATTTTAACTACACATAAAAAATAAACAATCACCAATTATCCACCAACAACCAACCACCAACAATCATCCATTATTAACCCAGCATTCATTCACTCACAACTATCGACCCAAAAACCATCTATTATTCATCCACCTATTATTCACTCACAAATTTTTATACGATACCAGAATAAGAAACTAAACATAATAACTGAAGATAAAAACTTACTACATCAACTTGAGAAATCCCACTTGGGTGAAGATTTTCGACTTGAGCTAAACACCCCCGAAATTTGTTGGAACATTTCATTATTATACCCTATCGAGATTAAATAGACACTTGTGTTATGGACTGATCATTCTGAAGCAAGCAATAATTTTCGTAAATTCTCCCCCAAAAGTGAGCATACGATTGCGAATTGCCAACAATTGGGTCTTCCGAAATGTGACACCAAGATTTACAAATTGCCATATCTTCTTCAATGGTGAATGATTTTCCTCTCTTTGTTTTTGATGAACCTTCCATAGTGATTGGATGAAAAAACTAAAAAGAAAATAATTTAAGAGGTTTGCTGTGAAATCAGATTCAAAGAAGAGAGGAGAAAAGAAAAATTAAATGTAAATGTTTGTGTGAAATAAAAGTGACATGGAGGGTTTCAATTTATAGAAATTACAAATATTACTGTTTGGGAAATAGCCGTTTGAAATAGCTGTTGTAAAAAATAATTAAATTTTTTTTTTGTTAAACAAACCAAACAGAGCCCAACGGCTTTTTATTACACTGAGGCATCACTGTCTGCCTCCATACATCTAGAATGATCCACTCTCTTCCTCTCCCTCTCACTCTGTCTTCTCCTCCATGGTCGAAACCAAACAGAGCACAAAACACTCTCCCTTCTCCTCCATGGTCGAAACCCCTCTCTCACTCTCTCACTCTCTCTCCCTCTTCTCAAACCACTCCCCCTTCTCCTCTATGATCGAAACCCCTTCTCCTCCATGATCGAAACCCCTTCTCCCCCTTCTCCTCCATGATCGAAACCCCTCTCTGACTCTCTTACTCTCTCACTTGCTCTCCTTCTCAGTCTCTCACTCTGTCTCCCTCTCACTCTCTCAGTCTGTCTTCACATTCTCTCTGGTTTCACTCTTCCTCTCCCTCTCTCTGTCTTCCCTCCCTCGCCTCAAACCAGTCTCTTCTCCTCCTCCATAATCGAAATGTCTCTCTCTCTACCAATAATGCTCCGATCCGTCTCCTTCTCAATTTTCACCTCCGATCTATGTACTCTCTGTCTCTGGTACGATCTCCATCTATATACATACTCATATATATATATATATATATATGTTTTAATCTGTCTCTCTCTCAATCTTGATGTGTTGATTTTTGCTTTATTTTTCTGGTTGTTGATGTGAATCTGAGGTAATCGTGATTTTTGAAACTCAAAGCTGTCGATGGATTCAAACCGGATCTTCAAAAGATTTAAATCTTGTATGTTTTTTTTCAAATTTTCTTAATTATTATTTTTTGGATCAATTTTTGTTCATCCATCAATTTTTGATATCTGTCTTCATCAATTTTTTTTGTTTATCCATCAAATATGGTATCTCCCTATATATATATATATATATATGTTTTGATATCTGTCTCCCTCTCAATCTTCATTCTGCAAATTTTTGGACTTCTGATCATGTTATTGTGATACTGGATTATCTGATTTCGTTTGGTTTATTGTGAATGCATACCATCTGATTTGGATTGACTGATTTGGTGATAAATGAATTTTAAAAAAAAATTGAGAAACCGAATTTGGGTTTGTCAATTTCATTCTGAAATTTGATTGATTCTAAAAATTGGGTTTGATTCTGAAAAATGGGTTCCCTACTGGATTAATTCTGTTGTTTTGAACTGAATTTTGTGCCAAATTCCTGTTGATTCTAGCAAGCTTGGCATCTGCTATTTCACTTGCCAAATTTGAGAACACATATGGCATCTGCCATCTTTGGCAAGTGAAATAGCAGACCGTTGGAGACAACTTTTTGTCATTCCTGTCATTTTTTAGCTTTGGCAAGTGATATAGCAGCTCTATTGGAGATGCTCTAACATAGCATTTAGCTAGTCCATTGCTAATGCTCTAATCCAAAATAAATACTCATAAAGATAAATTTATTTATAAAAAATAATATTATGACATCATTGTTATAAAAAAGAATATAAAGGTACAAATAGAACTTTCTTTGTATAAACAGTAGAGTTGGTTAGCCTATGTTGGACAGTGGGTAGATGAGCAAGAACAACACCCCACGTGTAAGGTGGGTGAGTGGCTTGCAACAAACTTGGTTTCATTTTTTTTAAAATTTTAGTGTAAATTACATTCACACCTTTTAAAGTTTGCTTTTAATACAACTTCCTCTCGGAGGTATTAGAAATTACATTCCCTTCTTTAAGATTTATATACACATTACGAATTGAGCCTTTCCTTACTAAACCGTTATACCAAGTAAACAATTTTTTCTTATGTCATCAATTAATTTATTCAAAATACAATATTTTACCCCAATCTCTCTCTCTCTCTCTCTCTATCTATCTCTCTCTCTCTCTGTGTAGTATGATGTACCGTGTCATTTCTATTTGCAAAAATCCCAGAAAAATAAAAGCAAAAACAAGTTGCAGAGACTAAAAAAATAAATAAATAAAAACTTGAACAAAAATTATTTTGGATACATCTCTATTAGGGGTGGGCGCGGATCAATTGCGGCCAAGGAACTTCCAATCCGCCATCCGTTCTCCAAATTGGCAGATTGGAGAAAATCAATCCGCATTCATCCTCGAGACCAACAAACCCACCCAGCTAATAGATTATGGTCTAACACTATCTTCAAGCAATAACGGAGCTTGGTCCCTCGTCCAATAACATCATTGCTAAATGGTGGACTTTATAGATATATATTTTGTTTGCTAGTCACCTGAATATTTTCATGTTTAACCTTTCCCATGCTAAAAATAAATTTAAAATATGTTTGAACTATTTTTTGATTTTATTGAGGGCTACATACAGTGGTGGGATGAATGGTTATATAGCCCGTTGTGCTGGAGATCCTTGGTCCCCCAATTTTCTGGTCACTAGTTTCTAGAATGGAAGATATTATGGGCCATCGAGTCATGTAAGCTTGCATGCAATCAAAATAATTTTGTATTGGATTAATTGAATTCACTTTTTTATCTTGAACTGTTACGTTGTGTTTACTTTTTCCCTGTTCACCATCCAGATGTGCTATATACAGACTTCCAGATGCTCACAAACATATCACTCGACCACCTGCTAGGGTTATATTCCCAGCGAAGGTTTTATCACTTCATGTTCTCTGCTTGTCATTAACATTCCTCTTGTTAGTAGTTTATTTATTATTTTTATTTCTGCATTCTGCTCGCAAATAAAAATGTAATTTAGAAAGTTTGTTGCAAAATGAAATTGAGTAAAAAGAGAGGAGAGAAGGTTTGTATTTATAGGAGAAAAAAAAGAGCCATTTTTTTATAGTCATTTTAACATAAAAAAGAGCCGTTGTGATATGTTTCACTTATATTTTTATTTAATTTTTATTTCTTTTAATGAATAAAGTAGCACATTTGGATCTCAGCCGTTGGATTGTTATTAATCAACGGCTGAGATCAATCAAGTGGAAAATTTTGGTCTTCGAAGTTCAATAAGGTTAGGAAAGAGCTTCAGATCAGTGAACTTCAGATGAGTGAAGATGAGAGGGAGAGAGCTTCGGATCTCTGCTTCAGATCAGCCCTGTTTCTCGGATCAGTGAAGATCAGAGAGAGACAGCTTCGGATGAACTTCGGATTAGCTTTAGATCAGTGAAGATGAGGGCCGAATTCATGATCAATGATCATTCATTTCAGATCAACTTCGGATCAGTGTCTCTATCTTTCGGATCAGTGCCTCTACTTCGAAACACTTCGAATTAGTGTCTCTATCATCTTATCTTTGGTTCTCACCTTCTCTCTCCCCCTCTTTCTCGGATCAGTGAAGATCAGAGAGATAGAGCTTTGGATCAATAATTTTCAAATCGATGATGTCTCTCATCCAGGTATTTTTCTTGATTAATTTCGCCTTTATTGATATTGGAGAATTTGTGAATATTGGAATATTGGAGAAATTGATATTGATGAATTTGTGAATATTGGAGAAATTTTTGAAGATGAATTTGGTATGAATTTGTGAATATTGATATTGATGAATTTGCTAAAATTGTTGATGAATTTGGTATGAATATTGATGAATTTGCTGAAATTCTTGTTCATTCTGATTAATTTGCGATGATTTATCTTTTAAACAACATGGTGAATTTCATTTCTTTTATAAAATACTTCACGCATTCTGGAAAATCCCAACTGAAAGGGAAGGAGAGAAGGAAGAAAACAGTTTAATTTTGGGTGACTTGGCAGATTTGGCAGCTGCCAAAGTAGTTGCCAAATTTGGCACATGATTTGGCAGTTGCCAAATATGGCAGCTGTTATAGCATGCCATTGGAGAAGCCAAGATTGCCCAAGCTGCTATATTATGGCTTTGGCAGCTGATTTAGCCATCCATTGGAGATGCTGTTAGTTGAGTACACATCCAAACCCTGACCCTAACCCTAACCCTAACCCTAACCCTAACCTTCGACCCTAATCCCAAATCATTGTCATTACTATCGTTTCCATCGTCGACTCCGACATCGAAGTCTGAACCCTAACGTTAACCAACGTCGACTACACCTTTCTTTTGCCGCCACCCTCCCCTTCCCCCCGCTGCTTTTTCCTCCACAGCCTCCTCCCCTTTGCGTCGCAGCTCCTTCGTCATCGGCTCATCCTTTCATCCACCCCTCCCCTTTTGTCGCAGAACCCTCTCCAGCTCCCCTCCCCTCGTCTCAAAACCCTAGCGTCCACTACTGCCCCCGCCATCTCTCAATCGCGATCTGTCTTTTTCTCTCTCTATGGTGGATGAAGGCTTGCAAAGGCAGAGATGGATCGTGATGGCAGATCTGCGAGATGGGGTTGATTGCGACGGTAACGATGAAGGCGAGGCTGTTAGCAGTGGCGAAGGGAGAGTAGGGTTGTTCGCAGTGGTGGAAGTCATCGGTGGCTGGAGAAGAAAGTTGCATCGGTGGGGCAAAAGGGTGGTGAAATAGTTGGCATTGATGGTGGTTGCCGGTGATGCCTGCTGCTGCCGGTGGTAAGTGTCTAACAGTTAGTTTTTTTTTTTTTTCAATTTGAATTTGAGGTGTGTACTAAGTGATGTGGGACTAAGGGCAAAAATGGAATGTTGTGGTGTGTGTTAAGAAAAATTATGTTTTTTCAATTTATTAATGGTGTGAACTGAGTAGTGGTGTGCCTTGAGACCAAATGTGGTGTGTAAATAGAGGCACACACTATCAAAGTGTGAAGATCATTTCTAAATCAAATAAGCAGCAACGATTTGTCGATCCATCCATGGCGATGGTGATGATGAACGGTGGCAGTGGTGATGTGCAGCAACGGTGGAGATAACTGGAGGAAGTGGCGTTGTGTGGTGGTAAAGACTGGAGGAGGTGATGAGCAGTACCATGGCTGGGTTGCGAAAGAGTTGTCAGAAGAAGATTCAATGAGCGTGGGTGGGAAGTAAGGCTGTGAGAGAGAGAGAGAGAGAGAGAGAGAGAGAGAGAGAGTTTTGAAATTTGAAAATTGGGAAGTGAGACTGAAAGGCAAAGAGAGGAGAGTTTATAGAGAGTTCGATGAGTGTAGGTCTCTCTTCTGTAGAGAGTGGGTTGGTGGATAGGTGGGTGGGTGAGACAGATGAGGATGGGTGGGTGCAAAGTTTTAGGCGGGAAGTTAAGGTAGAGTGAGAGAGAAGGTTCTTATCTCTACTGTCCATCCTTAAGCAAAAATGAATCCTAACCGTTCAAATGTCCTAGTAGGACAAATGTGTATAGGATAGATTCAAAAACCCTTCTGTCTTATTATATAGATTATGAAAAATAGGGGCTTGTTTGGTTTGTTTTTGGGAGAGTTATTTTTGAAATTTTTTTCCAAAATTTTGTTTGGTTTGTGGTTTTTCTCAAAAAAATTTCAAAATTACTCACTTACACATCAACCAATCACTTTTTCTCTCTCATCTCCTTCTCAATTACTTTTTCTCTTATACACATCTACTCAATTACAACAAAATATCAAATCATCCCAAACTCCAAAACTACTTTCAAAATATACAACCAAACAAACTAATTTTTTTTTTAAACTCTCTCCCTAATTTTTTTTTTTTTTGAAAATTACTCTCTCAAAAGCAAACCAAACACACCCAGTATTTTTCTCATGTTTAGGTGGCGTATTATAAGGGCTTATTTTCTTTTCTAAGAGAGTTATGTTAGCATGTATTTTCTTAATTATATATAGGGTTTTACATAAACCCATACCTAATTTAAATTATACTAACTTTACCTATTTTATATGGAATTAATTTGACAAATAGTTCTTTTTCATATATTTTTTTATCGTAAATTGAGATAATCCACAAACCCAATACCAATTTTGCATTTCACATTTTTCTTCTTAGTTCTTTCACGGGTATTAGGATTTTTTTTAATGCTAAATTGCCTCCTTTTTTTTTCATATTTTTCCGTACATTACTCTATACCGAATACCAATTCTATATTATGGATTTGTCGTTTAAATTTTATAATCATTATATATATGAATTTATACTTCTTTTACTACATTATTTTATATAATCACAACTCACAGGAGGAAAACCTGCACAATAATGATACTCTCGAGGAAACTCTAAAATTTGAATTTACTGTTTGAATTACTTTTTCAATTATTGAACAGTAAATTCTTTTATGTTTTGACATCATATTACGGATGATTAATCACTTCACACACTGAGATATTTCCATCGTTTGAATGTTTTCATTATTTTTTCTTTTTGAGTTTAGAAGTTATTATATTATTTTTTTTTTTTGGTTAGTCGTTGTTGAATTTCTTTTATATAGTTGGTATTTTAAATTAATTAGAAGTGTTTATTTTACAATCTTATAATTAAAAATATATATATATATATATCATATAAAATCATTTTATGATAATCCAACTACAACATATTTATATTTAATTTTTTTAATAAATTTTATATAATTTCTATTTTTACATATTTTTATTTTCCAAATGAATATAAAAGAAAATTAAATAGTTAGAAAACTAAGAAGATATGAAAAACCAAAAATTGAAAAACAAATTTAAAAAGTACAACCAACAAAAGTGGTTCTTATTTAGGATTTTGACATCATACCTTGGCTATTAAAGTACCATGTAAAATATTACAGATCACAAAATATAATTTAAACAAAAAGAAAGTGTATCAAGATAATCTGCGAAATTTTGAGATATAATACAAATCTCTGTTTTAAAAACACATGTGCTTCCCTCTGTCTAGATTCAAATGAATGTATACAACTTTAAGATTCAACCAAAATTATTCACAGTGATTTGATCCATGATGGACAATTGTAAATATTATGTACATCAATTTAGAAGCAGACATGGAAAATAAGGAAGTAATTATTTTTTATTCTTCAATCATCATCAACCACTATAAAAAAAACATCAATAATTGTTAATTTTCAGCAACAATTTAAAAATTGTTATAAAAAATATCGCTAATTATAAATTTTAGAGACAACATAAAAAAATTGTCACAAAAAAGTCACTAATTTTTAACTTTTAGCAACAATTTAAAAAATGTCAAAAGAAAAACGCCACTAATTATAAGTATTAGTGACAATTTATAAAAACTATGATAAAAAAAAAAGTTAGTAATTGTCAATATTTAACGACATATGCAAAAAAATCGTCACAAAACATTATTTTCAGCGGCAATTTTATTAAAACTTATTTTAAATAGGACTTGATGAGATTTAAATCTAATTAGTAGGACCAATTGGTAGTTTACCTATCTTTTTTTATTATTATAAGAAGAGTGAAGGTTTGTTTATATTTATATAGCACTCTTGGAAGTAGATACATCATTTCTGAGTACTCAACTCCAAAAATAAAGCGATAGTTGGTTTATATAGAACTCTTTATGACTTTTAAAAAATATAATAAATTTGATAGGGTAAAACTGAGATTAAAAAAAAATAGAAAACATGACTTTTGAAAGTAAATATATTATTTTTAAATGTTTAACTCTAAAAATAAATAGATAATTGAATTATATAAAAAATTTCATACTTTTAAAAACTATGATATATTTAAGAAGGTAAAATTGAGATTTAGAAATGTTCTTCACATTTTGATAGTCGGAGCCTATATTTACACACCACATTTGGTTTCAAGACACACCACTACTCAGTTTACACTTTTAATAATTTGAAAAAGTATAATTTTTCTCAACACACATTCATTTTTGCCCTTAGTCCCACATCACTTAGTACACACCTCAAATTAAAAAAAATAAAATAAATATTAGACACTTACCACTGGCAATAGCAGCCATCACCGGCAACCACCATCAACGCCAACCATTTCACCGCCCTTCTCCTTCACCACCGCCAACCTCCGACCACCATTGCAACTTTCTTCTCCAGCCACCGATGACTTCCACTCCTGCAAACAACCCTACTCTCCCTTCGCCACTGCTAACAGCCTCGCCTCTACCGTCGCCGTGGCAATCAACCATGTCGCCTAGATCTGCCATCGCGATCCATCTCTACCTCCATCGCAAGCCTTCATCCATTGTAAAGAGAGACAAAGATAGATCAAGATTGAGATCGAGATCGAGAGAGATTGCGATTAAGGGGTGGCGGCAGTGGACACTAGGGTTTTGAAACGAGGGAAGGGGAATTGAAGAGGGTTTTGTGACAAAAAAGAGAGGGGTAGTGGCAAAAGGATAAGCCAATGACAAAGGGGCTACAATGCAAAGGGACAGAGGTTGTGGAAGAAGAAACAACAGGGAGAAGGGAAGAGTGGTTGGGGAGAGGGTGGCGGTGGAAGAAAGGGGTTGTTGACACTAGTTAAGGTTAGGGTTCAGACTTTGATGTCGGAGCTGGCGATGGAAACAATGGTAGTGACAATGATTTGGGGTTAGTATTAGGGTTTGGATGTGTATTCAACTAAGGTGTGTATTCAGTTATGGTCATTGTAGTCATTTTAAGTAAGGTCATTATTATAATAAAAAATAACCAATTAATTTTGTGCTTTTGAGATCAAATATGTGTGTAAATAAATAGAGGCACCCTTTGATAGTAGTAGGAGATAGGTTAGGTTACAGATTTATTTATTACTTTAGTGTGTTGCAGGCAGGAACCTTAGTCGGTGACTGCCTCGTTTTCATCTGCAGTACCATTAATCTGTAGAGTCCATCCACAGCACAATCAAACTAAAACCCCATGGCTATGCATTTTGTTCTTGAGAGGACGGTGAAAATCAAAACTGGGTATGTCAATCCAAAGCTTGGATTTTGGTTTGCCAGCAGTTCTTTCAAACTCTAGTTGTATTCCTCTTTGCCGAGTACTGACTGTTGCAAAAATTGCGACTCAACTGCTAGCTTATGTGACCATTATCATCTGTTTGAGGTCTCTCTATCTCTAGACTCTAACCCACACACACTCACACTCACTTTCCCAGTATTATTGTTTTTTATTATTGTATTGTATGTGATTGATTAATTGATTGTGAGCTTTTTTTAATAATAGGATATTATAGTTCCTCGCTTGGCTTCCCGTCATCCCCTTGTTGGTGGATCTACCATCATCCTGAGATTTTAAGGATAGCTCGAATCGCGGTTAGGCAGTACAACCGGCAACAGGTTTTATTATTATTATTATTATATCATTATGTTTGTGTATTCATGTATTTTATTTTTACAATAATAATATTAAGGCCTTGTTTGGGTTAATCTAGTTTAGCACTTTAAAAAAAAAAAAAATCTTATTTAGGTCATATCACCTCTCTTGTAAATAGGGTTGAGCAAGGAATCTGAATAATCCGTAATCCGATCCAGTCCAGTCCAATCCGGTAGGATTGGATTGGTTTTTTGAATCCGTGGTTTGGTTCTGAATTACAAATTTAAAAATCTGCAGGTCACGGATCGGTTCTAGAGTGAACCTCATGGTTCCGGATTGGAACCGATCTGAATCGTATACATTTAGTCTTTACTTATACCATATACCCTCCCACATTATATCATTTCTTGTTTCATATGAATAAAGAGACATAGAGGTTATCTAAGATTCTAGATGAAGTTTGAGTGAAAATATGTCCATATTTCTCTTTTGTTCTCTGTTTGTGGATTTGAAGTTCCTATGAAGCACAGACACAAACATGGACATGGACATGGATACGAACACGCATATGGACGCAGACACGGAACACGACAATTTCTAAAAAATGGGGATACAGACACGGCAGGGGACACGACAAATTTTTTAATTTTTTTATAAATATTTTTATTTTAATACACATTAATTATTTTTTATATTTATTATATATTTTAAATAATGTGTTCCAATTAATTTTTTTATTTTATTTTACATACATGTGTTTATTTGTTTATTTTTATTAATATGTATAAGTATATATTATCTTATGAGTATATTATATGTTATATAATAACTATTATTATTATATATTATATAATTGTTATATATATATATATGAACCAAGAAGATAAAGACGAGACGACAGAGAGAGAGAGGGAGACAAAAGCGAGAGAGAAAGCAATCGACCACGATCGCAATCGTGAGGGAGAGAGAGAGCTCTGAGAAGGCGAAGGCAAAGGCAAAGGCGAGAGAGAGCTCTGAGAAGTCTAAGGGCTTTGGATCGTCAAAGTCGAAGGGGGCTATAGCTAGTCGAAGTGGATTGGATCATTGAAGTCGAAGGGCTATCGCTAGTCGAAATGGACTGGATGGAGGTCAATTGGCTCGAGATCGAAGTTGTGAGAGAGCAAGAGAGAGAGTGAGGCTTATGGTGGAAGTCGTCCAAATTGAAGTCGTCGACCAGGTTTGTACTTCTTTTCTCTTTCATTTACTGCTCGCCGACTATGTCCCATGGCGTGTCTAGATTTGGACACGCATGTCCCCGCCATGCCCCTTGCAAAAAAAAAAAAATTTAAGGGGACACACCATCTGGCGTGTTCCGTATGTGTCCCCGGTGTGTCCCCGTATCCAACAACGCCATGACTTCCATTTTGGTATGTCCATGCTTCATAGTATAAAGTCCACCATTTAGCAATGATGTTATTGGACGAGGGACTAAGCTCCGTTATTACTTGAACATAGTGTTAGACCATAGCCTATTAGCTGAGTGGGTTTGTTGGTCTCGCTAACCCATCAAAAAGGTCAAGATTGGAGGTGAAGGAATGTGATGCAAGTGGATAATGTAAACCAATATGTATGTTCATTAAAAAAAATGTGCAACCCTGACCATCTTGGAAACCACCATAAACTGAATACATGGAATTATTAAGAGAATTATAGCACAAGTACAAACCTAACTCAACAACAAACAATTTTTTGTCTGGAATATAGTCATGACATTAGGAGATAGTCAAGAAAATAGGGACAAGATTAGGGTAAGATGATTGTACAAGGAAAGCAGTGCGTGTTGTGCAAACGGACACAAGAAAGGCTACATCAGCATCACGTCATTATCCAATGTCATTTGTGACACATGGACCAATCACATATCTTTGCATACTTCCCTTCTAAGTTGAGTCATGGTTGAAGCTAATTTACACAGTTTTAAGTCTCAAGCCTAGGTGCTTAGGGAAATTCTCTAGGCATCTCCCAGTATGTAGAAGTACCTACCCAGCATTTTAGTTTTCAGCTTGCTTGTTCACCTTCTTCATCGATTGCAAACATAACCAACAAATACTATTTCCTTCTCTTTCTTTGCAAAATAATAACCCATTTCAAGATTTATACATTTCCCAATCCTCCTTGTGCGGTGTTTGGCTTTTATGAAAGAAAAACAAGAGAGAGAGAAGAGAGCTCAATATCCCCAAATGTGATTACATTAGCTTTAATACCTTTTATACTTATAGAGGCGAGGCTTCTCATATCTTTTGTGATCATCGATAAGTGGAAAAGATGGAAACCGAAATTAATTTAGGAATCCCTCCAAAAATTCAAAGTCCTCCCTCCAAAATTTTAGTTACAATTGCCCAACTAAAATTTAAGATGTTCAGGTTGGGCTCGGCTAAGGTGAATGTGTGTTCGGGCTTGACTCGTGTTCATGACGAGCCTAGCCACCTCTGTCTTGACTCGGTTAATTAAATATTTTTACATGTGTTGCATTTTAATTGTTACAAGTGCAAAGAAAAAAAACAAATGAATGAAATTGGAGACTTTAAAGTGTCAGAGAAATGCTGACGTAGGGGGCTACCACTTTAGTTTGTATCACATTATATAAATTTCTTTTCAATGGTTTAAGACAAAAGTTGCCAAGATTTAGAAGGTGGCTAACAAATTGATGACACCTGGACCCCTTTTTGTACCTTTGTGCCATATAGTAATACATAGGTTAGCCTAGCATTGTGGACATAATATTCAAATAGACTTAATATGGCATTCATGTAAATGAACTTTTATTTGTACCCTTATTTTATGTTTTTGTTGATTTATTTGTTTCCTTTGCTATTCGTGCTCAGTTTGGGGACATGTTTATTCCTCTCTAAAATCTTATATGAGCCGACGTGATTTGGGTTCTTGTAAACAAGCTTAGAATTAACATATTGGAGATATACTTTCAAAGAAACCCAATATGATGGCTTGGTTGGTCCTTGTGACCAAACCAAACCAAACTAAGTTTAGGGTCAATTACATGAATCATTTTTTATCCTTCTTTTTTTTTTTCGAGGACTATATATATGTTTAATCAAATTAAATAAATTTACGTATTTTCTTACTGCGGCATTGCATGTCAATTTGAGTCTTCCCTTGCTCCTAACAGTTTCATTTATCATGATCATATCACTCTTCCATCGTTGTACATGACCAAACCGTCTTAACTTATTCTCTATCGATTTATCTTGATTTTGTGCCACTTCTGTCATTTTAATATTTTTCTTAGTCTTACCAAATTCATCTAAGTAGGGTGTTCACGGGTCGATTCGGCTTGGGTTTACCCTTTACATGTCAGCTGAACTCACACCTTTAGGTTAAAAATCAAATATCCATTCTCAACCGAATTAAAGAGTACTGTTTGACGGTCAGTTCAATTGATTTAAAAAATCTAAGTAGGGGTGAAATTTGTGTGTAAAATATTGAATTGAACTCATACATGTACATATATACATACATCTGCGATAGAGTAGATGAAAGAAAATGTGTAGAGAGAGAGAGAGAGAGGAAGGGGAGGGAAAGAACCATTGCAGTCGCAACAATCGCCATTGCTGATCATTTCTGTTGTTAGTTTACGTCGCCTGCCACCATAACCATCACCATCAAAGGAAAGAGGAGAGGGAAAAGAAAGAGAAGCACAGATGACGTAGAGAGGGAGAAATGAGTTTGTCTCTCAAAGAAAGAGATGAAAAATGAGAGAAAGAGGGGCTAGAGACGAGAGTGAAGATGACACAGCGGAATATGCACAAAATTAGATATCGTTCTAGTAGACGAAGACTCTTGAATCCACAAGAAAGAAACTCTTGAATCCACAAGCAAAATAGAGAAACTTGAAAATTATATTGATAGAGAATGCCTTTGCCTCTAGGCTTACATAACTATTTATACTAGATAAAGTCTTGGTCACCAAGCATACTTGGAGACCAAGTCATAGAAAAAGAACTAATTAACCAGGGTAGTACTAGTCTTGGTCAACAAGAATACTTGGAGACCAAGTCCAGGAAAATATAAGAAAATAATAAACTAAGATAATACTAGTCTTGGTCAACAAGAATACTTGGAGAGCAAGTATTACAAGAAAGTAACTAATTAGGATAATCCTTAGTCATCAAGAAAAATTCTTGATAGCCAAGTAAAACTTGTTTAAAACTATCATTTCATCCTTGGTCAATAATTTGATTTCCTTGGCTTGTGTTTGTCTAGCCGCCTCAAGAAATCTGCAGCAACTTGTTCTACATTAGTCACCTCTACATGAAGAGAACTCGACCTCGAGTTCAAATTTGGGTAGAAAGACTCCTCTGCATGATACCCAAAAAGATCAGCAACATTGAAAGTCTTGGAAATCTCTTCAAGCAAATCAATCACATAGGCATTGTCATTGATCTTCTTCAAAATTTTGTATGGACCATACTTCCTTGGCTTTAGCTTGTTGTATGTACCTATTGGACATCTATCTTTGCGCAAGAACACCATCATTGAATCTCCTTCTTTGAACACCTTGGTACGCTTGCGCTTGTCAGCTCTTCTTTGTAACTTGTAGTGGTTTCTTTTAGTTTCTGTTTCACCTCATATTGCATTGCTTGAGCTTGTTTAGCCATGGCTTCTACTGGAACACTTACTTCTGGAATTCTTGGTAGACAAACGAAATCAACTGCATACCTTGGAGGTGTCACATATACCACAGAGAATGGTGACTTTCCAGTGGCACTATGAACCGCATTGTTGTAAGAAATTCGGCTAGAGACAAGGCATGATCCCAGTGCTTCGGCTTGTCTCCCCATATGCTTCGAACCAAGTTTGCTGAAGTTCTATTAGTCACCTTTGTCTGACCATTTTTCTGGGGATGTGTGGTAGAGCTTTGATTCAATGAAGTGTTGAACATCTTACACAAAGTCACCTAAAAATGGCTAAGGAACTTCACATCACGATTGAAAGTAATAGATTGAGGTACCCCATGCAAGAGAACTACCTCTCAAAGAACAATCGAGCCACATGGGATGCATCTGATGTCTTTCGACAAGGAATAAAATGAGCCATCTTAGAAAACCTATCAACAACCACAAATATAGAATCTACTCCTCATTGGCTACGAAGGAGTCCCAACACAAAATCCATAGACAAGTCTTTCCAGATATTGTTAAGAATAGGAAGATACATATAAAGACCAATATTTTGAGACAAACTTTTGGATACTTGACATGTGCAACAGTTCTTTACAAAATTCCCAACATCTTGTTTCAATTGAGGCCAAAAGTAACGTTCCTCCAAGCTTGATATGGTCTTGTCTCTACCCAAGTGTCCTCTCAATCCTCCTCCATGTAGGTCTTAGATTAGCTTTTCCAGAAGAGATGTCTTGGGATTTCAAAGATGATTTCCCTTGAATAAATATCCCTCAGTGACATGAAAAATCACTGACTTGTTTATTCTCTTTACATTTACCCCATATCTCTCTAAAATCTTCATCTTCATGGTAAAGCTCATTCACGATCTCAAATGCCACAATCTCATGGGTCAATGTAACTAGCAAATTTGCACGACGACTCAACACATCTGCAACTTGATTCAAAGTCCCTGACTTGTGCCGGATGGTGAAAGGAAACTTCTAAAGAAATGTAGACCACCTGACATGCATGTTGCTTAGGTGCTTCTAACTGTTGATGAACTTCAATGCTTGATGAACAATGTATAGGACAAACTCCTCGTTGCACTAGGTAATGTTCCCAATGCTTGAGAGCTTGCACCACCGCATAAAACTCTTGGTCATAGGTACTCCACTTTTATTGGGCTTCACTTAACTTTCCACTAAATAAATCCACCAGTCTCTTCTCGTGTGAAAGAACTGCTCCAATTCCTACACCACTAGCATCACACTCCACGTCAAAAATCTTTTGAAAACTAGGTAGAGCTAGTACTGGCACAGTACAAAGCTTCTCTTTAATCAAAGCAAAGCTCTTCTCAGCATCTTCTTCCCATAAGAACTTCCCTTCCTTCATGCACTTTGTGACTAGTGCCATGATTGAACTAAAATTGTGGATGAATCGATGGTAGAATGTAGCCAACCCATGAAAGCTTCAAACATCATTGACAGTTTTTGGTGTTGGCCATTCTCAGATGGCTTGAACTTTTTCTCCATCCACATGAATACCTTTTGAACTAACCACGTACCCCAAGAACAATAGACTACTTGTTATGAAACTGCACTTCTTGAGGTTAACAAACAACTTGTTCTCCTACAAAACTGTTAGCACTTGCCGCAAATGCTCTATATGGTCCCTTTTAGATTTCCTATAAATCAGGATATATCATCAAAATAAACAACTACAAACTTTCCAGTAAATGACTTCGATACCTGATTCATAATCCGCATGAAAGTACTAGGAGCATTGGAAAGTCTGAATGGCATAACCAACCACTCGTATAGGCCATCCTTGGTCTTGAACGTCATCTTTCATTCATCTCCCGGTTGTATTCTAATTTGGTGATACTCGCTTCGTAAGTCAATCTTTGAGAACCATTTTGAACCTTCAAGCATATCAAGCATATCTTCAAGACATGGAAAAGGAAATCTGTACTTGACGGTGATTTTGTTGATAGCTCGACTGTTAACACACATCTGCCAACTTTCATCTTTCTTTGGCGTCAAAAGAGTTGGAACGGCACATGGATTCAAGCTTTCACGAATATGCCCATTCTGCAGTAACTCTTCAACCTTCTCCCTCAAAATCTCATTCTCCTTTAGGTTCATCCTGTAATGCGGTTAAGTTCGGCAAACTAGCTCCTGGTACAAGATAAATCTGATGTTAGTAATTGTCAATATTTAACGACATATGCAAAAAAATCATCACAAAACATTATTTTTAGCGACAATTTTATTAAGACTTATTTTTAATAGGACTTGATGAGAATTAAATCTAATTATTAGGATCTATTAGTAGTTTACCTATCTTTTTTTATTATTATAAGTAGAGTGACGGTTTGTTCATATTTATATAGCACTCTTGGAAGTAGATATATCATTTCTGAGTGCTCAACTCCAGAAATAAAGAGATAGTTGGTTTATATAGAACTCTTTCTGACTTTTAAAAAATATAGTAAATTTGAGAGGGTAAAATTGAGATTAAAAAAAAATTAGAAAACATGACTTTTGAAAGTAAATATATTATTTTTAAATGTTTAACTCTAAAAATAAATAGATAAATGATTTATATAAAAATTTTCATACTTTTAAAAAATATAATATATTTAAGAAGGAGAGAGAGAGAGAGAGAGAGAGAGAGAGAGAGAGAGAGAGAGAGAGTAGGGCAGATGTATCAAAACTGATGCTGGCCTGATATTGATCAGGCCTTAAATTGATTCTGCAACTATCCTTTTGGACATTGTACTTGAAATATATATCAGTTTGGGCATGATGACCAGTATGTGAGAAAAAAGCTAGGAACTAAAAATCCTTGAATTTGGCCAAAGCATCCTGATGGTTCCACCTTTCCTCTTGAAGCTTGTTATCTAAATTTTCTGTTTTGGCACGCAAAAGATTCACTTCAGTTTGAAACTCCTCTGCACGTGTTCCAAGAGACTTGTATGACTCGGCCATACATTTCAGCTGTGTCTCAGCGAAGCTGTTCAAGTTTTGAGCAGATGCCAATTGTGATTTAACTTCTACCAGAAGCTACTATGTTCTCTGTAGCTGAGCCTTGGTGCTTTCCAGATCCAAAACCATATAATATTTTTCTAGTTTCAATTGTTCAAACTCCTCAAGCGAGCATTTCCATGATGTAGCATTTGATTCAAAGGTCGAAATGAAATTTCCTTCATGAGGAATGTCGGGATCAGAAGAGGAATCAGAAAAGTGAGCACAACCATTTGAATATCTTTCTCCTGATATGTCCCGAACCACCTTATTTTCAGGTAAAGCAACCTTGTCTATGCAATAAGAACAATTGGTTTCTGCTTCATTATTCTTATAGCCCAGGACATTAAAGTGAAGTTCATTGGCTTTAATCAAAACACAAGAAAGGTCAAGAACAAAATCAAGCAAACTTATTTTGCTGTTAATAACATTATCGAAGGCAGCAGAGAACTTCTGAATTATTGGGCTCAGTACATCCCCATCAGGAGATGTTCCCTGGACAGCCGTAGCTTCACTCCCCATAAGAGCATCTCCAATGGATAGCTAAATCAGCTGCCAAAGCCATAATATAGCAGCTTGGGCAATCTTGGCTTCTCCAATGGCATGCTATAACAGCTGCCAAATTTGGCAACTACTTTGGCAGCTGCCAAATCTGCTAAGTCACCCAAAATTAAACTGTTTTCTTCCTTCTCTCCTTCCCTTTCAGTTGGGATTTTCCAGAATGCATGAAGTATTTTATAAAAGAAATGAAATTCACCATGTCGTTTAAAACATAAATCATCACAAATTAATCAGAATGAACAAGAATTTCAGCAAATTCATCAATATCAATATTCACAAATTCATACCAAATTCATCTTCAAAAATTTCTCCAATATTCACAAATTCATCAATATCAATTTCTCCAATATTCCAATATTCACAAATTCTCCAATATCAATAAAGGCGAAATTAATCAAGAAAAATACCTGGATGAGAGAAGGTTGATCCGAACCTGGATGAGAGACATCGTCGATCTGAAAATCATTGATCCAAAGCTCTATCTCTCTGATCTTCACTGATCTGATAAAGAGGGGAGAGAGAAGGCGAGAACCAGAGATAAGATGATAGAGACACTAATCCGAAGTGTTTCGAAGTAGAGGCACTGATCCGAAGTTGATCTGAAATGGATGATCATTGATCATGAATTCGGCTCTCATCTTCACTGATCTGAAGCTGATCCGAAGTTCATCTGAAGCTCTCTCCCTTTGATCTTCACTGATCCGAGAAACAGGGCTGATCTGAAGCAGAGATTCGAAGCTCTCTCCCTCTCATCTTCACTCATCTGAAGTTCACTGATCTGAAGCTCTTTCCTAACTTTATTAAACTTCGAAGACCAAATTTTTCCACATGATTGATCTCAGCCGTTGATTAATAACAATCCAACGACTGAGATCCAAATGTGCTACTTTATTCATTAAAAGAAATAAAAATTAAATAAAAATATAAGTGAAACATATCACAACGGCTCTTTTTTATGTTAAAACGGCTATAAAAAAAATGGCTCTCTTTTTTTTCCCTATAAATACAAACCTTCTCTCCTCTCTTTTTACTCAATTTCATTTTGCAACAAACTTTCTAAATTACATTTTTATTTGTGAGCAGAATGCAGAAATAAAAATAATAAATAAACTACTAACAAGAGGAATGTTAATGACAAGCAGAGAACATGAAGAGATAAAACCTTCTCCGGGAATATAACCCCAGCAGGTGGTCGAGTGATATGTTTGTGAGCATCTGGAACTCTGTATATAGCGCATCTGGATGGTGAACAGGGAAAAAGTAAACACAACGTAACAGCTCAATATAAAAAAGTTAATTCAATTAATCCAATACAAAATTATTTTGATTGCATGCAAGCTTACATGACTCGATGGCCCATAATATCTTCCATTCCAGAAACTGGTGACCAGAAAATTGGGGGGCCAAGGATCTCCAGCACAACGGTCTATATAACCATTCATCCCACCACTGTATGTAGCCCTCAATAAAATCAAAAAATAGTTCAAACATATTTTAAATTTATTTTTAGCATGGGAAAGGTTAAACATGAAAATATTCAGGTGACTAGCAAACAAAATATATATCTATAAAGTCCACCCTTTAGCAATGATGTTATTGGACGAGGGAGCAAGCCCTGTTATTGCTTGAAGATAGTGTTAGACCATAATCTATTAGCTGGGTGGGTTTGTTGGTCTCGAGGACGAATGCGGATTGATTTTCTCCAATCTGCCAATCTGGAGAACGGATGGCAGATTGGAAGTTCCTTGGCCGCAACTGATCCGCGTCCACCCCTAATAGAGATGTATCCAAAATAATTTTTGTTCAAGTTTTTATTTATTTATTTTTTTAGTCTCTGCAACTTGTTTTTGCTTTTACTTTTCTGGGATTTTTGCAAATAGAAATGACACGGTACATCATACTACAAAGAGAAAAAGAGAGAGATTGAGGTAAAATATTGTATTTTGAATAAATTAATTGATGACATAAGAAAAAATTGTTTACTTGGTATAAGGGTTTAGTAAGGAAAGGCTCAATTCGTAATGTGTATATAAATCTTAAAGAAGGGAATGTAATTTCTAATACCCCCGAGAGGAAGTTGTATTAAAAGCAAACTTTAAAAGGTGTGAATGTAATTTACACTAAAATTTAAAAAAAAATGAAACCAACTTTGCTGCAAGCCACTCACCCACCTTACACGTGGGGGGTTGTTCTTGCTCATCTACCCACTGTCCAACATAGGCTAACCAACTCTACTATTTATAAAAAGAAAGTTCTATTTGTACCTTTATATTCTTTTTTATAACAATGATGTCATAATATTATTTTTTATAAATAAATTTATCTTTATGAGTATTTATTTTGGATTTGAGCATTAGCAATGGACTAGCTAAATGCTATGTTAGAGCATCTCCAATAGAGCTGCTATATCACTTGCCAAAGCTAAAAAATGGCAGGAATGACAAAAAGTTGTCTCCAATGGTCTGTTATTTCACTTGCCAAAGATGGCAGATGCCATATGTGTTCTCAAATTTGGCAAGTGAAATAGCAGATGCCAAGCTTGGTAGATCAACAAAAATCAACAGGAATTTGGCACAAAATTCAGTTGAAAACAACAGAATTAATCCAGTAGGGAACCCATTTTTCAGAATCAAACCCAATTTTCAGAATCAAGCAAATTTCATAATGAAATTGACAAACCCAAATTCGGTTTCTCAAATTTTTTTTTTAATTCATTTATCACCAAATCAGTCAATCCAAATCAGATGGTATGCATTCACAATAAACCAAATGAAATCAGATAATCCAGTATCACAATAAAATGATCGGAAGTCCAAAAATTTGCAGAATGAAGATTGAGAGGGAGACAGATATCAAAACATATATATATATATATATATAGGGAGATACCAGATTTGATGGATGAACAAAAAAAAATTGATGAAGACAAATATCAAAAATTGATGGATGAACAAAAATTGATCGAAAAAAATAATTAAGAAAATTTGAAAAAAAAACATACCAGATTTAAATCTTTTAAAGATCCGGTTTGAATCCATTGGCAGCTTTGAGTTTCAAAAATCACGATCACCACAGATCCACATCAACAACCAGAAAAATAAAGCAAAAATCAACACATAAAGACTAAGAGGGAGACAGATCAAAACATATATATATATATATATATATGAGTATGTATATAGATGGAGATCGTACCAGAGACAGAGAGTACATAAATCGGAGGTGAAAATTGAGAAGGAGACGGATCGGAGCTTTATTGCTAGAGAGAGAGAGAGAGACGTTTCGATCATGGAGGAGGAGAAGGGACTGGTTTGAGGAGAGAGAGGGAAGACAGAGAGAGGGAGAGGAAGAGTGAAACCAGAGAGAATGTGAAGACAGACTGAGAGAGTGAGAGGGAGACAAAGTGAGAGACTGAGAATGAGACCAAGTGAGAGAGTCAGAGAGGGGTTTTGATCATGGAGGAGAAGGTGGAGAAGGGGTTTCAATCATGGAGAAGAATGGGGAGTGGTTTGAGAAGAGGGAGAGAGAGTGAGAGAGTGAAAGGAAGAGAGAGTAAGAGAGGGGTTTCGACCATGGAGGAGAAGGGAGAGTGTTTTGTGCTCTGTTTGGTTTCGACCATGAAGGAGAAGACAGAGTGAGAGGGAGAGGAAGAGAGTGGATCATTCTAGATGTATGGAGGCAGACAGTGATGCCTCAGTGTAATAAAGAGCCGTTGGGCTCTGTTTGGTTTGTTTAACAAAAAAAAAAATTAATTATTTTTTACAAAAGCTATTTCAAACGGCTATTTCCCAAACAGTAATATTTTTAATTTCTATAAATTGAAACCCTCCATGTCACTTTTATTTCACACAAACATTTACATTTAATTTTTCTTTTCTCCTCTCTTCTTTGAATTTGATTTCACAGCAAACCTCTTAAATTATTTTCTTTTTAGTTTTTTCATCCAATCACTATGGAAGGTTCATCAAAAACAAAGAGAGGAAAATCATTCACCATTGAAGAAGATATGGCAATTTGTAAATCTTGGTGTCACATTTCGGAAGACCCAATTGTTGGCAATTCGCAATCGTATGCTCACTTTTGGGGGAGAATTTACGAAAATTATTGCTTGCTTCAGAATGATCAGTCCATAACACAAGTGTCCATTCAATCTCGATAGGGTATAATAATGAAATGTTCTAACAAATTTCGGGGGTGTTTAGCTCAAGTCGAAAATCTTCACCCAAGTGGGATTTCTCAAGTTGATGTAGTAAGTTTTTCTCTTCAGTTATTATATTTAGTTTCTTATTCTGGTATCGTATAAAAATTTGTGAGTGAATAATAGGTGGTTGTTGGGTAGGTGGATGAATAATAGCTGGTTGTTGGGTGGATAGTTGTGAGTGAATGAATACTGGGTTAATAATGGATGATAGTTGGTGGTTGGTTGTTAGTGGGTAATAGGTGATTGTGTATTTTTTATGTGTAGTTAAAAAAATTTATTAAATATGTAGTGATATGTTTTTTGATGGGGTGAATTAATCAAACAAATTTTATTTTTTTTTCCAATTTTTCATTTTTTTTTAATTTTTTATATTTGTCTAGTTGAGAATAATATAAATATATAATTTTTTTAACAACCAGGTAAAAAAATGTCACAAAAGACAAAAAATAAACAAAAATAAAATCACAAAAAAACATATATCCAAACAACACCTACAAACTTGGAGGGAAAGTTGGTTGAGATTTGCCAAAATAGCAAATGACCATTGGAGCACCATTGCTATAATTTGGCAAAATAATACTATTCATTGCCAAATTATAGCAATGGCAACAGCATTATAGCAATAATGGTTGGAGATGCTCTAAGCTGATGCATTTGGGTCATTATTTGGAAGAGAATTCACAAATAATGTTGTATAATTTTTTTGTTTGACCGCATTTAGAAGTGAGTTGCTTCCAATAATGTGTCTTTGTGTATGTTGAACGGTATGATTATGTTTCTCAGTTCGTTAAGCTCCGAAATACATTTTTTCAAGTTTGATTGTAAAATATCTCGTGGCAAATGAATATTTATCCTTGCTTTTAAGTAAAAAGTCATTGGATGTTATAATGGATTTTTCTGTTTTCCTACATTCCAGAGATTAGATTTTGTTCGGTCAAAATGTAAATGTGAACTTCAATTTTTAACAGAATAATATTCTGAATGAGTTGTTCTATTGAGTTGATTATTTGTGCCATCAATCTTGGAATTTTGAAGATGCATATATATAACAGATGAACCATAAATTGTTATATCAATAATGATAATGAAGTGTGCCCCTTACAATCAATGCTCAATCCAAATGTCAAGTGTAGCATTGCTCTTATACGACATAAGACTACTTAAAATGCAATTAATGATTCTCTTACCCTATTAAATTTTTAGACTGAATTGACTATTATATATGTGTGTGGATAGATAAATGTCAGGTGCTCATATTACGGAGGACGATGCAAGATCAGAGCACCTTGTGACAAAATATTTGATTGCAAGCAATGCCATAATGAATCCAAGGTCTTTTAAGTATTTTGTTTGGTTTTTTTTTTTTTTTTTTTTTGTAGTTGATTAAAATAATATTACTCTGCTATTGCTACTGTTTTGAGCATGTAATTGACACCAGAGAGTTCAAGCTAGTGGGTATTCATTTATTGTAATTTATTTTTATATGTAGGATGTGTACAAGCCACGTTTTTTACAAGGGCTTGATACGATAAAGCTAAGTAATGAATTAGATCTTGTCAACCATCCACTGGTGGAATGTCATGTGATTTGTCTTGTAGGCAAGGGGACTTACAATGGTGAACCCGACTGCCTGATAAAAAATTCTTGGGGGAAAAAGTGGGGTATAGGTGGCTATGCATACATCCCACACAACAAAACTACACCGAAGTCTTAGGCATAAATTGCTTTCCATCTTTTCTAGTTACCAGTGATCACAAAAGATATGAGAAGCCTCGCCTCTATAAGTATTAATGGTATTAAAGCCAATGTAATCTCATTTGGGGATATTGAGCTCTCTCTCTCTCTCTCTCTCTCTCTCTCTCATTTTTCTTTCATAAAAGCCAAACACCGCACAAGGAGGATTAGGAAATGTATAAATCTTGAAATTGGTCATTATTTTGCAAAGAAAGAGAAGGAAATAGTATTTGTTGGTTATGTTTGTAATTGATGAAGAAGGTGAACAAGCAAGCGGAAAACTGAAATGCTGGGTAAGTACTTCTACAGACTGGGAGATGCTTGGAGAATTTCCTTAAGCACCTAGACTTGAGACTTAAAACTGTGTACATTAGCTTCAACCATGACTCAACTTAGAAGGGAAGTATACAAAGATATGTGATTGGTCCATGTGTCACAAATGACACTGGATAATGGCGTGGTGCTGATGTGGCCTATCTTGTGTGTGTTTGCACAACAAGCACTGCTTACCTTGTATAATCATCTTACTCTAATCTTGTCCCAAATATTTTCTTGACTATCTCCTAATGTCATGACTATATTCCAAACAAAAAATTGTTTCTTATTGAGGCATTTACCAATCAGTCCTATTAACTAGACTTATTTACCTATAGGTCCTAACTGATAAATTTATCCCTATAAAAACAAGAGACTGATAAATTTGTCACTATAAATTTATTTATAAAAATAAGAGTGTATCAATAGGACTTAATGGGTAATAAGTCTAAAAAATAGGACCTATTAGTAATTTCCCCTGGAGCACTTACCAATCAGTCCTATTAACTAGACTTATTTACCTACAGGTCGTAACTGATAAATTTATCACTATAAAAACAAGAGATTGATAAATTTATCACTATAAATTTATTCATAAAAATAAGACACTGATAAATTTATCACTTGATAAAGATAAATTTATCAATAGGACTTAATGGGTAATAAGTCTCAAAAGTAGTACCTATTGGTAATTTCCTGTGCTATAATTGCCTTAATAATTCCATGTATTCAGTGGTGGTTTCCAAGATGGGGAGGACTGCACATTTTTTTTTAATGAACCTACATATTGGTTTGCATTACCCACTTGCATCACATTCTTTCACATCCAATATTGACCTTTTTGATGGGTTAGCGAGACCAACAAACCCACCCAGCTAATAGGTTATGGTCTAACACTATCTTCAAGCAATAACGGAGCTTGGTCCCTCGTACAATAACATCATTGCTAAATGGTGGACTTTATAGATATATATCTTGTTTGCTAGTCACCTAAATATTTTCATGTTTAACCTTTCCCATGCTAAAAATAAATTTAAAATCTATTTGAACTATTTTTTGATTTTATTGAGGGCTACATACAGTGGTGGGATGAATGGTTATATAGCCCATTGTGCTGGAGATCCTTGGCCCCCCAATTTCCTGGTCACCAGTTTCTAGAATGGAAGATATTATGGGACATCGAGTCATGTAAGCTTGCATGCAATCAAAATAATTTTGTATTGGATTAATTGAATTCACTTTTTTATCTTGAGCTGTTACATTGTGT
The DNA here is from genome assembly GCA_025200525.1 of Camellia lanceoleosa. Classification (NCBI taxonomy): domain Eukaryota; kingdom Viridiplantae; phylum Streptophyta; class Magnoliopsida; order Ericales; family Theaceae; genus Camellia; species Camellia lanceoleosa. The sequence goes on along the minus strand of CM045766.1, from coordinate 18,292,982 downwards.
TTACTTTTTCCCTGTTCACCATCCAGATGCGCTATATACAGACTTCCAGATGCTCACAAACATATCACTCGACCACCTGCTGGGGTTATATTCTCGGAGAAGGTTTTATCTTGTCATGTTCTCTGCTTGGTTGAGGTTCTTTAAAGCAATTCCTTTTGAAAAATCTAGAAATCCGATAGATATTGATTTGTGATTATGTATCAATTTTAAGCAATAAAACAATCCCAATCAAACAAAAAAGACAAATCGACACAACGATTTTAACGTGGGAAAACCACAATTGGAGCAACTCCAATTATGATTAAAAAAACCACGGGCAACAGCCACAAAACAATCTACTAAGAAGATATAAAGGAATTACACAGGTATACTCTTAATTACCTAGCGAATCTACACCCAAATTAAACCAACCCCTATGTGCCTCTTCCAGCCCTGTCTTCACCGCAGAATTGTCTTGACGATGAGCCACTTCAAAATCCACCAAAGCTTCAGGCTCAAATTCTTCAGAATCCACCGAAGAACAACTCTCTCTTTTGTGTGGAACAAATAAATAATCCTTTGATGTATATTCTTTAAACCATGAGTTGAATACTCAATGAAAACATCAAAGAAAACTAGCAAAATATCCCCAGATATAAACCCTAGAACCCAAGAAGAAAATCTGGAGAAGTAATCCTAAAATCTGGGACTGTGAAGCTTGCTCGAGCGAAGACTCTCTCGCTCAAGCGAGGAACCAAAAACGCATGTTTTCCATAAGTGGCCTCGCTCGAGCCACGCATCTAGCGCTCGAGCGCACAAGAAACTCTTTCAGGTTTTTATCCAGACGTAGTCTTCGCTCAAGCGAGAACTGCGTCGCTCGAGCGAGCAAGGGCGGACATGCAACTTCGAATGCAATTTTGCATTTTGCTTCGGGGGCGTTGCCCCTCGACCACGCCTGGGCGCTACCCCGGACCCGCCAAGGGGCGCTGCCCCCTCAACCCCTGCGAGCTGACCGAGCAACTCAATCCCCGTCATAATCAGCAAAGTGGCAATCTTGAAAGAATTAACATCACAAACTTCTCTGCACGGCATAATTTGGGTTGGATTCACATCTAAAAACTCATAGCCTCACTGAAATAAAAAAGTGTGAAAGCAAGTACAATTGAAAAGAGTTTTGTTAACCAGGATTGCCAAGAATAAAAACCTAACAATCTCCCTCTTCAGCAATGCCGTGACAAAACACACCTAACAAATAAAATCCTAATCACCCCAACCCATTACAACCAACAAAAACAAACTTCTTTCTCAAGGTCATGATCTGCAAAACAGTTATTAGTGCCACAATCTCCAAAACAACTATTAGTACCACAAGAGTATATGAAAAAGCAATAAACATATGGCTAGATTATCTTGAAGCATTTGAAGTATGAGATGGAAAACATGAAAAAATGCGACCTGGAGATTTTAAAAACATGTAGCATGAATGGATGAAAACTAAGACATATGCACCCGACCGACCCATGGCATGAAAACTTGAAATCCAAGGACATATGACATTACTCCCCCTTTTTGTCACGAATTGACAAAGAAAGCTCAAACAATGAAAGCAAGAGCATAAACGACACAAGCAATGTAAATAACAATAGCATGCAGGAAGGAAACAATAAAGAGGCCAATGCAAAGCAACATGCAAAAACAACTAATGCCAAACTCCCTTACCAAACCAATTCAAGATGAACCAAACTCCCCCACATTAAAAGCAACCACAAATACTGAAATTAGTGAACAGGAAGAAAAAGACAAAAGATAATATGGTGGAACAAACAAGGAATTTCATATTTGTACCTTAAAACACACAAGATGATCCAAGAAGCACAATTACTAGAAAACACAATGTGCACAATCTATAGAAGATTCCTCATGAAAGAAAGTGATACATTATATGAAAAGCATAGATCCCATGATAAAAGTGTATGTGTAACTCTTGGAGTTCAACAAACACAATATTCAAATCCTAGTAGTGATCTAATAGCTGGACCTCCGGCAAGAGAATCTAAGCACAACAAAGGAAAGGCAAACCACTAGAATCAAGGGGTATTTGGTGAGTAAAGGCAAAAGCTCCCCCTCAATCAATGAATCCTTTTTTTTTTTTTTCCTTTTTTTTTCACATCTTTTGTTTTCTTTCTTTTGCACATCTTTTTTGTCTTTCTTTTGCACAATTTTTTTTTCTTTCTTTTGCACACTCATTGGTGGCTGACACGCTCAAAAGTATGGAAACCGAACCAAAGAAGCATGGAGATAATAAGGACGGCCTGGTTAGTGACTCTGAGGTAGCCTTTTCCTCATGCCTAGACTACAGAGAACAGAGGGGAAAGCCATAGAGATGCAAAAAGATAGAAGGTGGTTTAAGAGACTCAACATCACCCATGATATGCTAGTATAGGTCAATTCCTCTAGAAAAGCAAAAGATACAATGCCAGAAGTCCATAGAAAAAAAATCACTAAGGCGGAAGACTCTGATATTTGCTAATCCAAGAGTGTGTACAGAATGAGACATACAAATCAAAAAACACACACTCCAAAATGAGTAATGACCACAGAAAGCACACACATATTAACATGTAATGGATATTCTTATCAATTCCAATATGCACCAGGGACCACTCAAAAATTTTAAGCTTGTAAAACCATACTAAGAAAATCTTTTTGGTTTCTTTTATTATTATTTTTTTCTTTCTAAACAGAGCAAGACAGAAAACGAACATGCACACATTAAGTGACTCAAAAAGAAAAAAAAAACACACAGAAACCTAAAAACTAAAAAGAATATACAAATTAACACAAGTCAAGTTTTCGCACCCAAACCGCTTTAGTATGAAGAAAGTTGTGAGAATTGCGATTCTTGGATGGTGTTTTGACGTTGTGGTTCCCTTTGCTTTCAATAGGAACCCGTTTCAACTTGGTTTCCAACCTCCTATTTCTAGGTCTAGGCAAATACAAACTCGCTCCATGTTTGGTCTCAAGCAAATCAAAATAACGAGGTCTAATATGACCCTTAACCTCATTATCACCAATGAAGTGTCTCCTACCCCACGAGATGTTGGAATTTCTTCCATCTCTATGAGACATTCTCCTATGCAACTCATAACAATAAGGGTGAATATGGCCAACCAAACCACAATAATGACAAATAAAAACAGGGTGTACAGGATGTACCTTCTTTTCTTTGACCTTACCAACTCTAGGAAGATTGGGAAGTCCATCCTCATGTTGAATTTTTTGTTCTCCCTTTCCTTGAGTTCTTGTATCATGAGCTATAGAAGCACTCTGTTTTTGCTTTTTCTTACCACCAAAGCCAATGCCACTCTTGTCAGAACAAATTTGTTGAGACCCAATATATTGTCCAAAGTCTTTCATCCTCTGTTCCAAAGACCAATGGTAGCCATAGCACACTTGAGTTCTTCCTCTTTCTTGATCATTAGTTCTTCCAAAGCAACTTGAGACATCTCAAGAGTTTCAATCTTTTCTTCATATATTGCATAGATTTGTTGTAGCTCATTCCTCTCTATCTCACAAGTCAAGAGTTTTGCACAAAGAGCTTGTCGATCATTACCTTTCTTGATGGCATCAAACCTAGCCTCAAAAATCTTTTTCTTTAATTTGACATTCTCACTTTCACATGCTTTGAGTTTCGTAGTGAGTTTGTCATTCAATTTGGATAAGTTAAGAGATTCCTTATACAACTTTTGATATGCTTGCTGAAGTTCTTCATCTTCACTCTCCGAGGATTCATCATCAATGGCATTCTCAACCGACCTCTTCGGATACACTGTTCGTCCTTCAGTTTCGGAAGCCACCATGAAAGAAAGGAATTGTTTATGTCCCTCTTCGCCTTGATCTTCGTTGTCACTTTCATCTTCATCAGATTCTGATTCATCATCCCAAGTGATAGCGAGGGCTTTTCTTCAAACGAGTGGGGCATTCTGAAGCAAAGTGGCCAAATCCTTGGCATTCATAGCATCGGACTCTTTCAGAGTTCCCTTGTATCTTTCCTTTCTCCTTCTTGGCTATAGAATTAATTTTGAGTTTATCTTTGCCTTTAGATTTATGAGTATAAGTAGATTCCAAAATATTAGGATTCTTTTTCAAAAAAGATTTTTTAAATTGTTTAACAAAAGCAGCCGTAATCTTGGAATCTATCTCACAATCCTCATCAGAATCCTCTCCAAATCTATGAGCACTACTAAAAGCAATAGCATCTTTTTGTTTCTTTTTGAAATTCCTATGTGTCTCATAAGTTTGGAGATTTCCAACCAAGTAATCTAGCTTGAGGTTGTCAACATCTTGAGCCTCCTCAATAGCCGTAACTTTTGGTTGGAACCGATCGGGCAAGGATCTCAAAATTTTTCCCACAACTTTGGATTCCGGTATTTTTTCACCTAAATTGAAGCTAAAATTTACAATGTCACTCAACTTCGCGTAAAATTCATCAAAGGTCTCACTATCTTTCATTGGAAGGTTTTCGAAGCTAGATGTGAGCCTTTGAAGTTTTGAGCGTTTCACAGAAGGAGTGCCCTCATGAATAGTTTGTAAGATATCCCAAGCCTCTTTTACGACTTCACAATTACAAATACAACTAAACTCTTCAGGTGTGACAGCGCAAAAGAGAGAATTGATAGCTTTACTATTCCAGCTACTATTTTGGTGATCAATTGTGTCCCACTTATCAATTAGTTTGGGGAAAGTTACTCCATCAATGATCATCGTCAGTTCAGTCCACCCATACATGACAGATTGCCAAACTTTTTCATCAATAGATTTTAAAAACGATCTCATTCCAGCTTTCCAAAATGATTAATTGGATCCGTCAAGTAGGGATGGTCGAACCATAGAATTTCCCTCACGAATTGAATCCATTATCACAAATCAAACAAGATCTTGTTCTAAAAGATTTAAAAAAAAAAAAAATAGAACGACCTGCTTTGATACCAATTGAAAAATCTAGAAATCCGCTAGATATTGATTTGTGATTATGTATCAATTTTAAGCAATAAAACAATCCCAATCAAACAAAAAAGACAAATCGACACAACAATTTTAATGTGAAAAAATCACAATTGGAGCACCTCCAATTGTGATAAAAAAAACCACGGGCAACAGCCACAAAACAATCTACTAAGAAGATATAAAGGAATTACACAGGTATACTCTTAATTACCTAGCAAATCCACGCCCGAATTGAACCAACCCCTATGTGCCTCTTCCAGCCCCATCTTCACCTCGGAATTGTCTTGACGATGAGCCACTCCAGAATCCACCAAAGCTTTAGGCTCGAATTCTTCAGAGTCCACCGAAGAACAACTCTCTCTTTTGTGTAGAACAAACAAATAATCTTTGATGTATACTCTTTAAACCATGAGTTGAATACTCAATCAAAACATCAAAGAAAACTAGCAAAATATTCCCAGATATAAACCCTAGAACCCAAGAAGAAGATCTGGAGAAGTAATTCTAAAATCTAGGACTGCGAAGCTCGCTCGAGCAAAGACTCTCTCGCTCGAGCGAGGAACCAAAAACGCGTGTTTTCCATAAGTGGCTTCGCTCAAGCCACGCATCCGGTGCTCGAGCGCACAAGAAACTCTTTCAGGTTTTTATCCAAACGCAGTCTTCGCTCGAGTGAGAACTCCTTCGCTCGAGTGAGCAAGAGCGGACATACAACTTCAAATGCAATTTTGTATTTTGCTTCAGGGGCGCTGCCCCGGACCCGCCAAGGGGCGCTGCCCCCTCGACCCCCGTGAGCTGACCGGGCAGCTCGATCCCCGTCATAATCAGCGAAGTGGCAATCTTGAAAGAATTAACATCACAAACTTCTCTGCACGGCATAATTTGGGTTGGATTCGCATCTAAAAACTCATAGCCTCACTGAAATAAAAAGTGCGAAAGCAAGTACAACTTAAAGGAGTTTTGTCAACCGGGATTGCCAAGAATAAAAACCTAACACCTTTCTTTAAGTCAATAAATCTTGGTTATGGTAGAGCACTGTAGTTGGACATATTTTATTTCAAAAGTGTGTAAGAGCTCTAATCTAGGAGCTCTAACTGGTGGGTCCCACCTCCTGATGTGATGTTTTGGTCTTTTTCTTTTTTTTCCACTGCCAGCTCATTAGAGCTGGCATTAGAGCTGCTGATTTAGAGCTCTAAATCATAACTGATTTTATTTTACACATGCTGGAGACTTAGATAGTAATTAGCTTTCCACGTATTTTACGTCATGGTGTTGTGTGTTGATGGATTTGAAATACAAAGGATTTGGGTTTCATTTCATACTTAAAATAGTCAAGAGAATTGGTATTGAAGTGCTTCCATTTGAAGTGTTAAGGTAAAGGTATGAGATTCATCCTACTAGAATAGTTGTGCCACTAGAATTTTGGAGGTTTAGGTCAAAATTCATTTTTTTTTTTTTTCATCTTCAAAATCATTCATAAAGTTCTTATAAATCCATTCGTGGAAAATTTAATCCAAGCTATATTGGTTGAAGTTCTTTTTGTTGGATGGTGGAAAAATAAGAGGAATGGAAGAAGGTAAGAGCAGAAGGATATCAAAGTTCACCTTTTTTCTTCTAAAATTATTGAGATAAGGTTCTCAAACTCATTCGTGGAGTTTGTCCTTGTCAAATCATTTTTAGTTATGTTTAATCTTGCTAGGGTTTACTACAGGAAATTACACTTTCAGCTACCAAATTTTTAGTCACCGAAGGCTCCTTTTTAGTCGTCGGAAGTCATTAGCGACTAAAGTTTTTCATTGCCCATTTAGTCACCAAAGCCTTGTCGGCAATAGTCAATGGCAACTAAATTCACGTTGGTTGCTAATTACATTATCTTCGGCTACTAAAACAAACTTAGTCGCCAATGGTCACTTTTTGGTGACAAAAGATTTAGTCACCGAATGTAATCAAATAAAAATGAAATTCTCCTTCAGCGACTAAATATTGCAGTCGCTAAAACCTTTTAGTCGCCAATAATAACACATTTAACGACTACAAAGTTTAGTCGCTGTTTTATGCTTCCATTAGCCACCAAATAGTTTAGTCGCCAAAAGACTGGATATTTTCATTGCATTGTATTTTATGGCCAAACATTTTTGTCGCCGAAGGTGTATTGTTTTTTTTGTGACTAAAATATTTAGTTGGCAATATTGTTTTGGCTACTAACTATTTGGTTGCCAAAAGTCTTTTGTGTTTTTTTTTTTTTGCTACTAAATATTTAGTCTCCCAAAACCTTTGCTTACATTTGTGGCTACCAAATATTTAGTTGTCAAAAACTTTATAATTTGATTTTTTTAATTAATTTCTCAACCACCTGTATTCATTCCATTATTAGTGCAACTTGTACCCTGTATATAAACAAAATAATCTATATATTGATTATATTATCAATCATTCCCGAACGTGCACACATTTCACTTTCAACCATCCAAAAAATTCATATTTAACCTCAAATTTCAAATGTAATAGAAATTCCATATAAACGAAGTATAATCCAATCTCAAAAATGTAATTCCATACAGAACAGAGGATTAAACAAAAACCATGCCTTATAAACACAAAAAAAAAAGTAATTTGTACCACGCCAAAAAAATAATCTATACAAACAATTGTAATATGTACACTAAAACAATGTCCTCCGTAATTGTCCAAAACAAGTCGTATCCACAATTTCACGCCAAAAACCATCTATAAAAATAAAATTAATCATTAGTATTGATTGAATATTGGCATATTTAAAATTATAAAAGAAAATCACATAAAACTCGAATGTAATTAATCTTTTCAAATTAATCATTAGTTTTGCATACTCGAATATTTAAAAAAATCAAAAAAAAAGAAAAGAAGATAGAAAGAAAGAAAGAAAGAAATTCAAAAAAAAAATCTAGTAAATTTTCTAAATAAATCTTCATAAGCAGCTCAAATCACAGTTAGCAACTTAGAAATTCAACTGACAAACAAATTAGTATTGACACAAACAATTCATAATTCGAAATTAGTATTAAGATAAAAATAAATCTCCATTATAATCTCACCAAAAGCTAAAAAGCCCATTTCAACAAAGTGATATTAAACTTCCAGCAAAATAAGGCAAACACATAACATGTAGACTAGAGGCTCCAAAGAAACTTCAAAAAAATTTAAAAAATCAAAAAATCAAAAATCAAAATAGAAAAACACATATTGATAATTGTCCTATTATCAGTGTAGTCATTGTTCATTTATGAAAGCTATGTTCAAGTTCTAAAGTGAAGGTGGACTTTTTAATTTGTTTATGTTTTACTTCCCATAAATGAAAAGTAAAAAAAAAAAAAAAAATTGAATCAATATGCAACAGTAGATCATACCAGAAGCAGAGTTGAAGATATTGATCTTCCTTTTCTTTTCACAAATCAAAACTACTTCTACTACTACTTGTGAGCAGCACATTTAAACAACACAAATGGATATGGTTTTGCACAATTAATAATAATGTAAGAACTTTTAAAACAGTGGTTGGGGGCTATTTTGCATTTTTGCCCCCCGAATCCCATTTTTCGACAGGCCTCGTTTAAGAACAGGCTTTTTTAGTAACTTTTTGACTTTTTAGCTAAAATGTGATATAAAAAAAACTAGTATGTTTGGAATGACTTTTTTGCTTTTTATGAAAATATGTGTAAAATGCAGCTTCAGTCCAACGAAGGGAATATTTATGAAGAAGATGAGTCCGACCAGGATGGGCGGCCGAGTGGGTGGCCCGAGCGTGAGGTGCTCCGATCGTGAGAGGGGGACCGAGCGGGAGGGTCGACCAGGATGTGGGCCGACCGCGCGAAGGCTGAGCGAGAAGGAAGACCGTGAGGAAGACCTAATGCGCAAAGGCCAAACGGAAGGGCCGACCGCGAAGGGGGGCGACCGCGCGCGAAAGCCGAGTGGCAGGGCCGACCGTGTGAAGGCCGAGCGGAAAGGAAGACCGTGAGGAAGACCTAACACGCGAAGGCGACCGCACCGAAGGCCGAGGGGGGCTCAAGAGGCGGCGTGTCAAGTGGTGATTTGAAGTGGAAAAGACAGGGTAAGGGGAGGAGACAGTGCATCGTGGTCGTACATGTGGCAATATCTTGGGGGGGAGGTTAGGCGTTAGAGAAGAAATGAAACGATGGGTCATTATGGGTGTTGAAAATGCAGTTTTGGCGGTTGATTTGAAAAGTTTTCAAACTGGCGAAAATTAATTGGGATCCTTGGAACACGGGCAAACCGTGGGCTTTTGGCGTCATTCGATTCACCTAATTGTTTACAAAAACTCAAAACATCCCAAGTGTTAATTCCTTCGTTGCTCACGATACACCTCTGCAACACTTTTTTGATTTCCTTGCTCCTACGTTAGAAGCGATTCGCAAACATACCATAGAAATGGCCCAAAAAGGAGCTGTGAATGTGAGGGTGGACCCACTTGGAGAGGATGATGCAGTGGAGCTGGTGACGCAGTATAGGTCAGAGAGAGTGGGGGGGTCGTTAGCACGATCCCATGGTTCCACCATGATAGCAGCTCTAAAGCCAATCAGCCAGGCGGAACCAGATCATTGGCACACAAAGGCTGACAAATCCACGATAACTACGGCGGAGTTGGAGGCGATCCGTGAAAAATACCAGATCCCTACGAAGGTGGAGTTATTGCTGCTGACATCAACAGAAAGGCGGTCTGATGCCAGGCCAGGAGAGTTTTCCCTTTATGAGGAAGCTTTAAAGGGTGGACTGAGGTTGCCATTGCCGCAAGTGGTAGTGGATGTGCTCAACCGTCTGGAGGTAGCACTGGGGCAACTAATACCCAATGCATGGAAGATCTTGTTGGCTTGTGCAAGTGCGTGGCCGAAGGCAAATGAAGGGGAGGCCATGACAGTAGACGAATTCTTTGCCTGCTATAAGGCCTCAGAGCAGCAGAAGACGTGGGTCACCCTGCAGGCAGCAGCAAGGAAGGGTTTAGTGGCAGGGCTGCCAACGTCAATCAAAGGTTGGAGACCACGGTGGTTCTATGTGTCCACCAATGGAGGGGCTGGGGTGCATACGATGTGGAGGGTGCCCACCAAATCTGTGGAGCCAAAACTAGGGGCAGCAGCAGAGGAGAGAATAAAGAAAGTGAAGGCCTGGAATGAGAAAGAGGGAGCTAGGTAGGACGAACTCGTGCAACTCTCAGCCTTGTTTGCGGCGGGGTTAGGTCCTCAACCGAGCGGTGAAGATGTGGGGCGAGCTGAATTAGAGGCAAGGAGGAGAGCACAAGAGGCTGAGGATAGGGCCATACTGGCCAAAGCCACAAAATTTAAGGAGGCGCAAGAAGACCGACCTCTCCAGCCGATCGCGCGAGAGAGGGTCTGATCATACCCCAAGCCGCTGGAGGGGAAGGACTTAAGTAGTTTCGTGCCGCGACCGCCCCCAATTGATCCTGTAAAAGAACAGGCGAGAAAGGAGGGGGAGGTTCTGAAGAGGAAGAAGAAGAAGAGGAGTGCTCCTGAGGGGGCTGCAGATGCCCCTGGGTCAAAGAAGGCGAAGGTGGTGGAGGTCGCCCCAACAATGGAGGTTGTGGAGGTCGCCCCAGCAGCGGTGAAGATTATCCAAGGGGTTAAGAGGACTACCCCCGGAGTGCAGGCAGAGGGTGGGGTAACTGGGGCTGAACCAAGTGAAGGGGACAAAACGCAAAAGGGGCCTGCGCCCCAATGGGGTGTCGGTCTCACTACCGCAGTCTACCATGCTCAAGTAGTGGTTGGGCGGCTGGAGAAAGAGGAGGGGCCAGCTAGGGCAGGTGCAGACCGCCTGGTAGCGATTGTGAAGGAAGCATCCGTGCGCTCAGCAGCTACCAGATTCAATGAGGCGGACCTGTTGAGGGGGTTATACTCTGCCCAAATTGAGGTAACCATCTTAGCAGGGGCTCTGCTAAGAAAGGCGGGGGCTGCAAAGCTGAAGGCAGACGAGGTTAAGGCCCAACTCGCTAAGTTGAAGGAGGAGAGTGCAAGTTGGGAGACTGCCCACACCGATCTACAAGCAGTCAAGTTAGAGCTGGAGAACACATTTGCCAGTTGTGTCGCCGAGTTCAGTATTGGCGGCGAAAGAAGTTGGAGGAGGCCCAAAGAGCCTATGCCGTCGCGGTCGAGCGGCATGAAGAGACCATGAGCAGCAACGAAGAGCTGGTCAGGCAAAAAGATGAGGCAGATGTCAAAATTGGCGATCTGCAGAATGAGTTGGAGGCTGAGTGTGCCAAGGCAGTGGAGGAGAGAGGGAGGCTTCAGAAGGAGTTGGAAGCAGAGAGGGCGAAGGCGATGGCGGAGAAGGAGGGCCTGAAGAAGGAGGTGGAGGAGGAAAAGGCAAGGGCTGCGTCTGACAGGGCGAACCTTCAGAAAGAGCTGGACCAAGAGAGGGCGAAGGCGACACGAAGGCGGCTTATCCGTCTGTGTGTCGCAGCAATGGAGCAATTCAAAGGGTCTGCCAAATTTCAGATGGCGACGTTGCCGCCAACAACACAGCTAGGCAAGAAATTTGAGGCGGGCCCATCGAGGACATCGCTGGAGGCGAATCAAGTAGAAGTTATTGAAAGCTTCAATGATCGGACTTTTATAAGCACGAAATGGTGAAATCGAAGCGAGGGTGGAAGATGTTCAAACGCAGGGCTGAAGAGTTGTTCCCAGACTTAGACCTTAGTAGTGTGACAATTGGCGAAGATGATGTGGCCCAAACCCCCCTGGACGAGGGTATTGAAGAAGAAGACCTCATCTCTAGTGAGGAGGATTGACTGGGGAAGAAGAAGAAAAAGGCTGCGCACAGATATTGTTTGTGTTTTGTGTTTTGTGTTTTTTTTTTTTTTTTTTTTGAAGTGATGTAATGAACTTGTGTACACATATGTGAATGAATAAGATTTCAGTTGTGTTTTCAGCCAATTGCTTTTGCTTGTGTATAAATCAGTGTGAACTAAATTCAGGAACTCCTTGATGCGTAATGAAATTGAACTTGTATGAAAACTCAATGCAGAGTAAAGTAAAGAACTCCTTAATGCAGAGTGAAATACTTGTAATAAAAACTCAATGCAGAGTAAAGTATAGAACGCCTCAAGACAGAATGGAATTGGAGTTGTAATAAAAACTCAATGCAAAGTAAAGTTGAACTTGTATAAAAACTCAATGCAGAGTAAAGGTGAACTTATATAAAAACTCAATGCAGAGTAAAGTTATGTGCCTGAACTTATATAAAAACTCAATGCAGAGTAAAGTTATGTGTTTGTGCTTGCCACATTGCTGAAATGAATGAGAGTGATTGATTTGAGTCATGCTTGATGAGGGATGAAATAATCTAATTAGTAGAGGAAAAATGTAAGAATGTCTTTGGAATTTGACTAAGTAAGGAGTGGGGTAAAAACTTCGACCTAGAATTGCGACTAAGTGTTGTACTAATGCCACAATTACGAAGTTTCACTGATGCTGCAAGTGACTCAGTCTTGGGCCTGGAATGGCGGTACTCAGTCTGGTTGGGACTTGTGGTGCTTGGTCTAGGTGAGGATTGGTCTGACCGAGTGCATCAAGCTCAGACTGGCTGGTCTGGACGAGGCGTTTAGTGCTCGGTCTGGACGAGGCTTTTAGTGCTCAGTCGGGCTGAGGCTTCTGGTGCTCAGTCTGGCTGAGGCTTTTAGTGCTCAGTCTGGCTGAGGCTTTTGGTGCTCAGTCTGGCTGAGGCTTTTGATGATCAGTCGGGCTGAGGCTTTTAGTGCTCAGTCTGGCTGAGGCTTTTAGTGCTCAGTCTGGCTGAGGCTCTTGATGCTCAATCGGGCTGAGGCTTTTAGTGCTCAGTCTGGCTGAGGTTCTTGATGCTCAATCAAGCTGAGGTGTTTAGTGCTCAGTCTGGCTAAGGCTTTTGATGGTCAGTCGGGCTGAGGCTTTTAGTGCTCAGTCTGGCTGAGGTTCTTGATGCTCAGTCGGGCTGAGGCGTTTAGTGCTCAGTCTGGCTGAGGCTTTTGTAAGTGCTGTAACCAAAACGTCATTGAGACACCAGATAGATGACTGAGGTATATAAACGTCAAAAAGTTACATTGCATGAGAAGATAACAAGAATGTTCAAGCGTGTGAATTTGCCGAACAGAAAATACAATAATTGAGCAATACAAAAGTAGTGGTTTATTGAAAGTAACGTTTCAGGTGTTCGGCGTTCCAAGGGTGCAGGAGGTCTCGACCTTCCAAATCCTGAAGTCGGTAAGTACCTGGACGTGGTCGGGCTTTCACAATGTAAGGTCCCTCCCATTTGGCTGCCAACTTACCCTCAGTCGGATTCTTGGTGGCAACAGTTGCTTCTCTCAAGACAAGGTCCCCAACAGCGAACTCCCTTGGTCGGACTTTGCGGTTATAGTGTGTTCTCATTTTCTGTTGGTATGAGGCCAATCTGACGGCAGTGGTCTCCCTAAGTTCTTCAATTAGGTCCAGGTCTACTCAACGAAGTTCTTCGGTGAGTACTGGATTCGGATGTAAAACCCTGGGGGTAGGCAGACCAATTTCCACTGGAATAACCGCCTCAGCGCCATATGTTAGGCGAAAAGGGGTTTCCCCAGTGGGAGTCCGGGCGGTGGTACGGTAAGCCCATAGCACACTCGGTAATTCCTTAGCCCAAAGTCCCTTAGCAGCTTCAAGCTTAGTCTTGATGATCTTCAGGAGAGAATGGTTGGTGACCTTAACTTGGTCATTGGCTTGGGGATGACCGGGGGAAGAGAAACATGGTTGAATTTGGAGGTCGGCTCAGAACTTCCTGTACTTGGCGTTGTCAAATTGTTTGCCGTTGTCGGAGACAATGGCCTGAGGGACGCCGAATCTGCAAACGATCGACTACCAGATGAACTTGGTTGTGTTTCGCTCGGTGATGGTGGCAAGGGGTTTTGCCTCTACCCACTTGGTGAAGTAATCAATGGCGACAATCGCGAACTTGGTCTGGCCTCAGCCGGTGGGAAGTGGACCAACTAGGTCGATCTCCCATTTGGCGAACGGGTAGGGGCTGCAAAGTGTGATCAGTTCAGTGGGAGGAGCATGGGGGATGTTGGCAAAGCGCTGACACTTGTCGCATTTGAGCACAAAATCAGTGGCATCTTGATTGAGAGTCGGCTAGAAATAACCTGTACGGTGTATTTTGTGGGCTAAAGACCTGCCGCCCGAATGGTTGCCACAAATTCCCGCATGGATTTCTTGCATTACATAGGTTTCTTGAGCCGAGTTGAGGCATCGCAGATATGGTCGTGAAAAGCCACGTTTGTACAAGATGCCACAGACCAGAACGTAGTTAGACGATCGAGCCCTGACCTTGGCGGCCTGCTGTTGGTCATCTGGGAGTTCTCCTGTTGTCAAAAATAGGAAGATGTTGGATGCCCAAGGGATAGGATCATTCTGGAGGAACTGCACTTCTTGTAGATCGGGTGAGATGGCCGGGTGGGCTAGGTAGTCGAGGCGAACTCCATGGCTGAGGTCGGACTGGTCTGCAGAGGCCAACTGAGCCATCTCATCTGCCTTGGAGTTTTCCACCCGAGGTATGTGCTCGATGTAGAAGGTATTGAAGAGGCGAACAAGGGGAGCATTGTGTCCTCCTTGGCGTCGAATTCCCCCGTAATCTGGCCGACGATGAGTTGGGAGTCGCTGAATGCCTGAATGTGGCTGACACCAATGTCCTTGGCAAGGCGGAGTCCTGCTATCAATGCTTCATATTCGGCCTCATTATTGCTGGCATCAAACAAGAAGTAGAGAGCACATTTGAAGTAGCCACCCTCAGGGGAGGTGAGGATGAAGCCAGCCCCACTACCTTCCTTGCGGGATGATCCATCGACGTTGAGAGTCCAAGAATGGGGGTCTTCTGGCTCGACAAGAGTTGATAGGGGTGGATAGGCAGTGGTTGGGGTAGGGTTGGTGAATTCCAGGATGAAGTCTGCTATGGCCTGTCCCTTGATTACTGTTCGAGGGTGGTAGGAGATGTCAAACTGGCTGAGTTCTACGGACCACTACATAAGTCTGCCGGAGAGTTTTGGTCGCTGCATGACCTTCTTCAGGGGTTGGTCGGTGATGACCACTATGGAATGGGCTTGGAAGTAAGGACGGAGCTATCTGGAGGCGGTGACCAAGGCCAGGGACAATTTTTCTAGCAATGGGTAATTCTGCTCCGCTCCCCTGAGAGCTTGACTGATGTACTAGACCGGCCGTTGGACCGAGCCGTCTTCTCTAATAAGAACTGCACTGACTGCGGTGCTTGACACTGCTAAATAGAGGAAGAGAGGCTCGCCCGTAACTACCTGTGAAAGGAGGGGAGGATTGGCCATGTATTGCTTTAACTGCTGAAAAGCCTCTTTAGATTCGGTTGTCCATTCAAAAGTCTGCCGAAGAACTTTGAAGAATGGTAGGCACTTATCTGTTGCGCGGGAAATGAAACGATTGAGGGCCGCCACTCGGTCGGTGAGTCTTTGAACTTCTTTGACCATTCTGGGTGACTGCATCTCAATCAGGGCCTTGATCTTCTCAGGGTTAGCTTCAATGTCACGCTGGCTGACCATAAAACCCAAAAATTTCCCAGATCCTATGCCGAAGGCGCACTTCTCTGGGTTGAGCTTCATTTGGTACTTGCGGAGCGTGGCGAAGGTTTCTCGCAGGTCGGTCAAATGATCAGTGGAAAGTTTGCTCTTGACTAACATGTCGTCGACGTATACTTCCATGTTCCGACCTATCTGGTGATGGAAAACGGCATTGACCAACCGTTGGTAGGTGGCCCCAGTATTCTTTAGTCTGAACGGCATCACACGGTAGTGGTAAGTACCTCGGTCGGTAATGAAGGAAGTATGTTCCTGGTCGGACGGGTGCATCAAGATTTGGTTGTACCTAGAAAAAGTATCCATGAAGCTGAGCATCTAATGACCGGCTGTGGCGTCGACCAGCAGATCGATGCAGGGAAGAGGATAGCTGTCCTTGGGGCAAGCTCGGTTCAGATCGGAGTAATCGACACAGAGTCGCCATTTGCCGTTGTTCTTACGGACTAGGACCACGTTTGACAACCATTTAGGGTAGTCCACGTTTGTGATAAATTGGGCCTCAAGGAGCTTGTCGACCTCTGCTGCAATAAAAGTATTGCGCTCCGGATGGAAGATGCGCTGCTTCTGGCGGTAGGGTCGAAATGAGTTTCGATGCTGAGGCGATGGGTTATAAAGGATGGATCAATACCTAGCATGTCTGAATAGGTCCAGGCAAACACGTCATTATGCTCAGTCAAGAGGGCAGTAAGGTCGGCCTTGGCTTGGGGGGATAATTGGCTGCCAATTTTGGCAGTTTTGATTGGGTTGGTGGGATGGATGGGGACCTCGACGAGCTCCTCTACAGGTTCTCCTCTAACCAGCTCGTCCTCATCCCGGACGTCGAGTCCTTCGATGATCATTGCCTCCTTTAGCTTGACTTCTTTGAGTGAGGCAACATAAAACTCCCTGGCCACGATCTGCTCTCCTCTGACTATTCCGACCCCAAGATCAGCGGGAAACTTGATGGCAAGATGATAGGTGGATGTGATGGCTTGGAAGGCATTTAGGGCGGTGCGGCCGAGGATGATGTTGTAGGCAGATGGGCAATCGACCACAAGGAGAGTGAGCAACTTTGTGGTCTGCCGTGGGTAGTCACCCATCGTGATAGGGAGGTCGATAGAACCGATGGAGATCACACGGTCGCCGGTGAAACCGACCAGAGGAGTTTGGAGGGGGGACAAACTCTCTTCCCTAATCTTGAGTTGGCGGAAGCAATTGAGGAAGATGATGTCTAAAGAGCTGCCGTTGTCGATGAGAACTCGTCTGACCTTGTAGTTGGAGAGGATGACAGAGATGACAAGGGGGTCATCATGTGGGTAACGAATGCCTGTACAATCGGCGTCCGTGAAAGTGATAGGTTCAGTCCACTGTTTCGGCTGTTTAGAGGGTCGATCCACCGTTGCCACTGCTTTGTCTGAGCCTTGCCTTATTTTTCTGAGTTCTGCCTTCTGAGCGGAACGGGATGGTCCCCCACAAGCAAGGCCGCTTGGCGGGAGGGGACTAACTGGCGGTCGAGGCTGTTGCGAAGGGCGATCATGGCCTTGGTTTGGTGGGGCTGGCTGCAGAGGTGGGGTGCGTCGGCCATTGTTTTTGGGTGGCTCGGTTCTTTGCCTCTGCTGGGGGCGGGTGTCCGTGAATCGGCTAAGATGTCCCTGACGTATGAAGGTCTCGATCTGATCTTTGAGGTTAATACACTCGTCAGTGTTATGGCCATGGTTCTGATGGAAACGGCAATACTTGGGCTGATCTTTCCGATGAGAAGGGGTTCGTGAAGGCAGGGGCCATTTGAGGGGGTAATCCCGTTGGATCTGATTGAGGACATGTTCCATGGGAGAATTGAGGGGTGTGTACCGTTCGAACCGACCAGGAGGTCGGGCTCGTGCCGACCGGTTAGCTCGAGGGGGGTCGGTCGTTATAGTGGGGTGTTTGGCTATTATACTGGGCGTTCCTGGGTTCCGAGTCTTTTCTCTTGTCTCTGGGGTTCGGGTTTTTAGTTATTGGGTCCTGCCGAGCAGCAAGTGAATCTTCAGCATTCACGTATTTTTGGGCTTTAGAGAGTAGGGCTGCCACGGAGGTCGGTGGGTTTTTAGAGAGGGAGAAAAGGAAATCAGACGACCGCAGACCGGCCATGAAAGCCGTGAGGATGACCTTGTCGTCGTTTTCCGCTACTTGCAAGGCTTCGATGTTGAAGCGGGTAACAAAGCTGCGGAGCGATTCCCCCTCGGTCTGGAGAATATTGAGGAGTTGGGTGGCCGGGCGTCGCTGGTGCTGGGCTCCAATAAAATGGCTTAGGAAAGAGTCACTGAGATGCTGGAAAGTGGAAATAGAGTCTGCTGGTAACTGACTGAACCATAGTCGAGCTAACCCCTTCAATGTCACGGGGAAGGCCCGACACATGATCTCGTCAGGGAAGGCATGGAGGATCATGAGGGTGCGGTAGGTCTCCAGATGGTCAACCGGGTCCGTCGTGCCGTCAAAAGAGTCAATGGTCGGCATTTTGAACTTGGCGGGCAGAGGTTTGTCCCGGATGGAGGCAACAAATGGCGAGTTTGCGGTGGTAGAAGGCTTGTGCTAAATGTTCTGCATGACCCCTTGGAGTTGGAGCTTCATAGCTCGGAGTTCCGTGTCCTAGAGGGGAATGTTGTCACCATGGTCAGTCAGTGGGGGCTGGACACTGCTGGCTTCCCCTTCAGGGGCTGGTATCACGACAGACGGGTGTGGGAGTGGAGGTGGTAAATTTATATGTGGAGGAGAAGGAGGTTCTAAACCTTCTAGGTTTGATGGATGGGGTTGTGGAGCAGTGTGGCTCGGGGTTCTTTCTTAGTTGGGTGGAATATCTGGAGGTGGTGGTATGGGAAGGTTTCTTTGGAGTAAAGCATTTATTAGGGCCTGATTTTGCTCGGCCATACGGTTAATGCTGTTGGTAAGCTTGATGAAATACTGAGGTGGGTTGTTTGGGTTGGGAAGGTCGGTTTGATGGTCGGCAGCGTTATGGTGAGAAGCCAAGGATCTAGTCGTGACCATACACCTTGATGGGTAGGAGAGAAGGTTGTTAGGACAGGGTCTCCGGCGACAATGAGCACAACTGGCGCACGGATAAGAGCAACTTCCCACAGACGGCGCCAACTGATGATACAGTTCGTTCTTGGTAGATGGGTTGGACTGATCCAAGTTCTTCAAGCTCAGGTCCAAATGGTCGAGCCCACCAAATGACCTGCAAACAAGTTCAACGGGGAACGGGGGTAGTCCCCTAGTGAACCCTCCGACAAGCAAATTAGTAGAGGAAGTAGGGAGTGTAAAAAGAGAGATGGAGATAGAAAACTTAACCTTCTTCTTTTCTTCAACGTTTGCTTATATCCTTTGGTAATCATTTCGCTATCTCTTCCGACCTGCCCTCCTCGCCGAAAGTCTATGTTGTAGCTTACCTTGTTCAGGGTAAGGGGATCATGTTCCAACGGGGAGGTGTTGTCGTAATAAATGCTGTGATGGGCTGCATTAATGGTGATGTGCAGTGGCAATAACTTTGCAGATCTTTGTCTGCTGACGTGGCTCGTCCTTCACCTGCCACGTGTCTGAATGCCGATGGCTCTTTATGCCATGTTGGAATCCAGCTATTCTGGACTTCATCGGCTGGGTTATGTATTGGGCTCCAATTGATGGGCTTGGGTTGTTTATGGTGGTCCATGGCCTTTGTGGGCCTGTCCATGTCACGTACCATCAGTTCTCACAGGTCATTTTTGGTACAAGGAAGCTGCCCATTACATCCTAACAGTACCTAGAAACTAACCAAGCACCGAATTCCCAAGGATATTTCGAAGGATAAATAAAATAAATTTACATGTTATTGGCAAATATACCTGTGCAATATTTCCAAAGTTGATTGACCCTCCAACAATTATAATTAACAATGAAGTGATGCTCATTCATTCTCCCTTTCAAACATGACATTACAATGGCATAGATCATGCAATATACATCTATAATTGTGCTTACCATAGAAATACAGAACTTGAAATTATGATATGCATATTGCAATCAAGTTAGGGAAAAATAGATGTTAAAATTTTCAAACCTCGAACTCTTCGTAATACCAACTTGTAGGAGGTATGACAAAGGAACTTTCAAATGCCCATAAACATATTCATAATTAAAAAAAATCTGTTATAGATGCAATATTTATACTTCTTAGAGAAAATAATAAGAACCTGCTGGGTAAAAATTATGTTTGGAAAATAGAATGCAATTTATAAACGAGAAATAACTTGTGAAGGAATTCTTTCACCGGCTAAATTTTAGATTTCAAATCAAAACTTTGAAATTTGAGAATATAAATATACTCCTCTTAAAAAAGGTGGAAAAAAATGTGATTAAAAAAATAAACTTCTTACCAAACCAAAAGGCAATATAACCCCGAGCACCATTATGAGGTGCTCCCGGTTGATGGGCCCATAAGCTTCAAACTCCCTTTTGATTTTGCTCTCCAATGTTTCATAATTCTGAAAGAAGGAAGGCATCAAACAAGTTACTAAGTTAAATATTAGGAAATAATTGAAAATTGAAAAACAGTAAGGCACTATTACTCACAAGCCTAGCAACAAAGAGTGTCTTGTATGGGTCTCCAGAGATATTTGGGTCATTAGTTGGATCATCTGTAAGGTAGATTATTTAGAAATAAAAAAAATTCTTTGATAAGTTCTTTTTAGAAATAAAGACAACTGAACCACAAACTATGGATATTGAGTTTCTCTAGCTTATAATCATTGAAAAGAGACAGTGGCCTTGTCACATTTCTCAAGCTCTTCTGCAGCCTTTTTTGCACCTTCCTCCAGCCATAGAAAAATCAAAGGTATACTGCCAATTTTTAATTGATTGATTCTACTCTTGATGGATACTTGACACTGTTGTCTTAGGCTAGGTTTGGCATCCCCTAAAAAAGTTAAAATGCCAAAAAGTTACTATCCTATTTAAGTCCCATCATTTTATTTAAGTCACATCACCTCTCTACCACATCACTTCAAACTCAACTCTATTTCGTAGAAAGTCAAAAAGTGCACTTATTTAGATCATTCCAAACAACCCCTTAATATTCTAAAAGAATTGTTGTTTTGGGCTTTCTCCTTCGAGCAAGATACCTGGAAGCATTTAAGCTAGCATCTAGGTGATGCTGCACATCGACTTGTAGCTAATTGTCCCAGTTAAGGGCAAATCGGAATGGTTACAGCAATGAGGAAAAGAATATGTGGTGTAAGATCTGCAGAAGTAGCCAACAAGCAGCATCTGGAAGGAGTGAAGAAAATAGCTAAGCTGGAAGCAGAGTGCTAAAGATTGCATGGTCTTGTGCGGAAGAAGTTGCCAGGTCCTGCAGCACTGGCTCAAATGAAGTTAGAAGTAGAGAACTTGGGCCGAGATTACAGAGAAACTCAAGTAAGGAGGTCTCTTCTAAAGCCTCCTATTCCACTCCCACCCCAATTGTCTGACTTTTCCCTTGACAGTGTACCAAAATTCTATAAAGAGAATGATTTTCTCACAGAACGTCTTTTGGCAATGGAAGAAGAAACAAAGATGTTGAAAAAAGCTTTGTGCTAGTGAATTGCAAGCTTCCAGGAATATTTGTGCCAAGACAATTGAAGCTTCAAATTTTAGAATCACAATGCATGCTAATAATCAACAAAAAGTGCATCAAATCTAGTCTTCATATCCCCACTGAAGGTTCCTCGATCAAAATGCTATCATCCACCGAGCATCACCTCCATGTCGAAGATGGAAATGACAATGAAAGAAGTTGTGTTGGTTCTTGAGCGCAACATCAATCTCGAGCTCTCCCATTTCAAGGGAAAGAACATTGAGAAATCTTCTTTGAAATGAAAATCACCAGGGCTTATGGATGACTTCTGGTGATGGAGAAATTGGCATCAAATTATTCAAATGGAGCCATCTCTCGTTCATTATTTCAAATAATATGATATCTGAAATGGCAAACCAAGATACTACAATCAACCCACATTTCCATTCTAAAGAACGGCTGAGTTGGATTTGTTGGCAAATCATGAGTCTAATCTTGAATTGCGATGCAGATCCTGATCGATATTGATCCACTTGCCCTTGATGAAATTCCAAATGTGAATCTCTATGTTGTTTGAGTCAAGGATCTTGACATGAAAAAGATATTGGATGACGTCGGATGTGTTTGTCAGAAACACAGGATAGCCTGCATCACCACACCATGGGTTGTGTTTTCATGGAAAGTCATTTGCTCTGATGCCACTTGTGATAAGCGGGCTTGTTTTGAGGCGTGAAATGTAAGAAGAGGCGGAAATGTCTTTGTCCAAAGATATTTCCATTAATGAAGAATTGGTAGTCTTTGTATCTTGGATTCATGACTTTGTATTGGCTATGGGGAGTGAAGCTACGGTTGTCCAGGAACATCTCTTGATGGGGATGTCTTGAGCCCAAAATTGAAGTTCTCTGCGTAGCCGATAAGGTTATTATGACAAAATAAGTTTGTTTGATTTTGTTCTTGACCTTTCTTGTGTTTTGATTAAAGCCGTGAACTTCACTTTAATGTCTGGGCTATAAGAATAATGAAGTAGAAACCAATTGTTCTTATTGCATAGACAAGGTAAACTACGAAAATAAGGTGGTTCGGGACACATCGAGAGCGGATATTCAAATGGTTGTGCTCACTTTTACGATTTCACTTGATCCAGGCATTCCTCATGAAGGAAGTTTCATTTCGACCTTTGAATCAAATGCTACATCATGGAAATGCTCGCGAGGAGTTTGAGCAGTTGAAACTAGAAAAGATTACATGGTTTTGGATCTGGAAAGCACCAAGGCTCATTTCTGAGAACAGTAACCGCGAAGTTAAATCACAATTGGCATCTGCTCAAAAGTTGAACAGCTTGGCTGAGGCACAGCTGAAATGTATGGCCGAGTCATACAAGTCTCTTGGACCACGTGCAGAGGAGTTTCAAACTGAAGTGAATCTTTAGCGTGCCAAAATAGAAAATTTAGGGTCTGTTTGGTAACGTTTACGTTTTCAGTTTATATTTACAAAAATTTTATAAATTGATTTTTGTTTATTTTCTGTTTATTTTACAAATGCGTTTGGTAATTGACAAAATGTTTAAAAAAATTTAAAAATATAAAAAAGAGTGAGAAATGGCACGTGGCGGCAAGTAGCGGCAGAAGACGATGGTGGAAAGTGGTGATGGTGGATGGTGGGTGGGTGGGTGACGGTGGCTGGTGGTAGCGAGTGGGTGGTGGTGGCGGGTGGCGGGTGGTGGTGGCAGGTGAGTGGCGGATGGCGGGTGGGTGGTGGTGGTAGTGGTGGTGGGTAGGTGGCGTGTGGTGATAGTGGGTGGATGGGTGACTGTGGTGGGTAGTAGCGAGTGGGTGGTAGTGGTGGTGGATAGGTGGGTGGCGGTGGCGGGTGGTGGGTGGTGGGTGGTGTGGTGGTGGTGGGTGGTGGTTACAGGTGGGTGGCCGGTGGGTGATGGTGGTGGTTGTAACAACCCCATACTGTCTATCGAAAATTTACGTCTTGATTCTTGCTAAAAATGAATTTGTTTATGACCGATAATTGAACTAATCAATCTTGAGCGGACCGATTGAAAATTTAAACCGAATCGGTCGAGCATGTTTATTGTATTGCATTCTTATCTGTTTGATTATTTGATTATCTGTTAAGTGTTTTATGTTTAAATTGCAAATTGAAGGCCTTATCGTGAAGCGCAAATCGTTTAGTGCTCCATGATCGAGGATTTTGTGATTTAATGATATATTTACCCAAAATGTGGTTAGGTACAATTAAATTAGATTAAACATTGTTTTATCGCTAACTTTGATTTATTTACCAAAATGCCACCTAGTGGCCACTACCTTGCACACTTAGAGGTTTGCATACATTGAATCAAAACATTCATCAGCTTCATTTCCTTGCTTCCAACGAAATTAGAGTGAGAAGGAGAGAATTGAGGGAGACTTTGGGTTTAACTTGTAGAATTGCTTGGAGATTGAAGATTGAATTCAAAATTGTGCTTCCATTCTTGAAATACAAGACTTAGGTATGAATTTCAACCCCTCATTGATGTCCTTAAGGTTGATTCTTGCTAGATTCTTGGCAAATTATAGAGTTTAGACATAAATTGGTTCTATAGAGTTGAATTAGAGCTCATCTCATGCATGCATGCTCATATAGTCAAGTTTGGAGATTTAATTTTATGGAATTGGTACATGCATGCCCATATTGTTGTTATAGTCCATACTTTCATCTTGTTTTTAAAATATTGAGCTCATTAGAGCAAGCTTTGAAGTTGGAATTTGGTTCTAAATTCATGCATGGCATGTTTGAAGTTTATTCTTGGAAATGGGTTTGAAAATTGGTTTTAATTGACTCACTCTTGGGCTTTGAATTCACAAATTGAGCTTTGAAACTTGTTATACATTGAATTTAGATGTGTTTTCTAGAATCTGGGCCCAAGAGGTCGAGTTTTGAGTGAAGGAATGCTTGGTTTGAGCTTAGGAGACAAATCTGGAGATTCCAGATTTTGGCTTCTTCGCTCGAGCGAAGGATTCCTCGCTCGAGCGACCAACGTTTACCCCGAGCCACGCTCGAGCGAAGGATTGGTGGCTTGAGCGTAAAATTCGAGCATCCAGTACTTTTACTGTTTCATCAGACCGCTCGAGCGAAGGATTTCTCGCTCGAGCGAAGCCTTTGATTTTGGAAGCTCGCTCGAGCGAAGGAAGGCTCGCTCGAGCGAGGGTCCTATTTTCAGCAAACTTTGCAAAGTGTTTTCTAAGTGTATTTTTGCATCCTCATCCCATTCTAGGCATTCTTAGGCCTAGTTTAAGGCATCTTAATGAGGATATTGATGTAGAACACACTGAGGCAAATTAGGGATTAAATTATGATATCTCCCAACTGTGTAGCTTAGTGTGTGTGTTCAACCTGTGAACTGTGTAGGGTTGGCGACTGGGGAGACACGCTCTAGCATATTGTAGCCGAACTCTGTGAGTAACAATTGTGTAAAGATATGTTCAAAATGATTATCTTTCGAATACTGAACTGTTTACTGAACTGTTTTCTGAACTGGTATTATTTACTGAATGAATGTATGTCCTTTATTTACAGGCTGTCTTGTGGCATCCTTAGCACCTCATTCTTGGTTATTCTTATTCTGAGAGATCTCTGTCGGTTCCTCGTGGAACCATTATTGTTCTTGATTGATGGCCATCATTCTTGTTAGGTCTTTAAGACCTCATTTCTTGCTATGCTAATGGATGTACACATATGATGGTGAATAAGCTTACATTGAAAAGTAAAATCTTGTTTAATGAACTGTTTTCATTACTGTAAGGACATTTCATTCTTAACCTCTTTACGCTTTATGTTATTCACTAGGCTTTAGCTCACTGTTTATATATATATGTAGGTGCTCAACCACCAGACCGAAGCTAGGAGCAAGGGTTAGACTCCAGTTTTGTCAAGCCAGCCTTTGTGCCTCACTGCGAGGTTCCGAGTTGCCATGCTATGGCTTTGGGGTGTTTTATTTTTTCCCCCGTCTGTCTCCGTACTGTTTTGGGATCCTTTGTATGGTATTATCTACTTTCTTTATCTTGTTGTCAAGGATTAGGTCCTGTCTTAGTATTTGTAAATATTTGTATAGACTGTACTGTTGATTGTATAAATGCATGGAAAAAATTTTTTTGGCATACTGGTATCCTGACTCAATGGACATTATTTATTTCTTGTATTGGCTTCGCTGGCCACGAACTCTGTTTTCTTGTTCTCTTATTAGCGGGCCTTGGTAATCCATTCTTGGCGATTCTGATGCTAAACCCATGGGGCCGAGTTTGGGTCGTGACAGTGGTGGTGGTAGTGGTGGGTGGTGGGTGGGAGGTGGCTGGTGGTGGATGGTAGTGGCAGGTGGGTAGTGAGTGGTGGTGGCAGGTGGTAGATGGTAATGTGAATGGTGGGTGGTGGCGGGTGGATGGGTGGGTGGTGGGTGGTAGTATTTGAGGGTGGGTGGTGGTGGCAGTGGGTGGCAAGTGGGTGGTGGTGGTGGTGGATGGTGGGTTCTTGGTGAGTGGTGGTGGTGGCAGGTGGGTGGTGAGTGGTGGTGGTGGTGGCGGTGGTGAGGGGTGGGTGGTGGTGGTCGGTGGTGGGTGATGGTGTCGAAAGACGGTGGTAGAAAATGGTGGCGGGTGGTGGCTAGTGTTGGGTGGTAAAAAAAAAAAAAATTCAAAACTCAAAACGGAAACACATTTTTTGAGTTTACATTTTTTGGCCAAATTTATAAACTGAGACTACTGATTTATAAATCAAAAATTTACCAAACAAGTTTTTATTTGAGTTTTTAAAATTTTTGTAAATATAAATAGAAAATTGAAAACGTAAGTGTTACCGAGCAACACCTTAGATAACAAGCTTCAAGAGGAAAGGCAGAACCCTCAGGATGTTTTGGCCAAATTCAAGGATTTTTTGTTCCTGGCTTTTTTCTCGCATATTGGTCATCATGCCCAAACTGATATGTATTTCAGGTACAATGTCCAAAAGGATAGTTGCGGAATCAATTTAGGCCTGATCAATATCAGGCCAGCATCAGTTTTTATTATATCAAACCTGCTCCATTCTATATGTTTTATGTGGTTAACTACGTTCTTCATAGAAAGTAAAAATGTAGATAATTGAACCTTTACATGTGACCCGTTGATCCTTATCTCTTGTTTCTCCCTTTGAGAAGTTCAATGATTTTCGGAAAGTACATCTTGCATTTCCCTTTGTTTTCTTTTGGACTGAGTTCTGATGCATTTCCCGTATCCACAGTTATTATGTAAAAGATAGGGCTTCGTCAAGCGGTGTTAATTTTCAGTCATTCAGTTGTAGGGACTTGAATCCTTGAAGTAAATATTGGTAGCCTCTGTTCGTCTATATATTTGTTTGTTTATATGTACTCATGCCTCAAGTTGATTTTGATTTATCTCTGATTCTTTTTATTTATTATTTTTTTAAAAGAAATGAGAGTTGCACAGTGACTGATGTTGATGTGACGACTAACCAGGTGATGATTTATACTTATATCCACATTGTGTTTATAATTTTGGACCTGCTCAAATGCTCGCAAGCTTTCGCTTCTAACTTCACCTAGCCTGTGTTGAAAGTGGGAATCTAATATTTTAACAGATAGTCATATTTTGCTTTAGGATTTTGTTTATTTATTTATGATTGGATCTGCCTCTGCACGCTGTTGGAGTTTAAAATTTTACAATGAAAAGTTATGCTTAGTCTCTAAATTACTTTTATATTGTTTTTTCAAAGAAATGTAGTTGCGTTCCATACTCTTTTCATTTCGTTTCATTCAGCCTTACTCTTGTTTGTAAGTAGTAGAGTGTGTGAGTGGCCATGAGAGTTCCACATAATCCTTGAAATGTAAAACTTTGTGGAATAATGATAATTATCTAAAAGTCCTATTTATAAATGTTATGATAGCTCAAGTCAAATAAGTCCTACTTAGTAAAATTGATAATATTATCAGTTTTTTTTTTTTTTAAACTAAGAACATTATTAATTTTACATAGTAATGGTTCAAATAATTGTTTCAGTAACTAATGAAAAAAAAACACAGAGTATGAGATTAAACGTTTTTGCCCTTTTACTTGTTGCTTTGATTCAACTATCTAATAAAATCGAGAACATTATCAATTTTTTTTTCTAGTTTTAAAACAGAGAATATTATCAGTTTTTTCATTTTTTTTTATTTTTTTTTTTCAGTTTTGCACATCAATGTTCCATCAATGCTCCTTTGTAGATACAAAAATAATTCACTTTTTTCCACAAAAAAAAAAAAAAAGATTTTTTTTAACCTATATATATATATATTTTAGTTTTTTCAATTTGAAAGTTGATGTTTTAAAATTTTAAAAATCAAAATAAATGTCAAATCATCATGTTCTTTTATAGATAATCATAAATGATTAACAATCATTATTTGAAAGGTAATTTTAATTATAAAAAAATTTAATGGGACTTGAAGGTTCAAAAAATCTTAGTTAGGACTTAATGAAATATAAGTTCATAAATTAAGATTTAATGGAGTATAAGTTCATAAATTAGGAGTGGTTTGAGATGTTTTAAATAAGTACATTTTTTGATTTTTTATATAAAAAAATATAGAAAGTAATTAAAAAAGTAGAGAGGAGGTGTTGATAGATGTTGATTGATGTGACTTAGGTGTATGTAGATAAAAAAAATATATATATATTTTTTTAGTTTACCACAAGGGTGATGCTATGATACATTTAGATGTACCATACATTTAGTTATGAACTTATATGGTTTTATATCATAACCAATACTATATTAGTCATAACTACTATCATAATAAGTCATAACTTAGTTACATTCAATTATTTACTTATACCATATTCCTTCATAACTAAAGTCATAACTAAGATATTTAAATAATTTGACTCTCAAATTAGGCAACCTGTGTTACCGGTTACCAAACAGAGCAAAAGATCAGAGTAGTCCAACAGTCGGAAGTCAGTTGGCCTCCCTCTCTGGCTCGTGCTGTTGCTCTTCTCTTCTCTCTTCCACCATAGTCGAATCTTCAGCCATTGCCGAAGACCACCAGCCCCGTCGGCGTCGGGGCCACCATTCTCTCGTTGTAGACATCTTTCTTCATAACCTCTCACTGTCTTGACGTCAAGAACTAGAGTTTCTTCCATTCTAATCGAATATTTCCAAGAGATATTTTCTGTAGCTCAGGTTTGTTTCTAACTCTAAACTTCATTTACATTAGGGCTTTTGATTTGAAAACCCTAACCATTTCTTGGAAATATCTCTTGGATATTAATAGTAAGAAATTAATTTTGATGGGAATTTGTATCACCATTTCTTCCTCAAAGTAAGTATGAAAATCTATATGGGCAAGTATGTGTCGCATCTCATTGAGTCTAGGTATCAAGTTGCATCTCTAAAGTTTAGTGAAAATTTTTCAAATCTCTGTCGTGGTTTGTTTGCTACAAGTTGGATATCACATCTTTTTGGATTATCAGGTTGCTCATAATTTGGTGTTTCGAGTCGGGATACATTGTGGGCGACAAAGCTGTGATTTTGGGTTCACCAATTAGTCATCTCTGAATCGGAGATTTTGGGTTTGAGCCATCGCAAGGTGTGTTATTAAACGCTAACAAGGTATTGCACAGTGGGTTTCACACCTTTTCCTTCTTGTTGCGAAAGGTATTTTCTTTAATTACTATTGAATTTTCGTAAAATGCTCTTCTTTTTATTTATTTATTTATTTTAGGGGGTTTAATTTCACTTTTATCCCCTTAATTACCACAATTTTTTCCCCTATGATTTCATATAGTCCTACTAGAGACAATTTTTACTTATGTGGTTCAATTGTCGACGATTGTAACCAAATTTGATTGGAAAAGGGTAATTTTAAAATTGAAACAACTTAAATCATACGACAAAAACCCATTAAATAAGTTGTGGGGTGTAGTTTATTCAAATTGGTAAGAAAAATTAGTTTTTTGTTGTATTGTTTAAGATATTCAAATTTATGAAATACGTTCTTTGGGTCAAATTAGTCTTCAATTGTTATTAAGTTCTATAACCATTCTCCAATTGGACCACATGAAGATAAATTAGAAACTTTAGCGACTAAATAGACGAAAGTGATAGCTTAGGAATGAAATAGAAAAAATGGTGATAGTTTAGGGACGAAAGTGAAAATATCCTTCTTTTTTCCCCTTCTTATTTAACATGATAGATAGAGTTTAAATCAGTTTGATTGTTGCAAAAATTAAGTTTCCTTAATTTTGAAAGATGGCCTGTCAAATTTGAAATTTAATTAGATATATCCGGTCTTCGTGAGAACCATTTAATCAAGTAGTGTCCCAAATACTAGTTGCAACTGAAAAATTCGAAAGCTTTTCTTTGTGGCGATAATGCCAAAATATCAAGTTGGCTTAGTTGTCTTGTCTTTATCTTGATCATGGTCCTTAGAGGCCTGTCCGCATCTATGTGCTCTTTAAATTGTAACACGTTTTGATTCTCTTAAAGCTTAACACTGATTCTGTTACTTAAAATTAGTATTTTTATGGTTGATTTTGTGTTAATTTTTTCCCCTGAGAAAATTACTTTTGTTGAACTTTTGTTGAACTTTTGTTTTTAAAATTCACATGTTTGAATTTCACAAGCCTGCAATGTTTGGTTGTTCAACTACTATTTAATCTTGTGTCTTTATAGATATCTTTTCTATACAATTTCACCCTCTTAATATTGCATTTATCTTATCCTGGATATGAGTAAGTTCAAATGTTGTCAGCTTTTGTACTAATTTTAGTGCAATATTAATCATACTTAATTTGCACTATGGTTTATTTTATTGGTTATGAAGAGTCTTGTTTGATGTGGTTGTATGAGAGAACCAATGGAAGTTGGCTGCTTTGTTGACTTTCTTATTTTTTCAATTGTTGTAAATGAGATCAGAAGCCTCAAGTTATTGTTGGCATTTTCAAATACTTCATGATCGATAAAACATTGTTGCCGTGTACTTGGTAGGCTTATTTTGTTTACTTCTTATGTTAAAATTGCCATTTTTTTTTCCAGCTGTCTACATAAAGATGTGACAAGTGTTTATCTTGAATCTTTATATACCATAGCCTTTGATCATTAACATCATCAATCTCTCTGTCGCTTCCTCTCCAACTTATTACCACTGTTTAGAACTTGAGATGTAATGATGTTCAAGAAATTGATAATCTATACGGGATCCAATACCCATTTCGAGCGACTTTGTCACGTTTATATTGATAGTACTTATAAGAATGGTTATAATTAGCATAAATGTAGGAATTTTTCCTATTATAATTTGTATCTGTGGCGTGTGGTTTTTATGTGAATGAGAATATCTTTCCAATGGGAAGGCTGAATTTTTCTAGTTTAAAATGTTGATGCATCCTCCTACCCACAAACTTGAGATGATTTTCCATCATTTCGAGCTAAGCTTCATATACAAGCACACTCTTTGTGACATGTTTCTTTAAATAGCCTCTTTTTTCTTTTTTCTTTTTCAAATAATAATAAAAGCTTGGCGATCTTTTCACAGAGAAATCTATTCATTTGATTTTGTTTATGAGCATTTTGTCCTTTGACTAAGTTTTGCTGACGGCTCGGGATGTTCATAAGGACACCGGTTCTCCTGTGGGTGCGTTAGTTTCTCAAGATGTTACTGTGTCGATGACTTGAAGCGGCTTTATCCAGAGCCATCACAATGTCGTGTTATGTCTTGGAAGATGTTTACATCGATGAGCTTGGGAACAATCATTGAATTTCTACATATTCAAGATGATAAAAAATTGGCATCAAGCTCCAATTTAGTTCAACCTGCCGACAAGACTGATAACTTCAATGTGGAGAAGGAAGATAAATGCAAAGATCTAGATCAAACTGAACCAACCACTTTGTAACCAGAGAAATTTTTCCCAAATGTGCAACATTTGCATGCTCGTAAGAAAGCATCCTTGTGTTGCGCAAATGTGGAAGATGACATAAATGCTGCAGTATTGGAGAAAAATGGCCATGAATCTGTTAATCCTGCATGCCCTCAATCCATATCCTTGCCTGTAAGTTTGCACTACATTTGTTTTCATTTTATTATATTTTTTTTTTCTTCATATTATTACCAAGTCATGATGCTTGGATTCCTATCATGTGAGTTTGATGCTGGAGCAATTCAAGACATAATCAATTGTCTTAAAAGTTGCTCGTGTCATTTGCAAGTACTTGGGCAGTAGTTAGGTGGATGCTTTAATTGTAGTTAGGATGTTACTACATATGCTATTTGGAAGTAGTTAATGGATTTTGATCATTATTTTCAATGCGTGTTTTTCAGTTTCTTACAAGTGTAGGGTATGCATGCGAGGCGATTGGGGTTGAATACATTACATTCTGAGGGAAGCATTTATGTGTGTATTAGGTGCCTCTTAAGTGTGTTCCACCTTCCCATTCGTTCTACCCGAGCCGGATTAATTAAGATACTTTTTACAATTCTAATATATCTTAGGTAGACGATACTATAATGAATGCGTTTTTGTCCAAGTAACTCGTAATTGATTGGAAGTTGCATTGTATGTTAAGCGTGTGATTTATGTTGCAAGTAGCCACTAGTTGACTGAAATGGTTACTTATATGGTACCAATTCTTTCTAGTTTTCTCTTTTATCAACTTTTTTCTTTTGAAAAGAAAAAAGAAAATCTAAGCAAAACATTTTAAATTTTGGAGACATTGGACATCATTTCAGGCTGGCTGAAATTTCTTTTACCCTTGGCTTCTATATTAGATTGTTGTGTGGAAGCTGGTGATAACCAAAGATATAATTATATTTGGAATTTTATGTAATGGTTGTACAATCATGGACCAGTAGCTGATTGAATGTACATGATGAGAACTAGTATCTTCCTTGAGCCACATTTTTTTTTGGACAGTTCTGTTTATTCTTTTCTCTTCATGTTTTGCTTTCTTGCAGACTCCTTCAAAGCTAGTATCTGCCATGAAGGGTAGCCGTGTGAAACAAGGGATGACACCTCCAGAGCCCGGCCGTCGATAGGCGCGATGTGTATGATCCTCCTCGATCAATATCTACATCCACATCTGGGAAGATCAAGAAACCACGGCCCAAGAGTGAAAGTAAGAGGTATTATGATTATAAGAACGGAAAGAACAAGCAGAAGGGCAAACCTTCTAAAGGAAGCAGCAGTAAGGACAAGAAACACGTTCGAAAACACGGTGGGAGTTCTAACAAGTATTACCAAATGCTAGACAATGATGACAGAGTGGTCGACTATAATGAGCCTTGCGGTGAATCGGGGGGTTTTGGTGTTGGTAGCCCAAACTCATATTGTGGGAGTAGTTTCCTTAAGAAATCTGTCAGAGAGTTGCATTTCTCCATTGCAGAGGCTACATGAGCCTTATCTTCAATCACCAAGTAGTCCTTTCTTCTCATTCATGGTGTTAATAAATAAAATCTTGTTTTAGGGTCTTGTTGCCTGTAGTTTCTGATGCTTGAACTTTGACAATTTTCTTCTGCAATGCTGCTATTGGTAAATCTGCATTGACATCCTCACAAACTTCAAGTTTTGTCTGTAGATGAGTTTTTACAATCTAAGCTGCCCTTTCTTTTTTCTTGGTTTAAAGGAAATTGTCGTGCTCTTGTTCTTCATCGATTCTAGTCGGTGGGTGTTCCTGGTTTATGTTATTTCGTGTGTGGTTGGTGTTGGAATTTTGACCACAGTTTATTATAAACCATTTTCCTACCCTGTTAACCGATGGGAAAAGTTCTCTATTGGGAAAATTTGGGCTATTGGGTTATATAATTAGGGCTGAAAGGCAAGTTGTGTGTTAAGTTTTTCAAGTTTGATTTGATAACTTAATGATTGTTAAATTATGTTTAAGTTTGATTTATTTACATAACGAGTCGATATTAAACAAGATTTTAACAAATTGATATGAGTTGAACAAGATTTTAACAAATTAATATGAGTTGAGCTCGAATAACTTAGATAAGGTTTGGTTAGCTTTTGGATACTCAATTATGTTTTTAAATTATAATTGGGATGAAAAATGTTAACTAAACATATTTTTAAAATACAATTTAAAATTATTTTTAAAACTCCTATCTTCTCTTTCTTTTATTATTATTATTATTCAATCAATTAATTATTTTTTTTTCTCTCATCTCTCTTCTCACATTCTTTCACATTTTATACATCAATCAATCTAAAAAAAAAAAATTACAAATCATTTCAAAATTATTTTTAAAACTTATAATCAAACAAATTTTCTCTTTTCAAATCATAATTTAAAAATTCAAAATATAACTCCACACTCAAATTATAATTTTAAAACTAATGTAAGCTTATTGATTCAAAAAGTAAATTATTTAAATTTAGTTTGAAAACTTAGCCAGTGTAAACATGTGTTTACCTTTACTTTTGGTTTGTGAAAAGATAATTTTTTTTAATAAAATTTATATATGTTCGGCAATTGTTTAAAAAAATCATATTTTTTTTCTCTTTGCATTAAATTTCTTTTGGGGAATTTTTTTTAAGGTCCCTAGTATTAAGATTTTACAGCATAAAAGACACTCAATATTTTCATGATGTTTAAGATCCTTCAACATCAATCCAGAAAAAATTCAATCCAGAGAATATCTCTGGACAAATCACAAAGAAAATTTCAAATTTCTCTAGACAACAATGAGTACTAGTGCTTTGCTTCAGAGAAAATTGAATTAGTCCAAAGAAATTCTCTAGTTTGGTCTAGAAGAATATCTTGTCAATAATTGCCTTAAATCACATGTGGTTTTCGTTTTGGGAAAATAAAAGGAGCAACTTTGTAAAGAAATTTTAATCAATGGACAAAAAAAGAAAAAAGAATTCAAATGAATTGGAGCACTGAGAGAAGAAATCTGTGGGTTATAAAATGAATTCAAAACAGTGGCGGAAGACGGTGGTGGAAAATGGTGGCGGGTGGTGGTTAGTGTTGGGTGGTAAAAAAAAAAAAAAACTCAAAACTCAAAATAGAAACATATTTTTTGTGTTTTCATTTTTTGGCTAAATTTATAAACTGAGACCATTGGTTTATATATCAAAAATTTTACCAAACAAGTTTTTATTTGAGTTTTTAAAATTTTTATAAATATAAACAGAAAATTGAAAACGTAAGTGTTACCAAACGACACCCCCAAAAAAAATTATCAAACAAGGTTTTATGACAGTTTTTAAAATTTTTATAAATATAAACTAAAAACTAAAAACGGAATAGTTACCAAACAGACCATAATATTGTAATCAAGTCACAAAGTTTTGTGATATAAAATAGAAAATACATAACTGCATTACTAATTGGCGTAACGAAATTGTTTAAAATTCTAGAAAATCACAAATGTCGTAACTAATTTCCAAAATTTCATAACATTAACCAAAAATTATGTAACTATCCACTAATTGGTGTAACAAAAATATCTAAAATTTTTAAATAATTTAATCACCAATTGGGATCTCTAATGATACAGATAAACACAGAATGTAATGACAATAATTAAATAATTTAATCCACGACTTATAGTCATGGAACAGGAAATGAGAGTTAGAGAAAATTAACCAATAGAACGAAAGGAAAGGGAATATGAGTAAGAGAGACTGAACGGACTTGTCGTCTGTGAAAATAATGTCAAAGATGGTGTTGTTTCTGATAAGGAACATCGGAGATATCTACAGTGACAGTAAGGAATGAGAGAGATGTTTGATAGATGAAGAGAGCTGAGATAGCAAAATAGTACAACAAAATCATAATATTCATTTTCAACAGTTCTATAAGATATGTACAAATTGATAAAATCATAACTACGGCCAAAGATTTGTATATGTATGAGAGTTTAGAGAGAATGAGAGTTTGAGAGACAAATTTGTTGTGAGAAATAAAATGTGAGAGGGGTGGTATTTATAGGACTTGGGAGGGAGGAGTTAATTTATATATATAAAAATAAAATTGATTGTTGGTGGAATTAACGGTTATATGACTCTTTCAAATTGTTTTGATTTAAATTTTTGACCATTGCACTGACAATGGGGGCAGGGAGCCATTGGGGTCAGGTCGAGCCAGATGGGAAAGAAAATTTCGGGGCGATCTCACGGGATGGGTCACACTCCATAACACACCAGGGTCGGGTCGGGCTCTAGAACACATAGCTCAGGGTCTTAGGTTGGGTTTAGGCTCAAGCCTAGTTAGGTCTACCTAGGGCACGAGCGGACTTGGGGTGTGTCGCGAGCTCATGGGCTAAATTTACACCCCTATATGTGGGTAGTGGTTATGAGATATATAATTAGTGGTTATGATATATGTGATATTGATTATGAAACAAAGGGTGCTAGTTATGAGATGTGGTTATAATATATGTGAGTAAAGGTAATGAGATATATGATTAGTGATTACGAGATATGTGATTTTGGTTATGAGCAGAGTGGTATAGTTATAAGTCAAAGGGTGTTTGGTTACGAGATATGTGATTAGTAGTTATGATATATGTGATGTTGGTTATGAGATATGTGGGTAATGGTTATGAGTAAAGTGGTGTCAAAGGGTGTTTGGTTATGCTATATGTGTTAATGGTTATGAGATATGTGGGTAATGGTTATGAGCAAAGTGGTGTCAAATGGTGTTTGGTTATGCTATATGTGTTAGTGGTTATGAGATATGTGGGTAATTGTTATGAGCAAAGTGGTGTCAAAGGGTGTTTGGTTATGCTATATGTGTTAGTGGTTATGAGATATGTGGCTAATGGTTATGAGCAAAGTGGTGTCAAAGGGTGTTTGGTTATGCTATATGTGTTAGTGGTTATGAGATATGTGGCTAATGGTTATGAGCAAAGTGGTGTCAAAGGGTATTTGGTTATGCTATATGTGTTAGTGGTTATGAGATATGTGGGTAATGGTTATGAGTGGTTATGAGATATGTGGGTAATGGTTATGAGCAAGGTGGTGTCAAAGGGTATTTGGTTATGTTATATGTGTTAGTAGTTATGAGATATGTGGGTAATGGTTATGAGCAAAGTGGTGTCAAAGGGTGTTTGGTTATACTATATGTGTTAGTGGTTATGATATATGTGGGTAATGGTTATGAGTGGTTATGAGATATGTGGGTAATGGTTATGAGCAAAGTGGTGTCAAAGGGTGTTTGGTTATACTATATGTGTTAGTGGTTATGAGATATGTGGGTAATGGTTATGAGCAAAGTGGTGTCAAAGGGTGTGGTTATGCTGTATGTATTAATGGTTATGAGTTATGAGATATTGGTTATGTGACTAGTGGTTATGAGATATGTGATGTTGGTTATTAGATATGTGACTAGTAGTTATGAGATATGTGATGTTGGTTATGATCAAAGTGATGTGGTTATGAGCAAAAAGGTGTTAATTATAAGATATGTGATTAGTGGTTATGAAATATGTGATATTGGTTATGACAAAAAGGGATTGGTTATGAGATGTGGTTATGAGATATGTGATATTGGTTACGAGATATGTGACTAGTGGTTATGAGCAGGGACGGAACCAGGATTCTATCCTCCAGGGGGCCAAAACCTAGAATAAAAATATTCATTTAATGTAGATTTATTTGTTCTTTAAATTAATATATTTTTTTTCTGACCAAATTGCATTTTTTATTTTGAAAAACCACTCACTTAAGCAGTAAGCACTACACAAGAAATAAAAAAAAATTTAAAAATTTAAAAAAAAAAAAAAAAGAGAACAAAATTTTATCACATTTTATTTATCCTATAATATAACATAATATAATATTATTGCATTAGCAACAAATATGAATCATAGAACTCATTATACTAATGCAATAATATATAATATTATAAAAAAAAATTAGGCATAAAAATATAATCATCATAATATAATTGTTCTGTTATGGAGTTAGAAAAAAGAATAAAACACAAGAAGAAAAATAAATAAATAAATAAAATAAAACACAAGAAGGGGAAAACAAAAAGAAGAGAGAATAACAAGAGACATTAGAAACATAAAAGTGGGTTATATTAAGATTGTGTTTAATTCATGGATTTAAGTAGAAATTTAGAAAAAGCAAAAAAAAAAATGTGTATAAAATGTAATCATATATTTTATTCATATTTTACTTATTTTTTCTCTATTCTTTTTAAATTTCTATTCAAATTTATTAATCAAATACAACGTAAATACTTTTTCATATAAAGTGTCCATGAAATTATTCGAGTTAAAAGCAGAATAAAAAAAATAAGAAAGTGGGGGTGAAAATTAAACAGAACATTTATCAACTAGGGGGCCAATAACATACACATATGAAAATGGATAGAAAGTAGCAGCAGAATACACAAAGCAATTGAGCCAAGGCAGGGGGGCCATGGCCCCTTACTGTCTACACTTGGGTCCGTCCCTGGTTATGAGATATGTGATGTTGGTTATGACTCAAAGGGATTGGTTTTGAGATGTGGTTATGATGTATGTGGGTAGTAGTTATGAGATGTGTGATTAGTGGTTATGAGATGTGTGATATTGGTTATGACAAAAAGGTGTTGGTTACGAGATATGTGACTAATGGTTATGAGATATGTGAGGTTGGTTATGACTCAAAGGGATTAGTTATGAGATGTGGTTATGAGATATGTGATCAATAGTTATGAGATATGTGATATTTGTTATGATCAAAGTGGTGTTGGTTATGAGATATGTGATTATGATTATGAAATATGTGATATTAGTTATGAACAAAATGGTGTTGGTTATGAGATGTGGTTATGAAATATGTGATATTAGTTATGAACAAAATGGTGTTGGTTATGAGATGTAGTTATAGCTAAGTTATGATCAATTTGATTATAGTTATGAAGAAATATGATTTTAGCTCATAACTATAAAAAGTGACCTGTTTAGCAGGTCACTTTTAATGATGTGGCTCAATCCTAACTATTGATTTTATATGTACCGTACATTTTTTTGTACAAAATGTACTATAGACTTTCCCTTACGGCAAATACCTACTAAGACTTGTGTATAAATGTCTATTTATTAATCTTCATAAACGAAGTCACAGCTAACTTTTCTAAAATTCGTGACTTCATAACTTGCATCTCAACTTTTTATAGCCTTCGTTTCGCATTCCAATCTTGGGCTAAAATAGTCATAAAATGATAAAATAAGTTAAAAAATTAATAAAATAAAATATCACATTTAAATCATAATCATTTTATTATTTTTTTCCTCACAAAAGTTTTAAAAAGTCAAAAAATCCATTCCAAAAGAAATTTTTTTAGTCCAGACTAAAATAATCAAAAATAAAAAAATAATCAAAAAACTAAAAAAATCAAGCCACATGGCTTTTGACTCAAGGACTTGTTTCACGTAAAGATGCATTACGTTCTTGTTATTATATGATCTTAAAGCTTGATTTGTTTTGATTATTTGTAAAGTAACACATTACATTAAATATATGTAATCCAAGAGGACATCTGGACATGAAAATTGAAGCAACACCACGTATTTTTTAAGCATGACATAGATTGGTAGAATAATACAAGACACATCACTGGTCATAATATATAAATATTCACAAAAGCATTTTTCATTGTAAAATTAGCATACAATCCGTGCTATGCACGAGATTAAATAACGACGGATAAATTTATTTATTAATTAATCAAAAATAAATTTAAAAATAGATAAGTAAATTTTAACTATTTTAACTAAAGCCTCGTTTGGAAACATGCTTTTTTAGTAACTTTTTGGCTTTTTGGCTAAAATGTGATGTAAAAAAAAACTAGTATGTTTTGGATGACTTTTTGACTTTTTACGAAAAGATGTGCAAAAAGTAGAGAGAAAAGGGAATCTTTGACTTTTTGGTATGGGTTGTTGACTTTTTGATTTTTTTAATAATTTTTTAACTTTTTGGCTAAAAATGACAGTTGTCAAACAAGGCCTAAGTAGTCGTTTGAAATTAGCATTTTAAATGGTTTATTTATTTATTTATTATTATTAGTTTAAGAGATAAGAAAAGTTATTGTGTTTGGGAATAAATTTTTTAAGTGTATGAGAAAATGTGAAATTTTTTGAGTTTGGCCAAGAATATGAAGTTAACTTAATTCCATGACTTGAATCAATAAAATCTTAAAGTCAATTTAAAAATTTTTAAAATCATATTTGTTTCTAAATTAAATCATTCGAAAAACATTAGTATATCTTGATTATATTTTCCCATCACTACCTTATAAAGAGTATGCATATGAAAAAATAAATTTACAATATTTAGGTTGAGTAAGTCATTTGAATTGTTTGAATGATTTTGTGAGATTACATGTCATTTGTAAGCCCTTCATATTAGTTAGAGATTTGAAGAAATTATGAGCGATTTTTTTTTTTAAATAGAAAAAAACAATTTATTGATGAAAACAATACATATTGAATCAAACATCGATATATATGTATATACATATATATATATATATATATATTTGTGAGTCCATATTAGTTAGAAATTTGAAAAATTTAAGAGCGAATGATATGGTTAGATATTCATAATTCATAATAATATGATAAATAATATACTAAGTAATGTTGACTTAAGCTAAAACATGATCTCACATACATAAATGACGATCTAAATGACTTCTATGGAAAATTCCAAATGATTTGTAGCTCTACATTCAAGGACTTTCATGAAAAATTCAATGAAAAATTTCAAATGATTTGTTAATTTTCAGCGACAATTTGAAATTTTTGTTTTAAAAAATGTCACTAATTATAAATTTTAGAGACAACTTAAAAAAATTGTCACAAAAAAGTCACTAATTTTTAACTTTTAGCAACAATTTAAAAAATATGTCAAAGAAAAACGCCACTAATTGTAAGTTTTAGCAACAATTTATAAAAACTATGATAAAAAAAGTTAGTAATTGTCAATATTTAATGACATATGCAAAAAAATCGTCACAAAACATTATTTTTAACGACAATTTTATTAAAACTTATTTTAAATAGGATTTGATGAGAATTAAATCTAATTATTAGGACCAATTGGTAGTTTACCTATCTTTTTTATTATTATAAGAAGAGTGACAGTTTGTTTATATTTATATGGCACTCTTGGAAGTAGATATATTATTTCTGAGTACTCAACTCCAAAAGTAAAGCGATAGTTGATTTATATAGAACTCTTTATGACTTTTAAAAAATATAATAATTTTGATACATTAAAATTGAGATTAAAAAAAAAATAGAAAACATGACTTTTGAAAGTAAATATATTATTTTTAAATGTTTAACTCTAAAAATAAATAGATAATTGAATTATATAAAAATTTTCATACTTTTAAAAAATATAATATATTTAAGAAGGTAAAACTGAGATTTAGAAATGTTCTTCACATTTTGATAGTGGGAGCCTCTATTTACACACCACATTTGGTCTCAAGACACACCACTACTCAGTTTACACTTTTAATAATTTGAAAAAGTATAATTTTTCTCAACACACACCACAACATTTCATTTGTGTCCTTAGTCCCACATCACTTAGTACACACCTCAAATTAAAAAAAAATAAAAAATAACTGTTAGACACTTACCACTGGCAGTAGCAGCCATCACCGGCAACCCCTATCAACGCCAATCATTTCACCGCCCTTCTCCTTCACCACCGCCAACCTCCGACCACCATTGCAACTTTTTTCTCTAGTCATCGGTGACTTCCACTCCTGCGAACACCCCTACTCTCTTCACATCTTGCTAATAGCCTCACCTCTCTTGTCATAGTCACAATCAACCTCCTGCCCTAGAGATCGCCATCGCGATCCATCTCTACCTCCATCGCAAGCCTTCATCCACCGTAAAGAGAGACAAAGACAGATCAAGATTGAGAGAGAGAGAGAGAGAGAGAGAGAGAGAGAGAGAGAGAGATTGCGATTGAGAAGTGGTGGTGATGGCAGTGGACACTAGGGTTTTGAAACGAGAGAAAGGGAACTGGATAGGGTTTTGTGACAAAAAAGGAAGAGGTGGTGGCACAAGGATGAGCCGATGACAAAGGGGCTGCAACGCAAAGGAACAGAAGCTGTGGAAGAAGAAACAACGAGGGGAAGGGAAGAGTGGTTAGGGAGAGGGTGGCGGTGGAAGAAAGGGGTAGTCGACGCTAGTTAAGGTTAGGGTTCAGACTTTGATGTCAGAGCCGGCGATGGAAACAACGGTAGTGACAATGATTTGGGGTTAGGATTAGGGTTTGGATGTGTATTCAACTAAGGTGTGTATTCAGTTGTGGTCATTTTAGTCATTTTAAGTAAGGTCATTATTATAATAAAAAATAACCAATTAATTTTGTGCTTTTGAGATCAAATATGGGTGTAAATAAATAAAGGCACCCTTTGATAGTAGTAGGAGATAGGTTAGGTTACAGATTTATTTATTACTTTAGTGTGTTGCAGACAGGAACCCTAGCCGGCGACTGTCTCGTTTTCATCTGCAATACCATTAATCTGTAG
Organism: Camellia lanceoleosa; assembly: GCA_025200525.1. Classification (NCBI taxonomy): domain Eukaryota; kingdom Viridiplantae; phylum Streptophyta; class Magnoliopsida; order Ericales; family Theaceae; genus Camellia; species Camellia lanceoleosa. The sequence goes on along the minus strand of CM045766.1, from coordinate 18,251,334 downwards.
AGTCCATCCACAGCGCAATCAAACTAAAACCCCATGGCTATTCGTTTTGTTCCTGAGAGGGCAGTGAAAATCAAAACTGGGTATGTCAATCCAAAGCTTGGATTTTGGTTTGCTAGCAGCGCTTTCAAACTCCAGTTGTATTTCTCTTTGCCGAGTACTGACTATTGCAAAAATTGCGACTCAACTGCTAGCTTATGTGACCATTATCATCTGTTTGAGGCCTCTCTATCTCTAGACTCTAACCCACACACACTCACACTCACTTTCCCAATATTATTGTTTGTTATTATTGTATTGCATGTGATTGATTAATTGATTGTGAGCTTTGTTTTAATAACAGGACATTATAGTTCCTCACTTGGCTTCCCGTCATCCCTTTGCTGGTGGATCTACCATCATCCTAAGATTTTAAGGATAGCTTGAATTGCGGTTAGGCAATACAACCGACAGTAGGCTTTATTATTATTATTATTATATCATTGTGTTTGTGTATTCGTGTATTTTATTTTTAAGGCCTGGTTTGGGTTAATCTAATTTAGCACTTTTTTTAAAAAAAAAAATCTTATTTAGGTCCTCTCTCTCTTTCTCTCGGTGAGCTCTAAATCTCTGTTGAATGTTGATCATTGTGTGTGTATCTCAGATTATTATTCATCTCTGTTGATCATTGTTCATCTCAGATTATTTTTCTGTTTTTATATGGGTGTGTGTTTAGATCATTGAAAAAATTTCTGTTGATTGTTGATCATTGTGTTTGTATCTCAGATTATTGTTCATCTTTGTTGATCATTGTTTATGTCAGATTATTTTTCTGTTTTTATATGAGTGTGTATAGATCTGTTTTTGTCCTATTTTGGCAATAGAAGTTTTACGCTACGTCTGGCTAAGAACGCCAATGCCAGACGCGAGCGTTTTTGGGCAAAAATTGATTTGGTATCGTGATTATAATCAATTACATGAAATTGCAATACTACCCTTATTGTTGTTTAGGTAGGACTGGGCATATGGTTATCCGACCCGCCCAAACCGCCTCTAGAACCGAATCGAATCAAGACGCTATTGGGCGGTTTATAAACGATAGGGTAGGGTGCGGTTTGGATTTTATATAAATTTCGGGTTGCGGGCGGGTTGCGGATTTGAACCGCACCCGCCCAACCCGTCCGCATTTAATTAATTAATTATTATTATTTTTTATTATTTTATTTTTTTTCAAATCTAACCGTCCAATGTCCATCATCATCTCACTTACTTACCTCATCTATGCACCAAACCAAACAATACAAAAAAAACCCTAATCTAATCGTCTCCCTCCCTCACTCTCAGTCTGCTCTCTCTCTCTCTCTCTCTCTCTCTCTCTCTCACTCTCTCGTTGTTCATCTCTGCACCGATCACTCTCTCACTCTCTCGTTGTTCATCTCATCGCACCGATCATCGCACCGCCGATCTACTCACAGGTAAACTCTCTCTCTCAATCTCTGTCTCTCTCTCTCTCAGCCCGATGGTTGATTTTTTTGTTTTATATATATATATATCAGATATGATCTAATCTCATCAGATCTTGAACCCTATCTCTCTGATCTAGTCTGTCTCCCTTACTCTCTCATCTCATCAGATCAATCTTATCTCTGTCTCTCTCTCTCTCTCGCCCCGATCGACTCACAGGTAAGCCTCTCTCTCTCTCTCTCTCGCTGATCTTTGATTTATTTTGCAACATATCAGATCTGTTAATTTTTTTTTGTAAGCAACAGATCTGTTTAATGTATGTGTCTGTGTATTGAAACAGATTTTTTTTATGTGTTTTTTTGTAAGCAACAGATTTTTTTTTTTGTGTATTACAACATATCAGATCTGTTCTTTTGTTTAATGTATAACCATTCTATTTTTTGTTAATTTTTAAATTTGTAGCAACATATTTTTTGATTTAAATCTGTCTGTGTATTGAAATTGAAATTGGATTTAATTTTTGAATCTGCATTGAATTTTTTGATTTAATTTTTGATCTTTGAATTGAATCTGTGTATTGGATTTGATTTAATCTGTGAATTGGATTTGATTTAATCTGTGAATTGAATCTGCATTGATTTTTGATTTTTGAATCTGTGTATTGAATCTGTGTATTGGATTTGATTTAATCTGTGAATTGAATCTGCATTGACTTTTGAATTTTGAATTTTGAATCTGTGTATTGAATCTGTGTATTGAATCAATTGGATTGGAAGAGCACTTTGGTGACACAGGTTCTTAGTGCCTTGTGGGTATTCTCAGCTTTAACTGCACTGGTCCTTGTAATTGAACAACAGAATAGTATTCTCTAGGAATCATTCGTTAGTGTGCTATTGTGTTAATTCTCTTAGTTGTAATTTAAACATGGTTGTTACTGCTAATCTGGATATCAAATCCTTGAACCATTTCAGAAATTTGCCTTGAACTCTGAGCATGCTTGCTTGTTCTCTACTATCTCTAGTTTGTTTTTTTTTTTTTTTGTTGGTGATATTTGCCACCATATGTAGATAATGTTTCATGGAATTTTTTACATGTCATCTTGGTTTTGAAGAAGCTAAGTAATAGTAAAACAAAATGGGAGGAAAAAAAAGGGTTTAAAAATAATTTTTGAAAAAAAGTTCAATCCGCAAACCGTCCGCACATCCGCGAACCCTATCCGCACAAAACCGCATTGCATTATGGGCGGTTATGGTTGATTTTTTCCCAAACCGCATAGATGCGGGCGGGTCCAAACCGAACCGCGGACACCCCTATGTTTAGGGTTACATATTTCCATCTGCGCAGAATCAAATTGGAAAGAGGACGCTGCTTGGTTCTAGTCCGCTGCGACGTTCCTGTGCTTGCTTCGCCTTGCCAAACCGACGTCTCACCCGTCGGCCCTCCGTAACGCCTCCGACCGCACTCTTCCACGTCGGCTTCGTCGTCCGTGTCTGCGCAGAATCAGGTAGGCCTTCACCTTCAGCCGCGAATCTGAAATCCGTTGGAGTTTTTACCCAGATTTTTTTTTTCCTGTGGATTTTCACCCAAATATGGCTTGTTTGTGGAGAGTGAACCCTGATTTGCTTCAATCTTGCATGTTTCCCTTCGATTAGTCCACCATGTTTGTGGTTCATGTTTGGGGGTTTCACTGGTCCACACGGCTGCCTCCCTGTTTTCCATATGTTGGTTTCATTTAGCTAATACTTTAGAGAGCTCATTTTTTTTCTTGGTTGGTATTTTATTTGAAATTGCTCATGAAATATAGTTACAAAAGAGATTATTTCTTTTTTCTTTTTTATGCTGAAATCATGTATTAGACTTAGGTAAGAACATAGGTAACAACTATTCTTGGAAGGATTTTCATTTTTTTATAACATGCAAGTGACAAGATCAAACCTAGTGCTCTGTCCAATTCTCTCAGTGTAATTAGGAATGCCTGTATGAGGAAGTTGTAAATGAAGACACTTTGGTATGCATCAATTTTTTATTTTTTTCAATATGTGATATGTTAATTTCTGATTCATTATGAAAGCAAAATCAACTTACCCAAACTTCCTTTATTATTTTAAATATCTAAGAATATTTTGAATTCAATTCTAAAGGGGTGTTCAATCATGGCATATTAATCGTGAGCTAAATCCACCCACATGCGTAATAGATTCTTGACTTGGGATGAATCATCAACCAAGCACAGAATTTGAACAGGTATTATAAAGGGCTTTAAAAATCTTCATTCCAAAGAAGAATGGTATCATAATTCAATTTATTTGAAGCATCCTAATTTGTATAAAATCAATATTAATATATGCCATAGGACAAATATGAAGCCTGTAAGAATCACCAAATCAGCCAAAAACAATTAAGCTTAATGATTCAATACAATCTGAGATCACAAACATAATCGTATTAAAGTAGGCACATATGGTAAAGAAAAACTGTGAAAAAACTGAATTCATCACCACACTCGAGCGCTTCCACACAAACCCTATCTATACCCCCAAAAAAAAAAAAGAAAAAAAAAAAGAAGAAAGAACCACCCTAAAAAAAAATAAAAAAAGACAAAAACCCAACAAGAATTAACAGAATTGTATAGTTCAGCATGCTTGGTGCAGGACTCTGTCTAAGCTTCAATCAAACTGATCTCTTTCATCTGAGGAGCATCCTACAACAATTAAAGAATGAAATAAGTAATCATCATCAACGAGCATACATGTTGTTTGTAAAATTTGGTTCTAATCAATTAACAAAATGCTTATGCTTATCAGATAAATATTTCAAAAATCATTCTTTACCATGTTTTCTTTGTTTTCTTGGAGTGTTTCGTCTGTAGGTGATGGGTTGGTATTTTATGGTTGGTATTTTATTTGAAATTGCTGATGAAATTTAGTTACAAAAGAGATGATTTCTTTTTTCTTTTTTATGCTGAAATCATGTATTAGACTTAGGTAAGAACATAGGTAACAACTATTCTTGGAAGGATTTTCGTTTTTTTTATAACATGCAAGTGACAAGATCAAACCTGGTGCTCTGTTCAATTCTCTCATTGTAATTAGGAATGCCTGTATTAGGAAGTTGTAAATGAAGAAAAATGGTGTAGAAATGATATTATTATTATGTACTGGTGAATACAAATGACGGCCCAAGCATGAAAAAAAAAAATATGGAAACAAAAAAAGATTACATTTAAAAAAAAAAAAAAGTTATAACAATAAAAATGTACAGTTTAAACAAAAAAAATTGTGGCAGTAGTGTAGAAAAATTTTGTTTCCCGTTATATTTTTAATTGAGAACATTCAAATGCCAAATTAAAATAGGAAAAAAAAATTGAAATTAAAAGTAACTTTGCAATTTTAAATTAACAAATGTGAAAAATTTAGATCCTTTTTCCAGTTTGTAGAAACTGAAAATTCGGTTGTAGTAAGCTAATGCATCAAAAAGGACGGCACACGTTAAGAGTCAAATAGAATTGGTGCAAGATCATACAGGCCAATACATTACATTGGGTGAGGGCATTTTCGTAATTTTACAAGTGTACACCATGGCATGACAACTTAAAAAAATATTATCTAAAAAAGTAAAAAAATAGCTTTTTACCAACTTCCCAAGTCACTTTATGAAAAAGCAAAAAAGCTTGGTTAAAATAAAAAAAAGCTGTTTTTTACCACCTTCCCAAAACAACCTTTTATCTTTCGATTTTTATCTATTTTTAAGTAAGAGCTATACCATTGTTTATTAATCAGTCTGTATCATTGTTAATCAATCTATTTGTAAGTAAAATTTTTTATCAATCTATCTGTAAGTAATCAATCTATCTGTAAGTAATCAATTTGCCATACTTGTATCATTGTTAATCAATCTATCGATAAGTAAATTTTTTTTTTTATATGGGACATATCTGTTTTGTTATTTAATTATGGGAATCCGTGGTCCTAATCCGAGCCAATCCGTGTTTAAACGGATTGGTTTGGATTGGTTTCACGATTTAAACGGATTGGATTGGTTCCAATTTTTCAGGAACCGTAGATAACGGATTGGTCCTGGTTTTATCTCAATCCGGACCAATCCGAACCATGCTCACCCCTACTTGTAAATACCTCTCTTATTTGAATCACATTATTTTATCTTATTTAGGTCACATCACCTTTTATTTGAGTCACATTACCTCTCTATCACATTTTAGATATTTTCATAAAAAGTCAAAACCCAAACAACCCCTTAGCATAATGATTGTTTGATTATGCTCAATTCCAACTTTTGGTACATATATAGCAAATAGAAGAGAAACATGTCTTCCACCTTGCTAAACATAATGGGAATTGGGACATTGTAACCTTGCCCTCTTTGAAAGAGATTCAAGCTATCTGCATTTGATAACACCTTCATATCCCTCCAGTGGCAACTCCAGCAATATTTAGAGACCGGGTCACCTAACATGTTCAAGTTCTACTAATTGACAAGAAATAAAGAAAATGTTTTTTGGGTTAATTCATTTTTTCTCTTTGTTTACTTTTTGAAAGCTTTATTGATGTTTACAATGCACTTCTGGTAAATTTTTATTTAAATTTAATATATACATGTTTTTTTGGCTTTACTTGTGATTTTATTGGACATAAATACAGGTGGTGTTGGTATGGAAATAGATTTTTACTTGAATTTTTTAGGTGACACCTATGCATTCTGCTATTTTTTCTCATGGATAAATGTCACTTTTGGCAAATTGTAACCTGTGTTACATGGACTCGCCACTTTGGGGTACCATTACCCGACACGGTAAAGGTGTGGATCAAGGCTCGGATTCGTCTATTCTCGATCGGACACGGCTCACAGCAAAAGAAATGAAAGAGGTGAGAAAAGAGATAACCTGGTCGAATGATCCAGTCGAAGCTCCATCCAGTCGAAGCTCCATCCGGTCGTTCCAGTCGCAGATCGAACTCCGTCAATCGTTCCAGTCGATCGAAGCCCCAGACGACTCTCTCTCTATCGCTTTCTCTCTCCCCCTCGCGATCGCAATCACGATCGATCGATCGATCGCTTCCTTCGCTGCGCTTCTCTCCCTCTTCCTCTCGTCCCTGTCTCTTGATTCAGATATGCGTATATATCTATATAATCTATATGTGTATATATCTATATAAAATAATAATAGTTAATACCTATTATTATAATAACTATAATGATAATTCCTATTATAATAATACCTATTATAACTATTATCTATATCCATTCGTATATATCTATATAAAATAATAATAATTAATAACTATTATTATTATAATAACTATAATAATTATTATTATTATTATATATTATATAATAATTATTGTATAACATATAATATATTTATAAGATAATATACACTTATAAATATTAACAAAAATAAATAAACACATATATGTAAAATAATTATTTGTTATTTATATAATATAACTCGTCTTAATAACAATATTTAAAAATATATATATATATATATATTTAACGTATCCCCGTACCCGTATCCAAATTTGGATACATATCCACGTATCCTTAATTTTTAATTTTGAAGTGTCCGACCCCTAGATACGCACCTGCACCCGATCCTCGTACCCGCGTCCGTGTAACTTAGATTGTAACAGGTAAGCTGATGCATTTGTGTCATTATTTGGAAGAGAATTCACAAATAATGTTGTATGGTTTTTGGTTTGACTGCATTTAGAAGTGAGTTGCTTCCAATAATGTGTCTGTGTATGTTGTTGAACGGTATGATTATATTTCTCAGTTCGTTAAGCTCTGAAATATGTTTTTTCAAGTTCGTTTGTAAAATATCTTGTGGCAAATGAATATTTATCCTTGCTTTTAAGTAAAAAGTCATTGGATGTTATAATGGATTTTTCTGCTTTTCCTACATTCCATAGATTAGATTTTGTTAGGTCAAAATGTAAATGTGAACTTCAATTTTAATGTAATAATATTTTGAATGAGTTGTTCTATTGAGTTTATCAATCTTGGAATTTTGAAGATGCCTATATATAACAGATGAACAATAAATTGTTATATCAATAATGATAATGAAGTGTGCCCCATACAATCAATGCTCAATCCAAATGTCAAGTGTAGCATTGCTCTTATACGACATAAGACTACTTAAAATGCAATTAATGATTCTCTTACCCTCTTAAATTTTAGACTGAATTGACCTTTATATATGTGTGTGGATAGATAAATGTCAGGTGCTCATATTACGGAGGACGATGCAAGATCAGAGCACCTTGTGACAAAATATTTGATTGCAAGCAATGCCATAATGAATCCAAGGTCTTTTAAGTATTTTGTTTGGTTTTGTTGTTTTTTGTAGTTTATTAAAATAATATTACTGCTATTGCTACTCTTGTTTTGAGCATGTAATTGACACCAGAGAATTCATGCTAATTTATTATTATTTTTTTTCAAATTATTATTGATGACTACATATTTGTCCTACTTTGTTGGGAGGTTTTATACACCAATGGATTTTGTAAGGTCTTTTGTGCTCACTTATCTTGAAGACTTGTAATGGTCTGCTGTAGCATTTTTGTTTGGAGATTTTGATCAGATTCTACTTTTTCGCTATAGTTTTAATATGTTCTTTTACATGTTTTATTGTTTTAGCTATTGTTAATCTTTTTATGACTACTTGTCGGATACTCTCTATTATTTTCCTTTCAATAAAATTGAGCATGTACCACTGTCACCTTTCTATGCTACATTTGATTTCATGTTAAAACTTGCTTGAACAATGTGCATGGGCCATCATGTGAAGCACGAACCCTCAGAACTAGTATATAATAAGAGGGAGCTCATACCGCCATGAGTAGGTGGCTCTCTTTTTTTTCTTCCTCTTCTATCCTTTTCTTTTGTGCTTTGTTTGTTTATTTATTTATTTGTTTTTATCTGGACAATTTTGTAACTTACAACCTTGGGAGTTTAACAATGGCTCTGCTAAAAAAAAAAAAAACACTCTACGAAGGAGAGCCAGCCACGTATACCATCCTTTTACACCACACAATTTCTCTTCACTTCACTTTAGTCTATGCATGCGTATCTCATTTTCTCTCCCTACTGCAAATTCTTTACCTCAGTCTGTGTATCTCTCAGCCTGTCCTCATCCAGAGAGATGTCCAAGATCTGGACTATGGTTTGAGATCTTGATGGCGATGAGTTCATGATCCCGAAATACTACTAAAGATTTGTTCAACTTGATTTCGATTTTGGATTACAATTTGGAATTTCTATGAGAATCTGCCCAACAAAATTAGGGTTTCTTCTTCTCTTCGGGTATAGTACATAATTTATTTATTTATTTATTTATATTTTGCTGTGTAAAAAAAGGTTTTTCGCTTACAACTTCATCTCATCTTCAAAATCGAATCAACATAATTAATCATGTATGGAAGTTCTATGAGACCCATCCAACAAAAGTAGGACTTTTTTTCTTCTATTTTTTATGTACTGTACACATTTTTTTGTTTGTTTGTTTGTTTTTGTTGTGTAACAAACGTTTTGTTTTTGTTATTTATTTATAATTTATATTTGTTAATGGTTTTCTTTCTTTTTTTTTTATTATGTGCTTTTCTTTTTGAAGGGTTGTGTGGTTATCATGTTTTGTCTTCTGCATTTCCTGCTGGATTTGACTTCTTTCTGTTCAGGTAAGAAAGGTTTTCTTTGTGTGGGGATATGTTTTAGTAGAAAATTCATTTTAATTGTTCAAAAACACAAGGCATTAAGACTTGTTTGGATTAGGTAGATATCTCCAGGAGCATGGTAAGTCATGGAATTTTAGTTTGTCAAGAATAACGTATTCTAAAAATTAAATTACTTATTGACTAATTAAGATTATTATTATTTTTTATTATTGTGGTGACTTTGGTTGGTTGCAGTGTCTGTGTGATGATGAATAAAGAGACATAGAGGTTATCTAAATTCTAGATGAAGTTTGAGTGGAAATATGTCCATATTTCTCTTTTGTTCTCCGTTTGTGGATTTGAAGTTCAAGCCTACATCCTATGAAGCACGGACACGGACACGCATACGAACACAGACACAAAACACGACAATTTCTAAAAAATGGGGACACAAACACGGCAGGGGACACGACAAATTTTTTAATTTTTTTATAAATATTTTTTATTTTAATACACATTAATTATTTTTTATATTTATTATATATTTTAAATAATGTGTTCCAATTAATTTTTTTATTTTATTTTACATACATGTGTTTATTTGTTTATTTTTATTAATATGTATAAGTATATATTATCTTATGAGTATATTATATGTTATATAATAACTATTATTATTATTATATATTATATAATTGTTATATATATATATATACGAACCAAGAAGATAAAGACAAGACAACAGAGAGAGGGAGACAAAAGCGATAGAGAAAACGATCGACCGCGATCGCAATCGCGAGGGAGAGAGAGAAGGTGAGAGAGAGCTCTGAGAAGTCGAAGGGCTTTGGATCGTCAAACTCAAAGGGGGCTATAGCTAGTCGCAGTGGATTGGATTGTCGGAGTTGGAGCGCTATGGCTAGTCGAAATGGCCTGGATGGAGGTCGATTGGCTCGAGATCGAAGTCGTGAGAGAGCAAGAGAGAGTGAGGGTTATGGTGGAAGTCGTCCAAATTGAAGTCGCCGACCAAGTTTGTACTTCTTTTCTCTTTCGTTTACTCCTCGCCAACTGTGTCCCATGGCGTGTCTAGACGTGTCCCCGCCGTGCCTCTTGCAAAAAAAAAAAAAATTAAATTAAGGGGACACCCCATCTGGCGTGTCCCGTACGTGTCCCCGGTGTGTCCCCATATCCGACAACGCCACGACTTCTATTTTGGTGTGTCCATGCTTCATAGTATAAAGTCCACCATTTAGAAATGATGTTATTGGACGAGGGACTAAGCTCCGTTATTACTTAAACACAGTGTTAGACCGTAACCTATTAGCTGAGTGGGTTTGTTGGTCTCACTAACCCATCAAAAGGTCAAGATTGGAGGTGAAGGAATGTGATGCAAGTGGATAATATAAACCATGTATGTTCATTAAAAAAAATGTGCAATCCTGACCATCTTGGAAACCACCATAAACTGAATACATGGAATTATTAAGAGAATTATAGCACAAGTACAAACCTAACTCAGCAACAAACAATTTTTTGTCTGGAATATAGTCATGACATTAGGAGATAGTCAAGAAAATAGGGACAAGATTAGGGTAAGATGATTGTACAAGAAAAGCAGTGCATGTTGTGCAAACGGACACAAGATAGGCCACATCAGCATCACATCATTATCCAAAGGTCATTTGTGACACATGGACCAATCACATATCTGTATACTTACCTTCTAAGTTGAGTCATGGTTGAAGCTAATATATACATTTTAAGTCTCAGCCTAGGTGCTTAAGGAAATTCTCCAAGCATCTCCCAAAGATATAGAAGTACCTACCCAAAGATTTCGCTTTTACGCTTGCTTGTTCACCTTCTTCATCGATTGCAAACATAACCAACAAATACTATTTCGCTTCTCTTTCTTTCCAAAATAATAACCCATTACAAGATTTATACATTTCCCAATCCTCCTTGTGCGGTGTTTGGCTTTTATGAAAGAAAATAAGAGAGAGGAGAGCTCAATATTCCCAAATGTGATTATATTAGCTTTAATACCTTTTATACGATAGAGGCGCAGGCTTCTTAGATCGCTTAGATCACCGATAACCGAAAAGATGGAACCAATTTATGCCTAAGACTAGCTTTTGCTGCATGCGGATGTAAGTATAGCCACCCATACCCACTTTCCCCAAGAATTTTCAACACACAAATCAATCCTATAACTTTAACTAACCCATCAAACTTTATAACAGCTGTCAATCATCTAATTTCTAAAATTGGTGTCACTAACGAAAACAAAAGAAAGCCGCAAGTGAAACAGAGGATTAACTATCATAACTAGTTCCCGCAATTAACATCTTTCAAGCCAAATTTCAAAGAACAACTCAATCCTAAACAGTTTCACGATTTCAGCCATATTTCTGAAATTACTTTCGTTCTTTAGAGTAAAAGCATTTAATATTATGTGATTTTCAACCAGTTGGCTAATCCTACTTTGATACTCAACAAAACTTGGAGGCATTGTGGGAGTTTATCAAAGTAGGATTAGCCATCTGGTTGAAATCACATGATATTGGGTGCTTTTACTCTATAAATGAGATTGTTTCAAATATACACCAGGTGAGAAGGTGCTGGAACCAAGGTGCAAGTCAAGATCGTTGAAATGAACGGAAATTGTGGGGTTTGGCAACCCGTGGTGATTACAAATGATTCTTGTGAATTGGATTGTTGGTATCTTGTGAATTACTGTGATTGTTGGGTTAAGGAGCTTAAGGTTGATCTGATTTGTTTGGGAGGAGGTTGCATTTGGTGAAGCTGAGAAGTAGAGGAAGCTTTAGCTTCTGTGATGTTAATTGCAGGTGTGGGAAGTGTGGGTTATGAGCCTGCTACTGATCCGACGGTTTGGGGAGGAGGTTGCACGGTGTGTCGAGAAAGGAGGAATGCTTTAGCCTGTGGGATGTTAACTGTAGGGGAAGTGGGTTGGTATTTTGCCAAAGAGCTATGTGGATTACTTGGGGTTTTTTGGTCATATCCTGGTTAAGCTTGTTTCACTTTCTCACTTTCTTTTTGTTTTATGATTGTACTTGTCTTCTTGTTGGTGACACCAATTTTGGGTTGTGCTAGCAAATGATTGGGCAAGCTTATTTCGTGTCAATCTAGTTGGGATCAGTTTAGTTTTGTTGTGATGCTCTTTTGCACTTACTCCTCCCTTTATTAATGATAATCATTTGTATTGTTTCTGATTATGATTATTAGAGTTTATTTTTGTTGATAAAATATATATATATATATATTGCATTTATGATGTTTATAATTTTTGTAGTTTCATAGTCCGAGAGTTTTTATCAAATGGATGTTACGGGATTGAAGCCGAAAATGAGGATGAGATGTCATGAATTCTCCAGTATCACCCGATCACTGTTTATATAGCCTGCCATGAGTCTTTCGATTGTTATAAAGGGGTATATATAAACTACTAAATAATTTAAAATATTTTATTTGAATAATTTTGAAATAACTTGTAATTAAATGTTATTGTAATTTATTTTATATGTAGGTTGTGTGTACAAGCCACCCCGCTTTTTTACATGGTCCCGGCGTGATGAAGCTAAGTAATGAATTAGATCTTGTCAACCATCCACCGGTGGAATGTCATGCGGTGACGGTTGGTTCAGTCAAGGGACTTACATAATGGAGAATCCGCTTGGCCGATAAAAAATTCTTGAGGGAAGAAATGGGGTATAGGTGGCTAAGTGCATAAATCCCACGCAACGGAAAGGTTAAGCTACCGAGTCTTAGGCATAAATTACTTTCCATCTTTTTCCAAGCATATCTGCGATCACAAAAGATATGAAGAAGCCTCGCCTATAAGTATCAAAGGTATTAAAGCCAATGTAATCACATTTGGGGATATTGAGCTTCTCTTATTTTTCCTTTCATAAAAGCCAAACACCGCCCAAGGAGGATTGGGAAATGTATAAATCTTGAAATGGGTCATTATTTTGTAAAGAAAGAGAAGGAAATAGTATTTGTTGGTTATGTTTGGTAATCGATGAAGAAGGTGAACAAGCAAGCGGAAATCAAATGCCGGGTAGGTACTTCTCACAAACTAGAGATGCTCGAGAATTTCCTTAAGCTAATTTAGGGCTTGAGACTCTAAAACTGTACATTGGGGCCTTCAAATCCAAGCACTCAACTTAGATGGGAAGTATACAAATGATTGGTCCCTTAGATAATGGCTAAGCCAGGCGTCGACAGTGTGGGCTCGCCTCTTGTTTGTGTTTGCACAACCAACATCGGCTTCCTTGTACAATCATTCCGATTCTAATCTTGTCCCAAATATTTTCTTGACTATCTCGCTAATGTCATGACTATATGTAGACAAAAAAAAAATTGTTTGTTGTCGAGGCACTTACCAATCAGTCCTATTAATTAGATTTATTTAACTACAAGTCCTAATTGATAAATTTATCACTATAAAAAACAAGAGACTGATAATATTTTGCATGTGGACTTATTAAGAATAATAAGCAATGCTCCACCAGAAAATTTGACACTAAAGCATTTGATTATGGGAAAATTAGGCCCTCAATTCATAAAAAATAATTTTTAAATCTCTCAAATAAATACAAACGCATACCAAAAATAAATAAATATGTGCTATCTTTTCTTCAAATAAGGGGGAGCTTTTCATTCTATGAACTCGCCTCAAGATGATTGTAAAAAAGCCTCACAATATTTTAACTAATGAAAGCGTAGTGAGCTCATAATCAAAGTGCCTCTATGATAAACACATCCAGTCCACCATTGCTGCATCTTATAATCTATTATCAATTAGAATAACCTTTTAGATCATCTATTTCAATATGTTGTCCAAAATATGACATCAACTCGAGCAGTTTCAAGTATTTGATACCCCTCGAATTTCCTTCCTGACCATTTACCATGATTTCGTGTGGATCTGCTTCAAAGTTGGGCACTTTTGTGAAATGCATTCCCCAAAGAAATTCCATCAGCATCGAATGCAAAATGGAGGGCAATTTATTTGGTAAATATGATAGGATATTTACATATCCTTGATTGATTTTCGGTGCTTTAGAAGATGAACGGTTTTTTAGCCGTAACAAAAATCATGCAGAATAAAATTAACATTCTTAGAAATCACTACACAGCAAAGATGATGAATTACAATAATATTCCACCTCAACAACTTTAATTGTAAGAATAAAAGTTGAAGAAAATTGAAGAGGAGAACAAAAATGAAGGAAATGGCAAAAAGAAAGAAAGAAAGGCAATGGACTTAATCATTAGCACGATAGAGATGGTATAGCAACTTTGGATTGGAAGTTCTAGGCAACCGAATCCTCTCTTTTAGGTTACGATTTGGGGTTGGTTCAATTTAGGGCTTGGTCGGTTTACAGATATGTGAATAGAAGAATACGAAGTCAAAGGGATTTGGAGATAGAGAGAGAGAGAGAGAGAGAGAGAGAGAGAGGGCGAAGGCTTGGAACATACCTAGGAGTGATGACTTGTGAGAGAGAGATCGTGGAAGGAGAGGCGGAGAGAGAGGCGAGGAGTCAAGGATCAAGTGAGAGAGACACCAATCCTTTCCAAGGTAATTTAGCCTAAACGGTGGACGGTTTGCCAGTAAAACCAAGCTTCTTTTTTTCCGGGGAAACTAAATGCTTTCGTCTGTCATTAAAAAACCAAAGTAGTAAATTTTGCCTATTAACTCAAAACGTAGTTTCGCCGCCAATTAATTTAGAATCCCTCCAAAAATTCAAGTCCTTACTCCAAAATTTTAGTTACAATTGCCCGTCTGACTCAAAATTTAAGATTTTCAAAGTTGGGCTCGGGCTAAGGTGAATGTGTGTTCTAAGCTGACTCGTGTTCATAACGAGCCTTGCCACCTCCGCTCCTCGACTCGTTAATTAAATATTTTACATGTGTTGCATTTTAATTGTTACAAGTGCAAAGAAAAAAACAAATGAATGAAATTGGAGACTTCAAAGTGTCGAGAAATGTCGAATGGGGGCTACCACTTTAGTTTGTATCACATTATATAAATTTCTTTCAATGGTTTAAGACAAAAGTTGCTGGAAGATTTAGAAGGTATAACAAATTGATGACACCTGGACCCCTTTTTGTACCTTTTTGTGTCATATAGTAATACATAGGTTAGCCTAGCATTGTGACATAATATTCAAATAGACTTATTATGGCATTCTTATGTAAATGAACTTTCTTATTTGTAACCCTTATTTTATGTTTTTGTTGATTTATTTGTTTCCTTTGCTATTCGTGCTTCAGTTTGGGGGACATGTTTATTCCTCTCTAAAAAAATCTTTGTATAACGATGTAGATTTGGGTTCTTGTAAACAAGCTTAGAATTAACATATTGAGATATTCTTTTCAAAAGAAACTCAATATGATGGCTTGGTTGGTCCTTGTGACCAAACTCAAACCAAACTAAGTTTAGGGTCAATTACATAGAATCATTTTTATACTTTTTTTTTTTTCGAGGGATCTATGTTTTAATTTAAATTAAATAAATTTACGATTTTCTTCATCAGCGGCATTGCATGTCGGCTTTTGAGTCTTCCTTGCTCCTTACAGTTTCATTTATCGGCATGATCATATTCACCTTTCTTCTATCATTGTACATGACCAAAACCATCTTAATTTATTCTCTACTTCTCGCATTTATCTTGATTTTGTGCCACTCCCTCGTCATTTTAATATTTTTCCTAGTCTTTACCAAATTCATCATCTAAGGAGGGTGTTCAACGGTCGATTTAGGATTTTGTTCGGGTCAAATGTAAAATGAACTTCAATTTTTAACAGTATCAATATTCTACATGAGTTGTTCTAATATTGAGTTGATTATTTGTGCCAATCTTGAATTTTGAAGATGCATATATGTATAACAGATGAACTATAAATTGTTATATCAATAATGATAATGAAGTGTGCCTACAGTCAATGCTCAATCCAAATGTCATGTAGCATTGCTCTTATATGACATAAGACTACTTAAAATGCAATTAATGATTCTCTACCTCTAAATTTTAGACTCCACTGGATCATATATATGTGTGTGAATAGGATAAACAAAAATTATACATGAGGACGATGTAAGATCGTAGCACCTTGTGATGTATTAATATTTGATTGCAAGCAATGCCATAATGAATCCAAGGTCTTAAGTATTTTGTTTGGTTTTGTTTGTTTTGTTTGTTTTTGTAGTTGATTAAATAATATTACTCGCTATTACATCAGATATATGAATGATAATTGAGAGTTCGCTTAATTTATTATTAGAGTTATTTTTTTTTCAAATAAATATTGATGACTATACATATTTGTTCTACTTTGTTGGGAGGTTTTATACACCGCTGATTTTGTAAGGTCTTTTTGTGCTCACTTATCTTGAAGACTTCAGGCTGGTCTCGTCATTGTAGCATTTTTGTTTGGAGATTTGATCGTGAATCTACTTTTTCGCTATAGTTTTAATATGTTCTTTTACATGTTTTATTGTTTAGCTATTGTTAATCTTTTATGACTACTTTCATCGGATATCAGATATTTTCCTTTCAATAAAATTGAGCATGTACCACCTGCCACCTTTTCATGCTAAGCATTTGATTTCATGTTAACACTTGCTTGAAATTACCCGCATAAGCCATCGCAGGAAGCACGAATCAAGAACTAGTATATAATAAGAGGGACCTCATAACGCTACAAAGAGTAGGCTCGCTTTCTTCTATCCTTTTCTATCC